>JAWNLM010000021.1:4800000-6256234 GCA_035042345.1 Drosophila fungiperda
ATGGGCAGTGACTGGTGCAGCCAGGTGCGTTGTCCGCCATCGGCAAAGTCAGCCGCCGCATGATCCTGACCGTTGAGTATCCATTTGGTGGTCAACAGGCCCTCGACACCGACGGGGCCACGTGCATGGATCCGAGCTGTTGAGATGCCCACCTCGGCTCCTAGTCCAAACCGGAAACCGTCCGCAAAACGCGAGCTCGCATTGTGAAAAACGCAGGCGCTGTCCACGCTACCAAGAAAATGTTTTGCGGCGGCATCTGCACGAAATGGAAAATGGAAAAAATACCATATAGCAAACAGAAAACAGAAAAATATAAAAAAATAAATTAGAAAACAGAAAACTAAAAACAGAAAATGTAATATGCAGGCACGAGTACGAGCACATCATGCTCTATGCTGAATTAAATTAATTTCCCAAATGATTTAAATTCGTGGTGGCAGCAACCAAACAGCCAACAGTCGACACGACCTGAGAACCTGATCCCAACCTTGACTAAAACACAAAACACTAGCGATGACGTCACACATGCAAATTCCACAAAACATGCCAGAGCACTTGGCCTGGCCATGGTTTATTCAGTCTTTAATTCAATTATCAAACAGGTCAGTTGAAAAGTCGAAAAGTTATTCAAGAGTTGATTGCTGCAAACCAAGCTGCAATTAATAAACTGTAATTTGTATGTAAACTGATAAGCAATACCATAATTAAATCAGTATTTGTAAAGAAAATTAAGTTATAGTATGAAACTGTCAGCTTTTGTGAATTTACCTAAATTGTTCGATAAATATTTTAAAAGTTATTTGTGAACCTATCGGAAATTTGTCAATTTGTATAGCATAACTGAATTTTGTTGAATGCACTGCAACCTGTTTTAGCCATTCTCCATCATCCTGCCAGAATGCGAAAATATTTATTGGTCAACATCTTGTGTTTTGAGCGAAAAATCTAGTTAGTAGGGTGCATTTGAGTCCTGCTAAGAGACCGGTGAGTTTTCCAATGCTATTCATCTCCATGGATAGTCTAGTTAGCTATTGCCTAAATCCTTTTTGATAATGGCCTGTCAGAGACCTGATACCTCTTTCTATTTTCCCCTATGGCATAATACCGTTCTGGTTCAGTTAGGGGCCGGATTAGCGAAATATTTCAAAATATTCCTCGCCAATTTAGTAATAAATCGCTGTATGCCAAACTTGCGCTGGCAATAATGAAACGCACTTTAGAATGGGTGTGTAAAGAGGGTTGGCGAGGGGGCGAGGGTTGGTATCCAATGCTGTCACCAAACTAATTTATAACCTGCGCATTGAATTGTCATTAGCCTGAGGAATGTGCCCCTTGTACAGTCCCTGGACGCATGGTCGACTAATTTTTCTGCATCAATTGCAAGCAATTGAAATTAATTTTCAATTTTCGTACCATTTTCCGTAACAATGACATCCGTGTGACCGCTTCCGTATGTGTGTATGTGATTAATGGCCTCCTCCAGGCTGGGCACAATCTCAATGCAGCACTCCAGTGCCCCGTATTCGTGCCTCAGACTCTTTGCCGCAGGCGGTCCAAATGTCAGCTGCTGATTTAGACGAGGCCCCGCATATATTTTGACACCCTCCCGCTTCAGCATGTTGCAGACATCGTTGAAAATCTCGCCGCTCATTAGATCCTCGTGTATGAGGAGCGTTTCCATTGCGTTGCAGGCTGCCAGTTAAACAAGGTGGCAGCAACGATACCAGAACAAAAATCCAATTAATTTTTGGAGCAATGAGTTTTGGTGTAGAAATGTCTCTAATTAAAATGTGGCACTGAGCAGGTTTCTTTTCTTATTTGATGATGAAATATAAATTTCCAAAGAACATGCTATTTATAGCACAATTAAAATGCAATAAAGTTTAATATTATATATAATATAAATATAAATATTCTTGATGAATACAATTCTTATTCTCGGCTTGGAAAACTTAATTTAATTTAACAAAATATAATTTTGATATCTACACAAAAAATGTAGCTGTGAATTATAATTAAATTTAGTTATTTCCTCAAAATGTTGTTGAAAAAGTATATTCATTTTAAATAAATAACTATAATTAGTAAATATTCTTGATGCATTAAATAAAATAAATTTGCAGCACCCAAATTGCTGTTGATTTAAATATAAAACAATTTAAACTGTTTCATATATTTAAATTTCAAAGAAAATTCACAATCTATAACTATGAAAGAAATCACAATCAGCTGAATAAAAAGCTAACCCTCAGTCAACGCATTTTAAATAATTTTATTTTGGAAAAACTATGAATTTACCTGCTGGGTAATCGCATTTGGCATCTCGGGCAATGTGCAGAGCCTTGTTCAAGTCGGCGTCCTTGTCGATGAAGACGTGGCAAACGCCTTCGGCGTGTCCCAGAACGGGAATGTGAAGGGACTGCTCCTGAATGTTGCGCACCAGATCCGAGGAGCCTCGTGGTATGATCAAATCAATGTGGCTCTCCATGGCCAGCAAATCGCTTATCTCCTCCCGAGTGGAAACCTATAAAAGTGGCAAGATACAATGTGTTAACTGGGTTATAACCTTACAGCTACATTATTACTCACTAGGGACACGGCGTGCTCGGCACCAACACTGGCAAGCGCCTCCTTGACCAGCTCCATGAGCGCCTTGTTGCTGTGCGCGGCCTCCTTGCCGCCCTTGAGCAGTAGACCATTGGCCGAGGCCATGGCCAGGGCAGCCACTTGAGGCAGTGAATCTGGGCGGGACTCGAAGATCACCAGCAGGACGCCGATTGGTACAGTCACTTGCTTCAATTCCAGTCCATCTGCCAAACGTGTGCGACGCAAAACTCTACCCACGTTCTACATAAAGGAGTATTATATAAATAAATAACAGTCAATTGACAAGTCAGCAGTTAACGCATTACGTATACGCCATGTGGGACAACACAAAAAAGAACTATGTATTTATGCAGCATTGCCTCCTAGTTGCCAATTCTAATCCCTGGCGTCCGTTTTAATGCGCTGCCGGATCCGGAGCAGTTTTACATACATAAATCAAGGCATTCAGCTTGCCGTAATCTTTAGTTATTTATTTTTTTTTTTTTTTGTGCTGGCCTTATTTTGCATTATGTCCCGTTAACGATACGAAAAAGCTGCTGGAAATTGGCTACAGATAACGTGAACTGGGCAAGAAATTAAATCCTGTACTCCGCTCCACTCCACTCAAAAAGCATCAACCCGCCTCGTTTGTCAAGACTGCGAGACGACATGGTCCATGCCCACAGACGTCCCTGACAGCAACCCCAATCTCAGACTGGAACTCAGGCTGAGCGCTCAGTAAATTTGGTTACATGGTCTTTATTAATGACTTTGGCATCGCAGAGCGCCAGACTTTAAATTATATTTACAAAGGACAATTGAATAAGTAGTGCCTAATAACTTGGACCAACCCAGTGTGTCGAGAACCATTTTTGAGATGTTTATTATGCAACATTTAAATTAAGTTATAATAACTTTTTGTTATTTACTTTGTCAAGTTTCACAATTTGCGCACATGTTTTCAATCTGATTTAAAAACGGCAACGGGCAAGAAAAGTTATATTTTATTTTTGCTCTGAAAAATGTTTATTTATTTTTTAAAGCATCTACGATTGGTAAATCGAGAATTCTGTATTTGTATTGTTATTTTTTTATAGCTTAGATTTAAAATTGTTTGACACTTTGCAAGTGCCCAACTCTGTTAAATTCTACATTTTTTAAATGAAAGCTGTGATTTAGGCAATACAAAATATTTTTTCCACTGAATATATTTGTGGAGCTTATCTCTAAAATTGTCCTACATTACTGAAACCCTCTTTTTTATTCAAATTGTCGTCTCCCACGACAACATAATAAATATACTTTATTTTCCAAACCACGATCTATTTATTGAGAGCGTTATTCGTTTATTACTCATTTCTCGTTTCTCGATTTATGGTTTTTGCGCTACTGCCACTTTGTGTCACGATTTCGCTGCCCATTTTTCAACATACATTTCCCCACGTACAACAACGGAGAAATAAAAAAAAAAAAACCGATTTTCTGGCAAGCGGGAAAAAGTTTTACGTTTCCGCACAATCACATCCAATAAAATATCTAGCAAAGGGAGTTGCTTTGGATTGAATAGGGGTATGTCCTTAGACATGCAACCCCCTCTCTCTCTGGCTGAGCTCCATCAAGTGTTGCCACTTTGTGTGTGAGAGTGTGGGTTAATGTCACCGCAAAGACGCACACACATCTACACACACGCACGTTATAAATATAGTATATGGAGCTGAACTGTCTTTTATCTTCCACTTGCTTAGGTCCTCTGCTTCCGTTTCTTTCCTTCGGGTGTCAATTTTTGTTGAAGTGTAAAATTGCTTTGAGATTTCATAATGTTGTTAAAGCCAGAAAGCTGTAGCTGCATATAAACAACAGTTACTTCTGCTGCTTGTTGCTGTTGTTTCTCCAGTGTTGTAGGTCAGAAAATGACCACTTTGCTGTGATGGGAGACCAAATCCCTGGCTGCAAACTAACTCAATTTTTGGCAAGTCAACAGCATTTTAAACATCATTTGATGACAGGCAAACAAATGCAATTTGCCGCAACTTTTTAGGGTCCCCAGTGTGTTGCCCGATTTTCTCATTGCACACAAATAATTGAAGTTTTTGCAGATTTCACTCACCTTGTGACTGTCATCGGCAATCTGCTTCAAGCCAACCGACAGGTTCTTCAATTTCGCCGAGTTGAGCGACAGGCGGGACAACAACGGCTTTGCCAATCCACTCTTCTGCGCCTCGGCCAAGTCCTTTGCATTCGCCTCCAAAATGAACTTCTCCCGGCTAACCAGCAGATCCGCCAAAGTACTGACGGCTGTGGCACGTTCCGCGGCACTCAGCGCCTGCATTTGTCGACTGCCTGTGCGAGCTGTGTAATGAAAATATTGGAAAAGTCTTTCTAAGCACTGTTGCCAAATGGGACATTCTGAATTTGGATTTTTAGAATAACAATAATCTTCTGTTATAATAATAATTTAGAGCACAATTTTGTTTGCTTGACATAATTAAATATATAAAGCTCCCCTAACTACGACAAATAATGTGAGCGTATGTTGTAAGCATATTTGCAATAATATACCAAGTTATATAAGTTAACTTTTAAAATCTCAACATTTTACAAAAATCTCTGCAAGACTTCGAAAATAAAAACTAATAAGATATACATATTTTTATATAGTTCAGAGGGTAACTAATATCTAAGTAATTTCACAGAATCACCAATTGATATTTTTCCCTTGATCTCAATGCTATATTATAACTATTCTCTCTTCAGCATGTCATTGATGTCACAGACTCATTTAATATTATTTTTATTATTATTATTATTACAATGAATATATTCAATCTTACATTTAGCACGCCAACTCAATAGATAAATTAAATGCTTAATTAAGTGCAACACGTACCTATTTCACTGTAATTGTCAAACTTAATTTAATTTATTTATAAACAAAAATATTGAAATTATATGTTAAAAATTCACAA
This sequence comes from Drosophila fungiperda, assembly GCA_035042345.1. NCBI lineage: Eukaryota > Metazoa > Arthropoda > Insecta > Diptera > Drosophilidae > Drosophila > Drosophila fungiperda. Next base: position 4,805,553 of record JAWNLM010000021.1, read on the forward strand.
GTTATCGTTTTCAGACTGGTGTTAACGAAAATAGTTATTTGTTCCAAATTGTAATTATTTATAACTAAATTTTGTGTTGCACTATTTATTACTTGTATTGCGTTACAAATTGGACATGAACTAAGTCAGTAAAAGCAGTTTCCACTAAGAGCCTTAATCTTTGCAGAATTTGCAACATTTGCAGAAGCACCGCTGGCTACTTGCAATAGGAGCCAAAAATAGGGTTTTACAAGTTGCAGCTTAATTAACAAGCACTTTTGAAACTGTTTGCGAACGCTCTGCCTTATCTTTCTCTAATAACAATTAAATTAAACTTGCTAACTAAAAATCGCAGCACAACAGGACAGTCAGGACAGGACCAGGACCAGGGCCAGGACCAGGGCCAGGACTCGGACCAGTTGACGCTGTGAGGCCAGCGGATGCCACTTAGTGCGTCCGACAATGGTGAACCTCAGGCAGACACGGTGACCTCGTTTCACCAACAGCTGCAGCGGTGCAAACTAAATGGCCACCACGTCAGCCAGCCATCCAGCCATCCAGTCAGCCAGCCACTTTCCGAGTGTTGCCCCGAGCATTTTACCAGTTCGCGCTCATTGAGAGCCACTTAACCCATACACTTAGCATAACCCTCTAGTTGAGACTTGACCGAACTGTTTGCCAAGTGACACTAACTCCAATCCAATTCATTACGCCAACTAACAAACTCACTCGCTCTGACGAATCCAGCTAACAAGCTATACAAATCTAATCAAATTAGTCTTTTTTCCTTTAGTTCCTCAGCGATCAAGCTCAAGTTATGTAAAATTAATCATATTCTACTAATGCCATTTGTTTCTCTGTTTCGCTGTCTGTCTGTACATGCCTCGGTCCGCCCGTCTGTCTGACCGCAACCTTTTTCGACACCCTTAGACTTGCAACTTGGAACATATACTGGTCGGTGTCTGCGTCAAACTAATTCTAAAAGTAGAGTACTACGTCCACTATGGGCTGGGAAGCCGAAAAAAAAAAACAAAAATCAAATCGCTTCTCGATGAAGCCACATATCTCCCATAGTTTTGAGGCTGCAGTAACCAAACTTGGTTGGTAGGTAACTGGCGATGTCCTTTAAAAGTCAGCATATGCCACACCCACAAATCTGAAAAGCCCTTATATTCCACAATTTTTAAGTTAAAGTCACCTAATTTAGAAAATATATTACTGGTAACTTCCCTAATCAATAGAGATCAATAAATGCCTCCTTTAAATGCTACAAAAATTGTAAGAACGATTTCTAATAAACTCCTTCAACTATTTTTCGGCCACTCAGCCCTCAGATTTAAAGTCAAACTGGAAAGATAGATTACTAGGAATCTCCTTTTTGCTACCTGTTATCGGCTGGTATTACTTATGGTATCAGATTATTTTGTATTTAGTTGCGTCTGATTCTCTCATTTATATTCTTAAGAATCTGTGTCGGAAATACGAATTGACAGCACTTCAACAACTGCTTACATTTAAGTGCAGGCAATCTTGTAACTTAATAAATTTGTTTTGGAAAGTTAATTACATTATTTTATTCATAGCTTCAAACTAAAATTTATGTGTTGTAGATCGTATTTAATTTTTGGCTTGCCAAAGATGGCCGTTTTTTCTTGTTTGTTACCACGAATCAGAGATGAAACACAAAGTTTGTGAGATGGATGTTTCTCTTGAATAGTTTCCATCTCATACAGATTAACTTCCTTTAACACTAAATAATAGTATTTATTTCTTAGCTGGCTTTGTATAAACTTGTTTTCTTATCTTGCCAATATTTATGTCTTAGGCTACATGTTATTTGACATATTAATTCAATGCAACTAAAAATTCTGGTTATACACTTGTGAGTAGAATTCTTAGTTTCAATCAGAATTGTGTTACTTACCATTCTCTGCCATCACTTCGACCGGCACCGTGTTGGCGGTCTCTGTGAGCTCTGTGAAGAATGTTCCCACTTTTCTGCCACCGACAATTGTCTTAATAGCCTTCTCCTGCATGCCGTTGCAAATAACAACGCTGACGCCCCGATCCAAAGCCCAGGTAGCTGCCTTCACCTTGGCGTCCATGCCGCCCGTGCCCACCTGCAAGGCGACCGGAAATATTATGAATAGTTGGCCAAAGTGTGAAGCATGCAATAAACAAACTTCCATAATAAACACCATTAAGTTGCAATACGCGACAACTGCAGCTGTTTCTTCTTGCTGCAGCATCCCCCCTCTCCCTTTATCTGACACCATTTTGAGAAATTATTGCGCAAGGACAGCAAAACAGCAAAACTTTCTACGGTGTCAACATGTTTTGCCTTTTAAATATTTAACAGGATCTGTGCTAATGAAACCAGCTCAGGTGAAGCAGAAAAAAACCATTCCAAATGACTGTCACGTAATGACCACAAATATTTAGTAGTAGTCACAGAAAATTCCTAATAACATTTTTGGCTAAGACCCCAACGCGTTGCAAGTAAATCACACTTTCTTTTACACTATGTTGCCACAATAAATAAATCATTTAATCAACGAAGCCAAATTAAAGCTATAAAATAAAATAATAATAAAGTAAAGAATTGTTTACCAGGATCAAAATTACTAAAATTATACTTCTTTGGACTTTATTTAAATTTGTTTAAATATAATAAAAATATTGGAGCTGTTTGACTGACCAATTTTAGTTAACTTCATATTATAGTTTATTTAAATATGCAAAGCTAATTATTGTAAATTAATAAAATAATTTGGAAACATAATTAAGAGTTAAAGCCTGCCGCCAAAAGAATGCCAATTTTTTAAAATTCAGTGTGATTTTTCTTTAAGAAAGACACTGTCTTCCCAAATGGAATTATTTGGTGTGGAAGGCACTCACCTTTGACTTGGTGCCATACTCAATGCTATTGACATCATCGCTGGTGTAGGTGTGCATCAGTTTAGCGCCATCTTCCCAGGGGGGCTTATTGTATATGCCATCGACGTCGGACATAAGGATGAGCAGATCCGCTTGCACCTCAGCGGCAAGCATGGCCGAGAGGCTGTCGTTGTCCTTAATGGGAATGCCCTGAAAGAGACACAGAGGCACAGGGCCACATTGTTGTGGGCATGCACACAGAAATGGTATCTTAGTCCCGGGGGTGATTAGGTGCGTACCTTTCGAGCGCCGCCGGCTGGCTCATCGTCACGTATAAACATGGGTGGTGAGACGGCATCGTTCGTGTTGATGATTGGCACAATATTTAGGCTAATTAATTCGGAGAGTGTCGAGAAGAGATTGTTGCGCGTCTCCTCGTTGTAGAAGTCCGGCTTGGTCACCAGCACCTAAATACATGAATTAGTTTCAGTTTCAGTCTCTGTGTTACACTTTCGTGGTGTGTAATTTGATAAAGTGTTGTCCGCAACCGACCTGTGCAATCTTGACTCCATATTGCGCAAACATCGCATCGTAGAGTGACATAAGTCCCGATTGACCCACCGCAGCAGCCGCACGTGGCTCCAACGTGGCGCCATCGAACTAATGAAATAGCCAGCAGCTTAGTGTGAAACTTTAAATTACATTTGAGTGTGTGTGTGTGTGTGTGTGTATGTGTGTGTGTGTGTGTGTGTGTGTGTGTGTTTGCGTGTGTGTGTATCACCTCCTTGGTGTCCTTCGGATTCAACGTTTCGCGCATCGATAGCGACATGAGCAGCTCCTGGGCAAGTTTCTGTTTGCCAAACGCCACAGCGCCACTGGTCACCATGATGACTTCACGACCCTCCAAATGGCACTCGGCCACCTGGAAAAGTAAAAATACCAATTAGCTTAAGTTAAATGTTTTATGAGTGCCAGATAACTTTTGAGTAAAGCTTCAAATCAAAAAAAAAAAATAACTATGAAAAGAACACACACAAAAAATGGATTAATATAAATGAGATTATTTTTACTCAGTGTTCATCAAAGTTATTATTATGTCAGGTTAGTTATTCAAAAGTGTATTTATTAAATAAAATAGAAATTTTAGATTATATTCATTCTGTGCAGATTTATAGCATTTCACAAATGATAATTTTGAGTTCTCATGATTAAGTTGAAAGCTATTTGTAAAAAGCAATTAAGCTTAAATATCGTGAATAAAATAATAATGTAATAATAATTAAGGATTTGTGATAAGCACTTAATAATTATTTATCACAAACCTGCTCCACAATGGATGCCAAACGACCCAAAGCCAAGCCATGATTGTCCTCACGTGTAATCACCGCACTGCCCAACTTGACCACCAGACGCCGGGCATATTTAAGCTGACTACGTTCCGTAAACTGAGGGTGGGCCTTCTCCAGGCGCTTCTCCGGTGGCAGCAACTACAGCAAGATAAGACACAAATCAAATATTCGAACCAGTCATAAATGGACTATGAGAGCCAAGTCATTGAAATGGGGCAGCAATGCAACCCCCACAAGTTGTGTGTGTTTTTGTGTGTGTGTGTGTGCTATCTCTGACAATCAGTAAACACATGATGAGGTTGTAAATTACGACAGCAAAACACTTGGAAATAAAAGCAACAAATCGATGGAAATTCAATTTATTAGACCGCCTAGTTCCTGGCTCCAATCGTTATCATTGAACTTAATCAGTTTTGCGGTTGTGTATATAAATCATAATCACCGATTTGCGTTAAGTCAAGGCTTAATATATACATACATATATATAATATATACATATATATATATATATAGATATAGATTTATTGTTTTTGCATAATAAACAGGCAGACAAGAACAATAATTACAACTAGAACAGCAAATAATTAGCTGTTATGTGTAACAATTGAATTTTTTTTAACACGGTGCATATACATAATAATATAATTAATTGCATATATGGATCAATGATTTAAAGCCCTAGATACGAACACCCCCCTCATATTAGCATATTGTCAATAAATAACTTTAAAAAATGCTTTGCCGGAAAATAATGGTATAAATTCAAATTGAATTGACGGTATGAGTTGGTCGCTTAAAGTGAATTTAAATTAAATTTGACAGTCACTCAATTTAAATTTATTTATACAACTTAACGTGCTGCCTTTTGGAAAATATAACGCAAGCTCGATTTATGCCTGTCAATCGGAAATATCAACTGAAGCAAATGCTTCCGTCAACAATCACACAGATACTAAAAAAATCAAAATAACAGACACGTTCAGAAATATTCAATGCCTAAACCGGAAATGCAATAACACATTTGTCAAAAAAATTCATATTTAAAATTCGACTCAACTCAATTTATTGAAGCACATTCAACAATGTTAAAATGTAGATTTATATTGGCAATGTTTGAATTTGAAACTTATTTAATCCTAACATGCAAGTCTAAAAGGAGCAAACTTATTGCTATGCTCAAGTTCGATTTTCTGTCAAGTTTTTTCAACGTAATCATTCGACAACATGTTGCACATCAGTATTTTTAGTGTCCCTCAATTAATTACATTCCTCGTTTAATCATTTGTGCTTGCATTATGCAGTTTATTTGCTTTTTATTTTTTTATTTTACCTAACACATCAATCAATCGGCGTCGCCGCCATTGCGCTATACACACTTCAGTGACTATTCCATATTTTGTTTGAACTTGATATTGATTGGCTTTTCAGACGCAATACAGATCGGCAAGCGACAAGCGGCAAGGGGCAAGCGGCAAGTTGCTTGTTACAACGAAATCAGAATCAACCCCAAAAGTACTGGCGAAGGCTTTGCCAATTATCGCACGATTGAACTGTAAATTATATTGAGGCGTAAATATTTTCATTGGGTTACATTCAAATTGTGACATCAAAACAACATTTTCTGCTGGCCAAGTAATAAATACACTGAAGGTGTACTCCATAAAAATGTTGAGACGATCAAAAGGTGTCCCACACACAAATCAGCCAAATTGCCAACAAATATTTGTTATTTGCTTGTTTGACTTTGGCTTTTACTCGGCCATTGAACATTTCGCTTTGTTGTCATTGCTCAGTTTATATTGTTATCATAACAATTTGCCAGATGCCTGATGCACAAAAGCAATATTAATAATATCACAATGGGAAATCTTTTGTCTGGCTGTCAAATAGGTATTCAGCAGACAAATTCAAAGAGTCAACTAGAGATGGAACTAGAAGCACGACCTAACACGACACGAACAAATACCGACATAATTATTGAAAAATATATATATTTATTAATTATGATTATTTATTATATATTCTATAATCTATAAATTATATACAATCATTAATTAATTGTTCTTAATTGTCTATTCATTTAGAATAAAGTTTATATATTTTTTTAGTTAATGGCCAAATAAATATAATCAACGATACACAACAAAAGGAAATAGATTTTTTTACTATAAATTTCTAATAATACAAACAAGCCACATCGCTCCATGCAAATAGGTTGCATTAACCTACTGCTGGCATTGCGCTTAACATGCCACAAAATGTTTACCCCAGTTAGTTGGTTCGTTTATTATTTGTATTTGTAATCAAAGGTTCGAGTTGTTTTCATATTGATAACAGTCTGGCAAAAGTGTACACTTGTTGCTGTCAAAGTCTAATTACTGAGCAATTAAATTACTGACTGCCCAAAAGTTTGTTTTGCTGGAATAATTTATAGCCGTCCGCAGACAGACTCCATAAAAGCGCCAATAAAACTGTGGAAAAACGATTACGGCCTACGCAAATGATTCTGAAAATAATCGAGGTGAAAGCAGGGTGTTTACTGTGGTACAAATTAAAGCACAACTAACAAATAATATATTAAAATAATTATTATAACTCCAGCATAACTTTTACTTTGAATATTTAAATTAAAAAGACTTAGATAAAATACCATTAACTATGTTTGCAAACTGTAAAGTATTGGGAATCAATGATTAAGATTAAATAAGCAATTATGCAAGTTGTATTGAGATACTTAAGTTATTATATATTAAATTCTCTCATGGGTTTCCGTTTTGCTATCTCTTGTGGCATAAAGTTCTCGAGCGATTCCCACAGGTCTAATCAGAAAACGACAACAGCTGTTTGATGCTCAATTGCAATACTATATTTTCCTTCAATGTTTTACGCTTCTGTTGTTATGTAATATTGTTGTTTTTCCCACTGTTTCGCTTTTTACTATGTACCGCAAACACACACACAGACACGCACACACAAGCAGAGGCATACAAAAGCACTGGAGGTGGCCCATAACTGCCAACACGTGTCAAACTGGGCAACGATGACGCAGGAAAACTAGTCAGGGAGCCGGGACTGGAGAAGCGACGAAGTGACGACCCTGACCTAGCCAAATCGTTTTGAGTGTCAAAGGCAACGTTGGACTCATTATATTCCAAAGTAAGGGCAGCGAACTGCGGACAACGGACTACGGACTACGGACTACGGACTTTGGACATATGCAAATGCAGCTGTCGACCCTTGCCCGGGGCAAGGACTGATCTATGCATATTTAAAGGGGCTTAAAGTTTATTGGAAAAGACGAGCGACGAGCGACGAGCGGCATTGAATTGCCACAGGCAACAAACAATAAACAAAAACAAACTGTTGGCATTTCTCACACACTTTATGTGCGCTTGGCACACTTATGTACCCTCCAGCTTTTTTCTCTGAGTGTACGTGCTGAAGTTTTGAAATACAATATTTACACTTTACAATTTATTTTAACACGTATACGCCGCGTTCAACCAACAGCTGTCATGCTGTGCAAACGCTTTTTGTGACATTTTATCAGCTTGTCCGGCAAATACAATTTTTTGTTTCTCTTTTTTTTCTGCTCTGTTTTATTTTGTCACACTTCCCAGGAAACCAGTAAAACCCCATTTGTATGTTTAGCATGTCCCTCAATCCGAGCCCAGGCTGCAAATGATTTACAGAATGCCTCTAACCCAAGAAACATATATCGATTTCAGATGTCCATTCAATTAGCTGAACCCAGCCCATTTCAGACCCCCCGAATTATTTTTCCCATTCCAAGCTGTTGCCACTTCGATGAGTCCTAAAAAATATACGAACTAAAACCTTGAACTACATTGCGACTGCTATGTCTTTTGTCGTTGTTGTTGTTGTTGTTGTTCTTGTTGCCTCTTTTATTAAGCCGGTTGAGTGCTGATTAAATTTTAGTGCCAAGGAAAATTCGTTCCTAATCTGCTAGCGTGCAGTGTCCACAATCAGCCGCTTACATAAAATTCCATCAATTGACATAGTCTATTGAGTGTTGACTGTGGTCATTCTGAAGTACATCAAATTCTTTTCTGAAATCCTCAGCTTTAACGATGCTTCCATGAGTAATTTTCCCTCAAACCAAAATGACATTTATAAAAAAAAAACGCTTATCTGTTTTATTTTTGTCTATGTTCTCGAAGTACGACAGCTTACAAATGTTTACAGACTGCTTTTGTTGCAAGTGTCTGACCAATGACTTTAGTTGAACCCATTATCTTTCTTTCTACTTATGGGTTTGGCTGTACATCGAATTGTGTAATTGACACCAAAGTCCAATTGGAAAAGACAAACATTGTTTAGAAGGTCGAAAACGTATTTTCTTTGAAATTGTAACTTTCAGCGTTCAGATAAGTCTCAAACGTTATTAATGAACAATCTTTTCATTAAATTGATTTTTTTAACAAAACTTAAGCTGATAAACAAAATTATTTAAAAAATTATTATAATATAATAGAATTTACAAATCAATTGTAACTTAAATAAATCATCTGAAGATATGTGTCGAAAAGACAGATGATCCAATAAGCACTTCAACCATTTCGACCTCAATCAGCGTTAAGCAATAATTTTACAAAATAATGTTGTACACTCAATCGATAATGAATGTTTTACACTTATTTACAGCAATTCATTGCCACATTGTATGGCTCATTTCATTTCCCTTACACTCACTGGTTGTCTGGGTCCATGGGAACTGGCAGCCCTCCAGACACTGCCTGAAAAGCTATTGCGAAGTGCTTTGCAGCTATTGCGCAGCATTTTGTCTTGTGTAATGTATTTATGTGTTTAAAGATTATATTTGGAGTTAAGCGGATGTGGAGTTGTGAAGCAGACAAGATCCTGAATGGGATCCAAGCACACGAATATCACAGAATCGACGAACAACTACGAAAGATTTGCGCACAGCGAACCACACTGTAAAACTGAATGGGTACTACTGAAACGGAACTGTTTTGGACCCGTGCACGCCCGAACCAAGTGATGGGACCTGAAATGACGGACTCCGTCTGCTTACTGATAATTATGTGCAAACATGTGTAAATGTGAGAGCTCATTGCGATTGCGATTAAGTTGGCTGGGGCAGCCCCTTGGCACAGCTGTCTCCTTATCGCCACCCAGTTCTTGTTGGGATCCAATTAGAACTGTTATCAATCACAGGCAGCACAATCACAACAGCACACCCATACACACACACATCCACACACACGCACAATCGCTCACCAAAACATATGTACTTACTCAGAGCCGCGCTGCTATAGATTATGGCAAACATTTACACTTTGAACATGGAGCAGCTCCGTCAAATAGGAGGGCTTATCAAGTGGGGCACTGGAGAACTTGGAGCTTATTTGACGGAGCTCATTGCAATTCCGTTGCAGTTTCTAATACTATCTAATTGAAGACAACAAATCAATACACGAGTAGCGAAAATAGTTCAAACTTATAAAACAACCAGTGTTGCAGTAATTTAAAACTGGTCAGAAAAGGGTTTACAAAAAAGAAAGATCTTCGTTTAAACAATCTTATCTAAATTCCCACTCTCACTGGTGATAGTTATAATTTTACTTTTACTTTTAAATATTTTATTTTTGTACAAAAATGTTTCGCTAGTTGTGTACTTTAAAAATACTTTAATTAAGATATAATTATAATTTAATGAGTGTACTCAACCAATAGATACTTGATTTTCAATTCAATATATTAGCTCTGTGAGCACTTTTAACTAAAAATTAGTTAAGTAATTAAAATGACATATCAGATAATGAAATGAAACTGTGATATTCGGAAAAATATTTCAGTAAGTGCCAGTCAACCGGAAAAAACACCTCAACACAAGCAAAAACATATATTACAAAATTAATTACAGCATGTAATGCGAATAACAAATTTGACCTTTAAGGTCTGCAGAAGTGAACTATTTAAGCCAACTGACTGGCAGGTCAAAATATGGTAGACTGCAGGAAAATAACGCCAGAGGCCAACAAGGGGGTGGGGGGAGTGTGTTGCTGGTAACAGGACACGGCACATAATCAGTGCACATTGTGTGCAAATATCCTGCAGCTTTCATTTAATTATTTTGCAAAACACAAACAACAACAACAGGAACAACAGCTCCAGTGGCAAGCAGAACAAGTTGGACTAGTTGGGGACAAATGCTGTTTGCCAGCCACTGAGCCAGCAAGCGATCAACTCAGAATTATTTTCATAATTAAATGACATTAAAAATGACAAAAGCAAAAACTGAAGTTGAGTTCTTGCTTTGGCTGGTTGCGTGTCCCATCGTGTCCTGGCCGTTTTTTTCCTGGCCTGGCTTGCAATTGTAAATGCATAGCAAACCCATAAAATACAATGAGAAGCGCAAAACTGAACCACTGAGCCACTGCACCACTGAGCCAACGGCCTGGGGTCAGATAAGTGAAAAATTATGTACATGCCTCCCGGTTGCATAGCTGTTGGTTTTACTGTACAGATGCCAAGCACAGCAGCAAAACAACAAAAGTGTACAAAATATTGTTGCAAAGTTTTTCAATCGAATTTTGTATTTTATGTGCCGATGCCGTTTCCGTGCCACTTTGTTTTATGTTTCCGCTGAGCGGTTTTGTGGCACAAGAAATGCGACCATCCATAAATATGTATAAATGTTACATTTATTTGCCTGTGGCTTGTACTCAACAAAACAATATTAAGCATGTGCAACGTCGGCAAAATATTGACATGAAATAGTGTCTCCTCGGTTTTCCTCTTATGCTTATATTTAAAATGGGTCATTTGGATGAGCTTTAATTGAAGCCATCGATGCATCTACAAAGGCAAACAACGCATTGAAATTTGAAAAATTTTGCTGTTATTTTTACTTTTTTGCAGCGAGTTGTCTTTCTGCTCTAATTTTTTTTAGCCTATTTGTTAAACAATTTGTCAGATTTGTAGCCAAAGAAATCGAAATTAATTCAACTATCAAAAGCGATACATTTATAAAAGAAAAAGTGAATTTTAATTGATTCTGTGAAAGTAATTATTTATTGCAATTTCTTCATTTGAATTCCACATTTTTTCCCCCAATTAATTTCAGAGAAATAAGCATTAAATCAAGATAATACTATGTACATAGTTTTTTTAATATGTAAAGAATCTGTTTCTTCCTATATATTTTTTTTATCAATTTTTGCGTATATTTTGTGTACACTATTTTTTATTCTTTTATCTCAATGTACAGCATGATTAATTCAATTTGAAATAATTTTTTACTCTTTACTCAGCAGAAAATGGTTAAAAAAAAAGGTAATATGGGCTTGTGCAAATGTACGTAACAGGCAGAAGGAAGAATATCCGACACCCTAAAGTATATATATTCTTTATCACGATCAACAGCCGAGTCGATATTACCATGTTCGTCTGTCCGCCCACCCGTCCTGAACTCAAAAACTAGAAGAGGTAGTAATGGAACATAGGTGATTGTATGCCATTCGCTTATTAAGTTTACTTTATTTTTAAGTAATTAACTATTTTTCAACTGCCTCCGTTTCTCGAACAACAATACATTTCGATTTCCGATAGCAACAAACGAAACCATTTTCAGACAATACACAATATGCATATGCACAGAATTGATCAAATACCTAATTTAATAAATATATGAGTTATGTTTGAGTGTATTTTGGAAAGCCCTATTTCCTACGACTCCTTGTACTTTTGTATATATGTTCTCGTACACATTTGACACGTTCTTAGTTCGGGTCAGGTTTGTATTTTGTATGAAAATCTAGTCTAAGAGAAGAGTGCACTTGCAGGCCTCTCAGATTTGGTTGCAACAACTTTTGAGAAGAATATATGCCAATAAAACTGAAATATATTTAACAGCTGGATTCAGGTACTTTCTTACTTGTTTTGCAATGTATTGCCTCAAGTTTTTGGCACATCGAAAAAATGGCGGTTTAAGACAGATGTAAGTATTTCTAACCTGTTGCTACACTTCTTCCTTTGTTTATCTTACAACCGCCTTTTGATTGATCAGATCAGTTTACATAGTCGTTTTATGATTGTTCGAGAATGAACAAGAGACGCTGCAAAGCTCAGCTAATTGTTAATGGCAAAATATCATATAGAGACGACTTTCAAATAGCTGCAGTTAAAGCTCAGCTATTTTAAGAATAAACATCACATTCTTAGAAGAATAAACCTCACATGGAGTCGCCCTATAAACGCTGCAAAGCTCAGCTATTAAGTATAAACATCCCATGGAGTCGCCCTACAAGCGATTCCGTTAATATAAATAAACATAACAAGCGGCTTCATATGTATTTAGGTTCAAGATTTTTGTATAAAATAAAAAAATGCTCATCAGAGCAAACAGTTCGATTCTAAACGTCGTCTCATCGTGTTGAATACACCCTATACGTGTTTCACACAATGATCTATCGGATCGTTGGATTTTAAGTGTATTTAAAGTTAACCCATATTATCTCAAGTTTATTTCAGATTCTCCTAGTGCTTGTCCCAAATTTGGCACAATAAGCGACTTCAACTGAAACAGTTGCATCTCTTTTTTTTGTTTTGTGCAGTGTTTCTTTTAGACGTGCCACACATGTTGCAACTCCTTTTTATGTATGCGCTTTGGTGTAGTTGATTTTTTCCCTCTGATGTTTTGGACTGACTCCAAGAAAATGAGCCAAGAATATTCACTTACAAAACGGCTATGTCGACACCTAGGCGAAACAATGCATCCCACGGCCCACATCCCACCCACATATACCCACCCCCAGGGCGCATAAGTCAGACAGAAGACAGCAAAAAGTTGTGCATTGCAGCAGAAACCTCATCAAATCCAAGCTAATGTCACTTTGATTTGCATTTTGCATTTTGCACTTGCAGCCGGAGGGGTGAACTTGCTTGGCTTGGCTGGGCTTGGCTGGGCTGGTCCTGGCACAAAAAGCGCAGTGGAGGAGCACTTAACTGAATCCGCCATCATCGCGACGCTGATGAATGACAGAATGCTGTCACACACACTCCCTTTCTGCCCGATACACCCCCTCGATGGGACCCCATCTTGTAATTATGCTAATGAGCCGCAAGACGTCCTTGTGGAAGTAAGCTTCGCTGAAGACCACTTCAGTTAAATTGCAATTAATTATATTTTTTGCCACCGGGCTCTTAAGGTTAGATTACAGACTTGGATAGTTGGTTGTGTGTAGTTATGTGGGATGCATGGATAGTTAAAAGATTCACATTGGGTTATACATAATAGTTGAGAGCTAGAATTCAGTGGTCTCGTAGCCACCATTGTTGTACTTTTGTTGAATGGTGGTGTTGCTGAAACTGACTTTCTTCGCATTAACAGGCGCAAGAGGCGGGCGGCTGCCCCTCTTAGGAGTGGGCGTGCCACAGGGTGTGGCAGCTGCGTGCACCTTGGCGAAGGAGCGACGCTCCTGGAAGAGTTTAATCGATTTGCGGCTCAAGTGGAGATTCTTCATGTTCAGGTCATCCTCGCTGAAGAATCGCTTCTCAAAGTTCTTAACCAGATCGCTGTAGTCGCTATGCTCCTTGTTGCGCTCCTCATGCAGCCGGCAAATGGTCTGGCGACGCAACATGCTCTCGCGTTCTTGCCCCAACTCCAGCTCATCGTAATGATGATGCCCATCCTCGTCGTCATCGTCATCGTCATCAAACATCCTCCGAGGTCTCTGCAAGCGTCGAGCTATGTGAACAGCATTACCATTCAGCTCGAGGGCAGCATCCTCGTCACTCAGCTGTCCACTGGAGCGAAACCAGTCCAGTTGGGTGGCGGCCAGGAGCTGGGACATTGTCGCAAAGCGATGAAAGAACATGGCTATGAACTGTATGACCAATATTAAGCCAAAGAATATGACAAAGCACAGGCCAATGGGATCCAGTTCCTTGTACTGCCTGTAAATGCCCACCTGCAGATTGTCGCGATCGAAGGACACAAAGTCAGTGGGATCAATGGGCCACTTTAGGTGCAGAAACTCCTTCTTCAGCTGCAGCAGAAACACAATCAGCACAAATATTGCATTAACCATGACAAAGGCAAATGCAACCATATTTCGCAGCTCCTTCAGATCATCGGCCATGGTTTGCTTCTGCTCCTTGCTCAGCTCCAGTGGCTTCAAGTACTGCCGAATCATATCCTTCCAAAAACGCTGCTCCAACAGTGATATCTCACCCAGCTCCGATTCGATCAGCAGCGGGTCATTTAACCACCCGGGCAAATAGTTATCGTGATCATTTTCATTGGACTTATTATCGCCATCTTCCTTTAGCACGGGCGCCTCCCGGGTGCCCCAGGTTACATCGTTCATGTTGAAAACTGAGAAGATCATCAGCAACATGTACATGGACGGAATTGTTATATAGTAGATGACACCGCATAGCAAAGCCAGAAACTCCTGAGGATGCATGAGGCCTGAAAAAAAAAAACATTTATTAGGTAAAGATAAGATTAATAACAAATTGTAAATTTATTTATTATTAAAGATTTAAGGCGGCTTTTGTTAAGCTATTTTCTAAATGTTAAATATTGTGGAATTACCTTTGAAAGTCTATGCGATGAATAATACATGACTTGACAAGCAAAAAAAAAATATTAATCAAGTTTCGAAATATAAATCATCCTAACTTTTTTAGTTTTCTTTAGGACATGGCATAGTGGGAAAATATTTTAGTCCTTCAATATAAAAAGAAAGTTTTAGGCAATATATGTTACTTCTTGATGTCTCAGTGTAAACATTCCAAGATATGTATAGAAAGTGTTGTCTAATGCAGACTTTAGCAAAATTCTCCAAGTTTTAAGTCAACTGAAGTCAAGTGAATCCAAAATAAGGTTGTGATATGGACAGACAGTATATATTTCAGAGTATAAAGCCGAATAAAATATAAGACTACTGAGACATTTTTACTTAGTAAGGAAAACACTGAAAAAATTCGTACATTTTGTTAAATGTTAAACTTTAAATGTTTTTATATTGATTATTCGAATTAACTTTATATTGTAAAAATAGATGTCAAACGTTAAAATCCAGTCTACAAGGACAAACCAAAGCTGAATAAATGATTTAAATAGCTTACCTGAGATGGTGATTTGAACGGCAACGAGAAGAAAGAAGAGGGACGCAGGAGCAAGGGGACCATCCTCGAGCATTTGAACAATGATGCCGATGAGGACAGCCATCATGACGAGACAATAGAGAGCACTGACCACAAATGCGATAAGCAGCTGGAATTTCTGCTTGAGATAAACGCAGCTCAGAATGAAGAGCAGAATGGGAAAGAAGTTCCAGAGGAAAGCCGTCCAAATATCGATGCTGAAGACGGCCACCAGAGCGCCCACCATCATCAGAAATATGGTGCCCGGTCCGAGGACGGTGCCAATCATGAGCATGGCCTGATACAGGATGTACAACGTGGATATCGAATTGTTCTTCTTCACCACAGTTCTGGCATCGGCGAGTATATCGAAGATGTTGGCAAGCGTTGAGGGCACCCAGCGTCGGCGCTGATTGTAGAACTCATTGAAATACTCCGGTGAATGGGTAAATGCATCCGAGGCAGCGCAGTACTCTACCCGAGAGCCCTGCTTCAGCAGCAGAGTGCAGAGCCAGCGGTCCTCGCCCTGATCGTACTGCACCATCTTCATGGGCTCCGAGCTGACCAGAGTGTAACGCTTCATCACGCTGTTCTCCATGAGGGCACTGGCGCGGAACAGACTGAAGCAGCCGGGACTGCAGAGAACACACCCAATCACATGCTCGGTGGACTTCTGTAGCCAGTGTCCAATCGCATACTCGAATTTCTGATACCACACCATCGGACCCCGGCCCACCGGATGAATGCGACCGCAGGCGGCGCCCAGCTCATCAATCGCCTTCATCCGGTCAATGAGCAGTTGCACGGCACGCGGCTGAAAATCGATATCCCCATCGAGGGCCAGCAGGAAGGTGTTCTCCGCAATCACCGCCTTGCGGCGTGCTGACAGTTGATCCGTTTCCATGATGCGAAATCCGAGAAGATAATACATATACATGACCTGGGACCAGCGCTTCTTGTGTCGCACTTTGTCCTTGTTCTTCAAGTGGGCCACCATCTTGGTGCGTCCGGGCAGTGTCCAGACCAGGCGACCACCATACGGTGTCTCAATCTTCAATGGCGGCTTGATTTTAATATTAACGCCATAAATCTCGAATGCCGCCTTGTCTATGGTGCGTGTCAATGTCTTCACATATTCGTTTAGAGGCGGGTTCCTTTTGTTCTTGCAATGCTGCTCGTCCAGCACAAAAGCATCGTCGAAGAAAATGTTAGCTACAGGTGTAAAACCGAGCGAGAGAGAGAGAGACCGTGAGAGAGTGGGATAGAGATAGATTGGACTGCGTGAATAGTCGTAAACTTGTCAAACAAAAACTGAGCTAATTTATGGCCAATACTGTCTGACTTCTCAACTTTTGGCTCGACGCCATTTTGGCAAGTGAAGGCCAGAAAATGAAGACGCCAAGTACAACAAATAGTGTACAAATCTGTTCCGACCATACTTTTATGGAGCGTCGCATTTGGTTGGCAGAGATTTCGAATTTGGACAGCCGTTTTTTTGCTAGAGAAGCCAAAAGGAAATACATTTTCAATATGCATATCAATGCGATGACAGCAGGACACTCGAAAGTAATGGGAGTCCTTGCTTATGCAAAGTTTTTTTTTGGAAGATGCAAAATGGATGCACTTTAAATATTTACATACTTTCCAATTCATAGTATTCATCATCCGCTTTGCCGCCGTTGAGATGCGTTTTTGCCATTCGTCGTGCGCATTGATCCTCATCCAAGCGTACAATTGATTTCAGAAATTCCATCATCTCATCCTCGGTCTCATGCCACATTGTTGCACAAACAATCAGTTGTGGTATTTTGTCCGCCTCCTGTATATCCCGACTAGCATTCAAGCCAGATTCCACCGCCAAACCAGGATCTTTAGGTGCCGTCAAGTCGCTCTGTGTGTGTGTATGCAGAAATATATATTTATTTGAAAATAAATGCAGTATTCATAAAACAAAATGTCTGCCAAGAGATTTCTCTTCGCATTAAAAAAAAAAATGTAAAACAAATATAAATTTGAGAACCTGAAACTTTTCGCTCCACAACTCTTAAATTTATATACCCATTTATATATTTATATACCCATTGCGCATAAGTCATCCGAAATTGTATTATGGGAGCCAAGTAGTACTTTAGCTACAACCCCATGAATTATATATGTGCTCAGTCAGAAATGGAGATATAAGATGCAAAGTATTATTAACACACAGCCGAGATTAGATTGCATGTAAACATAATTAAAATAATAGCCTGCATTTATTTTTGTAGAAATATTCAAAATAAAAAGCATTTTAAATATACATTTTTTATGTTTTGAAATTATTTCTAAGACTAGAATATTTTCATGCCTGTACTTTACTTTTTTTTAAGCATCTTTAGACAGATATAATTATTTTAATTAAATTTGCATGCAATCTAATCTCGGCCTTATGTTAATAATATTTCGCATCTAATATCTCCACTTCTGAAATTTCAATTAAGACAAAATACAAAGAAAATAACATCTCTAACGTTATATAAAAATAAAGCCACTTTTCAAATCCTTGAACAACAATTTTAAAATTATTTGATTATCATCCAAATTATTTAAGGGCACTACCCTTAAAGCGTCACAACCCTTTCAAATAGATAATTCGCTGTAGTTCTAATTAACAATCTTAAAAAATCATCATATGCGACTTTATTTTAATTAGTTTTGCCTTTGGAGCCAACCCTTTTGACAACTAACAAAAATTCCTTGTGAAACGCAGGAAAACCAAATTGTAACACTTTTAATTAAGTTCGCATTGACAAAAACCTACAAAATGAAAATTTTACTGTAAATGTGTGAATACATATACATATGTGAAGCCATGGACAGCGACAGGGACAGAGCCAGGAGCGGGGACAAGCACTGACAGAGAGCACACAAAATATTTCCTTCCCAAACTTCACAGTTTCCCCGTCATTTAACTTAATTGCATTGCCTGACATTCGAAGCGAAACACGACACAGCCAAAGAGTCCTGCGTAAATAACTGTGAGATGGAGAGATTAAGATATTGAGGAGCGTAGCCGGGCTGAGCTGAGATGGGTGAATGGGAGTGATTGTGGGATGCCGCTATAATATCTAGAGGCGGCATAACTGCAAACGCCTCCAAGTTGGCTAGACGATTGATGTTAATGCCTGATTACAATAATTCATCAACATGAACTCCAAGGCACACATTGGCCAACGTTATGAGGAATTAGTTGCTGGCTGCTGAGTAGGACAACTGCTGCTCTTTACCCACCTTGATGGCGAAGTACTCATCGCTCCAGTCGAGAATGCGTCGATTCATTATTGAGCACTGATCCACCAGAAGACCACAGTACCAGGGACACACATACAGCTTCTCGGTTGGTGCATTCTTGTCATTTCTCGGCCGCCAGATGTGCAGGCAAGTCCAAATCTGTGCCACTAACCAGAGTGGCCACAACCACAGGGCATATTCCAGGCTGCGAGTTCCCAGCTCCTCCAGATTCCCTCCAAGTGCCTGCAGCGTGAGGTAGTCAGGCATTAGGCCATGCAGCCAGCAGATGTTCGAGGCACGCATTTGTGCCAGGATTGTGGCCACAATAACGGTGACTGGCGTTGCCAGACTCAGCGGCAACGCATAGCTGAAATGCTGTATTTTTACCTTGCACGCAAACTTGCCGAAAATGTGGCACAGATATGCAGCACCAACTTGCAGCAGGACTGCGTAAATAACGGCTCTGCTATTCGACTGGAGAGTGTATTGGGCTCTTGGCGAGGACTTGATTAACGAGCTGCTATTGTTGGACGTGTGTGCCAAATTAACCGCATCTTCCAAGCCATCCCAGTGCTACAATTTCGAAAGTCAGGAACCACCAGCAAAGAACACACATCTCAACCTAATGAGCCTTTTTACATACCGTTAGTGTTATAGCATGCGTTTGCCACGCCTTGAAAAACAGCGTGAAATACTCTACAAAGCTCTCGCCATGCAACAGGAAACCCATCAGCCCAAAGACCACAATCTTCAGAGGCGCCAAATACAGATAGGTGTGGTAACGGGAGCGGGTGCATCTTATATTGCGTATAATGTAGGCTGCAAATGGATCAGAAGAATCAATTATTAATCCGTTTTAAATGGTATCGTGTGACCATAAAAATCGATCTTAGCACACAATACACTTACTAAATACTGCTAGATATAGCCCCTAATCACCTAGATATGCTGAAAGAACTATTTTTTAATCTATTTTAAGGAATGTGTACAGAAAACATTTGTGTTAAGAAATATAATTTAATAATAACAGAAATGATTTATGTAAGCCAGGAGCAAATTTTATATTAATTTTAAATACCTTTTTTTTCTTAGTGTTTAAATGAAAATAAGATGGTTACGCACAAAATTTTAAAAATCTGATTGTATAGTACATTTTCTAAAAGCCATCATTGAAGCTCCATTTTGTTCCATTTTGTTCCATTTTGGTATATTGGAGTGAGAAACAAACAACCTTTTTTCTGCTCACTTACGTCCGCAGAAGACAAATGGCATTCGAAATGAAATACATTTCAAGACCCACTGACGGAGAGAAGGACAGACGGATACGAAGACGTGACACAAAAAAGGCTTATTTCATTTAACAACTTTCACTTAAATCCATTTCATAAATAAAAATGTTAAATATCTAAGACGGGTAGGGGTATCTGCTTGTCCTGGTCAGACTAATACAGAATTTTTACCTGTTGTAATATATAAAGGGAATAATTTGCGTAGTTCATAAATAGGCATATCAAATGTGTTGAATGTGATATATAGTCTTGAAAATAAAACCAAAATCAGTTGACTCACCAATCGCTTCGTGCTTATTGGCAAAGTTTTCCCACCATCGAAAGGAGACCAATATCAAAGGAATTGCCAGCAACTGCAACTCGAGCTGCGTGGACATGGCGGGCCAAATGAGGAAGACGCTGCCGAATGACAACACAGCCACAATTGAGGCACCATATACAATAATGTCCCCTGATTTCCAGTGCAGACGTGTGCGAGTAAGTAGGTCTGCAAAACAAAGTCATGCCAATAATATTAATAATATTGTTAAACGGAGAGCGGAAGGCAATCAATTTGATTGCTGTCAGTTTAGATGGCAATGAGGCTGATAAGATGCTAGCTGGTATTTGATGCTTGATAGTTTATGTGTGTGTGTGTGTGTGTGTGTGTTTATATGTTACTCACTAAGAAGCGACGGTACAAAGCACACGCAGCAGCCCAGCATCGCTCCACGCGTCACATCCAATTGGGGCAACACGGTAAAGGTGAGCAGCGCCAGGCCAACAACATGCAACAGTTCAAACAGTGTGACCTGATGAGCAATAACAATAACAACAACAATACCATTGAGCTTATCAATCTTGTTAGAACACTTCTAAGGCATTGCAAATGCGAAAACCATAGGTCATTATTATTTACTTTTTATGACATTTTTCTGAGTGTAGTCGGGCATTACTCACCAGTGCCACTTCCAGTCCGTTGGGTCTCTGTTCGCGCTTGAACATGCTGATGCGCATGGCGCGCAGAAAGGTGAACAGCTCTGGTGCGGCAAAGGCAAAGATCAGAGCCCAGACCCAGGCAACCTGTTCCAGCTTGCTGGGCACGGCCAACACTTGGCCATCGAGTAGCACTGCAGAAGAGTTAAGGTGATGCTCATTAAGCAAAGCCAGCGAATATTTTGTTTAGCCTTGCAGATGGTATTCTATTCAACTCTTGGCCTTGACTTACGGTATTTGCTGCAGACTCGCACTTGGGCATCGCCATTCGTATTGCCAGCCATGTAGAGATAAGTCAGCTTGGCTGCCACGCTGGAGGCCAAAACGACGGTGCATACAACAAGGTAGGTGAACAGCTTGAAGAGCTTGATGAAAAACTGCAACTTCTTCCAGTCGGCATCGGAGCCACTGGATCGCTTCGCAGGCGGATCTTGAAATGAGTCCCACAGCGCAGGCTTATCGCGCACCTTGCTGAGGATATTAATTTTCATAATAAACCCTTTGACACTTGAGTAAAGACTAACCGACTGCGCAAAGCATAGTAGCTGCTCTCATAGTCCGCACTCATGTCTGGTCACAATCATTGACGACTTTCAACTGAGTCCCAGCACTCTTGGCCATTATTGATAAGCCATCGTTATAGTTGCGAGTCGGCGATATCATCGAGGTGCGTAAGTTGACAGCATGTCAACAAGACGCTTCCGATAAGGAGACCTCTTGTCTCTCAGCATTAATTGCCGCTAAATGCACCCACTCCCATCCCACATATAACTGAACCATTAACGCTGCATGGGAACTTCATACAAATGTGTGTATTGTACAGCAAATAATTAAATATTTGCTTCGAACTTGCAGTTTTCAATTCATGGCCGACTATTCAAGGTGCGCTCTGCTTATCAATTATGGCCAGCGCCAATTAATAGCAACTTTCTGTGAAAGTTTGCAGGAGCCTGTAGTTTTACAGAGACACATCAGCTTGAAGTCTGAACTTCACAACTTTACTCTAAAATTTAAAATGATTTTTATATTAATATAATCAGTAAATGGTATTAAAAAAAAAGTAAATTAAAAAAAATATTTATAATATATATATATAATATATATATTTAATATTATAAAAAATTAAAAAATTCAAACTAATTAATTCAATATACTTATAAGTTGTAATATACATATATTTATATAAATGTATTTGAATGGAATTTTTAAATTTTAAATAGCAAAAAGGCTTATAAGATTTTCCGGGTTGCCCAGCGCTTTCTCGTATTGAAACAAATAATTATTTATGACATGAGTGCTGATAACAAGATTGACACCCTTTGTACTAGTTGTGTGGTAACCCATTAGACTAAGAGTCTTTTGAAGGATTATAAAGTGTCGCACTGATTAACGGATGTATGTTGCAATTATTTACCATCTTAGTGTTGTCAAGTTGATTATAATAATACAAATTAATGGGGCTTATAGCTCTTTATAGCCGCCATAGTAAAGTGTGATTCATTACAGTCAATGCACGCTTAATACTTACTATTTTTATTTTCTTAATTATAAATACATATATTATTAATTCAATATTAAAATTAACTATAATTAAAAACTGATAGTGCTTAGGAATACAAGAACAAATCCAAATTTAAATACGAACTTTTAAATTCAATTGACAATTACTATTTGTGTAGCAAAAGTTTTCAGCTTAAAGTATCCAAAAATATTAATATTACTGCATTAATTCAAGCGAAATATAAAAGCAAATAATGTATGTATTATGTATTATGTATTATGAGTCAAGCGATATATTAAGTAAAATACTTAATACATGCTGTAAGAAACATTGTTATATTTCCGACATATTGAAGTGTAAATCAAATTCAACAAGTTATGATAATAATATATACCTAAATGACAACAAAATCGTTTTGTAAATTGATTGTTTTATTCAGGTTATATGGTGCTATTCCAAATATTGTAGCACACTTTTGGGCTTTCGATTGAAATGGTGTTAAACTTGGCTACGCAGTAAATTCTCTTCGATTTCGTGTGGTGGCGCTGTAGCACAATAACACATTTTCGCCTTGTCCGCTAGATGGCAATTTAGCAATGTACATTTTAAATCAACTTAAATTTTAGTCATATTAACGTGATGCATGATTAATTTACAGATAATAATCAAATCTTAAAGTGTACTGGCGCTGGTTATATGAGTTCAAGCAATGTTCCGTTATTTCGAAATTATATTTTTATCAGTACAAATTTAGGTACATTTGTACCAAAGTCGACCGTAGTCACATAGGAAGATAAGTACTTTCATTTTTTTCTTATAAAAAATATTTTTTTCATGTTATTTAAAACCACAAAGAAACCATTATTTTCAATTATTTTGTATATTTTGCTAGTTGTGACTTTTTCATTTTATATACAATAAACAAATATAAAAAATACTATATAATATAAAACTATATATATAAAATAAAATCGATAAGTTAATAATTTAAGCACAAAACATCAGAAACAAACTTACTACAATCTCAACAAAAAATGCGTTTGGCGTGGACAAATTTTAATCGGTTGAATAACAAATTAATCAACACATTTTCCGAGCCGACTTCTGTTCCTCGTTCTCGTCTGTGCATCCTTGGCGTGCCAGGTCCACATCCAAGTCGCGGGCATCCACCATTGTTGTGGGCAGCACCTTGTCTGCTGTCTCTGGAAATCCAAGCGTCAGGAAGCCGCTGACAAGCGCAAAAGTGGCAAATAAAATCGCAGGAGCATGCTTGTAGTAGTTAGCCTTTAAATATAAAATCAGACTTAGATGGGTATTTTATTTATTTATTTAATATGATCTACTTACCAGCAAGGGCGTTTGCGGAGCCAGCATAGAACCGATGCGACCCACCATAGAGCACAGAGAGAGCATACTGTTCCGCACATTGGTGGGAAAGATCTCCGATGTAAAAAAGTATAATATCTGAAAACTACACGTTATAGCCAACTTTCCGATTAAGAAGAGTGTCAGCGATCCAGCGTAATCCTCTAAAACATAAAATAAAAGCGTATTATTTAAAAAATATGTAATATTATGTAAAAACTATTTGTATAAATATATAATGTATATAAAATAAATTTTCTAATTTAAATCAATCATTTTTATTTTTATTATATTTAATCTGTTATTTTAATTTATTATTTGTATTTTGATCAGCATTTTTAATTTATGGACTTTTGTTAGTCTTCATTAAACATAATAAATAAATAAATGCTAATTTTAATGTATTTTCAACAACTCAATCACCACAAGAATGAAAACACAAGATAAATATTCAATGTATTCAATATTTTCCAGTCTCATTTATAAGGAGTATATTGGTGACTTACCGGATCCAACAGCTGCCGAGGCGCCCATGCAAATGGCGCAAAGTAACATGGAGGCACACAGTGAGTATCGCCTGCCAATGCGATCCATGATGATGAGGGGGAGCAGCAGGCCGGGAATTTGCACAAAGCCATTGAGCATGAAGTTGTTGTACTTGCTGCCGCCCAGATTCACCGAGTTCAAGCTCAGGCCCAGGGCAATTAGGGTGTGCGTGAACCAGCAGAAGCAACAGTTGGCAATGCGCCAGGCGAAGAAGCGGGTTGTCTGCATGATTGGGTACTGGCTCTCATTGGCTTGCTCCAGTTTATGGCGATTGTTGTACAGCAGCTCGTCCACCTGTTGCTCAGGCAGCGAACGCTTGTTGATGTGTGCTGCCCGCCTCAGAACGGCAGCCGCTCGCTCCTCCTGGCCTTGGCTAAGCAGCCATCGCACGCTCTCGGGCAGAATCCAGAGGAAGAATATTTGCAGAATGGCCGGCGCGTAGAGGATTCGCAGCAGCCAGCGCCAGTTCTGCACTTGCGATGCCAAAATGCCAAGAAGTGCCTCTCCCACCGCGTAGAAGATGGTGATGATTGTGGCAGCCGCCACACGACGCTTGGGGCCAACCAGCTCGATAGCCAGCAAAAAGGCCGTGGGGAACAGAGTGCTGCCCACAGCCATGTCCAGAAATTCGAAGCACATAAACATCGTATAATTGCTGGACAGGGAACGGATGATGCCCATGACGGCACTCAGTGCTCCAGCAATAGCCAGCATAGTGCGACGTCCATACCTAAGTGAACAAACTTCTGCTTAGTGCCAAGATTCAAATCGAAATGGGATAGTTAACTTACCGGTCTGCAAAGAAACCTCCCAGGGGTATGCCTACAAACTGTCCCACATTGTTTATGGTGCCCACCATCGAAAGTTTCCATTCGTCTTTGCAAAAGATGCCAAACTATAAAAGTTAAAAAAATCTATATTAAAATTAAAGCATTTAATATTGTAGTTATTTCATAAAATATAAATATAATTTTCATTCAAACGAAACGAAATACATAATACATGTGTATTGAAAATCAAAAGTTTGCTTATCCACCAAAGCTAGTCCCACATTGACTAACACACACAAATGTGTACACAAATAACTGAATATTGCGTTTCACAAAAAACGAGAGAATTTCATCATTTCTTGAGAATCTAATCATCTATCCATGTTTGACTTTTCAACCAAGCAGCGCTGATTATTAAAATGTACGTCAAATATAATTTGGGAAGATGTTAATAAGTTATTGTTTCTGTTCTGTAATAAATAGAATATAAAAACTATAATATATTAGAATATAATAGGCAAATCCACAAAACAAAAATTTCAAAATATACACTCCAAATATTTGCTTATATTATAGATACTTATAAATCCATCATTCTGTCTTAATTATTTTACCATTGTTACTATTATTATTTGAATGTTGTACAAATTAGAAATAATACCACTTATTTACATAGAGGGACCTGTAGTTTTGTGGAATGCAAACAATTTGCTATCAAAAAACAGTAAGTTCGAATCGCCATAAAATTTTAAGTGTTTCAAATTAAATTATATACGCTTAAATTAAATTAAATTATTATACGTTTGTATATGTAAAATCTAAAAATCATAACTTTTAACTTATATTATTAAGTAACACAAAAATCAGAATGATGTTTACAAAAGAAAAAAATCACTGGAATAAAATCACTAGACATATATTCGAAAAAAAAAATAGAAGAATCATGCTAGGTGAGGTGAGCTGACCTTATCAAAATTTGAAAATAAAGTTATAAAAAACATTTACTGATATGAACTATTTGTATATATTACATACAATAAGTATTTGGTTATTTTTTTTAATTAAAAGCCCAAAAAATATGGTTGAGAGGCTTGAAATAAAGGTTTTGCATAAATAGATTAATTCAAATCTTTCAAAATGAGTGTAACCATTTTGCATACCTGAGAACTTACCTCGGTCGAAATGGTTTCCTCTTTATCTCTGAATTTGAAATCAGTGCCACAGAGTTCGGTACGATCACCAAAATACTCCGCAGCACACATATCGCTCGAGGGAGTAGTTTCCACTCCCGGTGGCAAGCTCACATATCGGCTGCATGCATCCCAGGCGGAGTTCTTATGGGGCACGGTGAAATTCAGCCAGGGCTCCTCATACAAACTACTCGGGCTGTCACATTGGGTTATATTGCATCTAAGGGCAAACACATGGCGTTGGAGACTTGGATGATTAAGATGTTGAGGCAGCTCACCTGTGCACCACTGGGCTGGCGGTAAACACATATGAGATCGAGAAGAAGGCATTGAACACCATCGGCACACATAACAACACATAATTAATGATTTGAAATCGCCCAAACTGCCCGATTCGCACCAGAATGGCATCCAGTGTGTTATCTTCAGCGTCGGACGCCTCCACGTTTCCATTCTCAGCAGCAGTCCGAGCTACAACTGCATTTCCATTCGAATTTGTTGGGTTCACATTGACATTGGCATTGGCAATGTTGCCATTTTCACTTTCCTTCCGGACAGACATGTGCGCGATAATTTGAACAACTTGGGTTCATGTACTCGTTGCCTTATCGTCCACGTGCTTAAATGCACTTTTTATCTGTCCGAATTAGGCGAGCACGATTTAAAAATATGCCGTAAAGTTCGTCTGCTTTTTATAGTCCATCATAGTACGAATAGCAATCGGCTCTCGAAACACTGCGCTGGAGCGTCTATATCTGAGCAACGCCGCTCATTCACTGATTCATGCAGAGCGCGCCCATCAAATCAACCGGTTGAAAAACAATGCGTAGATTATTTAAAGGGAGAAACCTAACTAGTCTCTCATGTGTTTTAGGGAACTTTTTTTTATAATTTACTAACAAGTGCAATAATTTAAAAAACTATTAATTCCAAAATGGGTTTAAATTATCATTTAGCTAATAATTGTATTTAAAAATTGTTATTTAAAGAAAATTATTTGTATACGAATGCTAAAAATAATCAGCCAGTGCTTATACGCTCTGTTTTTGTTTGCTTTCGACTGATTACGACACATGACGGCATTTACGAGAGGGATTCGCTCTCCGTCCAGTTTACTGCTTACGCTAAACACCTGCTGCTCTCCGCTCTCTTCATGTGTTGGATTTCACTGTTTAATGTTTAATGTTGCCGGTTAAACGTATTTTTGACTGCTCTCGATTGATTATGACATTCAAAGCAGTCAAATGTCGGGCACACTCGTCTGATGAAGGAGAGAGAGAGAGTCGCTCTCCGTCCAGTTTTAATCTGCCTCTTGATTGGGCGCTATCATGTTTTGCGATTCGCTTTTTATCTAAAGTGGCTGGCTAAATATTTTTAACGTCTGCATCGACGAACTTAAATAGCCAAAACACCCAATTGATATCAAATATGATGGCAATTTATAACATATTCATTGTTGTTGATTGCTTTTATCAGAGGTCGCCCGACATAATGTCTGGTACGAGCAGCTGTTGCTGTCTGTTAGACATATCTACAGTTCTGAATGAGTTATTGAGTTGTTAATATATACCTGCTTATTCAGTTCCCGTGAGAATTATATGAGTCTAATATTTATATTTGTACAAATGTACTTATATTCTCCAGCAGTGGAATTACGAAATCAAACAAGTTTTTAATGTAAGGAACCCACTAGTAAATAAATCATTGATAAATTGTTTTCGTCGTAAAATACTTATGTATGTTGAAACTATTTATAGAGGACAAAGCATTTTACCTCTCATTCAATAATTTCGTTGTGAATAAACATAAATCAAGTTGGCGCTAATGAATGAATAATAAATCTTTACCTGTACAATAGAAAAATTAATAGATATCACTGTTATTTGTGGCTTATTTATTTGACTATTATTTCATTGTGTATATTTATAAATGTGCAACTCAATATGAACTGATTAGTTAAACAATCAGCACTTAAAGATTTCTTGTCAAATTCACAAGTCTTCAACTCCTAATAATGGAAAAATACGAATACGCTTATTATTTGCACTCATTGCTCTGTTATTTACAATTTGATATTTTGCATGCCATTAAATGCGATAATCTATTCATAATATGTACACTTGTCAACTGAAACCAAATATTTACAAAAGTTGTAATTGCTGATTAGGCAGCTGGTTTTGTTTCTGCTGACTGTTTTGACTGTTTCACCGGCAGACTTTTGTCCAGGGCACGAGCCTCCTCCAATGTCGTTGGAAGCACTTTGTTGGCAGTTTCAGGAAAGAACTGGGCTAAAATTGCGCTAAGTATGCCAAATGTGGCGAACAGCAAATGCGGCGCATATTTAAAGTAGCTTATCTGTAACAACAATAAGATCAAGTTAATATTGGATCTCTTGTGTCAAGTGTCGATCTCACCAATAGCGGAGTTTGAGGCGCCAACATGGAGCCGAAGCGACCCACCATCGAACAGAATGACAGCAAACCATTGCGACAATTGGTTGGAAATATTTCTGAGGTGAAGAAATACAATATCATAAAGCTGCCAGTTGAACTCATTTTTGCCAGAAAGTATAGACACCAAGACAATGTTGGGTAGTCTGGAAAATGAAGAAAAAGATAGATGCGATAAAGGAAAATTTTGAAAATTCAAATTTGTCTTTTTGATTTAAATAACAACTAAAAGCAAATTATATTACTTGCGAAAAGATATGTTATTGATCATATTAACAGAAGAGGATTTCTGCAATAATATTTAATTGTCTTTTTGGTTTTGTAGCTAAATATCATCGCTGAAAATTAAAGCATTCCAAAAGAAAGATGAATATGTTTCTCGGTGTGCAATTGAGTTTAAATTATCTCCATGAAAATATAATATATTTTTCTGGTATTAAATAAACTATTTTGAAACTCACCGTTTTTTAAAACCGCCATTACGATCAGTAAAATGGAACAAGTGCTTAAGCAGAAGCTAATCGACCAGCGCCTCCCAATGCGCATCATCATCAGCGAGGCAAGCAGGATGCCGGGCAGTTGCATCAGTCCCGTCATGGTAAAGTTGTTGAACTTGTTGCCATTTAATCTGCTGGCATTTAGAGTCAGTCCCAGAGCAATGAAGCTGTTGGTGAACCACACAAAACAGCACTGGGCGATGCGCAGACCGAGTGCATTGAAGATTTGCCGGGCATTGTAGTGGCCATTTCCTGTGGCAGCCTCCGACTGGGCCAAAAGCTGGCCATTTTTCCGCACCAGTTCACTCAGTTGGGCTTCGGACAATGAACGCTGATTGACATGCGCCACATGGCGCAGAATCTGCACAGCCTCCAGCTCCCTGGACTGACTCAGCAGCCAGCGTACGCTCTCGGACAGCAGGCAGATAAAGAGCAGATGCAGCATCGCCGGTGGGTAGAGCACGCGGAGCAGCCAGCGCCAATCAGTTATGATACTGGCCAGATAGCCAAGAGCCGCCTCTGCCAGGCCATAAGTTAAGCTGATGACAGTGGCAGCCAGCACACGATGTTTGGGCCCCACCAGCTCAACTGCCAGCAGGAAGGCAGTGGGAAACAGTGTGCTGCCCACGGCCATGTCCAGAAACTCAAAGAATAGAAAGCTGTAATAGTCGAAAGCAAAGGAGCGGGCAATGCCAGCCATGCCACTCAAAGCCCCAGACACAACGAGCATTGACTTGCGTCCGTATCTATAAAATAAATGCAAAAGTTTTGTCTGCTTTTAAGATTAAGTTTACTGTTCACTCACCGATCTGCCAAGAAGCCACCCAAAGGTATGCCTACAAACTGTCCAATATTGTTCACAGTGCCCACCATCGACAGCTGCCATTCATCTGAGCAAAAAATGCCAAACTGTAAAAATAGAGGAAGTTACCAATATGTAAATTGTTTTGTAGAAAGTTTATATTCTAAAAAGCAGTCAACGAAATAAAAATTTGAGCTTATCGTACGTATTGGAAAATATTAAATTCCTTTATTAATTAATCTGTGACAGAACAAAAAAATTAAAAAAAATAATTTTGATTTTGAGATGTTCAGGTACGCACCATAAATATAAGACAAATTTGATCCCCTAACTTTTTTTAATTAAATAAAGTCCACTTATAAATGTAAAATAATTATTGTTTCTGAATAATTTGGAATTGTCAGAATCTTTGGCATGCATCATGCAAAGCAAATAACTTTAACTTTCACTTTATTAATGAATAAATGCAATAAGACTATAAATTTAAAGACTACATATTTCAAAATATAAAACGAATATGTTTCAAATACTTTTGTTTAATTAATAAAATCCCAGAAATACATATTAAAATGCTTTTTTATTTAAAAACAACAAAACATCAAATCCATTATTTTGAGTTAACACTATATAGATACGAAGACTAAATCTGCTGCTTTATAGCATTGATTAAACTTACCTCTGAGGATATGGTTTTTTCCTCACCCCTTAGCTTGTAGCCCGCTTGGCAGTCAATAGGATGGCTGCTATTAAAATAAGACGCTTTACATTGTCCACCATTTTCAGGGGTTTCCTCAAAAGACTTGCACTGATCCCAGGCTCCATTATGCTGAGGGGTCGTGAAGTTTAACCAGGACTCAGTAAAGCTGCTGTTTGGACTATCACAATGGCTGATATTGCATCTGTAATACAGGTGCATTTCAAATGCAATTCTTTACTCACAATTTAATTACCTGTGCTCCACAGCTCCGGCCGTAAATACATAGGATATCGAGAAGAAGGCATTGCATATGATGGGCAAACAGAGCAACACATAGCTGATAATCTGGAAGCGTCCGAATTGACCAATCTGTATAATAACTGCATCCAAATGATTCTCCTCAGTAGTCGTTGCGTCTGTTGACTTCTCTAAATCCAACTGCGGCTGTGCCATGCTTCAAGCAGAGTCGACTCGTGGCAACTGAATTGCCCAGAGTCCCACGTGCCTCACTTGGTTCTCACTTAAATTCTTGGCGAATTTAATTGACCGCGATATCCATGATGGAGATGAAGAGAGGTGTAGCTGCGGATGTAGCTGGTTCCACGCAGCTATTTCACAAGATTTTAATAAGCGTCGCCACTGAAAACTTTGTAATGCTCTTTTCACAGCTGTTCGTGGCCATTGAACCATTGCCATCTTAATAATAAATAATAGAATGGGATCTTTATCATACAATTGATGTTCTTTATTTTTACTATATGCAATAATTTGAAAAATATCACTTTAATTTTTGTATGTGAGTTAGAGAGGAAGATGGAAAAAGACTGTTTAGCTTAAATTATAATACCATAGATAAGATTACTAAAGCTAACTCAAAAATCGCACTTAGAATAAACGAGAAGCCGGTGCTCAGTGAGCTCAAGAATTTGTTCTCAGTAACAGCTATAATTTGGTATGTGTGTGTGTTTTTTTTTTTTGGGAGCCGCTTTACAGGCTTTTAACTGGTTTAAAATATGGCTTGTCACTAGTGAATACTTTAAGTGTACAACCTAAATAAGTAAGTCGTAAATCTTTTGCTAAAAACCACTTTTACAAATACCGATCGAAATGTTGCGTTTGTGTAAAAACAAAATATCAATAAGTATTGCCTCGTTATTGAGACTGTTATAATTACTCTACATGCATATATATGTATGCGTAAATATTGTGATATATATCTATTTATATATATGCGTGTATATATATATATGTAAACCGATGCAAATTACATTAGCTGCTCTAAGACGCAACTACAACAAAGTTTATGATATATAATTTATACCAATCAATCTTATGAATTTGCAATATGATAATATTCGAACTAGTTAAAAGAGGAATGCTCCATCTACAGATCAGACCCAGAGTATTCATAGATTATACATAGGATTACTGGTTGCATCGAACAGTTGAGTGCCCGTAGACTCAATCATGGAACGCAGTGCAATGCTCCGCTGCTTGGCCACCGCCTTACGCAGAGTTAGCTCAAAAACATTCTCCTCATCAATGTTATCCATTGGCAAATGTTCCCTGCTACCCTCCGGCTGATCGGGTCGCTTAAATACCAGTTTTTCGTGCTCGTACAATACGGAAGTTTCCGCAAATTCCTTGGCAAAGTATTGTGCCGTATTCCGATTCTGTATGACCTCGCTGGGAAAGCATTGCAGGAGCTCCTCGAAGCTCAGCTCCGCCACCAGACTGTTAAGTATCTCTGTGTAGGTGGTAATACAATTAGATCAAAAGCTATTTGTATATATTTTCATAACAAATTTAACCTGCAATGTGTGTTTTCCAATTGGGCAGCGCATCCTGTTTGCTTAATATCTTGCGCAGCAGTGATTCCCAATGTTTTGGAGTAAAACCACAGGACTGTAAGCAAAACTTATTAGTTTCAGAGCATAATAAATACAAAATAATAATAGCAATAGCTCACCTTGCCATATTGCCACAAGAATGCTGGGCAAAAGCTCAGCATATAGTTGATGGCCAAATTCTTGGGTAATATGATGACCAAGAAACTATCAACTCCTATCAAGTGCGGTGATTTCGGTATGAAAGCCAGAAACTCCGAAATGATCTCTCGATCCACCTTGCTGGAGGCCAACAAACTCTGAATCTTCAGAGTCAACGTCAGCAGCTCATTTTGCCAACCAGTGAAACGCACCTCGAACTCACCCTCATCCTTCTTGGGATAGCTGAAATCGCTGCGCTCAAAGGGCGGCAAGCGATTCAAGTACTGTGGTCGCTCCAGCAGACAGGGAATCGGTCGTATATATGCCTTGATATGCTGCTCGTACTCTTCGCC
Source organism: Drosophila fungiperda (assembly GCA_035042345.1). NCBI lineage: Eukaryota > Metazoa > Arthropoda > Insecta > Diptera > Drosophilidae > Drosophila > Drosophila fungiperda. The sequence continues at coordinate 4,838,587 of JAWNLM010000021.1, forward strand.
CTCGGGCAGCTTATAGTCGGGTATATAGGGCACATATATCAGTTTGTTGGACTGAGATTCGTTGGCATGCCGAACACTTGGCTTATTGCAGTAATTGGGCGCCATGCCAACCATGTAGGCGATGCATTCCATGCGCAGATTGAGGAAATCCTCGCGACTGCTTTGCTGCTCGACATCGGCGGACTGCAGGTCGGTGATTAGGTCACTCAGCGCCTTTAGGCGACCCATGTACATGCGAAAGAGTATTTTGAGACCCTTCAGATTGGTGGCAGCCTCATCATCGTCCGGTTGCGGATGCGAGAGCGAGACATTGGAGCTGCGCTTTTGATAGGGCGATCCGCCCTGCTGCTCCTGCAGCTGATCGTAAACAATGCGCTGCAGGCGTCCACTAATCGAGCGCTCATCTGGTGCCGAACTGGCACAGGAGCTGGACAGCGAGTGGACATCTGCCTCGCTGTGTAGCGATGGAGCACGCGAACTGCTGCACTCGTCATCGTAGTCATCGTCCAGCTGCGGCGGCGTCTGAGAGCGCACCTCATGCGGCTGCAGCGACGAGCTGACATCATACAGGTCGTAAAAGAAGACTTGCAATATGCTAACGAACACCTTCTGCGAGGTCTGGTAGCCCTTCTGGCCAATGTGCGAGGCAATGTAGTTGAGGAACAGCTGCAGTACGACATCCAGCGTAATTGTATGCTCCACACAAAGCGCGTGGATAAATGCATCGCATATGGCCTCAATTAGAGCAGGCTGCTCGTTGGCCAGCAGAATCGTTTCGCAGAAATCGGAGAACGAAACAATTGCACTGGGCGTTTGCGTGGGCGTGGTTCTGATTAGTCCGCCTGCATATTTGCCCTTGGATTGTGTGGCGCCACGACGGGAACGCTTGCGAGCCGTTGATTGCGACTGATGCTGCTGCTGCTGGTTCTGGTGGTGGTGCTCGGGTTGCTGGCGGCGCTGATAGAGCACCGTGCCGTCATCGAAGAGAACATTCTTGTGCTTGATCAGAGCCACGGCCAAAGAGCGACGCGTCGACTTTGCTATTATTTCCTGGGCCAGCAGATAGTTAGACATGCGACAGGCTGTCACAGCCAGCAGCAGATTCTCATCGGGTGTGCTAAATACATATTTTGAATTAGTTACAGATTTAGTTGGTCAACTCAATCGATACTTACGGCGTCGTCAAGTACTTTAGATAGTTGATCAGCTCACCGCTCATCGCATCGGCAACCACAGGCGAACTGAGCATTATGTGCGCTAAATCACCTGGTGCATGTTTGATGAACATATTAAGAAACTCAAGCGAGAGCGGCACCTGCTTGTAGCCCTGTTGCAGCACCCGGGCTGGTGTAAAATACGCAGGCACTGTTTGATGTAGAAACGAGGAGCGCTGTCGATCCGTGCCCAGGCCAAGCAGAAACAGTTTCACGGCATAGATGAGTCCAACCAACTGCGACGTTTCCACCAACTGCTCGCTGTTCTCGAACTCCCGAATGTAGTTGATGTAAACGTCCACCAGTTGAAGCTGGCACATCTTGTAGAAGCCAGTGGCTTGCAAATAGACTTCTTGTTTATTCGAGCTGTTTAAGAAGAAATAAAGGGAAATGAATTAAGAAATAAAGTGTATTTTATTTTAAATAAATTCAGAAAGAAATATGAAATATGAAAGGGACCATATTATTATTAATAATTTAAATATTTGTCTCTTTAATAACTTTTCCCAATGTTGTTGGTCTTAATTCATATTTTATACAAACTCTTTTTTTGATGCAACAAATCTCAGCACTATTTTATATGATTCTGTTATTTTTAATCTTAGATTATAATTTAAATTGAATCTATTCTTTTATTCTTTATTATATTTGAATCGACTGAGTTTAGTTGGCAATAAATAAATAAATAAATAAATATATATAGTCTTAATACAATAATGAAAGTAAATAAGTTATGCTTTCAATTAATAAAGAATATCAAAGAACAAACTAAAAAAAAGTTACACTCACTTAAATGAATCACTTACCGGATTGAAAAGTCAGCCAACTTGCGACAATTGGAGATAAACATTTTTCGCAGCGCCTGTTCCCTGTCCAGTGAGAGACGCTCGCCCTGCAGGGTTAAGCTCAGCCTGAGCATGACATGCGCCTCCTCCATGAGATCGTAGAAGTTGGAGCTGCTCGCACTGCGATACGATTCGGCAATGCCTTCGAGATCCTCAATGATGTGCTCCACCCGTGGCACCTCCAGATTGTACAGTGTCCACTCGTTCACCACCGAGGAGGGGGCAGCACAACTGCTGCTCCTCAGCAAGCTGTTGTGCTTGGCCTTGGCCTCGGCCAACAATCGGGCGGCGATGTTGCGCTTGACTGCCACAACGGCTACTTCGCTAGTGCTGCGACGCTTGTGCTGTTCCAGCGCCGCATTGGTGATCAACACCAGCTGCTCCCGATTGACACAAACAAACTGAACATGCATAAAAGCAGCCAGACCAATGACCGCAATCGCTGAGTTAACATCCGGTGATGATTCCTCTGGAAATAGGGCTCCAATGCTCGGGTACTCGAACCGATTGTGGAACAGTTTGTGGCCAATGCGAGAGGTGTGCGTCTCCACAGACTCCGAGGTGACGGCATAAATGACATAGTCATTGATATGCACCTGCAACACGGGGGCCGTAAAACTATAGCTGGCCACCGGCTTCTCGTTCTCGCTGTACCACTTTCCCTGCGCACAGAACTGATACAAGTAGCCATCCACGCTGCTTGCCACAAGCAGAGCATGCCCCACGCAGCGCTGATGCTGCGAGGATTTCAGAGTGCGCCGATTGGCATGCTTGAACGTGGTCACAGCACTGGGCACCTGCTGATTGCCCATCTCGTATTCATCATCTTCATCCTCCTCCACCTGCGGCTGCTCGCTGCTGTTGCGCTGATAAATCGCCTTCAAATCCATGCAGCGCAATATGTCCAAAACCCTCGATTGTGGCTCCGATGTCCTCATGCAGATCTGGAGCAGTTTGCGCACATCATACTGCACGGATGCATCCTCCGTCAGACTATTGTTGCTGCCGGCTGCAATGCCACGCACATTCATCGCCTTTGCCTCGTTGATGAGCTTGATTTTGATGTCGGCTGCTCGTTGGGGCGCTATGGTTATCTCCAGGTTATTGTCCTCCTGGCGACCGCTCGCATTATCGCACTGATCCCACTGTGAGCGCAGCTCGGGCTCAAACTCGCGACCATAGGCGGAGTTCACCATTCGAGCCACATTGAAATCGAGAGGCGTGCGACCAGCCAAGCCCGGATGATGATTAGCCAGATTGGCGGGCTTCGCGCTGCTGGAGGATTGCAGGGAATCGCTGTCGCAGCTGTGCTGACTGTGCGTACTGCTGACAGCCGCGGCGCTTGCCTTACTACCCAAGCTGAGGGACTCGGACAGTGGCTCATCGCCGGCATAATCGTTGTCCAGGCAGCTCAGCTCATGCGCAGCTGCCGGAGATGCTGTTGTCGCCTTGTTGGCCAGTGCATCCACCACTTTGAAGGCAACGCAATAGCGATGACTCAGGCAGGCGATGACATTCTCGGCCAGGCAGAGGCGCAGCGGTACAAAGTTTAGCTGCACAAAGAACTTGAAGGGCAGAAAATCGATGAAGGAGAATCTCGGCTGGGTATTCTCATGGACGCACTGCGTGTACTCGTACAGATAGATGCGATCCCGGCTGCTCACGATGATGTTGCCCGACGTTTGGCAGCACTGCACCAGCTCCGGTGGACTGCGCAGTGGCAATTCAATCACATCGATGCTCTCCACCAGCGGCGTCTTTGGCGTCGTCATCGAAGCGATGCGGATTGTGATGGGCAACTCGTTCAGCTTGGTATCGGGAAACTTCCAGAAGTTGGCGTAGATGCGCACAAACATCTTCGTCTCGTCCTCCGTGCAGACAGTGTTGCTGTTGCTGCTCGATGTGCAGCTAATGCTGGTGCTATTCGAGTGTACCGGACTCCCAGCCTGCTCCTTCTCCAGCGTCAAAAGGTATTTTCCTGCACACGAGAAATTAACACATCAAATTAGGACACAAACTTTAATTTCAGTTGGCATTAATTGAAAGTAATTTTTAATGAATTTTTAAAGACTTAAAGAAGACATGTTTATTTATTTATTTATTTTATGTTATAGTAATATTTGAATATGTTACAATGGCGTTGGCATTACGCATTTTTTGGGGTTATAGTATCGGTTGTGCAGACAAATCAGATTATAAATTTATCATAATCAACTCATTATAATTAATAATAATATAAAACAAATAAATAAATAAAATAAAACAATCAAAATAATACTAAACAAATATCTAAAACATAAATAAATAAATCTTCATATATAAGAAGTTAATGCTGAATGAATTATAACTTTTCAATTCGATTTACTTTTTTAATATCATTTTTTGAACATATTATTTAAGTAAAATGTCATATTAAATCTACATCTATTAAAGGAAATCTAAAACATTGTGCAGAAGTTTTATATAAACTTGATGATTTTGATGTCCTTGCTGTAAGCAATTTAAATATTAAATACGATTTATTTAATAAGTAATAATAATTTTAATCAGTCTGTACATTTCGATTATTTTGTAATTTTTTAATTGTCAATGACTAAACTAAAATCGCTGAAGAGTATTTAAAGAGAAGACCTGTCATTAATATTGTTAGCTATTAAATAGGCATCAGGGCTTACCCGCATCGCAGTAGATTAGCTGCACCACCTCACCCACGGTGGCAAGTGTGTACCTGTTTGGCATGCGCTCATCGCTCGCTGGAGTGGGTGAGGCAGCAACTCCTGTGTTAGCAGCAAGTGAGGCATCCTCCTGTTGCTCCGATTGCTCAGCTTGCTGCTGCTGCAGGTGTTGTTTACCACCTATGTCATAGATCTCGATAAACTGCTCGGCGCTGCTGATGGCGATGCGATTGTTGCCAATCAGGGTGGCGGCCAGAATGTCTCCATTGAGCGCATATGTCTGCTGCCTGGCAAAGTTGTAAGCTTGTAGAATCTTCACCATGTCAACAGGCGTCTTCTCTGCAAGCGTTCAAGTAAAAAAGTAAGCTAGACACTGACAAATCACTCAATCAAATGAAATTCGAAACTTTGCAGTGTGCGATACAACGCCCCAGTGACTTCATCGTCGAGCGGCGTTCGTCCGACTGCGACTATCTCTCTGAGTTGTGCGAGTTGTTCGCTGTTGAATGCCCCCAAAAGTGTCGAGAGTGAGTGGGTTGTCTACTGAGAGAGGGGGAAGATGGTTGGAGGGCCGGTCAAGTGTTTGTTGCTGAGCCATTAACATAATTGTGCGTTTATGCTGGAGACAGGGACAAAGACAGACATCAGTAGCGTAATTCTAGTAAATAAATACAGTTGGGGGTTTGTCATCTTAAATTACCACAATTTCATTTAAGGAAATTCTCAATAATTCATTCGGATTAATATGCGGGTCACACACTATTATCAAATACGGAGAGTTAATAAATAATATAAAAAATTACTTAGCCAAGTCTACAACCCAAAATAATACGAAAATGTTATTCCAAAAACAAAATTTTTCCAATGTCGTTTTTTTACTTCTTTTTTCAATGTATAACCTATTTTCGAAGATCAACACAAAATAGTCAGATAAATTTATAATAATAAAAAGGAGTATTCAATTTGTCATTTTAAGTTACCACAATATCATTTGAAGATATTTTCAATAATTCATATGATGCCGATACTTATCAAATACGAAAATATACCATAAGCTTGGTTATATATTCAATATATCTAATAAATTTTTGGATAAGTTAACAAATATTAAAATTTCATAGTTAAGACTAAAACCTAAGGAACTAAAAAAATTTAAATTGCAAAAATAATAATAACAAATAAGACCTAAAGTACTAAAAAAATTTGATTCTGTAATTAGTATTACCCAAATTAGTTTGGGTAATTTCAAAGATTCTCAACAAAGTAAGAGTATAGCTAATTTCTTCATTATCACAGATAATAATGTTACACCAATTAAGTGATTTTTGATGGACATGTCGTTAGATATTACAACAGGTCAGTGATGCACCGGCCACTTCCTCTTTTTCTTTCTGTTACGGAATTAGGTCACAAAACACACCTTTACACGCACATACAAATATAAAAGACTACAACTCCCACCAACAACAACAACAACAAAGGCAACAAAAGGCAAGTCAAATCGCTTAGGCGAGCAGCAGAGGCTGTCACAGTATTTAGGCATGCAATAAATATAACTGCCACTTGGCTTGGGCTGGGCAGTTTTTACGTGTGTTTACCTAATTAAGCAATAAGTTGGCCACACACGTAAAACACTAAATACAAATAAGCCAAGCTATGACATTCTTTGGCCATGACGCACAGCTTAAGAAAAAGCCGCAGAAAGAGAGACAGGGAACAGAATAGAACACAAACCGGAAATAAATAAAGCAAAGCGAAACACGAAATATTCTATTTTTGACCAGTCGCTGGTCAAACGCAAATCGATAATTGCTCCGATAATAAATTGCGTGCATTAACCCAAAATGATTCAACTGCTGTGTATGTTAGGTGTTGTGTGCGTGTGTTTGAGTGTATGAGAGTGTGTGGGCGTGCTTGGGTGTTTTTTTTATGTGCAATGCATTTGGCAAGCGGTATTCGAAAAAAATCAATAGCTCTGCGGTTTTTTTTTGTATAATATATAGAATAATCCGCAATCAGCTCAATTTACATTTATTAAGATTAAACACTATATTAACATAGTAACACTTTTAATATAAATAATTATTATTTATTCCATATTAGTAATCTTTTAAACAATTTATTCGTACATTTTAAAAGAGCGGAAGTAACTTCGTTGGCAGCACAGTGTTAGCTTCGTGCCGCTTTGACACTCAATTAATTTATATTTGCGGGCTAAGCACCCGTTTTAAATAGTATTCAATGCACTTAAACATATTTATTTTATTTTTACACGCACAACAAAGCTAATTCGCCTGTTTACATTTTCTTCGATTTCGGCGTTGCCACATGGCAAACGGAAGTGTTCCCTTCTAAACAGCTGATTACCGTAAATATCGATGCTTAACTTACATATCGATATAATATCGTCTAAGCTATTGCGTCGCTACATATGTTTGCCGCTTTCTGTTCGCGCACAACATTAAAAATGATTAAAAAAAAAACACACACTCTTAAGCTAAAATCATGAGCAATTCAACGCGCGCCTTTGTCGGCATGCAAAACAAATACGACCGCATCGTGCTGCTCGTTGACATGGATTGCTTCTTCTGTCAAGTGGAGGAGAAACAACAACCCCAGCACCGAGGAAAGCCCCTTGCCGTCGTCCAATACAACCCTTGGCGCGGCGGTGGCATCATCGCCGTCAACTATGCGGCACGAGAAAGAGGCGTCACACGCCACATGCGCGGCGACGAAGCCAAGGAACTCTGCCCCGACATCGTTCTCTGCCAGGTGCCCAACATACGCGAAAAGGCGGACTCTAGTAAATATCGCGATGCCGGCAAGGAAGTGGCAAATGTCCTGCAACGTTTTACACAGCTCCTGGAACGAGCCTCCGTCGATGAGGCCTATTTGGACATCACCGAGACGGTCAACCAACGCGTGCAACAACTTCAAACGGTAAGTTTCTCTGCTCCTTCCAGGCATGATTCGCAAATAATTTCTATCTAAAAAATAAATTAAGGATACGTGTGAAAAAACAAGCCATTAGTTTGTGCAATTATTTCAAATGTTCATTTTTAATATATTGTTTAGTATTAGATATATTTTGAATTAAGTAATAAATTAATACATATAAATATATTTATATTTTTTCTTCTTTCTTTGAAAAAAAGCGCCAACAAGAAAAAAATAATACAACTGGAACTCTTTTTAGAACTCGTTCATTTATTTATAATTTTCAGCTTGTTTTATTTTACATTACATTTCATAAAATTAAATTTTTTTTTATTTAGTTAACGTCAACTAAATTCATTTGACACTCAAATTAAAAAAATACGTATTACTAAAAATGTATTCAATTAAATTAAAACCAGAGTTAATATTGCACTTCAATTAAAAAAAATTGTAAATAGAAAATTATCCAACATATTTTGATTTTACAAAAATAGATTTCATTAGTTAATTGCATGCAAAATTGTTATTCACGCCAGAATGCGTTTAAAATGGATTATTAATTATATAAATAGAGGACTTTCGGTGAGAACAATTGTTTTATATTCTCTTTCATTTTTATTTCTTGCTAATTTCTCTTTAATGTTATTATAATTATTATCGCAACTGTATAAACGGAAAGCAATTCTGAACAATTTTTTTAAATTTCATTTAACAAGCAATGTCAAAATTGAATTAGAAATTCCACGAACAATGAATACAAAGAATCCAAGTCAAAAAATTTAAGCAACTAGGGATTACCATATTAGGTAAATTAATTGTTTCATATTTTGATTTTCAGGGCTCGTTTGCACTAAAGCCACAGGAGCTGGTCAATAGTTATGCCGTTGGCTACGAAAACATTGGCGACTATGTGAATAAAATAACGAATCGCTTTGCCAATCCCTATGTGGATGATGAGCGTTTTATGCTGGCCTATGATGCCAACGATTTGCCCGCTGTGCGTCAGAGCGATCTGCGCCTCCTCATCGGAGCATGCATTGCGGGCGAGGTGCGCGCAGCTGTCAAGGCGGAAACTGGCTACGAATGCTCAGCGGGCATTGCACATAACAAAATTCTGGCCAAGCTGACGGCGGGCATGAATAAGCCCAACAAGCAGACAATTCTTCCGCTGGCTGAGATACCTGCTATGTTCGATCAACTGCCGTTGGGCAAAATCAAGGGATTGGGCGGTAAATTCGGGGAGACAGTTTGCGAATCGCTGGGAATTAAATTTCTGGGCCATGTGCTGAAGTATACGGAAAAGGAACTGCAACGCAAGCTGGACGAGAAGAGCGGGTAAGTGACAGGTTGAATTGAAACTGGTAAGTGAATTGAGTTTTGATTAATTCAATTTTAACTTCTCTTTAGAACCTGGCTACATCAGATTGCACGAGGCATTGACTTGGAGGCAGTCACACCTCGATTTTACTCCAAGAGTATTGGCTGCTGTAAGAAATTTCCCGGTCGTAACAACATAACCGGACTCAAGAGTCTGCAGCACTGGCTTGGTGAGCTGGCGAGCGAAATTAACGATCGTTTGGAGAAGGATTTCATGGAGAACAACCGCAAGGCAAAACAAATGGTTGTGCAATTTGTGCAGGATATCGATGGCGAGGAGGTCTCCAGCTCCCGTTCCTCGCAACTCAAGCATTACGATCAGGACACGCTGGCCACTCAAGCACTCGAACTGATCAAGGCCAACACAAAGTCATTTCTGCGTGCTGGCAGCGATGCGGCTCTTAATAATGCCATCAAGTTTCTGGGCATCAGCGCGGGCAAGTTTGAGACTGCATCGAATTCGCAGAACAGCCTGCAAGCCATGTTTGCCAATCAGGCAGCCAAAAAGCGCCGCATTAGCGTTGAGGAACCAGTGGAGAAGCCAATTGTCGAACAGAAGTCGAAGCAAACCGAAGAAGCCAAAATGAAGAGCTTCTTTGCTAATTACTTGCAAACGCGCACAGACGCACAGATTACAAAGGATAGCTCAGAAGCTGAGGCGAACAGAATTGCAAATAAAACTAAAGCTGAAACTGAGCTGCAAACAAACAATTCAGAAACAGATGAAGAATCAAAGCCACTAGAGTCAGTTCCATCACCCAAGAATAGCTTCTTGGAAGAATACAAGCGAAAACTGATTGATTCCTCTGTGACAAAAAGGGTCGGCGACGACAAGGCAGGGCCTGTTAGAACGCCACCCGAGTTTAAGGAGAGCTTCTTTGCGAAATATCTGCAGGAACAGAAGGAATTCACCAAAACAGCACAGCAGCCAAATGAGTCATCTACTGAAGATGACGACTCCTCGGATATGCACGGCTTGGCCGCCGAACTGGATGACATCGAATCAAGCTGCATTGTTGAACAAGAAGAACCCAGCACATCGAAACGAAAACTTGAGCAAGAAAACTCATTGAATTCACCAGCGCCAGCAAGGGATTACATAAGCAACTATGCTGAGTACGCTCAGCCGGAGCTGCGTGCAGATCTGCTCAGCATGGTCAGCTGCGAGGAGTGTGGCACCCAAATACCCGATGATGTAACGGCATTGCAAACACATCGGGATCATCATTTTGCCCAGCAGCTGAATCGACAGCTGCGCGAGGAACAGCGCGAGGAAATGCAACGTAGTCGACTAAACGCTACAGTCAACACTTCAGCTTCCATTCCCTCACCTACGGCCAAGCCTGTGCCGGTCAAAAAGGCTAAAAAGGCAGTTGTAACGGTTGTCGCAACTTCTGCAAAACCTATAAACAGCATAGCCAAGTTTCTATCCGCCAAGCAGCCACTTGAGCCACCTCCCAGTAGCAGTAGTTCGCCCTTTGAGCTCTGCGCTGAATGCAAGACCTACGTAAAAAGTGTCGATATGCCGGAGCATTTGGATTTTCACATGGCCAGAAAGCTTCAGCGCGAGCTAAACCAACTGGAAGTGCGTACAATAAGCACCTCCACCAACAAGAAGGTCTCCCCGCCACCTCGTTCCAAAAAGCAGCTAAACAGCACCTTGAACTCTGCCACGGGTAATAAGTCCATTACACAATTTTTCACTCAAAGCAATTGAGGCTACTCTGAAGTCAATCAGAAACCGATGCACTATATAATAAGTTCAAGTATTATTTGTTGTGGAGAATATCTGTCATTATCTATGAAATAGTTCAGTTCCTAACTGAAAAAAAAAAGGTTCGTTACAATCCTTATAACAAATTTAACCAATTGCCATTTTGCCTTAAAAAGTGATCCTGCTGTCATAACTAATCAGTTTAATTATATATGAATACCATTTTTTTTTTTAAATAAAGTATATATCGTAAAATAAAACAGATTCCAAATTGTGTATTTTTAATTGTTATATACAAACATTGCAAAAAACCTCTATAATCTTAAGAGTTGTTATAAATACAATAAATTCAGAATTTAATGATTATGCTGTTATGAAATGTGGAAGGTGACAATAGAGATTGAATCAAAATTTATCTAACTTCAGATAGTTTAGTCTATATTTTGTCTAACGTTTTTGGGTATATATCATCCTGATAATACATATATTCATTTGTGTGAACACCTTTGAATATTTCCATATTTTTTGATGAACTAATTAAATAATATTGAATATAAATCGATGATTGGATAATTTTTTTGTCAAAGATATGATGGCTTTAAATTTTAACTATTGTAAACAAATATATATATGTATATATGTAGTCCAGATAACTGATTAGTTGAGAAAATATTTGTTTTTGTGATTTGTGATTTGTGATTTATACTTGGCTTGTTCATTTTGCATATTAAACTAAATGCTGCCTCCGTAATATTTGTTATGACTAATATATATATTTATTTCATTGCATAACACACTTGAATACACAGATCTTAGTTTTAATGTTTATATTTATAATATTGTAAGCTCAGAAGGGGGCTCATAGATAGATCTAATTGATCGCAGTGCAGAACCCCCAATTTATACATATATATTAGAGTTGCATTTTTTCCAATCAATTTTTATTGTCTTCCATTGTGTGTCAAAATATTTGAGTATATATCTAAAAATACATTATATTCTTATGAGTAACCAAGGGCGAGAACAGTTCTTCGTAAAGGCAAATAAACCACTTTTCATACATACACAATTAATCAACATTTAAAACAAATGTAATTTTTTTATAAATTAAAATAATAACTTAATACTAATTAACTCTTTGCTCGCCCTTGCGTATTATAATAAATGATGCCGAGTTGAGTCTTTGAACTGTCTTGTGCATTAATTGTTTAGTTAATGTTGCTTACTGATTATTTAGATGCTACTTTGCGGAAGTTTGAGCTCCAGATCCTTTGGAGGTTTCTTCTTGACCCCAATGGCATCGGCTTCCTTAACCGTGGTTGGCAGGACAAGATTGGTGGTCTCGGGGAAGTAGAGCGTTAGACAGCCGCTAAGGATGGCACCGCAGGCAAACAGAATGGCGGGCGCACTGACGTAATACTTGGCCTAAATCGAGAAAGTTATGTTAAACTTTGAATATGGGGAAGACAGAATGGACTCACCAAGAGCGGCGTCTGCGGCGCCAGCATTGAACCGAATCTGCCCATCATGGAGCAGAAGCTGAGTAGGCTGTTCCTAATATTGGTGGGAAAGATCTCAGAGGCAAAGAAATAGAGCACCTGGAAACTGGCCGTGATGGTCAACTTGCCCACCAGGAACAGAACCAGTTGCAGCACTTGCTGGTCGCCTCCCGCAAAAATGGTGCCAATGCAGCACATACCACTGAACAGCATCAGGCCACACAGGGAGTAGCGCCTGCCAAACCGGTCCATGATTAGCAGGGGCAAAAAGAAACCCGGAATCTCGACGAGTGCGATATACGCAAAATTGTTGTACTTATCGCCATCCAGCAGCACCACATTCAAACTGAGTCCATAGTACACCAGCACATGGACAATCCAGCAAAAGGAACAGTTGGCGATGCGCCATTTGAAGTTTGTGAACGCCTCGCGAATGGGAAATTTACCCTCCTTGGACTGCGCCAGCTTATTCCGATTGGCAATCACCAGCTTGTCCAGTGCGCTCTCCGATAGCTTGCGCTTATTCACGATGGCCGCCCTGCGCAGAATCGCCTTGGCTCGCTCCTCCTTGCCAACGCTGAGTAGCCAACGCACGCTCTCGGGCAGAATCCAGAAATAGGTGAGCAGAACCATCGCAGGTCCGTAAGTGATCCGCAGCAATTGGCGCCAGTTCTCGAAGGCCTTGGCAAACATGGCCAGAGCCACTTCGCCGATGGCATAGAAGATTGTTATCACGCTGCAAGCGAGCACTCGTCGCTTCGGACCCACCAACTCAATGCCGATGACAAAGCAGGTGGAGTACAGGGTGCCGCTAGTCACGTTGTCGAGGAACTCCCAGATCAGGAACCAAACATAGCTGGGCGAGTATGAGCGCACAATGCCGAGCACGCCGCCCAAAACGCCGCCCAAGGCAATGGAAAAACTGCGACCATAACTGCAAACCCATTGAAAAAAAATTTAATTTATTATATTTATTGTAAAAGTTCATCATAGAACCAGTTTCTCTTACCGATCTGCCACAATGCCTCCGAGCGGTATGCCAAAGAATTGTCCCAGATTGTTAATGGTGCCGACAAGTGACAATTTCCATTCATCTTCGCAAAAAATTCCAAACTACGACCACAAAAAGATTCCAAAAGGCATACTTAATCACTATTTATTTGATATGCTCTCCCAACAATGCAAATAGTTAATAATGGAAAAGTTTCCGCAATGCTTGATTGCAACAATACAATTATTCCACAACTCATTATTCACTTGAGCCGTCAGTCTTCTTATAATGCGATTTGCTCCTATTTGCATGTCTAATCTAAAAAGTAAAATGTATGAAAGCCGCAATTTCTTTTGCCCCTGAAAGTGAATGGAATAATTGAGGCAGGCCAGACTCAGTCGAAACGAGGCGACGACATTGACTTGTGGCACATTTATGACTTACGTCCACACCCCAAGAATTCAAGTGGTAAATATTTGAATGTGCAGCTTATCAAACTCTACGTATGGTAAACAAAAACAAACTGAATACAATAATAAACAATAAAGTGACGGACTTTTTATATTGTTTAGTCGGGTTGGTTTCAAAGCGTTAAAGTTTGGCGACACGTAAAAAGATTGGCAGAAAAAATGTTTTAAGGTACTTTAAAAGATCTACTGAGATTTATCTTTCAGTGGTTTTTATCAGTCATTCAATTTCGTTCCATTTATCATTATTTGTAGCTTTATCTTTTAAATGATAAAAATTAACTCAAATAATTAAAAAATAAATAGCAGCATTTTGCTTCCTGATTTTGATATGGCAGCTTATAATTTTGACTCCTACTCTTGTGAAACCAAGTTAATACTTTCCAAACAATTTCAACATCATTAATAAATTAATTAATAAAAATTTAAGCATTTTTAACTTAACACCTTCAAAGATCGAGATAAAAAAAAGCACTTATTGTTTACAGTGTAAGCTACAAATATCAGTGACCGATAATGAATTGACATTCACCTAAAGATAATTCGAAATTTACAATAATTCTCAAGTTAGTCAGCAATCAGTCAATCACTTGTTGCACCTGTGCCCTATATGCGACTGTCTATCCCATTCATATCTTGACTATTATATTATTACTAATAATAATACTTAGTGCTGTTATATTATTGAAGGCCCCGATAGTTGGCACTTGTCTAATCAATGATTGTAAATATTTGAAAAACATAAGATTCGCGTGGCTGCTTAAATAATGACCTATTGATACACATGTGAAATTGATAATTGAATTTGTGAAATAAATAAAATGGATTTGCCAGCTAAACCCTCAGAGCGCTCCAGAACTCGAGCGTGGACCAGGGGCATGAGCAGGAGTCTGCTGTCTTATAATCAAAGTCCACGCTTCTTATAGTAAAGTGTTTATTGGCTGATAAGGCTGATATTGGCTCGGGGCCCCAAACATCGTCTGATTAATCGCAAATTGAGCTTTGATACTCACGTCATTTGAAATGGTTAGTTCCTTATCGCGGAACACAAATTCATTGTCGGTGCATCGTTTGATATTGTCCCTATTGTAGTTGGCAGGTAAGCAAATTTGTTGAGATACATTCCAATCCGGAAGCATATTGTTTTCATAGCGGTTGCATTTATCCATCTCCTTGCCGTTCTTGGGAATGCTATACTCCGTCCAGGGCTCGTCGTATCGGCTAATGGGACTGTCACACTCTGTAACGTTACATCTGTTGGAGTTGAAGAAGAGTTCACTGTTCACTTGATGCTGACTAACGCACTAACTTCAAGTTCAAAGTTCACCTGTGCATCACAGTGCCAGCCGTGAAAACGTACGTCACGGAGAACATCGCATGAAACATCATCGGCAAACAGATCAGCAGAAAGATGATCAACTGAAAGCGACCAAACTGCCCAATGTGCTTCAGTATGGCATCCAGTGTGATATCCTCGGGATCGGCATTTGATGCTCTTGCCACAGCCATTTGATTTGGTGCCGATGCCTGGACTGTGGCCGATGGTGGAGGTGTTTCATCGATGACCGTCATATGTTTATCTAACTTTGTGCACAATTATCGTACAATTTCCGACATTAACTAAAGTTTATTTATACGCGGGCGTCTTTCTAATTATCTCGCTTCTATTTGCCAAGTTTTATTTTTAAATGCGAACAACTTTTACGACGTTGTTAACGGCACGAAAACACGAGACAAACTGCCAGCGGCGATCAACACCACCCGCTAACCGCAAACACAACAGTTCCACGAAATTCACTCATTCGCTCTCCGGACTCTCTCCGAGACGGACTCCGGTCAATTGCCAAGTGGTCTCTTAATAGACCCCGTCCTGTTGAACATAATTCAAAATATACTCGTTCACTTTGACTGCGCTCTTTGCAGTGATAAGATTGTGCCCAGAGTGGAGTCTACACAGCTTTGATTACGATCGATGGCGTAAGCAGGGAGGGAGGGACGCCCGTACAATTTTGCAGTTACTCACGGAATTAAAAAGGCAAAAATCAAGATCACATTGAATTGCGCCCTAAATTAAGAAAGACAATAATTATAATCTAAAACTGATTTTCAGACCCCTTCCCAAAGAGCTGTCTGCCCACGTAATTTCGATTGTACTCCACACCGAAATTAATCTTTTTTTTTTATTAATGGTTTATATATTAATTATTGCTAGTGAAAGTGTTTACAACTGTTTTGGTAACACAAGAAAGTTATATAATGGTTAATGTGGTTTGAATTAATATTACTTGCTTTGCTTTTGATTTATATTTAAGAATTTGTCCGCTGTTACGAAAATAATTAAAAATCTGTGCGGTATTGCAAAAATCATAAAGTTATCTGATATGTAACGTGGCTTTTTTTATTTGATATATATATACGGAATAGTGGGTAGGTTGTGTGAGAAATAAATAAATAACGATATTTAATTATCTTTTTTAAGGTTTCACAAAAGTTATAATTTTAACAACAACAATTATAAAAAAAAAATATTTTTACATGTAAGCAAAATTACAGATATTAAAAAGGTAAGTATGAAAAATTGTTGGGTGAAGCAAACAATATTAAAAACCATAGTAATTTATAATATTGCTATTAATTATCGATAGTGTGGTTTCAACATTTTACAGTGTGCTGCGTGTAGGCGTGATGTTTTCAAAATCATTTACCACACTGTATTGCCTACTATTTAAATTGTACATAAAAAATTAGTTGGCAGAATTCCAAAAATATCAGAAATATAAATGTAAATATACATAATGTAGTATCATGACCAACGACAATATCAGCAAATGTTATTGGAATCCCAGAGTAATTGCCTAAACCTTGAAGAATTTACGGATAATTCACTGAGAAAACTGTATAATACAAAAACCGGATTTGAATCGGTTTTCTAATGTAACGCAATTAGCTCTGAATTCACAAACAAGCTTAATTGCCTTCGATTTTTTTTTTAGTATGTTAGGAGTAATTTCAAGTAATGAGTTAATAATTTGGGATCTATACGAGTTCTACAGGTATTTCCAAGATTTATATTTCCCCTGTTCAACCAGTCGAAGTCTCACGATTACTAACGCTATCAACGAAATCAAACATTTCGTTTACAGCGAAATTAGTATATATTTATGAATGCACACAAATCTCGTCTCTCGATCTGTCTCATTTTCATTAATTTATCGCCTCTTTCTATTACTTTTTTATGAATGAGAAATATATATAGTTTTTGTATATGCTCGATAGAAATTAAACGTAGAGGTCAAACAAGTTTATGTGACAACTATGATCTGATTTTAAATAAAAGCAGTTAATCGCCAATTATTAAATGAGAATTATTATTCACTTATTCTATATTTCCGGACATTTCTATGAGTGAATGAGTTAACAAGCATAAAGATCGTAATATATATTTGCATTTTTAAGTAGTATGCCGATTTCAATGTATATTTATCTATATTTGAATTTTTTTTATTTACTTAATGATGAGTTCATAGCACTTTTTATTTGGTATTCCAACATATACCCAAACTTGGTTAAGGTCTGATATTTCCAAATATTCATTATTTTTTAGTAGACAGAACCTTTATATATGTGAGCTAATATACCCAAGCGATATACGTTGTTGGTTGGTTTGTTGCCTGAATGTTGTTGATTCTGACCTTGGGTCAGATTATATGTTACCTCCATTATCTCTATACAGTGAGTTTATAAGTATTATATTTGTGCTTAATATTTTTTCATAATTTATTATGTGTTCCATTCAATCAAATCTCTCTACCTATCTAAATATCCTTCTAATAGGCCACTCTGATTTTTGACTGAACTAGGCAAATACATTTTTTGTTCCCTCTAAGCAGTCTAGTTTCTCTTCCCATTTTCTCTTAATTGTTGTTCTACTAATTATTCCTTACATGAATCATTACGAGTGCTCTGCTATAATTACAATAGACTCCATCATGCAAACAATTTAAAGTCCTCCATTTCTATTATTAAGAACTCAATTTTAAACGTTTTATCTGGTGAACAACTTTTCGCATGCACTTTTGGTGGACCTAACTAATCTTCAATAATTATTTGTTTTTATTCTGATTGGGTCTCTTTTCAATTCTCGGAACAGATATTATTCCATTTTGCATTAAAGCACTCGTAGATAATTTACAATTCTCTTATTTTTTTAATTAACATTTGATTACAAATTATATTGTAAATTAAATTATATTTAATTAAATTGGTTGCTTTTGTATTTGTAAAACGTTCTAAAAATAAAAAAATATACGCTAAATACACACAGAGTGATCAGCTGAAAAAGAATTTAGAAAACGTATTTGAAGCAACTTAAAGATACGAAACCAAGCTTTAAGGCACAGGTTTTTACTTAGAGCTGTTTAAAAATCAATCAGTATTGTAATTCCCATTTCAGTTAGTGACTGATTGCAAATGCCTGATGATTCTGCTTCAATTATAGGAGTACAAGTTATTAGTTCACTTGTCATTCATTCTGGGCTGTTTTCTATTTTTGGGTTTCAATTACTTTAGGCCGCTACCTGGGCCCATTATGTTGGATTTAAAGCTGGAGAATTGAGGTGCAAAGGTCGATCCAAATGTTTTTGTTGTTGAATGATGAATTGCCAGGTGGAGGTGAATGACATCAAAGATCAGTTTAGAATTAAAACAAATAATTCAATTATTAATCGAAACCAGTTGAAAACAAGTTCTTTATATCTATTATATTAACATACAAATCGTACATAATTACAGATAGCTACTTTTGACACTGTTGTACTGCCAAATACGGCGTCTCAAGTATTTGATGAGTGTGAATCGCTATCGATACGATAATAACCTGCTAAGTTGAAGCCACTTTAAAACATTTCACTTACATCTACTACCTTCATTCACATCGTTCAATAATTCAACATTTTCTAGCAACAAGCTCCTCTTTCAACTAACCATTGTGTTGTATATTCACTTCTAAAGAATCAGCAATACACTAAGGAAAAATCTGTAAAAGCCGGCAGTTATAGGTGATCTCAAAAACTTAACACAATATTTTTAAGCAAATATGTTTTCTGATCTTTCGCTTCATTGCAAGTCTAGACTACAAGTAGCAAAAGAAGCATGGAGACCATAAGATCAATGGGCTACAAATTTAGTTGGCACTGTGCTCCGATAAACCAATATTAACTGATATTTCAATTCGTTTGCTCATTTTTTTCCCATTCAAAAATTATGTACTTACTTTCTTTAAGCCATATTAATAAATAAGCCTTTAGTTTTTATTATGTTTGAATATATCTAAACACATACCTTTATTTAATGAATTCAAAAATTGTGTTAAATTCTGTTTTACTTTTGGTTTTGTTTTCATTTTCATTATCATTTTAATATTTCGTTCCCTATTTGTGGTACATTTCAATTTACTTCACACCAAATACATATAGAAAGTATTATCAAATATTCCAATGTTCATATGATTTTGTGTTTTAGTTTGCTATTCTCTTTTGTTTTTGTATTGTTTTTTTTTTTTTTTTGGTATTTGAAGTAAAAATTTGACACAAAACACATTTAGTTTGAGAACGCAATACATTTAGCATTGTATTTAGTTTCTTTGTTGTTTAAATTCATTCTTGACTTGGCTAAAGTTGCAATACATTTTTGTGTGTTTGATTGAGTGTATCGATGATGATGATGATGAAAATAATAATAATAATTTAAATTTGGTACATGATTGATTTCAACGAAATTATATGTTGCTGTATGTATAGGTATGTCTTGTATATATGATGTATATATGAGTAGTGAATAAATACATATGCACTGGCATTATTCGTTACAGTAGTCCGTTTAAATAACTCGCTTAATAACTTGATCTTTTTTATTTATTTTATTCTTTTTTTTCCGTTTTAAACCTATAAATTCAATTATAATGCACTTAACTTTGTGTGTCTCTCCATTTCTTATCATTTCTTATTGCACATGTATTTGTATATGTGGAGTATGTGTATAACTTTTGTTGAACATATGTACGATTTACGATATATGTATGTATTTGGATGTTGTTAGTGTTTATGTGTTAATGTTGCATGCAGTTTGTCATGCTGGTGTCTGTTGTTTCGCTAAAACTCGTGCATAAGTACAAACACATCATGATTTGGTTTTGTCCATATATAGTATATATATGTAAATATTTTTAAATATAATTTTTATAGAATTGTAAATAATGTTTGCTTTTTGTATTGTTTTCTTTTTTTATTTTTTTTTTGTCTTTTTTAACTTTTTACCATTTTTGTTGTACATTTCGCCATTATGTTTACAATGATGAATTAATACCGCTTTTTACCGTTGCTTATTGTATGTAGTTTAATGGTTGTATTTGTTTAAACTTTGTTGTGATTATGTTGTGTTTCGGTAGCTTATATATGTGTAAGTATTCTTGTATGCTTCAGTGTCCTTAAGAGCCTCTCCATATGGGACTCCAGCTGGGCATGGAAAAAACCATATTCTTTTCGAGTTTCAATATTTATTTTGTTAACTCGCTAGGCTGAGTTTTCAAAACAATTCGATTGATTCCCAATTTTATAAATTATTTCTCGGATTATTTTCAACATTTTGTGCCTCGTAGCCAGCAATGTCCCAGAGATCAGCTCGATCTTGTTCGAATATGTTTTGTGTGTTGTTTGCTTTTGTATCTATGCACTGTATTTTTTATGTATTTTGTTTTATACCATTTTTGTATAGAGTGATATTACACATTTAAGAAGTATTTTAAATATTATTGTTGTACACAAATAAACAAGTTTTAATTTCAATATATTTTTATTCTTCATTTTAATGCCCTTTTTGTTTTTCAATTTTTCACTTTACTTCCATTATTGTTTATTGTAATCTTAATGTTGTTCAGTGCTGCTTTCAAATACAATTTAGTTTAACAATCATCGATCTAATTTCGTCATTTCTATTTTTCTTGTGTTGCCGTATACAAAAAAGTATCATCTATAGAGTTACATTATAATGTTGGGCTGTGTGGGCTGTGCAACGAACGAAAAAGTATTCTGGAGCCTAAAGCTCGTCAACTACTTTTTGTGGGTTGGTTCAGCTTTCCACTTGAATTCGTTTAGTTTCTATACACATCAAAAACGAAGCGGTGCTGTGTGCTAAGTATTTTACTTCATTATCTTTTTTAAGGTTTCACAAAAGTTATAATTTTAACAACAACAATTATAAAAAAAAATATTTTTACATGTAAGCAAAATTACAGATATTAAAAAGGTAAGTATGAAAAATTGTTGGGTGAAGCAAACAATATTAAAAACCATAGTAATTTATAATATTGCTATTAATTATCGATAGTGTGGTTTCAACATTTTACAGTGTGCTGCGTGTAGGCGTGATGTTTTCAAAATCATTTACCACACTGTATTGCCTACTATTTAAATTGTACATAAAAAATTAGTTGGCAGAATTCCAAAAATATCAGAAATATAAATGTAAATATACATAATGTAGTATCATGACCAACGACAATATCAGCAAATGTTATTGGAATCCAGAGTAATTGCCTAAACCTTGAAGAATTTACGGATAATTCACTGAGAAAACTGTAAAAACTGTATAATACAAAAACCGGATTTGAATCGGTTTTCTAATGTAACGCAATTAGCTCTGAATTCACAAACAAGCTTAATTGCCTTCGATTGTTTTAAGTATGTTAGGAGTAATTTCAAGTAATGAGTTAATAATTTGGGATCTATACGAGTTCTACAGGTATTTCCAAGATTTATATTTCCCCTGTTCAACCAGTCGAAGTCTCACGATTACTAACGCTATCAACGAAATCAAACATTTCGTTTACAGCGAAATTAGTATATATTTATGAATGCACACAAATCTCGTCTCTCGATCTGTCTCATTTTCATTAATTTATCGCCTCTTTCTATTATTTTTTTATGAATGAGAAATATATATAGCTTTTGTATATGCTCGATAGAAATTAAACGTAGAGGTCAAACAAGTTTATGTGACAACTATGATCTGATTTTAAATAAAAGCAGCTAATCGCCAATTATTAAATGAGAATTATTATTCAGTTATTCTATATTTCCGGACATTTCTATGAGTGAATGAGTTAACAAGCATAAAGATCGTAATATATAGTTGCATTTTTAAGTAGTATGCCGATTTCAATGTATATTTATCTATATTTGAATTTTTTTTATTTACTTAATGATGAGTTCATAGCACTTTTTATTTGGTATTCCAACATATACCCAAACTTGGTTAAGGTCTGATATTTCCAAATATTCATTATTTTTTAGTAGACAGAACCTTTATATATGTGAGCTAATATACCCAAGCGATATACGTTGTTGGTTGGTTTGTTGCCTGAATGTTGTTGATTCTGACCTTGGGTCAGATTATATGTTACCTCCATTATCTCTATACAGTGAGTTTATAAGTATTATATTTGTGCTTAATATTTTTTCATAATTTATTATGTGTTCCATTATCAAATCTCTCTACCTATCTAAATATCCTTCTAATAGGCCACTCTGATTTTTGACTGAACTAGGCAAATACATTTTTTGTTCCCTCTAAGCAGTCTAGTTTCTCTTCCCATTTTCTCTTAATTGTTGTTCTACTAATTATTCCTTACATGAATCATTACGAGTGCTCTGCTATAATTACAATAGACTCCATCATGCAAACAATTTAAAGTCCTCCATTTCTATTATTAAGAACTCAATTTTAAACGTTTTATCTGGTGAACAACTTTTCGCATGCACTTTTGGTGGACCTAACTAATCTTCAATAATTATTTGTTTTTATTCTGATTGGGGCTCTTTTCAATTCTCGGAACAGATATTATTCCATTTTGCATTTAAGCACTCGTAGATAATTTACAATTCTCTTATTTTTTTAATTAACATTTGATTACAAATTATATTGTAAATTAAATTATATTTAATTAAATTGGTTGCTTTTGTATTTGTAAAACGTTCTAAAAATAAAAATATACGCTAAATACACACAGAGTGATCAGCTGAAAAAGAATTTAGAAAACGTATTTGAAGCAACTTAAAGATACGAAACCAAGCTTTAAGGCACAGGTTTTTACTTAGAGCTGTTTAAAAATCAATCAGTATTGTAATTCCCATTTCAGTTAGTGACTGATTGCAAATGCCTGATGATTCTGCTTCAATTATAGGAGTACAAGTTATAAGTTCACTTGTCATTCATTCTGGGCTGTTTTCTATTTTTGGGTTTCAATTACTTTAGGCCGCTACCTGGGCCCATTATGTTGGATTTAAAGCTGGAGAATTGAGGTGCAAAGGTCGATTCAAATGTTTTTGTTGTTGAATGATGAATTGCCAGGTGGAGGTGAATGACATCAAAGATCAGTTTAGAATTAAAACAAATAATTCAATTATTAATCGAAACCAGTTGAAAACAAGTTCTTTATATCTATTATATTAACATACAAATCGTACATAATTACAGATAGCAACTTTTGACACTGTTGTACTGCCAAATACGGCGTCTCAAGTATTTGATGAGTGTGAATCGCTATCGATACGATAATAACCTGCTAAGTTGAAGCCACTTTAAAACATTTCACTTACATCTACTACCTTCATTCACATCGTTCAATAATTCAACATTTTCTAGCAACAAGCTCCTCTTTCAACTAACCATTGTGTTGTATATTCACTTCTAAAGAATCAGCAATACACTAAGGAAAACCCTGTAAAACCCGGCAGTTATAGGTGATCTCAAAAACTTAACACAATATTTTTAAGCAAATATGTTTTCTGATCTTTCGCTTCATTGCAAGTCTAGACTACAAGTAGCAAAAGAAGCATGGAGACCATAAGATCAATGGGCTACAAATTTAGTTGGCACTGTGCTCCGATAAACCAATATTAACTGATATTTCAATTCGTTTGCTCATTTTTTTCCCATTCAAAAATTATGTACTTACTTTCTTTAAGCCATATTAATAAATAAGCCTTTAGTTTTTATTATGTTTGAATATATCTAAACACATACCTTTATTTAATGAATTCAAAAATTGTGTTAAATTCTGTTTTACTTTTGGTTTTGTTTTCATTTTCATTATCATTTTAATATTTCGTTCCCTATTTGTGGTACATTTCAATTTACTTCACACCAAATACATATAGAAAGTATTATCAAATATTCCAATGTTCTTATGATTTTGTGTTTTAGTTTGCTATTCTCTTTTGTTTTTGTATTGTTTTTTTTTTTTTTTTGGTATTTGAAGTAAAAATTTGACACAAAACACATTTAGTTTGAGAACGCAATACATTTAGCATTGTATTTAGTTTCTTTGTTGTTTAAATTCATTCTTGACTTGGCTAAAGTTGCAATACATTTTTGTGTGTTTGATTGAGTGTATCGATGATGATGATGATGAAAATAATAATAATAATTTAAATTTGGTACATGATTGATTTCAACGAAATTATATGTTGCTGTATGTATAGGTATGTCTTGTATATATGATGTATATATGAGTAGTGAATAAATACATATGCACTGGCATTATTCGTTACAGTAGTCCGTTTAAATAACTCGCTTAATAACTTGATCTTTTTTATTTATTTTATTCTTTTTTTTCCGTTTTAAACCTATAAATTCAATTATAATGCACTTAACTTTGTGTGTCTCTCCATTTCTTATCATTTCTTATTGCACATGTATTTGTATATGTGGAGTATGTGTATAACTTTTGTTGAACATATGTACGATTTACGATATATGTATGTATTTGGATGTTGTTAGTGTTTATGTGTTAATGTTGCATGCAGTTTGTCATGCTGGTGTCTGTTGTTTCGCTAAAACTCGTGCATAAGTACAAACACATCATGATTTGGTTTTGTCCATATATAGTATATATATGTAAATATTTTTAAATATAATTTTTATAGAATTGTAAATATATTGTAAATAATGTTTGCTTTTTGTATTGTTTTCTTTTTTTATTTTTTTTTTGTCTTTTTTAACTTTTTACCATTTTTGTTGTACATTTCGCCATTATGTTTACAATGATGAATTAATACCGCTTTTTACCGTTGCTTATTGTATGTAGTTTAATGGTTGTATTTGTTTAAACTTTGTTGTGATTATGTTGTGTTTCGGTAGCTTATATATGTGTAAGTATTCTTGTATGCTTCAGTGTCCTTAAGAGCCTCTCCATATGGGACTCCAGCTGGGCATGGAAAAAACCATATTCTTTTCGAGTTTCAATATTTATTTTGTTAACTCGCTAGGCTGAGTTTTCAAAACAATTCGATTGATTCCCAATTTTATAAATTATTTCTCGGATTATTTTCAACATTTTGTGCCTCGTAGCCAGCAATGTCCCAGAGATCAGCTCGATCTTGTTCGAATATGTTTTGTGTGTTGTTTGCTTTTGTATCTATGCACTGTATTTTTTATGTATTTTGTTTTATACCATTTTTGTATAGAGTGATATTACACATTTAAGAAGTATTTTAAATATTATTGTTGTACACAAATAAACAAGTTTTAATTTCAATATATTTTTATTCTTCATTTTAATGCCCTTTTTGTTTTTCAATTTTTCACTTTACTTCCATTATTGTTTATTGTAATCTTAATGTTGTTCAGTGCTGCTTTCAAATACAATTTAGTTTAACAATCATCGATCTAATTTCGTCATTTCTATTTTTCTTGTGTTGCCGTATACAAAAAAGTATCATCTATAGAGTTACATTATAATGTTGGGCTGTGTGGGCTGTGCAACGAACGAAAAAGTATTCTGGAGCCTAAAGCTCGTCAACTACTTTTTGTGGGTTGGTTCAGCTTTCCACTTGAATTCGTTTAGTTTCTATACACATCAAAAACGAAGCGGTGCTGTGTGCTAAGTATTTTACTTCACTATCCACTATTATCGTTTTTATCGGTTTGAAAATTTCCAAAAATTGGTGGTTCTGAAACCAACTGTTTAGTGTGTAATTTAAATACGATTTTAACAAAAAATTATACATACAATTCGGCAAACAAAAATTTGCACTACAAATTGGCACTATCTTTTGGTTTTGTCATATTTTACTCTTTAATAACGCAAATATTCTCTGGCTTAAATATATATTTTCCAAAAACATTCTTAGGCATTTTTAACTATTTATTTGTTTAGCCATTCATACAAATATTTAAAGTTGTGTCCAATTTGTTATATGACACTGTTCATTTCATTTATTGAAGCTCTAGTTTTATGATTGCCTTGCAGATTTCTACAACTTGTAAATACATCTTTTAAATATTTTGTTGTTATTTAATGCGCATTAAGTTGCCTTTCTATATTATACGACTTGTCAATTTTTTGTTTTGTTTTTCTTTTTTCGTTCAAAATATTTGTGGTATAAATATTAAGAATGCTTTTCAAATTTAATGAACGACATATCATAATAGATGAAGATATTAAAGAATACATACATATGTATAGATATTATATTATATGTATACAACACGTATAAATAAATTTCTCAAAAGTATGCAACGATTTTTCCGAAGAGCCTTATTCATTTTGAAATGCATTGTATATAGCGAGAATATTCGAATTTGAATTTGCATCTTCAATAAAATCGTTCAAATAAATGTGGGGCAATCAACATTCCAAATAAAACATGTTAAGTGTATTAGCTTTCGATTTGGCACGCATTTTGAAATATCTGTTTAAGAAATATATATACATAGTTTAAACTGAAAATACAGCCACTCAATATTGTTGTAAATTGAAGCCAGCATTATTTGTAGCTTCTCTGATAGGTTTTTACATATAGTAAGTATTGTTTTCTTTTCTTTTTTTTTGTTGTTTGTTTTGCTTGTGGTACTTTTATTTATTTTTAAATAAGCTCATTTTGCGCAATATGAACTTTAAATAGCTGTCAATGTTATTGGCTTACAAATGAATTCACATAAATTTGCGTATTGTTGAAATTCGTATAATTCCTATGTGTTGTTCCCCCAAAAAGCAAATTCACTTTGTGTTGTTGTTGTTGTTCTTGTTGTTATTTTGGATGTTGCTTGAACTAAAACTGTTGTGTCGAACATTTCGCCAGTTGTTGGTTTGCTTGTTTTTTGTTTTAGTTGATTTCGGTTGAGCTGCTGTTTGTTTTTTGGCACAATTATGCAATACTTTTCATATAATTAGTTGTGTAGCAACTACCAACAAGTCTGGGGCTGATTTATTAACGCTTGTGTATTTTTTTGTTATTATAATTTAATCTTATATTTTAAATATAAGTTGATCCCAATTGTTCAGTTTTATCAATTTTACGCTGCATTTCATTCTTTTATTTTACTTTGAAATAAAACAGAGATAGAGACACTTAACATTAAATTGCTACTTTACGAGTACTTCAAATTTGTTACATCGGAAATGCAATTGTCTTAATAGTGATTGCTCCTAAGAATTTGTTTCTTTCAATTATTAGCTAGAGTTGCTTTTCATTTTGTTTAAATAGTTTATACACATATACAAAAACACCTAATATGTCGAGTGTTAATTTTATTGAAAACAGTTTGTATGTTTCATATATATATGCAACGTGCTAATATCTTTTTCATTTTTATTTTCATTTTCTTTCGGCAATTACAATTCCAATTCTGCCAGCCCGTAAACAATCTCTACAGATATTGTGTGTCTAATAATCATGTTAGAGAGTGTGCATCATTTTTTCTTTTCATATATTCATGTATGAATATGCATGTATGCATGTATGTTTTTATTTTGTGTAAATATGTATTTATGTATGTAGTTAATTCTTTGCTGTATATAATTTATTGGTTATATGTTGTTGTTTTTGTCATTCTAATTTCTGAGAAACCTTAGCTGTTTCGAATATGTATTTACTGGCAATACGCATGCCTTCTATTTTCCCTTTTCAATTGCTTTGATGAATTGGAATACACGTAGTTAGTTTTTCTTCTAGCTGGTATTGAACCATTCGAGATAATGCCGCAACAAAATGGTATACGAGTAAGTTATGTATTGTATATATATGTATATGTATATGTATGTATATGTAAATGTATGTATGTATATAGTTAAACGGTATTATTTTTTTGCTTACACTGTCCGCGCACAAGGCTAAGAAAATCACTGAACTATATGGGAATCGAGCATTGGCATTCCAATTCACCACATTTGATAGCATTAACAAATTCCTTTTTCTATGTCATGTTTGTAGACTTAGCTTAAATCCCGATGAAACTAGCTGAAATCTGCACACAAACATACGATTAATCTTGCAATCGAGACAACCTTCAAAAACCAACAAAACAATTAATTTTTCTACTTTTGTTTCGCATTGAATGCCTTTTACTCAACCCATTTCAACACTAGAAAATAGTTTCTGAAGCACATTAAAGTTTTGAAAAGTGAATTCGATCTATTTTTAGCAAAAGAAAATAGAAAATACTATCCTCTCTCCCCTCGCTTTCTATCTATTATTCCTATACAAATGTTCTTTATTTGCAAATAATAAATATGTTTAGGTGCCAGTTTCAGCTAGTTAAATTGATTACTTTCTGTTTTGCTCAATGGCAAATTACATTTTTTTCAGTTAAGGTTTTGCTTAACACTTTCTAACATCAATATTTAGTTTATAAGTTTGCATATTTCATACTTCAACCCGAATTTACCGCTGTGGTTCCTAACACGTCTCCGTTTAATATGTCTTCCAAATTAAAAATTGTCCTCGTATGTTTTTCTCACTTTCATTTTTGTCTGGATATTAAATAAGAATATCTAAAATACCTTAATAATTATCTTGTGTTTTTATTCCGTCTTCTATTATGTATATGTATATAAATATGTTTTGTCCTACATTGTCTTTAAACAATAATTTTATAGCCATTCATCGTTCCTTATGTCAAGTGCCTTAAATGCTTTTGTTATTCCACATATTGTGCAGAATTTTTTTTTTTACGTTTTTTTTTCCGTCATGTATTGTAAAATTGTGAGCAAATACATTTAAGTTGATTTGTAATTACACTGAGAGAAACATTTATGTGTGTTTGTGTTTATAATTGTGTGTGTATATTTTTATATTGTTATATTGCTGACTAATTGTTTATATTTCCGGTTAATGTTTCGGTTTTCGGTGTTTTGATTTTTTTCAAATACTATTTGCAGCTACGTTTATTAAATAAATTTACCAATTGTAAATACATTTTTTTGTTGGTTTTTCATATTTTTTTTTGCTTTTAAATTTTCCTTATTATTTTGAAGTACTATAACGGGCAACTCTACACACTGAATGTTGTTCTTGTTATTTTGGTTGCTGAAACTCGAATAGCTTAGAGCAATCGTGGGTCAAATGTCGCTAAAAGGGATAAGTTCCTTATGGAAAGAGGCCTATGCATGTTCTCACACACACACATAAGTTTGTATATTTAACTAAATATTTATACACACACACACATTGCGCGCAGTGATGTGGCACGCAATGCGGCAATGAAGCAGGGAAAATTGAGAGGAAATGTTGAGAAAAACGTGGTGGAAAGGTAGAAAAACTCACATGCCATAATCGTTTACACAGCGCTGTATTATTGTTGGTAGTGTTTTGTGTGTAAGTATGTAGGTATGTGGGGTAAGAAGAAATTTGCTTGGTTTGGTTTTTAAGGCACCATTAAAATTGCTTTTCTTACACGTATTTTTCCTTTGCAAATTTACAAGTTTTCAACAAATTGTTTTAATAATTTACATACAAATACACAATAATTAGTCAAAATTCAATTGAAATTGTTTTGTTCTTTTTGTTTTTTTTTTTCTTTTGAGCTATTTTAAATGTAGTTTCTTTATACACACACATGCACATAATTAATTTATCCCTTTTGTTTAATTTATCTTACAAATAATCCCAATCACTGTCCGCTGTCAACCCGTCAACGTATTTTCATTACTTTCTTCCTCTTTTTTTTTGTTTTTTTTTTTATTTAGTTGGTTGTAACTTGCGCAAAAAATTTACTAAATATTTCAAATACAATTAAATACAAGTGTACATAATAATTTATTTAATATATGTATATTTATATATAGATATATATAATTTATTTATATATAGATATACGGATTTACTTCCATTTAACGTTCATTCTTTGTTTTGTTTTTATTTCTTCTTGTTTCAAAAATGATTGCTTCAAATTGTCATCAGCGAAATATTTGTCACTAAAATCACGAAATAGTTTCGCTTGATATTTTGCTGCCTGTGTTGCACATTTTGCTTGATCCTCATAATTTTGTTTTGTTTTTGTTTATGTTTTTTAATTTTAGCGTTAATTTTTAGTCAATTATTATTAGAGAGTGTGTCTAAGTTAACAGTAATGCGTTTATCATTATTATAATTGATTTTTTATACTATTAACAATTTCCTGTAATCAAGTTTTGCTTCATAAGTGCTTTTGTTATTATTATTATTATTTTGCAAGACAGTAAATAAAGGAAAACAACAAATGTGAATCTTTTATTTGGTGGCAACTAAGAGCTACTGTTTTGAAAATCTTTCAATGTCCACCGACACTTGTCAACAATCGTTCTACCAGAACTGTTGGAAATAAATATATAATTTTATATTTAAATTAAATAATATATGCATTTTTGGGATATGTTTACCATTATATGTTTTGTAGTTTTGAGTAATTTAATTGCTGATGATTACAATAAAGGGTTGCATTTAAATTGGTTTATTTTTGTTGTGGATATGTTTGGGTAATTTCATTTGTAAATGTCTCTTATTGTATAATTAATTTGTATAATCAAAATTTGACACATATTGCCGACTGTGTTGCGAGCTGAGCTGCCTGCACACCAAGTATTAGCAACAAATTTCTTAACTATCTTACGGATTCATATCTCGGCTGGCGCCTAATCTAACACATCTTAAAATTTGTCTTTATTTGTATTCTGCTCCTATACTTGTATCTGTGTATGTGTGTGTGTATGTGTAACTACAGTTTGTTAGTGTGGCTTTAAATTTAATTTATTAATTTTTAAACAAGCCACAGTTATTATTTTGCTTCTTGCTGCCCAGCCTAAAACTAAATTTAAAATAAAATTAATTTAAGTTTGTAAGTTTAACATTGAAAATCATTTTATTTTTGATGTTTTGTTGTTTTGCGTATAAATTTAACAGCTAAGAAAATAAAATTATACTTTAATTTAAGCATTATTGCAATATTAAATAAAATTAAATCCATTTTTTTCATTTTCCACGCAATAGAAAGTCTTTTTTAACGCCGCAAATATGCTTAAATATTATTATTGTAATTTGAATTTTGTCACTTAGCTAAACATTTTTGCTAAAAACCAAAAACATTGCAAAAAGTTTGTCTAACAAAAATAAATTTGGCTTCAAATGTTACGATCAGTTGTCGTTTTTGTTTTCGTTTCTTGTTTAACAAATTATAACTAATTTCGAAAATAGAAAAATCAAGTCGTATTTAATTTAGATTAATTAGATCATAGTTATTATGTAGTTTAATCAATAAACAGAATTAATTTTGTCCTTCAGTCTAAACATATTCAAAAATCACAAATATAATTTCGATAACAATTACAATAATAAAAATAATAAAATTAAAAATTATTATATCAATTAATATATATGTTTGTGTACCGCCATATTTATATGTATGTTTTGTTTTGTTTGTTTGTTTGTTTGTATGCATATAAATATAAATATAAACATAAACAACAAACACCACATATTTGTCGCCTAACAAAGTGGAAATTAACTGTTCTTATCTTTGTTTAAGTAAACTGTTTGTCTCTGTCTCTTTGCTTTGCTTGCTGTCTGGCCTGGCTTGGCTTGGTTTAATATTATTTATTTATATGCCCCTTTGTTAATTTTGTGTTTTTTATTTTTTGCATTTGTTTTTATGCCTTAACTTGATGTACTTTATTTTATTTTATTTTTTTTGTGGTTTTTTTTTTGGTTATGCGCATGCACAATTGCTTGGCTTAAAATTCAACTGCATTTCGAAAGGTTCTTTTACTTTGCTGTTTGTTGGTTAATATTATCGATTTTAGTTTTTTCTTTGTTTTGTTTTGTTTTTTGTTTTCTGCTTTGTTGCATTTGTCTTCATTTTGACTAAGCTTACAATTAATTGCTGTTCTGTTCTTACGGTGAGGGAACGCATACATTGAAGTAGCACTCCCGAAAACGGTTTTAACATAAAGTTCTTTTATTTTCTCTGGTTTTTTGTTTTTGTTTTTCCTTTTAAACTTAATAAAAAATATCATAATTAATAAGAATCAATGAATAAATATAACGTGTATGTATTCTTACATGTCTGTGTGAACGTTCTTTATATGACGTCTATTCTCATCTTCTTGTGATTTGACCTTGTCATATGTTTTTTTTTACTTTCTGTTTTTATGCTTTTCTTTACTCTTTACTCTTTTCTCTTTACTTTTTACTTATTGCTTATAACTTAACATTTGACGACCATTGCGTCGTCGATGCTGCCGCAGTTCCTTCTATCTGCTGTTATCTGCTATCTGTTGTCAGTTGATACAGTTAATCGGCTCCAGTCCCCCGCTGCAATCGATTTGTTGATGTTGTTGATGTTGCTGTTGTTGTTGCTTTGCTGTTTGTTTTTTATTTTGTTATTTTGTTGTTGTAGTTGCACTTAGTGTATGGGCGTTTTAACAATTGCACTTGGTGCGATATAATGATAACCAGGTATGGGCAGTCCAGCGGTCTCCATTGATATTCTGCAAAGTTAAAAAATACACAATTTAGTTCAGTTCGTCTTTAAGTCTAACTACAAATTGGGAAATGTTAAATGTGTATTAATACAAATTAAGTTCAATTTTTTGCTCTGACTGTGCTTTAAACCAACGACAGGTTTTGGGTAGGCTAGATCCATTTAAATCTTAAACACTTTTTGTGTTTTCAAGTGCTTCTAAATGTTTTACATTTCTTCTCAGAAAATTATACATTTCAATCAAACGATAGTGGGCTATAAACTAGAATAAAATGTTGTTTTAGTGTCGTTTTATTTTTGTGGTATTTCTTCACTTTATTACAAACGCAGTTTTCATTATAATTTTGTTTGATTGCCTATAATTATGTTTGCTTGTTTGTTGTTCTGCTTTTAGGCGCAGCTAAGAATCGCGACTAAAGATAAAAAGCGATTCTTTTACAATTGATAATTGTTCTCCATGTGTCTATTAATTTTAAGTAATAAGTAGTACATACATTCATTACAAGAATTTTTAGAGCTATGCGTTTCTCAATGTACGTTGTATAAATGTAGCATATACGAGTGTATTGTAAGTATATGTATTAATGTATGTATTTTTGTATGTATGTTTGTAAGTTTGTATGTATATGATTTGGTTATAAAATCGTAAGCCCGCTTAGCTTAACTAACTTAAACTTTACAATGTGTGTCATTTTCCTTAAGAAATAATACAAATTCTTAGCCGTATGTATTGTGTAAAGAGGAGAGAAATTTCAATTTCCAAATACTTTTTATTTTTTCATTTCAACAATCTTTATACCAATTCAAAAATAGTTTGGTTTTATTTTCTTCGCTTGGTTATACAATACAAAATAATAACAAATGTACAGTAGTTAATAATAAATACAATACAATAATTTAGAAAATAGTAAATTAATAGGGTACAACTATTCCAATTATGATGTAAAACAATTCATGACTTCAAGTCCAATACATAATAACAATTTGCTCCATGCTTAACAACATACATCTCTATTTTCGCGTACACACATTGTTGTGCACACCATTTTGTTGTATGTTTCTCTCTTTGCCTTCTGTTGGCTTTTTATTAATGTTTATTTTAGGTTCCTTATTTAAACTTTTTTAATTTATCAGTTTTTTTTTTATTTTTGTTTTCTTTTGTACGCTCATTTGCGTGGATTGTGTCAATTAGAGCGAATTGGTCCATAAAAGTCGTTGTGCCAAATTCTTTTGAGCACAAAGCATTGGAATTTTCTTTTGTATCTTAATTTCCTTTCAACTTCTTTAAGAAGTTATTTTTTTCTCATTTTTGTTTTTTTGTTTAGTCGACACATGGCTGAAGGGGGAAGGGGCCTTTAAACTTAGAGGCTATAGCATAAAATACATTTTGTGCCTAATTGCTAATAAGAGGAAATATGATCGATTACTAGTAAGGGGTTAGATGATGTTTTTATATGTTACAGTGAATTTGAGGGGGAGCGGGGACAATATTATATGTGCTTAATTCAATTATTTCTGTAAACATTGTAATATCGGTATTCGATAGTAAGCAATTCACAAACTATACTTTCTACGATCACTATCTGTATCTCTATCTGTATTTTTATCTCTTTCTAAGGATGCGCTTAAATTTGGCAAATTTTATAATGTACGGTTGTTTTGTGTTAATGTCACTTTAAAAAAAGATAAGGGAAAAATCTATAACACCTACTAGGAGAAGGGTCCTTATGCTGCGTTTTACTTGGTCAAAGTTTGATTACTTGGGCTAATTCCATGATTTACTTTTATATACTTTTTTCCTTTTCCTCTCTTCGTGCTATATTCGATACTCAATATTGTTCATGTGTTTGATCCAATTCAATTCTGTATATGTTTCTACATAGATTTAACTTTTTATCTTAATTCAGATATTGCTGTAAAAAACGTAAGCAATATTATCCCAGCTATAAACTAATTTGGATACTGTTGTCTGTTGCAATTAGCAGCAACTGGGCTTTAAACTTGTTTGTGTAATACTTGTTGTAAAATACTTTTACAAATTTTACACTTAACAACATATTTTTTCCTTTTTTTTCCTTTTTTTTTTTGTTTTGTTTTTTTTTTTGTTTTTGTGATTAGAGCATTATTCTTGAAGAATCGTTAACTCTAAAGCTGTCGCAACGGTATAAACTTGTTAACAACTAGAAAAAGCTACTTCTAACTCGACTATAAGCAAATGATGATCTCTTTTTTTTCTTGGGTATACTTTTGCGCCGTCTGTTCAGCAGATAGTTGGCGTGCCCCTAGTACGGGTTGAACTTGTTGCGCGCCTTCTCCGATTCGCCACCAGCCTCGGTCTGATGTTGGCGGAAACGCGATGTGGCATAGTGGCCTTTGGCACGATTCACGCCCGTAGTCTGCACTGGCGGTCCGCCGGGTGTGCTGCTCCCATTGTTGCCCAACGACGTCAGGCTGAGCAAATCTAGTGCGCTCAGATTGGATAGGGCGTTGATCGCACCGGGTTTGGTCAACAGTTGCAGGGCCGATACCAATGGACTGCCGCCCAAAGCAGCAGCTGCAGCTCCAGTCGAATTGATGCCGAGGGTGGAGGAGCCATTGCTGCTGCTGTTCCCGTTGTGGATGTTGCTGCTGCTGCTGTTGCTCTGGCTGCCGCCATTGGTGGCATAGTTGGTGGCGCTGCTGCTGCCATTGCTGCTGACCGAGCTGCTGCTGTTGTTGCTGCTGCTACTGCAATTGCCAGTGAGCGACACCGTCAAACAGCTGCTGCCATTCACAACACCACCGCCACCACCGCTACCACCGCCACCACCACCACCAGCAGCAGCTACTGCTGCTGCCGCTGCTGCCACTGCTGCTGTTGTGGCACCCCCGGCAACACCACCAACAGTCGATATGGCTGCAGTGCCATTTTGAGCTGCCTGATCCTGAAGATTGGCCTTCTGCAGTTCAACGCTGTGGATGAGGTACACAGAGAGATAGATAGAGACAGAAAGAAAGAGAAAGGAACTTATGGGATATTGTTTATTTTTTCTTTTTGTTCTTTAGGTATTTTTTGTAAAACATTTTTATTTTTTTTTTTTTGGTTTTGTGATTTTGTGGAATTGAGTTGGTCATTTCTTTTTGAATTGCTTTAGTGTTTTGTTATGCAAAAAAGGTTAAGGAGGTGTTTGTGTGGAGGAACGGTACGGAGTAAACGGATAGATATCAGAGTTCTGGAGAGAACTTTTGGGCGCAATGTTTGGTTTGTTGTTTATTGGTGGGAGCGTCGTTCAAAAATTGATTTTTGGATGGTAGGAGTAGAAATCTTATTGATTTTCTAGTTGTTGGACTTGACCGAAACAGTTTTGAAAAGTTTCTAGGGATTGAACTTATTTTG
Source organism: Drosophila fungiperda (assembly GCA_035042345.1). NCBI lineage: Eukaryota > Metazoa > Arthropoda > Insecta > Diptera > Drosophilidae > Drosophila > Drosophila fungiperda. The sequence continues at coordinate 4,874,474 of JAWNLM010000021.1, forward strand.
TTTTGGGGATATTTGGTTAAGTTTAGTTTTGTTGCGGGTTTGGGGAGAGAGGAGCATAATTTTTATTTGGATTTTTATTTTGTTTTTATTGATTTTTTTTTTTTGTTTTAATTCTTTTTATTGATGACAAGTTGAACTGCAGTTTCTTTTGAAGTACCAATTGTTTCAGTTTCAGTTTCAGTTCCAGTTGCTTTTTTTTTTTGCTTGTGTGCGACGCGTGACGTAGTTTTAGTTGGTGCTGTCCATTTTGCTCCTGCTCCTCCTCCTCCACAATGCCTGCTGAGCTGAGACTTTCGTATATTGGGACATATACAAGCATAGGTAGTAGTAGACTAGAAGCTAGGTTTATATATTTATATATAGAATTAATTATAGATGTATAATGCTAGAGTTAAGAGTTTGCTGGTGCTAAGTTTTCTCTATATGCATGAAATAGTGCTTTACATTTCAGTACGGTTCAGAACTACATATGGAAAATGCATATCGATGCCAAATGCGACCTGGCGACTTATACACTAGACAAGAGCTTGATCTTAAGCTTAAAATTACAAGTTTCAAGTATCAAGTATCAAGTATCAAGTATCAAGTATCAACTTTTAAGTTTAGTTTTTGAACGCGCTAGCCCAGACTCTAATAATAATAAAAGAGTGCTTAAATCTACTGAGAGACCGATACGACCGACGACCGACGACCGACGACCTCCTTAGACCTTCTTTCTTACTTTGTCAATTTGCAAATCAATTCGACAAACACACTCACTCACACACACACACACACACATGCACACATAAACACACGCACACACATCGATTAATATACAGTGTTTATGGTTAAGAATGTGTTAAGCGACTCACCTCATGTTAATTAAGTATTGGGCCAATGCCACCGAATCCGGGTTACCACTGATGGTGATGGTGCGATCAGTGTTGCCGCCCTCGCGCTCCTCACAGTTGGAGATGCGTATCATGGCGCCGGAAATCTGACGTATCTCCGCTATTTTGGTGCCTCCCTTGCCAATGATGCAGCCAATCAAATCATTCGATACTGTCATCTCGTGCTGCTGCTGCTGTGCCCGATTCGCATTGGCCGTACGCAGCTGTGACCCAGCCAAGGCAGCCAGAGCTGTAAATGGGCCCAGGTCAAAACATCGATTTTTATTATGCATACATAGATTTCTCTGCATAATCCCTCACAACACACACAAAGAGAGTGAGAGACAGGGAGAGAGGTAGAGAGACTTACCTGTGTGATTTATGCCACCAGTGCTGGCTGGCGTCATCCCGGCAAGGCCCAAGGCGGCCAAACTGGCCAACGGATTCTTAGAAACCTGTTGAAACATTGAGCAACATTCAGATTATCATTTTATTCATATTGATTATATTAATTTATACATATAAAGATTAGTTTGTTATTGTGATTATGTTTTCAAGAGAAGGTAAGTAAGTAGCACATATTGGGCACATATTAGTCACTCTGTCATTGGAGTCTGTCAAGTCTAGTTTGGATATTGAACACATATATATATATAAGTAGACATATATTATTTTATTTATTTTTTCGCATAGGATGGGGTTTACAACACAACGCGCGTACTGGTTTCAAGAAAGAATATAACGCAGAAGGATCGAATTAAAAATATAAAAAGAAAACCAACAATCAAGTCTCAAATGGCAAACATAACAAACACAAAGCCTTAAAATTAGTACATAAAGTATTGAAAATACAAGAAGCGAAGCGAAAACATAATAAATTTGCTTACATAACAATAAATTTATTCACACTTTGTACAGGTTAAAAAAACACGAATTTAAAATGATTTGATAGCGTTTGTGTGTGTGTGAGTGTGTAGAATTGATTCATTTGTGGTATTTATGTTAGTGAATTTGTAATTGTTGCAACAATTGCTGTGAGTTCTGCAGTTTGTGTCCTTCTGCGTGTTGGCAATTTTATGGTTGTTTTTTAATTACTATTATTTTAATTACTATTAACTTAAAGTTGTATTTATTTTTATAAGGAATAAAATGAAACATTTAACAACTAGACACTGAGCACACAATTACAATTACAATTAAGAGTTAAGGCTTTAAGGAATCAGTTTTGAAGTTTCAGGATATTATCAACATTATCTAAATATGAACAGATATGGTGTATTGGGAAATCCTTTCGACAATTAACTTGATTTATGTGTATGTGAAAATGAACCTCAACTAACACTGTCTATTTATATAAAAAAAAGATTGTATTCAATCGTTGTCATTGTAAAATTTAAATAGTAATTTAAATTGCTGCAACTAATTTGTAAATGTCAAAATTTACTTCGATTTAAAAACGTCAATCTTGCACATGTGATTTTTACTTCTTTATGCAATATTTATTATTTTTTTTTTTATATTTCGCATTGTTTCTCTAAAATTATTCAAGTTATATTTAAATCTGTATCCAACATATGCGAATAGCCCCTCTGTCTCTAACCCAAAAACAATTTTTATTTGTCCGATTTAAGGACTTGCATATTCATAGCGATTGAAAGTTTTTCACCCACAATACCTACAGCAAAAAACACACGCATATACACATCATAGATATATACATATATGTATATGTATATGTATATGTATATGTACATGTATATGCATATGTATATGGTTATGTATATGAATTATGCAAAAGCCAAAAAACATAGGAAATAAGGATTGAGAGGGGTGAAGTTTAAAATCATTGAAAACCCGGTCATATAATTTATTAATTAATCAAATCGAATAAAGCATTTGCAAATAACTTTTGATAGAATGTTGCATACACAACTACATATATAAAATGCTATACATATTTACTGATATATATATATATATATAAAGTCTGTACAATTGTTTCGATTGGGGAAAAAATATATAATATTGAATTTAAATGTGCAGGTGTATCTGTGTATGAATGTTTTCTTTTTCGCTTTAGTGTTTTTTTTTTTGTTTTTAGAGATTTTTTAGAATTTGAAATCAAATATTTACCCAGTGCATAAATAAATAAACATGCGCTCTGAAACATATATATTTTTCTATGCAGTTCGCTTACAAATGGAAATGAAATTTGCAACTCAATAACAATTGTGGAGGATAAGGATGGTGTGTGTGTGTGGGGGGAGGGGGGACAGCGAATGTTCTACAAACACAAACACAACTCGTCATAGAAAGTCGCGTTTTGAGCATATTAAATAAACATATCTTGGGTATAAACACACACAACAGCAAGTTGAAACAATTCACAAACTATATGCGGCAACTTTGTGACATAAAAATGCTTCTGATGGGTTCTCCGGTTTTACGTTTTCTGGTTTTCCACCGAGATGCCGGATTTTTAGTGTGGCTTTACAAAAAGGAAAAGAAAAAACAAAAGCAAAGCAAAGCAAAACATAATAAACACACACATAGAAAAAAATGGCAACAACTTTGTGGTCCAACAGTTGCCTGGTGCTTGGTGCTTGGCTTGGGGAACAAGTTGACGTTAATGTTATTGAAATGTGGCCCGACCACAGTTGCAACGTGGGGATCGTAAAAGAAATGCCAGGGGTAGTAAAGGTAACTACTGCAAGAAAAAACACAAACTACAAAACACAGACAGATATGGTGGATCGGGTTTGCGGTGGGTTGGTAACAACAACAGGAGAAACGACTACGGGTGGGGGAAGGGTTTGAATGCGATACGAGTAACAACAAACAGCAATGCACAAATACAGCTAGCTTGGGGAAAGGGGGGCGGGTGAAGCAAACAGGGGTGGTTCGGGGAAAGGGAAAACACATGCCAAAAAGAATCAAATGCTGTCTCGGGTCTTCGGCTCGACTTGTAGAGTATTTTTTTTAATGATTTTTGTTGGTTTTTTTTTAAATTTATTTTGTGTTTAAATTTGATATTTTTTTTCGTGGATCGATTAAAACTCACATCGGGCATTTGCTGTAGGTGATGGTGGTGTGCTGGTACCGCTCCTTGTAAATGTGCCCCCTTTAACAAAGGATCCGTTAAGCCTGAAATACCAGCATGAAGACCACCAGTAGCCAAAGCTAGTGGAAATACTGGACAGGTCTAATTGTTTTTTTTTATTTATTTGTTTTTTTTTTTATTTTTTTTTTTTGTAAGGTTTGGTATTTTGTATTTTTGATCGATTTGTGTTTATGGGAAATTGCATATTTTTTTATATTTTGATCGATTGTTGTTTTGCAAAAGTTTCCAAAGAAGAAAAAAGTAGAAGAACAAAAATGATTTACCAAAAATAAATTTTGAGCTAGATAATTTGTATATAATTGAAATAGTAAGCTTATTAAATATACATTTTGATTGGAAGCTTGCATATAGTTATCGATCAATCGGGACGTCGAAAAAGCTTTTGCAGGAAGCGAGAGAGAAAAAAAAAAACAAAGTGTACAGAGTTTTGGTGTAATAAACGAGGCTGACTGACGAGGCTGGATTTGGATAAATGATATGTGGTGGTGGGTTGGTCCTTTCTCCGAAACAAATAATAACAATTAAGAGAACGAACTGACTACGGAAAGTGGATGGGATCGATAGGTACACACACCATGGTTAAAGACTATAAAAAGTAATTTAGAGAGAAGGTCAACAATACTAGCGAATCGCCACAGATGTAATAGTTGTCAAAGGGTTCCCAAATAGCTGGTGAATTCTGGTGCAAATTTAGCTAATTGCAATGTATACCTAATTGGCAACTGACAACTGCTGGATATAGCGACAAGCGATTTGGGTTTATTCAATATACACTACACTTTGCAATAACCAACACCGACAAAAACCAGGGACTGATATGAGAGAGAGAAAAAGAAAGGAAGAGAGAGAGAAAGACGGCGAGATTGGCTAGTTTTGTTCTTGTTGGGAAGAAGAGCGCAATTTATGTAATAACTATTTTGAATTATTGTTTTTGTTTGCAGACATTAATTGAATTTGATGTGACAACATAAACTTTTTGTATAGTTTTCGAAACTTTTGTTTAGATCGAATTGGCTGGCAGGGGCTTAAAGGACTATTATTTATATTGGTTCTTGTTGCTGTTGCATATATTTTGATATTCTTGTGCAAATCGTAAATGAATTTATATACAATTATAAACGGACAGAGTAGAGTAGATGTGAGGGCTCGGGCAGGACGATATGTTGTTGCAGTTGCTAATTGTTGTTGCATAATTGTTGTTGTTTCTGTTGTTGTTGTTGTTTAGTGGTAAATGGTTGGTAATATACGATTACACATACATACATACACATATGTATATACATATGCAGTTATGACATATCTAAAGTATTAGAATTTTTGTTGATTTTTTCTTGTTTTTTTCAGTATTTGTTAATTTGTTTCGTAAATGGATTTGTTGTTTGGCAAATGAACAAAACATTTCAAAGTCTACACAAAATTAAGAGTTTTAAATATATGTACCAATAAACGTTGGATAGATAATGGCAAAATTGTTTGTTTTGTATTTAGTTTAATCGAGGGCGGTTTTTAATACTTTAATATCGAATACAATTAGTTTCTGTTTATGGATATTTTTGGTGGCACTCAAAAGGAGCTTAAATCGGTTGTTTGGTTATTATTTTGGTTGTTTGTTGTGTGTTGTTTATGAGGTATAAATTATTTTTTTGATTATATTATAGAGCTAGTGTTGTAGTTAAACATACTTCTCCACACGCTGCACGCGAGCCCTCGGTTTGAGTAAAACAGAGAGATGAGAGAAGACCCTTTTATGTTGAGTGACAGAGTAGCAAAGCCCCCGCACAAACTCACTCGACTCGCTTTATTGTTCGGTGAGCAGCTGCGCAATGTGGAACCCTAATGGAAAAGATCCCAAAAGTGCGACCGCCCCCTAGAACAGACTCGACGCACTGGGCGAAAACCAGACTGAGAGAGAGAGTCAGAGACAAGCTCTTAACCTGAGAGAAAAGAGTACGAAAAAAAACTAAAAAAAAAAAAAAATCAGAAAAACAATATGTAAAAATTGTATTTTAAAATATTGTAAATATATATTTGATCAATCAATTAGTTGATTTTCTGTAAATGGTGAACATTAGTTGATTGCTTTTGGGGTTGGGCCACCTTTGGTCATTTGAAAATGGAAATTTTTATGGCTGGGTTGGTCAACAGTACAAGATACACATGAAGTATGAGCGCAAAGAAACGGTAAAGGACTTTGTGGTAAGTGGAGAAGAAGCTGCTTTAGTTAGGCTTAATCCACAACAGGCGAACTGAACCCAACTGAAGGCGGCTCTTTGGGACCTTTTTAGAACTGCAAAGGGGTCACAAGTCGGTTCGTCTCTAGACAACTGTCAAGGTTCAAAAAGGTTCGATTACATGGACAGAGAGAGAAAGAGGAGAGATAGAAAGAGAGAAATAAAGAGAGGTGCAAATCATAACTGGATATTTCTAAACGAGCATTGGATATAATTTTAATTAGAGTGGATACACAAACTAAAGACTCATATTTTATTTAGGCATATATACACATAGATAGGCTAGGCAGATAGAGAAGTGACATAAAACTGAAGAAGTTAAGTTATCAATAAAGGTGTTATGAGAAGTAGAGGCAAACAGGATATTGCTAGACGCGCATAGAGGTAAACCAAAGAAAATTAAATTGATTAGAGGCAAAATCATATAGTATAGACCACCAAATGTTATTTTGCTTATGTAAATGGTAAAAAATTAAATAAAATATAAGATAATGTAATTGCAGAACGATGTTTTGGTGATGGGTTAAAAAAGAAAGATATAGAAATTGAGAGAAAGATTCGGCAGTAGCTAGATGTAGAATGCGGCGTTATACATGATCTTTCAATTGCATAGTGACGACTTATAACACACTGCTTAGACTAGACATACATATACAATTTGCACACACTGTACTGTACACGTACCTCTTGTGTGGGCACCGCATAGTTGCCCTGTATGGTGAAGGCCTGTCCATTGGCCAAGATAACTGGCCCAGTTACTTGCGGCTTTGGTCGATATGGGATGGTAGCACCGCGTGGCGGAGACTGTAGAAACAAAATTCCCATTAGTTATGCATTTCATCCAAAAAAGATACATTCAAAAGTAAACGGAACTGGAGCAAATTGAGCTTGTTCACATATTTAAATTAGCTTAAATATTATATTTACTCTTTAAAGCCATAAGCTGCATTTATGCAGACTAGGTTTATTTTCGCTTACCTTGTTACTATTTTTAATATAATTAGTATTTCTTAGATTTGAAAAATAAATATTTCCTGCGAATTTTATATATTTTTAAATTAACATGATTATTTTTTGTGATGGCTAATCTGAACATCAGTATAATTTCAAATTTTTGGCATTCTTTAAATTAGACTAAATATAAAACGGAAACGGAAAATTTGAAGCGAAATGCGCGTAAACTAAACTAAAGCCGTCTACATTTTTGGGCATTATTTGTATGTCACTACCTAAAAATAGCTGGCTCCTAAAACGTTTTGAGTTTACTTTTGAATGCAATATGTTGATTTCAATAGACAGATTGTGTTTACCTCCAACATGACAAGACAAATCTGATAGATACATTGGGTGATCTGCTCAGCGCTGCCACTCAAGGTAACCGCACGCTCCGTGGAGTTTGGCAACATTTCGCTGGCCACCTGTATGGAGCAGCCTGTATTTTGGCGTATTTCCTTAATCTTTGAGCCACTCTTGCCTGTCGAATGCAAAAGAATCAAATTAGAAATGGTCAACACTGAAAGAGCAAATTTCTATAGATATTGTCTATCCATTTATTTGGCTTGTGTACACACCAATTAACGATCCACATTGACTGGCCGGCACAATCAATCGAATGGGTATTTGAGTTTTACCAACTTTGCCAACATCATTGAACTGCGAGCACCACTGAAACGGGTTTCAAGTTAGTAATGTGAAGCTTGATCTAATTCAACAATTCACAATTGAGTACAATAAACACTTGAGCATTTAGTTCTTGAGCCAAGAACTTTCTCTTGTTATTTTGTTTTGCTGTTTTTATTATGCGTACTCGATTGTGTTTTTGTTTTTGTTATTGTGTTTATTTTTATTTTATTTCTGTTTTTTTGTTTTTTGTTGTCTATCAATTTTTGTGTTATGCAATGTTGCTTTGGACTCGCATCCGTTTCGATCTAGCGCACACATACCTCTTCAAATTTCTTTGTAATTAGCGTAAATGCCGCGAAGATTGCGCTTGTTGTGCCAGATACCGTTACAATGCGTTCCGGGCATGAGCCATCCGAAATGTTAATTTTGGCACCAGACTGTAAAGATTTGAAGGCACATAAATACATATGTAAAACATTTCGAAAATGTAATTTGTACTTGTACTTACCTCTTCACGAAATCTGTTGACAATTTCACCCTTTTTCCCAATAATACTTCCAACTTCCTGTAAAGACACAACAACAAAAATTATTTTTCATTAGTATTATCTATTTTAAAAATAATTATGAAATATTTAATTAGTTAATGCAATTGAAAAGCTACCAGTGATTTTAATTTGGTAAAGGAGTTGCAAAACAATATTTTATTTTTGTGAACTTGAAAAGTTATCAGTAACAGTCTAAATGATGTTCCCCCAACTGCAAATTGATTTCAAGTTTAGCTTTTTCGCTTTTCAATTCTAATGAAGTTTTTTATGATGAAAGGCTTTTACTGTAATGTGTGATTTTTCTATTGAGAAATTCGAGTCTGCAGCATGTTTCCATTTTAAATAGGAGAATATTTATATTTATTTTGACAAATGTAAAGGATTTTGCATTCTAGCAAAATATATCGCTCTAATTGAAACGTTTTACAGCTTTCTTTCTGACATTTTCAAGCGTTACCATACATGTGCAAATTCGATTAAATATTAAGTGATTTTCTGCCATGTGTGTGTGTGAGTGTGTAACTACTTTTGCATATTTAAGTGAGACAGAAAGCGATTCACATACAAACCAAAACCAGAACCAACTAAAAAACCCTCTTTTAACACAGGCCACATGAATATTTTGTAATGAAATTTGCGGGCAGACTTTACGCGCTGTAAATGATGGTAAATATCTACATAAAAGAAAATACATACAAACAAGTATATATAAATATATGTATGTATGTATGTATGGACAGTTATAATTGGCAGTCCTGCAAAACGAAAAACACAATTTTTGATACTCACTAAAACTTGAACAAGTTTCGCGAAGCAATCAATAAAAAATATTTAGATAAATAAATCACATTAATTACACAGCAGCTGACAGCAGCAGTCATGTTGTATTTTTTAGAACGTGATGAAATTTCAGTTTTGTCAAAATTCTTTTGCAGAATATTTGTTTTTTATATTGTGCAATCGAAAACTGCATTTTGTTGGCAGCATTCATAAAAACTGCATGTTACACACGGAATTTGTATCTCTAAAAGAAAGAAATATCGACCAAGAGCTGAAAAATACACAAACCTAACTAATATCATAATAACTAATATCATTTTAGGCTGTTCAATAACGGATTATAAATTTATGTAATTATGTCCTTAATTAAAATGTAAATATTTTAAGGATGTTTATTTTTATTACTATGTATTTAATATTTTAATTTTATGAAACTGGCTAAGCTAAAATATGTGAGTTCAAACATCATTTCTGGTTTGCGAAATCTCCAATTATGCATAAATATATATTTATATATAATTTAATATAAAAAATATAATAAATATATATATACATATAATATAAAAATTCCCTTGTTTTTCAAATATTTTTAATTTACTTTGTATTTTAATTATTTAAGCCATTTCCTCATTTAATAGTTGTGCAAAATGCACTGTTTCCGTTATAGGTAATAATTTTAAAGCTTGACAATGATGAATTTAGTACAAAATTCTCTGGTAACCTTCACAAAGTGCACTTCTCGTGCCGGTCGCCATGTTTATCTTAATTTCTAAATACCCATCCATTGTAACACACACACACACACACACACACACACACAAGCACACAAGCACACACAGAGACAATGCAAGGTGTGCAGAATTTTGGGCATTTTGCCAGTCTGTCACAAAATGCAGAATCGTACAAAACAATATTAGTACAAAATGGTACATTCTCCTCTAAACCAGTGTAGAAATATTACGTGAATCAGTCTCTACTGGGGTTTTGTCTGCTTTTGTGGGTCGATTGTGCATTATGAGCCACTTTCTATGATATTTATGGTGATGGTGCCCAATCTAAATGGCCGAAATATTTATTACACACAAATGTCAGAAGGAACTGCCATAATTATTAGCATGATTACGGTTTATGCGTCTATGAATTGCGTTCTTATGCCTGTCTGCACCCAAGACAAATTTTGACAGAGCTACATAATTTATATGAGCTCTCTCTTTCTGGCTTAAGTACTTAGAGAAACACACACACACACACACACACAAACACACACTCAGATGGTTATTTGAAACGGCCTAGACCAATGTCTATTAAGTTTGATGTGCTGCTCATTAGCGAGAAACGCTCATCATCATTATAATATACAATGTGGTCAGGTCAGCCCAAAATCAGCCCATCTCTCTCAACCTACCACTTGGCTGACCGACCGCGCAATTGGCATTGTCAGCTTCAGAAGCTTACAAAATTTGCATAAGTCGGTGTGTGGGTCAAGCGATGAGCCACCAAACTCACTGAATATTCGAATGATACGCATAATGTTATGCACAATATTTGCACTTTCACTTGATTGAATTTTGTTGCAGCTGTGCTCCTTTTGCTAAATGCCTGACAGCGTCTCTGAAGAGTACGTTTCGCTACAAAATTACTTTGACAAAGCCACCTCCCCCCTTAACACACACACAGCTCTCCCCTATGCAGACCAGCTAGACAGCCAGGCAAGCAAACCGGCTTTGGCTATTTTACATGCCAGCAATTAAATGCTAAATTTTTTGCACTTCCAACTTGCCAACTTGCCAACTTCCAACGTCATGCATCGATTTCTATGCAAAAATTCACTTTTGCGGTTGTGCATTCAAAATTTTGCATGTCATTTGAAATTGTTGCTCGAAGTTATGCATGGGAGCAGTGCAAGTAGAGGTGGATGTGGACAGTGTAAGCCAAGCATTTCTGTGTGCTGACTGGCTGGTTGGCTGGCTTCAACTCAATGTAAACAAATTGGGGTCTGAAATGGCTTAAAAGCATTTGGTCAGCAAACGATTGAATGAAGATCAATACTTTTTGGAGAGTCATGCATTTTACCTAAATGTGACAAAATATGTGGCCTTGTTAATGGAATGTTGAATAAGTTATTATGGAATATGGTTCATAAGACAAATTGAATATTCAACGATAAGTTGGACTTGCTGTGTGTAGGTTCAAACCAATTAAGAACGTTGCAAAGAGACGACATTTTTTACAGTGTGTTCATTGTTTTTTTTTTACTTATGCTTAATCAAATTAAAAATGCCACTCGCTGCGACTTGTGGAGAATTGTAATTGCTTTTGTTTTGTCGGGGAAAACTGTAAATTATTTAATTGTACAGTTTGCACTTTTCTGTTTTCACTTCGAGTGCCAGGAGCAGCAGCAGCCGCAGCAACAGTAGCAGCAGTAACAAATACACACTTGCACAACAGAAAAATGGCATGCAACAAACGTGCGGCATGATTTATTAAAAGGGAACGAAGAGTGCAAAAGTTTGCAGTGGTGGGGCTGGGGCAGCAATGGACCAACGCATTGCACACACATGTGTGCAGCAGCAGCAGCAGTTCGTGCAACAAGCGGCACACACATGTCGTGTACCAGCGCCCATCGCGCCTCGCCGCTCCCCCACCAATTCCCCCTGACACGAACATTTGTCACATTGCATTTTCAAACATTTTATATCAAAGTTTTTCTTGGACGACCGAAACGGTTTCCATAAATGGTTCTCACGGTTTGGCAGTGTTTTTTCTTTATATTTGTTTTTTTTTTCTGTTACGTGCATTGCATTTATTTGGGCTTTTTTGTAGCATTATTTTGCGCTATTGAGAATTTTCAACGCCGTCGCATTAACACAAAGACGCTAAGCCAAAAAACCCAACAGTTTCCACCAACGCAGCTGAAAATTGCACGCTCAGCATGATTTTTTTTCAATTATTTATTTATTTTTTTATTTTTTTTTTTTTTTTTTGCTGTCTGCGCTAAGCTGCCACCAATTCGTCTTCTTCTTCTTCGTGCCGGTGGTCTACTAACATCAAAAATGTGTGTGTAAGTGTGTGTAAGTGTGTGTAAGTGTGTGTGAGTGTGTGTGTGTGTGCGTGGCTCTTTTTGTTTCTTTTGTTGCGGCACAATTAGCAGCGTCTATTCTGTGAACCTCTTAATGCGTTTTACTCTTATTCTCGTTGTTGTTGTTGTTAATTCTTCTTAAAAGTTATTATTGTGTTGTTGTTTGTTGCTTGTTATTTGTTGTTGTTTGCTATTTGGCCACATGCTTCACGAGTTGGTCGTGTGATAAATGGGCTATCAAAATGTTTCGTTTGCTTCACAATATTAGTCTAACTTTTGAAGTTGTCTACGTCTGCTCTGTCTGCCTGTCTGCCTGTCTCTCTCTCTCTCTCTCTCTGTCTGTCTGTCTGCCTGTCTCTCTGTCTGTCTGTATTTCTGTCCAGTCCCCTAAAGCCGCTAAAATTTAATGTGCTGTTAATTAGACGGCGTCTCTGGAAGGTGATCCAAGTTTGCTTAGTTTTATTGCGAATGAGTTTGAAGAACAACTTTGGCAAACTAAATATCACAGTTAGATCGTTAAGCGACATTTCAGAGTAATTCCCAAAGAGCTGCCTAAAACGATTCTTTAAGTTTTTGAACCCTATGACTACAAAACATAACTCCCGGAAATCTCTAAGCATGCCTAGCTGTGAATAATTTATTTCACTATACAGTTTTCAGAGATTGGCCTGTCTCTTCATTATTATCTGTCTCGTTATTATTATCTCTCTCTTCTTAAATTCTAAGATTTTTATCACTAAATCAATACCACTTAAAACTTTTGGCCTTATTGGGCTATTTCTGCATTTCCGAAATCAAAGCAACAAATGTTTAACCCATATTAATAATAATACCTCAAATTTTAAGTTTTCAATTCAATTATTCTTATTTTATATTATTAAATTTATACATTTTAATTTTAATATTTTTTTAAAATTGTGGGTAACTTAATTTGTAATTATTATGCATTAAATATTTTTAAACAGATATTTAATTGAATTGCTATCAATCAAAAGTAATAAATTTATATTTTCATAAACAGCACACCTATTTATCTCCCACAAATGAGTTAATGTGTATGCTTTCTCCATAAATGTGTTTGATTCGGATTTTGACAATAAATTTACATTTATGCAACACCCTTTAATTAGAAATATAAATACAAACTAACAGCATAATAAAATTTGCTGCCAATATAGGATTGACCAAGGCCAAAATAGGTAGGCATTTTGCAGCTTAAATTGTACTGCTGCCTTTAAAAGATTAACTCTCATAGCGGGTATTATAATATTTTCGATAAGTAAAGAACAATTACTCTTAAACATACATATAAATATGGAATATCATAATTAGACTTATCGAACTACTTTGCTTCAGTCTCTCTATGAAAAACTTGTACCTTTACCAATCTGTGCCGATATCAATTATAAGACTTCATCAGGTGGATTCTAGTCCAAAAGGGAATATAATATTTGGATTTGCAATTGTTTGTAGTTTTGTGTGAAAGTCAGCGTCAGAAGTCAAATGAGTCAAGCAGGGGTTGGTGACGCAAGTAATTAATTAACGACAGAACTAACAAAAAGAAAACCCAGTCAAGCGTCAACGTGAATATTATAATTCAGTAAAACATCTTTTGCTGCACGTTGCGGAGCTGATTGCGTCATATTTCGATAATCCGATAGCTAAGATTTGAATTTCATTAACTGAACAAATATTAGTTTTTTAAATCTGTTCATGGCTTTGCAAAAGAGACCAAAAACTCCGCTCCTAGAGGGCAAATTGATTAACAAAACTCTTATTTTAAAGTTTAAAATAAACTAAATAATTTAAATTAGAGTTAGATTGCTTTGGAACTGTTGGATATAACAATGATTTACAATTGCTGTCCATCAATGATCACCATTCCAACGTTAAACAATTGATTATTTTGAATTTAAGTTGAGTTGCAGGTGAGATTCAATCCGCAGAAAAAGCTGATTTATAAACATTTCAAAGATGATATAGCTTTAAAGATATATACTTGAATTTAAGTATTGCAAACTAAGAAATGCATAATAAAATACATAAATTGTGTATTAAGCACAAGTGAATTTACACAACATCTGAACTCAATAAAAAATTAAATTGTTAAATTAAATATTACTAAAAGATGTCACAATAAAAATGATTAGTTATTACAAATATTTTGTAAATAAATTTTAGAAATTGCCTTAAATATAAGCTGAAAAATATATATATTTGTCTCTGCTGTACTTGATAATATATAGCGCAAGACCTGAATGCACCTTTTGTGTAGTTTAGTCTTTGGTATTTTGCCTTCTTCGGCAAAGTTTCTTTGTTGTATTTGATTTTGTTGTTATTGCTGTTATTGTTGTAATTGTTGCTATTGCTTGTTGGCAGCCAGTCGTAAATTGCATAGAAACCCTAGCCAAAAGTGGGTTGCACTCTCGCAGAGAATTATCGAGTATTTTGAAATTGTCGGATGTCTGTCTGCGTATCTGTGTTGCAGCTTTGTTTCTGTTTGAATCATGCATTTTTAATTAGTGAAATTGGCATAGAGCAGCAGAATACGGCAGCTGAATGCGATTTTTGTGGGCAGTGCGCCATTCCTGACAGCCGCTTGTCTAATTATAATTAACTGATTTATTTATGCACTCTAATTGAAATGTTGTTCATATGAAAACACTGTTTACTTTACATTTGCATTACTTAAGCAATCGTGAGAACAGCTTTATGGCAAAATAGATTTCCACCTTTTTCTGTTGTGCCTGCTCAAAATGAACGAAACATTTATAAATATATTTAGAGAATGGAATTCATATTATTTAAAGCTACAATATTTATTTATGCTGCGCAAAGAGCATATGAATATAAATGAAATATTATTACACATATTGATTGTGGTGTATGCTTGTTAAAACCACAATTACTTCGCAAAGAGTCGGACAGTCAACTAATGAATGATGATTTATTATAATGAATGTGCTTAAATGTGAGTTGACATGCTCATTTCTGCTGAGTAACTTGAGACCTGCCTCAACTCTTGTCGGTAAATTTATAATATTTCCCCCCGATGCATCATTAATGCTTTTATACTTATACAAACATGTTTGTTAAAGTACTTAGCCAAAATTGACTATGAATTCGAGAATTGTTTTGGAAACCATATGCCCAATTTGTAAGCATTTTATTCCGAGTGTATATCCTGAAAGGGTTGCAGATATTGATAGAGTTATAAACGAATATACACAGACAATTAGGCTCGTTGCACGCTCAATTTCACAAGTCAACACGGATGTTGTTTGTGTAAATTCAACTTTATTTGCTTAAAGCTCTTGTCAATTGAAAATTTACTTTACTATTTCCACTCAGTTTCGTTTTTCACATTCTTTTTTATTTGCCATTGCGCTAAAAATATATATTTACATATTTTGCATGTGTGTGTGTGTGGATTTGGATTTGTCAAGTTGGCCAACAGCAGACAACGATGTTGCCGGCAGCTCATAAATCACCGCTAATCTATAACTATCGATCAAGAGAGCAACACACATAGCCCATCTCTGTGGCAGGCACAAGACGCAAGACGCAAGACGGAAGGGGGCAAGGCAAGTCGGCGAGTTTCAAAGCGCCTTGAAAATTTATTGCCTAAATCCTTGTGCAGAGCAGCGTAAATAAAATCAAAATCGGAAAATCCCAAAACGTATGTAATGCAAAATGAAAAACACAAAACACTTTTATATATTTTATACATATTTGCACACTTTATTTTAGTTTTTGCCGCTGCTATTTAGCTGGGGCCGCGAAGTGTGCAATTATTTACGTATATTGTCGTTGATCGAACCTCCGACAATCCCCCTAACCACTCCCTAACCCAAACAAATGCTGTCTGTTGCTATTTTTGTTATAAATTGTCTGCAAATTTTTTTCGTTTTCTTTTTTTTTTCTTTTTTTTTTGTTGCTATTTTGCCAAATTTCAACTACACATCATGTAATGTGTAGAGATATCTGTCTCTGTCTCTTTCTGTTTCTTTCTATCCATCTCTCTGCCCGTCTCTCCTCTGGCGCCCTGCGCTGCTCTGTCGGCTTATCTGCGACTGGTGTTGCACCTGTCGCTGCCTTTCAGTGCAACACACTTAAGTTGGCAGCAACAACAACAGCAGCCAATAACATGCTCGCACTTATATTTAAATCAAAGACAGGTCGCACACTCTTCAAATGCGCAATTTGCACTCAAGAGTCGTCGTCGTCGCCACAAATCGGATTTTAAGTAATGTGAAGCGAGATTAACGACACCAGATTACCCCACATCCACATTGGGCTGAGGTGGCACCACCGCCGACAGCTCAGAGTTGCCAGACAGCTTTTGAATGTTGTCTCTTTATTTTTTATGCTTACTCATTGTAGCTAATTTTGCGCGAATAGTTGTATTTAGCGACTCTGCTTAAATAAATAAGCTGATATTTAAACGCAGATTTGTGCTTTAAGTTGTTGTTAATAATTTTTGGAAATTTGACACATGGCTATCAGATATCTGTCCAATTAATGTCAGCTGAGTTCATTGCTGATTGAGGAGCTTTTAGTCAGCAATTGCTTGATTTCTAAATCGAGTTATTTTTAGCTATTTACATTAATATCTGACTGAAAAATGTGCAATTGAAATAGCTGTTTTCCTTTACATTATTTTTATCAATTTTAATTATATTTGCTTTTGTTACTGAATACATTCATATACATATTGCAGTTAATTTCGTTTCACACTAACTCAAAAATTATGCAATAAATTTCTTTTGTCACACTTTTTGCAGCTAATTAATTATATTTATCAAATATTTCTCCATCTGTATTTAAAATTATTTTTGATATTCAGTATATATAACTATGCATGATGAACAAATGTTTTGTATTATCTACATTTGAGTACGTCGAACTGGTCGAAATGGTTAAAATATACATAAATATTCTTCGGTTTGTGTGTCTCTTGAAATAATCACATATGTTTTTTGTACTGAGCGGTGGTTTTTATGTTTATGCCATTTATTGATGCGTTTCTATTTTTATTGCTCATATTTTCGAGCTGTAATGATTATTTAATAGCCAACGCATGCTTTGCATTTTATGACTTTAAATATTATATTTTTCGTTTTTGCTTATTTACATATATTGTTCGCTGTGCAGCATTTTCCGTCTCTTTTTTCAATCGGTCTGTTTTTCTTTAGTTCGCAACAATGTGTGAAATGTGGCGTATTTTATTTTAATTTGCATTAAAAATGCACGCATTCATTTTTAACATTAATTACTTTTTTACCGACCACCTTTTATGTTATATCTCCCTTTCTTTCTTTCTTTCTCACACTGTATTACATTTGATTGATAAGAAATGGTTGGGGAAAATTCCCATTAATATTTAAAATGACATTATTCTATGGGGAGCATTACGGCCACCATGTTTAATACAGGTGGGCGTCAAAATTTACATTTTAAATTTTAAAGAGCCCCAAAACCAAGAAGTTCTCAAACAAATTGAGTCTCTATTTGAGCAAGGAGGTGGCCGCCGGACGCCTAGTCTAATGCTTAAACTGATTGGCTGGGCTGTGAAGCCCAAGTCGACTCGACTGTGAAAACAAAATTAGTCCGTCCTCAGTTAGGCAATGTGTCTGTATTTGCTCTCAAAGCTACCAACTCACTTTAGAGCTGCACATGCGCCGCACTTGAGATTATTATAAAAGAATAAATTTTAATAAATAAATATTTAACATACTTTCATACAAAAAAAAATCTACAACAAACGGAAAATTCTCTGAAAATTAATATGGTTTTCTTCTTTTGTTAAAATAAATACGGAAAATTTTCTTGAAAATATAAATATATTTTATAATAAAAAATGATGTTTCTCAAAAGTAGAAAGAAAAAACTTTTATGAATTTCAGCTATATTAGTGCAATATGCTCACTTAACTAGCTAGTTTAAATATCCGTAAAATCTTACGCTTTTTCCATATTAAGTAATAATGAATAAATAATGAATTTGTTAAAAATATCTAATGTGTACAAAAAAATTGCATTTTTTCCCGTGTAAAAGAAACCCAAGTGGTAAATATAAAACAAAAAATATACAAATATATTAAAAACAGTTTCCTATCTTGTTTTCATATATCATAAAAATGGCTCATTTGTAACAGACAAAAAATGAATGTAAATGAAATGAATGAAAATAACTGCATTTTGTATTGAGTGCTTGCTAAAAATTTTACTAAAATATTTGTGTCCTATGTTACATCTTTTACAATTAAAATATATTTGAACAGACTCAGACAAAGTGTTTTTTTTTTGTGGATTTTTGTTAATATATATTTATTGTTTAAGGAGTTTGAAAATCGACAGCTGACTAAACAGACGCTGAGAATCTTTCTCAATGTGATTTTTAAATATGTCCGAGTATGTAAAAACTATTTCACTTGAAGTTTTAATTATTATAAAATAAAGAATATAAATAATGTTGGCAGGTGACTTACCTTTCCTTGCATAATCAGCCTTATTGTGAGTGTCACCGATGGATCCTCGAGTTTGATGGGCGCACCGCTCGCACTGCCGCTTGTGTTATTGTCCTCCATTTTCTTTTGTTTTTGTTTTGTTTGACTCTTGTCTTTTGTTTAGATGAATCTGCTCTTCAGCAAAATGATGACCGATTCGGCGGTCGATTTCTTCTCTTTTTCTACTACTTGTCTTTTAGCTGCGACTTGATGGCTTATGTTGTAAATATACTTGTTCGTGGAGTATATTGTACATGTATGATTAAAATATAATGCACACAGACATCGATTCGGGATTTTGGCTAGAACATATATATATATATATTTGTATGTCTTTCTTGTGTTTTTATTGTGTTTGCTAAATCTCTGTTCAAATTAAATTGGTGGTGTCTTTTCCTAGTCGTACTACGTTTATTTTGTTGGCTTAAGCTCGCTGCGTTCTTTTCAAATCTTCGTCTCTTGTGGTATGTGTTAAATATTGCTTGTTTTTCTTTTTGGCTTTTTTTTTTCAAAAATGCAACATATAATCACTGCTATATAGATTTTGCATTAAATTATTAGTATTGTATGATTAGTAATATTATTTTAATGTTGAGCGAAAATACTGTTGCTTAGCGGTTGTATTTAGTTATTGCACTGCAAAGAGAATAAGAGAAACGCAATTAATAAATTATTTGTACGCATTTGGGATCTATGAATATTTCATATATACATATTTTGAAATTAGCTAATTTATTTTGTAAGATTCGTGTAATGCATTTAATCAAATTGCCGCTCAGCCCACTTAAGTCGACTCGAGTCGCGGCGAGTCAACTTGCCAGGCATTTTTCTGGCTTCCGGCATTTTACTAACCGAGAAATCCTAACATCAACAACAACAAATGTCTCGTGAGTTTTGTTGTAATTTTGATATGATATTTTATTGCTGTTTCATATCTTTTTTTTGCTCGAACACAACTTTGAAACTGCGCCAAGTTTTTATATGCATATTCCACAGTGCGGATGGGACAAACAAGAGTACACACATACACACACACATACACACATACACACACACACACACACATTGATGCATATGTATGTAGTATCGATGGTTGGCCCCTTGCCGCCGCGAAGGCATTTCTTACGCTTGAAATCTCATCATGTGCAATTTAGTACAGATATTCAACATATACACAAAACACACACAACACACACAAATGTATTCACTTTATTTTTTTCTTTGCTTTTTTAATATTCTCTTTTTATTTATTCGCTTACTTTTTTCGTGTAAGCCAAGCAAATTCCCAGCATAACTTTACAAGCAGACTTTGCATATGATTCTGAATGTTTGCCGCTGGCAGAGAGACAGAGAGCAAGCAGCAGCAAAAACATTTCCCCAATGTGACTTCTAGAGGTTCCGGGTGGAGGCAATGCTCCAAAATATTTGCACAGGCAGCAGCAGAAACTTGCTCAGCTTATTTTGTTGTCGTTGTTGCTTATAAAATTATGCACACTAATTCTCTATGTAACGGCAACTCAGCCTAGAGATAGAATATAGTCTACACACACACACACACACACACGCATAGGCACACACAGCCAAAACCCGGTCCGGAGAGCTTGTCGCGAAACTTATGCGGGTCGCAACTGTAAAAGGCATTAGCGTATAAATAAATGCGCATAATTTGGCTGCCCGCTTGCACTTTACTTTGACATGACTGCTACTCGACTCCACCAACCGCAACAACAAAAACCACAAAAACAAAAACAACAACAACAACAAGGGAGTCAATGATAGCCAGAGCCAAGCGGCAGTCCCAACAACAGCTGCCACGCCCAATTATTTACATGAATATTTCCATGTTTCTGTACAAATATGCAAATCAACAATGCTGTCCAGGTGTGACAATAACTAGTGCCCCAGCTAGTGGCAAGAAGACAACAAGTCAACTGAAATAAGCGCCAAATGCCAGCAAATTTAAATTTAAATTCTTTAAATAATCTTTGTGTGGCGACACAACACAAACTCGCAATTCATTATTAGTCAGCTGGTATTTTAAATGCAACACAAAGATGCCCGAGGAATGCAGGACAGTCTGCTGCAGGACATGCCACAAACTTTAAAATAAGTTTTGCCAGCAAGGATCATATCATAATTTCAAGTTATTTTTTGTCTTTGCAGCTTTTTCTTCAAGAGAGATCATTTTAGGGCGCAATCCCAGCCATGCATATTGTATTCCTCTGTCGTCTCACCTGCTGCAAAGTGCATCACATTTAATATGCTTTTCTTGGTCATAATTCATTCGGCAGCATATTCGTAGAACATTCATCTTCTTCATTTAAGGAAATGTAGAGTCAACTTTTTGGCAGAATGTGACAAAACTTTGCGAATTCATCATCATCTTGCCAATGCCAGTTGCAGTTGCAGTTGCAATAACAAGTAAACCAAATTACGAATGTCAAACTAAACCAATTGCTGGCATATTTCACATTTGAACTTAAGTTCTTGTCTAAAGAATGCTGCCACACAATAAATAAAAATGTGAATTGCGGCCCTGGTATGACAAATGTTTGAAATGAAGAAGAAATACCAAAAATTATGGCATGATTTCGACACATACACTCAGAAAAAAAATCAAACTTAATATTTATAAATCGCAATGAAGTTTCTTACAAACTGAAACTCACGAAAAAAAAAAGGAAAATTATTTTCAAATTTAAAGTGAACATTTGTTAACTCTCTAAAATTTGTAACGCAACTTAACCCAACTTCAGCAACAGCAAAAAGGTAACAAACAAAAAAAAAAATTTTTTCTAAAACACAAAAATATAAAAAAATTTTATTTTTAAAGCAAATTAATAAATAAATAAACTTTCTTTTGATTTAGATTGGTATTCCTATTATTCAAAAATCATATTTCTAAAATGTATTGAATTTTAGAAATTATTATTTTTATGTTTTTTTTTAAATATTAAAAAGTATTTGTAAAATATATATATGAAAAGAAGTCTTTACTTTTGGGTATGTAGATTAAGAACAAGCCTTACTAAATTTTAAATACATTTCCTTAATATTTAGTATTTATTTCTAAATAATTACTTGGATGACTTTCTGATGACTTTTTGATAGCTTTACTAATATTTTTTCTTACATCTATTTCTGAGTGTAGTCTGAGTGAGAGAATGAGAGTCAGAGTCAGAGCACATACTGCACACATCTAAATATCAAGCTCTGGGAGTAGTGTGAACCGGAGGTGGCATTGAAGAAGCACACACAACACATGACCAGAATACGCCAATCCAAAGACGGACGAGAGACAGCACAGCCTGAAGCTGTCGCCAGGGGGTTGCCTGCTGTGAATGGCTGTGGCAAGACAGCGCCACAGACCTCAGCTGGCAGGAGACAGGCAGATTCACAGACAGACAGACGGACGGAGAGACAGAGAGACAGACAGTCTGTGGGAAGGGCAATGGAATAATAAGTTGCGTTACATGCATTGTAAATTGTTTGCATTGCATGCCGAGCGAAACGTTGCCAAGAGGAAGACATCGACTCCAATTGCAGCTCCAGCTTCGACTCAGGCTTCGACTTCGACTGAAAAACTCCTGCTGCAGACTCATTATCAATCATACGCAATATGAGTGGCGGTTGCACTTGGCCAAAGCTCTTAATGACTTTTCTTGGCGATGGCAAACTTTAAAAGGCAAACGCATCGTCGTAACTAGTTTTCTTTTAATTAACTCGCACATAAATGCCAAGTCTGACTGCCAACCGGTTTGGTTTGGTTTGCTTTCTAATTTCTTTAGCTTTCCACACACAATTGTTCGATTATAGTGTGTGTGTGTGTGTGTGTGCCAATTCTCTAATTTCCTGGCAATATGAAAAACAGCGCCACATATCACCAAGATATATAATGAAAGAGCTGCTCTCTTTTATTTTTTGTTTCTCTAGCAATTTCTTTTTCCTTCAACAAGCTGGCAAGCACAGTGAACTGCATTCTGTGCAGAAATTTATGACATTTTTCTTGGAACGTGGATAGTTAAAAATGTTTAACGAACGATTCAAATTAAAAAAGATTTTCTAACCGTATAACAAAAATATGGATGCACGATAAACTTCCCGACAGGTAGCTTTATTTTATTCAATTTTAAGCACTTTTGCACTAGAATTTTACTATCAGAGTCTCCTAATAAAGTTGTGGCACTTTCAAAAACTGTTGCTCGCTTTGTGGCGCACTACATTGTGTTTCATCATAATTTGGCCTGGCAACAGTTGTTGCCATTTGATATTGCACCTTTTGTACAAGCCGATTTTCGACTGTTTGTTGTTGCCACTCATTGTCTCGGCCCCAAAAGATGAAGAAAAGAAAAACAAATTGAATTTTTGTCGGTCTCCAAAACGAAAAAAAAAGAAGCGGCACAATAAATACTAAATGCTGTACGTGCCACAAACACATATATATGAGGCTGTAGACTAGCTGACTGGCTGGCTTGCTGAAATGGTGGAATGGTTGGATGGTTGGATGGTTGGATGGATGGATGGATGGATGGATGGAGAAACGGCTACATCTCTGTCTTAAAAATGCTGTCATGCGTTGAGAGACTTTTGTTGACAGCAGCGTTGACTTTATACGTCAATTTTCGTCGTAGTCACACATGGAGACATGGAGACATGGAGACATGGAGAGAGACGTGCGGAGTTTTTTCCGCTTTTGGTAGGAGGTTAGGAAAAAATAAACATCAAGTGCAGGCGAGTAAAGGCCACAGTTGGCGATGCTGTCGTCGGGTTGTGTGGTGGTTGTTGCTTTCACTCTGCCCCAAAATGCCGTTTTCTAGTTAGCGGCAAAACAACACACTCACGTCAAGTTGACATCCATTACCACATCCAGCAGCACCGCCAAACGCCTCCATTATCATCATCACCAGCACAGTAAAACTGAAATCCCAAGTCAGGTGTTAGATTCTGCGGAACCAGCATTACACAATTCTCGAGTCGAGTGCTAGGAGTGAATTTAAAAATGAAAGTGATGCAACATTTTTAATGAGCAAGTCAATTTAGGAGACTAACATATACCGTTATAGCATATCGAACAGGAAAGTATTCATATTTATTCATTTCCTTTAAAGAACATTTACTTTTTTTATTGTCCTATATTTTACTTATATTCATTTAAAATTCTTTAAAGTTTTTTCATTAAATAAAAAAAATGAATTAAAAGTTTCAAATTTGTCTACGCAAGATAATTTTTGCATAAAAAATATATAACAGTAATATCCCTTTCCAGTTGGATAAAATCTTCGATTTGGTTCAGTTTCGGTTGGATTAATATCTGGGACCATTTGTTGGAGTGTCCAATAACTTTCCACAGATATAAACAAAAATAATAATAATTAGTTCAAAAAATCATAATTTAAAAAGTATTTATATATATCTAAATGTTGGATTAGATTATTATGATAGCAAACTCTCAAAAAGTAAATGAACTTTATAAATTTATTTGAGAAACTTTCTTGGTTTCTTTTGTACACAAAGGATTTTTAATTATAGGATAAGTTTACTAGCAAACTCCAAGATGCAAAGAAGAACTTTAATTAATGCCTGTCAGTGTATTCAATTTTAAGTAACATAAACAAAGCAGGGTTTTTTTTATCATCTTTTTAGGAACCACATTAACCTTTTCAATTTTGGTTGTATGTCTCTGTGTGTGGCATTTCAGATTGTT
Source organism: Drosophila fungiperda (assembly GCA_035042345.1). NCBI lineage: Eukaryota > Metazoa > Arthropoda > Insecta > Diptera > Drosophilidae > Drosophila > Drosophila fungiperda. The sequence goes on from JAWNLM010000021.1 coordinate 4,898,939, forward strand.
TAGTTTACTCAACATGTGGGCGAGAAATGCTCATTAAACTTTACTTTAATTGCCCATAAGGAAAACAGCTGCAACTTTGAGATCAGCTTCGCTTTGTCATTTGCATGAAACTTCTTTGCAAATTCAGAAAGTGCCAACAAGCAAAAGTTGGTTGTTAAATGTATTGTGAAATATATGTGAAAACACCAAAAAGTTTTAAGCATTTGTAGACGAGAAACTAAATAAATCATATTAAAAGCTCACTTTAAAATATTATACGTTGATACTATTGGGACTCATTGAGATTTTTACACAAGAAAAGTTATATGACGGAAATGAATATATATATATATACAAATATACTTTTTTTTAATAATTATGTATGCACATGTGCGACTCAGTTGGCTGGCTGCTGTGTGTTTTCCTGAGTGGTTAATTTTCACAAACCAAACAGGCGACACCTGACACATTTGCAGCTGCCACTGGACCAGAGCACAGTTTGCTACCCTGAAAGTGCGGAGGCTGTGGTCAAAGAGAAAACTCATTAAAGTGCATAATTGGGACCCCGCACACACACACACACACAGAAAAAGAAGCGAGGAGAAGAGAACATAATAATATTAATATTAATAACATAAAATACTTGGCTGCAAACCCAAAAATAGTCAACGACCAGCATTTCTCGGACTGATGAATGTCCCTGGGCCGCACTTAATAACATTTGGGCAGATTTTATAGCCGAGCCGTTTTGCCGTGCACATAATTTGATTTATGTTCATAGCTGAACGTTGCCTTGGCACTTTAAGGGGAGTCCTTAAAGCGTACACAATTTGTTGCTCGTGGGGCTGTGGAGGTTGAAACTTAAATCGAACTTCCGCCCTATGGCAGTAGTAATAATAATACAAGACTTGGCACCCAAAACATAAATGAGCATTTTAAGAACTTATCGCATTACAGCACTTCAACGAAAGTAACCATCAACCACAAAAGCCCCAATAACATGGCTTAAACTCAATGCTCTTTTTAAAATCACAAACAGTAGCTATAACAATATCATTTAAGCTCATTTTTTTAATCTATAAAAAAAAATCAAAACATCGGGAATCCGTCGACTGAAGTTACTTGCCATCTCCTAGCATAACATATATATATAATAATCTAGTATTTCATCTATTATTAAAATTAAGTAATTGCCTGTTAGCAGTTGACTTTCGTATAGGCTCAAAACAAAAAGTTTAATTGCAATGAAAATACACTGATAAGGCGTTTTGCTGCTTCCGAGCAAAACGCAAATGTTGCAGAAATATTTAATTATTCACACATTTCATACAAAGTTGGAATTGGGGGATGCTTACATAATAATTGCTGTTGCTGAAACAATAGGCATGTGCCCCAAATTATATTATACTTATGTGGGCAACAACAACACAGCCTAAGGAGCAGAGCAGATGGGTTGAAACTCGAACACACCTCAATACACACACACATTCGAATACACCCATGTCTTGTGCTATATTAATTTTGTGTCAAATAAGTGAAACGCAATTAAACGCACATGTCAGCTTGTGGCAAATGGCCTATAACCGAAATAGGTCCTCACTTACAGTGAGAGCAAGAGAAATGCAGACGCAGACTTGGAGATTTCGAGAGAGTGAGAGAGGGAGGGAGGAGAGAGAGAGAGAGAAAGAGAGTTAGGCACAGCCTCCCTGGCAGCAAAGCAATCAATATAGACAGAATTAAAGCCTACACTCAATTCAACAAATAAACTATAACAATACCAACTAAGTCCTCGTGCGAGTGTGTGTGTGTGTGTGTGAGTGTGTGCGGATGTGTGGCAACCTATTCAGACAAATTGCACAAAATCCCTTAATATGATGACCTATTAAAATTATGTTCGCTGCTCGCGACAATGGCAACAAAAGCGAAACTATAAAGCTATCCTCCTCCCAGAACCCATCCACCCACTTTGAGGAGGAGTAATAACTCAGAGGCGCAGCAGGCTGGCCTAGCCCAGTTAGTATAATAACCGAAATAAATATATATATACATGTATAAACAATATTTTTGCTATTCTTCTGTTTGTGTGTGCGCCGAAATTGCCTATTACATATTACTATACAGCTATATAACTTGGTGGAGCACGCACGGGGCAAATAGATGGAAAGTTACTTTAGTCGATGGCCACCAAAGTGCTAAACAGAGTGTCGAATACAGCCATCATCATCATTGGTTGGGTTGGGAACATAATTCTCAACGATGAAGCAATTGTGCGCTTTTGGCAGTTGGATCTTCTTTACTTATTGCTAATGGCAGAACAACAATTATTAAACAAGTAAGAATTCTGTAGAAAACTCGACTTTGATGATACACTGGAAATCCCAGCTGTTAAACATATTCTACTTTTGAATTTGAAAAACTTAAAAAGTTTTGCATCGAATTACTGGCATTTCTTTAAATTTCCTAAGAATACTAAAAAAAAAAAGAACTGAAATAAACAGCTAGAAACAAGAGCATAAATATATTTTTGTAACGAAAACAATAACAATAATATTCTTACTATCGTGCCTTATATTACTATTTGAAATCGATATGTATCGATATTTGCGAAACGTGGGCAGTTATCGATTTAATGCAGCCAATTTGATAAACAAATGTTACACAAGATTTGAAGTCCCTAACTTCAACAAACGGATTGACGGACATGACTATATCAACTCGTCTGTTCATTCAGATTAGGAAACTAATAAAACACCTTTCACCAATTTATAAGTAGAATAATTGTGCCTTAAATCAAAGTAGTAAATAGAGTTGAGATTGCCTGCATTCAAGATAGTTAAATGTGGCAGCTTTTATTATATTATTTATTGATGCAGATATAAGCAATTCCAGAGACTTTGGCTACATTGCTGTATTCAAAATGAAATGCACTATTTGCGTTTTGACTTTGATTGCTGTTCTTGTAGTTTCGACAATTTTGATGAGTATTCGTTCATTGTCCTTATGCGTGTCACATGGCTCTTTGTGGCTAGATAAAAGCGATAACCCCGCATGAACAACTGCCATAGAATAGTTGCCACAAAGGCAAATCAAGACAACCAGCATCTGCAGCATCTGCAGAGTTGCAGTGTCAAAAATGGTTCCCAATGAGAGTCATTGCTTCCTCTAACTGCATATCTTCATGCTCGGCCAGACGACTGACATGCAAATGCACAATAAAGCAGAAGGATTAAGGATTATAGCACAACAAACCAGCAGAGAGACAGAGAGAGGGAGAGAGAGAGAGAGTGAGTAAGTGAGGGAGACAATGCAAACATATCACATCTGGCATAAACAATGCAATGAACAGACACAGAAGAGATGCCAAAACAAAAAAATAAACAAAAAGACAGAAAAGTGACAAAATGTTGGCACAGGTTTTTATCATTCCATTCTATTTCATTCTTTTATGTTCACATCTATGTCACATTTCATGTGATGACATGGACATTTAATGCCCTGAATAGACAACACACACACATATGTGTGTATGGTTGTGTGTGTGTTAAAGGATGATTATAATGATGCCATAGCCAGAGGGCAAACTATGCAAAATATTTTGATGTCACAAAAAAACATGAAGTGACATTTAATTAGAAAATTCAGAGAGTCATCTGATGACCAAATATGGTTCACTAATTTGTAGCATATTCAAATTTTACACTTATATAACTAGTTATATAAATATATATTTCAGTGTATGTGTGTGGGTTGTGTGTGTGTGTGCAAATAGGCATCAAATTAAAATTTAACTCTAGCCCTGGGTCATTTCGTTGATCTACTTTCTCTCCCATAATTCATGTTGTCTAACTACAGTTTTAGTTCATCTTTGGGGGTGTGTCTGTGGGTGTGTGTATGGCCTGCACCTCGTTTATAATTCAAACACAAACACACACAGAGAGAGAACATCATTTATTAATAATCCAATAACTTTGGAATTATGCACAGGATATACCCAAATTGTTGGGGTCACTTTGGTTGTTTGTGTGTATTTGGGATGAGAATCCTACTCTAATATAATACCAGGGATTAAACTTTGAAATGACAGAGCCTTAGCCAGAAGTAATTGCTAATTAAATCGGAATTGTTCTTGTCCCACCAGCAAGATATGAATTGGGATTTGGATTGTAGCTGCGACACCAAAGTAAATGCTAAAGCTGTCAAATGCGGATGAATCAAATCCATTAACAAATAACAATAATATTGGAATTTACTATACTCAAATAAATTAATGCATATATTATTAATAAATAATACAACACCTCTTGTCAAGTTAAAAAAGTTGAAAATTTTACTTCTTCGATTTGCATTTCCATTTCGATTTGCATATTTTTCTTTTCGCTCTCTAATTGCGTCTGCAAATGGTCTTTGCCTTTGTTTTTGTCTCTCCTATTAATGCGGTCAATCACATGATGTCGCCTGGCAACGCCATAATTATGGCAACTGTTGTTGTTATTCTGTTGTTGTTGTTGTTGTAGTTGTTGTTGTCAGCGTCATTGCCGCCTTGGAGCGTTGAGTATCTGTTGGATGCATTTGCTTCACAAGCATAAGCAGAAGCCGAAGCCGAAGCAGAAGCAGCAGATTTTGTGCCATGTACCAACACTAATTACAAATTGCGCTATGCTACACTTGCTATTACCCCCTCCCTCCACGGCACTCTTCCCCGCCAGCAACTGCAACACCGTCTTTGTGCTGCTGTTCGCCAGTTTGCAGCCAGCAGCACTGCAAATTCTCGCGTCTCATAAATTAAGTAGGCCACCCATAGACAGACACCGTTGCACCCGCCTTCTTCTATCCCCCCCCCCTCCCACCAAAGGTGCAGTTGCAGCAGCAGCCCAGTGGGTTGCCCCCACCCCCGCCTGGTTAGCAGCTGGGTGAATCTTTATTAACACCGACATCAACGACGCGTTGCAAACACTGCAACGAAACATTACAAACATTGATGCACACTCACATACACATACACACACATCTGTCTTGAGACGTCGTCGTCATCGTTGTTGTCTGCTTGAAGAAATCTTATTAAAAAAATACACACTGAGTGAAAATATGGTCGAACATGTTTTTTTCGTTGTTGTTTGCTTGCTGCTGCTCTGCTGTTTCGTCTTCCTCTTCTTGTAGCGGCAGTCACCGTTGCAATCGCATAAATTACGGCCAGCAAGCATCTATCCCCCTCCCTCCAAGATCCCACTCGTCCATCGTTCTCTCTATTCTCACCTTTTTTCTTCATCTAATGCCTATTCGCTTCTCCAGTTGGCGGGCATTCGCCTTTTTAGCACCCAGCTGAAGCTGAAGCCAAAGCATGAAATGCGATATGCCGAGGCATTGCCATCATCATCATCATCATCAAAGCTATACGCCCTGGCCATCCCCCCCTCCCCCACACAAGTTGTTGAGCGTTAATTTCACAGACAGGTTGTTAAGATTCGACACCAACCAGTAACCAGCACTAAGTAAGCAATGCAGTTGTGATGTGTTGGCAATGCCTGCAGAAGCATGTCTCTCAATACATTGTTTGCACTGCGAAGTGCGATGGAAAAACATTACGTTGCATATAATACAAAGTGAAGGGCATACATATAATTATATTAATTATACTATATAGTTGCATTACAATAATAAATAAACAAATGAGCGCTTGGCATATATTGAAATACTAATTATGGCACGATTTCCTTTTTTTTTTACCAATGAATTATAAATGAGTAAATTAATTTGTATAACAGCTTTACGAAGGTATAATAATAAATAACAGTTATTCCAACTGTTTTGTGGCCTACATGCATTAAATTGGCTACGCAACAAAAACTTTTCATCTTTAAATATAGCTTCTTGGTCAAACTCTTGTTAATTAGGCATAAATAAATTGCTCATAAAGCCCAATACAAAAAAAAAGTATAAAGGTTCCATCAATTAGTAACTTGAGCTATATTTCCTAACGTTCAATTGGCAACAAGCTGCAATTGGCAGCAACCGTCATAAGCCACAGTTAACAGCTCCACAAGTTAACTAACCACAGTTATTTGTCGGAGCATCTGTATCTGTGTATAGCCAAACACAACTCTGAACAAATACTGTGACAGCGAATCTGTTCATGTATGTTTCCAATAAAATAATAGCACAACTACGGTAAAAAACAACATTAAAATGGAATTTTTTTAATTTATATACTTGTTATTCCTTTAAAGGGAACAGTGTCAAAAAGTAGCGTAAAATATATATATGCACTATTTATATACGAGTACTTTATATAAATTGTTTATTTATTTTCAATTTACGTAATTAGAAGTGCACATTTAAAAAATTGTGCTTTTATTTGTATCTTATATTTTCATCCTTTTTAATTAAATTTAAAATGTGGAGAAGACGAGCAACATTATCATATTTCTCTCTAACTTTTTTTAAGAGTCTTTTTCCACTTCTAAAAACATTTTAATAATTTTGTAAACATTTCTTGTGAAAGTGGTGATAATAATATTTCCACAACTGTACGTATGTGTGTGTGTATATGTATGAGTGTAGCATCTGGCATCGATAGATTTTTGGTCAACTGCTATTGGGTGGCCAGCTTTGCTTTGTGGGCGTGGCACGTATTTAAACTTTGGCATATTAGTTTACATGGCAACAAACTGCGTGTACAGAAAGAGAGAGAGAGAGAGAGAAAGAGTGAAAGAGTGAAAGAGAGAAAGAGGAAATGATGTGGCTTGGCTTTTTCATTCTGGGGCACACATGGATCGGATAGGCTTTTAAGCAACAGTGCGCATCAATAGTATTTGACGACTGCAGCAACAGTCTCCGTCTCCGTCTCCGCCCTCCGTCCACCATCTCCTCCACACATTCATATGGCTTCGCGTCAGAGTAACAAAAGCAAAAAAAAAAAAACAAGAACGAGAACTACAAAAGCAACAAAAACAACAACAGCAACAACAATAACAAAAGGTGTCAGCATATGAGACTTGCCTTAAATTGCATTAAAATTCATTTGCTGCGTAGTCGCATCAATATTGAAATTTATGCCAGGGATTTAGCTAATAATGCAGTTAAATCCCGTCTGAACAGCTGAGCACGAACAGCAGGCTGGATGGGGATGGGTGTGTTAGCCAAGTTATAAGGAGCTCTTAGTAAAACAATCATACGCTTCACAAGCTCAGCCCAAAGGCGATGGTTGAGGGACAGAAAGAGGATGAGGCGGGGTGGAGTTGACAACAGGCAGGGCGGGCAGGCATTCAAGGAAACTTAAATAGAGCAAAGCGGAAATTTAGCCTGGTACAACAATTGAATAAGCGAGGCAATCAATCAAAATATAAAATCTATTAGGAACCAACCAACGCAGAACGAAGATGATGAAAAAACGCTGCCTAAAGGTACTTTTTACTTGCACAGTGGTTGAAAATAAGAAAACTAAGACTTAATATTCAACATAGTCGGATTGAACTGCTTTAGGTTTGTAAGTTTAATTATATTATAAATATTTACAATTTTATTTATTTAATGTCGAATAATATCTGCCAACAGAAAAGAAACAAATTAAAAATAAATATATTTATTAGTTTCAAATTGTTTCATCATATGTGGCCAACATAATTTTCGCAATTTTAGAATGCAACTTTTCATTTGTTGTTATTTGCACTCGGTAAATTCGAGTAAGAATCGAATTTTTACAGTATTATAACCATAAAATGTTTATTTTATACTCAGAGCATCATTAAATTAAGACAGCAAAATCATATAAAATATGATCAGCCAAAAAAAGCAAATTTTACGCACAGTGATAAACTCAAATAATTCGATCAACAAACAAAGTTTTCCCATTGTGAGGCACAGCTAATGCCACTTAACTGGATACAGAGATTCGCTACCCCCATCCCTTCCTCCTAACCATCACTCACCCTCACTCTCTCTCCATCTCTGTCTCTGTTCTCCTCCTTGTGCAATTATGAGGCGTTGAAAATCGTTTTTCTTTGGGCGGAACTTACTTCATTTTTATCGAATCTGAGACAGCTAATTTAAAAATGTTCATAAGCAATGTAAAATGACATTCTTAAATGACATAAATTCATAATTTTAGCCAAGTCGATGAATGAAGTGAATCTAGGGATGGGTTGGCGGAGGGGGGGCAAGTGGTATGGGGGATAGGTGATGGCGCAAAAGCCAGGAGCAACTCTGAGTGCTAAAACAAAGTGCTTTCCATTTTAATTTATTAATTTAATGTGCGCTCAAAAGGGCAGCTCTGACGCTGTCGCAGGACTCTCTGCCGCCTATTCCTCCAAGCTGCCCCCGCCTGTTGCCAGTTTCAATTTTTAATTCAATAAAGCAACAAAAATTGCTGCCTATTGAAGGCACAGCTCTGCTCGGGCCAGCTGATACCCCAGGGTGAGAGGGCGGGATGGAGGCGTAATCCTGGGGCATATTTAGCGCGACAGTCGTTAGGGCCATAAAGTTTAAGGGAGTCAGCAAATGTTGTGCGTGTGTGTGTGTGTTTTTTAGAAAGTATAGCAAGTACATTAATTTTTTGGCAAGGCACAGCACAAGTAGAAGTCACAATGCTTATTGGATTTCTGCTGGGGTAGAAATATAATTAGGAGTAGGCCAAGCGGATAAATTTCAATTAAATGGCCTACAACAATATGAATAATAAATGCCATATACTAAGTCGAATCATAAAGTGCAATGCCAAAGGTATACAATATAATTATGTGTGTGTGCTCAACATTTGCGGCTTGAGATAAATTTTTAAAAATTTAATTAAAAAGCAGCGCGTTTAGTTACATGCATCAGCAGCAAAAAAAACATCGGAAATTGGCTGCATAAATAAAAAAAATAGATTTTAATAAAGCAAAAATTTAGGCGCCTTTTCCTCTCCGTCATTATGAAACGCCGCACGGGTGCCGCCGTTTTTGAGATCCTTATGCCTGGACAAGCCTTTTGGGACTTTTTGGACTTGGACTTTTGTTCAGCAAGCATAGCCGTGGGAGGATTTTTTTTCTCTTGCTTTTAGCCAGTTAAAAGTTTGCTTTTGGTTAATGAAACTTGAGCGAGCGCTTAAGAAAAGGCTTTTGTTCAAACTACACAAGGGACTGGCGCTCAGCATTATATTCTTCTATTTCTTCTCTACTTTTTCTTTAACTTTTATTTTTCCTTTTCATGTTTGGTTTCAGCCCAGGGCTAACTTCATTTTGGAAGAGATTTATTTGTCCAGAGATGCGTTCGCCCAGTGAAAGATACTTTTGGAGACAGGGGGAAAGATATTCAACTTGAATGTGTGATTGATGAATTGCTTGAAAAATGGCAAGCGAGTGGAAATATGTTAAGAATGAACAACGCATTCGTAGTAAAGTTGATGATGGTCAAAAGTGGCAGTCGAATGTGCCAAATGCCGTCGCAATGATTTCTTTAATGGTCTCCACATGCCGCATAATCTAAAATGATGGTTGCAAACACCAAACGAATACAATGAATACCAAATATATTTGGAAAATACATTTTACTTCACTGACAAAATCATAGCGGCTTGGACAAAATCGATGTTCAGCACTAACTTTAATTCTAACCTACTCTTTATTTTATTAATAATTTAAGTATTGTTAATATTATTATTATAATCATTATTATAATTATAATTATTATTATTATTCATTTTATTATTATTATTATTCATTTTATTATTATAATTATTCATTTTATTATTATTCTTATTTATTTTATTATTATTATTTTATTTTTATTATTATTATTATTATTATTATTATTATTATTATTAGTATTAGTTTTATATTTATTATTATTTTTATTTTATTATTATTATTATTAGTATAATAATTATTATTAGAATAATAATTATTATTATTATTTTTTTATTATTATTATTTTTTTATTATTATTATTTTTATTATTATCATTATTTTTAATATTATTATATTTTTTATTATTAACATTATTTTTATATTTATTATTATTGTTATATCTGTTACATAAACGGGTGCTCCCATCTGGGCCTATACTTTTTCCATCAACTTTAATTCCTGTATAATCTTTTTATAACATGTTTCCCTAAGACAATAATTCTTTTGCGGGCTGTGTAGCCAGAATCTGCTAAGAATGGGTTTCAGAATTCCTTCTCATGATCACACAATCTACCGTCAAGTGTTCTTACTCTGTTCCTTCCGTTGGTTATTTCTTGGTTACTAGACTAGTCTGAGTCCTATTGCCTCTGCCCAACTTAAGGACAGTCTTTGTCTTTCTTCGTTCGGAATGCAAGTTGGTCAAGCTTGGACCTCATCTCACGTACTATTTGTAGGAGTTATTTTCATCCTGACAAGTATATTTAATTTATTTAATTACGTTTCCGGATAGGATGGTTTGTATCCATATTCATTAAAAACATTATTAACTACAGACTGTGCCTGTGCCAATCTTTGGCGTATGTGGTTTCATGGACCTTATCCAATAGCATCGCTTTACTCCTACATTTGATCTGTGAATATTTGGTAAAACATGGGTTCAGTTGGCATTTCATTCCTAGGATGTACCAGCTTATATCAATATATAATACAAAGTACTTTTAGTAGTACTTTTATTGCACGTCCGAAAGACTTCTAAACAACATTTCTTAAATTGTTCACAGTTTAAAGCACATAAATCAATTTTAGCAGCTTTGTTGCCAAATCCTTCCACTAAAAACTGGTAGAACAAAAGAAATGCGGCATAATACGGCTAAATTGAACTGCAACAGACAGCAGTAAAACCAAAAGAAACAAACAAACAAACAAACAAAATTGACAGCCAAACAATTTGCGAGTAAGCTGAAAAAAGTGATTCAGTTGGAAAAAAACAAACAAAATAGACATTAAAAATATAATTTTTTCCCAAAAATAATTGGCAAAAAGAAATCTGTCGGAATTTCGATAATTACTACGCAGCCAAAAACTAACAAATTCGTACAAAGTGGGGGAAAAGTGCTCTGCGAGTGTTGTTTTAGCGCAACTTTTTAGTTTTAGTGCCACAAGCAGGTTGCATTAGCTGCAAGCGGAATTAAGATAGAGACAGGGGTTAAGAGAAGATTACGTTTTATGGACAATACGAAAAGGCAAAATTTGATATTGAGTACAGTGTGTGAGTGGCACTTGGCATTTTCATTTGAGACAAGAGTTATTTATTTATTGCCGTGTGCTCATCTGGCAAGAGAACAAATTAGACTGAAGTGCCACTTTCATCGGCTAGAGAGATGAAGGAACGAGAAGAATGCCAGAAACCGACAAAACAACAACTGAATGCACATATGGGTTCACATGGCGAAATAAACAGCATTTAGTGCATATTTAGTGCAGGCAGGTAAAACTCTTAAAACCAGCCCAAAAAACCGGCCAGCAGCAACTGCATCCTATGGCTTATGGCTCAACTCGGCCGGGCCGTCTCATCTGGTTGTTAGCAGGAAAAGTGCATGAATGCTGCTGCTGCTGCAAAAGGAAAAATGGAAAAGGCAAAGACAAAACGAGGCAGGAGACATGAGAAACGCAGAGAAAGAAAAGCGGACAAACAGGCCGCCAGCCAGTCGACAGAAAAGAAAATGGCCAAACATGTTCGCTATGTTCTATGAATAACGACGACGACCCAGGCAACATCAGCAGCAAGATGGGTGGGGCAGCGGGTAGTGGCAACAAAAGCTGAAAACTTGGCGTGCTTGCTTGCCATCATCATCATCATCATCATTATGAACATCTGTGAAAGGAAGTGCTGCATGCAGCATGCAGTTTGTAGTTGTTTCTTAAACAGTTTTTCACTGCCACATCATGGATTGAGCGACAGAGAAACATGTTTTTCAGCACTACAAATTTTACATGGCCAAATACGAAACGAAACCAAGCCAAAAAGCAGCGCACATATAAAGTCCACCATTTGGACCGACCACACGTCAGTCAGTCACTCACTCACTCAGTTAGCCAGTCAGTCATTCAGTCATTTAAGTCAGCTTAGAAGTTGTTTCGTTGCCTGCCGCAAATATCTTCAAAGGTATTATGATAAACTCGGCTAAGAGCCCAGAGCCAAGAGCCAAGAGAGCATATTAAACTGCGATCCGGGGCGAATTTCTTACTTGCAGCATATGAAGCACATGCCCCATACACACACAATAACACGGCAATTAGAAAAAGCAAGCATTTTGCCACACAGGTCAGCAAAGAAAGAGCGAGAGAGGATAAGGAATGCAACCATGTAGACACGTAGAATAGTAGTTGTATTAGACTTAAGCCGCTCTCAACACACGCACACACACCAAACACACACATGACCAATTTAGCTGAAGGCGAGCTTTGAGTCTTAAGTTCTACCAAAATGCAACACAATACGTTGAATAAACAACAACAGTAAAAAATAGCCAGAAAAGTCAAAAAGAGATTCAATGAAACATTGATCTCACCTGTGCGCTCATTGAATGCTTAATCTAATTATATACTTCAAGCTGAACAGGCAGAAATCCCAGGCATATGTCAACCAAAATTTTTTCATTTATTTCCACAAATTTGAGAAACATTTAAAGCCCCGTCGGCAGTCGAAATATAACCGAGTTATTATATATGTAAAATATAAGATATCTGGATTATTAAAGATTGGAGAAACTCTGAAGTTAGTTATATTAAGTACACTATGTGCTTAATAATGCACCCGAAGTTATACGTAAGACTGACATAAGAAAAGAGAAAATATAGAAATGGGAAAATCTTTGAACCTGTTGTTATAAGATAAACTCTCCAAAGTTAAGCACGGTCAGAGACTTAACAATTATTATACATTTTTAAACACCTTTTTTGAAATCGTGGACTTTTTGCAAACCACATTAAATAAATAAAAAAAAAGAATATAAATAAACAAATTAACGACGGAAGATTAATAAGATGTCTACTATAGATTGAGATTCCAATAGATTTTAAAGTTTACTCAAATTGTGAGAAGTAATCAAATAACAGATTAGTTTATGATTTTAAATGTTAATACAAAACATATTAAATTATATTCGTACAAGTCAATTAACTTAAATTTGCTACGAAAATACTAACTCGTCTCTTTAGAAAGGGCTTAGAGGCCACTCTTAACTTTTATTTGGACATTAGAGATTTCATCATGCACTATGTATTTATAAAGTTATTCGTTGTTTTAACTTGAGTTTTCGACTGCTACAAAATAAGTTATTCTTCTCTTTAAATAAAAAATTATTTTGGCCGTTTGTCGTCGATGTTTAAGAAGTTTAATGTAGTAAGATCCTGCAATCACTTTCATATTGACTGCTACGACCCACATCAACTTTATAAGTACGTATTCCCTTCCAGGCAAACTTTGTTTGGACTTTATAAGACAAACTTGCACACTTTTTTTTCTCAAAGCGTAGGCAGCTGAGACTCTTCTGCCACCAAATTCAGCGCCCACAATAATAAAATTTAGCAAAAGCCCACAAAATCACAGAGTGAACTAGTTTGGAGCGCATGACTATGGGATACCCTGTATGCAGCTCCAGATATATTTTGTAGACATTTATTAAAAACCAGAAATATATGGGACAAATATAGTTATCGGAAATGGATTTTAGGCAATTGAGGGAAGTTATCGAGAACTAACTTAGCAAACTTTATGGGTTATATATATACTGTAATAAATGAACTGTTACTGCTGATATAGTTAACATATGTGTAAAACTACGTTAATATAATTATGTATACTCTGGATATAACCTATTTACTCACTCCCAGTAGGTACAGGGTATGCTTTAAAGAGGAATTTAATTATAGCGAAGCTCCCAAAACAAAATTCCCAAAAAAATGTTTAAAAAAATGCAGAAAAAAAGTAGAAAAATAAATGCGAAGCACTCGTCGTAGTGCAAATCATGAACAGCAGTGCAGCCAGAAGCTAGTCCGGTCGGACAGAGGGCCAGACCAGGGAAGCAACACACAAAAAGAGGAGAGGGGAGTGGTGAGTGGGGGGATCGGTACTCAAAGGCCGCCTACAGTCGTTGCTCTGTGCCGTCGTTCATTGGTTGTTGTTGTTGTTGGTGTAGCTGCTTTTCTGCTTTTCGCTGTCGGGTTTAATGAACGGAAATCTCTTGCAAATATTCAATTGCTATACACAGACTGCATATACATATTTACATACACACACACACACACACACGTACATGCAAGCAAATGCAGTACCAAGTGGAGTGTGCATGAAGCATGTTATATACACTCACACATATATATATATATATATAATATATATATATATATATAATATATATTTATATATATATATAGTCCGCATACGATATGGTCGCATCCACACACAGTGGAAGTCAACAGACAAAGCGCGCATGTCGAGCATCCGACGACAATGATGATGATGATGATGTCAACGATGATGATGATGATGCCAACGATGATGATGATGATGATGATGATGATGATGATGATGATGACGATGATAATGATGATGACGATGATGATGATGATGACGATGATGATGATGTTGATAGGCCGAGAAAAGTGCAATGTGCAATTTGTTTTTCAGTTGCTGCCGCCTCACAGACCAACGATAATTAAGTATGATAATGATGTTGCCGCCCTACGGCAGCCAGACAGGTTGCTTGCTGGAAAGTAAGCAGCTGCCACACAACCGCCGCCGTTTTTCGCAATTATTTCAAGTATTCATCGGCAACAAAGATTTTGTCCATAAAAAAACATTTCCCCAAAAAATAAACAAAAAAAAAGAAACTTCGCCAAGCCCAATTTTGAAATACCCATTTAAGTAATTTGGATAATGTGTATTTTTCTACTATATCTATATACTATACTATCTTCATAGATCTACTTTTGAACTACTCCAATTTCCGTTTTAAAATGTCAACATAAATATATCAGCTACAAATTAGACAAGTATTTAAATTTTTTTAATTTCTCTAATAATTTATTTATAAAAAACAAGTGACAACGTTGAAATCCTCTAAAACCATAAGAAATACATTTTGCCAAAAAATGTCATTATGTAAGACAAGTAAGGCAAGACGTTTGGTCACTCTACCTTTAAAATTGTAAAAGATATGTGGCTTTATGTAAAACTCTAATTTTTACACTCTATCTGAATCGGGCACAGACCAGTTTATGTTCAAGTTGCAAAGCACAAAACTAACTGATACCTTCGGTATCAGAATTATAAATAGTTCTAAGCTTTTTATGTTGGGCTGAGAAAAAATATCGACTGTATATATATGTACAATATGCATTAAAACAATATATATATATCTCTTAAATATGGCTTACTGTGAACCGCATTCACTTGAGATAAATGTTTAAAATATTTTTTTACTTCGTGCCAAAATTTCAATCGAAATGCCAAGAGTGTAAAAATGAGCAGAGCATAAAATAAACTGAAGCCTGGGCCTAGGCCTAATGCCAAAAACATATTTATAGGCTTGCCGCTGCACTTCACTCTTTCCTTCTCTCTCACACAGGCACACACACACACACACTTGCAATATTAATAATCTGCTGCCATTGAAAGCCATACAAGGCGCGACGACGCCAACGACGACGACAACGGCGACGTCGACGCTGCCGCTGTACGTGTCAACATTCGACGCCGGCTGCGCTGCCAGCGACGGCGACTGCATGCGCGACGGCGCATATAAATTTTGTGTTCTTTTTTTTATGTTTTTTGAGTGGTCTAGGAACTTTTGCGCCATTGCGAGTGTGGCATGCAACGACATCAACAACAACTTATCTGCGAGGCACTGCACGCAGACACACAGTAAGAGTAAGAGAGAGAGGGGAAGAGTGTGAAGGAGAGGTACACACTAAAGCTAGCGAAACATGGCACAGTGGTCTCGTTGGGGGGACAATGTTAATAAAAAAAAAACAACGTGGGTAATTTTGTAATAAAAAAAAATTAGAGCTAAGTAGGAAAAAACGACTTTATCTTTTTGAAAGTCAACTGTCGAAAAGTTTTAAAAATAAAGAAAAGTAAAGAGACATTTTAAAAGAGCTAATCAACAATCAAAATCAGTTCATTTTTTAAATAGTGGAAGAAAAAAACAAAATAAATTAATTAGACTTTAAATTAAAGCGAGGCACATTCAACACACATTTAAACAAACCGTTTCCTTTTAAAACAAATTTCAATTGCTAGACTATTCTATTTGAAATTTGAAATATTTATATATAACCAAATCTTATCCCACAATCTATAAATAACCCAAATTTTATCCCACAATCTGCTGTTTTAGTTTATGCTAGCTTTTGGTATTTCATAAATAAATTCATACTCCACTGTGCAATAACCGCAAAATGCCTAGGCAGCAATGTCTATGCAGCTAGGCATCAGTGGCGTTGGCAACGGAGGCTACACCTCAGAGAACGAGAGGGAGTGGGAGAGAATTGAGTACCGCCTTTCCCCATTGGCCTTTGTCTCTTGCGATTGCAAACTGTGAGCTGCATGCTTTTCCTGTGCTGGCATTGCGTTGTTGTTGAGTGCACAACAAATATTGTCGCCGGCTAGGTCGGGAAATCAACGCACTAAGCGCGAAGAATTCTCATCAACCTCCCTCTCCACAACACACCACCGCACAAGCAACCGCCGGCGACGCGAAAGTAAATAGTAAACAAAAATAGTTTGCAAGCCAAAGTAAAATATGCAAAAAGACAGCAAAGAGAGCAGGCTGCACAGCGACAGCAAGGCGAGAAACAATGCAACTGGCGAAGGCAAAGGCAAAGGCAAAAGCAAAGCAAAAGCAAAGCGAAATGCAAGGCACAAGTAAATAAAAACAGCGTAAAATAAAATGTGAAACAGCTTTTTCTAGTTGGTGTAGTTGTTGTTATTCTTGTTGGTGCTGTTATTGCTGGGCCAGTTGAAATTAAATTAAAGCTGCTAAAATGCAGCCCTGTG
The DNA here is from genome assembly GCA_035042345.1 of Drosophila fungiperda. Classification (NCBI taxonomy): domain Eukaryota; kingdom Metazoa; phylum Arthropoda; class Insecta; order Diptera; family Drosophilidae; genus Drosophila; species Drosophila fungiperda. The sequence goes on from JAWNLM010000021.1 coordinate 4,915,859, forward strand.
TCGCTGCCTGTGCAGTGCATAAGTAAGTAAACGAATGTATATGCATGTTTGTGTGTGTGTATGTGTATGTGTATGTATGTGTACACATACACACCTATACATATACGTTTTATAGCGCTGTTTTAAACTGATTAAATGCACGGCATGTATTGTAATTGGCAATGGGCAAGAACAACAGCAACAACAGCTTTGCCTAGGCCCATAATATTGATGATAAGTAATATTCTTGCTCGATTAACAGAGACAAAGAGAGAGATAGAGAGAGAGTGGAGCAGTAGGGCTGTTCTAGTTATGTTCAATTTTATATTATATGGCATACAACAAAAAACGAGATTGTTACTATTAAGTGCTTGAGTAAAAATAATTAACAATCCGATTAACGCTACGATAAATGCGTATTAATATTTCACATATGAATTTATTCGTTTGTGTCTAATTACATTGTTGAGAGACAACCGATTAAAGGTCAGCAAAAAGAAAGTGATTTATAATATAATTATTATATATAAGTCATATGCAGTGTGACAATAATAAAAAGAATCAATTTTATTGGCAAATAATAAAATTTAAATTTAATTTAAATGGAACTCAAAGTTTTGATAGTTTTTCTGCATGACTCTAAACATTTACTCCGTATTGTAAGGATATATATGAGTCAATATTCACTTCTTCGATAATCCGGCAATCGATAAAAGATGTAGGAAAAAGAACTCGAGAGACTCAATGCTTATCTAAATATATACATTAATTGAATGAGTTTATACATACAATAAACTCGTGATTTGTCACATAGCACGTGTTTGATTTGAACTGAAATAGAAACAAATCGAAAATTGGCTTACAGCACTAAACATAAATCACTGAAAGGTCACATATTATTTGACCTTGAGTCACAGATACACAAACAAGCACGCACGGCTGATCCAGAGTTTACAGTGCAATCGCCCACACAAAGAATAGAACGATAGAAACAGCGGGCTAATCATTTCGCCAAAAAATTAAATGTCGAACGAATCAAAGCACAAAAAAAAAACGATTAAACATTTGTATGCGCCGCGATAAAAATAAAACAAAATTAAAATGCAACCGAAGAACAAGAACTGCTGTAAAACATAGGTGCAGAGAGGAGGCAATGAACGCTTGATACACGCAAAATGCAAAGGCAAAAAACAAAACTGAACGAAGCAGCAGAAAAATGAATAACATGGAAAAAAAGAATATAAGTAGCCGACGAAACGAAAAGCACACGCAATCTGCCTTAGCAGCTGTCGACTGCGACGTCGCTGCTGCTGCTCACCCGCTCGCACACACAAAAAAAAATAGAGAAAGAGAGAGATGAAAAGTGAAACACATTTGATTGAGTTAACGATAGAAGCAAGCAAAGACAACAACAACAGCAACGCTCAATGAACTTTTCATGTACTTTTAGACAAATTTACACATATTTAGGATGTGCATAATTTCGGATTTCGTACTTGGTAGTTGATATCACTTGACGAATGAGTAACGTAAAGCGGATATTACGTATACGTTTGCGCATTACATCCACTAAACTGGCATTGCCCTATAATACCGAAAACACCAGAGTTCAAGCCACACTTGCACACCACACACTTATATGCATATACTGCAGGAAGATCTTGGCTTGGTTTGGCACATTTTAAGTATCCAATTACAAGAGGCAACAACAAACAGCAAACAGCATCAATAATAGCGAAACGTAAACAAGCCCTTAACTTATGCACATTGTACTCGATTTGCAATTGTGTGTGTGTGTGTGTGTGTGTGTGTGTGTGTGTGTGTGTGTTTGTAAAAGTCGAACTATCAATTACGATTATGTGCACAAGCGAGATGCTCGTACAAAAGTAGATACATAGAGTTATATTCACCAGCTCTCGATATGGCTATGACTATACAAAACAATTAGCTGAAGCAGCAAAGCAAACGTCAAAGCCTCAAACTCGATACTAAGTCTCAACATGTACATCCAACGAACAGAAAAAGAGACAGACAGAGACAGAGGGAGAGAGATATAGAGAGAGAGAGAGAGGGCGAGAGCAATTGCCAATTTGGGGAAACGAGATACAAAGATTTACAGCTGCATATACGGATAAATACCTATTTACACACATAGCCAAATAGGTAAGTGCAAAGCGGGTCAGTTCGTCCCACGCCTCACCAAAAAAAAAAAGCAAGGCATAAGGTAAGCTACAACAACCCAGCCCCAATTTGAGCTTAGCTTAACTTAAAATAAACTCGCAAATGCACTAAAAAAAAAAAATTAACAAGCTGCAATATCGACGATATTTAGTAAAAAAAAATAAAAACAATCTTGAATCATAATAAAATATGAACTTAAAGGCTTGTTGTGTTTAAACTTAAAGAAAAGGCAGTGCATATTCACCTTAAAAGTTGCTAAGAGCACAGCAAGATTCACTTTAAAGCGTACAAAATGTTCGCTGTATTTTCAACGACCTACAAAATGCAACAAAGAAAATAATAATAGCACCACTTGAAGATTTTCTGTTGGGAATGAAAAAAAAAATCATTAATTCTGCAATTTTTTTATGTATGAATTTTGAATATGTTTAGTATTTTCCCTCCTGGAATTCTTTTAAATATATATAATATTAGCTCCACTTACGCACTTTTTAGAAATCGACGATATTTTCTTTTATTAATTTTCTTCGTTTTTCATACAATTTAATTTTTCCAAATATACAGTTATATGTTTATATTATATGTATATTATGCTTGTTTTCTTTCTTACTTATTTTTTGTAACAACGTATTAATAAATTTCTCAAACTTATAAATATAATAACGACACTTTTATACACATTTTTTGTGAGAGTGGTGCTATTAATTTTTTCGCTACTGTATGTATATATCTATCTATAAACATATACATGTATATAAATACACATGGTTCAAAATAAGCTCGATGAGAGCAAAAATCTGCGATAAAGACTCAGCTAAACTAAAAAAAAAATTAAAGAGAGAAAGAGAGAGAGAGCAAGCGAAAAACGAGAAAGAGATTTTAAAGGCAAGTGCAATTACGCTTCAATGCATCCACAAGATATTGTATCTGTATATCTGTGCTCGAGATGGTCTTTGTGTGTGTGAGTGTATTGTGTGTGTGTGTGTGTGGTTTAGAAAATAGAAAAGCAGAACTTGTATTGAAGTCTGTTTCTGTAGCTGATTGACAGTGGTACAGCTTGGCAGCTGAACGGACAGACAGACAGATCTATGATAGACAGATACATCTATGACAGACAGACAAGATGCAACATATTTTTCTCTCTTCTTGAATGCGAAATACATAAATATATATATATATAGAAGAGACAAGAACTTGAATTCACATTTGTATTCGCATCCGCATCCGCAGCATCAACTGAATAACATTGACAACTTTTATATTAACGCTGAAAGAATCAGTATCACTCTTGACTCTTGACTATTGTATCTGTATCTTTATACACAAAGAGATTGCATAAATATGGGTTGAGAGGAGAACCACAGACTGAGCCGAGGCTGTGCAACTCGAACGCAATGAGGCGACACATGCAACAACAACGACAACGACTGCAACACAAGGCTGCAATTGATTGCAGCAAAAGTTAAGTAGATTATGATGGAAAACTTTTAGACTGCCTGCCTGACTGACTGACTGACGATGATACGAGAGTTTGCATCGTTTTGGTCCGTGCTGATGATGCTGGTGCTGGAGCAACCGCAGCGGCAGTGGCTGCGGCAGTCTTGTAAAAGTTTTTTTTTGGCCAAAGTATGTTGCAGAAACCATTGGAAAATATTGAAAACTAGTTTCTGCTCTTTGCCATTGTATTTGGCTTACTTTGCTCAGCTGTGTACTGAAAAGAAAGTCACCAGATGAATTTTTGCGTTACTCTAAAGCCTCGTCAACGTTTTATAGTTTTTTCTAATTTTTTTCAAATACGCTTTCAAATGGCAGACCACACAGCTAAGAGCAGTCCACTGATTGAATCCAAATAGACTAAATAACAAAGAGATGGCGAGATGGTGAGAGAGGGGGAGACAAAAACAGGGCGGATAACTGAAAATAAGCTACTTCCTTGACAGAAGCAGCAGCAGCATTTATAAGTGGCTTCGACTCGAAAGCGTTTAACGGAAATTGTTAGTAGCTACAGCAACTAGTTATTATTTTTAGGCCTGATAGCTGTTCAAATTGACTAAATGACCTAGAATTGAATTGAGCTTGAAGTTCACTGAACTTAAAACTAGCCTACCACAAAAATATTTTGCGACACAAACCAATATTTGCTAATGGAGTGCAAATTTAAACATAAGTTTTAAGCAGATAGTCTGCTCTCATTTTAATACATCTGTTTCCAATAGTATACAATAAAATGTAGTTATTATTCAGCTTAAATCAATCAGTTAAAATATAAATTAACAAAAAACCAATTCAATATTTTTTAATTTAATTTTAAAAATATGGTCCTAACATTTATGGGAGTTAGTAAAAGAGTTACTTAAGATCCCCAACCACAAATGCATTCTAAAATGTTATTCGCGAGACAAGAAGTTTAAAGTTCTTCACCATGGATTCATCTGAATTGATTTTCAGGATAAATCCATCAGACTACTCGAGAAGGTTTATCATTTAATATTCACAATTTCAATTTTGCGCATAGTTTGAAACTTTTTCGATAGTACTATCAAAATTCCAGATAGATTATTATATTTTAGAATTAAATTTAGCATGAGCAAACTGAACTGAACAACACAAATTATTTATTTCAGTAGTAGTATATAAGTTTTAAGTATTTGAGTATTTTTTATTTATTTTATTTTGTTTTATTTCACTTATGTAAGTCAACAATAATAATAATTAGAGAAACCAAAGAAAAAAAAACTATTTAATTTCGCTGCTCGCAGAGAGAAGAACTGACGCGCAACATGCCACAAAGTTGTGGGTTGCACAACAAGTTCTACGACTCAATTATCGTTAGCGGCGACTCCTCTTTCAAGTGGCAACTGAACCAAGATCATGTGATTTAATATTGCTTAACTATTTAGCTTGGGGAAAACCTCAGTATGATGGATCTCTCACGAATCTGTGGTTGCCACTGAAACAAATATATTTCCAATATATGTATAAATAAATATATATCAATGGCAAGTACAAGTTTTGCAGATAATTTTGGATTCTACTTGTTGTAGAAAAGTACAGAATTAATAGAGGATTTGCGATTAATTCCAATTTGATATTAACAGGGCTCAAATGCGGATCAGCATCATTAGCTTCGTTTAGGTCGATCTCTCTTTGTTGCTTTGCGTTATGAAAGAATAATAAAGTCTGACAAGTTTTTTAAAAGACTTGTTGATAACTTAATGCAGGCAGTCAGCAAGTTAGTTAGTCGGCCAGCGAGCAGATTGATGAATCTTTAATTACTAAAACATCTGTTCAACAGAAAAATACAGTTTTTACGTATTTATCGCTACCTGGAAATGGGCCTGCTATTAAGCTAGTTTCATGGGCCAACAAATATATATATTGTTTAGACTTACGCAAAAATATTTGTTGTGAGCTGGTTTAATGGGGTTGAGAAATCAATGCATGGAACACGTACCTGCAATCAGTAGAAAATAAATGCAAACATTAGTTAAAAAGTCAATATTTTGTTGTTATCTTTAACATTTGAGTGATTTAAGCCAAGCCCCGAAATAAATAATGGCGGAAGTAGATATTTCATCTATTTTGCATATAAAGTTCGTACAGGTTTGGATTTTTTTTTGTTTTGCAAATTTCAAATCTCGTGAAATAATGCATATCAAATCCATTCATTGGACGCACACACTCAATAAAATGATATATTAATACAAGGAGATATAAATTGAAAATTTCACTAATACATAAATCAACAGATGTTTAGCTTATTTTACAATTCAAATAGCTCAAAATCTGTTTTGTTTGTTTATTTATTATGATTATGACAAGTGCATAAAAGCGCCAAAAACTACATACATAAACAAATAGAACAATTTTTATTTTGATTTGAAAAAATCTCAAGGATTTTGAAAATTACACACTATGCTGATGAAGACACTCCCAACTCAATAAGGAAATAGAATCGCATATATTGGTCGAAATCTAGGCGAGACAAATGTTATGAAACCGGTAAAAACATGTTGTTTTTGCCCGTTTAGCGCATTTCGAAAGAGACATTTTGACGTCAGACTAAACGATGCTGATATGGAACTGGAACTGGAACTGTTAGTAGCCCCAAAATAAGTAAACCGGCACAACAGGTAATCAGTTTGTCCACAACTTGGGTGAAGATCGACTTTTGAGTGCTAATCAAAATAAAAAAGACATGTACGAAAGCGAAGTCAAAAAACGAAGCGCTGCTTGGCAACCGGACGCATTTCACCTCAAAATATAACACAAACAACACCAAAATATTTATCCAAGTAGGTTAATATAACTAAGAGGAGCAGTGGAGGGGTGAAGAGAGGAGCGGAGAGGAGCCTACAACACCTTTTATACCGGTGCAAAATTGAAATATCAAAACATAAGCGTAATTTTAAAATCGCACGTCAAACAAAAATAGTTTTGACAAATTGGTGCTCTCGCTGCTGGATGCTTCTATTGCTTCTACTGCTGCTGCTGCTGGCTGCTGGTTGATGGAAAAGTTAATGAACTTGCCGACCAGTCAGTCAGTCAGCCAGTCAGCTAGCTAGGCAGAGCGGGAGCAAAGAGTGCGAACAAGCAAACAACACCAGCTAATGATAATAATATAACACATATACAAATGTACAAATAAAAAGTGACATCAACAACTAACAGCATTTGGCTATGAATGAAAATGCCTACACACCGATTAACAACAAAAACACCAACAACAACAATATAAACAACAACTGCACAAACACTGAGGCACGATTTGGTTTAATCAAACTTAAAAAAAATATAGGAAAAAAAAACACGTACAAAAAATTATATCGTTAAAGCCATATAAACAGAGAGGAAGAGCAAAAGAGAGAAAAAGTAATCATAGAGCGATTTTATTAGAAATAATTATATTAACAGCAAGAGAGAACGAGAGAGATAACGAGAGAGAGAGAATGGGTCTACGTGGGTAGCAGTTCTGCTATATGATTTCTCTCTTGCACATTTTGGATAACAATTGGAAAATAAATGTTTAAATTAAGAAGAAAAAACCATAAATATTCACTCAGAGCAAAGATCGAATTTACTTGATTAACCCTAATTGTAATAATTTAATTTATATATCAATCAATATTATAGTTTACCATAATTAAAATTTAAGAAGCCAACAAACATTCAATATAACTTTATCGAGTTTTAAATTTCTAACTTAATGTGCTAAATTTATATATCACTGTATGTTTGTGGAAATATTTCTATATTTTTTTAGATAGTTGTGATTTTAAAGTAGCACAGTTATCTCTTGTATAGTCTGGTCTAGCATTAGTTATGATAATTAGTAATGATTATTTCTGTTCGTTGTTTATAGTTAATAGTTTTTTTTTTTAGCTCAAAGTGCGAAAAGCTCTTTTTGGCTATCAGCTTACTCACTTACTCAGCTAATTGTTAATAGCGGGTTGTTTTTTGATAGCATTTAAAAACTGAGCTATTTATGAGCCTAGGCTAGCGAATACTTTGTTAGTTTAATATATAACAAATTATTTATTATTATTTATCTGATTTTTAGTCAAAATGTGAAAAACATAATATTAAATATGCTTTTAAGTGGTTTGACAATATAAATATGCAAAACATTTTTTTAATACAATCCTTATACAAATTGTTTATTGGCAAACTATTTGATATAGTACTCCGATCCCAATGACCCCTATATAAGGATAAAAAATCAAGATTTTCGTGTAAATGTGAGTTGACTATAATATACATAATACATAAATAAAGTAAATAAAACAAATATAAAAAACACAAAATGGTTTTTGCTACCATTGTAAAGACGAATTTGATTTTCCTTGGAAGAAAAATCATTTAAGTTTTACCCCACATATGGCCAAACTGCAGGCGTCGTTGACAAATTTGGAAAAGTTGTTTAAACGGCTAAGAAAAAATCGATGGCAATTTTGGATTGGTTCAGTTGTTATTGCTGCGTTGCAATTAGCAGCAGCTAACTTGGCTGGGTCAAAAGACTCCTAGAAATAGTCATGCAATGCAACTGGTTAAGAATTGAAGCGACAGAAAAATAAAGAGAGAGACAGATAGACAGAGACTCATGTTGCAAGCAACTGTTTGCTACAGCTGGATGCTGCTTGGGCTAATAATGAACAAATAGGTCCAAGAATTAATGGAAATTTTTGCAGCTGCATTCATCAAAATGCATTTATGCCCAATTTGTGATTGATGCGATTTTTTGATAAGCCGCAAACATGATTGCAAGTCACAAATGAGCTTGAATTCAGTCTGCAATTAGATTTTTCCTGGAACACGATTTGTTATCCAGCAGTAAATAGCTAGGAACATTTCCTGAAGTTTCTGAGTAGAAAACTGATTTAAATCGGAAATCGAATTTTTGAATAGGAAGTAGTAAACACAAAATATTTGGAACATTTTAATAATTTATTTCGCATGCCAAATAACGCTAAAATTTATTTCAATTTAATACAATAAACAATAATAAAAACTAGTTTTTCTTTGTTTTTATATTGTGGGTATCAACGAATGTATTTTTGTAATAAATATAAATAAAGAATATACTATTTATTTAAATAATTTAGACTAAATGCAGTCCAAAAATTGTAAAGATTAAAAATCTAAAAATAGTTTTTTTATTTTGAGTATACATGCACAATTAAAAACAATTAAGTAAATTTGAAATAAACACTTTTTAATTTGAATAAATGCAGTTCATAAAATTAGAAAGATAAAAACTTGAAGAAAAGTAGAAAAAAATACAACAAAAATAATAATTCAATTGAAAATAATGCATTTTATAAAATTAAATCGAAAATGTAAAGTGCAAAATATAAAATATTTTCGCGTAAAAAATTTAAAATAGTGACAAAGTTTAAAACATTTTAACATTAAAATATTTGTTTTTTATAGACTTATGCATGTTTTTCTTTCTTAAGCTTGCAATAAGATTAAGTGATTTTAAATAGAGTTTGAAGATTAAACGCAAGCTGTTAATCCCCCAATAAAGACGATTCCCCGGGTAAAAAGCTTAGGGGCGTACGCAAAAGGGAGCAGGTAAATTCACATAAATCTTAATTTATTTACTTATTAAATGACATAAAAAATATACAAAAAGTAAAAGATTTTAAATTAAATTAAAAATAAAATCTAAAATTAGGATTTATTTTAAGTAATAACAATATATATTCACGACTTATGAAATTTCCTGGGGTATTTAAATTCGAAATTGATGAAAAACTGCAATTCGTAGAACAATCAGAAATGTTGACCATGAACTAACTTTTTCTACACACACCTCAATCCATTATGTTTGTGTAATATATTCATATTGAGTGTATTTGAATATTCATACAATAATTCATCGCACATATGTTTTCTTGTTATTCTCTAACTTGTAAGCCCTTCATTTCGCCGTCTGCTCCCAGACAGTTCTGACTGACAAATCTGACAGCTGTGGAGCATATACCGTTAATGTTAATGTTAAGCTTATGGCACGCATCAGATGTTCGCGACTGGATACTTAGGAGTAAGGGGTGGAGTTGGGGGTAGTGGGTTGCCAAAGAAAGGGGCAGTCATTATTAAAACCCTTCAAGGTCCCTTTTCCGTCTCACTCTCACATTCGCAGCACAGAGAAAGCCGGCTTCTGCCTTGCAGATTTTTATTTTGAGTGGAACAAAAAGAGGGACGCATAAGGAGATAGGGGGGTTGGAACTGGGGCTGGAGCTAGAGGTGGGGATACGGGTGCGGGAAGAGGAGTACACATAAATATATATTATGTAAATTACGAGCAGACGGAAAACATTCCGCTCAACAACAAAAACAACAACAACAGCAACAATCAGATCGAGTCCTTGCCGAAAAATGGCGTCGTGCAAATGGCATAAATAAATGGTTTCGTTTACGACTCTGGACATTAACCTGTTAAATTTCTAATGTGTGTGCAACAAGAGTCAAGAGTTTCCTGTGTGAAACTCTCCCCACCACTGTACCACACCATTACAGTACAGCCAGCCAGTCAACCAGAGCCTGTCAGGCGAGCCCGCATTTATCCCAGCAAACAGAGCGCCGCTTCCTCTACATCCTTTGACCTTTTACCTTCTCCTTATCCCAACCCCCGTTTAAGGTTGTTGCTTTTCCGGCCGCAAATAGCCAACAAGCAGCAACGTTTTGCATATTTAAGTAGCCAGCAGCGGCATGACCTGACAGCCTGGATGATAATCTGCCATAGTAATGTGACCAGAACCAGGAATACAAACAGACGTAGGAGAATTTGACTCCAACTTCAACTGAATGCGACTGCACACAGAGAGAAATAAATGTCCTGTTTTTGAATAACATTTATTTTATTTTTGAAGAAAAAATGTATTTCAAAATAAGATTTTGGGTTTAGATGAGTAAGGTATATAATTTTTTATAACTAATATCAGCCGACAAAAAGACTAGAAAATAAATTAAATACAATTTAAAATAATAAGTAACAAAAAAAATACAAATATTTAGATAAAAATAAGAAATATACAAAGAATGTGCTTCTAAAGTAGGAAAGACAAAAGTTATTCCAATTTAATTAAAGTCAAATAAATAAAAAAAAATGTTTGAAGAAAAAAAAAACGAAATAAATATTTAAAATAGCAAAAACGTCCCTGAAGTTATATAGTTAGGATATATGCATTATAAAATTTGCTTTTTATTTTTCATAATTTTTGAATTATACAAAGTATTAAAACCCGTTTACAACAAGTAAATATATAAATTAAATTATTATTAATATTAATTTTATTAAATTAACTAGAAAAGTGTAAGATTTTTTTTATTAAATTCTAACAAAAAATGGTGGATTTCTTTTTGTGATATTTAATAAAACTTAAGTAACTTTTAATAATCATAAATAAATTAAGTAAATCGAAACTTTATAAGCTAGAAAGGTATTTTAAAAGCAACTAGACAATTGCAGTCGAATTTAAATATAGGAAAATAAAGCAGGAAGAAATGAGATTAATTGATTTCTACAAAAACAATATAATGACTGATTATACACATCTCAATACATACAAAAATAAACTCATAACAAAAATATTTACAAAAAAAGTGCAACAAGTAAAAACATAAATTTAATTTGGATAACTTTTGTAATAGGCAAAGTTTATCAAAATACGTTCAGTGTAGGTAGAAAGTGGGCTGACGCGGTTGAGGGAGGGGCAAGAAGGAGGTGCGCAAGAAGTGGTCTCGAATCCGGGTGCAATTGAGTAGGCAGGCTGGGCACAAAATCAATAATGATTACATTTGAGCTGCATATTTAACCAGCCCAAAAGGGGCAAGAAGATTTGTTTCTGCGCGCCGTCTAAATGACATTTAAGTTGGGAATGGAAGAGGGGGGCAGACTTGGCTTGGTCAGGTGGTTTGATGGTGGTCTTTGCCCCGAGAGAAAGAGAGAGAGAGTGTGAAAAATGCAGCAAGCACAAACAAAACATACGAAATAAAATAAAAAATTACAAAAGACGGAAGGCGGTTAAGTGCTCGAAGGCAGCAGCAGCAACAATAAGCAAAAAGGCGACGCCCACTTCTAAAACGAGCAGAGGAGTTCACCCCACCCACCACCCACAAACCCCAGCAGCACTTTAGCTTTGAGCTGAGCTGAAAACGGGTTGAGTACTTTGCGCTGTGGGGCTTCGAAGCAAAAGAAATGCAATAGCAAGAGGGAACTGCAATAAGTGGCGCGCAGGGTCAACAATAAAAAATACGACGGAAGGAGGAGGAGGAGGAAGAGGAGGAGGAAGAGGAGGAGGAAGAGGAGGAGGATGATGAGTAGATGTAGAGGGAGGCAGACGGAGAGGAACGGCACTTAATGCAGTCAACGGCCTACAGGCGATGGGCAATAAGTGCAAAAACAAAGAGGAATCACAGATAGAAGAGGGAGGTTGGGGTTTGGAGTGGGTAGACCAAGACGAGACTAAGCTCAAGCTCAACCAGTTAGAAATTGCTGCAGAAAAATGCAACAAAGTACAGCTACCAATCTGACATACACACATGCATGCACACACACATGCACAATCACATACAGACACCCCTCAACCGTTTTATGCTCGCTTGGCAGGTTGAAATTCAGCGCAGCAGAACGAGCAAAGCGACAAGGCAAAGTAAATGCAAAAAATAGCAAAGAAAATATGCACATAACAATAGCAACAGCAGCAAGACCATTACAAATGAAAGGCCAGACAAAAAGAAAAAACAAAACACAAAATAGGCACAGTGTGAAGAATGTGCAAGAGGCAGCAGCAGCAGCAAAGTAAAAAATGCAACACACAGAAAACGCCAAAGCAATTGCAACTGAATGCACCGCTAAGAAGCACACGAAGAAGAAGAGCAATAAATGCAGCAGCAGCAGCCAGGCTCAAAATGTACACTAGGCGAGACAAGTGGCTGCATATCATTCACACACAGATTGCAAAATATTGTAAGACATAAAATAAAACAATGGGTTGTAAAACATTTTAAGATCTGATTTAAGATGAAAAACCAATATCCCATATGGAACATTATATCAATTTTTTTATAATTATATAAAATATGTTAATAATGGAATTTGCAATTAAAATTGTTCACAAACTAAAAATATTACATAATGGTTTTAGATTGTACACAAAAATGGGAATTGAAAATATTAAACCAATTTGGCATTCAGAATCAGAAAATCTTAAGTCTTCTACTGTGTAGCGTCTCTAAGCATCTCCTACACACAAACACATAATACAATGGAATATATATATTATATATACATATATATTTGTACATTTAATCAAATGCATAATAAGTTAAGCTTTTGCATAAATATATATTATATTGCTGAATCACAAGACCTTATTATTATTATTAAAAGAGCAATTTGTGAGACTCGTCTTTCAAGCTAAAATATTAATATGCACATATATACAAATATTCTTTTTTTTTTAAATAATATATATATATATATATATATATATATATATTATACATATATTTATAATTGACGTACAGAATTCTTGAATGATTTCTGGTTTCAAAGGCAGAGTCAATAAATGAGCAAGAGAAATTATATGGATAATAGATTTTGTTGGTTTTTTTGTTTTTTTACATTTGCGTATTTCCGCAAGCTAAACCCGATTTTGGTGATCGGTATTCCAAGTGTAAATGATTTTAGTGACAAGGTAGCAATTTAAACAACAAAGAAACGCCTTAGCTTGAAATCAACAGACTAGAAGAGGAGTGAGAGACGCATAGCGAGAGAAAGGGATAGAGAGAGACACGGGCGTAAATTCAAATTCAAATGTCTCTTTCAAGTGCAGCGAAGCGACGACGTCGACGACGACGTTGCCTTAAAAGTAATCACAATTGAATTTTATAGGCGGCGGGGCAGAAGGAGACAACAACAACAGCAACAAATACTCAGAAGTTGATGCAGTTGGTGTTTTGAATGAATTTCTGTCTAATAAGAAAAAAGATCCAGCAACGCCTTGCTAAAAGTTTAACAGGCGGAAGTGATTAAAGCAAAAGGGCTGCCAAAAAAAAATTCCTAAAAAGCAAAGAAATAAAAAATCGTGCACATTGCTGCCCACGCCAATTAGAAAAATATACATAAATCCCAACTTGTAAACGCCAGTGTTGTAAAATGAAAAAAACACTCATACATTGAAGAGAGAAAGAGAGCGGCTTGCGCAAGAGCGCAAGAGGCAAACGCAAAGGCGCGTAAATGCAAGGCACAAAAGGAAGCAAATAACAACAAAAAGAAGAAGCAAAAACAAAGAGCGCCCAAGCAAACGCAAAACGTGAGAAGCAAATAAGAAAATAATGCGACGCCGCCGCCGCCATACAAAAATCAATTTAAAGCGGCGTGGGGATGTATATATAAATATATATATACATATATATGAGCGTGTGTGTGTTTGTGGATGCTGGCTTTGTTACTTTTTTTGCATTCTAAGTGTGGAGTTAAGCTTTGCATACCAAACATCAAATACCCTATACATTTTCAATTACTTTATATTTCAAATAACATTTAAAATAAAGCAACAAATTTATTGACTGTTAAAAATTATCTTATATCTTTATTAAGAATAATTTAAAAAATATTTTTAATATTACAACTTTTTTATTGATTAAAAATTATCGAAATTGATAATTGTAAATTAAAATCAATTTTAACATTTGATTAGAGAAACATCAAAAACTTGTGTGAAAAGGGCATAAAAACTGTATACACCACACAAACACTAATGCTAAAACAGACACACAACACGCGACGGCTTTGCCGGCTGAAGATGAGAAGAACGAAAGGGCATAAATGTGAAAAAGAGAGAAAGGGAGAAGAACACTTAATTATGCTTAATTTGTTGTTAATAAAACTGACAAACAATAAACTTCATAAACAGTTGTAAACCTTTTGCACCAGCACATAAGAGAGCGAGAGAGAGAGAGAGAACTAAAAAAAACTCACGCGGTAGACAACAAAAAGCGGGTTTAAATTTGCGTTGGGCAGTCAAAATGGGAAGAAAAAAATAAATTGCGCTCACGTTTTTATATTATTTTCTCAATTGTAGCTGTAGTTGTTGTTGCCGTTGTAGTATATTTTGTTTTCTGTTTAGTTTTGTGATTTGTGTTTTGCCGCTTTTTTAAATATTGCTGTTTTTACACTGCGCTCCTCCTCTTTTTCTTTATATTCTTCACGTTTCAGACTTTGTTGCAATTTGCAATATTAGACGCGACGCGCTGTTTTTGAGATATAAATTTTTGTTTGTTTTTTTTTCTCTTTATATTTTCTTAGTCACAGTGTATTGCACGGAGACGTGAGACAATAATTGCTATGCATAATACAATTTTATTGGGTCTGTTTGCCTTGCTTATGTATTTTCTGAATTTTCTGTATTTTTTCACTGGCCAACAAATCGAGACGTTGCAACGCGCTGCGAGCTGAACGAACCGTACACCACCATTAAATTTTTATAAATGACTCAGTTTGCGCTCAGTATTTCTTATAAGAACAAACACAAACCAAAACTGGCTGTAAAAGTCTCGCTCTCTAGGTCTCTCTCGTGACTCTCTCGGAGTGTTAACGCCACCCGCAGTGCTGTTAATGAACATGCTACTCAAACTGTTAACTCAGCGCTAAGTTGAGTGTGCTTAGTGCGATTCAAAATAGCAGTGCATACTCTTGGGGATGCGCGCTATGTTACTATAACACTGCATGTTAACCTGCGGTGTATTTTTTCACAGATGTGAGTGCGTTGTCTCTAACAATACTATAGTTGTCCCACTTGCACTTGTTGCACACAGCATGCAACACTGCTGAGTGTATTTCCGAGTGCACATTTTAAATGAGTTGTACCTGTGTGTGTGGCATGACAAAAAAGTGCTGCCAAGTTGAGTGCAACTTGAATGCATTTAAAAGCAATTTGTTTGTTTTATGTTGTTTTTATTATGGTTTATTGGTGTAAGCAAGGATTAATGAAAACCGATTAATCTGCACATATTTTCAATTTAAATTAATTTAAAAAATACCTGTCATATTACATGTATACAAATGCCCCTCAATTAATTGTGAAAGGGCTTAAACACACATTTTGTTCATAAAAAAAAGTAATTTAATTGCATTTATCGTATTTATTTATGAAAATGTAGTTAATTTCTTATAAAAAAAGAACCCAATCAGTGCTTAAAACTAGGAGGGAAATGCATCAGCTGATCGCTAGCTACTCAGGAATGGCGTTGCCACATGTATTCAAGAGGAGGCATGGTATCGTTGCCAGACTGAATCTTATTAAAATTTATAAATGAAAAGATAGATTCAAATTTATATCATTGAAGCGATCGAATTTGAAACTTGCAATTGACAAAATATAAGCATATAAAATACTTGCATTATTTAGTCTACGCAGGCAAAATCAATTGTTGATAATGTCAAGAAATACAAACTCATTGAAATATTATAGAATACTCCAATTGGAAAATGTACATAATTAATATATATGTATATATATTTCCAGATGCTCCCTCTCAGATAACCCCTTCACTATGACCTATTTCCGGTGCTTGTTAAAGAAGAACAAAAAGTATAACCTAATCCGGGATAAACTCTTGCTCTCATCTGAAAAATCAGAATTTGTAATCACATTTCTATTATTATACCTATATATATAGTGAATCAAAACACCGAGTTACACAAAAAAATAATAGCAAAAGAAATGTTTTCAAAGTTGTCTATTTTAAATTATGAACACGTTTTAAGAATACTCTTAAAAAAGAAAAAAAAAAAAAAATTTGATGAGTCCATCACATTTTTAAACTTAATAAAAATTAAATATTATGAATATGAATCAAATTGATCGACAAAATAATAATAACAATATTTCAAATGTGCATATATAATTTATAAGATTATAGTTAAAAATAAGTAAATTATTTTCATAAAGTGCGTATTCTTTTTTCCTTTCAAGGTTGAATATATAAATATATATATAATATCTAATATGGAAAGAATTCCAGGGGCAGTACTAATTTAAACTTATGGGTATTTTACTAACATCAATATTTATAAATATGAACAAACTAATGTTTGGTTTTTTCGTAAGAACAAATATTGTATTTGCGCTATAATTGCCAATCAGATATATTCAATGCCAAAGGAATAGGTGATTTTGAAACAGATCGGTAAACAGATATAAACTGATTGACTGAAGAACAAAAAATACTATTTTCGTAATTAACAATCGAAAATTTAACTTCCAACCGAAAGTTATTAATACTAACTTAAGGAAAAGTTTTTACTCTGGGTATTTAAAAAAAATAATAATTGCCTTTGTTTGCTACAATTAACAAAAAAAAAAGAAAAACAATTTTAAATATGTATAAACTTAAGATAAACATTTGTGTTTGCGCAGAAGGCAAAATAAACCCAAAGTAAAATATTATTTTAACTGCAACGTGCAAATCAGATTAAAATATTGAAAAAGTGCTAAACGCTGTGTGCACATCTGTCGTTTTTCTATATATATATAGGTATAAATGTATATATATATATATATACATATATATACATGTGCATTTGTGTGTATACCTGTGCCACATGCCACAGTGCAACGTTTTGTTACTTGCAGCACGACATGCACAAACATAAACACGAAAGTCAATTAATTGAATAAAAATAAAAATTTATTTTGCTCCGCGCAAAAAAATTGCAAGCGAAAACCAACGGAAAAAATATTATTGGTCAGTGGTGGGTTAATTGGGGCTGTGTGTGTGTGTGGGCGTGGCACATATTTAAATGTCACACGCAAAAATACACACAAGCAGAGATACCGAGAGAGCAGGAGAGAGAGAGAGAGAGACAAACAGAGACAGAAGCAGTAAAGTTATCACAAAACTGCAACGAGATGAAGCGAAAGCAAATATGACTGATCCAGTAGAAAGAACCCGACTAGAAGATACCCTAGACACATACACAAGTTAATATTTTATTTTATGAACATCATTAAAGTTATATCTTAATCATTTTTTGTTATCAGTAATTGATTTTTATCGATATTTGCCAATAAAATTTAAAAAACTTGATATTTAAATTTGTAATTCAAATTTATAAAGTAAGTATTAGTACAGGTTAATAAACGTTATTCTACTAAGAATTTAAAGCTGAATATTTAAATTTGTAGCTCTTACTTTAAACGTTAATCGATTTTCATCGATAAAATGTAATACACATGATATTATTTTAGTGTTCAACAATGCGTATCAAGAATATATTTTTTTTAAATCCAATCGGGGAAGCTTCCTTCTTTTTACACTCTTTACACTTTTTACACTCTTTACACGTTTTACACTTTCTTAATGGTTTCGTGGAATATAAAGTGGATTTATGAAAGAAATTGTTTGGGGAAAGGGTTCATATTTGCAGCTGGTACTGCGATAAGTGTGGAGCATAAATTCGATTGGCATCCAAAGTGCATAGACCAAAGGAGAAATATCTCAGCCTGTCATCATCAATGAAAGGGAATGCAAAATAAAAAAACCAAAAATTAAATGGCCAAATTGACATTCACGAAAAATGTTGAAAAATCTACGGAAAATAAATTTGCTTAAATGTGAAACAAGGGAAGTGCATTATGGCACTGAGTTTAATTAAATTATAATTAAACTCATTTGAGTGGCTAGAATGAAGGTTCAAGGTAGAACAATGATTGTAACACACACACACACACACTCACACACTGATACACACAATTCACAGTTTTTCATCCATTTGTATACATGTTCATGAAATTTTAATCACATTTTGTGTGTGGTTGTGTGGGAAGTCCTTTTAAACACACACACACACAGCAACAATATAGAAAGTATATTGTATATATAATTACACTCAGAGAAAAACACTGCTAGCTGGCTAGAAGGGGTTTTAACTATTCTTTGTTCTTTTAACATAATGTCGACTTAATATAAATTTAATTATAAATCAAAATGAATGTTACTAATTCAATTATATAAAATTAAGAGGGGAAAATTAAATAAAATGAAAAACATTGAAATGCAATAAAGGATAAAACAAATTAACAACAATGTTAAAAGCAAGGATCGGGCAATCAATAAAATTTAATTAAATCAAACTAAATTAAAGATGTATAGAATAAAACAAGATTTGACATATATAATATTAAGTGTTTTAAACCGATTGAAACTTATTATTATATATAATGGTTATATATAATTAAAATAAACTATATATGTGAATAAAAAATGAATAACTAAATAATAAAAGAAAAATTATAAATTTCAAATAGCAAACTAAAATTCCCTGGTGACAATAAAAAGCCGTATATTTTGAAATAGAATATTGGAAATAAGATTTCTTGAAATGATCAGCAATTTTTAATGTTGAATTGGTAAATCACTATGTGAATATGAAAAAAGTACGAAGATTTGATTTTTTGGCCAGCACTTGACTAAATAAGGAACTTAAAGTGAACAACTTCTTTTTCAAATGCACAAAAATCTCCATATTTTTTTCTGTGTTCAATACACAAAATTTATAACCAATAACTTTTCATTTGTGTGCGAAAGTTAAATGCATGCGGTTTGCCTGACTGCGGGTGGGTGGAGAGTATGTGGAAAAGTGGGTCACAAAGCCATTTGAATACAAGGATCGATAAGGACATTCTGACAGAACACTCTTTGAAAATTAGGTCCTGATGAATTTTGAATCAACTCCAATTGTCACAAAATTCGCTCTGCGTAAATCAATTTGTTTATCTCTGTAGGAAAATATGAACAGTTAGACTTATAAATAAATATGTATATACATATATATATTTATATATATATATATATATATATATATATATATTTATATTTATGCATATGTGAATGAATCATTTGAGTCAGTTTAAACTTTGGTAATCACTTTGAATTGTTTATTTTTACGCCAGGTATTCAGGGCAAATGGGACTCAGGTTTGCTGAATATAAATTAATAATTAATCATAATCAACAGCAATTCTCACATGTAAATTATTTATTAAGCTGCATTTACCGATTTCGCTATGATTGCAGAACTTAATCAAACGAGATAATAAGCAAGTATTTTAATCATCCATTTAGCCAATTGATGGTTCAGTTATCTTGATTACTTCACTAATTTTCGAATATCTACAAGGTAATTATAGTACTGTCTACAAGTGATAAGATCTATATATATGTTTCTATACAATTCATGATTTTGCAGTCTCGATGGAAATGACGGCAAATTGGCTTCAGAATAATTTGATTATTAATTTATCGGAAAATCATAGGTGAAAGAATTTAGGAATGCATCCCTGGAGATTCTCAGTCCTTTTCAAAGAAGTTTATTGAGAAAGTGCAGCAAGGGAAAATAAAGTTGTAGATTTTGCATACCCTGTAACTAACCAGCTCTTTTTAAGTCCAGTGGCAACACCCTGTTTCCTACTTTTAATCTGATGTGTCTGAGAAATTCAAAGGCAATCTAAGCCAAACTTTAACTAAACCCAAACTACTAACTAAAAAGCAATACTAATTAAAATTTTAGTTAATATATTTAAATAAAAAAAAGGTTCAAAAGTTTGCTTGTGTAGACAATATTTATATAAATATTATAGAGAATAGACACAAATAAATTCAGAGGTGTTTCAAAAATAATAAATTTACTTTTGCTGATTATTACTATCGATAATATATAATAAATAAAACTAAAATTGAGAAACACTCAAACACTTGTAATAAATTTAATGATCTATATAACTATTATAGAGGAGCATCTAAAAGAATGGAAAATCGCTTCAATAACAATAAATTTTATATTTCAGCGCAGCTAAGGCAATTTGAGCAATTATTTCAACAGTTTGAATGACATATGTAGTCAAGTTGGATGCGTATTATGCCAATTTCAAATTGTTTTCTCATGTAATTCTGGCTCAGAGCGAGTGGTGGGCCAAGCCAATTGTGAAAACCACTTGGAGCCGGGGCGGGGACTGCCTTGGCAACGCAGCTGGGCAAAGTGAAATGGCCAACAGTGCTTAAGAAGGGCCAAAGAATCTACAAGTTCATTAAACTAATAGCCAACAATTTATAACTGAGTGGAGTGGTGCAGGCCCTAGGAAATATTTAGCTACACAGTCTTATCCCCAGAAAGGAGCTGAGGGTCGACGAGTGCGATGACGACGATGACGAGGACGACACAGAACTAATGGCTGCCCACCTGACCGACTGGCAAAAGGTGAAGAACTTTCCACAGGCACCCCAAGAATTTCCACAGTTCTCAAGAAACTAATCCGCTTAATGTTTTGCCTATCTCTTAAAACATGACCAGCAGCAGCCTCCACATTAAAATTCTGACTAACTGGTTGTGTGTGTGTGTATATACTTTATATGCACTGGCTTTAAATATGAGTTGACCAAGTATGCTAATATACTATGGTTTTTTTTTTTTTGGAAACAAGCCTATTAAAGTTGGAACAAAGAAAAAAGGTTTTGGCTTAAATACGCCCAAGTCTGAACAATGGCGCAAGAACAAGTTAGCAGCAGTCACAACTTAAATGGGAGAGGAGCTCGCACTGAGAAAAGCAGCTAATGCGATAAGCAGTCCACATTGGGGATCGACATCCGGCATGTCCTGGCACCCATGTACCCAAAAACATGTGTCTAGGCAACTAACTTGGCCACGAGTGGCAGGGGCAACTTGCTGCTAATTAGGTAAATTGAAAGCTAAAGTTTCCTCGGGCACAACCAACATCGAGTGGAGGCAGAACACATGAGCATAAGTACAAAAAACTATGCAAGAGTAGGTCGTCTCTGGGAGAGGGGGAGAAGTGTGTCATGCGGAAACTACAGGCCAAGTTTATATCTGTCTCGATAATAACTGGATGTACTTTAACAATCTTAAACACCGCCTTGGGCAATGCTGCAAGTTATGTTCTGGGTTTGAACTAATGCTTCATCTTTGGTTTGCTATGCGAAACTGAATTTACACATTTTTGCTCATTAAACTAATTACTTTCCTAGCAGAAAAAGACTCCTGACAAACTAGAAAACAGCATCTTAAATATTGCAACTTGTGTTGCTGCCGATTTATATCGATAGGAAATTGTGAAGTTTATCGATGAAATTTATATTCTGAATCTGCTATCAGCATTTCTTACTTTCTGTAATGTCAACAACATTTAAATATTATAATAACTAAATAATTATATTTATATTTTGTCATACCATATAATTTTCTGTAAATAAATTCGATTTTTTCCATTTCCATAAATTAATAATAATAAAAACAGTTAATTTTAACAATTTGAATTTTGCAAACTGGTTCATAATATGTGCGTAGCATGCTGTAACTAATATTCCGGATGGACTCTGATTCTGATCAAGAATATATAAACTTATGGACTGACAGCTAGAACTTATAAAAAAGATGTTACCAATTCTCAGTTACTACTGAGTATATAAATTAAATAATATAAAATAAAAATGATGATTTACTTGGCATTAATATTACTAGAGGTAAACGTAATTTTGTTGTGAAATTGCAACAGATTACACAACTGTTTACATGCCACAATCAATACTCAAAATACCTGGTTTATTCGCTGAAAAAAAGTGGAATGTTTGAGCATTAAGGTAAAAGAAGTCCCACAAAATCTTGATAAGAACTGAGCGACTCTTTTCATATTTACCCCAGACTGTATATGTACATATATATATATATATATATATAATATATGATATTCAGTCACAACAGCTGAAAACAGTTTAGCTGAAAATGTTTCACGCACGCAGCTTCAGACAAATTTTCGTTGCATGCTGTGCGGCGCATGCTGAGCTTATGTGTGTCTGTGTGTGTGTGTGTGTATAGGTGTGATGGTGCACGCTTCGTTTGTGTATTTAATTTGCCACAAAATTGTATTTTATGCACACACAAAAAAAAAAAAACCTGGAAGCCAAACCGAAAAAAAAGTTAAAAAATGCTGTAAGAGCATATTAAAAACTTTTTCCACTTTATAATGCAAACGGAACTGCCAAAAGCGAAAAGCCAGCACCAATTTCGACTGGTTGTTTCCGTTGTTCTTGTAACTAAAGTTTTTATATGGCTTTGATTTTTTGATTAAGCTAACGCACAATTCAATGACTTCAATTAACTCTTGGACTAATTTTCGAGTAATTTTCAATTAGAAACAGCAATTTAAAAAGAAGTGAAGCAAAAACGGACTCAACTTAATGAAAAAACCCCCGAAGAAAAAGAAAAAGATACAGAAAAAAGAGAGAACATTGTAGTCGGGCATAGCCGACTGAAAAATACTTTGTTACCATAATTGATACTGAGTGGGCCTCTCATATATCGGTAGATATAAGCGTCGAAGTTTAGTAACTTTAGTAAAATGAGAATAAAAATTGAGAATGTGTCTAGTAATCTTCACGTTTTGTAACTGTGAATATAAAATTGTGGAGATATAGACTTCAATCGATTTTCGGGGCGTGTGTTGGCGTGGTCCAAAAACCTTTTTTATCCGATTTTTGAAGTGTATTTTCCTTTTAAATTTGGTGAGATGGTCTTAAATTGCCTGAGATGGTCTTATCGTTTTACACTAACAGGTTTAGGGAGTCGTGGAGGGCGTGGCCAATTTTGTATCGATCTATTAGGGGAGTTACAAATTGGGAAAGATAACCGCATCTTAGATTTCTAGGTCTGAAATTATATCTCTGAAGGTTGTTATAAGCAAATTACCTGCCAAGTTTTGTGAAAAACTTTTTTTTAATATGTGAGATCTGTAATATGCGAATTTATCGATTTAAACTTTCCAAAATATCGGCATTGAGCGCAGTGGTAGGGTTGGCAATACAAATTTGTTAACAGTTCTTAAAGTCCTTAAATCTAACGGCTCTAAATATAAAAATTTCGGAAGACACAGATATGTATATATAGGCATATTCTGATCAATCTTAAAGTTGAGGTATCTATGTGGTTTTATTAATATTTATGAGTATTGAAAATAATATTTCAAAGAATTCATACTGTGTGCAAATATTATGGTATTTGCCTGCTATTTTAATATTTTTATATATTAATACTTAAAATTTATAATTATATTGTATACGAAAAGAAAAGTCATGGATGTAGTAGACAAATTCACTTTTCAAATATTTTGAATGAATTGAACAATTATTGTAGCTTTTTAAGTTTGTGCATAGCACTTTAATAACTGTGAATTAAATGTCTGTTCGGGCTTCACTGTGAAACCCCGGTCCCCGGCATCAAGCTGTTAATGCCAATTTCCTGAGCATGGCTAAAAAAAATGACAAAAAAGGCAGGCAGTCTTGGTGCCCAAACAACGATCAGCAGACAAACTCAAAATAAAAACGGACTAATGAAATCAATCAACGAGCAGCGAGCTCGATGCAGTCCAGCAACCAGTCACCAAACTGAGCACGGAACCCCGAAATCCGACCCCATCTCGCCAACAAACAATGGACAAAACGAAAATGCTTCAACTGCCAACTACTCAAAACGGCTGTTTCATATTTTTCGCTACTGAAAAAAAGACACAAATAGAAAGCTAAAATTCAGAAAGCTGTTGACGAAATACCCTTTCAGCAGCAGTCAACTTAAAATTAAAATTAATTAATATTAATATTCAAAAGATATTTCTGTGAAGGGTCTGCGGTTTAGTATAAGCACTATAAAATATGCCTATAATAATTGATAATAGATCGCACTCTAACAAATATCTAGTTAAAATCTAATTTATTCTGAAAGAAAATTAAGATTACAAAAAAAAATTAAAAACTTTTACTTATATTCGATAATTGAAAATAAATGTATTTACTTATACAATTTAAAATTGATAGCATTGATGGAAACAGCAAAAAAAGGTTTCAAATTTTTTTTCAATATTTATTTATTGCTTTTTGTAGTAAATCATTTTATATAATTTATTGTATAAATAGTTTTGGAATTTGTGACAACTAAGTTTATTTTGTTTAATTTGTTCGTAAAAAAGACGAATGTTTTTTAAAACATATTAATTTACTCAAGTTAGCCTCAAAACAGACATTTCTGGATGCCTGCTGATGCTCATTAGGAATATTTACATTTTATGAGCTGAGGCTAGTCTGTAGTCTAATTAAATTTCGATAACCAATGAAGGGTAAACAAAATCATCAGAAGAGTTCACAAATACTCAACAGTTGAGTATTGGCAGCGTGTTATTGCCATTGCCATTGGTAACCAGTTGAGTGCAGCATGTGTCAAAGTCAAAGTATTTGACACATTTCATTTGAAGTATTCTCGAGATCTCAGCAGCCCAACTGGCCAGTTGCCCCTTGAGGCAATATGTTCATTGTCCATTCAAACACATTTACAAACATATATATATATATATATATATATATATACATGTATCGAGCTTGCATTCAATTTCTGCGCCACGTGTCTGTTCTCCAGCCAGAAAGGGTAGTTGTGGGTTAGAATCTTTAGGTCTGGAACTAACATCTCTCGGCGCACATATTACAAATGTTGCCTATTCGAGTGTTTAGAGACAGAGAGAGACTGAGTGAGAGGGACAGAGAGAGAGAGTGAGTAAGTAAGAGAGAGAGAGAGAGAGAGAGCTGTGGACTTGGGTAAACAGAAAAGCCCGTTTGTGGGGGATAAGGCGAGATAATTAGTTACTTCGCCTCGTTGTGGTTTAAGCGTTCTGGCTTCCCCCCTCCACTCCCTCCCCTCCGTCCACAGCCACACACTCTATAAAATTCAGCATCACCATCAGCATTGGCATTGTGTCCAACTCCACGGCACCTTTCGTCTGCTTGATTTGAAGTGGATTCCGTAAACTGTAGTCCACAGTGCGCAGTACACAGTCCGCAGTCCGTAGTCCGTAGTCCATAGTACGGATCCGGCTTAGTTTTGGTTTAGTACGTTGCAGACATCGTCGTAGTCCATCGTCAGCGTCCACATTTATTTGTATTGGCTGAGTGTATTTGATTATACTCTCAACGGTCCGCAGGGTTAATTGAATTTACTTTTGAGTTCTGCTACCCTCAGACAACGGCTTTCGAGGTTGACAGACGATTTGTAGCCATATCTATAAATACATATATATATATATATATATATATATGTATATATATATAATTATATGTATATGTATACCTGTATATTCATGAGTTGGAAACGTTGTTTGCCTTTAATTAATTGCATAAAAAGTGAAAAATTGCCAACTGGTTTTTGGGCAAATTCGTACTTTGCCTTTATTTAAAGTTGGTCAGATAAGCTGAATCCGCCATGGAATTGCTGGCTTCACGGGAATTATAACGGTTCGTGAAATTTGACAGAGTTTCTTAACAAAATCGAGTTATATTTTGTAGTCTTTTCTAATTAGAACTGCAAACATGATATAATATATGCTATGCAAATAGCACAACTATCCTGCCGATCAATATCAATATAACATCTAACTAATAAAACTTTTATATTTTTTTTAAAAACTTTTATTTATAGATTTTAAGGAATCGATATTTAATAGTATTGTAATTGCCTAAATATATTTATGCCGAATGTGCTCGTCTAATAATTAGTATAACTTAATCGGCATGTTTCGTAATATAAGCAACACAAATATTGACAGGGATACAATAGCTGTCAGTTGGCACACAGAACATCCAAATATCAGTTCCCACTTGCTGGAGGAGTCCTATCTGCAAATCTGACGAGTTGTGGATGGGCATTATTTGGACAGCAATTGGAACGCACACGAAATGAGCAAGCTGAACAATTGTAGCACAAATTGAGTGGCCAGTTAAAGATAACATTTAGTACCCAACTCAAGGGCTGGGTCAACTGTGGAAAGAGTATCTAACGGATACAAGATACAAGCTGAAAAGCATACAAGTGGCTGATGTGCAACTGTCGACCGTTTAACGTTAAATAAAATCCAAGTAAATAATTTAAAAGCCTGGCAACAGCGAAAGAGAGAAACTTTTCGAATTTATTTGCAATTTTCGCATTTTAAGTCGATAAGATGCTAAACAGGACGCAAGAGCCTTCGACTCCTGCTGTGTTGTGCTGTGTGTGTGTGGGTGTGGGTGTGGATGAGTGTGTCAGTGTGTGAATGGTAAATAAAATGACAAGCGTTTGACAGAAGCACCGGAATATCCGTCAGTTTGGCGACGATGCGCACGATGCGCCCGTCCGGCCAACAGACACTGAAAGTTCCGTGAGTCGAGTTCAGCTTAGAAAAATGTCCTGCACAAACTATTCCACTCTCTCTCTCTCTCTCTCTCTCTCTCTGTCGTTCTCTGTGATGACTGCGTGTTCGTTGTTTGCCTGCGTGTTACAGTTACATTCATAATACAAAAGCATACGGGACTTGGCAGCCATCACAGCATCACTTCCTATGCCACTTTTAGTCACTGTCTGTGTCAACTATTCCAGTTCCTATATATATATATATATATATGTATATATATATCTATTTATAAATGTTTGTATATATATCCATACCAGGGGTACTATATGTGATTTACAGTTACGCTGATTGCGGGGATAATGCCAGTGCAGACAAAGCTAGGCACTCGCAACGGAAGACTCAAAAGACACACACACACACGCACGCACACACACACACACACACAGACACACAGTCGCAAAATGCCAAACGGAAGCGAATGCTGAAGGCAACCGGCAAAGCGGATGTGCACTTAAAGGTATTAAGATATTAAATAAAAGTGAAAATATTATAAAAGTAAAAAAGAAAAGGCGACTGCATTCCCCGTTGCCAACGTGACGTCGACGTCGACGTCGGCTTCGACTTTTCCCTCTGACTTTGGCTTTTAACATATTACAGTTAACAACAGTCTAAAATTGTCGAAGGAAAAAGACAGTTGCAGCCACTAACAAGTTGGTGGCACTTACCAGCAACCTGCTGCTTCTGTTCCACACAAATGCAATTCTGCCAGCAACAAAAGATTCACTTGGCTTAAGTAAAGACCAGAATCAGACAACGGTTTAATAAGAATGCGATTTTTATTATTTATAAGGATAAACCAAACCTATCAATATCATATAACTAAAAAAAACTTGATAAGAAGTTACATAATAATTATAGCTAAATGCAATTTCGAAAAAAATATAAATTTTTCAGAAATTTACAAATATGGCTGTTATCTGTATTGCAATTGCTGCCATCTTCTTCAATACTTAAAAAATGTATCATAAATAATAATACTATCATAATTTACTCATTCTTACAGTATGTATGATTGTAGGAATAAATAAATTGAACTTTAATTTTTACCTGTGTGAAACACGTATAGGGTGTAGTCAATACGATGAAACGACGTTTAGAATCGAACTGTTTGCTCTGATGAGCATTTCTTTATTTTATACAAAAATCTTAAACCTAAGTACATATGAAGCCGTTTGTACGGCGGCCTCATGTTATGTTTATTTATATTATCGGAGTCGCTTGTAGGGCGACTCCATGTGATGTTTATACTTCTAAGAATGTGATGTTTATATATCTTAAAATAGCTGAGCTTTAACTGCAGCTATTTGAAAGTCGTCTCTATATGATATTTTGTCATAAAAATATAGCTGAGCTTTGCAGCGTCTCATTTTCATTCTTGAACATACCTATGTTTTCTATCTTGAGCTTAACAGCGAACTAAATAAAATTGTATTTCAAGTGGATTTTCATATAACTTTCCCAAATTGATTTCTAAATTAACTTTTTATCTGTCTTAGTTAAATTACTCCTTTCAGATGTACATCTGATAAATTCTGTGTCTCTTAAACATTCTACTGTTCGAGTCTAGGGTCTTTTCTTTTTATATGGTATCATAAACTAAGTTCATAAACTATACTTAAAACCATTTTGAGTTCATTTAGTTAAGATTTAGATACTAGCAACTATCCCGATACTATGGATAATCAAATATAGATATATCTCGATATCTAATACATATGCATCCCAATTCCTATCGATATTGTTTACCTTACGTATATTATGTGTTGATAGAGGTCAGCTTTCCCTCTTTGCCACTGCTGCCACTGTCTGTGTCCAGTTGAAGGAAATGATTATCACAACTGACACGCAGTCAATATGTATAATGGTTTAGTGGCATGTGTCTATGCCACTCCATTAGGTGCTGGCACTCTTATTCCCCCCACTCTCATCTAACAATTACATTTAAGCCAACATAAAAATAAATGTTATAACATATTTATAAATCCCCGGCCACAGACCAGAGCAGGTCCTCTGCACTTAGAGTCAATTTGTTGGCTAGTTTTATTATCGATATACACATTCACATGCAATTTTATTTGGATCGTTTAGCGTTGCAATGGACCAATAGTCGTGATATATGCTTTATGCTATATGTATATATATATACATATACATATATATATCTATGGCATAAGCGCATTAGCGCAATTCAATTTTCTCTGTTTGCGAGGCAGCAGCAACAACAACATCAAAAACAACACCACAAATATCAAATATTAAACAATGCCACCTGCGTGAGCTGTATAGCAAAATCCCAGGTAAACGTATTAACTTCCGTTCACTTTTACAGGCAGAGGCAAATAAACAAACGGCCATCTGGCAGAGCCCCATCATGTCCAGCATGGACACCACGTCCACGTCCATAGCCCATTATCATGCAGCAGCAGCATCACCATGTGTCCCCGTGCTTACATATGTCTATGTATATATGTATGTGTGTGTAGGTGCATTTATGTATATCGGCATGTTGGCCAACAAAGATACAAAAACAACGGAGGGCTAAACCACAGTTGGACAGCCTATGCGTACACTGAGAGCACAATTTATCTTAGATCCAAATATAAATTTATAACTAACTTTAAATAAAGTGCAACTGAAAATATGAGTATGTCTGCAAGAAAAAAGGATTATGTTCTACCAAAATATATAATCATTATTTATTATTTATGAACAAAAAATGAAAATTAATGTGTATAAATATTTTCCTTAGTATAAAACTTATTTTAAAATTAAACACTAAATTATGTGCTCAACTTTTTATAACATTTTTATATCTAGATTTAAATTCTCAGCTTTATTGGAAATTTGATGTACCCTCGCCTATTATTATTTATCATTTATATCTGAATGTTTCAATAAGGGTATGTAAAAAATTTGCCACAAGTTAAAAAAATATAAAAAAATTGTTTTCGGATCTTCAGTTATTATAATATCTTCCAACTTATTGTATTTAAAAATCTTTTGATTGATAAATAATAATCAATAGAATTAATTAAATAAATTTCCGCTTGTCTTTAAATTTCTGTGCAAATCAAATTCTCAGAGTGTAATTCGTATATATTTCAGATTCAGGAAGCAATGTGAGGAGCGACATACGCACGAGAAGAATTAAAACGGAGAAGGGAGAATGGAGAATGGAGAATGGAGAACGGGAACAAAGGAAATGCTTGCTGCTGACGTGTAGTGTTATGTTTGGGTTGTGTTTTGCTGGATAGTCTGGTATAGGTCTTCGGATCTGGCCTTGCAACTGACAGTTTGTTCAATTTTGCATTAGAATTGCTCACCGCCCTGCCCTGCGCAGTTTGCTGGACATTTGATGCTGCTGCCTTTATTGTTTTTATGGGTCAACGGCACAAAACGACAAGCAAATGTTTTTGTGTTTGGCGTATTCATTTTCTCGTTTTAAAAATGGATGCTGGGTGCTGTACGGTGTGTGTGTGTGGGGGGGTTAGGTGTGAGACTTGCTTAAAAGGTGTATACGTGTTCGATTTTGTAAGGCGATTTAAGCTGATGCCGGATTTTAATGGTTTTTCCAATTTGAATGGCTATGATTGGACACTGCTGCTCAGCGATGTATGTAATAGACAAGCCGCAATGAGTTATTTTCTCAGTATTGTTCTGTTTGCAAATGGGATTTTATATAGATATTTGCTGAGTAAGCATCGGTTTAATAACAATATTTCATAAAATCAATAAATATGCGTAAAATGTGTATTATTTAGGTGTGTTAATGTTAATGTTATGTATGCAACAGGTCAAAATAGATATTGCGGCTTTTACAAGGTCTATTTATATATTCTGGACCACCACCTAATAACTGTCAAGGAAAATCTATAGAGCAGGGGACTTAAAAGAGAGAGAGCAAACCTAGGTTTCCGTATATTATACGTACTTCAAATAAATATTGATGAGAACCAAAATTGGTATGAATAAGTATATATCGAAAAAATATACGATATATCGATTTTTAATAAAAATTTGTAACATTTTAATTCAACTATATGGAGAAAAATAATTCAAGTTGTATTATTGTGCTTTTATGTTGATTGTGATGGTTAAAGCTTGCTTAAGTTGCATTTTTTCACTAAAACAGGGATTGTTTGGTGTTCCCACTTTTTGCAAAAAAATCTTTTATTGGGAACATATTTTAGAAACATGTTTAAGAAAAATATGAAAGAAGTCTTTCTAATTCTTCGCATTTTTATCTTAAGAGTTTATCAAAAATAATTAATAAGTTTTAATTTACGGGCATATTAAATAAAATCACTTAATTCTTTAATCAGCAAAATATTTGTATTCGTATCAATCATTGAGTAAACACTTAATTGTTATATCAATCACAAATAAAACTTAGTACTTGGACCGCATATTAAATTCTTCCGATTTCAATTTTCTTTTTCAACTTACATTTCCGTCCTGATTTCTATTTCATATTATATTTTCACAAATTAAGTTTCAAGAATATTTATTGTTTATAATTATCAAGCATACCTAACAAAAAAAATTAAAATAAATACTAATAATACAAGAAAATATGATAAATATTACACAAATTTACGAATTACCATCATCTCCAATAAAAACATATTATAAGTAATAATATTAAAATAGAACTTATTCATTTTTCTTGATTGTAAAAAAAGATACAATTGAAGTTTCAATTAACCAAATCATATATTTACAAAGTTTTTTATGATTTTCTACCTTGAGCTTAACAGCGCACTACATAAAATTTTATTCCAAAAGTAAAACCAAGTCTTATTTACAACATTTATGAAAATTGTCATATACATATGTTCACTTTGGGAATCAATAGAAAACTTGAGCGTAAAAGGTAAACCCACAATTAAATTAGTAACCAAAGAAAATGTTACATGAAAATGGCCAAAGTTAAGATTTAAATCAAGTTATAAAAGCTTTTTCCTGCGAATACAAACCTTTCAGCAACAGAATGGAGAGTGTGAACAAGTGAGAAGGAATGGAGACTAGGAAGGGTTGAAACAGAGAGAGAGAGAGAGAGAGGGGAGAGAGAGGGAGGGAGACAGAGTGCGGCATCATGTTAACTTAAACTTATCAGGCGATTTCCGGTCTACGCAACAACAAGACAAGGCACAGGAAGGGTGCCACCCACACGAATCAAGTAAGGAAGCAAGGAAGCAGGCCAGCTGGACAAGCCAGCCAATATCCTGCACAACATGGCTATACAATGCAAACAAACAGGCAACAGCAACAGCAACTGGCACCTCCTGCATGTTAACCAACTAATGAAACTGTCAACTGGCCACAGCACAGTCGAATTGGCTTAAAGGGGTTTGTTGTTGTCGTTGTTGTTGTTGCACTAGTTGCCTTTCACTTTTCAATATAGTGGCAAGGGAGGGGAGATGGGACTGGGATCAGCAACAGGCGGGCAGTCTTGCATCATTGCAGAAACGTTCATTAGCAGACATCGACTGCAAATTGATTGGCCAGCCAGCATTTGATTATCACTCAAGGCTTTAACTTATCAGCAAGGCGCCAGTTTTGGCCAACTCTCGCATATGGCCACAGGTACGAAAGCGACCTATTGTGAGATTGAAAATTGAATTTTCACAGACAATGGAATGGAAAAACTACGTATGAAAGAGGAAAATGAATGGTCAGTCAAATGGGCAGCAGGCATCCTGTGATTGAAAAAATTCATTTGAATTTAACTCTCGGTATTTTTAGCATTGTTATAATCGAAATGCGGACGCAGAATCGTTCAGTCAGTTATGGAAATGGTTTTCCCAGCCATTCACATACAGTATGTCTATTATGCATAAGCCGCCAGCTACCCCAGCAGCCTCAATCATAACGGAACAGCTGCTTTCATGCTGCCATAGTACTCAGTCAAAAACTTCGCATCATGCCCTACCCGAACCTGGGGCCCCATTGGAATTTGAAACCAGATGAAACTGCATAAATCGACAGTCATTTTGTGCTTGTGGGCCACTAAATCGGCAGCGAAATTGATTAGTTTTACTTCGAAAAGTTCTTGTGCAAAAGTAAAAACAAAAGTTACATTTTTTAAATAAATAAAGAAAGTGAAGTGTCTTACGATTTAAAGTAACTGTCTAATAAATTGAACAAATTAGTAAGGTGGATGTTTTTTAAATATTAGGATGATATTAAATTATTGCCTACTATTCTCAAAAAACTGAACTATATAGATATTTATTAATTTGTTTACCTAGCTAAAGTTTAAAACTAAAACTTTGGTTCTAGATTAATTACTTAATCGTATTCTTAATTTTTAAATGAATTTTTACATTATTGTTGTACATAAATGCAATAATGATTAGGTAGTGAACTAATTTTTATACATGTTGGCTTTTTGAATAAATTAAGTAAAGATTGCAAGTCTTTTAGGTAAAATTAGTCGGATTTTATTTAGTTACTCATTAGAGAAATTATTGTAGAATTTTACAAATTTTCTTTGGGTTGAATAAATTTATATCTTCTAATTTTAAAATGTACTTTTGAAAAAGCCAACTTTTCAGCCTACAGTGTACTGCCAGTAATCCGGAAAAAGTCTTGAAATGTAAGTTGAGATTAAATAATGTTTAAGAGTAAAGAGGCAAATTGTCATAATTCAGGTGGTAAATTAAGAATGGTTGTCTCTTTTATTTTGTATGAGATTATGAAGATAACATAATAAATAATTAAAAAACTATTTATCATCATTACTTATTTTATTTTAAAGCTATATCTTTATGTACAGTTTGACATGGCACATGCTCTATATGAAATGCCGAAAGAGTATTTCACTTCCTGTGCGCTTCAGTTAAGTACAAAAAATGCTCAACCTCCGCGCATATGGAAATTTATGACAGGTGGCAATGGCTGCCTGGCAGTCACTGTGAGGGGCGGATCGGGGCTGTAAAGGAAGCATGAGAAGGCGACGGCGGCGACGGCGACGGCGACGGCGACGGCGACGGCGAAGAGAAAGGATGGGATGTTCTTTGGGGGTCGTTGGCGGCATAACGGATGTGTACGGATATGTTTTGCCGCTTGAGTGAATGTTTGTACATGTATGTGTTTTTTATAAAATAAAAGAGTTGCTTTGTGTATGTGTATGTATATGTGTATGTGCACGAGCAAAAGGTAGGCTTGCAACGGGTTTTTTGCTGGGTGGTTGAATCTGTCAACACGGCGCTGACATAAACGTGCCGAAGAGTTCCACCCACACACGCACAACATTTGTTTGCACATGTTTGTTGCATGTGTTTGTTGCATGTGTTTGACGTTAACACGACACAATTAAGTCGCTCAAGTGCGCCTCGCACACACACACACACACACACACACACACACACCCACACACACACACATACACGCATTCATTCATATATCTATCTATGTATATACATGCAAATATGTATGTACATACATGCAAAAGCCATTATACATTTCAATTTTGAAGTGACAAGAGCGACAGAGACAGAGACAGAGATAGAGGGAGAGGGAGATAGGGACAGAGAAGAGTGGAATGAGAGCAGATGAGCGCACTGAGAGCGTCTCGTCTCTTTCGTATGCTGCGCGATAAGCGAAAGCGAGAACTTTCTTAATGAAATTTCAATTTATATGCCTGGCCCCCATCTGCTGGGAAATGGAAAATGCGATATGTAAATTACATTTATGAAGTGTCGTCTCCGCATTTTTCATACTCGAATTAGACGCATTGTGGGCTTCATTTTAATTGCGCATATTTTAATTACATGTTTGGAAAGGATAATGCTTACAGTTCCTTCTCTCTGGCCAATGGTGTACAACATGTTGTATGTGGCACGTAAAGGAAGTAACAGAAAAATATAAAACAAATGCGCTCAACTAAAATTTGTCGTCAAAAGCTGCTCTGAATGACTTTAATGCGCTTGATGAAAAGCCTTCAAGCTGTTTTAGTCGAGAACATATCCAAATAAGCTGGAACTGCAAGTGGAAGTTGAGAATGTTGGGGACACGATTGTAGGTTGTAATTTAAGCTGTGCAGCTGTGCCAAAGGAACTAC
Organism: Drosophila fungiperda; assembly: GCA_035042345.1. Taxonomy (NCBI): domain Eukaryota; kingdom Metazoa; phylum Arthropoda; class Insecta; order Diptera; family Drosophilidae; genus Drosophila; species Drosophila fungiperda. The sequence goes on from JAWNLM010000021.1 coordinate 4,950,871, forward strand.
TTCAAATCACTTGAGCACATATTCAGAATTGTCAGAACTTGAGATAAACAAGAAGATCAAAAGCATATGCAAGTGTTAAAGATACTTTATAATAATTGTTATCTGTGTCCAATAATCGTTGTCATTTACTGTTTGTACAATTTTACTTTTATTGCTTGGGTCAATTTCATAACAATTACATACAAACGGCTCCCATAAAGTGGCTAATGAGTCAACCGAGTAATAATTGAAATTTTTTGGAAAGCAACCTTTAAGAATATGTTAATATAAAAAAAACAAAAAAAAAACAAACTTAATTATTACGAATATATATTAATTATTTGTTGTTTGGAAATTTAGAAAAAGGTAAATATTTTGCCATTTTTTATGAAAGTTTAATGCAAATATAAAAGTAGACATTTTTTAGTTAAGGTAATTTTTTATTTATAGATAGGGTTTCAATGCTGAATGCAGGTAAATTGTAATATAACATATAATAGGAATGAATAGATATAAAAATATAAAAACACAAGGAAACACTAGAAAATTGTATTTTTATTCACAAGCACGAACTGATCCCTAATTAACTGGTTAGAAACATACATACATACATACATACATACACCCAATCGTATGAATCGGGGATCTGTAGAATTATATCTTGTAGATGCTGGTAGTATGATAATATATTTTTGAACATAACTTAGTTGTTTCTTATCCGATTTTGATAAAGTTGATTCGTAATATACATATGTATATCTATATTAATTAGAAGATGCTTCGCGTTATAGCTTATATTGCTATCGGAAATCGAAAAGTATTGATAATCGAGAATCGGACGAAGTTATCGACAAAATAATGTAAACTTGATTTGCGCCGGATATAAGAGTCTCTAGCTCTTATAGTCTCTGGGATCATTGTGTTCATATAGACAGACGGCTTTATAGAATCCGATGTAAATCCTGATCAAGAACATATATACTTCAATGGGGTCTGAGATGCACAAAACCATTATACCCTTATTACCCATTTTTAATGGGTTCATGAAATACAAATATATTTATGCATGTTTATCTCTAAGAGGTAATCCCCAATCGATAATACACAGCTTCCCCTTAATTCCATTCCAGTTCCAGTTAGCTAAGAGTGAAACTGCTAAGTGAACCAATTAGCATCCGCTTGCAACAATTTGCAGTAGCTCATTGTAATATAAAGTCGCATTTTACACACGCAGTTCTAATTAGCAACTCATTAGCCTCTGCAACCAGCTGCCTGGGTAGATGGCAGCCAGGCAGACAAAGAGAGGAGCCGAATGGGAGGCAGGGATTGACATTTATCTCAAACATGCAGGCATGCCAGTTGGTATTTCCTCGCATATGAGACACAGACAGGACTCAGTTATATGAAATGTTTTGCTCTTTCCCAATGAAAAACCTCAATAAAGGCATTCAGTAGCATTGTCAAGCTAATGAATCAATGTATCAATGCCTGGCCTCACTCGTCCTTGTCTCTGTGGCTGCTGGTTATCCGATAATGTGGCTAAGAATGGCAAATTGTCACTGAGTGTATGCAAATGGGTGCGGGAAAAGGTGGCTCACAACACAACAGGGCTGCAATTTCCAATTATCGATAAATAAGTGAAGTGAAGAGTTGGCAAAATGGTCATTGTGCTCTGTCCTTCTCTCTCTTTATCTCTCTTGCTCTCTCCCTCTCTCTCTGTCTCTCTCTCTCTCTCTCTCTCTATGTGTATGTCTCTTGCTATTCCTCTTCATACAAATCTTGTAAAATCAGCAGCTGTGCATCGCTGGGCGGTCGAATTAAAAAAGAAAATGTTAGTAAGAACTTTGCAGTGGATAAAACCGACTACGTAATAATCTAAAAGTAGGGTAAAAATATGTTGAAAATTACATATTTGTGCATCTCTAGTTTTAAAACACTAAAAAAAGGGCGGTGCACAAAAATCTTAATAAAAGAACTAGTTTTAAGTTTCAATTTACTAGCATCAGTAATGTTGAAATACTCTAAGAGCAATAAAAATGATATATTTAAGATATTTTTTAAGGCTCAATATCAAAATTGAAATTTTGCTTGTGTGTGTGTTTTATACTCCGAAATATTTGTATGCCTAAATCAAATTATTCCTATCCGCAAAGACAATCAATAAATGTGTGTTTTATGGAAACATGTTTTGCTAATCTGGCTATTTGCCAACTTTAACTATTCCAATATCAATTAAAATAACTATCAACAGATATTTAATGTTTACGTGCCCTCAACTTGTATTTCAGAGTGCACGATAAAGTTGAATGTACTATTTTGTAGATATAAAGAGGAACTGTCGGTTATCAACCGGGTTGGAAAAACTGGTCAGAGCCAGAGTGTGGACATGAGGACATTGCCAAGTTAATAAACAAAGCAAACTTGGCCTGGGCGGGTTTCTCTGGTCTGGTCTGGGGTTTGCACATGAGTAGACGTTTTAATTTTATCGAACGGATGACAGGCACGACAGCAGGACAGCAGGACACCAGGACACCAGGATAGGACACAAAGACAGCAGAAGAAACACGCCCAGTGTTGCCACTTTACCGCTTTTCCTGCCACATCTGGCTTTTTTAGGGAAATGTTTTGAAAAGACCGCATTGTGATTCATTCTTGCTTTTGTATAATTTCTCTACAAATATTTGCAAAAGTTATTTAAAAATCATAAATGTTATTATTACTAACCCGCGAATCGCACTTTAAGCACTTCCTTTTAAAATTCCTGGACATGTGTCTTCTTTTATTGAAAATTGTATTCATTATTGAATAGTTGCTGGCTTTGTTGATCAAAAAATAATAATAATTACTTTGAATTGTAACAGACCAAAACATGTTGAAAAAACTGTTATAAAATATTAAAATATTGAAAGGATATATTGTTTAATACTGTATTATTTTCATTTTGACCAGAAATTACTAGAAAGGATAATATTATTAAATATAAAAAATTAAAAAAATATATTGGAGAGACTAACATAATATCTAAAGCAAATGGAAAATATGATATTGGTTTTTTCGTTTTTATTTATTCATATTTTTTCTCTGAGCCATTTATAGCGCTAGGCATTATTGAATAATTTATTTGGTATGATATTAATAATATTTATATAATCGAAAGACACTGAGCAAAATAGTTGCCACTCGTGAACATCAGTGAAGCGTATCGTAATCTATATGATTAAAGTTTATGCAAATAGCGGTTTTGTGTGCAGCACTGAACCGGACACACACACACGCACACACACACACACATGCACACACACACATGCACACACACATATAAAGCAGCGAGCGGTTTCTCAGAATAGAGCACGCTTCGAAGCGCAAATAAGTTCGATTCAGTGTGGGGCAAAGGCAAAGGAGTATTACCCATTGGACATTGATAAACTGTATTAAAAATGGCAAAGGACATGCCAACAAGTTCACATGTGCTGAGCAGGCGAGCGGATTTCACAAGCCGTTGCTCTTTAATTTAAATATGTTTCAATGCACAAAGCTAAATTAAAATGTATTTATAAAGCTGGGAGGATCACTGGGGAGTGTTGGTGTGTTGTGTGTGTGTGTTTTGCTGTGTGTTGTCACAGGAGCATGTAAGCATCCCTTTTAATGACTATTTTTATAAATGTGGATTACCTGTCAGAGAGTCCTCTAATAAGAATATTCTTGCTTAGCAATTTTGTGCACTTGCTTCATTTAGTACAACAACAAAGGCAACAATATCCACAACAACAACAACAACAACAATAAGGGCACAGTTCCATGTATTTTCATTTGTCACACGCTAAAAGTGTGGACCACAGCTGCCAGCTGCCAGACTCCTTTGGCCAAAGCCGCCACAGATTTCCGAGTTTTCGTCACTGCGGCACAGAGGACATGCGCCACGGCAGGGGTAATTATAAAAAGTGATATCTAAACTGCTATGGGGTGAACAGATCTTTGGCATTGCCTGATGGGATTGCGGTGTGAAGTTTTGTCAAGAAAATTATGTAACACCCAAGCGAAATCTAAAAAATCCCATAAATTACTTTGGCAAACTGTCGCAAGTCTTTAAAAAGATTAAGCATTGAATCGGTGATGAACAGAAAATGTTTTAAATGAGGATTGAAAGAACCATCTATCCTAGGCAAACCGAAGTTTAAATGCTCTTACGTATTTAATGACAACCATGCTTAAATTGCAAGTTGGTTTAGAAGAACTCAAACCATTGAATTTTTATTTTTAGATTATAATGTGTAAAAGTTTGTGTACAAAAATGATTACTTTTAACTAAGAAAGCAAAAGTAAGTTGGTGGAAATACCAAGTTTGACAATATCCTATGGGCTTAACAAAAGTTTTTCTGTCACTGTTTCTTAAATGAAATATTTTTATCTGTAAGAAAAATTACTTTCAACTAAGAAAGTGGAAATACTAAGTTTGGCAATATCCTGTGTACAAGGCGCACATCCCACAAACTTTCGATCCGGTGTGAAGTACACATTTCTCGGGGAAATCCAAGTGAGCCAAATGACTAGTGTTGCCCATAAAATCTCATAGATGAGTGGGCGTATCGATAAACCCACAAACCGACTCAACAAGGAGAGTTCAATTAGCGCAGTTAACCAGCAAAAGCAGCCACAATTAGCACCAAATAAAGGAAGACGAGATGGATGTTTTTTGCATGCCACACAGAATGGCTCACTTAAAAGCTCGGATGCAGAGCAGCAGTAGCAGCTGCGGACGACGCACTGGCTCAGAAGAGCCCGTGCATGCAACGGATGAGGGAAGAAGAAACGGCAATCAAAATGGAACGACCAAAACCGGAGGTTAACACATTTTGCAGTTTGCTCAACCTCATAATCAGCAAAAATGTGGGCGAAGAGTCAGGAGGAGTTGATGGTGGTCATTCACAGTCACAGTTCCACAGTTCCAGTTACAATCCCTCTCTGCTCTGGCTTGTTGGAACCTGTGCAAAGCAGCCGCAGAGCTTAAAAAACAACAACAACAACAATAACAACAACACAAGCAATAACACTAACAAGAACCTCAGTGGCAGTAACGCCCAGCAAGCAGCTTCATGGCCGTTTAGGTTAATTTCCCTTTGATGATGATGATGGCATGTTTTGCGCGACCATTCAGGCGTGCAATGGACTTGCTGCTCACTCCAGCATGGGGTATGTGGTATGGGGCATGGAGTTGGGGGAGGGGTAGGGGGCATGTGGCACAGAGGCGTGCCGCCGCCCCACAGAGAGTAGATGAATGCGCTTCGCACTGTGTGCGCTTCAATAGTTTTGGAACCCTCCACAACCACCTCATGCACAGTCCAACCGCATGTTCGGGCAACACGGCAGCGGGCAGCGGGTAGCGGGAATAAGCAAAGTTGGTCTCAAGCCGGGCAAACTTTGGCCATGCAAAGTAAACTCAAATTCAAACGCATTACTCTTCCACCCATCTCTCTCTTTCTGTGTCCAGCTGCCAGGCTCAATATTTATGCCTGCGAGACAGTAAAAAATCAAATAAAAAATTTTAGCTGTGCTATAATAATCATGCTTGCATTTCCCACACCAAATTCTCTCATTTATATAGTATATATAGTATATATCTACATATTTTTTCTAAGTAATTTTGACGCCTAAACGCGGCAAAAAAGCAAAGTCAGCGGGAAAATTGAATTAGAGTTGGAATTTAAATAGAAAAGGAAACCTTGAAAGCAGTTTGGCAGCCAGTAGCTTTTTCCCCATTTATTTGACTTTGCTTGTGCGTTAGCATAAATTATATATTTTAATGATTTTAAACTTACCTCAAGCGAAAACGACGCTAAAAATAAAACAAATAAAAGTGTAAAAGTCTTTTCAATTTGACATTACTATGAAGTACTCTTTAGTCAGGTGAGTAATTCAAGGAAATTAATTTAATTTGAGGACTATACTATTTATTTGTATATATAATTATATTTGTTAGTTCAGGTAAAATTAAAACCCAAAAGAATCAGCGCCGACATTGCTAAGTTTTGTGATAAAAATAAACATTTTTCGTATGCCAACAATTTTTATAGCCATCAATGACATCTTATAATAGTAGTAACAGTAAAGTTTAATTGGGGAATTTAAAGTATTCAAAAATCATAACCTTACTGCCAGCATCAACGGCAGATTAGAATCAAAATTACCATTACATCCATATTTTTACAACACTTTCGCCAAAATGGAGTCAAGAAACGATTCCCAGACTTAAGGACGCGAGTCTCTTTTAAGTTACCTGAGCTAACCAAGGCTAAAATATGTTCAGCCCCAAAGCACTTTATGATTACAGCGCATCATCAAACTCAATTTAGAGACCCTCCTAACCAAACACACAGACACACCCACACAACCACTTTACGGCCCACTGATATCGACTAAAATCTCTACTGCGGAAATATTGAAATCTAAAAAGCAAATAATTTAATTCGCTTAAACTTTCGCAAGGAGCATGGGAATAGCAGCGACGAAGGGGAAGAAGGATGTCGGATGACGTAGAGACTCAGACAGAATGAGATGGGACAGACGAAATAGACAAACGCCGCTGTCGTCTCACATCCGGCCATGAAAATGGGGAAGTGGGAAAATGGAAAAACGGGAGTTGGTGGCAGGACGCTGTGCGGGCTGGTACCACACACTGCCGCCATCAAATTTGAGTTCAGAAGCGGGTGAGAGGGGTGTTTTTTGTGGGTGGTGTTGCTGACGGTCTGGCCTGGTCCTGTCACGCATAATCAACCACTCCAAAAGCCAAGCCCAGACCGAAACCGATGCCGACACTCGACACTCGGCGTTTTAGCTGCCTGTCAGAGTCGGCAACGTTGGGGCTTGGAGTCGAGTCGAGTGGAGTGGAGTGGAGTGGAGAGGAGTAAAGTGGAGTCTATCGTTCGGTTTCTGGACCGGGACATCAGAGAGCGACATCCGCATGTCCCCGTGTCTGCGTTCACATCCGCCTCCTTGTTCTGAGTCTCTGCTGTCTCATTTGCTTTCAATTTTTATTTGCCGTGTTACAGTCGAGCAGCAACAGCAACAACAACAACAACAACAACAACAACAACGGCAACAAAGTTGAAGTCGCCGTGAGGCATTTGACGCGTCAACGTCATTGCAGCCACCCAAATGCTTTTACGGGATGGTCGTGGGGGGGATTGGTGGAAGGCACACGGTCTGTGGCTACGACATTGTTATTACCTTCGGACATGATTTTGAGCTCCAACTTCGCTTCAGTAGATCATTTTCACTGCTGGGTTGATAATGATGATGTGCAAATTTCATAGGTTGGTTTTTCCACTTTTCCTTTTTTTATTTATTTATTTTATTTTTTTCGATTTTGGTGTGTTTATTTTTTGTTGCATGCGAGAAGACCAGTGACATGGTGATTTGCATATTTTTAACTTAGTTGATCCATGACAAGCTTGGCCAAGACCATCTCAAAGAGGGCAATTAAAAATCGTCAAAGTTTATGAAGGCTATCACGTCGCGAAGATGGCTTGGCTTTTGTGCTGCCATGAATACGAAATAGGCCACGGAACAGATTTGCAGTAGCATTATTTTTATGGGCTCTTAGCTGAGCAAATGACAAGCTAAGCAAGTCGAAAATACTTGGACATATTCAGTAACTTAAATTAAGTACATTAAGCTTTGCGGGGCTTATAAAAATATTCAATTATAAGCATTTTGAGAAGCTGAGCCTCTTTTATAAAAATGCTATTCAGATTTTAAAGGTTATTTTTATATATTAACTAAACATTTCATAATAATTCAGTTAAGCTTTATAAAATATGATATAAAATGAAATATTTTTTAATCTGCACAGCTATTTCCAATTTTTAATGGGTACAAATTAAATAAATACAGAAAATCTGGCATTATTATTATAATTAATTATAATTAACTAATTAAAAAATGTATTTATTTTAGCTGCGATAAAACATGTACAAACCCAAATTACTAGCGGAAACCATTGTTGCAGAACAAGAGGCAAGTCGCCTTTATTATTTGGGGTACATAAGCAAAATTGTATTGTGTGGAAATGGTGCATTATGCAATAAACAACCCTCGTTACATATTATCATATAATAGTCGAATTTTCTCCTCTGTCTCGTCTTGACTTTACTATTCGCCTATTTAAATTTCCTTAGTGATGACAGCAGCTGACACTTTCTGTCACTTCAAAATTGTTAACACCAACAAAGTCTCAATGTCCATTTGCCATACATCTGTCTCTGTCTCTCTCTCTCTCTCTCTCCCTCTTTCTCTGTTTATCTCTTTATCTCTCTGTCGCACTTTTTCTCGTTTCGTGTCTTCTTTTTGCAGAGAATCATCTTACGTGCCACCACGTCTTATGATGGCATGGGTGTGGATAGAATGTCCAAATGTTATGCCCCGGCGATTGCCACCGCTTGCTGCATTTCAAATCAGTTTTGTTTGCATGTCCTCTGGTGCATAACAAAAAAGAAATTGAATTTGGGTTTCTGCCTGTAAAGTTGGAAAGGCACTTTGAAGACCTTTTTACATGAAACAAGCAAACAAACAAATCAAGAGAATACTCCAAAGACGTTTAAGGACACCTCTCAAATCTTCCTCCTCTCATCAACTTGTATTGCTTGAGATATCTGAGATTCTGCATTTGATTGACTGACTTACTGACTCGTTTAGTTGTTTACTGATTGACTGATGGCCTGAGTTGTCTCTTCTGGATGTCAAGATACGACCATTTCCCCTCTCTCTCCCCTCTCTCTGTATCTATCTCTCTATCTTTCTCTGTCAATCTCAGCAAAAGCAGTTTGTACATATAAGCAACAATGTTCTGATGTAGTTGTTGCGAGAAGGTCAAGTAAAAACTTTTGTGATAATCATAGTTATATGTCAATTTTCATCTAAAAACTCAGCTAAGTGGGTCATCGCAATCAAGATGTAAAAATAAAGGTCACTTAAGTCAAGGAGGTTGGGTTGAAATCCGCATGGAGAATGTAGAAACTCAAAGGTTTCACCACACTGAATTCATAATTAATGATTATTTGACAAGGTATTTCTCATTGAAATTGATTTTACTTACATCCAACTTTTGAAATCTATTTTTGTTTTTGATAAAAATCAATATTTGTCTTCATTGCATTAAGCTGGCTCAGCTTATTTGCAGGGACATGCAACACTTTTCGAAGTGGGGAATTTTAAAATGTTTGCATTTTATTTCTGAACCATTTCTCTAATTTTTTGCTTAAAAATGCCTCATCATTTATTTAAAGTGCACTTAAGTTAACTTATTGTTTGTTTGATCCCCCGAGTCCAAAAAAAAGCCCTTGACTAAATTAAAAAAAAATTTTAAATTTTACATGTCGTTTGCTCTTTTTCTTCCTCTCTCGCTCTCTCTCTCTCTCTCTCTCTCTCTCTCTCTATCTCTCTCAGTCATTGTCTCCCTCTCTTTCGCAATTAATATGCAAATTGCTTCGTTTCTAATTAAAATAACTGTGCACTGCTTTTGAGTTTTAGCTCATTTCGAAAACACATTTTTGGCTGACTTCGTGTGGCTGCTTTGGCCCCAACACAGAAACCTAAGCGAAACGTTATTCATTTTCCAGAACCAGTTCCGCCCACATCCTCCCACGCACACATACAGGGGTGCGCGGTGTGAAGACAGGGATCCCGTGGGGTTTAGCTTTGGGATCTATTAGCGCTATATTGCAACTGGCTGCCCCCAACGCCGCTGACATTTGAGGTAACTCCATTGCCATAAAGGTGTGCGGCTGGTTTTTTGGGTTTGGCGCGCTCGCATTTTAAATTAAAAAATATTTACCGTAAGAGTAGCTTTTGGGGACGATATGCGGCAATTATAAAGGGGTCTGCACAGTTAGACTGTTTAAAAGAGCGACAGGTCCACAAATTTAAGTACCGTTGTAATATTTACTTTTTTTTTTTGCTTTCCACACGGCTACGCTTTAACGAGGTGGTAACGAGTTTTGGCCACGAAGGTGCAAGTTGCTGCCGCTGTTGCGTGGCCAGCGCCTGTAATTGTGATGTGGATTAAGAGCTCATTATGTAGGCGAACATTTGATATTAGTTTAAGAAAATCCCTAACTGAACACTTAAACATAATTGCCAGGGAAAACGATTTTATGATTAATGAGGGGCAAGCGAAGAGCGTTTAATGTTTCAGCACACTTAATAAAAGAGTAAATTTAGTTGCTAATAGATCTTTCAAGATGATATGAATCAATTCTCAATCAAGTTCCGAATCGGTAAGCAACTTGTTCAAGTATGAACATGAGATGCTGCAAGTTTCAGCTATTTTCATATATCCAAGAGGAACTATAGAGTCGAGAATATATATGAATAGATTTACAGAATAAGCAGTAGTTTCCAGAGTAACATAAGAAAAGCTAACTTAAAATGATACGAATAACAAATCCCTTTGATTAACAACCAGTTTCCACCTACGCATTTGCTGACTTCTACATTTTTGTTTTTTATTGGCAAAATTTGATTAAATCTTTTTAACCCTGTATTCATTATTCATATTATAATAATTGAAATTATGTTAAAGCCCCGGGCAGTAAAGTTACTTAAGATTAATATCTTTATAATATCTTTATAAACATTAAAAACTATTTTTGTTTTTTTTTTTTGTAAATCAAAGTTTGTCTTATGTTATTTTTATATTATTAAATTACTTTACAACCAAATAAATAACTAAATTGCAAAGTTTGCGATTGCAACACGAAATAGTTATCAATTTTAGTTATGTTTATTCATTATTAATTTGGTTGTTACATCTAAATAAAATTAAATAAATACATTTCTAAGTTTTCCTGTTGCGACAGGAAATTGTAGACAATTTAGTTATGATTATTCATCATTAATTTTGTTATTACATCTAGATACATGGTTTTAGAGATGTAAAGATGTAAACGGTTGAAGGCGCACACGTTACAGTTGCCGGTAATAGTTAATTTTAAACAACTAAAATCATAACAATTTAACTAACAATTACGGCATAATTTTATATAATTTGAATACACATATTATTTTTTAAAACAGTTTTACCCTTCCCAAATTTATGTTGAACTAAGGTTGTCATGTATATAATGCACAGATCTACTATCGCTATAAGAATATTATTTGATTTACCAGGTTTACCAAGTGCTGTTGCTCAAAAATTATAAATCCAGTACGGCAGAATATTCACTACACACAATCAGCTGGTAAGGTATGTTTCCCCTCAGTTCTGACGAAAAAATTAAAGTACTTTCCCACTCAGGGAATAAAGTTAAAAATCTGAACGTCTTCCAATCAGATAGCAGTAAATCCTACTACTTACCATTTCGATGGACTGTTTCAAAATACATTTATGTTCTAAATGGAAACTTTAATTCAAATTTTCATTACAAAGCACGTATTTACATGCTAGTTTATAAAATCATAATTACAGTCATTGAAAACTAGAACAAAATCGGGAGTTTATAGAAGCGGAAAACAAGTATTCTTCTAAATTTGCGGAGCGTTAAGCATATTAATCCATTTTTGCTCAGCCCAACAGGCAATGAATAAAAATCAATTGGAATTTAACTCCCATTTGAACTATGGGTTTTAATTAAAATGCAATTTGTAGTTTGCAGTTGGTAGCCACAAAAAAAAGAGATGGAAAAGAACTTTTCAATTAGTCTAAGTAATTAAAGTATCAGACCAAATTCGAGTATAGAAACCACATGACTGGCATTGCCTGACAATGGCAGCGCTAAGCCCAAAAGCATCTGCAACAAATCAATTTGCAAAGAACTTTTTATTGCAACTTGCAACTATTTTTAATTGTTGTTTGGCCAGAATTCTCTGGGCATTGCCGACTTATTCACCAACATAGAGGGACGGCAGATTATCGATCGATTTTTCCGATTAGTTACAAGAGCACGTCAAGCATGCGAACAGCCAGCCAAGTTAAAGTAGTCGCCCAACCAGGGGGCGACCCTGGTGCGATGCTGCTCTCCTTGTGTCTGATATCAAAGGACTTTAAATCAAAACTCAATTACACTTTTCACTGATGCTCTCAAGACTCTCGAGCAGGCACGTCCACCCCCCGCTGCGAAAGGGAAACTACCTGAAAGTTCACCTGTGTTTGATAGTGTAAATTACAGCTAAAAGGCGATAAAATACCCTGTTGGCCATTTCAAATATAAATTTGATTTAAACTACACTGTTGACAACGTAAGGCATAAGCAGCTTGCGAATGTCACTGGAAATATTTACCTTTTCTTGAAACCAACCACTGAAATCGAATCAATTTTATTTCCAATGATACAAATTAAACTAGCAAATCTATATTTTATATGGAATAAATTGCATTATACCTGAATATACTCTTAATGTTAAAATTTGATGATGTGGTCGAATGCTGGCATTTGGCATGGCCTTTGACCACGACTCTTGTTCCTAGGGTATAACAAAAGCGTGTCAAGGGTTCAGCCTGTTGACATTGAGTTCAGTTTACAGTTTACAGTTGTCAGCTTGTTCAGCTTTTCGAGTGCTTTTGTTTGCAGTGGTCGTCCACGGGATGCTTTCGGGATACTCTCTGGCGCCTGGACACGCCCCTCCCGCACGCCTCCTGCTCCGCCCCCCCGAAACGGGGCATTCGCAACGCGTCAAATTGTTTGATATGCAAACATGAAAATCACCAGCATGTCACATTTGCATATTAAAGCGCCAACTGCGCCGTGAGAACATGCAAAGGGAACATAAAGAACAAGGCTTCATTTCATTTCGCCCATGTGTGAGAATCGATGCTACTTTATCGTGTAATAAAACGCCACGTCAGAGAGAAATTAGCTTATTCAAACAAAGTTCCAGTATTCAAAGTATTCGAATAGGTTCTCGGCTGCATGCGGCACAAATTTCAATTACGTTGCACATGGCATACATAGTACATAGTACATGTTGATGATCCTATAGAGGGGGGATTGGCGACTCGGGCACGCAATGGCGAGCACTTACAACAACTTATAAATAGACGCAGTCTGTGCAAATTTTCACATTAATTAAATTTTCGCAACGGCGACAACTCACACACCCAGCCAGTCGAGAGCAAAGCCCAAAAAGAGACCTGCTACGATGGCGATGGCGATGGCTGCGACGTCAACGGCCAACACCGTTGACATATTGAAGGAAAACGACAGATTTAGTACATAATATATAGACAACATATACGCAAACTAATAGACAAGTGATGCCACTCACTAGGGCTGCAATGCAACCTCGACTAACAATGATATTATGGGGCATAACTTTGTGTCTAATATAACTAAATTAAGTCACCTTCCCAACGAGAAAGAATCCTCATCATAGCACTTGTTAGCCAAATGGAGACCCCAGAAATTGTAGTACTTTAGTGAAACATTCTTAAGCTCAAATATCCTATAAAACAACATGATAAATATTCTTACGTTCATGCAGTAATTATGATTGGTAGAAGAGCTATACACTCAGAAGGAGACATACTCCTCCATACTCCATAAAAGATAGTTTACATTTATGAAATATTTTGATAAAAAAAAAAAAACAATATTTGCAACATTCGATGTATTATTAGTATTTTAAGTCGATAATGGTTGGGCCATATTGAGTTTTTTAACATTGAAATTATTGCTGCCTACAAAATGTACAATTTCTGACTTCTGGATAGATATTTTGTAAGAAATTTGCAAATAGTTACTTTTTACTTGTTTTCATATAGAAAAAGTTTAAGGACAAACACTCAAACAATCCAGCCAAGTTAGTCTTTTAAAATCTAATCTTAAATCAACAGTTAATTAAAATGCTAAGTTAAACTTCAGTTTTCGCTAAATTTATATTGCATAACAGTACAAACCAATTGCAGAGACGTATTTATGTTATTATTCTAATTAAACACCTTATTCTAATTTATAAAAGTAATGTTTTTATTTCGTCAGTCGATTCATTTCTAAAAAGCACACTTATCGAACTGAATAAACTTTGGGTCTTATGCGAGCACTCAAAGAGCGAAAGTTTTCAAGATTTTAGTGCCAGCCCTGTGACATCTTGAGTGCCAGAAGCCCCCATCACCATACCCATCCCCAAGCCCATTCCCATTCCCATCTCCATACCAATCCCCGCTCTTGTCCTCCTCCTCTTCTTCAACCGGGGCGAGGCGTCGGCTGTCAGGCATCGAATGCATTTGGCAATGCGATGAGAATCCACTGGCCGAGGCACTCGTCTCGTTCCCAGCCGATGAGGAGGCTCTTACAGTGCCAGTGCCAGTGCCGTTGCCACTCGCCACTGATGCCTTCTATTTATAGCTGCACTTTTTCCCTCTATTTTGCTTACAATGCTACGCAAAAGTATGCGAAATGGCAAAAGAGACAACAGCAGCAGCAAAAACATCAACATCAACAGCAACAACAACAACAACAAGAACAAACTGAAATATTTGCTGTAATTATTTTTGATTTTGAAAATCTGCACCGACCAACATTTAGAAATGCATAAAAGATTGTTAATTTAATTGTACAGGGACAGCAAGCAAAATCTGTATATGTATTTGCGACATCCTAACTCAAGTGTTTTGAGTGCAATCTGAAATGGGCTAATTGGGCATTGGAATATGCATGACAACAATTCTTGGGCATTATGTCATTTATTTATTATTCAATTAATTCTATTTGAATTACATGTTTTTCTGTGTTTCAGGCAATTAGTAATTATCTTTAAATGATGACCATATACTATAGAAAAAACAACTTTGTGTCAGTATTAGATAAACAAGCAGCAGATTCCACTTTCCGTTCTTACTGACTTTAATTGTAATTTCATATCAAATATTTCACACAGCTCATTTGGGGTATTAATTAGATTTTGTCACACTTTTCACTATATTAAAATAAAATTGAATCTAATCAAAATATATTCTAGTACAATTACATTTAATTTACATTCATATTAAGCATGATTTTACAAATTACGCTCGCAAATGCGCATTAATATCCTATTTAGGCATTTGTATTTATATCAAAATTCGTTGAATTTATTGTATAATCCCTAATCAAATTTGTCTAACAATTCAATTTACTAATCGCAGACTTAATATTTTCTGACAATCGTGTTGATTCTATGATTTAATTAATATATCTCCAAAAATAAATACCCATAGCAAGTTGATAACGAATTTATTTGAATACGATTAATTTGTTGCAATTGTTGGGTGCCATTATAAATCATTCCATAGCCCCAGATATTTGTCGAGAGCATCCTTTTGTGGCATTCCAGGCAAATTGGCGACCTAAGTTTTAATGAAATGTTGCGGGTAGTTTACCTTGAGCTGTAACTCTATCTCAGCAAAGACCGCAACCAATCGCTGCCTCTAAACTTTTAATGAAGCTCGCCTGAAAGCGATTGCCAGACATCAATCTGAGATGCCAAGTGGAGCGATGGGAGCAACTGCAGCAAGGATGGGTTGAAGCGAACTGCTGAATGCTAATCAAATTAGAATTCCTCAGTGAATACACACCTTGAGTGGATATTAACAGCGAGTTGCTTTTGCGGTCAGCCACAGTTTGAGGAAGGCATTAATTATTTGCAGCTCTTGCTAAAGTATAATATTTATTTGAAAATTTAATGAGCAGAAGACAGAAGTCAAAATTGGTTTCAGGATTGCGCTGCTCTGCTCTCTGTTGCCATGACAAATCGCAGATATGCTTCCGTGCCACAATATATTGCCAACTTGTGTGGTGTGCAGCAGCAACAATAAATTCCACGCAGAGGCAACCCAAACGCATGCTGCACCAACAGCAGAATCTACTTAAGTGCAAAAACTGTAGCATACTTTACCGCTGCAGTTGCCGGCAAGACGGCACTTGATTGATGTAACTTGAAAAGCCACAGACACAGAGAGAGAGGGGATGTGGGTAATGGGGGGGTTGCCTAGAGTAAGCATGGGGAGCAGTCAAAAACGTTTACTTCACAGGAGCAGCTCAGCTTACGTGCTCCCTACATGGCCATTGTATATGTATTATACGAGTTCTCTCAAGGAATAGTCAGCTCACTGATGAAAGTTTTATATTAAAAAAAAAAAGAAAATCTATGTGTGCGTCGCTTGACTCCAGCGATTTGTTATGATTTACCGTATATATTTGACTTCACCTTGGTTTGGACTTTGACAAAATGCATGGTAATGTATCCAAATGATTTTCATTTCAAGAATTGAAATAAATGAGAGTGGAATATTAAAATTACCAATTAAATGCTCAGATCATTTAAAAGATCAGGTTTAGCCTTAGCTTTGAGTCTTAAGTCGAATTACAACCAACTCCTGCTGAAACAGTAGCCAGGACTTAATAGCTCCTCGCTCGCATCCTCGTTTGTAAAAGGAAATGAATATGCATATAAAGTGTACAATGCCATTAGCTCAATTTTAATTTTCCAGCATTTTGGCAGGGCAACGTCAGCCAAGTTATCCGGCAGATGCATTTCTCTCTGTCTGCAGTTGCGAATGCTTTTCAACGATAGTCAAAGTACCAACAAATAAAATAAAAAAAAAGCAAAAGCAAAGCAACAAAAGTGCGCAAGTTGCAAATCAAAAGATGTGCAGCCCCAAAAAAGAAAAAATAAGAAAGAGGAAGACAAGTAAAAGGAAAAGGATTTCCACTTTGGAGTGAGTGAATTGGGAGGGGGGGATGGTCTTGGTCTGCCAGGGACAGCACAAAATTGGCCAATTTACATGCGTTTGTGTTTTTTGTTAGCCAAGAAGAAACGGAGGATTGAACTTCAATTCTGAGTTCAAAGTTTTGTGTGTGCTTATGCCTGTGTGTGTGTGTGTGTGTGTTTGTATGTGTGTGTGTGTGTGTAGCCTCGACGACTATGCAAAGTGGCATTGCAGATATTGCAGTTACTACAGTTGTGCAGCTGCTGCTCAAATGCCAGCAAAGAGTATAAGCCCAGCCAAGCGGCACACTAAAGTGGCATTAAAAGATAGAAAGAGATAGGCAGAAACAGACAGTGTGAGAGAGAGAGAGAGAGAGAAAGATGGAAGGAGATGCCGCAGAAAAGGATTCAAAAGCTGCTTTAATAATCGGCAGAGTCTGCGGAACAGGTACAAGTTCCGTCGGCTTATTTACAATTTAAAAGCATTTAGTTACATTTCTGTGCTTAATGTCATTTTGTACGGTACAAAATACAGCTAACTGAAGGGAGCTAACGTGTTTCATGTGTTGGCGTCGTAGGTGCTTGACTTGTTCACCAGGGCAACCAACGGGTCGTATGTGCGATGTGAGTTGTCTCCTGTTAAGTATCCATTTAATGCTGTTAGATTTGCGGAAAGTGTGTCAAAAATTAAGTCAAGCGCCGAGTAATGCTTTGATGCAAAGAAATATTTGAAATAATTAATTACGTTGTCCGAGACAAACTGTTTATGTTGCTTAAATGGTCGTTTTGTTTAGGATTCTTAATTTCTGTTGACTAGTTGAAAATATTAAGCTTCTTTAAAATTTGCATTATTTCATTAATATAGATCAACATTAACGTCGAGAAAGCAATTTAAGTTGCAGAGCTTACAGATGCAAGAACTGTTTCGAATTAATCGAAATAGAAGAACGAAAACGAAAGAAAATTTAACGCATTTAACCAACGAAACCAACTGTCAATGAAGCTTAATTATAATAGTTTTTTGGAAGCTCGTCAAGGCAATCTATACTTAAAAAACAATGCTTGTTTTGTGAATCAAAAACCAAACTGCAAAATCGGTCAAAATTCTAAAAACAATTAAACGAAAGTGGCAAATTAAGCTGCTTATTTTGATTTAAATTAAATTTAAGGTTAATAGTTTAAGATGATGGTGAATTAATATGTTTTTCGCCTAAAGAAAGATGCATTGCGTGCAATTTCACAATTTTTAGTTGATAGTTGGTACTAAAAAATTTTGTCTTTTAGATATTTATTTAATGATCGATGACAACTAAGCTAAAATTCTTGATCGAAAATACAAAGGAAAGAATGTTGTAATAATAATTATTACACTTTTTATTGGCACATAAATATATAAATTAATCAGAAGTTAGTTGGACAAAAATTTTCAATTAACTTTGATGCTTTTAACTATCGTATAAACATATTTTAGCTCTAATTACTTGATAAATAAAGTTTTGAAATTGTCAAGTAGAAACTTTCTTATTACGTTACTATTTTTAGACCGAACTGAGTAATAAACTCTTTACAAAATGATAACTTTTTGCTAATTACATGTCGTATTTGTAACAAACAATTTAAAAGTCATACAAAGAGTGAAAACCACACACTTGTCACACACAACAACAACGAAAAATACAAAAAGGAGTCGAGCAAATAAAAAGGACACGTCAATGGCAGCCAGGATAGGGACGAATCGCTTTGAGCGAAAAAAGCATTTAACAATTTTACAAGAACAATATTCAATTTCCGTCTGTCTAATAAGTTTTTGGCTAGCAACACACAGCACTCACACACACACACGCACACAGGCAAACTGTACCGGAACGATGGCATGTTATAAGTCCAACTCAACATTCCTGCCTGTCTGTCTGGGTGCCAGTCCTGGCAACTGTTTGTACAGACCGAATAAAGTTCCATTACTCAAACTCGAACAGCAACGCACATTTTCCTTTAATTTCCTTTTTAGTTTCAACGCCAACTAGCTCGTCACGACAACCCCAACTGTACTCCTCTCCTCTCCTCTTCTGCTCTTCTGCCCCATTCTGTTGCATGCTACGTCTACGAGAGAACTGTCAGCTTAAAGCATCGATGCATATCCTCAAGCTTTCATGAATACCCGCGAGGAAATGCAAACAAAATTTTAACGGCCAGGGAGCCATATAAAATGCATTTGAGTAACTAGCTTTAAGCACAGCGAGCACGTCCACGTTCACTTGGGAGCCAAATAGATGCCAGCCCGCATACCGCTCCACCGCTCCACCCCTTCACCTCACCCCCAAACCCCGAAGGGATGAGGTGAATTGCAGTTGCAACTACAGCTGCGGCGAATTATGACGAAAATATTGTTAATATTTTAGACAGTTCCGTGCCGGTAAGTCGCTTTATTATCACAAGCTCATGCGTTACGGTAATAAGCTGCTCGTGCTCAGGACTCATAACATTGTATGTCCGATATCCATATACTTTAATTTTGTTGTCAAGATTGCAACGCACCAAAGCAGACGTCTCCGATCTCTTTAAGTATATTTGTTCTTTATTAGCTGCACCTGCCTAGTTCCTCAATCCGCACCAGCTTAAAACCTTTTTTGCTAAAGATGACTGGATTGGAACACTACATCTATATGTATGATAAGTTTTAAGTGTTGTATATGCCTACATAAATCTAAGTCCCATGACTTTGTGTCAGGTTTGAAATACCTAGATCAATGCCAGATTTGAAAGAGGCATCCTAATAAAATTTTAATAAAACGAAAAACAAATAACGAAAATTTCAAATTCAAATGTGAATTAAAATTTAAATATCAGAAGATTAACTCCAGTCTTCAAGGGTTTATAATTTAGCTAGCCAAAGATAACAGTTCAAAGCTTTGGATGCAGATGTAAAATAGGAGCAGTAATTGAGATGCATAAATTTCAAAATGTATTAATATTATTTTTCTTACGAAAATTCTACTTTTACTTCTATAACCACTCTGAATAGATTTTCATTTTTTACATTTCAATAAAAGTGTCGAAGTCGTATTCAAAGAAGTAACTACAAATTTATCATAAAGTTAAAGTAAAAATCATTCGAATTTGTTGAGTCTACGGTGGTCCCAAATAAATACGGAAGGGTGCCTCCTGTCTCTGCCCACCTGCTGTCTGAGTCTGCGCCCACGCCGCAGCAAGGCAAATAGTTAAGCGCAGACGGGGTACCGTTATTGGGAATACTTGAGTAACGGGGTAAAGGGGAACTCATCGCAACATTGCGGTTGCGTTAGTAGACGAATGCGATGGGAATGACAGACGATGTAAAAGAGTTCATTAATATTGCAAGTTGGACTGGCGACAACAGCAACGAGAATGACAACGACAACGACGACGACAACGAGGACACCACATTTGAACTGTGCGCACAATTATTTTGTAATTTGTCATATTTTGTAGGCCTCGACTCACGTCAGAACGCCAGATTGGCGGAACGTCAGCAGCCAAGCAGCGGTCGCCTACGCAGAGGCGAGGTGCCTTTGTCCAAATTTTCAAGTAGCAAAGTCTCGGGCTCAAGTGGCTCGACGGCCTACTAAATAGGAAATGCGGGCTAGAAGGGTTCATGGTATGGGGTACGGCTTGTATCCTACCAACCAGCTGCATAATTGTTTGTATTTTACGCTTTACATGAAAGCTAAGCAAATCTTTTGTTACACTGTCTACAACAACAAGGCTGCTCGTCCTTAAGCCAACCATTCGCTTGCACCACCAAACCAAACCGCTTCGCAACCCCTCGTCCAGTCCACTCACGCGTTCACAGATATGCCCCGCAATCATCTGGCAACCCTTTTTAGCAGCTTTTGTTGGCCTTACGCTTTGTGTGCATATTCTAAACATGGCGGCGCTTGGCGGCTACCTCAACCAACTTTTGGGGCCAGACTGCGTCGTCGCCGTTGTTAAGACCTTAATAGTGCCTACCCCCAATCTCTCGTGCAGCAAAGCAACCCACCCCACCACACCCACGCAACGTGCATCTAGCCAACAGTGAGGCAGTCAGCCAGGCAGTTTTGTTGTTCTGCATGTTTACCTAGCCCACTCTTCAGCGTCCACATCAGCAGCAGCAACAGCAGCAGCAGCATTTAATTCCAAAGAAAGAGTATAATAAGTAAATCGCTAGTCATCGTGCATATAGAGAGAATTTAGACCTTAACCTATACCTATACTACTTATATGGTATGTCATCTTTGCTCCTATTGACAAATGATAAATGTTTAGTGTGTAAATAAAAATTGAATTTTAGTGTCTGTAGTATTTCCGCTAGAGTATTTAGACTTCATTGTTGTCCATAGTTAAATATAATTCGTCATAATTTTCATGTGCTGCAGTTTCTCCACACAATCCTCCGCCTCTTTGCTCAGAACAACTCTTGTCCGGTTCTTTGGCTGACTTTCGTTCTGCTTTATTTATATGCAATTTTTTTTATTTTATTCTTTTTTTTTTTTGTTTTTTGTTAAATTACATGCACATATACACAGTCAAATATTTATTTAAAACTTATGCCCCAGGCCTTTCATTACTGTGCACGTATTCTGTACTCTATAGTTTCATTCATTTCTTTTCATTTTTTTAATATTTATACTTTTGATATTTTCGCTGTGCAAATGCGCGGCATGTTGTTTTATGTTTGCCGTTCGTCTCTTTTTTAGAGAGTTCTGCTGGTTATGTTTTTTACTCTAATTTTCTGCCCTTAAAATCATTACTCACTTCATTTACTTTTTGTCTCACTAAGTTCATTTTCAGCTCATTTACACATCTTCTTGTGTCTAGTGAAGTTATAATTAGTCCTGCTGGCCTGCACCATTGTCCTTGCACGAGAACAATGTGTTCCATTGTAGCGAGCAAATTTCTTAAACATTTAATGGGATTTTCCCACAGAATCGCTTTGAATTATATTATCCCGGCAAGTAACTGAACTCATTGAAAGTATGAGCTAATCAGAGTTGAGGCTGATGAGCAACTACTGTCGGGTGATTATCGTTGGAGTGACAGTTTTTATATCATGGCACTGTGGGATGATGTCTAGAAATAGAAATTGCTTGCCAATAATATTAAAAAAGCAATGGGAGTAATGATAGGAACTAGACTATAAATAATGTATAATTACAGAAAAATATACACAATATTATAATAATATTAAAAACCACAGAAAATAATTTTTAGCTTAGATAGCTTTAAAATTGAGAGATAAGATCGGATAGAAACAGATTTACAGACAGCAATTGTAATATAGACTTGGCAAGTGATGATGGACTAATAAATACAAGCGATTCGGGCTGGAGACTGTTCTTCAATTCTTTACAAGGCCTATTCGAATACCCAGGCAGTAAATTGAAAGGAACGAAGAGATCTAATGGAACTAATTGGATAGCCTGTATACATATTTTCCGCTTCGAAAACGAATCGAAATACCTGCAGCAACTGACAATAAGTTACTATAATACTATATAATTTGATGTACAATCAATTATGTCATTTCGACCCGCATATATGTATTTTTTATAATCGTTATCGATTGCTTATCGATGCATGCACTCAAATCAGATATATAATTTTAGACAACAACAACTCTATTGAATGTAAAAATAAATGTTTATATATATTAGAGCTTGCAAATAAAACTGTCCATTAACTCACCCGTCAAAATTGTAGATGGATTTATTTATTTATAGGCATTGCTCTGTAAATGGCGACGCTAATCGAATCAATGAGTTTTGCGTTTAATTGTAAATTCTTTGGTTTGGTTCACTGATTGGTTTCTGGTTATTGTTAATTGGTTTCGTTATTATCCCGTTTGATAATTTGGGCGCCAAAGTACAGTTAGAAAATGTGCTCACACTCGCACTCACGGACACACTGACACTCTCTCACCCTCTCTTTCGCTCACAAACACATAGACACGGACACAGACACACACACACACACTGACGGTTTATTATGATGACGTTTGTTGTGGTTTTGGCGGCGTCTGTCGATTGCCACTGGGGCAGGCTGCTAATGCAGTTTGTTTGTTTGGTGACGTTTATTGGATTGAGAGACGCGTAGAATGGCTAATACAAACTTTGGTTGTTGTATTTATTTAGCTGCTGTGCGGCCAGAAATGAATTTGGTTTTCTGTCGATTGGCTGTCGATTGTCGATTGTCCGTTGTCGGTTGATCTGGTGATGTGAAGCGCACACAGGACACACACAACTTGACTGAGCAAAACTGCACAAATAACTGAATTGAAATTTTGCCGCACTGAGTAAGGGCACACCGTGGGAGAGCAAATCACCATGGTCTACAGCGGGTTCATGGAGGAGATGGGGTATATTTTGGGGCTTAGCGGCAAAAATGTTGGCTTTTGCTTATTTTTGGCAGCACACACGCTAAATAATAAAAGAACACATTTCTTACAGGAGAACACACACACACACACAACTGAAATTGCACTCGAGTGCATTTTAATTGATTTTTTTTCTTTTCGCATGCACTTATTGTCACTGAGAGCGAAAGAGTGAAAGAGCGAGAGCGAAAGCCTTCTGCCTTGCCTCGTTTGTTACATGCGGCGTATGCGTAACATTTGCAGTTTCATTTGGCACGCACCTGACTTTGAGTGAGTTTCGACTTGTTGGTGAGTGAGTTTTTCTCTTTTTTTTCTTGTCGATCTCCTCTACGCGTCGTCCCCTTCTAGGTCAATTAATGTTGTCGGTCTCATATTTTCAAGTTTTAATTACCGCTTTATATATTCAATTTCAACAGGCAACTTGCCAAAATTAAGAAAAAAATAAATAAAAACCAAAAACTGAATAAACTTGCTATGGAAACAAATTTTTAATTAATTACACAAAAAAATCCAAACAAAAGTGAGTAGCCCTCGCTTGAGTGTCGAGCTGGTCAAACAATTTGCATATTTTGCCAGACGAAAAATGTGTAATGAAGTTGCTGAAGGATGCTCCTTGTCTTCTGTGCTTCTGTACCCATATAGACAAAGTTTTTTTAATATGTAAAGTGTGTTCAAGGGGGTACAATATTTGAAAGGTGAACAGGACTGGGCAAAAAGAAAACCCATTTCAGCTCAAATTTCCATTTAAAAAGGTAAAAAAAAATCTGTGTCACCTTTAAGCGGTTCACAGAGCTTCTTTTGGACTAGCATAATGGACAAATAATGTCTTGTCTACCAGAATATGCCACGGTAGAAGATGATGTGAGCCAATAAGTCATTAAAAAACAGCAAATTGAAGTAGAAGTTGCTTTCTTAGAAATCATATTTCAGGACTTTATTTTTGAAACAGTGAGTACTTTCCTCATTCATCATAGATTAAATGTTTAGAAGCCGCGTTTAGGATAAAAATAATATTCGAAAACATACTTTCGGGGACATCAGATCTGAGTAACTTGTCAAAATGCAAAGCTAAATAGTATTAGAATTCGCGTACATGATATATATGATATAAAATATCATAGTAAGAAATCAGACTATGATATACAAACAAATAATGCATTTCAAAAATAAATTAATTTAATTTTTGTCCGTCATTGTCGAGAGTAAAATACCAATCCGGAATCGAAGCTGTATGTTTTGGAAGACCCCAAAAAGCAAAACAGTAAGAACGCTGTAGTCGAGAAATCTCGACTACGATATACCCCTGAACGCAATTATTAAAAAAAATCTAATTTTGTTGGTAACTTTCGCTTTAAAAAGTTTTGCACCTAGAATCTTATAGCAAACAGAGGCACTCAATTTTTTATTTCACAAGCCCGAACTGATTCCTAATTGGCTGGCTAGAAACACGTGCATATACATACATACGCACACGCAGTTGTATTTAACGGGGCTCTGCAGAATACACATAAGAACATATTTACGCTCGTATCAATTATCATGCCATCTCTTTCTCACACATGCGCTCGCATACAGAAAATGCTTGCGGCTGCTGGTAGAAATGAGATCAATATGAGAATATATTTTCGGCCATAAATTTGGGCAGTTGATCATGTTAGCCATGTGCATATTATGTTAATTGGAATGCTTTAAAATTGTGGAATTTATTGCTATTGGAAATCGAAATGAATCGATAATCGATAAACGGAGACAGAGTATCGAAAAAAAAATATCTAATCCGGATATACAAGAACCTATATTCCAAATTTCAGTCTCTGAAATCCGCGTGCTCATACAAACAGACGGAAAGACGGACAGACTGACATGACTATATAGACTCGGCTGTTGATCTTGATCAAGAATATAAGTACTTTATGGAGTCGGATATGCCTTCTTCAACCTGTTACATACATTTGCAGAAAACCATTATTCCCTTAGTACCCATTTTAAATGGGATCAGAGTATAAATAACGGAAACAAAACACGTCAACAGTACATCATCTGTGCACGTGTTGATACTGACCAAGAACAAATATATATTTACATTTCTTTAAAAAAAAACACTTACAAATTATTTTATAAACTTTATTTTTTAAACTTTTGATCTATGAATAAAACATTTTATATAAAATAATTATAAGCGCAGAAGAGATCGACTTGGAGCATCGAAAGAAGATAAACAAATAAAATTAATATAATTGGATGTTAGAGACCAGAGATCTCGAAAGTTAAGCAAAACAATTTAAATTTACATATTCAACACATAATATTTACATTTGTATGTGTGAATGTATCAGCTATGTAGCAAACATATCTTTGATGAATATAACAACAAATACCACAGTCGCTGCCCTTAAACGCAGTAATTAAAACACAACTAGCAATACAGGGTGTCTTGTAGGAGCCAGCAAAATTTGAGATGAGACATGCGCAAAAGGTCTGTAACTCGAAGTAAAATCACTCAGAAACCCACTCGCAACAGAAACAACTATAGCAATAATGCAATAAAACACCTGGAGCCATGTAGCCATGCAGCAACAACAATGACAGTCAGCGCAGGACGCGAGACGGGGGAGCTGAAAAAATAAAAATAAAAATAGCAAACGTCAGCTGCTAACAATACTTACAGCCCATGGCACAAAGCGGAATTGGAGTGAATTGGTAGGCTAACCAACAAATACAATGGCAACAGAAACAACACTAGAAACGGAACAAAATTGTCGCCACAACGTTTTTGGGCAGTGTAAAGCGCGCGGCGCTGCGCTGGATTTAAAAATTAATGAATGAAATTTTGTACAAAATTTGTGTATACAATTGCAAATTTATGCGTCTATGTGTGGGTGTGTGACACTCATATACATCGCTTGTGTGTGTGCACACAAGAAAAGTTTACCAAGTTTTGTGACTTGTGTTTTTAAGCGCAATTGTATGCTCAATATTCAGTGCAGCGTTATTTGCAATAATGTCAGCCAATCCAAGTAGAATAACAGATGGCTAAATTGCCTTAAATAACTGTGCAAATTGGCCCTGTAACATACATAAACAGATACACAACAACAACAAGGGGAGCCATAACAAATGGTCTAGTTACGGACTAGCTGTTAGTTTCACAGAGTTACTAATCAATTGCTATATATAATAACTTCTGCTCGGAATATTTCCCCATTTAAAAACGCAATAGCACTTATAGAAATTTCCATCAGCACATGAAAGCTCTTATATTATGACGAATGTTTGGTTTATTGTAAAAAAAAATTAAAATGTACAGAATCTCATTCAAAACAACATTCATCACTACAAAACCTCATAAATTTTTATACCCTGAACACATTGAAAATGGGTAAAAGGGTGTAATGGTTTTGTGCAAATTTACGTAACAGGCACAAGGAAGCATCTTAGACCTTATAGAGTATATATATTCCTGATCAGGATCAAAAGTTGAGTCAATATAGTCAATTCAGTATGTCCGTCTCTCCGTGTGCCTGTATGAACACCCGGATCTCAGAGACTATCAGAGCCAGAGACTTACAAAAATTCTCGTATATCCGACGCAGAACTGCCACCCTTTTTCGATTATCGATACATTTCGATTTCCGATAGCAATAAATTGCACAAATTTAAAGGCATTCTAATTAACACATAAAATGCACATACATAATATGATCAACTGCTCAAATTTCACCAAGATCGGATAAGCCAACCCCAAGTTAGGTTTGAAAATATATTCTCATATTGATCTCATTTCTACCAGCAGTCGCAAGCTGTCAGTAACTAGTCAGCCAATTAGGGATCAGTTCGGATTAAAATTTTGCAGTACATTCGTGTTTTTTACTCTTCAGTGCCTGTGCTTGCTATACAACTTTTTAATGGGAAATTTGCCAATAAAATTAGATCACACGACTACATAATTCTTACTTGTTTTATCGTATAGCTTATCTTTATGAAAACATTTAGCAGAATTTTTGTGGCTAACCTTAGAAAATATTTTACGAATAGCATTATATATATATTATAATTATTAGATCTAAGTCATTAACTGTATGACTCTAGCCATCTAAACTAACAAGGTAACAGCAATAATTAATATTTCTAGCAAGCGCGGTGATCGAACTCCAACAATCCAAATAAAATCCTTCACAATGAACTTGTATTTCATTGAAAACACCAGAAATATATTTATAATTATATTTATGCCCACAGTGTGGTTAATGTTAATCGCTCACAGCCGACCTCAATTGAAGGGCGTTGATGAGCATTGACCACTCGGACCATTGAACCAGACTTAAAATAAAAATCACCCCAGTTGATATTTTAATGTCATGTCATCAAATTGTAAGGTTAATGATAGCTTATGCATTAAATCAGAAATAGGTATTTGTATATATAAAAAACGAAAAATCAAATAAACAAATATTTTTAAATGCCTATAAAGCAAACATAACTGTTGTTCTGAGTCATATGATTACTACTTAGTTAAATGTTATACCCTGCAATCTCTTAGTGCGTCCATGTGCGAATTGCTGTCTACCCTTCAATGTATTTTAAGTTCCATGACCAAACTTCATTATGTGTTTTATCTCACATTTGCATGTATGCCTATCTATTTATAATATTTAATATTTTCTACATATTTTTATTAAAAAATGCAAAAGTTAAGAACAATAAAAACGATGTAACTTTAAGCACATCTTACTTATTTATATATTCATAGTATTTGAACAATAGTTTGATTTTATACCCTTTATATGTTGACAGTCAAATCATAATACTCTGATGATAATGTAATGAAGGTTCTTACATTTGTAAAAAGCGTACAAACGCAATTTTGACACACTCCAATGAACATGAACATAAAAAATACGCTAGCCAAGAATAATAATATAAAAAAAAATTGGAAAAAAACAACAGCACCGTCAACATTCAACAATTGTTGACAAAATGGTGAATGATTAGGCGCTATTAAAAATCGTTTCAGAGTCGAAATTGAAAAAATAAAAATACATTAATCGCTTATAAAAAGAACAAACGCTCTGATTTTGGCAAGCAGTGTTCAAAAGAATTTCACTGAGATTAAACACGGGAAAAACCACAAATATGGCATATCAACAAATTTCAAAAAATCGCTGTTTTTGGATATGCTTGATAGCTGTCCTGTTACAGAGCCAACTGGTGCAATCGCAATACAATGGGTATCCATACTATGGGGGAGTGGGTACTGGTGCGAGTGCAAGCGCTGGTGCCGGATATGGAGGTGGCTATGGAGGTTATGGTAATGGTTACGGATACGGCTATCCGTACTATTCATATCCCGGCTATGGATACACATATCCTGGCTACGGCTACGGGGGAGGCGGCGGCGGCTATGGTTACCCAGGCTATGGATATGGATACCCAGGATATGGATATGGTTATCCCTATGGTGGGAATGGGATAAGTAAGTAAAATGCACCATTTCTAACAATCTGAAAGATTCTGCATTTGGATTGTATATATGTGTTAGTGTTTTGGACTTGTTTTCTGTTATAGGCACAGCCTTTGCCAGCAGCAGTGGAGGATTTTCTACCGCAAGTGCGAGCAGTGGTGGAGGCTACTATGGTTAAGTGAAGGACTGGACAAATACTTAAGTTAATTAGTCACATACATCATACACATAGCGATTAAGTATTGATTGTAGTTGATTTTGTTGTTCTATTAAAGGCATGTTTTTAATATAAAAGTAAACAAGTCTGTAATGTGCTACGCATATATATGTACATAAAAAATATGATTATTCTTCCAATTGACATAACTTGTTAAATCAAAATAATAAAAACAGATAAAAAAAATTACACGAAATACAAACCTCCCGCCAAAATTCGATAGCAAATTCAAGTGCTGCAAAACGTAAGCATTAGTGGTGCACAGGTTTGGCGCGCAGCACAAATTAAGCGATGTGTACGCACGCAAACTTAGTCGATAAATTCTTGGTAGTAATAAATTTTTGAAATACAAACTAAGTCAATAGTAGGAGAAAAAGGTATACAAAGCAAAACATTTATAATGCCACAACTACGATTGGTAATATATTATCTTCTTAGTCTACTGGTTAAACAAATATTACAAACTTAAAAAATTTTTTTCCTTGCTTTAATTTATAATACTCAAACTTGTTTAAAGTAATAAAACTTGAAACTATCGATAGACATCAGCTGTGACGTGAACTAATATTTAAAATTGAGCACGTCTACACACATACATTTACTATGTTCTAACGGACGAATACATACTTACGTAGGAAGTCTCGCTAAGGCCAAACAATCACAAAGACTTCTCGTGTCTCTCCCTCCACATCGTTCGCAAAAAAACACACACAAAGTAAGCTATAATTGACTTAAATTAACGATAGTTCTAAAATTAAATATAGCAATCAATAATGGTGATATCTCTGTGAAAAATTTAAAATATGTATATCTAAAGTGAATTTCAGAGCAAAATCAAAACATTGCGTAATGTGTGGCCCACAAATTGGCAAACGAAGTGCATTCATATTGTGCCTGTACGTAAACTATACATACGTAATATGTGTGTGCATGTGTGTGTGTGTCTGTGAGCAACTATGTATATCTAGCTTGCAGATGAGTACTGTTGTATTCGTGCGCATGTTTTACTTGGCCTCAAAAACTTGTGACCATTTATTACACTACATACCGACATATAAATATATATTTATATGTATCTTATGCTATATATGTACATAGATTAGGTTGCCGCCAGCTCATTGGTAAAAATTAATCAATACAACAGCATAAGAACGCAACTATCAAATTAATTTACTTATATATATTTATTTACTGAATATTAATGCAAAAAAAAAGCTGACTGAACACTTATGACATACATAACATATAGACTGCAGTGGGGTGCTTTTCGTGCGCTCTTTCTAGCTCGAGCTACCCTCATCATATTTAACATATCTTTACCTCTTTCATGCAAAAGTTTTGACAAACGGAAATTTCCACAATCGCAGCATAGGGAGAACAGCTGATGCATGTTAAAACTTGACGATACCTGTGTGTGTGTGTGTGTGTGTGTGTATGTGTATATTTATGTGTGCACGTTCTGTGGGAGCTTTGCGAAAGAATCTCGCACGTTTACAGAACAATTGCCCAGTTGGCATTTGTTTACGCACGAGATTTGATTTGCTTGGAAAATTATATATACGTAATTAAAAGTATTTTAACAGTACTTTGTTATCGGTAACATTGAAAGTGGGTGTGTGTCTGTCGCACGTTTGGCTGCTTATCAAGTAAAAATCACGCGACGCCGCGCCGGCTGCCAGAGTCAGACCCCCAATGAACGTTCAAGGTTGCTGATAAAAGCGCTGCCGCTATGAATAAAATTAATTACTTTTTTTTGTATTTTTTCTATGTTATCGCGCAGAGCAACCCAATTCTAGCGTTTACATAAGAAGACAAGTAAATTAAAGTCGACACTCGAGCCCAAACCATCATTCCCAGCAAACAAAATGTTACGATTGATGCGTTCTCCAGCCATAGGCTCATCTTCCGTTCCGCAAAGCATTGCTCAAACGTATGATTTAACCTAATTCGATATGCAATTATTTAATAATATTGCAATTCTCAAATCGCAAACAGTTATGTCCGCAGTTTGGGCAGCGTTGTTGCACAACTAGAGCTGAAGGATGTCAGTGTTACGAATGAGCCCATCTTGAGTTATCGGAAAAACTCCGAGGAACGCAAAGCCTTGCAACAGGCACTGAAGAACACCGCCGCCAAATGTGAGGAGGTGCCCATTGTCATTGGCGGCAAGGAGTACAAAACGGACAAGGTGATGCATCAGGTGATGCCACACAATCATGCGCACAAACTGGCGCAATTCTACTATGCCGACAAGAAACTATTGGAGAAGGCCATCAAGACGGCTGTGGAAACGCAGTCAAAATGGGACCGAGTTCCGCTGGAGGATCGCTTACGGATTTGGGAACGTGCCGCTGACTTAATGGCGGGCAAATATCGTCAGGAGTTGAATGCAGCCACCATGCTGGGACAGGCTAAAACGGTCATACAAGCAGAAATCGATTCGTCCGCTGAGCTCATCGATTTTATACGGTTTGAAAATATAATATTTATAATTCATACACATCCACAAATGGTTTTTCGATTTGCACTTTTCAATTCAGTTTCCTTCGAATAATTTAAACATTGTAAAATAATAAATATTTCTCTTACACGCAGCATTCACGCCTATTTTCTCAAGGAGTGCGTAAAATATCAGCCCATCAGCGAGAATATAAAGGTCACGAAGAACTCAATGCGTTATCGTGGCATTGATGGATTTATAGCCGCCGTCAGTCCATTCAACTTTACCGCCATTGGAGGCAACTTGGCCTACACTCCTGCATTGATGGTATAAGTGCAAGGATTGGGTATTCACAATATGTACTCAACGTATATTTCTGTCTTTTCTCTGTTGTAGGGAAACGCAGTGCTGTGGAAGCCCTCGGACACGGCTCTACTGTCCAATTGGCGGATTTTCAACATTATGCGCGAGGCTGGTGTGCCCGATGGTGTTGTAAACTTTGTGCCTGCAGATGGCCCAGTTTTTGGTGACACAATAACCGCCTCACCCCACTTGGCGGGCATCAATTTCACCGGATCTGTGCCGTAAGTATTTTTATCTGTTGTTATTTGGTATGACACACTTCATTGATTTCTATAACTGATACGCAGCACGTTCAACCGACTGTGGAAGCAAGTGGGCAATAATCTGGACACATATGTTAACTTCCCACGCCTCATTGGCGAATGTGGCGGCAAAAACTTCCACTTTGTGCACGCGTCAGCGGATGCTGAGTCCGTGGTTACCTCGACAATACGATCGGCGTTTGAGTACAGCGGCCAGAAGTGTTCGGCATGTTCCCGCATGTATGTGCCAGAGTCCCTATGGCCACAGGTAAGCATTGCTGCTGGTTGACAAAATTCAACATTCAAACAATAATAACATTTAATTTGGATATAGATCAAGGCTGGATTGTTGAGCGAAGTAGGCAAACTAAAGATTGACGATGTGCAGGACATGAGCACTTTCACATCAGCTGTTATCGATGACAAAGCATTTAAACGCATTACCAGCTACATTGAGCATGCCAAAAAGAGTCCCAATTTGGAGATTCTTGCTGGCGGCACGTATTCTGATAGCAAGGGCTACTTTATAAATCCAACCATAGTGCAAAGCAAAGATCCCAAGGATCGCATTATGACTGAGGAAATCTTTGGACCCTTGGTTACTATTTACGTATATAAGGATTCAGATCTGCATGAGACCATGAAACTGGTGCATACTTCAACACCATTCGCTTTGACCGGCGCTGTGTTCGGACAGGATGAGTAAGTGCAGTTCCATCGATGTGTAATATTTATACATATATATTTATAACAAAATAATATCTTACAGAGGCTTTATCAAATACGCTCTGGAAGAATTCAAAATAGCAGCAGGCAATTTCTATATCAATGACAAGTGCACTGGATCTGTGGTGGGACAACAGCCATTTGGAGGCGGCCGCAAGTCGGGCACCAATGACAAGGCAGGTGGACCACATTATATACTGCGCTGGTCATCGCCTCAGTCGATTAAGGAGACATTTGTTCCCTTGCGCGACATCAACTATCCCTACATGTCCGAATAAGAAGAAATAGAGACAAAAATACAATAACAAAAACACTGGAATCTCATATAAACTACTAGCCCATATATATGCTTTATATAAAGGGATTGTATATGTATTTTGTTGATATATTTTTAAAACAAACGCACCTTTATCCCACAATGCCCTTATATAACCTCTACATTTGTATGTAGTTAAATGTTATATCGAATCTCTGATGTATCGCCTCGAACAAGCAAATGCCCGAAGAAGTTGTAAATTGATATGCTGATCACATTTTAAAACCTCACACACAAAAAATGTAGCTCGAATAATATATTACCTACTAAATTATATAAAGTAAAGTTTTACAACCAATTGTGATTATTTAATTACATAATTTGTAATGTTTTTCCGTTATTCTGATTTGCTGTCATAGCCATCGCTATAAAGTTACACGTAGTTACTATTGCTATAAACTATATATGCATTTATATGTATATAAATGGCAAAGTTCGCATACCTAAACATACAAGCAAACAACTTGACAATACGTTTTCAATACTAAATGTGAATATAATATATAAAAATAATACAACATATGAACAAAATTGATACGTTAGTTATATTGAACTTCAACAAAATAAAATTATTAATTCAAATTTAATGAAAAACTTAATTGATTTGACAAAGGTGAGTATTCTTGGAAAAAATATTGTCCCACTGTCGTCTGATTTATTTAAAAATTAAGGTGAATTTCGCAAACAGCATAAAAAGTGTTAATATTTAATATATTCAAGGGAAGCTATTATTATTATACAATATATATTTTGGAAATTATCGTGAAATTACAAATTGTATGTTTGGAAGTTATTAATTAGTAACAGTTATGACCATAATTTTATTTTCACTATTCTAGTCTTTGGATGTTATTTACAGTAGAGATAATGTTAATTTTTGTATTAAAATAATTAAATATAACTATAATCAAACGGTACAAAATGAGTACATCATATCACACATTCTGAAGAAATAAATAAAGTTTCGTATATCTGAAATAACTTATTTGACCATTGCTATATACATTTAGCTTAGCACGCTTTAGATAGCCGACCGATAATAAATAAATCAATGAAACATACACAACCAGAACTCCAATGAGGGCAAGTTGCAACCAATAACTGTAATTTCCTCAAGGCAATCTTGGATTAGTTGAGATTTAAAAAAAAGACCAAGTAGCACACTTCAATTAGAATTAATGCAAATGTTTGTTTTTCATTTCTCTTGTTGTTATAATATTTGTATATCAGATATTTAGCTTTCTGGCAATCTGATCCATGATCCGAACGAGTTGCTGGTCGTCTATTAGAATAAGTTCGGTGATCAATGATCAGTTCTAGGATCTGACCACAGAGTCCAGCCGTTTCTACATTGTGTTGTGGATTCCAAGTATGCTGGCGCTCCAGTCACAACAGCCGCTGCTGCCGCTTCCGACCAACTTGCCACCTCCCATGCCACGGAATATTATTACTCTGTTTTTGGTGAATTCAGATTCAATGGCAACCAATCATCAATGCATTTAATACAATGCATCCCAATGTTGTGTTTTAAATTTAATCATTAAAAAATCATATATTAAATTAAATACTGAATTGGATTTAAATCTCAAACACCTCTCAAAATAAAATGCAAGTACAACAGTTTGTTTCATACGTTTATTACAAATGTACTTTTCATACGCTATCAATAAAATGTTTGATAATCGTTAATAGCGATGGATCTTAAATATGAAATATTGAAGTTTCATGTAGCAGAGCAGAGCTACTCAAAATTATGAAATATTTAAGTTGAATGGTTATAAAATGCCATTCTATAATTTTATGCACTGTCGTTCAGCAACCAAAGAATGACCAAAGAAAACCAACACTTTGCAGCGAAATTCAATTCGAACTTTTCCAAATGAAATGTACACGTTTTATGCACCAGATCTTGGGTTGAAGTTATGTCTATAATATTCTGGCTGCAGAACAACAGTTCACAAGTAGTCACAATAAACATTATATCGATACTTGGCCATCGAATTTATAGTCCAAGGTCTGCCTTACACATGTATGTGGGTGTTTTGGCTTGTTTACAAACTAAATTTTTAAGTTTATGTATTAAAATATGTATGCATATATGTTATGTGCTAACATAAATCTAGTCAAATTTTATTGAATTGACGCCAGTGTCAATTTGACCGCCCCGATAACTGCCGCGCTTCTTCTTGGTCTTCTCGTGCTTGAAGGATTTACCGCGCGTGTGTTTCAAATCAAGACTGGCGCGCTCTCCCCAGGAGCCGGCAGCGTTTTTCTATATTTATTATATATCGTATATAAAAAGGTAGTTAATATTATGATACAACAAATATGAATTATATTTAACTTGCGTGTGTGTGTATGTGTGTCTGTTTGGGGGCGTTATAAAATAAAACACCAAATGAAATAATTACACCCGCAATAATGGGAATAAAATATATCCACATTATTTTGATTGTTATTTCATTTGGGATTGCATTTTTTTTTCTTTTGTATAGGGGGTTATCTATTTCTAAGCTAGTTTTTCAATTGTCAAAGGTAATTTTCTTATTTTGTTTTGGCGCCGCATCAAAAGATTTATTGCCAAAACCTCCACCGCGTCCGCCACCAAAACCACCACGTCCGCCACCAAAACCACCTCCGCCGCCTCCTCGTCCAAATCCGCCACGACCGCCACGATCGCCGCCGCCGCCGCGACCACGGCCAAATCCACCGCGTCCTCCGCGATCGCCGCCGCCACGACCGAAACCACCTCCGCGATCGCCGCCGCCACGACCGAAACCACCACCGCGGCCGCCTCCACCACGTCCACCGCGCTGCTGTCCATCAAAAGACTTTCCTTCGAAGCCGCCAAAGCTCTTCCGATCGCCGGTCTTCTTGAAACCACCATCGCCGCCATCCTCGCCGTTTTCATTGTTAGTCTCCCAAGTGCTACGATCCGGACGGCCAGCAAAGCCAGAGCCGCCGCCTCGTCCGCGTCCACGTGGTCCATTGTTAAACTTCTTGAAATTATCCTTAAAGAGAGCAACGCAAAAATTGGTTAAACACAAATTAGCCAAGCAGTGCAAGCAAATGGCAAATACAACTTTAAATAATCTAAAGGCAAGTGCCACAAATAATTTGAGTTCGAAAGGCGCTTTAGCTAATTTGTGTGTAACCTCAATTTCGCTTCCTAACCCCTCCAAGAACTGCACCAAAAACACAAGACTACAATAGAAGCCCCAAACCAGACACAAACAGCGCGCGTCATATCTCAAATGAATTTTTGTGGCACTCACCTTCGCCTCAAAGGACATGTCCTGGACGCGTGAATCGACAATCACATCCTCGGTGCGCACACGCCGGAAAGGCGACCGTCGACGACCACTTCCACCCCCACTACTGTTGTTGTTGGCGTTATTATTATTGTTGTTGGGAGTGGAAGTGAAACTCTTTCGCTATTGCACATATTGCCGATTAATTTAGGTCATTCACATTCAATATCATTTGGGATTGGGCAGAAACAGTACCTTAAAATCTTTCATCTTCATCTAATAATCTTGAATCTTGACAATGCTTCTAAGAAGTGGCTTTTGTTGCTTCTAACAATTTATCTGAGTCCTAACACTTCACTGAACATATTTCTAGTCGACATTCCAATTAAAAAATGTTGGTGATGTGTATTTTTAATTTTTTTTTTTTAGGATCCGTCTATTAAATAAAATTGGTACTACTCTTGAGATTCTTTTTAAATGGCCAAAAAAATATTTCCAGTTTTCATTAATATTATTACACATTTCACAAATTGTTCTATTATTTTTTCGTTTAGTTTCTTTCATTATCCAAAAGGGAAATTTTTAATTAAATTGAAATAAATTCAAAATTATGATTTTTTATTTCTAAAAACGTATTCATAAGTTTCTTAAACTTACAAATTTCTCTTTGATAAAATTTATGAGTGATGCTATTATTTTCCCAACTTTTATTAAGCACATTTTATCATCTGTTTTATTCCACTATAACATTTCGATCGCTGCTCTGCCCTTTCCTTAAGATTATAAAAATTGATGTTTGATAACTCACCTGCTGCTCGCCCGACTTGACAAAATTGTTGTATTTTTTGTTTGGTGTTTCCTCCTCCTCATCGGCACCGCTAAACTTGCGCTTCTTTCCATTTTCCACTGGCTTTGGTGGGGCCTTCGCCTCTCCGGATTCTTCTTCACTGTCAGAAGAGGAGCTGTCATCTTTTTTAGCGGCTGGCTTGGCAGATGCTTTGGTTGCCGCTGCTGGTTTGGCAGGCTTCTCGTCTTCGGAAGAATCGTCAGATGATGAGGACTCCTTTTTGGCAGCAGATGCTGCGTTTTTCTTAACAGCCGGCTTCACTGCAGCCTTCTCATCCTCTGAGCTATCACTGTCTGAGGACGAGTCTTCAGAGTCAACCTTCGCCGCTGGTTTCTTGGCTGGCGCTACGGCTTTGACAGGTGTTTTCTTGGGCGGTGCCTTTTCATCATCCGAGGAGGAATCCGAACTGGACTTTGCTGCTTTTTTAGGCTGGGGGGCAGCTTTAATCGGTGATGCCTTTTTGGGGGCTTCTTCCTCATCGGAAGAATCTTCGCTGCTAGAGGCGGCTGCCTTTTTTACAGGCGATGCTTTTTTGGCAGCGGCAGCTACTGGTTTCTTTTGCTCTTTCTCGGAGTCGCTGTCTTCGCTACTGCTGAATGCAGCAGCTTTAGCTGCTGGGTTCGCAGCTGATGATGCTGGAGCCTTCTTTGCTGCCGGCACTTCATCATCACTGTCCTCCTCGCTGCTGGACTCATCTGCCTTCGTGGCAGCAGCCTTAGGTGCTGGCTTAGTGGCCGTAGTAGGTTTCTTAGCTGAATCTTCATCGGAAGATCCCTCGCTGGAGGAGGAGGCAGCTGCTTTTTGAGGTGGTGCCTTCGACACCGCAGCAGATGCTGCCGGTTTCTTCTGCTTAGCATTCTCCTCCTCAGAGTCACTGCTATCGCTGGTATATGCAGGTTTAGCCGCTTGCTTTGCAGCAGCAGCTGGAGCTGCCTTCTTTGCCGGCGGCTGTTCCTCCTCAGAGCTGTCTTCTTCGCTACTTGAGGATGCTGCAGCAGCTGCTTTCTTTGCTGGTACAGCTGGCTTGGCAGGTGACGACTTTTTCGCTGTCTGCTCGTCCTCGGAGTCGCTATCCTCACTGCTTGAGCTGGCAGCTGGTTTAGCTGCCGCTGCTGTCTTTCCATTCGCTCCGCCGTTTGTTTTCGGTGTGGCTACCTCATCTGACTCGCTGGAATCACTGTCGTCACTATCTGTGCCACCTTTCTTCAGTGACGGTATTTTTTGTGTGCTCTGATAAAACGCCAAGATATCTGTCAATTTCGGGGTGTTCTTTCCAACGGCAGACTAAAGTAAAAAAAAAAAAAACATGAAAGCAGGAAAGTTGTTGGTTAGTGGAAACACGTGTTTTTCAGCATTGTCGGAAATCATTGTGTAGTGCGCAGAATATCCAAACCAATAATTTTCAACAATTTTCAATTGTATTGATTGAACACACACACACAAAAGGCACATTTTCCGACACAGTCGCCGCCGTATTGCACACAAAAAGCATACAAATTGACATGCAGCTTGGTGGAAAAAATTGAGTAGCAGGACTTACCGCTTTGGTTTTATTTTCAAACACTTTAGATATATTTTTATCCTTGGTTTTGAGATATTCGAGGACTATGGCATCGGCTAATTTTTGCAGTTCTGCCATTGTAATTGACTAAATCCTTATTTTTGCTTCACACTAAAAACTCAAAGCAACGTCTTGTTCGCTGCAGTCACAATAAAAGGCAAAAGAACGTACGCCGCACACACACGTGTTGTCTCGATATATTCGATATATTCGCTGCCTATCGACGTTAAGTTTTACAGCACTGTAAATGGTTCTGTAAAATTCGAGTGTTTTAC
Organism: Drosophila fungiperda; assembly: GCA_035042345.1. Lineage (NCBI taxonomy): Eukaryota > Metazoa > Arthropoda > Insecta > Diptera > Drosophilidae > Drosophila > Drosophila fungiperda. The sequence goes on from JAWNLM010000021.1 coordinate 4,989,617, forward strand.
TAAGAATTTAATTAATCGAGCCCATTGCTAATTTAATTTACTATATTATATTAACATTTACTTATTTCATTTTCTACATTGTATTAATATTAATTCATATGCTCATTTGATTTACCATATTTTATTTATATTTTGTATATATATATATATGATATTATGTTTTAAATTACTTAAGATTAATATAATTTAGCTATATAATATAAATAACTTTTTAATTACTGTTATAATTTGCTTTAATAAGTTAGAAGCATTCAACAAGATGTTTTTTTTTTCTACGAAAAAGGTTTGTAGAATTTGTTTCAAAAACCGAGATCAACACCAAATCAACAGTGAACATAGTTCAGTATTCGAGGACCAGTTCTTGCGAACTCGTTCCGAACTAAACAGCACAGCTCTGTTTGTCAACACTGCCCTCAAACAGCTGCGGTACAATTTTGTTTGTTATGAGATTACTTTTTGTAAATTCGTTTTACTCTTGGCCAAAACATACAGTCCATTAAACCTACTTAAAAATCTATAGCGCAGTTGCGGCAAAAAACATATTTAAAAGCAAGAAGAAAAAATTGACATCCGACAGTTATGGCCGAAGCGCCGTCAAATGTACTTGCAACGGCGCCGACGGCCAGTGGACAAACGGCGGATATATTTAAGCTGAACAACGATTGTCTGGAATGTATATTTGAGCGGCTGCAGGATTTGCGCAGTGAAGTGGCATTCTCCAGAGTCTGCCAGCGCTTTCAATGGATATGCTTGAACCGATGGCGCAGTTCTCATCTATACGATCAGCTGGACATGGAAAAGTGGCGCGAATTGTTGCCCAACTATGATGATCTGTGCTATTTCATAAAGGAAATGCGCTCCTTTATACGCCACATGCACGTATCGACCTGTCTGTGCACCTTGCTAAAGGACTTAGATGAGATGCAAGTTTATGTGCTGCCCAATGTGACCAGCTTCTATTATGATCCTGAGGAAATGGACTGCTATCCATCGGATCGCAGCATAAGCAAAATGGCTGAAATTATGCCGAATTTGCTGCGTCTTCGTTTAACGACACCAATTCAGGGCCGATATCTGTCGAACTTTCGACACCTGCAAGAGTTACACTTATACGAGGATCAGCACAAGGAATACGAATTGCAGCAGGAATACCTAGATGAGATATGCAGGTATTTTATTTATATTTTATATAGTAGCACACAACCTTTTCAACTTACCATATTTACCTTCAAATTACAGTCAATTGCTTAATCTGCAAGTGCTGGACATACGCATGTATGATGTTATCAGCAAACTGCGTCTCAATAACTGCGTGGACTACCTTAAGAATCTCAGTATTTTAAAGCTTAATTTGGCCACGCTGAAATCAGTTCTAACCGATGTTCTCAAACTGCCAGAACTCAAACAGTTGATTGTTCTCCTGGACACTGAGTGGTGCATACCACCGTTAGTTAGTGTGGATAGCTATGATCATAAGATTCGCGAGGTGCACGAGTTCTTCGAGATAATGGAACGCAAGGCCCCGGATATTGTTGGCGTTGCAGTCGATGGTTATTACATGCCACTGGAGCCAGGTTGGGATGCCAATTTGCCCATTTGGTCACATCGCAAGCTTCAGCGCCTGGCCATATGCAGTTGGACACATGCCATTGACTTCCTCGAGCGCTACACTTGTATGACAAACCTGCAACTCCTGTGCCTACGCAATTGGACATATTTGTGCGATGATATGCTACTCAAGTTCATTGAACTGTGTCCGCAACTGCATCATCTGGATGTATCCTATTGTCGGGATCTGACACCAAATTTTCTACAGCGTGCATTGCACATATTAAAGCAGCGCGAGCCGAATAAACAGCATAGTAAATTTACGCGCACTCGACCACTGCTCATTTATTATAATCTCTGTGGTTTCGAGGATTATGTCGAAGTCAATGTGAGTGATTGGTATTAGCTTAATATATTTTAAGTTATTTTATTTGACTTCATTAATTGCAGGAACTGAAACAGTCAGCAAATTACAAAGATTACATTGTGTTTATGGATGATTTCCCCTTTAGCTCTGAGCGGGGTCTAAGCTTCGTGGATCGCGGCTATCAGTTCGACTTCGAATAGTACACAGCCGGGGAGCAAAATTCTCTTGTATATAACACAACTTATATATGAAACATATATTTTGTAAATTTGCTTTTGTGCTATGAATGAAAGCACAAACTCTCAAATATGTACATAAAGTTATATGTAAAAATTATTAAGTTTATATAAATCTAACAATTAATCTCATCTCAAAATTTGTATTTCGTGTCAGTTGACTGCTTAACTTGCAGTTATCGATATAGTTCGATTTCTACAGCTCAACGCTCACTTTTATCGTTAGGTCGTGTTTTCTTTTAGTTGTTGGTCAAAATTTCACATATTTCGAAAAATTGATTATTATGAGTGATAAGAAAATTACACACACCGGTGAGGGTATACGCCCCACCCAAACCACAAATATATTTAAGGCGATCAACGCCGAAATTAATTCAACTCAGGTAATGGTATCTAAATGTAATTTGAAAGAAACTGCAGTCTTGTTTTCGTAGAACAAAGTTTTAGTGAGCCTGGGACTAGTTACAGCAGCTGGCGTTTTTGGCTACATAACCTACGTGCGGCACAAATACGAGCGACTCGGTTATTATATGGCACTAAGGGAAGATGGACGCACAGAGTTCATTAAAAAGAAATCTAATTGGGAATTATAGCTGCTATCATATCCGCATTCAAATTCAATATAGGGTTTCATCATGTGTATATAATATACGCTAATACATTAAAAATTGATTTAATGATTTTTTGTTAAAATTATTTGAATGCATTATGACGTGTTTTGACTATTTTGTTAACGGTTAACCAAAGAGGTAATTATCATAAATGCATAAACTTAATATGCTGCAGCCTTGCGATACTTTTTCTCTTATCGATTGTTGTGCTCAGCAACTGCGCAGAACTATCGATATCGATAGGCGCACACATGTATTTTAGTTGTAACCAGAATTGTGCAACGCTTTGTGAGACTTGTTTAATACATATATTTAGTCAGTAATGAGTGACAACAAGCCAGAAGCAAAGCCCGGAGATGGATTACGCTCCATGCGCAGCACAAGTGCTTTCAGACTCATCAACTTTGAACTGTACGCGAAACCGGTATGCGCATCACAAAGCCAAATTGAAACTGATTTAATCATTAAAATTATTTTTAAAGAATAAAATCATAATGGGCCTGGGACTGGTGGCAGTTGCTGGAGTTTTTGGTTATATTGCCTATATGCGCCATAAATACGAGGGTCTTGGCTATTATGTGGCCGTCAAGGAAGATGGCCGCGAAGAGTTCGTAAAAAAGAAGTCCAATTGGGAAACATGAATGTGAATGTTTTTTCATCTGGAAACTATTTATTTACTGTGTTGCACGATTTGGTACATATACATGAGTTTGTTGTTGTTGCTATTATTGTTTTTGCCAAAAAATATATATATATTTTCAAAAAATCACAATCGTAGAAAAATGTTATTTTTTTTAACTTTGAAAAACTTGCGCACGTAAAGTAAACACAACATTTTCACTTCTCTTAAAGAAAAATACAAGAAGTACGGAAGTACATAATATGGACGACACCCTGAAAAACGAACTTCCGGATTGTTTCGTGTTGTTCTCATTCTTATTCTTGCTGTTGTTGCAGTTGCAGTACTCTTTTGTTTTTGTTGTTGTTGTATCACACATTTAACAGTTGATGGCATGCAGCATATGTCGCCCTTAGACGGACAATTTGAGCGCCTTGAGCTCCTCCAGATATTTGGCTTCCATTTCAATTTTATTCAATTGATTCAATTCCAAAGTTTCTCCTTGACCCTGACGCGACTTGAGCTTCTTAATATCGGACAATTTCTTGGCAACACTACGAATCTTGCGATCCTTGTCGCTGTTGTTGTTATTTTGTGCAACATTGCCATTGTCATATACAGGATGACGAGGTATGCCACCAAGCTCAGTCGGCAGCTGTTTCTGCTGATGGTGATTCTGCTGCTGTTGTTGCCGGGGCTGCTGCCGTTGTCTTGGCGGCGCAATTCTGCGCGGCGATTCACCCATTGTTGTTGCGGCAGCGGATCCTGATCCAGTTGCAGGTAGTTGTTGCTGCTGCTCCAGACCATTAGTTGGAGCTGCATCCTGCGGTGTGGCGGCAGCATCGCCATTTGTCTCTCGTTGCTTGATGTTCATGGAATTGTTGCCTCTAGCTTTGTTGCTGCTGCTGCTGTTGTTATTTTTCTTCTTATTCTTTCCCGAACCTGCAAACAAAAAAGAACAAAATATTGAGAGCATTTAGCGACTACCTGTGAAAAGTTGAAAAAAATAAAAAACGGCCAAATAAATATTTGAAGACCTACACATAAAAAATATAAAAAGTTATTTGATTCTCAGAATTATTACATACAAATTTATACATATATGCTTATAAATATATTTAAGTTATTATTTGAAAGAGGATAAATCGTTTCAGAGTAGGATTATATACAAATACACTGATGAGGTAGAGGAGGTTAAGAAAGACTAACCCATGAGAAGCCTACAAACAATAGCTATAAGCTTGTTTTCCCAAAAATGATCGATAAGCCCGATAAAAAAAGAGACGACTATAATTTACCTAAAAAACCATTAGATATGTTGTAGGCAATACGATATTAACTTTACTTACAGCCAACGTTGCTCTAAAATCCTACATTTTGGGGAGATTTCTATGGAGAATGTGGAATGGGATGATGGATGATGTGTCTTTACAACAATTTAGTAGCGCCTATGCTGGTAGGGCCGATATCGCCGATTGGATCTTATTGAGCTGGCTGGATTTGAGCCCTGGCCCTGGCCTTGGCCTTGGCCCTGTTGCTGCTCGCCCTGGTATCGCCTCATTATCGGATTATCCAAGTCATATTGTCTATGCCAAAATTTCCGGCTGCTATTACCTGGTGCTGTTGCTGTAAGTCCCGGCACCGTTGGCTGCGGCAAATAATTTTCCGGATTCTTTCCCTCCTTTAGCAAGCGCAAATGGGGCGGTGTGTACGCCTTCTTGCTAGCCTCCGGCTGACTGGACTTGATGCCCTCGTGTTTGGCCTTTGTTATTTTGGGCTCGGTGAACGTGTTGTCCGCATACAGCTGCCACTCAATCCCGAGCAGCTCCTGCCCCTGCGGCCAAAATGTCTCATGCAGTAAGGCACCCGAATAATGGTAGATCTTGAAGCTAATTACAAAAGTATTCATTTTTAAATATTAAGTGGAAAACCTTTTGTCTCTGGACTGACTTACCCATTGCTAATTCGCAGCCGAGGCGCTGTTGTCGCCGTGACGAACCACTCTCCATTTGGATGCCACTCGAATTGCGTGGTGTCCGCACACTTTAGATTGGCTATCCTCTCCCTCTTGCCGATGTCCCACACTTCGACGGCGCCGGGCAGATTGCCGAAACCGGCGAGCACCATCAGATTGCCGAACGGATTGAAGTAGGCACAATTGCGTGGACCCTCGCCAAAGTCAAAGACAACATCACACTTTAGATTGTACAGGGCCGCCTTGGAAGGCATAAAACCGTAGACGACAACAAACTCATTGGCCTTTGGGCTCCATTTGACGCTGTGCACGGGTCCCTCCTTGGACAACGGTACGGAGCAAGTGTCACCCTTTGTGGCCATAAAATGAACTGCCTGGTTGCCATAGTAGGAGGCACCGCTCTTGTCTACCTCGGTACTGGTTAGCAGGAGAAGGCCGCTCCCACGCTTGTTCCACAGCATTTCGACGCGATCCGCTTGAAAGAAGCTCTTGCAGGCAACAGACTGATTCTGGCCCAGGGCTGGATACTTATAGAGTTTGCACATGGATGGTGCGCCTTTTGCACCGGGCCTAACAAATGCCAAATACGGCGGACTATTGCCGGGACCGAGGGATAACATGCCGCCACGATTGCCGCCAATTTTGCGAGAAGTACTAGAAAATCCCTCAACTGAACCAGCGGCCAGGTCGTAGAAGAGCGCCTCGCCGCCCACAACCAATGCAAAGATCGATTCATTCGATGACCACGAAGGCTCCCAGTCCGTTTGACTCTTTTGCACAGTCGCAAAGACCTCTGTGCCCGTGGCAATCTCATAAACGAGCAAATTGGGAGCACCTTCAGGACGATCCTTGGTAATGGCATAATTCTCCCAGGTGCACAGATAATTGCCACGCGGCGAAAACTTCAGGTAGAAGGCCTTCGGGCGGGGCAACGTGCACTGCACCGGCCAACCAACAGCTTCCACAATAGCAGTGCTGTTGACATCAGTGCTGGATGTGGTTGGGGGAACGTGTAGCACCTTCACAACTACGCCATTCGAGTAGGCAAAATAACGGCCATCCGGACTGAAGCAGATCGAACGCGAACTTTTCGTCTCCTCTCGCGGCAAATTGGGCTTGTGTTCATATGGCTGCTTTGCACCAGCTGACGACCACAGTTCAACAGCCACGCTAGAGCGAACTACAAATACAAAGAAAAAAAGCAAAACGTTGTAACTAACACACATATACTATATATATATATATGTGTGTGTATACGTATTTACACGCGGTTAGGGCGCTCGATCGAAGGCCATTTTAATATGCACTGTCAGCGTTTTGGGCTAACGCAAAATGTTAACAAATATAGTTCGCCTCTATATGTGACGAAGAGTCTCGACTTAAATGTATTTAAATGGTTGGATATTTACTTGCAAGGGTAGGAACAACACCGTCCGCAGCCGCAGCCATTGTCTTCAATCGCTCACACACGCACACACACACACACACACGGTCGCTGGCGGTAGTGCTGGTAAATAGATGTTTGTGAACGCACGGTTGTATTGTTACTGTAGTCGATAACGCTAATGCAACATGGATTGGTCGCGCGTAAAACGAACATCAACAAAAACGTATTCAAAAACTGCAAGGAAATTTCAAAGCTCTACGTGAATTTTGAACATTTTTAGACTGAATAATTCTACTGTTCTCAAGGCATTCTTTACAAAAAAATCAAGAAAAAAGTATCGGGATACGTGATTTTACTTTCTCTCCATTTTAAATTCTATACGCAATGTCAGTTTTCGTTTCTTTTTGGCAACCATATTACGACAGTTCATGTGTAGTTGGTACGCGCAGAAAAATAAAAAATAAAAATAAAAGTACCGCACAATTGGCATTGGAACTTGTTCAGTTACTTTCGCTACAAATTATGACCAAACAACGACAGCTGCACAGTGCTCTCAAATGCACATATTTAAAGTTAGGTTATTTAAAACTTAAACCTTAACAGGATAATTTTTAATGAATCTGGCACAAATAACAATGGGCACAACAAAAGACATTTAGTAAGATGACATTTTATTATGCACTTTGAGACTATGTCAAGAGCTGGGGCCCACTGTATGATGTTGGCAGACGATGCGATGCGTCGATGACACCTGTGTGGACAGCTAGTACAACAACAACAACCATATAAACATATAATGTTCACTCGTGTTTCAGCTTGACGATGTTTTTATTGTTGCGCGCTGCGAGTGTGACATTTGTTTCAATTGTTACTATAAATTTAATATTATTTATACTCCAAGCGAACAGTCAAAACACTTTTACGGCGACAACGACGACAATTGACTTGAAATTTTTTATATTTTTCCAAAGAGAAATGTGAACACAAGCGCAACTTTGAAAGTTTGGTAACCGAGTGTGTGCCTATGTGCGTGTTTTTTTTATTTCATCTCTTGATAATAACCATCACAAATTAAAACTAATATCGCTTGGCAACGGCAACTTTCCCAAAATGAAAAGCGCCTTTAACACGACGCACATAAGTACACGCTTAAAAACATACAAACATCCATATGTGTTTACAGAATATGCTGTTATGCAATAATATAAATTGTTATTCAATTAAATGCAGTTTGTGGCTAAGCCATTTTGCAATGCTTTCAGTTTCTATTCATGCAGGTGAAAACTTCAATGGCAACTCCACACATAGTCTTTAGATTACTAAAAATGTAGCTGTAGACAGACTACATTTATCAGAGTCGCAGCTGAAGCCTAGAATAGAATGTACTTCTATTAATATATATATATATATATATATATATATTTACTTCTATTTAATATAAATATATATATATATATATATATTTACTTCTATTTAATATAAATATATATATATATATATATTTACTTCTATTTAATATAAATATATATATATATATATATATATATATATATATATACATTCTATGCGACACTGATAAATGTAGTCTGTCTGTTTGGCTGTCTATAGCTACATTTTAAGTATATATATGTAAAATATATATCTATATGCATTTAATAAATTATAATTGTATTGATTACAGTGGAGAAATTTATATATACCCATTTCTTTTGCAAAAAGTTAATATATTATACGTTTTATATATTTAATTTTATTCTTTCTACTATTTATTTACGTTTTAATTACAGTTTAGAGTGAGAAATAGTTTAGAAACATTATTCAACTTGGATTCACTCTTTCTTGATTACTGGTTTTGCTTGGCACCGAAATGTATTTTCAAATCAAACTGCTGAGCATTTTAATCATCGCCATCTTCGGCTTGGCCCATATAATCCGTACAATAACACATGATTGCTAAACAGGGAGTGCAAAGTATCATGAAAACGCAAAAGATGCACAACAGCATTAAGGCCACAGTGCAGCAAATTATAACAAATAGAATCATCGTTCCTTCCTGGGGAGCTTCACTGTCTCTGGCCAAAAACTCTACGGGCTTATTCATTGGGATTGTTCCTAACACACACTAATGAAGAAATTCGAAATTAACGTGAGTGATTAGAAAATTTATTTAATTTTTTACAAGCATTACCCGTTACATTAAATAGACAAAAAAAAAAAACAAATCTGTTAAAAATGGAACTCGTAATTGCTCATTAAAAGTTTATTCCATTTCAATCTTAATATACCTATTTAGATTGTGTTCAGTAAAACAATTAATTTTGTTTCAGTTTTGGAATTACTAAATAACCGCACACTTTATTACAAACAATTTTTTAAAGACTTGCAGTTGGCTTAGTTATACTCCTTAATACGACTGAGAATACCCCAAAGTCGTATATAGCTAGGATTATGCAAAAACCGATATTGATCTGTAGAATTGTCACGCAGTGATTGATTCTAAATCTCATCTTTCAATATTTATAAAATCGATTACAAACACATTAAATTTTTTCTAATTTTCGAATCATAATAATAATAACAATAGTAATGATATTACTTAGCGAAATTGCATAATTTTTACACCATCGAAGTTAGCAGATTATATTGGTTTCGTGCATTTGGAATATTTGAGAACTTCACAAACAAAATTTTTAAGACTTAATGAATGTAACTGAGTATTTAAAAAATACAATAATATTCAAACGTTTACCCTAGACCTGTAGCCATCGAAAACATATTTAAATCATTACAATTGAGAACTAAATACTCTGACACCGAACATGTTGGGTGTAGCAAAGAATTGCAGATCTTTGATGGACATCCCGAAGGTAGTTTGTTCACCAAATTTGGTGACAGTAGCCCTAAAATTATGGGAGATATGGGGCATTATCGATTTGCGATTATCGATTTATTAGTCTTCCTGTGGACGTATCACAACACTATGCTATAATTATGAATCAATTATTACAATACAAACTGTCGTTGGAAAACTTTTATTTATGATTCATAAATCAAAATTTTTGTCATTATTATTATCTCTGAAATTATCCCGAAACTCTTTGTCAACTGTAATAAACTGATGCTGTCAACTGCCAACTGACAAATGATTGGTTAATGTTTCGCAACAATAAAATGACATTTGGGATTCATGCTCAGTTTTGCGTAAGAATTGTGCGTTCTCTATTCCCCATTGCTGCAGTTTTGCGATGCTCGCGCACGCATTCGTCAGCCCAGACCGTGGCTAATACGAAGACAGACAGCGAGACCGACACCGACACAGAGACCGAGACCGAGAACAAGACCAATTCTCCAATTCAAGAGTAAACAACAACAACAATAAGAACGGCGACGGCGGCAACAGGTTACGAGCAATGCGTCGCTTTCGGTGCGCAGTCGCGACGTCGCGCTAACGCTGCAAACGCAGCAGCTTAAATCAGAGGAGCGGCCAAGTGCTTAAGGAATGGTAAACGTTACCTGTGCATATCAGTACAAGGTGAGCGCTCGTGCTGTTCGGTTCGCTGTTTTCGCCAGCATCTATCCCGCGTTGGTTTCTCAACACTCCTTTAAAAAAGACGCTGAGCTGTGGAAATTGAAATTCTTTTGTGACTCGTGTGTCCGTTACGTGTTTCGATCGAGTGCTGTGAAGAAAGCAAATCAAATTTGTATACACACAAACAACAACAAAAAAAGAAGAAAAACGTTAAACACACAAAACATTTGAGCTGCTCCCAAGTACAGCAGGTCAATAAACAACTCAACACACTTTAAAAATGGAATACCGGTGCTTAAGTAGAAGTTCTGTCAAAGTAAGTGACCCCAATAAGCTAACAAAATAAATATAAGAAGAAAAATAACTAAAAAGTTCTCTTGGTCTCGATCGGCCGATACTCTGTACGGCTGTAAAATAATCTTTACTAAAATAGAAATAAATTCTTCAACCAAAGTAAATATTTTCGATTTTATCAACTAAACTAAAGAGATGAGCAAAGGGAATTACTCAACACTTGAAGCAATAGTGGTTACTGTTAATTTTAAGCTCAAGTACAGCATATAAAGACAGACAGTGCCAATATAGCGCCTGCAAAGGAAGCTTTAAGTTGAAGTTTTCTCTGCAAACCCTGCAAACTCTCTTTTGTTCTTGGCATTGTTCTCCGTTGTTGTGCTCTTGTCGTCGTTGTGTCTGTATTCCTTTTAACGATGCAAACCTGTATGCCATAAAATTCTGAAAATATGTGTGTACATGGGCACATAAATATATAAGTGTATGTGCAGCCTGCCTGGCAGAAAGTCACAGAAACACCTTGGTGGGTCCATTAAAGATTAAACGATTTTGGGTTTGGCTGCTAGGCTTTTTTCCTCTCTTCTTTTTCTTCTTCTTTGCTTCATAAGGAATTTTTGGATAGTTACCTCTGATTGGCTCCGCTTGCATGTCAACCATGATGACGACGACCTATTTGTGTTGTCAGCCAATCACTTGTTGAAATTAGCACCTTTCATTGACTTTCTTTTTGCTTGCTGTGCTCGCACACATACCCAACACACACACACACACAAACAAACACTCACAGTTACAGCCTTAACGCATCGAATTTTTAATGAATTTGCCGTGCTCAAATAACTTTTACTAGGCACATTATGCCAGTTGTATCACGTTTCAATTATACACTTATGGGTTTTCCCAAAAATAGGTTTTCAAAATATAACCATTTTTAATTATATTTCTTTTATAAAAATGTATCATGAGATCATTGAAATTTCTTTAAAATCATTGAATAAATTTGATAAATTGATTGAGTGAATTTAATATCGTATAATATAAAAAATGCAAAAAATTAAACAGCATCAATTGTTTAAAAATATTTACTTAAGAAATATGCAGCTTTTATAAGTTATACAAATAATAATAATAAATAAAAAAAACTATAAAACATATACATTTGATACAAATAATAATATTAACAATAACTTTAAAAAAACTATGCATAAATTCATAGAAGAATAAATCTTTTTAAAAACAAGCACGTTTCGCATTGAGTAATAATTCAAATGAAATATTCTTCAGATATTTATTTACTAAGCCTCTTTTTATGCGATCAGTTTAATATAGTTGAGCTCATCGATCTGCAAACCTTTGACACTAACACGATGCTCATGCAATCTCCCCTTCCGCCTAAAGACTGTTAGAAACGTGTGCAGAAGCCGTGATGAAGATGATTCAAAACCAATTCCCAGACTGATTCAAAAAGCCGCAGGCAGAAAACAAAGTTTTTATAAAAAGTAGGCTAAACGTATTCATACTTTGATTTTTATACGGTGTCCCGCGATGGTTGTTGCTTTTTATTTATTTGTTTTTTGTTATTTTTAGTTTGTATGTGTGTATGTTTGGAGCCGGTCTTTTGATACACACACATACACACCTGTTTGTTCATATTTTAAGCGTGGAAATCTCATTCATGCGTGGCCAGTTTTGTTCTTATTGCTGATTCCTCCTCTAAAGTGTGACGGAAAGAGGAAGCAGAGGAACCCAACCTTATAAACAACCAATCTTAATAATTGCAAAACGTGGCACAAGCTGAAACTGTAAAACAAAGAAGTCTTTTCAGGCTTTCTAGGTCATAATGTTGTTTCCATTGTTGCCATTTCTGATTCTGATTGCCGTTTGGAAATAAAAATTTGTCTGCTTTCATACATATATATGATAATTACTATAAGTTTGTGTTAACTGGCTTATTTAATGTAGCGCCAAGAACTAACAGCACTTAGCTTATAATTGGCGAGTCGTGCCTGCCTCCAGCAGATAAATATAAAATATAAAAGAGCGTGTAGAATTGCTTAGTGAAATTTTTTTGGGGCTTCACATAGAAGCAAAAAACCAAAAAAGACGTAATGAGTAAAAGTGTCAGCGACTGTATCTAATTATTATTGTTAATATTTCGGTTCTACAGGGGGTAGCGTAATTTTGTATTATATTTGCTCTTAACCTCGTTACCACGAGCGAACCTACAACTTCAGTTGGACAATGGCCAAATGGCCAAAAAACGCACGCAGCGTGCGAAGCAGCCAAAAATGAAAGCTGTCGTCATCCAGAGTGTGGGAGGAAAAGAGAAGCGGCAACAACCTCAGCCATTGCACTTGTTAGCGTCTATCTCTGTCACACAACAGCAGAAGCAGCAGCAGCGCTTGAAGCTCTCCAAGCTAAAGCTAAAAAGACAAATGACAATCCTCGTGCGCACCGTGGTTTCAGTGTCTGAGAAAACGTGCTTTGCATACCTCTATAAATACAAATCGAAAAACAGAAAATAAAAAAGAAACCGCATACTGAAAGTTTTGTCGCTTGGGGTTATCACGCCAAAGTGCAGAAAAAGAAATGAAAATAAAAACAACGGTTTAATATTAAAGTAAGGCTGAGAACAGTTTGACAATTGCTCAAAATGCACGACCTGTTGTACAACAGATTTAAACAACTCTAATCCTGCAGCAATAAGGACCTTGAAAAATTTGCCAAGCCAAGCTAAGCAATGCAAAGCAAAGCGAGGTAAGCAATCCAAAGAGTAATTTATTTCAATCAATTGAGATTACCGCCACTGAATTCCATTTGAATGTGAATGAGGATGAAATGTGGAACTCTGCAACAGCTGCTTATCAATAAACCAGTTGCGATTTGCTCGCCGTTTGTTTGCTTACTGGCAGTCAATTTAATCTGTCGTCGCCTCATTGCTTTCAAATACAAATTTCCACTTGAACTATTGCTGAGAGCGCTCCACATCATCTGAGCCAATTGTTACTGTTAAATATTCTATATTAAATGCGCAGGCTTTTCCAAGATCTGCCAGGTAATCATATAAATACCAACAGTGCGACATCTGCGACAGATAGATTGAGAAATGGAGACAGAGAGAGATGGATGAATGTGGGTCGTTACCCTCGTTATAACGGCACCTTATATGTCTGTGTACTCTTTATAGTTTGCTGTTTCTTTTGCTGTAGTTTTAGTTCTTATGCTTTCTTACCTTGTCTACTATGTTTTTTATTTGTTATGCGTTAAGTCATCAACAACAAAAACACACACACATGCAAACATACGTACATATATACTATGACATTTAGTGCGTTTGCCGCGGCTATTTTGCGTTCGTTGTTGCTGTTATATAAGCGCTCTTTTGTCGTCGCTTAATGACGCCGCATTAGTCCGAAAAAGTTCAAATTGTCGCCTTAAGCGCCTTCAATGGCTTTTTGATTAATGTATGATTTTACTATTTCTAACCCAATTAAGAGAGGGAAAAGAAAAACGCTTATCATAATTATGATAGTTATTTGCATCTTTTTTGTGTACAGACCCCCAGTTCAGCCAATTTCAATGAATTCACATAAAGATGACAAACAGTCAACGCTGGCTACTTATGAATATATTGCCTCTCATTAGGTTTTAGCCTTTTCATCCACATTCGCCTTAGAGATAGGCCGCGACCGCCAATTGCCATTCACACGACGACGAAAGACAATTGCCATTAATGTGAATTTAGTTCGAGGAGCATCTAAGCTTCATACACACACACACTTACATTTACTTCTATATTTAGGATGATTATTAAATGAAATTGTCGAAAAACAGAAAGTTTAAAACCGGCACTTACAATGGACGCATTTAATGACAACTACCAGAAGAATTTGACAAAAATGGACAGCCAAAGTTCGAGCGTCGAGCTTCGAGTTCAGGTGAGAGTGGCCCCTCTGCGACTGAAGAAAGACTCAACTGTGAGACCAGACCAGACCTGTCTGAAAAGAGCAAGAAAAGCGTGTTCATTAATTTCATGTAACGTAAATTGTGAAAAGAATTAAATAATAGAATTTCGCTTTCATTCACTTCCCACAAGTGGCAAACACGCAATGGTCCATAATGAGTTCGGTTGTCACTTCAAGCATTTTGTCAAATGTGCAATTGAAAAGAAAGTTAAGTTTAGTTTTGTCGGTATCTTTGAATGCTTTCGCACGAAATTAACCATTTTATCACGCAAGATGCAGACAACGGTAATAATAGATAGGCATGTGTAATGCGAATAGTAAAAGAAATGTTTTTAATCAATTTAAAAATAACTTCGCATTGTTACTGCAATTATTATTATTTTTTTGGTATGTATAATTGATAAACATCAAATAAGGGGCAGGTGCACGTTTCAACTTGTTGTGGGACGGCGACGGTCAGACTTCAGCTTATTATCATTTTAGCAATAAGGCATACGTGCAATAATTTTCTCAGCGTGCATTTTTTTCCTTTTTTTGTGCTGCTACGATTTGATTCAATCGTAACTGGTTTTTCGGCATTAGTCTCACGCCTTTGTTTTTTTTTTGGTCAGGCCACACTTGATCAACAAAAATCTGCACAGAGAAAGTGAAAAAAAATACCAAAAAAAAGAAGAAAAAATAAAAAAATCAAGCCAACGATATACATAAAACTAAAAGTAATGGCAATAAAAAGTTCAAACCGTATTAGAAGACAACTTTGCATGTGGCTTTAAATTGTATTCACATCTTTCTTGATGTTGCTGTTGTTATCCGCTTTTGGACGCGCCAATTGGAATTTCTTCTTTTGTTTTTACTTTCACGTACGATTATGGGGGCGATTGCGGTTGATTTTGTTGCTGTTGTTGTTGTGGTTATTTATGAGTTCTACTAATCTGTTTAACAACTAATACAAAAAAGTTTAAGAGGGTCAAGACTGTAACCGCCCGCCTTTATTTAACGAAAATAGAAATTTGTCTTGATGAGCTAGTGGTTTGTTGATGATGAAAACGAAATTGTTTACTACATAACTGAGTTTGCTTGTGGAAACTGGAAAATCTATTAGGAGTTCAAATCAAAAGTTATGAGTACTTCACTAATAAGCTAACTGCTTATGACTTTAGGTAAAACAATTTATGAAGCAACCAGTGAAAATTAAGTACTCATGATGATTAGTGTGTATATTTTATTAGAAAAGATTACCGGCTTTTAATGTATCTTTCCATAATATTAATTAGATAAATATTGTTGATCACAAGAATAAAATTATTAAAAAAAAAAAATGTAAATCCGATTTTAATTGAATAAATAACAACTAAATTATAATATAACGAAGAATGAGTCAAATGAAAAAGAAAATATTAAATGTGTCAGTTGTTTGCATTAATGACTTTATTCGTCTTAGCATTGACAATATTTTCTGCCGAAAAGCATCTAATCGTGTTTGTTGTTTTTAATTTTAATTTACAAATTAGCTTTTAATTATCAATACCGATAAGTAAAGCAAAATAAAAACTAGGTAAAAGATTTGATACAAATCTGGTATTCCCACAGGGTGTAAAATCTGACGAGCACACATTTCTTGTATTTGTTGTCTTTATGACGGATGACGCAGCTGTTTTTGGCCTGACACTTATTGGCATGTTCGCAATTACCGTTATGAGCACAGCACGAGGAAAGAGGCTTAGCCCGCTAACAATATACATAGATAATATATTTTGAGAAATGCATGCAAACGGTTTTAATTTTTTTTTTTTTTTCTCTCATTTATCCCTCTTTCTCGCTTTACAGCAGCTAACGGCACTCTGCGTCATCAGCATTGCACTCAGGTGCGCCAACGCGGCACTATGGCCGAGCTTCAGCAGCAGCGACAGCAGCAGCCGCAGCGCTGACGATGCGCCGACGCCCAGCAAATGCGTTGGTGCGCGTGGACTTAAATATTTGTCCGGTGATGCGTTGACAGACTCACTAGACTGCCTGGGTCCGAATAACGCGCCTTATCCCAGGTATGCATTTGTGTGTGTCGTGTATGAGTCATAGTTGTGAAGAATGCAAAACTTTCTTTTCTAACGCATTTGCCCCGTTTATCTACATATGTATTGCAGTGCGGCCGTTGCGCGCACATTCTCGAATTGGAACGGAAATTCGCGACGTGGACGTCAAAGTAAATTGCCCAGCACGTTGGATCCAGCAATAACGACGAGTGCGTTGTTGAGGGCCTACGATGAGGTGAACAATGAGGCTATCGGAAGCAATCGTTATGGTAAGTCGGTCAGCCGCAAATGCGCTAATGGTAATCACGGCGTGGCCGCAATTGATTCTATCGTCTGATTGATTGATTGATTGTCTCTGTTTGATTAATAATTGCTGAACTGGTGGTTTTTTAAAAAAATTTTTTTTTTTTGCTTAGGTCGCTCTTTAAAGAACGCTACACCGGCGCAACAGTGCAAAAGCGATACGCCGGCAAGACTCTGCAAGACGCGCTACAACACCACGGCGCCCATGTATGGCGTTAGCTTGACCTCGGGTCAGCCCGTGACCATTGTGCAAAAGTTTCCCGATCTGCTGCAGCAGGTCGTCTTCGAGGTCTGCGAGTGAGTATTAAAAAATCTAACAAAAAAATCATATCGAATGTGTGTGTAAATATATTGTGTATATACATGCATATGTGAAGACATATACACTTGTCAAAATAAATAATAGCACCACTTTCAAAAGACATGTTTTCAACTGTCTTTTATGAATTGGTATGTTTAACAAAATCATACGAATTCGATTTAAGAAGTGGAAATAGTGTCTACAAAACCATTAGGCAAAACCTAATAATTGCAAAGCTACGTTTACAGTGCCTTCGATTCCATTGACCATTTTACTTTTCAATATATCTCCTATTTTACGATTTTTTCAGCTTTAAGTACATTAATATACATATTCATATAAAGTTGCAAATATAAAATCACAAGAAATATTTTCAAATCGTATGAACACGTTTGTAGAAGTGAACACTTTAAAAATAAAGTGAAAAATGAAAAATCCATAAAATTGTATTTACCGTATTTCACTTATTGAAATTTTGGGAACGAAAAAAATTATCAGAAATTATTTAGTGTGCACTTATAATTATGCAAATAACAAATAAATAAAGGATTTGCTATTTTTTTTTTTTTTTACTTTTTGACACTTTTCAAAAAGAATTCCAGAGTTCCATTTATAGGGGAAAAATATAAGTATACATCAGAAAGCTGCTTAACGAACATTATCGATAACTAATAAACGATTGGTAGCTTTTCATTTGATATTGGTTTTGTTTGGCTTGCTAATCTATTCTTGTATAAGTTTAAGTTTAATAATGAGATAAATAAATATTCATATATAAATTACAAAAGTGTTTTTAAATAATGTAGTATAATTAATAAATCTTCACTCTTTGCAGATCCTCCGAATGCGATGTGGTACGCGGTGAGTGCACGCAAACATATGTGCCGTACTTGTTTCTGGTTATACCACTTGGCCCTGTAACGCTGACCGGGCAGGATTATGTGCTTGTTGAGAGTGGATGCGTTTGCAAACCGAAGTATTCGACGGGCGCCGCTCAGGAGCCGAACATGATCCCGTAGAGGGGGAGGAGTGGGAGACGGGAGGTGGAATCGTGGGATTCAAAAGTGTGATCCTCACTGGTACACAACAGCAACCAAAAGAACTGAGCGAGTTTACGTACGATGTCGATGTGCTTAAGTGTGCAATTATTTTTCGTAGCAAAATCAAATGTTCAATGTTATTTATTATTCGTTTCTAGTTTGTCTCTCTTTATCTCTGCCTGTCGCTGTAAAAATGGAATAGATTTTTGCTCGAAAAATATTGCTAGTATTAAGTTTTAAATTAAAATTAATGCATTTAAATTTAATACACTAAATGCGCGCACCATCAGCTGCAATACAGATTATTAGATTTGTAGTAAAAAAAGAAGAAAGCAAAACCGACAAATGAAATTAACAATTTATCTGGAAAAACACACAAATTTAGTTTATATTTACAAGTAGTAAATTAATTATAACACGCATTTTTTAACGTTTTGTGAAAATGTAATTGTATGTACTAATTTTAATTGAATTAAATTATTTTAAATAAAACTTGGCTGTTGCCGCAGCGAATTTAATTTAAACTGATACGCAATTATTCATAACAACAATAAAATATTGCCGTCAAGAAGCGAAGTTTTCTCTTTTTTAAATAAAAAGTTATAGATATGAACATTTTTGGAGCTTGAAATAAGTTACAATGGTCCACTGAAACTCACCACTATCGATAATTTTTTTGCGGTTAAAGTGAATGCGCTCCCTTTGAAACTATCGTCTCATCCCTCGACTGCCGTGTATCGTTTTACTTCGTGCCAGCACTAGCTACACGCATAAATTTTTAGCGAAAAATTAGAAAAAAAGGCCAATCTAAAGCTGTCCAAATTTACAGCAAGTGCAATATTGAGTTTGGCGACGGATTAAGATTGTATTATTATTGCAGTTATTGCAACAGTGTTTTGTTTTGTGTGCATTTATCGCACCGCAAACTTAGTCGCCCCGCACTTGCACTAACACACACGCGCCGAGTGTGTGCGTGTGTGTGTGTGTGTGTATATGACAATTTTTTGTTGCGTGGTGCCGGGTTACAGTTACAATTATTACAACATTATTTTTGTTGTTCATTTGCGAAGCGCGCTCATCGACTGTGTGGCATGATATATAAAAACACAGAGAAATAAAAACAACGCAAATTGTTGGCCGGTGCTCCAGTCAAAAACCACGTAACACTAGCTAGCTGACTGCAAGTGGCTCCCATCTCAAAATGATGTTCACGGTAAGTTGTTGTTTCGCCTTGTGTTGAGTTGTGCTGAGTTTAGCAGAGGGGTGCTTATAATACATATACAGCAGCAGCCGATGCTTCCAATACAATCGATAAACTGCAGAGCTGCATACAAAAAAGAAGAGAGAGCCGCAAAAATTTGAATGTATATATGTTGTTGTTATGGTTTGCTTATGTTTTGTGCTCGTGTGTGTGTGTGTGCACACCCAAGTAAGCCAGTGTTTTAAAATGAAATATAAATGTATTTGTTTCTATTCGCTTAGGGCACCAATCAGCAGCAGGACACGCGCTTCAGCGACAAGGAGAAGAAGCTAATGAAGCAAATGAAATTCGGGGATAGTCTGAATAAGCGCGTGGACATGTCCAAGGTTAAGTTGGATGTGTTGCGTCCCTGGATAAGCAAAAAAATCACCGATATCCTGCACATTGAGGACGATGTTGTCGTTGAATTTGTTTACAATCAGCTGGAGGAGGAAAAATATCCGTGCCCCAAAAAGATGCAAATCAATATGACTGGCTTCCTCAACGGCCGCAATGCCCGCCAATTTATGGGTGAACTCTGGTCGCTGCTGCTCTCCGCCCAGGAGAGCGACAGTGGCATTCCTGCCGAATTCATACAGCAGAAGAAGGACGAGATACTCAAGCGCGAGGAGGAGCAACAGCAGCAGCAGCAGCAACAAAAGCAACGCCAGCATCATCAGCAGCAGCAGCGCCAGCGTGAGTCGACACGCTCCCGTACTCGGTCACGTTCGCAGTCACGCACGAGGGATAAGCAGCGACGCCACGACAGATCCAAGTCTCATTCACGCAGTCGCTCCATCTCCTCCAAAATGTTGGCTGCCTCGTCCAACAACAACAACAGCAACAACAACAACACTGCGGCACCGCCGCCCATCAACAGTGCAGCACGCGAAGCTGCCGCAAATGCAGCGGCACGCTTACGTAAACGAGGTGCGGGTGGTGGTGCTTCACCAGTTGCATCAACTGGCACATCAGCGGGTGCGACAACAACAACAGGAGCAGCAGGAGCTGGAGCAGCAGCTTCTTCATCGAGCACATCCAGAGAGCGGCGTTCGAGTCGCCGTCGCTCACATTCCCGCTCACGATCCAATCGCTCAGCGGATGCGGCTGGTGGTACAGCAAAGACCCTGAATGGACGGCACTCTGTGGCAAAGAAGTCGTCGCCGCCGTCCTCGGGAACCAAATCCAAAGCCAAATCCCGTTCACGTTCGCGCTCATCGCGCAGTCGCACCAGGTACAAATCGACTCAAAAAGCTAATTATAGAAAAAATAATGTTTTAAAATGTGTGTTTTTAGATTAAAATTCGACTTTTTAGTTTTTTATATCATCCAAATTAATTATGAGAGTGGTATCATTACTTTTTTCGCAACTATATGTATATATATATATATATGTATGTGTACATGTCGTGTGTAACGATTTGTATATATGTTTATTTTGATTCTTTTGTAAATTAATAATTGCAACTTTTTAAAATCTAAATTATGCAAAAACAGCATATTTTATTCCTCTTGTCTAAATTTAAATTTCATTTATTAAGCAAAAATGTGTGAACTATTTTAATATCGCACACATTATACTAAAGAGGCAATTTGACAGTGACATATACATATATATACCAACATATATAGATATATATATATATATATATATATATATATATATATATATATATATGATCATAAATATTCTGATGATCCACATTCTACATTCTTATTTGGATATATATGTGTCCTGCGATATTTTAAAATCAACGTGCTTAATAACTCATTTGGGAACATCAAACTTTTAAATTATTTGGAAGCATTTTTTTTTAATTCTCATTTAACTTAAATTTTATTATTTTAAAGAAGTGTCGATCAATGTTTGTTATTGAAAATGATTTTTAATTGATAACATTTTTATGCCTTGCAGATCACGCAGTGGTGGCAAAGCAGGATGCAAAGGCTCTGCAGGAGGCAAGGGCTCGGCAGTGGCACGTTCCCGGTCCCGCAGCTCATCCCGCTCCTCGGCTCGGAGCAATCGTCGTCGACGCAGCTCCCGCTCCCGGGCCAGCAGCATCTCGCTCTCGCCCGAGCGCCAGCAGGATCAGCAGTTTGAGCATCGGCGCAACAAGAACAGCGTGCAGAATAAGCGACAGTATCGCAATAACCGAGATGATTCCGCCAGTTCCATAGAGCGTGGCGATGCTCGTGCTCGTCAATTCGGCGGAGGTGGAGGAGGCGGTGGCGGTGGAAGACGCCCGCCGCCACATGGCAGACGCTTCTCGCCACGCGGACGCAGTCCTATGCGCCAGGACAATGGCGGTGGTGGACGTTTCCAGCGCTCCAATTCGCGACGGCGTTCGCGCTCCCGCATGTTATCCAGATCGCCCATGCGCTACTCCAGATCACCCAGGCGGTAAGATTCCATATTGTATATATACAATTTATCATATTTTTTATTAAGTTATTTAAAGCTAAAGTTAGTCAAAATACAAAACGTACAAATGGAAAAATGTACAGTGTTTTTTTTATTATTTATTTATTTATTTCTATTTAAAGTCAACTTAAAATATATTCAATTAAATGAACATTCAATTTAATGTTAAATTTACGTTAGACAAAATAAAACTTATTTATTATATTAAAACCCAGAAAAACTTTATAAGCAATTATGAAATTAAACTAAATTATAGAGAGCAGTTAAAGAATCAATTTATTCAAACAGTAATTTTAATGACCTTTTTTTTAATATCGCGTATATAATTTAAACGTTGATCAACTTATTGAAAGGTTATATAATATTAATTTGAGAAACAACGTTAAGTCTTAGTCTATTTTTATGGGCATTTAAAAATAAATTTAGCTAAATTATAATTATAATTAGCAGCTTTGCAATTTCGAAAAGCACTGAACATTAATTAACATTAGAGCCGTATTAAAATAAGAAATTGTATTTGAAGCAACTTATCAAACTTTTTAATTTTGATAAACATTGATTATGATAATTTAATGTTAAAATTTTCATTAGCATTTTTCGATGATTTTTGAAAATGTTGATAACCAATTTATTTCGATTACTTTTGTGTCAAGAACTCTCTGAGCTTTTAATCAAAAATTTGTACGATAATGAATAATATTAGATTTTAAAACTAATCCCAAAATCAATTCAAGAAACTAAACGTTGCACTAAAAAGAGAAAAAAAACGGAAAGAAAAATGTATAGGAAATTTGTGCATTTCAAAGTATACAATAATCGGGGACTTAACTATCCTTTTGTGTATGTATATTCCAGAACTGCAACGGCTAACAAATTGATTTTGTTATTAATTCTAATTTTGAAATATATCATTTTAAGTTGTATTTTCTATTTATGGAAAGGATGGTAAATGTTTCAATTCGACCTGTCAAAATCAGCAATTACATTAACGATACATTTTACTCTTCTTTTTTTTTTGACAGTTTCAAAATCGGGTTTAAACTGTTTTTTCTAATGTACAATTTTCATTATTTTCCTGCATACAGATTCAACAATCGGCGTCGCTCGTCGCCGATGCATTTTCGCGGTGGCGCCGGCGGGGGTGGGCGTGGACGAGGCGGCAATCCGCGCAACATGTGGCAGCAACAGCCGCAGCAGCTGCACCGCGGGAATAGTCCCAACAATCATCGCGGTGGCGGCGGCGGAGGCGGTCGCATCCACTGGCAGGCAAGGCAGAATAGTCCCAATGGCGGCGGACGTCGCTTTGTCGACCGACGTCAGTCGCCGTCGTCGCAGCAGCAGCGCCGCTACTCCCGCGATCGTCGCCAGTCGCCGCAGCAGCAGCAACCGCAGTCGGGTCAGCAGCAGCAGTTCCGCAAGCAATTTTCGCCTGGGCGTCGCTTCGACCGCCGCGGTTCCCCGCCAACCAACTTTAATCGCTGGGATCAGCCGCGTCAGCCGTTGCGCAGTCAGCAGCAGCAGCAGCGTATGGGTCGCTCCAGTTCTGGCAGCGTCAGTCCACCGCCGCCGCGTCGCCAGCAGCAGCGCAGCGTCAGTCCAGTGCCGCCGCGACGTCACAGTCGCTCGCGCAGTCGTAGTCAGAATAGTCGCAGTCAGCAACGAAGTCGCAGCCGCAGTCAGCGACGCAGTCGCAGTCGATCCACTTCAAGGCAGCCGCAGCGCCGCCGTCGTTCTGTGGAATTTGCCGGTCCTTCTGTCAACACCATCGATCTCTGTCGCGAGGAGCAGCAGCAATCGCAGTCGCTGCGCAAATCGGAGTCTTTGCAGCTGCCGCCGTCGCAGTCGCAGCCGCCGTCGCAGCCGCCGTCACAGTCACAGCGACGCCGCAGCCTTGCCAGTCTGTCGCGCACGCCGTCGCCGTTCCTTAAATCACATGAGCGCAGCGCCGCGGCGGCAGCGGCGTCGGCACCAAAGAAAACTCGCAGCGGGGGCAAGAAAAGTCAAAGCAGCAGCTCGGACAGCAGCGTTGACGACAGTGAGGACAGCGATGACGACGACCAGCAGCAGCAGCATCTGCACAAGAAGCAGCAGCAGCGTCAACAGTCGCGTCACGGCGCCAAAGCGCCAAAGTCAAAGTCTGCGCCTGCGTCGGCGAAGTCGTCAAGTAACAAGACTAAAGCGCCGCGCAGCTCTGCCAGCAGCAGCAGCAGCAGTGAGCAGCACAGCGACGATGACGACAGCAGCGATGAGCGCCAGGCGACAAAGAAGAAGCAGCAACAGCTGGTGGTGAATCAGAAGCGTAAAGAGGAAACCATAACGACTGCGGCGTCTACGGAGAAGCAGCGACGCAGCGGGGACAAAAAACTGCAGCGCAGCATGTCAAATGATCTTCTGCCAACGGAGGCGTTAATGGCGGAGAACAAGCAGAAAAGCTCGGACCGAAGCCGCAAGCGAAGTCATAAAAAATCAAGAAGCGGGGTTGTAGGAGGTGAGGCCAGTGAATCGGAGGACGAACGTTTGCCCAAAAAGAAACGTAAGAAATCAAAGAAAGCGGCCGATACAAGTGAAAGCGACTCTGCGTCGGAGTCCGAGTCGTTATCAAAGCAGAAAAAGAAACACAAGAAGCATAAGAAGCACAGCAAGAAGAGCAAGAAGCATAAGAAGCATAAGCGAAAGAGCAGCAGCAGCGCCAAGCATCGACAAGACGCAAGCAGCTCAGACGCCAGCAGCGGTGACTGCGGCGGCGGTGATGGCGACGTCGAAGAGCTTTCCACGAAGGCTACCAAGCGAAATGGAAAGTTGCCGTTGCTTATCACTGGCATTCCCGGCATCAATGAGGATCTGGAGAAACAGCTGCGCGAACGTGCACTCAAATCCATGAAGAAGTTGGACTGAAAAACAAACAACAGCAAAAGGAAGAACATCAAGAAGAAGAACAGCTACAATAAACTGACTAAACTAAAAAGAGAAATGAAATAACGTTAACATAAATGCGAACTCCCTCATAAAAAAAGATACATATGCATATGGACAGACACACACACTGAGAGACGGACCGACAAATAGACAGACACACATAGCCATTTAAATACTAACGTAACATTCATATTTGCATACTACACATTAATTAACATTTCTAACAATTTATTTCATTCACTTTAAGTCTCATTGCGCGTCAGAACTAATATAAGAGGACTTTGTGCATGATAAACACATTTTTTGTATTATGTACAAAAACCAAAACAAAAAAAAAACAAAATATTTCTCAAAACAAAAACAAATAAAACAAATATACAAAACAAAAAGAGAAAACAAAATACATAAAGAAAACGCAAAATGTATGTTGCTGCAGTTAAATCGCAACCATGTTTGCTTAGAACACTACTGTTTAATGTCTAAGTAGGTTTTACAGAATGTAATTAATAATACCTAAAACGAAAATTATGTGAGTTTGAAAGCATTATTAATTATTTAAATACATACAACAACAACAAAAAATAAATAATTGTAAAAGAAATCATTAACACTTTGAATTTCGAAATATTGAGGGCGCGCTTCATACAACCCTAATCATGCGTACGTTATGCAACATTGTTTTCGTTGGCGCTGGTCACACTAACTGAAACGCGATGGCAACGCTGCCAACAGTTGTCAAATGCTTTGACAGCGTACCAACTTCCTTTCCTTTTTTACGTATCGTACGAGATGGTAAGACTTAAAACATAAATGCGATTTAAATACGCTGCCATCGACGCGCAATACAAACAAAAACGCAGTGTAATATAACAAAAATTACGCTACAAACAATGCGATTGTTGAATATGTGAGCATTTATGTGAAAGTGCGTTTGCTTAAATGAAAAAACTTCGAGTTTTTGTTTGTTGTTGCAGTCGTTGAAAAAAAAAAAAATTAAATTTGTGTAAAATCTTTGTAGGCTCGTGGTCCTAAGAAACATTTGAAGCGCTTAGCGGCACCCAAGGCATGGATGTTGGACAAATTGGGAGGCGCCTTCGCCCCCCGTCCCTCGACCGGTCCACACAAGCTGCGCGAATCGCTGCCGTTGTTGATCTTCCTGAGAAATCGCCTCAAGTACGCCTTGAATGGCGCTGAGGTGACCAAAATTGTCATGCAGCGTCTCATCAAGGTCGATGGCAAGGTGCGCACCGATCCCACCTATCCAGCGGGATTCATGGGTGAGTCGTCGAAGCGAAGATCAATTTGCGATTGGCATTTACTTGTATATATTATATATGTTATTTATTTACTTATTTATTTGTATTCTTTTTTTTAATATATATCATAATTTTTATAGATGTTATCACCATTGAGAAGACGGGTGAATTCTTCCGCCTGGTCTATGATGTCAAGGGTCGTTTCACCATTCACCGCATTTCCGCTGAGGAGGCAAAGGTAAGAAAAAGCGAACACGAAAAGTTCACTAAGAATAAGTTAATCGTGGGCTTCATCGAAGACCGTTTAGTGTTTTTTTTATCCATACGCTACTTGGTTCAAAATGCAGCCTAAAGCAATTTTTGATACGACGGTCTCTGATTCTTGAGCATTTTGTCAGCCGTTTCAGTAACTTTTACGTGCAATTACAAATAAACCTAATTTAGTTATAAGTTAGACTATATTTAAGAGATTTCTTTATTAAATATGATTATTATATATAATTAAATACTCTTTATCTGGCTTTTGCAGTACAAGCTGTGCAAGGTGCGCAAGACACAATTGGGTGCCAAGGGTGTTCCTTTCCTGGTTACGCACGATGGGCGTACCATCCGCTATCCCGATCCGCTGGTGCATGCCAACGATACGGTTCAAGTGGACATTGCATCCGGCAAGATCACCGACTATATCAAGTTCGATTCGGGTATGTGCTAAACAGACTTTTTTGATGACTATTACTGGCTGGTTCGAAGACCACAAAACGCATTCAAATTCAAGTTGCGTGGTTCAAAAACAAAGCCCAAAGCAATTTTTGATACGACGGTCTCTGATTTGTGCATTTTATCAGCCAATTCAGTAACTTTTACGTGCAATTACATTTAAACCAAAACAAAATTAGACTGTAATAAAAAACATTATATTTAAATTCGCAGGCAATCTGTGCATGATCACCGGAGGCAGGAATTTGGGACGTGTTGGCACCGTCGTTAACCGTGAACGTCATCCCGGCTCTTTCGATATTGTGCACATTAAGGATTCGCAGGGACATGTGTTTGCCACTCGCCTGACGAACGTTTTCATCATTGGCAAGGGCAACAAGCCCTACATTTCTCTGCCTAAGGGCAAGGGCGTCAAGCTGAGCATCTCGGAGGAGCGCGACAAGCGTTTGGCCGCCAAAACCCACTAAATAAAAGGCCAGCCAGAGGACAAGAGTAATAAGGATTTTTACTTTTTAGCATAACTCTGTACGTTAAGCTACGGAATTACAAAAACAACGTAAAGAAAAAGTATTTGTTGTATTTTTTATGGAGTGGCTATTTTCGTAAATTTATAGTGTACTAAGTAACACTGTTTTAACAGCTCTCAATTGTTGACACAAAGTTCTAAATAATCGCCTTGACGCGTATTTTATCGGAAGTGCAATTTTAAAGTTGCAATTGAATGTTATTGCGTTGTTTTATTAAATTTTAAAAACAAGTCATATTTTGGAAATCATGAGATGTGAACATTTATATTTATAATTTTATTACCTCAGGTTTTCAGTTTGGCGCGCCATTTCGTTGGCTTACCAATGTTCAGTGTTGTCAAATGTTTTGAGAGCAGGGCTGCAAAGCATGGCTGGTAAAATAATTGTATTTATCGATAATAAGTTGGGTCTTTGTGTGTAATGCAGTGAAAGGCTTGCGCACTGGACAAATTAGTTAAAAAGAAACTTGGCCGTCAACTTACCCACTGAAGTAAATCCTAGGTAACTAATACTAATAATTCGAAGCCATATAAATACTGGCAACTAGTGTGTACATGTTTGTCTGTGTTGGTCTGTCTTGCACCCGCATACATACGACGTACATATGTTTGTGCATATGTGTGAGTGTGCGTGTGTATATTGGTCATATGTTAGCTTGTCTGATAAACTCTGTGCTTAAAATGAATCATTTGTTTAGCTCGCAGTTCTAGTTTGTTTGCTTGTGTAATGCGAGGTGCGTTAGTTTGTAGATAATTGCGGTATGCGTTGAGGCCCCCAACACGGTATAACTTAAATTCAAGTTCTTTGTATTCGCAGACAGAACACGCCACCCACTAAAACAAAAAAAACCGAAGACAAGTCAGAGGCAGATCTGAAGTGATTTAATTTGTAACGAGGAACCACAGACAGAGAGTAGGGCTGATATCATGTCGCAGGCACTCAATAATCCCACTGGAGGAGGCAGCACACATCGTGATTATGGTGCCACATCGAGTGCCACACCCGAGGTTAGCTTTGCGGCTGCCTCAAATTCGGGCAATTCCGGTTTCAGTCCGACAGAGTTTGTTTCGTTGAGTGAGAATATTGGCCACAATATCACAGCGATCCTTAGCGGAACCAAGCAGCTGGAGAAGCAACTTAAAATGATTGGCACGCCCAAGGACTTAAAGGCGTTGCGCGAGAAAATACATAGCATCAATACAAAGACCAATAACTATGTCCAGGCAACCAGCAGCGACTTGCAACGGCTCGTTGTGCGTCATGGCGATCGCCAGCAGAAATTGCAGCTGGAAAAACTTAAACAAGAGTTTCAGAACGTTGCCGAGAAATACTCAACGCAGCAGAGGCTAATTTCGCTGGCCACCCGACGTAGTTATCAGGCTGCCGCCGCCGAGCAGGAATCGGAGATCTCTGTCAGATCGCAGCTGCTGCAGGAGGAGCGAGAGGAGCAGGCGGACCTCGAGCGCCAACATGATATGCTGAGGGAACGTGAGATTCAAGTAAAACAAATCGAAACGGACATCATCGATGTGAATGTCATCATGAACAAGCTGAGCAACTTGGTCGCTGAGCAGGGAACGGTGGTCGGTGAGTACAAACATTCCATAAAGATTAAAGAACCTATTTAATTTGGAATAAATGTCAATTTCCGGCTTCGATTACGATTTGTTTTGATTTTCCAATAAGGCAGCAGTTCGATCAGCTGTAAGATTATTTATTTAAAAATTCTAAAAAATTTTAAAAGTAAAAATTAGTTTAAACTAAATTAAAAACGTAATTTAATTTTAAGTTTAAATTAAAGCAATATTTAAATATGAGTAGCACTTAATAATTAAGATTAAATTAACAATAAAATCGAATATTATATTTAAATTACAAAAAAAATATGTAAAATGTCTGGGAGATTTAAGTGAAAATAGTTAAAACTATTTTAAAATCAGTAAAAAGTAAAATTATGTATTACACTTAATTTACGGAAATAAGATAAGATAACTGGGGATATTTGTATTGATATGGGTTCACAATTGGTTGCAAACCAACAAAAAATTTAATTAAACCCAACCACAAATAACTTAATGTATATATTGTAACAAAAAGTTTTAAAATATGAATAGGAATGTTCTTATATTATTCCATTTATGATTTGCAGGCACAATCGAGACACACGTTCAACAGGCGGCCGATGATGTGGAGGATGGGCGCAGGCAATTGGGGATAGCGGCTGCCAGTCGTAATAGCTACCGCCGTAAGGTACTAATAGTTCTAGTGATTGCTGTGATAATTGGATTAGTCGTAACTGGCCTTATAGTCGGAAAATTTAGTTAATTATTTCATATATGTTTTACACATTTGGAAGCATAAACATCCACACACGCATCTAATAATTCATAAAAATTTTCTAAAACTATTTTTATAAAAAATAAAATAATGCATTAATCACAAAGTGAGTAAAAAGCGCGCGCCAAGCGAGCAAAGAAAAAAAACACATACAAATTTAAATACAAATACGAGTTTAAATCGGAAGCGCGTTGTAGATTTTAGTTATGTATATGAAAATAATAAATATAGCTATAAATATACATATATGTACAACAAAACAAAAAAACCATTTAAAATTATATAACAACTTACAATATTTAGCGCTTTTAAATGTTAAATTATTATCTGTTAAAACAAACATCACAATAATAATAATTTGCGTTTTGCATTGAATGTAGATTTTGTTTTTGTAGTGGCAAAAGATAATATTCGATGAATAATCGCTCTGTTTTCGTTTCTGTTTGTTTGATTAAGAAATTAAAAGATACCATTATGTTAATTTCTATTTACTTATAATATATGCAAGTTGTTTTCAGGTATACAGTAAGTACGATATTCTGTATGCATATTTACAACGAAAGGGAATTTTTAAATTTGTTTTTTTGGTCAGGATGAAGTACTATCAGAGTATTAAATGCGTTAACATGCGCACTTTCGCGCTAACATTTCGATAACTAATCGGTTTATTTACCACCACACGGCTTATCGGCCATCAGCTGTGTAAAATAAAAACAATCATACAAAAACGTGCTTTAGGAGTAGTTATTGTTTATTATCAGCAAAATGCCACAAGGTAAATTTAAGAAAGCAAAATTACCGGCTGCCATACAAAACAAAAAGAAAAAGCAGAAACAAGCAGCATTCACACGTCGACCAAGTAAGTATATCAACTATAACGAAGAATTATTTAATTAAATTTTGCATGCATTTTACAGATGCTCCCATCCAAGCGAAGAAAGGCAAGTTCAATGAAACACAAAAAATTAAAGCTGTAATTTCAAAATCGGTTAACAAAAGTGTCGAAAGCGAGCTACGTTCGCGTGCACACGAAGGATACATACAGCTAAGCAAAGCCCAGGAAGCCGTCGCCAAACATCATGCAACACAGGCAGCGGCAGCAGCAGCCGCCAGCACAAGCAAAACTGTGAAATAAATCGTACTTAGTCTTACTTAGTTTAAATTCTATATAATTAAAGAATGATAAATTTTACAACATTACTTGATATGCTTCTCACTTTAAGACGGTATGGCCAAACTAAATTCCTGGGGTTACATATTTTATTGTGCCTGCATGAATCATAAAGAATGATATTGGAATATAGAGGAAATTTATTAAGTTTTAAATTAGATATATGAAAATAAATATCTCTTTGTAATTAATGACAAAACAATTTATCGCTTAATTGATGATTTGCGTAATCTTTCTGCAAACTGGGTTTTGCATTTCCAAAATTCAGGACGCGTTTTCTTTAAAATTAAAAAAAAGTATGTATGCATGTAGGTATGTATATTGAATAATTCGTTGACCTAAATTATTATTAAGCATTAATACTACTACTATTTAAAACCGCTTTTAAAATTCATATGTTTTTAGTGCGAATTTTTATCACATACATACAACAGCACAATTTTGCTATGCCAAAGACTCTAGATATATTTTTATAGTCTTCGGTTGTCCCCTTATTTTCGTGCAATTTTTAATGTGTGCCGGGAGTAATTTAGAGCGGGGGCATGCGAAAAGCGTCCCCTCGAATCGAGTGGTGTTGTAATTGCAGGCTGAGTGCAATGCATTTGCATGCTGCTGAATATGCAAAGGACACTTCAATTTTCGCAACATAAAACTAAAAACGTAAAACGTAAAACGTTGAGAGCCCACCGCACTCAAACACCCCAACGGTGCACCTGGTCACACCTGGCTGCTGTCGTCGTGTGAGCGAAAGAACGAGCTCATTTGCATGCGATTGACAGGCGGTGGGTGTGGAAGGAGAACGGGATGGGGGCGGAATCAAAGTGCAATACGAATCAGCATAGAAAAACAAAGACAACAATCCGATTGACAGCGGATTTTCGCGTTATTCCATGCGGGGAGAAAGCGAACTAATTAAAAGCGCATCAAAAGTGCCAAATTTGCATAGCAAACGAAACGAAACGAAACGCAGCAAAAATTAAATGAAATTTGTTAGTTTCACATTTGCACTTTTTTTGTTATTGCGTTTTTATTTTTTCTTTCATTTTTTATGCTGTCAATGAAGAACAAGTTTTTTGATGAGTTCAGTGTGCAGTTGTGGCAAAGGAGGGGTTCTGGTTTCGGTAGGCGAGGTGAGAGGAGGCTACACGCCAAATAAATGTCAGCGTACAAAACTTTGTTGGAAAACTATTTTGATAATTAAAGAAACACAAACTAATTGCGATAAGTAGCAAAATGACTTACTAATTTCGGAAACATTTCTTCTGCTGCGGGGAGCCCTAAACAATGCAAATGTTAAAGTTCCATGTTGCTCTCGCTTATAAATATTATTATTTTTACACAACATGCTCCCCTCTACATGTTATAACTTTTTTATGTACGCAAACTACAGTTATGGATGGTGAATATAATTTAAACTAACGAATCTAGTGGAAATACGAATACGTCTAAGGAATGTTATAGAATTGAGAGTTCTGAACGTGACCTGTGTGAAGTGAAAAGACTGCCAAAAAATTGTTGATGTGTAAAGATGGATTTCTGTATGATTCCAATATACTGCTTGGTATTAAAATAGTTTGATAATAATGATGAATTAATACAAATTTTATGTGATGATATTTCAAGTAAACTATTTGCGGAGCGGCATTTGCTTACCTGTATCCACAGACTTATCGTACACCCAATCGAAATTAACTTTCTTCTATGCAACAGATAGAGGACATTGGCACTTATCTCAATAATGTTTGAGTTATCGTTACGTGTACTTCCTTAATTTAATTATATTTGATTGGTATCAAAAGAAATAGGAGCTTCGACTGAGGATCTGAGATAGTAGACACGGAAGATCTCAAATAAATGGGAATGCGTCCAGCTGTATGATATGTAGGTGGGAATATCTGCCAATTGAACCAATCTCAGAGACTATCTTTCTCTCAGTTCTGGAAGACTTTAAATTAGTCGCATATTAAGTTTAAGTTTAAGCAAATACAGTCTTTCCGAATTGACTACCGATACCAATCAAAGCAAATATTGTGTAACTTAGCAATTAATTTTTCATTCGTAGAAATCAATATCGGTTAAAATACACAGAAGAAAATTGTGTATTTATATTTACCAAATTAAATATTTAATTTCTAAGACGTGAACATTTCGTATTAGGGATACCATGAATTTAGGATATCACCTAGCTCTTAGAAGTCCGACTGTGTTACTTATTTCTTAAAAAAAAAAAATTTTCCCAAATGAAAGAAATTAAAAATATGTATTAAAAATCAGAATACTAAGAAATGTATAGATGGACTTACATCTCGAGAGCAGATAGTTAAAATTAAGGATATTATGGTACCTGAAGTCTACATTTTAAAATCGGAAGATGTTGAAATGACTGATAGATTCAAGTGGCCTATACAGTTATCAATATCATCTGGATTCATCACTTTTACACAAAGGAGGTTTTTTAAAAACTAATATTTTAGATATAAAATCAAAGATTACTAAAAAATGATTGATGAAGTGACACTTGTTGTAATTCCCACACAGCTTAAGACCTGCACTTTAATTACAAATATTTTCAATAATAGGACACCCACACAGCTGTACTTTTGTCAAAGGATAACGAGCATTACAAAAGCGGAAATGACACGACCAAACATCCCTCACAAGTTTTTCCATTTAAAACATATTTGAGCGGTGCGATTAATGCTCAAATGTGTGCCTTGAGCAGGCAGCGCAAAAGCAAAAAAATACACGAAAAAATTATATATTTGAATATCGACGTGTGGCCATTGTCCAGTGGCCAGAATGGAATGTCCAGCCGTGCCTACCTGCGGCTGCCTCATTGTGTGCGAGGCGCGCATGTAAATTTGTCCAACTGAATGCAAAGACAAACACTTGAAACGTTGAAAGACAATCGGACAAACGGCCGACAGTTTGTGGCCACCTGCGCCATTTATTTATTTCGTTTTTCGCTTTTTTTTTTTTTTTTGCATACAATTGCAATTTGGCCAAGCGACCTGTGTGTGAATTTTGATTTATTCGACAATGACAATACATATATATATATATGCATAGTTTTCAGCTTTGTTTTCAGTTAAGGCCTACATTAAATTTGCAGTTTTTCTCATTCGATAAATGTAAATGTGTGGCATGAAAATAAGCTGTCAAACGAACTCTACAATAGAAGTGGATACGATTCAATTGTTTGGTGGTGCAGTTTAAAAATGCTGAAAAGGATGGGTTTATAAAGTGGATATGGATGAGTCTCTACTTAGGCTACGAATTTTTGATTTTCCGGCTATTGTACAAATAAATTCTAATAGTTAAAAAAATGCCAAATAAAAATTGGCAAAAGAAGATATGGCAACCATATGATAAAAAATATATTTTATATATTCTCTTAGAGTCCATTGGATTGGGCGCAGAAAATAAGAGAAAATGTATACATCCCAAGTTGCATTATTTGCTTTGCATATACAAATGACTAAAGGAAGAATCGAAAGCCACGTCTTGGACAACATACTTTGAATTTTCACAATTTCATGCTTATCTTATATAGCAACTTTTATTTAGGGTTTCGTTCGGTGTTATTTCCTTTAACACATCCACCATACAAAAATTGAAATGACCAGGCTTCTAAATCGCACGCTTAGCCATTATATAATTTTATACCCATATGTTTTATGGAGCGCAACAATGCTGATATCAAACTGTATCTACAACTTCAATTTAATTATAAGCCGCGCACGGCTCATCAAAATTTCTGCAGCTAGTGTTGCAGGTGCAAATACAGAACTTCGGAGTCCGCATCGGCAGTCGCCACTTTGCCCGTTGTCAGTCCTGACCGATCCCAGCTCATTTTCGGTTCCACATTATTATTATCCACGCTTTGTGGCCCGGCCTCTGTCCCTGTCTGGTCAGGTTGTTCGACTTTGCCGGCCGCGATACAATTCATTTGCAAAGCGTATCCAAAAATGCTGATGGGATTATTATATGTTGCTCTTGAATGTTGAACTGCAGGTGGAATCTCAATACACCTGTGTGTATGTGTGTGATCAGGTCTTTATCTTTTTAATGTCGTGGATTGCTTTGTGTTTTTCTTAAGGCATTAATTTATGTATTACAAGTTAGAAATCCGTGTGGACAGGTGAAGTTGCCTGCCCCTGCTTATTGGATACATATTTTTGTGGCACTCATGCTACAGAAATGTATAATTTGGTGTTGCTAGTGAAATTGCTGATTATGAATGGTGGTAGTAACTTAAGGACAGACGAGGGAAATACAGTGGATTGACGCCTGGGAATGCGGCTGGTGCGAATGTGGGAAAAAGTTTTCAGAGACACTAAATTCTTTACAAATATTTTCTTGTCTCATTTAGTTAAAAATATTATAAATAATGGTAAAAAGCATTTATATTAATGTATCTTATTTAATTCTTGTCTCTGAAAAATAAAATACAGCTTATATAAATGCTGTAAACATTAAATCATATACAAAATTCTTTGAAACAAATAAAAAATTCTTTCCAATCAAAACTGATTTTCCTAACGAAGCTCATGGGTTATGTCTGTTTGTTTTGTTGTCGCTATTGATTTGTTTTGGAATTGATTACCTTAAAATTTCCTAAATTTGCGTTATATATAAAAATTAGTAAACTAATGTGGATATAAATATTAAAGAATTGGGATGCTATTTACTTCCGCCGGCTGCCATTTAAGCTAAAAACGGAAGAAAAAATCTGCTGCAAAAAGCGTTAACCGGATGTAAATGAAGGTCCAGCTGCATGCCGAACTGCAATTGTCATCAATACACCATCAGCAACAACAATACCAGCAAGGACTACAAAGCCAATTCAGAAAAACAATGGCCAGCGGCAACAGCAAAAACAACCAAAGGCAAAAAGCGAATTTCAATAACGGATGTAAATAAACCACAAGAGATCGATTACCTCCCCAGCCTGCGAGAAGCGGCAACAGCGGCGACGGCGAGAACAGTGCCGGAGGGGCGGGTAGAGTCCTCGCTTCACCTGCCTGCTGTCAGGATAACAGATGCGCAATGGTACAGCACACAGAGTCTTTATCTGGTATGCATAAATATCAGTTAACTGCATAAACAGCGCGATGCGGAACAGCTACAAGAAATATGCCAGTAAAACTTAACATAAATGATATGGACACCAAAAGAGAGATGAGAAGCGCATGACTCGACTGTAAATTACCTTGCAATTACCTGCAGTTCTAATTCTCTAGTTTCACAACGAATACATACAATTACATAAAACACAAAATATTATAAAAGAATCTACCTTTTTACGACAAATTATTTAAAGTCTTGAGAATATACAAATAAACTAAATTAAATTAATAATTGAATTTTGTTTGATGATATCTTTTTATAATTTAGTATACCTTTCACTGGGTGCTCCCATATATTTTGAACTCGCTCTGGATATTGATTACATTGAGCATATAAATATTAAAAATACAAATAAAATATTTATGTTTTTTTTTTTAAATTTAAAGTAGGTTTGGGAAAACCATAAATTAAATTAAAATATATGTCTTGTAAACGTAGGAAAATCGGTTTCACCATTTAGCAATTAGGTTGGTTACGGAATGAAGTACGGTAAGGAATCTATCGGCAAAAGTATAAATTTCTTTGGCACAGATTCCATTCTGACATGGAGAATTGGATATTTTGGGAAGATTAGTATTTCACAGTGCAAGTGTATACCCTCTCATGTAAATTACTAAGGATATAAACAGCTGTTGTGCCTTAAAAAATCTTGCGTGCTGCCTGCAAAAAAGTGCCAAGTTTAAATTTATTTAACTTTAGCCAAGTATCAAAAAATACATATAAACATAAAAACGCAGCAGCCGCAAGCGCTGACGACTTCGGTGACTCGTTAAGATCGGCGGAGGCAACAGCAACAGCAACAGGAACCACAAAAACAACAAAAAAAGCTCATTAAAGCATTGCACCTGGTGCATTTAAGAGAAGAGAGCGCAGACTGAATTTGAAGCTGAAACTGGTCCGGATCTGTGCGCCTGTGCAAATGGCAGAGGCAGAAATCGGTTGGACGCTTGAGGGTGATAATATGGATATTTTAAAGATAAGACAGTGGGCAGGCATTCATAAATGTGTTGATATTATTACGGTAAACAACATTTTAAATTGAATTTAAGTCCACCAGCCACCAACCCTACTCTCAATAATTGGCCCCTGGAAAGTGATCTGTAATGAGGCAGTCTCATCATCAACCTGATGACCCAGCGATTTAGCCGAATGGCTCATTGAAAGTTATCAAATTATTGTGTAAAAGTTTGCACACTGCTTATTATTTTTTTTACCTTAACTCACGCATTTATGTAAGTAATTGTGTGTGTGTGTGAGTGTGTAACTCATACTGACCCATTTTCAGCTGGCCAAATATTGTAAAGGTTCGATTCCTTAGAACAATAATTCAAAAGTCATCTCTGGGTCTCATTGTAAACGCATTAAGTCGAAGAAAGAAGCAGCCGTCTCTCGAGGTGTAAAGAATGCTGCAGTGCCGACAAAGAGTCCAGCTCAAAACGCCTACAGATGCACAATACCTCAATAGAAACAGTTGCACACAGAACCAAATTGCCAGCATTGTGCCAAGGTCAAAGCATTAATCATGTACCCAACATGCAGCTCGCATATATGTGTAAGTATTTGTGACCAAGGTCATAAATGTCTCCAACGCTTTAATAAAGTAAGAAACACAACAAATGAATCCTGCATACAGCACCCGGAGCAGGCCAACCCATTGCGGTCCAGATTGCTAAACAAAGGACAAAAGTCATTTGAGATTCGTTAAAGAAAAATTACACGACGTTTTGTGGAGCAATTACCAGGTGTAAAAATGCTCAGGGGCGTGGACTAATTGTTCGACCCGGTCGAACATTCGACTTGCCTCATGCAGGACACTCTCTGGCCCAATGACAAATGCACTGGGCAGGACTCGCACTGCCAGCATCAAGGTTTCGCATTGGTTCGTCGTAATCAAATGCTTGGACCTCAAAGTGCGTTGTAATTTTGTGACTCTTTTGTCCGTTGGTTTTCAATTGTTTTGAGGCCTTTGTCGGAACTTTTATTGAAAAGCATATCGAGTAGTAGTTCGGCTTCCACGTATTGTCAATTGTGCGCTTCTACTGAAGCGTTATTAATGTTGGTCGGCATCTGGCCAAAAGTAGTTCTCAAGTAGCCTGCCATTTGATTTGTGCGACTGCGAATGATTTGCCTGTTTAAAATACGTGGAAAACTCTGGTTTCTATGCGACTTTTTGCTTGATGCTTGATTAACAACATTTAAGCAATCGAAATGCTGATTTTGCAATATTATTCAGTACAAAAGCAGGCTAACTGTGGTAGCATTATATGCTGCGTTTGTAATTCAATAATATAATAATAATAATTGATAATATCCCTTTTATAATTAAAATTAAGAAACCATCAATATTAGATATTATTTCAGTTCATTTATTTTATATTTATTGTAATTATCTGTATTTATTGCACTTAGTCAGCATTTAATAAGTAAATAAACAAGAAAGAACAAAGCAGTCGGCCTTAACCGACTAAAAAAACTCTTGGACTATAGAATATATAATCTTATAGTAGGTAAAACTTTCCGAAATATCGACAAATATCGGGATTACGTGCGCAAGGCGTTGCTATAAAATTTGTATCGGAACGTAAAGGCGGAATTATTATAGTTATTTAATATTTGTAAATGCGGTTATCTGGGGGCGGCAGAGACTTTAAAGAACATCGCCAACAACCTACTTACTAAATTTTGTGACTGTAGCCTTAAAATTGTGGGAGATGTGTGGATTTATCAATTTGAGATGATCGACTTTTATCGATTTCCTGACCCGATTTTGATTGACCCGGGCACCCACCAAGTTTTAGGTTTCTATCTCTTATTTGCGTATCGGAGTAATATATCAGAGAATAAGTTAATAGGTTTTATAAATCTATAAAGAAATTAGAATTTCATAGTTTACTCCGATTTCGATTTTGGCAGCAATAAATCTATTGTGTGGTTTGGTTTTATTTCTTAGAATATTTTTAATAAATTAAGCGTAATCCAATTTCGACTTTGTGTAATATTACTAACGCATGTTTCTCCTTATCTTTTAGCTGATATTCATCACTGTCCTTTGAAGAATAATACCTTGGCAAATGGTTCCATTGCTAATCAATTTGCCAAAATCGCTTAGAACTTATCGAGGAATCCATCAGAATTTTGCAAATGCTAAGGGTGCTTTGTGCATGGCAAATTCAAAACACTTTACTAAGCCCAGACCACAGACTATTACCGATTATTGCAATCTATCAGCAACATCGGAGGCAGCTCAGCTAGGAGCCATTTCCGAAACTAAGTGTTGGGTTGTTCCTGTTCCTGGGCCACCACCTTTTCCTTGGCATTGTGGTTTGGGCTTGATGGGTATTCAATATTTTTTTATTTGGGAAAGCGTCTCATGTGACACAGAATAGCTGTGCACAGAGGAAGTAGGTGTATATGTTGTGGTTGATTCAGGCTGCCAGTCTGCCACACAGGATACAAACTGGATACCTGTACATATGGATGGGCGCGAGAAGGATGCTGTTGCTTCTGAAAGCTGATACGAGCACATTGGGAGCGCGCAATTTTGGCATTA
This sequence comes from Drosophila fungiperda, assembly GCA_035042345.1. Taxonomy (NCBI): domain Eukaryota; kingdom Metazoa; phylum Arthropoda; class Insecta; order Diptera; family Drosophilidae; genus Drosophila; species Drosophila fungiperda. The sequence continues at coordinate 5,029,082 of JAWNLM010000021.1, forward strand.
GTCTAAAATGCGGTCTGGCATTTAATTTCTATTTCAACATTTCATTGAAATTCGAGCCCTCAACACAGGTGTGCTGGGCAACTGGGGATATACAGGGGGAGATGTTAACCTAACCGAACTGAACTGAGAGCTGGGAGGGAACTGGGAACTGTGACTGGCTTCGCTACAGGTATATGTATAGGTACAGGTAAAGGTATGGCTATATGTTTGTATTTTGATCGCATTTGTTGGCTCTTTGGCCACGCTATTCACTTATGTGTATTTAACGTTCAACATTTCTCTATTTATTTTACCTTTGAGAATTTTGCCTCAAATTGTGCGTGCTGCACAGTTGACATGTCAGAATATGTCAGGGCAGAGTAGGGCATGGCAGGACATCGTCTTCTGGGGTTTACCTATGGGGCCACTCGCTTGGCGCTCCTTAAAATGTCAAACGCTCTGGCAGCGGCCACGTCACATGTGGCGCTTGTGCCGCTAATGGAAATTGCGGCAAGCAACTGACGCACGACGATTTCCTGCCGTGCAACTCGAAATTTATGCTAAAAAGCTGTTACTCAGCCAGGACTCTGTCTGTGTGTGTGTGTATGTGTGGGGGAGGGGATACTGATGTGCTGATGCGGGTTGATGGTGGCCTGCCACATTGGAGGCCTTTTGCCTTTTGGTTATATTTGGAGCAAAAAAAATTTTCTGATCTATCTGATTGACCTGGGATTTCTTGTAATTTGAAGTACTATAATTATTATGCTGGACCTTTTATAATTTAAGAAATAAAACAAGAGTTATTGTACTACATTAAAAATAAAAAGTTATAAGTAATTATAAACTTTAACTTATACATAAAATATTAGGAAAATGGGATATAAATTAAAATAATTTTAATAAATAAATAAAAAATAATAGGATATAAATTTATATAAAGTACAAGAGTGAATTATAATTACTTTTTAAAACTTATAAATTGAATAATTATAACTTTAATTGAAAGTATTAAATATATAACATCTGGGCATATTAAAATGATTCAAAATGATTGCAATTATTTGGGAAAAAATCAAATAACTTTTAACTGTTGGTAGCAAAGTTAATAATTTATAAATATTTATATATGTGATGTTAATTTTAAGTTTTTTGACTCTTGACTCTTAATAATCATTAACTTAAGTTTAATTTTTTTGCATTCATTATTTTTTTTTCACACTGTAAATAGTTGGCAAGTGTATTCAAGTTCCGTTTTTGAGTAAAAATAAAGCTGTCGTTTTCCTAGTCGAATCTCAGCTTGTGGAGTCTGTGCGTCCTTATTCTTGGCCCGCGGCACGTGGCATGTTGTTACTTCAAGTTCACACTTAACAAACAACTGCTGAACTGAATACTGGGGCTGCCCCTTGGCCTATTCTTTGGTTGCCGTTGGTTTGCTTTTGTCTGCTAAAGTCTCCATCGCATAAATTTACACTTGTATCCTTTTGTATATGTCTTCCTTGGTGTTGCACACATGCAAAGCACAAGGCTTACATATTTTGATGTGCCTTTTTTTCTCTCTCCGTACACACCCAAATGGGCATTTACATTTGAACCTTCGTGTGTGAGTGTGTGTGTGTTGATAAATTTGCTTAGATTATTATCCTGGTGCGGTTTGCTTTCTGGCGTTATCTTTTGCTGTAATTAGTCTCGAGCTTGTTTGCGCCGCAGTTACACAAAATGCTTTTTATGGCGCCACACGCACAAACAAAACAGGATGTCAGACGTTTTGTCTGATAATGTAAAAAAAGGAAAAAAATACATGTATTCTGTTAAAATTTCATATGAGTCGGCTGTGAGTTGAGGCATTTGTGGGTTTGGCAAATTGGTTTGCATGTAAGAAGAATAGTTTAGGTAAAACGCAGAACGCTTCCTAAATCAAAAGTTGAGTGAGAATGTTGGCCATACTCGCTATATATTGTAAAGGACTATGTACAGAAATTATCAAGGGAATTAAGGGATTTCAATAACATTTGTCAATAACATCAAATAACACCTAAAAGTAAAGTCCTTACAATTTCCGCTCTTCTTCTCAAAACCTGTTGTCTAAAATAAACTAAGATCATTGTAAAGTCCCGCCCTTGGTAACCGGAATCGCATACAAAGGCGGCAAGCTCAAAATATTTGCACTACTGTCCATCGAAACAATAACTAAATCCTTGCGCGGTCCTAGTAAACATGTTGCAACATGCGTTAAGGCGCTTAGAATGAGCCCGTCTAAGCCAATGGATTAAATTGGCTCAGAGGGTTGCCAAACACCGCCTTAAAGGTGAAGATTTTCTTTTTGGGAATTGATCCTTTTCCTTTTGACAGTAGGTGTGCACACCGCATAATTTTGCACTCAATACTAAATAGAAACCTCAAACCATAGGAGCCGAATTTTTACCTAGCTCTGACTAAGACCATCAATCATTTCTTAGCCAGCCCGTCAAGCCAGCCAGGCACATTAGCATTTATGAAGTTTGCCTGGTAAAGTTTTTTCTTATATTTTTTTTTTCAACTTTTCCCAACAAAAGGCTCATTGAAGCGTTCGCCTGGCTGGGTGACTTTAATAAGATTTCCATAATTTCATGCGCTTGTGCATATTTGGAGTCAATTAATGTCAAAGTAGTTTGGAAGCGCTGCAATCGATCAAATTATGAATGCAGTGCCAGAGAGGGGGGGGGGGGGGCTATAAAATGTCTGGAGGGATTTTGTTAGTGCAATGAATTAAAGGGGGCAGTTTTCGAATGGCAGACATGAATATGAATGATGATGACTTGGGTCATCACTGAATGACCTTTTCACTAGAATTATGCAAAGAAAATGATGACTTTTGATTAAGCAGGAAACTAGGTGTTGATGTTAGTGATAAGATGGTGGCTGTTGCCAGTTTTGGTGGGAACATTGACAACAGCTAATGATTAGATTCAGTTGCTTTCCCGTCAATTTGATACGCTAATGCTCAGGTGCCGAAGATAGCTAAGATTCTTAGGTAGGTATGTTCGGAACAGTCAGTCAAGTGAATCTAATCAAAATAGTCATGGTATAAATGTGCGTTACACTTTTATGATTAACATGGATTTCAAATATAGGTATTAAGAAAAGCTGATTTTAAGCTAATTAGAAAAACCATTTTGCTTCAAATGTAAAAGTAAAATAAGAAAGACAAACAATGTTGAAACAGACTTCTTTGAGTATAGAAATTATAATATTTATATACTTGTGAACTGTAGATTCAAATGAAACAATCGTAAGAAAAATGTTAAACAGCATTAAAAATGATTTGCTTTTAAGGATTTGTGAACCGATATCACTAAAAACAAGTATTATAATATTATATATATATATAAATATATGAGCATTTTTATGATTGTTATATTCTGTCAACACTGAATTATTCTATTGCTTCTATAGGAACAATCGATAATTTGAAAATAATAAAATAATTGGGAGTTGGGGTATGATGTTATCGGCTTGAGAATGGTATCAATTTTCTCTTGGTTGTAAGCTCATAATGAGCATGTGTATTCATGTATTATTATATTCAGGTATTACATTATTGTTATTTGGATAAAATGAATTTCAATTGTAGCAATTATATTTATTAATTAAAATTTACGTGTTTTTTTTATATGTTAAGTGCATGTTTAATAATAATTATTGTTAATTAATGCATCCCTTTACAGACCGAAGCTTTTTGGTTAGCTAAATCATTGAAATCCATAAAACAAAAAACATTTCATTAACTTAATTAAATTAACCTTAAATCCCGCAAACAAAGCGCTAGTTGAATGCCATTTTATTTCGTGCATTTAATCCAATTGTTGAGGTTGGTGAAACGAATGTTCATTTAAAACTTTTATATAATTGTCGTATTCAATTAATGTTTATATGCGCGTGTCAAAGTGGATTAAAGTCTAATTTAATAACTGCCAAGTGCAAAAAACAAGGATTTTATATGAATTCAATAAACAAAAAAAAAATAAAAAGCAATCAGAGTCAGCGTTGAAATGGAAATATAATTTTATGCTCTGCACTGATTTATGACTGGGACTGCACACAACTGTCAGCTGCCACGGATTGGAATAGCTCATATGATATGTTATGGATACTCAGAACCGTAGACAGCCCAACATTTGTTGACATATGCTGAATACTTGGGGTAAACCACAGCAGCCTCAACAGACTCACTTTACAACTCACTAGAACGCCCTTAAATTCCCATATTGAGTGCCGACTGGCTACTTAAAGGAACTGTCAATTGCCAAGGATAATGCATTCCTTTAGTCTAATTTATGCTTGACATCTTTCAAGTGGATATGTTATATTCCTTGAGACCCATCCACGGCTGCGCACATCTGTGACCGTGCTTCTCCTCTGCTGTAACCTTAGACAGCACATGGTTCTCAAACCAGAGGCAGTGACTGGGGGCCTCGCCAAATGCCAAGTTAATCATATTGTTGACTGCAACTGCAGCTAATTACAAATCAATTTGTGCCAGCCCCACTAAAGAAACCCAAGGCAAATCAATTCCCCACAGGAAATGAATGTAGCTCAATCGACACAATCACCTGTCATTTTATGTGGTCGCCTTTTTGACAAGTCTATTAAAATTTTTTAGTAAGTGACTGCAGGAAACTATTGGCAATAAATCAGCGGCATGACTTAAATGTGTGCAACTTAAACTAACTTGAAACTTGACTAAACAATACCTATATTACAAAAATACATTAACGTAAACTTTCATGTAAATTGAAAATTATATACATAATAGCAAAAGGTGTCAAAACGGAATAGTGATCGGAATACGAGCCGCATGTGGACCTATTGAAGTTTAGGGTACTAATTCAAAATTTTTGTGGACTTAAAATACGGCAACTTATGATATTTGTCCAAAAAATACTACATCAGAACCAAAAAATTAATACCGGAACTAAAATCGATGTATAGAATACATACGATTTTTAGATACCCTTTTAAAATGTTAGTTTTTGCCCATATTTTGATGTTTACTCAACTTCCAGCTGCAAGGAGTAGAAATCAAATAGCTTCCTCAACTTTCATATCAAATATGCTTCCTTACTTATCTTTATTAGCACTTAGGGTTATAAGAATCCTTTTCTTAACTGTACGACGCAAATAAGCACTTCTGCTTTGTTTCCTGGCTATTGTGCTAAAAACAACTTGAAGCGTTTGTCTTCTAATTATGATTTCAATAGGTTTGCGAAATCAAAGAAGGCGTAATTTGCTCTCACCAGTCCGTCAAAGAACGACCGTCAAACCAACAAAAGCCAGGTCCCTTTAAGGCGGCAAATCAAATCAAAGGAATAACAAACAGCCAAAATAATAATAATAAATAAATAAAAAACCAAAGAACAAAACCTGGCCCAGCAACTAAAATACATGTATGTACATATGTAAGCCATTGTTGGCAGGCTCAGACCGCAAACAAAAAGAGTTCTCTTTTTGTTAGCCAACAAAAGGAGCGGAAAAAGCGATCAAAGAGGCGAAGAGCTGCCAAAAAAAAACAATAAGAAGTAAGTGAAATAAAGAAGGTTTCAGCGCTTAACACTGCGCCTTCAACAAATATACCCTCGGACCCTAAGAGAACACATGTGTGAATATGTGTATGTGTGTGTGTGTGTGCTTACGGATTCCTTTTGCGGCCAGCTTAGGGTCGGTACTCATCACCATCATCTGGATTTTGTTGCCATACCGATGCGGTGTCTTAAGCCCTTTAAGCGAAATTAAAACATTTCACGCAGCAGGCGAGCAACTTTAGTTGGCTGCTTGTTATGCAAACATTGCTAAAGATTTTCGCAATTCTTTACTCTGTTCGCATTCAATTTGGGTAAAGGGTATATTGATTTTGTTGAAAAGTATATATAAAACACAGAAGGCAACTCCCGACTCTTCCCATGTATTTTCAAAATTTAAAATATTAGTTCTCGGATATCCCAGGCACAAAAGGTGTAATTTATTTTATCGATAGCTGCCCCGTGCTAAGTTATCGATACACTTCGGCTTTCGATATAAACAAAAAAATCAATTGAAAATGTACTACTTTTTTTTATTGTTCAAAAATTCCACAAATTCCATCAAAACCTAATAAGAAACACTCAAGTTACAGTCAAATTACTTTTCCAAGGAATACCAATAATTTTTTTTACGCTCGCTTTAACCTTAAAATTTATTGGTGTTTACTTTAAACGTTTAATTAGTAGAGCATCAAATTTAGGTTAGCCAAAGCTTACATCTTATATGCATGTTGTGATATTGTTTGTTTAATTAATGATGCGAATGCATTCTGAGTGCGCACACACGAAAGCATCAGATTCAGAGCAGAACGCTTATCATGTCCAGCAAACTGTGCGCACAACCAGCCACGTAATCAGCACAGTCCGAGTCCAGGCCGCGCGTGCCAAGCTGCGAAGCATCGTAGAGGCTGTCCACGTGCTGGAGCCGAAACTCTGCGACGCTTGTTGTTGGCCTGTGAATGGCGTGAGGCCACTAATTAGATTGGGAAAGTGTCCTCGCATGGGGTCACTCGAGAAGCTAACCCCAACAACTTACATGAATAGTATTTTGAATATGCTGCCCAATACGCCGTTGTCGGCATCCAGCGGAGCAGCACTCACCTCGCATATGGTGCGGAGCAAACAGGCGCTGCCATTGAAGCCATACTGACCCAAATAGTTAACAATCGCGCGATAGAAGTCGTGACGTGTAAAACTGTGCGGTCTTGAAATCGCACGTTTCTCCAGATTGCGTCCATCGATGGGCGTCACGTTGTTTCCAATGCCCAGAAAATTTTCATCGAGGTCCCACTAAATCTGTATATTAGAATGACTAGTGGGTATTCAAGCTATATGCACTTACCCTGTCGATCCACTCATTATAGGAGTTATTTGATGGCAAGCCGTAGTTGGACTCAAAGTTGAAGGCCATATACACATTGCGATAAGTCAAATCCAATGGTATGGCCACTGCAGCCAACAACTAAAAAAACATTACACTAAATGCGATTTTATTAAAATTTCATTGGCTTACTCCTATTGAACTGCCACGTGGAAAAAACAGCAGTGCACTGGTCAGCTTTACAGTCAGCAAGATTAGAGTCAATTCAACTAAGAAGTTGCCACAAGAATGCGAGCGATTTGAACCCATCGCGAACAATGTACTAAGTGAACTGTTAAAAGTTTCGAGTTGCAAGTTGCAAGTGGCAAGTTGCACATGAGCAGAAACAAGTAGGTGTCTAAACAAATAGTCAGTCTACAGGGTGAGACAGACCGATGCTTAAAGAATTTAATCTTAAGAATGTTGAGAAAGTAGAATTTAAAATTTAAGACTATATTATAAAACATCTAGTATAAATTATTAGAGAATTAGAACAAAAAGTATTTGAGATTTTTATGCACACAAAAAAAAAAAATTCACTTTATATATATATATATATATATAAAAATGCGTTAAAAATAAAATATTACCTAATTAACAACTTTTAAGCATAGATTCTTTCTAAATGAAAAAAACCTGTGGATAGGTCAGTCTGCACAATTTCTACAAATGATGTAGTGATCGACTATTAGATACCAAGGTCCATTATAGATTTTACAGGGGAAATATTCAAAATTTTGCGTTAAATATATATATATATATATAAAAGTTGGTCCATAGCAAAAAAGGTAGGTAACTTAACTATAACTCAAAATTCGCCTGATTTGCTTCTGGTGTATTGAAAACCTGGAGTTTCCACTGTTGGAAATCTCTGATATCTTTATGAATTGATAACAAATATATTACTTCAGATTATTACAGGTCTTAGCAATTTGAATGACTTTTTAAAACTTAAAAATTAAAGTCACGATATGAAGGAATGAGGGATATAATGAATAATATATATAAAACAAAACTATTTTCTTGTAGAGTGGTGTCGTCTGGTAATTATCTAAATTACAAAATTCATTTAATCCAGACTTAATAAATTTGCTTGTCGATTTTTGTCGGAATTATATAAATAAAATATTTAAATATAATTAAAGTAGATTTTAAATTTTTCATAATCTCGCGTCTCTGGCTAAACAGTTGTTCTTAAGGCTATTAATGAATTTCCATTAAAACTTGATATCCAACCAAATAACCAAAAGAGCTGAGCTAAAACTAGAAAAGGCATGTTTTACACGGTATGAGAACTAACCCAGTAACATTTCTGTCTTCTGAATGGAAAGCGTTAATCAATTGGTGCTAATTAATAGAATTTGTAATATTTTATCAGTGTTGCAAGAAAAAAGACTCTTCAAATTGTTGTTTTTAAGACTGATTTTGTTTTGTTAGGAAATGCCAAAGCGAGAATTTTAGGAAGCTTTGTTTGTATGTATTTTCTGTTAGAATCAGTAACTCACTGCCGGGCAAAGCATCCACATCGTCTGTAAAACTGAAGTGATTTGAAATTAAAACACAGAATTACAAACTGAAGTGATTTGAAATTAAAATACACAATTACAACATTATTACGAAATGAAAGCGAGAATAAGTAGTCTATTATACATAAGTATGATTTGTAATTTGATTTTGAGTACAATTGCTGCTTATGGCAGCCTATCAAATCACGAGCGTAGCAGAAGGGCTCCCATACCGTGGCTTATCTTTCCATCAACATCTCCCACGCGTGTTATGGTGTGTAGAGTTAATAGAGTTTCAAGCTCAAGATTAAAGGGAAAATCATTTTTTCAATCAGTTTATTGGAGGCTTTGGAGTACCGCTAGAGGACCTCGATACTGAGGCGGTAACGACTGGTTATGTCCTCAAAGCAGAATACTGGCTGCCCGAGACGGTGGATTCACTGCGAACGCCGACATCTCTGCCCATTAACCAGGTGCCCACGTTGGGATCCGTGGGTGCACGCAAGCATCTACCCAAGTTCGAGAACTTTCTGGTCGGTGTCGATGATTTGGGAAAGAGCACAAGGAAGTTACTAACTAGAACTAACCACGTGCTAAGCAGTTACCGCTGGACGGTGTACAGGGGTCTGGAGGGTCTGGCCCAACGTCTGGGCTACCAGGGACGCATCTGTGTCTTGAAAAGCATCTGCGAGGTAGCCGAGGAACCTTTCCATGAGACCAATGGACTCATTGCCGATCTTCTGCACATACTCCTGACGTAAGTAAAAGTTTTGCCTTTGAAACAGCAACTGGCCTGAGTCTTAAACTGTTTATAGGCCATCCTCATCGGTGGATAAGTTGTCTGAACATGCGGATAATGAATACTATTACGCCGAGAAGGTGGGACTATCTGGGGCAGGCTGTGAGCGAGTCTTCAAAGAGTGTCGCCGAAGTTTGTTGCAACACTTTAGTGAACTGCACAACAATCTGGAAAAGTTGAGTTTTTTGCAATAATACAAAGAATTTTGTATTCGAGCAAAGTGAATTTCGAATATTACAAGAATTTAAATTTACTTAAGAGCTGACTTTAATTTTAGTGTTAATTGAGTACGTTAAATTAAATCAAGTAAACCCAAATTCTCTTTTAACTTTCAACTGTAAAAGTTGTTCTAAAATGTAGGTTAATTTTCATCTTTTTTAATTGATAATCGATGTTTGACCTAGTGTATTTATTGGGAGATAGTAGAGGTGTAAATTGAAAGAACATGAAGTCTGCAGAATTTAGAAAATGTATAGGTTCTCACAGACATAAGCTAAATGAGCAGACAAAGTCAGTAATATTGGACACGGCTTTTGTTGTTTTACGTATCAGTTGGCACTTTCATTTTATAAAAGAAATTAGAAGTTCTCTTTTCCAAAGATGTTAGTTAAGAAACAACAGTGAGCCTGTGCGGTTTGGCACACCTAAAGAACATTGTGCAAAGGACAGTCTATAAATACAAATATGACACACATACAGCTGATGTTGCTAATATCACTTAGTTTGGCTCATTTGGCATTTATATTGGCCTTCAATGAAAGCCATAGCTATGAAAGTGACCTGCTGGTGCGGAAGGCACGCTGGCTGCCCCTCATCTATCCGCGATCTCGTCCCGCCAGATTCAAAGTTGGTATGTTTTATTCACTCAAGTCTTTGTAATGCTGATGGGATTTAATTACAGTTTATAGCTGGCTTTGGTATCCCAGTGGATGATCTCGATATTGAGTCCATTACAACTGGATATGTGTTAAAGGCTCACTATTTGTTGCCCAATAGAGCAGAGCACCTTCGCACAAAGGAGTTCCATGAAATAACAGATCGAATGCTCATGGATAATGCGACAATATTTCAGAAAGTCATGCAAAAAAGCGATCAAGAACTGGGCCTTGCCTCAAGAGATGTGGAAGACACCACACATGAGCTCAATGGCTATCGCTGGTCCATTTACAAAAGTTTTGAGGCAATGGCTCTACGCATGAATCTCAATGGAAGACAGTGCATTTTGAAGAGTATCTGCGAGAGCTCAGCAGCGCCATTTGATGAACGCAACGGTTTGCTGGGGGAACTGCTGCACATCTTGCTAACGTGAGTGAAGCGAGTGGAAGTTAACTTGCCACAAACTGAACTAACTATATATTCCGATAGTCCTTCCAGCTCAAAGGATGACCTGTCAGAGCACACGGACAACGATTATCTGCAGGCCGAACGCTTGGGACATGCGGGTGCTAATTGTAATAAGGTTTACGTAAAGTGTCCAAAATCCCTTTTGGACCATTTCTCTGATGTGCATCATTTGGGTAGTGAATTTCTTAAGATGTTGGGCTAAAAAATAATAATTGATAGAAACTCTTGTAATTGGTAAGGAATTCGGAATAAGTAGTTTAAGTAATCTTGTGATAAAAGTGGTTTTTCTTTTGATTTTCTAATTGCCCTAAACTAATTAATTTAATGCCTTATGTACCGGATGAAAGGTTTTTTGTATAAATTATAAAAATTTCTAAACTTTATTTATTACCATCAACAGCACTGCAGTTGTAAAACGCGTGTTCGGTGTTAACACATTTGATATTTTGAAATAAATTTCTAATACTAAACACTAGAGATCACTCTTCAGCTGCCTTCCCAGCTCTATCGAAGACAAACGACTTCCCTCTCTGGACACCCACACTGAACTCGAAAACAGTGATTAAGAAATTAATTTTCTATACTTTAAATACTTTGACGATGTCTGAGAAAGCCAAGTTCCACACAATCTAACAACTTCCTCTTGGCAACATTTCACTGGCAAGCGTGAAATTTATGCAAATTTGCACATAATAACTCTTTTTGTTTTCAGTATATGGGACCAACTTCAGCTTCATCTCCAATTCCACATCCATCTCGTAGCTCCATCTTTAGGTCTTTCTCCACGCTCGGGTGGTCGCTTTTCAACCTATCAAAATGTACGCATCTTGCAGGTCTTTAGCCAACGGCTAACCCAACGCATTGTCTGTTAATTTAATAATTATAGTTGGGCCATAGATGGTATTAGCTACTGGGCCTTTAGACCCACCACCGATCTGTTTTGGTCGTTGTTGTTGGCCTGGCCAGCAAATAGGCGTTTAAATGCAAATGTCTGCGCTGTAATTAATACGCATAATACGCGTATTATGCAAATGCCATTGTAATAATGACTTGGCCCAAAACTTGCTCTTGGGTAAGACAAAATATGCATTTCACACTTGAAATGCAGTCGAACTTGGCCCTCAAACTGGCTCTCTGAGGCGATCATATATCCGTCACTGCGGCCCATTGTCAATGTTTTTACGTACTAATTAGCTTTGACAAAACACAAAACAAAACAGCTACTATAAAATTAGTAGGCAAAGGGTGTGGGTCGGGGTTTTGGCTCTTGTGTCTGGTTTTGAGGTCTGGGATCTTTGGGTCATCGTCTGCGACTTTCTCTAATGAAGTTCCCAGCGAGTGGCTTTTAATTTGTTGCCTGGTGCTGGTGCTGGTGCTGGTACACTTGTGCATCATTTCAAAAGATGACAACATATGATAAGAGCTGCATATTTGACAGGAGTTGCCCCTTCTCCCACTAGATCATGGGATGCACCATAAACTAGAATCTCTGGTCGAGATAATCACAGCTAGATATTGTTGTTGCAGTTGTTGTTTTTATTTATTTATATAGTGTAGCTTTATAGTTTCCACAAGCCAGGCACCTTTCACAAGTTTCTTGCTGTTGTGATTACCTTTAACCCTTGCCTGTTTGGTTTGGGACAATAATTTTTGTTTTCATTGCCTTTCTTTGGAAACAATTTGTACCAACATGGAACTTAACAAAGTAATCACAGTGTGTGTGTGTGTGTCTGTATGTGTGTCTCTCTGTTTGTGAAGGCAAGCGCTCTAGGAAGAGTCTGGGACAGAGTCAGATTTTTATCCCGCCAGGTTGCGACAACTATTTTATGACCTTATATGTGAGTGGGAGGACAAGGGAAGGTTGCGACTGATGCTGTCTGCTCTGCGCTTCTCTATTTGGTGTTTGGCTATTTTTGGTAACCCCTTTTATTTGGCTCTGGCGAAAGTAGGTCCCCAATTCAAGACTGGAGATTTGTTTCTTACTGTCAAAAGTTGGCAAACGGGTGCAACAATTTTGTGTTCGCCCGGGTTAAATGTAACAAATTACTGTAGGTCGAGGTCGGTGCTTGAGGGGGCAGCACTTTTCTTTCCCCACTCTTTCTTGACTTTACGCAGTACGTTAAGTTATTTATGGTAAATTAACAACTGGCTCTCTGAAAATGCTAATTATGTGAGTTAAAACAGCTGTTTAGTCGGGGGAAGTTTTTAAAACTTTACAGCGTAAAATATAATTGCAAATAAAGTTACAGTTTTCAGAAAGTGCATAAAATGTAAGTAAATTCTACGAAAAGTTTTAACTTAAGCATAATACGTTTTTTATTTACTTACATACATAAAGATGTTACATATATAAAGATTATACATATCTGCTTTCAAAATTAAGTCATTAGCTATCGAGTTAAGCTGAGCTCGCATCGCTACTTTTCTGCACAGTTCCTCGTCATCGTTAAATAATTTTACTATTTTTATTGAGGATATTAAGCTATAAAGACAGATATAAATTTGTACGACTTGCTGCCTCGGACTACCCGTTTTTAAATGCGCAAAAGTAGATCCATATCTCGGTTCGGGTTGAACGGTTCATCAGACTCATTTCCCATACTCCAAGTTTTGATTATTGTCATTAAATTACACATTTTATCGATGGCTCGATGTATTTGTGTATTTTCCATGCTAATTAGAGGCCAAAGATATTCACTTCGCGATACGGAATAAATAATTGTGTTTAATTTTTCTTTTATCTTGTCCAACCTGAATACAACAAAAGTTATTCACCTGTCCCATAACTTAACGACTCACTGATTAAGTTGTATCTGCTGTGGAATCAGTTTTCGGCTACAGTTTTCATTCGTGAGAGACTTTGGCCAAGCCACATGTCGTATGCGCATTGTCATCATAACTTTGCCATTCTCAGAATCTGATGATATTTTTGCATAATTTCGCGTCTGTAGAAGCGTGAGTGTGTGCGAGTGAGTGGGTGGTTTGTGTGTGTGTGTGTGTTTGTGTTTGTTTGCTTATGCTGCAGTTTATTATTTAAACAACGTGACTAAATTTACGTAGTGCCGCAGGGTAAGCAACAAAAAATAACAATAGGAAATGCGAGGAAACAGGGCAGTAAAATAATAATAGCAATCTTGGTTTGCATATGCAAAGTGATCGTAACCCTCGCCCAGACAATTTTCGCATGATAAATCGTTAAAAAATATGAAAAAGCGCGAATTGTAACTGAAATCGCACACACACACACACACAGCCGCATAGACGAATATGGAGGTAAAGAGACAGAAGAGTATAAAATGGGCTGAGGCAGAGAGCAGAGCACAGCTGCTTCTCACCTGCCTTTTGTTTATGCAAAAAGCTTCGCAAAATTGGCGCTGCGAACGTGCCAAAGCATTTCATGGTCTGGCAACTTAATACAGGCGTTTTCATATATGTATCTTCTATCCGAAAATGCCCCCGTGCCAGTCTTCATTCAACTTACATGCAGAAGTGTGTGTGAGCGCATTCCATTCATCTTGTGTGTTTGTTTTTTTTTTGTTTTGTTCACGTGTAAATTTTCTCAAATAAATCATTAAAAGCTGCTCCCCAGTCGACCAGAGAAGTCAGCACATTGACATTGTCACGGCGCCGCCGCTCTTTTCAAATAGGTCTCCTTTAATAATATTCATCGCGGGAGTGCTTATTGTAAGTGCTCAGGCGAGCCTGAGGCATTCTCTTCGCTCTTCGCTGAGGGCGTCCTCTCTATTCATAGAACTGCATTTTCTATGCCCTATTCATAAAGCATATACACAGGCGCCTCGTCGTGCCATTGCACTCGAAATTCTGTGTGTGTGTGTGTGTGTGCGTGTGCGTGGGTGTGGGTTTGTCTTTGTATGGGTTAGTTAGTGGCACTTTAGCGCTAAAGTTTATACATAAATTTGTCATTGGCATTCAGTAACCAGCCTGTGTGCATACTCCAGTTCATTTTGTAAGCACATGCAAGTATTTGTCTACTCTTTTCCATTGGTTCTTTAGTCCCCCTTTCATTCATATTCACCTATGTTTGAGTTTCGCATATTTACTTGTTAGCTGTTTTCTTTGGCATATCTATAAAGCCGCTAGAATATATGTGCATATGCCTTGGTTTTGCTTGTTAATTTAATCTGCAGTTTCGTATTTCGTTAATGGCAGCTCTCTGTGGGTCTATAATAATAAAATGGCTAGGGTATGTACAACTCTTCTTCTTCACAAAAATATAACTTTGATACATAAATTGACTTTTATCAAACAGAGATTTCGTCCCGAAAGACTTTTAGCAATCATGACAAGCGAGCTGCTTTTTGGCACTCCACACCTCCAGAAAGGGTTTCAATTGATTAATTCTATGGAAAAACCAAATAATGCTTAATATATATTGATATAAACTATAATTAGGACTGGCCAATTGAGTGCAGTTCAAATTAAAAATGGTCAGAAATATTTCGTGTACCAAGGAATGGATAATATAAAAGTAAAATTAATTATACTTTTGTATAACTATCAGCCTGTATTTGCAGTCATCTCCCATAATTATAAAAGTTCATAAATAGTGAAAAGGTGTTAGGGTGCTTGTTGCTCTGTTTCATTTGCAGCTTTGAGATTCATATCCAATAATTAACAATCAAGCCGGAAACAAGAATGCATATCCTTAAAGGTTTTCCTCATTTTTAAGCTACTGTTAATACATTTTCCCATAACAAAATTGAAAATGGCCCTTAGGCGTGAACAGACTATGGATCATAGCAAAAAAAAGAGTGTCTTTTATTTGCGCTAAAGAGATATTAATAATCGAACTGAGACAATTGAGAGAAACATAAATTGTAAATTCGTTACGAAACAAAAGAAAAGGGATGGGAACACAAAACGGCGGCGTTATCACCTTTTAAGGACAAACAACACAGGAGGTCCTGGAATCGGTCTACGATTTTTGTGGGCTCGTTAAAATTTCATTCGTTTACCTTTCATTAGCAAAGCTGTGGTAATTTTCTTCTGAAGAATAAGTTGGACCAAACTCTCTCAATGGCTGTACCCAGTCATAGCAAACGGCAACGGCAACGTCGGCGGCGGCATTGGCGGCGTGGAACTGATCTGGTTTAAATATTACAGTGGCAGCGGCAGTTCAAAGGATCAGAGCCGGCGAGCCTACAACACATTTTGATTAAGCGTGAAGTCGTGTCGACGCCGCCGGACCGGTCTCTGGTCTAAGCCCATGCACAAAGTCCCTTTGTTTTTATCCGCATTAAAATTCTTAATTTATTTGTGTTGCTCGCTGGAATTCGGACAGCATCATAGAGCGTAGTCATCATCAGCTGCGACTTGAGCAAACAGCGCTCAAGTGCAACCGCATTAGGCACAGTCATTCCCTCAGCCTTTCTAGAACGATTCCCTGATCGAAACACCCAACTTTGGTCTATTTGTAGACCGGGTGTGAAGTGCAGCACATTTTTAAAAAGGTGGGCGATCGCACCGGCTCTAACTCGATACTGTGTAGTGTGCTTACATAGATGTGTGTGTGTGAAGTGGGTGTGGCTGAATGTGTGAGGCATTGGCATTGGCATTGGCCATCACATCAGAGGCGCCTCGTGTGCAACACTTGTGCGCTGATTGTGCAATACAAATTTTAAGGGGCGGGTGGTCGACAGGGCGTGGTTCGAGGCATTGCAAATTGCTGGACTGCCACAGCTGTGGCACATTCGATGCGCTTTTCATTTCGTTTATTTATGTTCATGTCGCGATGCGGTTTACGAGAAGGTGCCAACTCATCCACGAGCATATGTATCCTGCGCCCGGGCCCGCATATCTCAATTTGTTAAGCAGCTGATGCCAGATGGCGCTACAGTTGAAGCCAGAGTGTTAATAAGACTACAACAGATTTCTTATAAATTATGTTGATATTAATGGCGAGGGCGGCGATATAAAAACAACGACATATTTATAAGAAATGTGTTAAGGGGGGAATGTTGAACAGACATTAAGCTGTCACAGATTGGAAGCGGTGCTAAATATCTGATTGTAAAATGAAAAACCAAGCGTAAATAAATTCAATTTATAATAAGATTGTTTGGAACATAAACCAAATCTTGAAGAATTCTAGAACAAGCTCTAAAGGTGTTTACCCAAACGGAGGATATCAATAAAGTGTATAACTAGTCCTAACTTTAAGCTGATGCACTATTTAACCATACAAATGAGTAATATTAAACTTAGATTTGAAAAGGTTTTTATAAAAAAATGAGTTTAATATAAAATGTTCTTAAAATACTTTAACAAAATGTACTCAACGTCCTTCTTATTTATTTTTTATTCTTTTTATTAATTATTAAACAAATAGCAAGAGTAATGGTATAGTGGGTACTTAATTATTAAAAAATGTTAATTTTCATTAAGTTCAAACTTCGACATTAAAGACAATCCTAACGTATTTGATTAAAGCTGATGCCCATGAGTAACCCATTAAATTATTTTAATCTGCTCAGTTCCTACAGCACTTATAACGTGCAGTTGAGATTGGAGCCTGATCCCCCGTTGAAACCACCCACACCAAAGTCAACTAACTTGGTTATCTGATGTCGTATTAGCGGCTGCACCCACCACACCCATTAGCCAGACTCAGTTTTTAACCGACAATTTCATGGGCATATGTCACGAGTGGCTGTTCAAGTTTCCACTCGACACATTCATCACCATCAAGCATCAAGCATCGTGCATCAAGCAGAATCATTACCGGCATGTGTTACTTTCAAACTTATCGCTGGCTGCGCAATGTCAATGTCAGCTATTATTATTATTATTTCACTCGCGTCTCGAGGGGCACACACACAAAATTATCGCTTGGGATTAGCTCGAATCGCGCAGCCACGGAAAACTTCAGATGCGCTGTTTGTCACAGCCAAACTAACCGAAAATCCCCCAACAAACATTTGTACAACACCTACAAGAAAACAACAGACAACAACATCATATATACATGTGTCGTGTCGGGCTTTTGCTTTCATTTTTCAGCCTCGTTTGATGTATTTAAAGTGTGATTATTTGTGCGACGATAAGCAACAAGCAACTTCCTGCCCCTACTGATTGATGCTGTACGGCACTGAGTCCTGGGCCCCAGATAAGAAACGTTTGCACAAACGCCCGAGGTGTTAGTTTCCACACTCTGCGCAACGTTTTGTTGCGGTTCCAACTGGGGTGTGATATTTGACAGTTGTCTCTCATTTAAGTGATAAGAATTATTTACATTTTTTTCCTATCTTTTTTTAAGCCCTCCTCTTTTTACTTGCTTTTTTGCTTACATTTTTCTCATTAAAAAGTTGAGGCCCAGCCGGAAAATAATTGCAATGTGCTGACGGGTTTTTCATTTTTTCCCATTTTTTGTTTGCAAATAATTACCTCGAAATTCACATGCCGACGGACCGTCGCTTAAACCACTCTGCCGAGCGTTATGGAAATTCATAAAAGCAGCCCCCGCCCCCTCTGACTCTTCGCCTGCATATATTTGGGATGTGATGTGCCTGGTTATCCTTTGCGATGCGGGTGGCGTTTTGTGCATAAATCCTTTCACACAAACATTCCAGGCAATACAAAAAAAAAGAGAAAAATGTTGCAAAGGATGTGCTTTCCGCTCGGTCATTGTTTGTTCCTGGCAATGAGCCGCACATTAAACCGTACATAATTAAGCTGTCGGGATTATTTTGATGTGTCACACGGCGACAGGCAGCTGATAGCCCGGCTCTGGGCATTAATTTAAGCCAACTTTTGTTTTGAATTCCTGCACTGTGAGAGTTCAAGCAGCTGGGCTTGTGATAAATGTCGGGAATGTCGGGAATATCAACAGGCTCCAGGCCTTGAGTTTGAAAATTGAAATGGTGACTGTATTTTTTTCTTTAACACTATTAATTTATATATCTGTTCTAGTTTCCCAAAATTTTTAACAACATACTTTGAAAATGAAATAACAACTTAAGAAAAATAACTAGTTAAAAAATTAAGCAATTAATACCCCATCTTATAAACACAATTCGTACTCTTACATTTGTATTCCAAGTATTGATAAGTACTTTAAGTCATCAACAACTTCAAGAATATGCCACATATTTACATTGGGAATTGTCGCTGGTTACTTTTGAAATCGGACTTTGTTAACTTTTTGAGTTACTTAAGTCGAATAAGCACAAGATTAAAAGAAACTCAAATGAAAACATTTTGAGAATATTACAAAGATATGGCATTAAGAGACACAAAACACGGCAACACACTCAAACGATATTGAATTTGGACACAAGACGAGTGTTATCTATATGGGCGCCGGAAATGGTAGAGTGCACATTTAAGTTTAATTTATGCAACTGACACCAGAGGGCGCTGCTTAGCATTTAAATGGCTGTCACATTTCCGCTCTGGTTTGAAGCGTCGCATTGTCTGAGATAAAGGTAGGCAAACAAATTCGGGAGGCTCCAAAGAGTTGAGCGACTCAAGTACTTATTAACTATTAATTGGGAATCAAAGTGAGTGCAGCGATGAAAGAGGCTAATTAAAATTCACGTGCATCGTCCTGCAGTTGTCTTTGACGGCGTTGAAGTGCTTCAAGGGTCTGAGGCAGGTGCCAGAAATGTACAATTGTTTTTGGGCCGGCTGAGATTTCTATTAGCATTTTTAGTGCATTTGTGTGTATTTTGTGCCTGAGGTCAACAGTAGTGGGCACTAATGAAATTTAAATTACCACTGAGCCGAGCTCTCGGCTGCGGTTCAATAGGTCGTCTGAAAGTCTGCGGCTCTCTTTCCATTCTGTATGCTAATCAGAGGGTGCAGCTTGAGGTCTCCCGCTGACGCAGGGCCCAACAATTTCTCTTTAGTGTTATGTAAATTTTTTTTTTTTTTTTAAGCGGACAAAGAAATTATTTAATTTACGCGTCACTCAAAGGCTTAGCTATATAAATCCAAAGGGGGCCTCTTTACTTATTCGCATTTATTTACACGCATGTTAGGCGCATCGGGTTTTTGGACTTTTCTTATATGCTTTATGGTATTATTTGTGGTTTTTACATAAATGCCAACATAAATATCATTTAGGACTCCTTTGTGTGACGTTATAAAAGGCAGTCGGTTGTTCGTTGTTTTGGACTTGTGTTGTTGGGTGTGAAGAAATTTTCTTAAAGTTGTGAAAAATTGTTATTGATTTCGTGCCTAAAGGCAACGTTTTCTGTTTGGCTTAGCTTTTTGGTCATAAAACGGAGCTGGGAAATGGTCTAGCAGCTTAAAACGTTGAAACATTCTAACGAATTTTATAAGCCTAACAACTTAGCTCTATTCGAAGAATGAACCATTAGAAAGAAATTCAAGGCCAGATTAAATTATGGAAATTCCAACTATTAGGCAATTAATATGCTAGTCTTTAATATAATAATCTGTTGAATATACAGAAGTGCTAGTATTGGTTCCTTTGCATTATTCCGAGTCCTGCCAACTTATCAATATGCTTTATAACAAGTTAATTTCTTATTATTTTTCCAATTATAATTTGGTGACTTGAAGACATTTTCCTGTTGTAATTAATTTTCTTGTCAATGTGCTCTTTCTACACAAACTGCAGATAAACGTAAACACTTAACAACTCGACAGTCATTGTGTGCCACTCGGTTTGACAGCTACACATCACAAGGAAATTGTAACAATGAGTGCAGAGAAATCACTGCAATTATAGAAGCAATTTTCCCAACAGATCTCAAAAGAATCACCTGCAGTCAATCGCCAATCAACACTGAGACCTGTAGCTGCTCCGCATTTTGCTTTAATTAATACATTTCTTTAGTGAACGTGGATCGTCGATTCATTTTTTATGACTGGGAGACAGGTAGGCAGCTAGAGGCTACCTTCAAGGATAACATGAAGCGAAGTCACGCCTATAAATTAAAAGTTGCTGTCCGTTATTAAATACAGGTTTTACTGCTGCTACGTACACGCAAGAGATGGCACAAATTATAGGGTCTCTAAGATGGGGAGTAGGAGAAAGGCAAACGGAGTCCTTTGCCGTCATTAAAAAGGAGAGTCGTCTGGACAATGCGTGAAGGCATTTCCAGATACTTATCCTGGCGCTGTGACGTATGCAGGTGCATTTCAACGAAAACGAATGGGAAAGTGTTTTTCCCGCCATGAAATTATACATGCCAAGCCAAGACCTACGTTTCTACAACTTGGGCACGTTTCGATAGCTTGGAACTCTTATCTCTCACTCAATGTCCAATTTTCAAATTGGCCCAAGTGCATGGGGGCCATAGAAGTGCTGCAAATCGAATTGGCTTGTGTCCAATTGGAAAAATCGAAAACCGAAAAGTAAAAACCGATAGAAGTAGGCAACTTAACCTTTTTAAAGAGTTGCAGTCGGCATACATACAAACATACAAAAGTACAAACATATATATATATATATATATATATATATAGCACATATTTCTACGGTAAGCTGCATGTGTTGGCCCGGCCAAATTGAAGACCATTTCACTGATAACGCCATGAATAATGTGCCGGTGCATTACTGCGTCTGTCTTGGCCTCATGAACCTCAGCTGCTTGCCAGACACCAGAGTCGGCAGAGTCGAGAGACGGTAGGCGGGAGACCAGAGACCAGAGAGCAGAGATACTGATGCGGGTCATTGGCACAGTCTCTCTCACGTCGATTGCTTTGGCTTTGGCTTTGCCTTGCTTTTAATTAAAAGAAACTTTAGTTTAGATAAGCGCGACTAGATAAAGCGGCGGTGCAAGTAGTGCCGGCCTCACATTATCGACATTTTCGGAGCTCTGATTTTTCATTTGGTGGGGAGCACATGTTTAATATACTAATGCTATCATTGATATACGACCGTACAATGTCGGTGAATTGACCAAATTCAGTTAGTCGCGATGCGAGCGACATTAATAATGTGATTTTTGATAGCAGAAACAGGTTGTACCATCAACGGCAAAACATGAGCTTTCCATATTAAATTTATGTTGAAGCGGCAAAGTTGCGTTGTTGTAATCCGTTTTTTGTTTTTGAATTTTTTTATCAGATTTGGTGTATTGATGCTGAGTTACGGGAGGCGGTGCTATCAAAATGATATGAGTTAAAAGCGCATAAGATCTTGAATAGCTGAATTGAAAGTTGAATAGAATAATATCCAGTGATAATATCTTATTGAAATGAACATTTTTTACAAATTAGAACCGAAGCTGTTAATTCATTGAATTTTACATTTTTATTGCATAAAACTTTTGGTTAAATAATATATTATAATATAGTACTTAAATATTATAATTTTTGTATTCTCTTAAGGATAGTAGTTAAACCGAAAAGTAGAATTGTTAGATTGTGTCATGAGGATATGGGATATAATTTATATTATACCTTAAGGTCTCTTTGATTGATTGGATTGAATTGGACTAAATTTAATTAAATTGTTGCTTACAGTACTGAATGGTTTTGCCCACCCACATAGACTGGGTGCCCAAAACTATCAAATACTCAAATAGAGTCTGTTTGCTAAAACCAATTTCACCTGCTGGGTTGCTCAGAAGAGCACAAAATAACTGCAATTAAACTAATTGAATACTCGTTTTATGAATTTTAAATCACATGAAACATCTTTCGGCAATCATTTTTGATGGATGATTCCCGAACGGCTGCACGTTTACAATGTCAAAGGATAACCAACAAGACGTAGAGTAATGCTCACATACATATATCAAACAAAACACCAACAACAAAAAGAAAACAAATATCGGCCGAGACAGACAAAGGAATAAAATCCAGGTGCATTTACAAATTTGACGCCGTTGGCTTTCAAAAGCAAAACAGGCCAAAAGAAAGAATAAAACAACAAAATAAATGAAAGAAGATGCACATTGCCAGATAAAATGATGATCATGATGATGTTGGTCGACCACGAATGTGGTTCCAGAATGCACCTTGCAGCAACAGAACCAGAACCAGCAACGGGCTAATGATTTCAAATGCTAATCGCACGAAAGGTAGAAATGTATACTACCTCTGGAAAAGGGCACGCGTTTTATACCTGCCTGAGAAGGTAGACCCTGGAAGAGAAACAATTGCGAGTTGTTTGACTGCTTCGCTTGAAAGGATGCAGGTGGAAACTGATTTTAAAGAAACAAACAGAAATGAAAGGTTCGTTTGTGTTTTCAAGGCGTGTGTGTCAGTTTTAAGCGAGCGCCAGTCAAATTGCTTGACAAGATTTATAAGTTTATATATCTGTTTTTATAGATAAAAAATTTTGCTAAAATCTAAATTTTTATAATCAATACTGTATTGGTTTTATGGGATGAAAAAAGTTAAAAAATGAGGCGCTACGTCGACTGGAGTTCACCAGATTTATTTAGTACATTTTTGATCAAAAAATTGAAATTTTTCAATTCCCATCATTTTTAGCTGGAGTTTATTACTTTTTGTTTATGTTCTTTGTATTTAATTGGCTAATCTGCATTACGTTATTTTAGATGCTTAGTTGCCCGACACAAATTTGATGATTTTTACTACATTAAAAGCTTTTATAAAGTCGCTTCACATTTCAATTGCAGCTTTCGACGGGCATTTTAAATGCCATTTGTATGAATTTATGCATAAAATATGAATATGTCTCGGCGAAAAGTTTATTGAAAACGTGTCTCCAATACCCCTGTGGCATTTCCAGAGCTCAGTGCTCTGTTCCGGGCTCATTCTCAGTCGCAGTTCGTTTAGTCTATGCCCTTTCGCATGCGTTATAAATCACGCAAAGTTTTTGAAAAGCACCGCGGCTAACTTTACTTTACTGCGTAGAAGCAGCGTAAGTTTTATGTCATCAAGTTTGGCAAGTCGAAGCCAAGAAAAGACTTTCAACTTGAATTTTGGAAGCGATCATAGTTCAATGAGCAAATTGCACGTTGATTTGTTGGACTTGAATACAAGCGACTCGCTCTGTTATTTGCCTTGCTCTAAAGTTCCATTTCGAATTTTTTCTTCAATTATTTTTGCGATGCTGGTCCTCTTTGTGCCGTGTGATTAATGAGCTAAGACCGCTAAAAACTTTACCTTGAGCGGATAAAATGCAATGCATCGAAAAGAAGTCGCAAGAAAAGAAATGTTGAAAGTTATTAAAATCAACGAAGCGTTGTCTAAAAAATTCAAAACTTTTGGGTATAATTAAGCGGCAGGCAAATAATTCTTAAGAACTTCAATATGAAATCAAATTTAATAGTCGTCTGCATTTGAAATCGAAAGCCTCGCGTGACAAAAGTCATTTGAATTTCGATACCCTCAAATGCCAGCAGGCGACCACTCCAAATGTTATTGGAATTTACTGGCTCTCGTTGTTAACGTATAATTTTCCATCACGCAGACGTAATAATCGGCCCTGAGAGTGCTCAAGTAACTGACAATTGTTTGTAATTATGGGTTTTAGGCAAAGAAATCAAATAGCATTTCATGGCATTTATATATAATTGGAGTTTGATTTGGCTGCCAAGAGCAGTGATAAACTATCTGAAGCCAATATGTTTTTTCATTTGTTTTCAAATAGAATTAATATTTTTTTTTTGCGAAAATGAGTAAATTGAAAAATATATCTCTGTGATTTGTTCGCAATGCAGAATCTGATGTCTGGTCAAAATCATCGGAATATCATGATTTAAGTGTACTTAATTTATTACAGTTTGCAAAGCTACGATAGGATTTAATTTTGGTTAAGACTTGTAACTAAGAAACAATTTTTATTATAAAATAAACACTTTTTTGCCTTTCAAAACATTTGTTATATTTGCTGTGAACTTTAATTTGTAAGACCCAAATGCTTATTATGTTTTGAAATGTTTTAAGAATACTTGTTTGGCACTAAAATATAGATACTAAATTTGAAAAGTTAATTATAATACTTAGACAGATCGGATACAAAGTTGTCAACTCAACCCGAATTTAGGAGGAGCTCCTTAGATTTCAACAGCTGCTGGTAAAATTATCAGCACTTCCTGCTAATGGCAACAAACTGCGTAATAATAATTGTCAATTGCCGACACGTACGATGATTACACATGTTCAAATGGCAGCTGGTAGTGCAACCAGCCAATGGACCTCGGCCATGGAGCCGGAGCCAGAGCCATTTTAGGGGGCGAGACCAGGCAGGACCAGGCCAGACCAGACCAGACCAGACCAGAGCAGAAACTAATGTAATATGTTTAATATGTGAGACAGTCCCTAAGTAGCCTTAAGGCGGGATAACAGGCATTATATGTGACACAGACACTGTCAAATACACATACTCACACTCATACACACACACGCACATACATATGAACGCACCTTCGAAGTGTAAGCGTTCCATGTTGTCGTAATCCTCAATTAAATTTTATTCTAAAGCAATTTCGCAAAGTAGTTTTTCTTTTCGTTGTCAGCACTGCAAAAACGATAAGCAAACAGTGGCCAACCAAAATTTGTAATGGCATTTTGGGTATTCGAATTCGAATACGTTGTCGATTTTTGGTTATTGTTGAAATTCTCAGGGGCTCACTGTAAATAGCCCCGTAAACATGAGGATTAGCCAACCATTTGGCTTTGTGCTCTGCCGCTTTCACAGTCCTGGCTAAAAGTGTCACTCACTCAAAGACAAATATTGCACAAGGAAACGGAAATGCCGCTAGATTGGCCAGGCCAACACCAACAATGTAAGGAAGTGGCTCTAAGCAAGAATCTCAAACAACCTCTGCTTGCTCCCTTGCTCTCTGTCTATGTAATCCTTGTCCCTCCTCGTCTTGGCCATTGTGCCAATATTTATGTGTCATTCACAATTGTATGCATGACATTGATGGTTGACAGCAGCAGCAACAAATCCAATTGCACAGCTGTTTCGAGGTTTCTATATCTTTCCCTCTCCTCTCCCTCATCAAGTAAATAAGAAACAAATGTTCGCTGTGACTTTGCTGTTTGTTTTCTTAGCTACCCTGAGGGATTTTCCCATTTACCTCTCCCCCGTCGATCGGATGCTGAAAAATTGTCATGAAATTGTGCAACAATAAGCAAAGCATTGTAATGCAATTGCAATTGTGATATGGTTTGCCATACGAAATGGATTTTGTGGCTGTATCTTTCTGTACTTTCTGTAAAAATATATAGTAAGTGTGCCTAATGTATTTCGGAAGACTATTGAGTCCAGAAGACAGGAAGTGGACAAGACAAATGTAAGGATGTGCAGTAGTAATAATAGGAACATCTAAGCAAACAAGTTGCAAGGTTATCGAATTTGATATACCCAATATCAAAGTATTTCCTTACTTAAAAAAAAATAAAATCTTTCCATCTGTCCGTGTGAATACGTTAAGTTCTAAACTATAAGACCTAACGAGATAAATTTGAATCAAAAATCACGATTTTTAAAATGGAATTGAAATTGTTATGCAATTGCAATTAGCGCCTTTGATTTTAAATTAAAGCTTTCGTTTTTAAAAGCAAAATGACATAATATTTATCAAGAGTTGATATTTCATCAAGATCGCATATGAAAAACAGGATTTGTTAACATTATTTATTTTTTAAGGTTAAACATCTTAGTGTTTGATCAAATATAGGTATCTTATTTAAAGTAAGGATTACATTGCCATTTTGTATAATGCTGTGTTGAGTAAACACATTTAAATAATAAAAATCATAAAAACTTACGAGGATCTAACACATTCACAGTTGCTTTATGACTCTTGGCATTGGAAAAAAACACACTCTCCACAACAATTTATAACTAACATAAACTTTAGAGTTTATCTGTCCAACTTTATTTTTTGTTTATAAATTTAACTTAGTATGCAATATTTTGGCCCTGTGCGGAAACGAACGTGAATGGGGTGCATCAGATTGTGTCAACCTTCGACTGTTGCAACGTTAACGTAGTCAGTGAAATTTGTGTTGACCATGCGACAAATCGTTGGCTAGTCGAGCGTCAACCCACAGCAAACATGGTCAAAAAATCAGAATGTCTCATAGTTTCAGTGGACTGGACCCATTTCATTGACGTTAATAAATGACCGGAAGAACATTGTATGGCATTGCCATGGCGTGGCAATAAACAAACGGAGCAGCAGCAGTGGCAGCAGCATGAGCGTCAAATCGGCAAAAACAATGCTGCATGTATAAGGCGATGGACCAGGTCCTCTGTGCAGGTCCTGTTGCATTTTTGGTCAGCCGGAAGTTTACTGCAGAGTCGCACCCTTTTTGCCTTGCCAGTTTTATTTGTATTTTACTTCTCTACTTTTCGGTGCAGTCATTTTTTTGTGTGTTCGCAAATATTTCACAGACTTGCGCGCAGCAGCAGCTGGCAAGGATGTGCCAAGGATTTGAGTGTGGGAACTAACTGTTCGACTGGCAAAAATCAATCGTGGTTAGTGCAGAAGTCGGATGTGCTTGCACTTACATTTACATTTTTCTTTGATTAATTGCTGATGATTTGTTAAGATTTTTTTCACTCCGAGAAAAATGCTGTTTTAATAGCTTAAATAGTTTCAATGAAATCTAAATATCATATTCCAGGTTCCAGGTTCAAAATGTAAATATCAAATTCAAGCATACAAATTCTTGATTCAAGAAATGTGTGTTGTATAACAGAAACATTAAGATATTAGAATTAAAATTATTTGATTAAGAAATGTGTTGGCTGGATTTTTACCATATTTAAACATTATAAGGGTACAAAATCTTACTTTTATGTTAGTGTTAATATTCGAAATAGTGCAAGTTAAAATGTACATTGTTTTGTCTTTGAATTAGGAAAGAGTTTACCATATGCAACTTATGAAAGTTTGCACAGATATCTATATAGATGAATATCGATCTGTATAGATCAATTTTGAAAAATACGGCATCAAGATGGGAAGATTACTGGATAAATTAAGCAACAAATAATCTGCATTAAATTGTAGAAGTTTTACATAACTGGGAGAAATATTGTCCAATGCTTTACCTAAAAGAGACTTAAAGTATACATAAGAATCAATCAGTCATCTATTGACAATTTGGCTTTTTGTAACCATGCTCCATTATAAATAAAATTAGCTCAGAAATTTAAAACTAAGAAAAATGAAGTTGTTTTTCGAACTAACTTGTTCCTAATAATTTTATTTGTACTTTTGTGAATTATCTTCACCAATGTATTTAAGTACTTGATGCCTGAACTACTTAATACCACAACAAACAAAAACCACTTGGCAGTTTCCAAACAAGCCAAGTGCCACTATTGCCCAGAGCTGCACGCACAAAGTCAAAGGTCGAAGTGAGCGACAAGTGCAGTGCTTTTTGCCAACCACAAACAAAATTCACATCGAACCAACTGATAAAACTGACAACCTTCTCATGGCTGAAGCGGCTCAGATGCACACTTGAGAGAGATGAGAGTCAGAGGTAGCCGTTAAAATGTGGGTACTTATGTCAATTTTGCGTTAAATAACTAAATCAAGCTCAAACGAGACGCCCACATGGGCAGCAGGCTCAAAGATTTTCGGGAAAGAAGCCTCAGTTAGGTAGTAGTAGTGGTAGTAGTAGTGGTAGCAGTAGTAGGTCTAAAATGTTTGTTCGGCTTCGGGGCAATGTAGCCGGTGGGCAAACAAATAAGCGTAGTGGCAACCAAAGTGGATGCCAAATAACCATAATGGTGTTTATCCACAAGTTCATTTCGCTGTTTAAACATGCCTCCGAATTTACCGACACAATAAACAAACGGCCAAAGCACTGGTCTATCCAGGGGCGCCCAGTTTTATACTTTTCCTTCCCTTTCCCCTTTCAAACACTCACACACACACACACACACACACACACACAAACAGAGGCTTTTGTGTTTCTTTTGGGGCCGCTGCGGGCCACTGACGACTGCCACTGTCACTGAAACGGGGGTCCTAGGGGCATCGTCAGTGGGCAACGGTAGCCGGTCTCCGTCGTCAACAAAATCGAAGTGCATTGCGCTGTTATTTTAACGATTATGCTGATGAGCATCGAGCATTGGCCATCCAGCGTCGGGCATTGGGCATTGAGCATTGAACATCGAGCAGCAAGGAACAGAGGCAACGCGGGCGATGATCCATCAGAACTGTAGACATGGAAATGCAATTTGTGTAATTTATGCGGATGATGCTCAAGCCCTGGACCGAGAGCTCAGTGATATGTTCGATTAGCCGCGCGATCCGTCAGATACAAAATGCTGATTATCAGATGGAGACCACAGCGGCACTTGTCTTCCATAGCTCAGTTGGCGATGCACACATTTTGATTTATGATTTCAACGGCTCAGCGTACAAATTAAAAGCATTCCAGGGTTAGCATCAGTTTTTTTTTGTTTTTATTTATTTTTTGTTTTTCTTTGACCTGTAGCAAATGTTGTCATCGTTGTCTAGACATATAACAGCGGTTGCTGGCACTCATCAATTAATAAAATGAAGAACCTAAACTCAGAACTAAGCAGTCTCATCGAATTTTGAGCACGTCAATCAGCTTATCATATCATTTGACTTGCGCAGACAATTTAAATGTCAATTAAAGGCAGGAAAAGTGCATCATTAAAAATAAATTATGAGGGTATTAGCCCAAAGCCAATAAGCTTTAAGACGGTAGCCAACAGTTAACAGGTAGAATAAAACTCAAAGACCCTTCTTAGGATTGAAAGCTGGTAAGTGATTCCTGCATTAATGTCTGCTGAAGTTTTTCTTAGTGAAGATTGACCATATCAAGCACAATTGGTCTTCAAAGTTTTATACTTCAATGAATGTTAACAGGTAATTGCTTATTATAATTTCAAGTGCAAGTGCTATCATTTCTTTTGGCCGACATAGTTACTTACTGATACTGAAAGATTCTAAGGAATATCATCGCCGGCTTTCGACCAGAGCGTATCTACAGCATTTTTGCATAGTAACATAAATATTTTTAAATATTAAATTAAATTCTTTGCAGTAGCGTAGTTAGGCTGATGTAATCTTCAAGCTCAGATATAGTCTTGAAAGGATTACTTCTGATCTCGTGAATCGTGAATGAATCTTTTGACCTAAAGCTGGGTCCAAAGCTCGTTTGAGGCCACACGTTTGCTTATGCTTCGCTCTATTTTATTAAACCCAAATCAAAATTTTATAAAATTTAAATTTAAAAATTAAAAAAATGACAATATATAACAAAATAAACGAAAACGTTTTTTATAGAGAATATATAAATATGGCTAGTATTTTCTTCGCTACTTTTTCGTACTTTTCCTTTTAAATTACAAATTATAAGATATTTGAAAATTAAAGAATTGAAAAATCAGCTCTCTGAGAACTGTATGAAGAGCTACATACAAAATCTTGCAAGCCTCAACTTAATGAAACATAAAATATTAGATTCTATGCATTCGCTTTAAGTTAAAATTATTCCACATTATCACTATGGAATCAACATTATCTGGAATCATCATGATTATACCCCACACAGAGATTGTCGAAGTGAGTAAAACAGTCACCTGGAGCCATAGAGAAAACTGCGAGGAAAACACTGAGATAGAGATATAGATAGAGATAGCTGTAGATGGAATCATCAAGGCAATGAAACACACACAAACACACCAAACATATTGTTAAGAGCTCACAAAAGGCAACTTACATGGAAGGATAATGCGCACAATATTTATTAGCTATCGACCAGCATTGCTGACTGGACTGGGGGATGACGAGAGCAGGCGCGAATGACGATTGCAGAAGTGTGCAGCTGAAGATACTTGAGGATAAGGATTGGCTGGATATGCGACGGCTTTGGCATTGCAGCAATGCGGGCTGCATTCCAAACAAACAATGGGCAAACTAAACTGCTTTAAAGTAAACACAAAGGCGACCATAATACAATCATAATTGCATTTTTACAACGGCCAAGAGGGTATCCAAGAACCAAAACACTTTTATTGGCAGTTCACACCAAGGACACAGGAAAAAAAGATGAAAAAAATAAACAAAGGAAAACAAAATTAAATTTTTATCTAATATAAACGCACAGCCGGCAAAGGCAAAGGTCCTTTGGTCCACACCAGTACACTCACAGTGTGTGGGTGTGTGAGATATTTTTCATTTTTTCCGCAATGCGATATGAGCTAAAGGACCTTCCTGGAAGCGTGCACACCCACACGCACACTCTGTCACTTTTCGCACCAATTGCCAACAGTTCGTTGGCTGTCCTTGGGCCAGTCAAACATTAACTTGACTTATCCCAGCTGAGCAATTGGTTGCCAAGGACACGCATTCAGCTGGAAAAGTGCAATTAATGTCAAACAATGGCGACTTTTGGACACACACGAATACACGCGACCAGCAAACGACCCAGGACAAGGATATACACTGACCTTGCGCATAATTAGTCCACAATGGGTTAGCCAGGCAATTGCCCATCCCAAAATAAACAACTGTCCGCTTGGCAAGTCAAGGTCTAATTATTGCCTTGGGCCATTATAGAGCATCCTGCCAATTATCCTGCGCCGCTTGACTTGCCTGTTTATATTAACACGCGCCGCGCATGCGCAAAGTGAAGTCGACCTTGCAATGGGCGAACGCTGGGCGTGTGCTGATAATAAAGTCATAGAGAAGTATTCAAGGTCATTCTGAATGTCCATGAAAGTTTTAGTACGTTTGCGCAGATATCTTAATGGTATTTTGTTAAAACAAAATAGAGTCGTCATGGACATATAGCTCAGCATAAAAGATTAAATTGCACTTGCACCATAAACCTTTCCAAATTATTCATTGAGTAAATTTTCAAGGTTAAAGTGAATATATACAATTTTGGTATTTTGAATGAGTGAGAGTTGGCATTCTGGGTTTTTCATCAGATTATCATCATATGATGGCTCGTGAGATAGTTTGAGGTATTCGGAGAAGGCTTATAAGAGAAAATAAAAATGATGTGAAAACTGCTTTGGAGCAATTTTATTACATACATTGCAAACTGCTGAATAAACACTGATGGAACTGGGTTGATTTTTATTATAAGATTTTATAAGATCTCGACTAGGAGATATCTTGAATCCGATTCGTAAAACTCATAGGTATTTAAACCAACATGCTGAAAAATGTATGTATATATGTATAATGTATATTTATGTATAATTTTTTGGTTTAATGGTTTTAATGTATGATAAAACATTCCTATTTTTATTTGAATATTTATTTAATGTTTTGTGAAAGCAACCCATTTTTTTTGACGATTGTCATTAGGGGAAATATATATATATATATATTAAAGGAAGCATAATAATTTGGAAATAAATCCGATAACTATCCACAGCAGAAAGACTCATTACAGACAACATCCACTACCATTTAAACGGTTGGTATCAAAACTGAATAAATTACTTCTAAGGAGATTTAGAAAAAGCGAAATCTCCCTTAAGCGTATCAAATATTTATAATACCATTTGCAAGAGTTTAAAGAATCAAATGTTCTGTTTTTTGAGTTGTTGATAGAGTGTGTCACGTATAGTTACATCAAACAATACGATTCTTTAGGTTCCAATGGTATTCAAAATAAATACTGAATGGGTAATAGGTCTCAAATTTCTGACAGAGCTTAGTTACCACATGCATTACAGGAGACTGCCAGTTGCAGTTTCCTAGTTACCTATAAATCAAAATAATTCAACATGCTGACAAACCCATCAAGACCCACCCAGAAATCTAACAGAACGGCCGATAATTATGTAGAACGTCCCTAATGATAATTACTTGATTTGCACAACGTGTGTTGATGTTTTCATAATGGATGCGAGCATTTTTCGGCATAAATTACAAACTCATAATGGACAGGCAAATGGTCTCCTTGTGCTACGGCCCACCATGTGGCAAGCAAATGTTCAGGGAAAAGTCGAGAGGCAGATAAAGTGGCAGATTGATAAGCGAACACACGCGGAATTAACACATTTGCGTGTTTGCCTTGGCAAAATGGGATAATGATGCTGGGGTGACTGCCAGCGATGCGACGCGATTACTTGCAGCAAGGGTGGTGGTGGCGGTTCCTCTTTAGGGTGTGCCACGGTAGCAGCTGCCACTGCGCAGATCCGAGGGGCAAACACTGCGTCGGCGCATGCGTCAAACTGCATTAAATACGCTTTAATAATTTTTCACTTTTCATTACATTGCGCACTTTCCCAACTGCGTATCAGCGATTCGCCCTAAAGTACTCGAAATGCCAGTTGCCTGACATTTTATGTGTCCCGCATGGAGGCACTTATCGATATCAGTCGACTTCGGTCAGTCGTCCTATTTGGATTCGTTTTCAAGTGCATTCGAGTGCAAATTTATGAGCTCCCCGTCTGCCATCAATTGCAGGAAAGCATTAGCGTTGTCGATTTTTACTGCATTTGCAATTATTCTTGTTTCACTGTTGGCCACTTTAGTCCACTTCTCTATTGTTATGGGGGTTAATTGTCTCCCAGCCATCGACCAAAGTAATGCAGAGGGTCACTTCAAAATTGATTGTGTCGATTTGTTCAACATTTCCTGTCAGTGGAAATATTTTGCAAAAATGTGTGTCTGTCCTTGGTTGCGTTATTAAAATTATGTCACTAACTGTGCAACGAAACAGAACACATTTTTTCGAATCCATAAACAAAATACAATGCGAACTAAAAAAGTCGACAATTATTAAAAAAGCATTTTAAGAATTCATAATTTTAAATACAGTTTGAAATGAAATAAAATTAAATTCAAAATGAGTAATTACACTTAATTTAAAAAAAAGTGCATTAGTAATAAATTATAAAATACAATTTTAAATCGTATTATTATATTAAAATTATATAAATTATATAAATAAATTATATTCATATTACATTTAAATTCTATGGGTACGATATTGATTTCCCCAAACTTGGGCTATTCATGGAAAGTGACAGAATGTTTCCCGTGCAATTGCTACTCCACTTCAACAAATGTTAATTACTTTCACCCGCTTATATCATTTTCTATTCGTTGCAACGTCCGATTTAATAGCTGTTTCCAACACTTCATTCTTTACACTGACTTTTTCAAACCCTATTACAACTTGTGGCCATAACTGGCAGAGCCGAGACTATCAACAAAGTCTTAAAACTACTAAGACCTAAGCTTACTTAATGTGACCACTTTGAGCGGTGTCAACACCGAGTTGGCTGCCATTCCACCAACCCAAGTCAGAGCCCGGAAAATGTTGCTACTTTGTGCAACGATGGCGACTACAGACCACTGACGGGCGACTACATCGTAATCGGCTTAGAGCAATACATCTTTCGTGGCACGGCCGTGTGGACGCGCTTTGCCGTTCGTGGCAACTAAGTTGACAAAATGACCAACAAAATGCTACATTTGCCAGCAAAATGGAACTACTGGCAACAGTTGCAACACGATGCAGACAAAAGCAAGAGCAAGAGCAAGACCAGGCTGCAACAGCCCCTATTTTCCATTTTCCAATTTTCCCTATATTTTTTTTCGTTTTTCAATTTACCACAATGATTAATCACCGACGGTCTGCAGAGAACGCGCCCATTTTCTATACCGTTTTTTGTTACACACTTCCGGACACAACTGCCAAGCCCAAAGCAATATAATATTTGTCATAGTTCATAATTTAGATATTTTTGCGCCGCTCACTTCGTGTGGCATAGGCAAGAATTTGCCACACATTGCAAAAAAATATATTATATTCGTCCATGTCGAAACTAAATAAAACCTAAACTGCATGTGTTGCGGACAGTTCAAGTGCATTCGAGGGGTGGTATTTGTTTTTTTGCTGTTGTGTAGTTGTTGTATTTATGTTGTTTTCTTTTTTTGGGTTGTCATGATACTCTTGTTTGTTTGCTTAGTTTTGTTATTAAAGCACTCTTTGATTCGGGGTTGGTTTCGATAGTTCCAGCTGTGCTACTTATCTAAAATGCGGGTAGGTCAGTTAGTAGGTGTTGATGTGGTTGTGGTTTGTGGTTACAGGGATTGTGCAAGGGCAAAGATTATCAGCTAAAATCCATTTGTGTGGAGAAAGTATAACTTAGAATAGGAAAAATAATTCAAATTAATCGATAAACAGAAGATGCATACAGTATAATTCGATAAAGTGTCACTTCCCAGTCAGCGGGCTTATCCTGTCAATTAAAATATTATTAAAATTAATGCCAAACCAGCTCACGAAAACTTAGCTTAAAATTAATATGTACCGACAACCAGATAAGTTTTATTATAAGCAAAATTAAATTATTTGATTTTATTAAAATATGTTACAAGTCCCAAATTAAAATTGGGTTAATATCTGAAGAAATCTAAGTTGCAACTAACGACTATTTTGTGTTAGTTTTAAAACGTGATTTTCGCCAAATGTTTGCTTTCTTACAATTCAGTATTCATTACACGTGTTCTTTTCTAATACTGTAGTTCCGATTTCTAGGTTAATTATCATATCAAATTGTGATACATGTTAACGCATTTAGGTGCAAATATAACACGCCAGGGGCAAGTTGTCAAACACATTCTTTGATGTTGTGCGCACGGTCAAATGTCACAACACCTAACACTACACACCCACACACACATACCCATGTATGCAAAACATGTTAGCAAATAGAAGAAGGCAAATGTCGTGAAAGTGTACAAAGAAAATGATATTTAAATAAAAAGAAAATAGCACGAGGCCGGTAAAAAGAAAGGAAAACCGTTGCTGATTTTGACAACTTAAGTTGGCAGTAGGAGAACTCTGGAGTGGTGACTGAGGGGCATGGTAAATGCCTCAAGTGTTGCACCCATGAAGCACAACCGACATCAGAAGTCGTGGCCACATTTGTATTACATATTTGGGTTGTTGTTTATTTGTACTGCGTTTCAGCCAGCAATTGGCTCTGTTGCTCTGGCAGTCCCACAGGACTGGGAGTTATCCTTAAAGGATCAAAGCTGAAAATTATACATCCAAATGTCGCACCTACAGGATTATGTAGAAGACATAAATTGCTGCATGTTTTGCCATTGACTTGAAGAATTCATTTTCTTTTTAGCATATTTTCTTGAAGTTGTTGTTATTTTGTTTGTTGTCGCATGTGTCAAATCCATAGACACATACAAGCCACACACAAATTGTTAACAAGATTATGTTTTGCTACTGCAAATGAAAAAAAAAAAATTCCCTTTCATTCATTGTTTGCGTCCTTCGCTGGTTTTTGGCAACGGTTTTCAATGTTCATGTTTGTGGCATGTTTTCGGTGTATTTTCCTTTTTTTGTTTTTATATTGTTGTTATTGGTGAATATTACCACATGTAACATTTATGCGCATGCCTTGCCCCGAGCAAGACTCCTGCCCTCAATCTAAATTTTTGTCACATTTGGTGCCAAAAAACATCGACACAAAAGGCAACGGCGTTAAAAGTTGCCGGAGAGGAGAAACTTTTTGGTTTTTGCAAAGCATACTTGATCGCGTTACTCAAGTTTATTGCCTCTGGGAATGATGGTTTTGAAAAAAAGACTGCGTGGCTAATGTTTTGGACAGAATATAAGTTTCTTTTTTTTAATGGCTTTTTATATAAATTAAAAACAAATTTGAATATATTTTAATTATTTAAAGCCGCAGTGTATAAATTTGGCAGAACTGTATGCATTTCATTTAATTTATGTTTACAATATATATAACTGCCTACCCATATCATTTCACTGTTCAGTGGCTATTCTAAAACGGTTCAAAGTGTTTTTTATGCCTTTGTTATAATTAATATTTTGATTTAATTAGCCAAAGCCTCGTCGCTTGTCAACAGTTGTGCGCTTAACTAAACAGCAAGTACTTATTGCAGCTGCTGGTATAGTTTTTGGACACTAGTGGCCTGGCCAGGCATATCCCAAAAATACACAGTCATCTACCATGAATGACAAAATTGGCAGCTGTGCCAAACATAAAAAAGAAGATAAAAACATTGTGCAAACGGCTGAAAAACTACTGCTAATTATGTGTACTTTAACTTTTGGCGTCGCATCTTTAGCGGATGAGATGAGGAGACTTAGTGCCTAGACTAACAATCGGAGGACGACGACGAGTTGCATAATTAAAACTTTAGATTTTGCTATTTAACTTGCCGTGCGCAAAGAATCAGATACAACATCAGTTTTTCCTTTTGTATGCGTTACTTTTGCCATATAAATTCATCTACTTGCTGAGCAAATAACTGCAAAGAAGTTGCTTTCAGTGGCAGCATCTTTAAGTTCGCACAGAGCGGGTAAATAATAGCCAGAACGGAGTAGAGTTGAGACCAGGCCACAAAGGACCTTTTAAGGTTGGCGATGTTCCCACGCCGGCTACTGATGCTGCTGGTGCTGGTGCTGCACAGCCGAATGCAGGAAGCAGGATATTGGATCATTTAGCATTAAGGCAGCGCCTCCTTTCGCCTTGGCTCTCTGGTCGGCTCTGGCACGCTCCATACAATGCGAAACAAGTTAAGCGCAGCGCGAACAATAAAACGGAGGCAACAAGGACGTTGACGATGGCGACGAGGACGAGGATGAGGATGAGGACGAGGACGATGATGACAATGAGGCAAGGAACGCTGCGTTACGCTTTAATAACTTGCCGCCGGATTAAGTCC
Source organism: Drosophila fungiperda (assembly GCA_035042345.1). Classification (NCBI taxonomy): domain Eukaryota; kingdom Metazoa; phylum Arthropoda; class Insecta; order Diptera; family Drosophilidae; genus Drosophila; species Drosophila fungiperda. The sequence goes on from JAWNLM010000021.1 coordinate 5,066,224, forward strand.
TGTGCAATGAGATGATAATGCGACCAGGCTTTCGCACCACAGGAGGGAGCTCCTCAGCATTTTGTAGGCGGTTTGCGGTTTTTGGATAATGTTGATTATGCCCGGGCTCCCATAAAAGTGTATCCGTAACAACAACACAAATTATATTACAAAATGATTTCAGTGCCTGCCTCCTCTCCTGCCCCACCCATTTCCATGTCAACTTATTGCATATTTGTCGTATCGTAAATATAAACATCATCAACGCATCATGAAAATAATTTTGTCTGGCTTTTTTTTTGTCCCTTTGGCTTAGAGTCTTAGGATTTTTGTGTGACTCGGCGGAGCTTATTATTTCTTTTATTTACATAATATATATTTATACTTATGTATGGGAAGTACATACATATCGTACGCACACACACACATAGGCTCTGTAGGGGCTGTTCTGTTTGCCCTGCTTCGACACTCTTGTGTGCAATTTACATAACACAGCTAACAAATTTGTTTTTTTCCCCCTGGCCAGTTTCTTGCCTTTGTTTTGCCTTTGCTGATCAGCGGAATGAGTTTTTGGCATTTGGTGGGGGCGTGGTTTATTTGTGCTTTGTCTTATTTGTCATGTGGGCGTTTTTTATGAGCTGTGGCATTCGACTGTTGTGTGTGCGTGTGTGCCTGTGTGCCTGTGTGGGGGTCATGTTTGATTGGCCTGGTAGTTGTTTGTTGGCGTCGGTTGATGTGATGGCCATAAAATTAGTTGTCAGCTCTGGCAGAGGACTTGGGATAAGGCGTTGGGATATATATGTGCTTATTAATAGCTTAAGGGCTTTAGAAGCTTAACGGTTTATGTGGCTGGGATTACATCTTTGTGTATGCTTTTTTAAGTGCAACGGAACAAATGTGTGCCTGAAATTAAAGCATGTTTAAGTGTGCTAGGTAATTAAATGTTATTACCGTGCTGTTGGCCTGGCAATGTTGATTAAAAATTATAGTTTTTTAGTAATGTGCTTTGAAGTAAACATTAATAGTTTTGCACAAAACGTATCTTTTTTATTATTATTTCGATATTCAACTGGATTTTGCATAATGTCAAAAGCAAATAATATGAGTATGATTCGATGACAATCTAAAGTTATGAAAGAGTCGATGAAAATCATGATCCTTCTGCGACTAACATAATTTTGGTTGCTGCGATTCAAATTTCCATAAATGTTACACTTGATTTCAGGATATTAATCCATACTCTGTAATTTGTTATTTGTATTCTATAATAATAATATAATACAAATCAAAGGATTGTATTTTGTTATAATGCTGTAATTAGATTAGTCAGACTACTTTATTCTATTTCAATTTATAATGCTGTAATTAGATTAGTCAGACTACTTTATTCTATTTCAATTACATAGATATTTCAGTTTGGTACTTCCTGTCAAGATCATAATAATTTTGTTGAGCTTGGACTTCATTACTAAATCACAAGATTTACGCAAAAGCAGCTGTCTCTCTGGACTGGTTTGTAATTGCATCCAAAGTGCTTTCAACCAGAACAGGCTGACAGACTGGGATGCGTATTGTTGAGAGACTGAGAGGTGTCTGGTATTTGGCTAATCTTAACCAAAAATCCATAAGGCAGGGGCTGAGTAAACTATTTGCGATACAAACTGGTTGTCAGATAAAGTACTGTACATACATTTCTATGTACATATGTACAAATATATATATATATATAAAGAATTTATTAATGTGACCAGAGAAACAAGGAATCCGACTCTGAGGAAAACAAAAACAGGATTTGTGTATTGTGGCTTAAATTGGATTTGCTTGTTTGGGTGCCCGGGGTGACTGCAATTTGGTCGAGTTGCGATGACTGCGGGTTTCGGGGGGCTTATGCACGCTCTGGCGGACGATGCAACCTTGATGTCCTCGCAGACTCCTACTCTGACAGTGACTCGTTCTATGTTTGTTTGCAGCTGGGCTTTATCTGCGGCTGTATCTATATCTCAATATCTGTGTGGCACAATATCTGTATCTATATCGCTTACGTGCATTTGACAAGGTCCTTGTTGTGCCTTGTTGTGATTATTTGCTAGAATAACATCAACAGCAATACGACTGACTGACTGACAGAGTGTGCATGTGTGTGTGTGTGTGTGTGCCATTCTGTGTGTGTATTAGAGTGTGTGTAGAGAGACATCAAGTTGAGGCACAGCTGCCTCGTTCTCAGCTCTTGATTTTCATTGCGTTTTGATTGGATTTTTCTATAGCTTCTGCAGCTTCAATTAAGCATCAGCCTATACACTCGATTCGTCTCAATTTTATACCCTTACTGAAGGTATTATAATTTTGTCAGGAAATCTATAGCTTATCGCTTATCTGTGCGTATAGGTTGAGTTTGTGTAACTCTAACTATATTTTGAAACATAAAGAAACATTTATATTTAATTTAATTAATTTAATTTAGTTTTTTGTTGGCTCTGTGATTTAAATTATAAAAAATCATATTAAGAATTCGCCAAACTACTAACAATCAAATTAAATTAATAATTAATGCATTTAATTTTATATTAATATTTATATATATAACGTTATACCTATAAATAAGATTGAACATTTTTATTTTGTAGAAATTTTCCTGATATTAATTAATTTTAAATTGTTTCAAAGAAATTACATAGATTTAATTTCTCCAAATCAAACGTGTTTTTGCGCATAAGAAAGAGTATGAAGTCTTCGGTGTGTTCTTTAATGTATTGTAATATTTTATTGCTGTCGCAATGTTTGTTATTTTTGACGCCGCCGTTGACAACTGCACTGCGATTGCGGTTAGGTTTGGTCCACCCCATAAAATGGCTCGTGTGCTGCCTTTTGTGCGGCTGTCAATATGTCAATTTTGGCTGCTCCTTTACGGGCACTTTCTATGGCAAAAATTAAGTTGTGATTGTCCTGATTCGTTGCGTTTCGCATTCAATTCGATTTTATTTTCATTTAGGTTTTCGTGATTTCGATGGGTTTTCGAGTGCGGATTCATTATATTTTTATTAAAAGCAATCAGCGCTGGCTCGTTTCGCTCTTTTGTCAACATTTGTTTGCCTTGATTTCCCTGCCTTGATTGGGATTATTTAGGCAATTAAATTCATATGTCGCTTTTACGCAATTTTCCTATAATATTTTTTTTTTTAGTGACGTTTGCATTGTAAGTGCGGGCATTATAAAGATGTAGTTATTGCACAGTTGGCTTTATGGGTTCGTTAAATGGCCTATAGTGGGGGGTAAAGCTGATAAGCCACCATTGATAGAAGATTATTCGAAAATCAGACTGTAACAAAACGTGTACAGGGCTCAAATGTGACCCAAGTCGAGAGAATGAAACGAAATACATATGCTGCATGTTCCTGCACATAAAGTGCAACTGTTCATTTGTTCATCTGTATGTATGTAGCAGAAAAGACATCTATTGTAGTGAAATCCTTTGAATACATCAAAAAAAGCATTCACACCTTTGTATGTAATTTAAGTTTCCAAAGGTCTGTTTTAATTCCATTTTGCAGTATTGGCTAAATGATAAAAAATTCCATGCCAGGATTTTGTGTCCTCCCTGTACTTGGCAAAGCTTACTACTTGATTCAGTTTTCTCCACATACTTAACTATTGGACTGTGGTCGCTGAAGTCTGTGAGACGTTGAATAAAACCCAGCTGGAAGATGAGCAAACTGGCAACTCTGCTGTGTTGCCAGCGTTCATAACTCAAAGTCAAGGAAGTTTCCACACAATGAGAATTGCTCTAAGCCCTTCGAAACAGAGTGTGGCGTATCATTGTGCCATGGAATTCACACATGTTGTAGCCAATTGCGATTGCAAATTGAAAGCCAAAGCCAAAAATTGGTTTAGCAAATGGAGAGCGCGACAAAAAAGGCGCAATCGCAGCTGAGACTACAGAAGCCAACAGATTGGCCTGACTTAAACTGTGGCGAAGCATAAATCCTTAAGAGCAGTGGTCGCAAGTCATGTGGTTTCTCAGATCTGGCCAAAACGGCAGATGGAGCTGGGAATGGTAACGGACCCGGTGGAGAAGGGCCGCGAGTGCGGCGCTTGCCACAATTTCCGTTTTCCGGCTGCAGCTCAGATTCACTTTTTGCATATTACTCGCATATTGTGAGTGCATATTGCTTTAACTGTGGACCCTGTAAACAGCGGCAGCAACAACAAAAACAACAACAAATGCAAAGCAAACATTTTGCGGTTATTCCCCGCAACCATTTTTCACCGGGCTTGCCGTTCCCCCTCTCTTGGCCAATGTCGCTGACTACCGCAACGCATGCATAAATTATTATTTGCCCGACGCGTCGTTCGCCTTGCTGCCAAATGTTGCTGCAACATTTTTAATTGCACTTCCAGAGGTATATCAGTTACATAATCATATTTGTATGTAATGTGAGCTGGAGCAATTTTAAAGAATTTTTCGTGTCATAGTTTAAAATAATTCAAATATTTCAAAATACTTTTAAAGGCGAGTAGGCAGAGATAGACCTTGAATAATTTTAAATCTGGTATAAAACAGTAAATATTATCTATTATAAATATTAAAGCCGTTGATCATTAAATAATAAATTTAATTAAAAATAATAATGGTTATTTATTTTTTACCATTTATTACCACATTTTTATCTTTAAATGTATAACTTGTGTTTGATTAGTTATATATACAATTTAAAGCCCGCTAATTTTTGTTTGATCAATTGGGTATCTGGAGTTCGTTCAATTTATTTAAGCTCATCTGATGACCTATTGCTTCCGCTGATGTTGTTGTCCAGTGCATCAGTACGTCATCGTATTCCATGCGAATGACAGTTGGAAGTGGTTCGGTTGGAGCTGGACGTTGGTGCTGTTTTTACTGCTTGTCTTTGGCCGGTCGGTCGACTTGCCGCGCCCACGCGATCCCCAAAAACATATTTGGGCGCTTTTGTTTTGCATTTTTATTACACTCTCTCACACACACCCACACACACAAGCGTTCACTCGCACAGACACATACGCACTTCTGTATACACAAACATTTCGCTTTGCGGTTTTTATCAGACACAAGCGAACCGAGCAGAGGAGCCGCCAACATTCACCACTCCTGCAACCCTCCAGGAACCGCATCCAGATGCACAAAGCTGCTTTAATTGGAGTCGATGGTGTTATTTATATAAATGTTTGTCATTTCTCTTCGTTCGCCCTGTTTGCATTTCATTTTTTTGGCAGTTTAAATTGTAGGCGTCATGTGATATATTGGCCATATTGGATTTGGGCTTCGTTTGGCTCTGCCATGGCCTGGCGTGCTTTGTCTGCCCTGCTCTGGTTCACAGCTGACCTTGTTCTAGATATTTTTTCTGCTTTTTTCGATTGGCTCAAATAATGTCCACTGCGTAGTTTAAAGTTGAAAGCGTAGTTTTGGAAAATTGAAGTATCGTGTAGATATGCAAGAAATGTGATAAGAATAAATAAAGCAGAAGATTTTATTCAAAGCGGTCTATCCAGAGGCTATGCACTTATAGTTGGAATGCTAATAACTTGCTCACATATATGGAACAGTTCTTCTAAACATTAAGCTTTCTTTTAAAGTTGAATATTAAAATTTATAGCTTAAAATTCAAAGTGATGAAAATCTATCGGTTTTAGAAAACAAAACACATTTCAATTCTGTATATGAATTTTTCAGGCAATAAAGTAATTTAAATGAAAACAAACTGAAATTAAATGTATATTATTCCCGAGTTGTACTCAATGGATCGTGTGTGGATAACACCAGGCATAAGCCTAATTTAATTGGTATTCCAAAACATGCTTTAAGGGAAGTTGGACAAAAATTTAAATAAAAATAAGACCACCTGGAAACCAAATGCAATGTCAAGTTCAAGTGCTCGTCTTTTGTACTTCAGGAAAGAAAGTGTCAGCCGTAAAACCGTGAAATCACATACAAAATGCATTTCAATGCCACGCGTAACACACATTAAACAAATTCCAAACGTACACAATAACATTTTGGTTTTAATTAAGGAATAACCTAAAAAAATGTATGTGTAACAGAAAAAAAACAAACGAAAATACGTTCGCTCAACATATTTTAATGCTAGCGAGTGGTTTTCTGGAAGGGAGTCGGAGTCGGAGTGGGAGCTAAGCACTTCCGTTTACAACTCAACGTGCGGAGTCTCAGGCAAAGTGGAGCTCCAATGTCAATGCCACACGCACACATGTGACACAAGGCAAGACAACAACAAACGCTCGACTCAATTTCAGAAAATAATTTAACGACTCCATTTAAGCATGAAATCACAAGGCTCTCCCCATCCCTGCCCCATTCATAGCAAATGCGGCAGGGGCGGAGCAAAGTCCCTCAAAGTCCTAGGTGTCTCAGACAAAAGCCAACTGCGGAGCTATTCAACGGCAACTTTATCGCTAAGTGGGAAAATCTGTAGAATCTTAAGTGCTACAGGAGACACGCTAGAAACGTGGAAGCCTACAGGAACCCAGTTGTGCATTGTCTATTGTCTTATTGCGCCTGGAACTCCAGTTAGCCATCCCGTTTTCAGCTCAAGTTCAGTGCATCTCTTTCAGTCCTGTTCTCTTTTTTTTCTTGTGTAGGGAATCTTTCTTTTATTGTTTTCAAGGTGTGCTAAGAGGCGTAAGCACAAAACAATTTTCATTTACTTTGCGTTTTTAATCATGGTTAAAGGATATGTCAGCGACGCTCGTTATATAGACAACAACAGGATACACAATACAAGAGTGGTGAACGGGCCATTCGTCTGCAGGATGTCAACGCAAATTCAAGTGAAATGATGCACAAAGAAACGAAAAAAAAAAGGATTGCCACCGGATGAATGCACTTCATTTGAAGCAGAAGCAGAGGCAGAGGCAGAGGCCGACGTTGAAGGAAGGCCAGACAACAACCTGAAGAAAAGAAGTGGATTGCAATGCTCATTGTCAGTCATTGACAGGTATGCAGAAGGCAGACCCAGAGCTCAAGTCAAGCCCAAAGGATTAGATTTAGGGGAGTGCACGAGTCTCAAGACATTCAAATGACAAATACATGCGATGATCATGTTTTGGCATATTTGTGACCGCAGTCAAAGGGCACACATAAACCACACACATCCAGCCCACAACTACTTGGAAAAGCCGACAGTGGAAAATCGGTAATCGCTGTGGACTTTTCCGGCTAAGCAACGCAGATGAAAATTACCAGCTGCTTGGGCTCACTCAATTCTTACTTATGATAAAGTTGTACACACACACAACTTTGAAGCCGCCGACGGGTCATTAATTGTGTCTGCAGTTTAACACCTAAAGGAACTTTCAACATATCTGAGGTTGTCGCTGGCCAAGTTCATTTTTAATTCTCACAGTAGCATAGAAGAAAAACACCGAACCGTCTCCATGCATTTCTATCTAATTAAAACAGGTGTTTTAATTATTGAGACCATTTAATTTTTTTCATCATAAACGCCGCCGCTGCCAGCCTGGCACATTTTTATGGGACTATTAAAAACAGTTGCAGTTCCTAAGCCGAACTGCTCATTAGGAGCTCCATGCTCCAGATATGATGAATTTTGACTGTGTTTGCTTTATTAGGCTCGTAAAAATGGCCAGCGAGCAGCAAGTTTATTACGTTCTGTGTTTTGTATTTTGTGTGTGTTTTGCTTAACTAGCTTTTATTGCAATTGGATGGTGCAGTTGGAATAAGGGCTACAAGAAAAGAAAACTCCCTCTTGCATTTACACACAATACAACTTGTATTTTTTGTAGTCCCGCAACTTTGAGCTGAGTTCTTAATTAGACGTAAAATGCGCTTTACAACTTTTTGTTTGTTTCTTGAAAGCTCGAGTTTTACAATTAGTGACCAAAATATATATATATTAAATATCTTGCACGTGTTTCGGCCAACTTAAGAATGGTTTTCAGGTTTGGCCAACAAATGAGAGAATCGCTAATTGAAGCTGTATCTAAAATATTGCTTATAATTGCTGAATCTGTATATTGTATCTATAAAGTTATTTATCTTAGATGATTAGTTACTATTTTAATTTTGCTTTTCACTTTTATTTAAATATCCTTAGATATTTAAAAAAAAAATTTCGGCTTTTAGCTAACTCAATAAGAAAGTTATAAGTGTAAATCAAATCATTAAATCTTGATTATAAATAAATGTTTTGACTAAGCATTATTTAACAAGCGCTAAATAGTTACTATTATTTTCGTAATCTCTGCTTCACATAAATCCCTCTTCATAAAATTTACCCTAATAATTAAACTATTATTTTGCCGGTCATCAATTCTGTGATGCATCAGCTTTTCAGTCATACTTTCCTTGTCCGAAATTACATTGTTATGAAGTTCAGCAATTTTGTGTACCTTAACACTAATCAATTTTTAATGAATAAAGTAAACCCTTTTTTGGTCATCGCCTTTCCATACTTAATCAGGCAATAATAACATAAATTAAATAAACAAAGTCACCAACAATCAAACAATAATAGTTTCTGTACAACTTTTGTTTTCTTAGCGTTAAAAAGAGAAAAGTTAAGAGGAAGAATAAACAGAAAGGCCAAATGCAATGATGTGTGTATGGAGCGGGTATGGAGCGCCCTTGTCCAGGCAATACGGGCACAATGAGGTACAATAACAAGAGCAGCTGTTTTGCTGGAAGAATATTGCAAGTTCATTATACAAACACCAATCAAACATCGCGGCTGTGTTCGAGACAGGTATGAAAATCCAATTAAAGACGCGTAAAACGAGGCAACTGATGATGTTGATGTTGATGTGGTTGATGATAATGATGATGGAGCGGTGCGGAGCACTCTGGATGTGTGATGGAAAAACTGCAAGCTCACCGCACTTCTCACTCAATTAGAACAGAAAATTCAAAGGAAACGGGTAAACAAAATAAATACAAAATCAAGAAACAGACTCAACTCAGACTTTGACTCCTGCCTTGTCGATTTTGCCCGCCCTCAAAGCCGTCGCCTTTCGCCGCGTTTTCCGTCTAAAAGGCTTGAGTTGAATTTGGAGTGGACACAACGCCAGCCAACCGGCCAGCCAGGTAAGTCAAACCTGGCAACAGAGGCACTCGAAACGTTTTTGGCATTCTTCACCTGTCAAGGCGGTAGTTTTGGCCTCTCGGATTCCGGCACCGACTCTGACCACCGCCCCTGCTGCTCAGCGGCAAAGTGCAATAAGAACGTCTAAAACCTCACACTTCACAACTTTGCCGAAACATCAAAGTTGACGTACACAATGGCCATTGATGTGATACAACTGAAGTGCAAAGAAAACAAAACACGAAACCCTAGTACTGACTCCAGACCTCTGCCATGCTCCATGCTCCATCTCCACCTCCACCTCCCCCTCCATCTACACAACAAGCAGCGCGTCCAATGCCAGTCCAAGTCCAAGCAAGCAAGCATGCAACATCGACAACGCTGTTGTCGTCATCGTTGGCGGTGGCTTCAACACTGTTGTCAGCTTCAACAAGCGTACAATATTCCCAGAATTGCAACAACTTTAGTTGAGGTTCAGCATTTTGGGCAGCATTTTGACAGACATTGGACTGAGCCAGGTGCGTTTCAGCGTTAGGCGCACAAATCGGGGCACCGCGATTTTGCTTAATTCTGTGTGTCGTAAGTTTGTTAATTTATAGTTGATTTTACTATTAGGAATTTATGACATACGGATTAAATTTAATAGATAATTTGACTTTTGACGACTTTAGTTGACATTAAATAAATAATTGGCAAAATTCAAGAATTACTATTGCAGTGAAGAATTAAGCAAAATCTTTATTTTTGACAATTTAGTTCCATTTGTTTTTTAAGTCCCTCAATTCAGTTAGCAATAACTGTATTTTTTGTCAATACTAAATTTTGATTTGTTTGTAAAATATGGCAGAGCGATCCTCTAAATCGAACATCCATCGTGGGCGTGCTAGTTCGAAAGCTCTGCAGGCTTTGGTACCGTTAATTCTTGATCTCAACGTGATAATCAATCAGCTTGCCAACTGTGAGAATCCCGCAAGAGGTGTGCCACTTCACGAGAATCAAATACGATATGTGTGCACGGAGGCCAGAGCAGTCTTCCTCAAGGAGAGAACTTTATTGGATCTAAATCCACCGATTAAGATATGCGGAGATGTGCACGGCCAATTTGGAGATCTATTGCGCATATTGCGCTCAACGGGATTTCCCCCGGAAAGCAAGTATCTCTTCCTGGGGGACTATGTGGACCGCGGCAAGATGTCCATTGAGACGTTTACGCTGCTCCTCGCATATAAAGTGCGATATCCGAATCACATGATGCTGCTGCGGGGCAACCACGAGAGCGCCAGCATCAATCGAATCTATGGCTTCTATGATGAGTGCAAGCGTCGCTATTCCATCAAACTCTGGCGCTACTTTGTGGATACATACGATTGCATGCCCCTGGCGGCCTTGGTGGGTGGTCGCATCTTCTGTGTCCATGGCGGACTGAGTCCTAGTCTGCGGAGCTTGGCAGACATACAGGCAATCAAGCGACCCTGTGATATACCCGACGAGGGCCTCATCTGTGACCTACTCTGGAGTGATCCCGATGAGAGAGTCCTTGGCTGGAGTGGAAACGATCGCGGTGTTAGCGTCACCTTCGGCGCCGACGTTGTGAGAAGTTTCTGCTTTCGCATGGGCATCGACGTGGTTTGTCGTGCTCATCAGGTCGTCGAGGATGGCTACGAATTCTTTGCCAATCGCCAGCTGGTCACGCTCTTCTCGGCTCCCAACTACTGCGGTCTCTTCGACAATGCGGGCGCCGTCATGGTTGTCAATGATGACCTGGTTGTCAGCTTCGTCATCTTGCGGCCGACTTACTCAGTGCGTCAGTCTTTAAATCAGGCAAATGCAATGCAGGCTATGGCTCAGAATCGCAACTATTAGCCAAGTTTTAATATGACCTTTTTGTGTTTAAACGTAAATCGAAGTAAAGCTACATGTTGGTCCATATAGATTAAGGATTTTCTTGAATAAACATCTTGGTTGGCTGTTGTTAAATATTTGAAATTTGAATACAGAAGAGCAAAGTGCATGTTGCATACTCAGATAGAGATTTCAAAATGAATGTGGAATTGAGGAAAATTCCCTTCACTAGCGACCAAACCCTTTCTAATTTCTGACCTCATTCTCACATGTGCCGCTACTGTTCCAATTGTGCAATTACAGGAAAACTTTAAGCATTAGAACAACAATGTTTGTGGACATTGGATGATGGCGGCATCGCCATCTCCATCGGCATAGACATCGACAATGACAGCACGACGTCTGCACTTAACAATTTCGGCAATGTTGCATGTTTCGTCGTGTGCTGAATGTTGCATAAATAAACTGCAGATCACACGCAAACAAAGCTCAAGCTGAGGCTGCAACTGTAGCTGTAGTTGTAGTTGTAGTTGTAGTTGTAGTTGTAGCTGTGTAGCAAAAGCTGAAACTGAAGTTGCAGACCAACGTTGGCAGCGGTTTTGCTGCTCGCTTGGCTGCAGCACACCGACACGGACAACATCAAAGTGTTGACTTGACATTTTGAACGACATTTTAACCTGTTTAGCCGCTGCGGCCGAGCTAAACCAAACAAGCGTGGCCAAAGCCAAGTCAGTGGCATCATTGGGGTTCGTACTCAAGCCAGAGACTCTGCTAAAACCCCAGCCAGTGCCACAGCCGCAGCCACAGCCACAGTCACGGACAGAGCTGAGGGGCAAATGGAACGGACGAAGCAAACAACATGCCATGCCGCAATACGAATCACTGCACGCTCTAGGAATACACTAACTTATAATGTGGACATCGACAAGAGTGTCCAGAATATAATTATTGTTGCCTCTTTTTTATACTGTAAAAATATTAAGTGAGTTAAATTATTTTTTTATAAAGAATTCTTTCAGAAAAAAATTAATAAATATAATTAAAGCTCCAAGCTAAATTATAATGAAATTAATATTTGTAATGAAAATCAGCCAATAATATAAAATATTTTAAATATTTCGAAGGTACATTCAAATTAAAATAAGAGATACGCAAACTGTCAATGAAAGTAAATGGATATTAGAATGCTGATAAGTTCAACAATTTACAAAAAAATTCAAATTAAAAATTTTTTTTAAGCTTTAGCCATGTATTAAAGGAAGTAAAACGTTATGAAGGAAGTGAGAAAGGAAAGGAAAAAAATAATGAGATGGAAAATTAGGTAGAGATAAGCAAATGCAGACTTTCTCCAGAATTATATTTTATCATAGATTTTTTCAGTCAGAAATTACAAATAAGTGATACTAAATTTTTCAAAATAAATGCTGTCTTCTTATGACTTTTGGTTTATAGTCAAAGTTGAAGTTTTTGTTTAAAAAGTGCATTTGGAATTCGTTATTAATGTTTGTAATGAGCGTTGTAGTTTTTGCTGCTTGGATTAGTGCTGCTGGTGATGATGACGCTGATTCGTTTGGGCCGTAATGTTGACTCGACTGGTTAGTTGTTTGAGCTGTTGTTAATTTTCCTAAAATCAAAGCACTGTATTCACAGGAAATGTAAGCTCCGTTGCTGCAACATCCACATCGACAACATAAGCAACAGCAACAGCAACAGCAACGGCAATAGTAATGGCAATGGCAATGGGAACGGTGTCCATCTCCAGAGGAAGAAAACACAAACTGAAACTGGAACTGGAACTGGAACAGAGTTTGGCAAGAAATTGCATTTGCCTTTGTGTTTACAAAGTGGCACTAGGAATAACCATTTGGTTCTTTAATGGCTCGTTTTATGTGTTCATCGGCATGGCTTAAATTAAAATATTAAAATTTATGAACAAAATTCGCAGTTGGTGCCCGAAGCTGTGCAAATGTTTGCGCGCATTCCATGGCCCTGATTATAGTCCATGAAAAGAATCTGGCAAGCGTGGATCTCAGCCTTTGCACGCGCTGTTTATTATAGCCTCAGCTGAAGTTGAAGCTGAAGCTGATGCTGATGCTGCTTAAAACGAAACTTAGCCTCTGATGTGGCGCAGATGATAAATAATCCACGCAAAGAGCAAGACCGGACCCGCGCCTTGGCCCATTGCTCATCCGGCAGGTGCAAATCGCATGTGACAGCCAGACACTTAACTTTTGTCCGCTGAGTGGCCGAGAGTAGTCGAGAGTTGCACGTTGCGAGGGTCTCGTTGTTGCAGTTGCAGTTGCTGTTGCTGTTGCTGTTGCTGTTTCTTTTCTCTTGCCAATGCAAACACGTAAGCCATCTGACCAAGCCGCTCTGGCTCCCGAACGGCCAACGGCCAATAGTCAGAGTCCAGGCTCTCGTCCAGGTCTAGTCAGACGTCTGGCCTGGTATGGTGCCAGTTGCCCAGGGTAGTAGCCTGCCTGGTCATTTTTTATCGCATGTTAATCACAACCTTGTGAAACTTTGTTTGCCTTGCTGCTGCTTCAGCTTGAGCTTCTCCTGGCTGCGACCAGCCAGAAGAGGCCTTAAACCCTTTTTTAGTATGGAATTTGTATTTTTTAAACGCCCTTGCACAGGGCATATCACTTTGTAGCGAAAACAACTTTGCTTAGGAAAACACCTGTTCAATTTACAGGCACAGGCCAGATGAGAGCTGTAAATGCTTTTTGAAATTTTGTTGGAATATTGATAAGAATATGTTTTAAAAACATGAAATGTGTAATCAAATTGAGATATAAATAATGTGACTTAGGCGTAATGCTAGTAAGTCTTTTAAACTCTATATTAGATCAGAAAGTGAATGTATGTTTCATTTTTTGCAATTTATATATATACATACAATATAATTAATTAAATATCTACTTGAATTAGATCAAGTAGTGCATGTATATTTCATGTAGTAAAATTTATCACATGACATACTCAGCTTAACTATCTCAAAACTTATATTAACCACATTTTATTAGGTATTTACAAATTTTCTAACAGCTAGAATAGGGTATGAGAAGTTCGAAAGACGACAAGAACATTTTCCGCAGTTTCTGATTTTTTTTTACCTTGGTACTATGCATATTTGCATGGTATTGTCTGGGAGCTGGGACTCTATTCTGAGGTTTTCATAGACAACTGAGCCTGGACTGCCTTGGCTAAGTGAATGCAATTAAAATTGACGTTAATCTGCTGGAATTCTGATGTTTTGTCATGTTTGCGCGCTAAAGATGTTATTTTGTTTTGACATGCTCTTGGCCTGGTTGCCTTGTAACCAGCAGCCTTCCAGAGTGCCAGCCAGGGAAAGAGGCAGCATGGCTGTCCGGTACTCCAACACACAGGACAGGGCCAAGTAAACAGAAATACATTGTAAGCGCAGTCAGCAACAAGGAGCTGGAGTCAGGGCCATAGACAGAGCCATAGCAGGAGACTGAGACAGAGCCAGAGACAGAGCCAGAGACAGAGCCGTAGTCGAAGTCGAAGTCGAAGCCACTTGGCCACGTTGTTGTCGTGTACATGTAGATCAATCTATCTAACTAACGCGTTTGGTGTTTGCCTGCTTCATGCTTGTTATTTAAATTGTTATATTATTTGTGGCTGGGCTAAGCTTGAGAACATGGGAAAAAACCAGCCAGCTTCTTGGGCTTCCTGGCGTCTTGACTTGTAATGGCTTAACTTTAATCGAATTGTCTGGGGAACGATGGCGATGCTGGGACAAGTCGCCTTTGCCATCAATGTTAATGATTGCATTTTAAATCAGTTAATAAATGCATTTGAATTTCTTTTGTTTCTCATTTAAGCCTATGCACGTCGATAAATGAACAAAAAGCTGATTAGACTGGACAACAACACACCTTTAATAAATTGTTTCCTTTATTTTGTGATTTTATGTAACTTTAAATGAGATCTCTTTTTGAACTAGGTATGTGTATTCAATTCAAATTGCAACCATATTTGGGCCACCCTCAAACTGCTATTCCCATTCAGCTACATGCTAGTGGCTGAGCTATAAATCTTGAGCTACTATCTTTGGCTCTATACACACTTTTGGCTATTATTACTGAAACATTAAGACACCCAAATGGCCTGCTTTGTTGTCTGCACAGATCCTGATCCAGATGCCAGCCATAACTGCCATTAACATTGGCACTTAATTTACTTTTAGCCAAAACCAAAACAAACACATAAATGACCCAGCCAGCCACCGTTCAGCTATCTCATTATATTTGGTCAACAATGTGCGAGAGCCACAAAAAAAAAAAAGAATAACAAAAAACGCACAAACACAAAAAATTCAACAACAATTAAAACCATTTTCAAACAAACAGCTCAACGTGCCCGTTGTCCATTGTCCACTGAGCACTATCCACTGTCCTCGGTCCACCGTCCTCGGTCCTCGGTCCACTGTCCTCTGTCCAGCGTCCAGCCTTCTGTGCTTATTTATTGGAGTCTTGCACATTGTTTGCGCTGCCAAAAATGCTGTGTGGCAGGGGATGGGAGGGGAGCGAAAGTAAACTAAGGCAAAAGGACAAGAATAAGATAGACACATAGATAGAAAAGAAAGTGGCTCTCTCTGTGTGTGTGTGTGTGTGTGTGTGTGTGTGATTGTGGCGTATATTTTAGCAATTTTCAATTTTAGCTTTTGTTGTGCAGTTGGCGCGCAAACAATAAAATCAAAAAGCCAGAAGAAACAAAATAAAAACAACTACATCGCCGGGAATGTTGCCCCTGGACAACAAAGGGAACAACTAAATTTAAGTGCCTTCATCTTATCTGACCCTTGAACGCATAATCCAGGTGGTCCTATTTGGAATCAATAAAAGAATTTTGAGAGCATGGCACAAAAGCAACAACGATTTTCCTTACAACTCTCCTCAAGTTGATCGACCATAAAATGACCTTTAGCTTAATTTGATCACTGGCATTTTGTATTATAATTTTCACGATATTTAAAATGCATAACAATTCAATTTGTGGCATGCAATTCTACGAGTCTCGACTAAATGTGTCGCCTCATAAATTTGTCTAATCTCAAGGCGGGGTGGCACATGCTCCATGTGCTCGACTGCGCAGGCGTGAATGTGATATGTGCACACCCTTTCCCCTTTCCCCTTTCCCCTATCTCCTTTCACCTTTCCCCATTTTCAACCTTTCCCCCTTTCACCGGCTGACTGCGTTGATTATGCAATTGTTTTTGAAAACCCAAAAATAAAACCTCATATTTTCTCCAACCAGTGCTTTTGTGTGTGTGTCTCTGACAGTTCTCTATAAAATGTGTGTGTATGTGGGGGGTGGGGGGATTGATTTCCGGCACAGTCGTCGCGCTCGTCACTCCCCTCGCCACTCTCCTCGTTGCGCTTCGTCGCTGTCGCCAGGCGCTAATGAGCTGCAGCATTCAGTTGCATTCAGTTGTTTTTGTTCAGTATCTGTCAGATACTTTCGTGCTGCATGCCCCCGCCATGATTAGAATGTTTGTTCTGCTTGAATGCTGGTGCAGTTATTCAGTTAAATAAGTGCTTATATTTGCTGCCACTTGAAGAGAGGAAAGAGTGGGTTTTTTTGTAGGCTCGTTGAATAAAGTTGTAATTTTTAATTAAAGCCACTTAATATTTATTGTTTCTAAGCATTCCCCATCAATGGGCATTTAACTGTGGCACAGGCCGTGAAATTGCTTAATTTCCTGTTCCCGCACTTTTATTACCGTCAATTTTTTACCAAAAATAATAATCAAATTTAAAAGTATTCATTTTATTTGAAGTTGCTAAAATAAAACTTAAAATGGAAATAACTAAATTTATTTAAAAAGTTAAATTAGAATAAAAAAAAAGTAGTGGATAGAATGAAGAGCTAACCCTTGACTGTACTTATCTTTTATGCATTGATGCAGATATGTAAGTGTGTTCCCATTCCCCCTTTGGAGTTCCCTGCTCGACAGTGTTGCTGTCACTTTGTTAGACACAATCATACATTTGCATACTAAATAGTCCAGTGTCAGATCAAAACAACCAGCCGATACATCAACGGTGGCACCACGTCTTTCAGGAACAGCTACTTCTCAAACAGAACTTGACTGCACTTTATCTATTTGTCAGCTTGTTAAAAGAGAGAAAAAGTGAGAGGGCCAACTGAATATCCATTTCCATTTCCCAGGCCATTGAGGCATAAAAGTTGACATTTGTTTTATGCACAGGAAACCAAGAGTTGACAGAACACCAGGTATTTTTAATAACATGCCCAAATGTGGCGCCCCCTTCCCCCCCCTCTCTCTCTGTGGGTCTTGTCTGCTGTTTTCGGATATAATTAATCGTGTCGAAAAGCGTCCTAGCTTAAGTCATCATAATGGCTTCATCAGACTCCCATGAACGAACCTTCATCTGTCAGCGAGGCGGCCTAACTTGTCGCTAGCAGTTTTGCCGGATTGCGCGATTGCTGGCTCCCAGAAAAAGAGGGCCACAACTTGCAGGCGAATGGAGTGCATTGCGCTCATAAATTACAATTTATTATGACATCATTTTTTACGGATTACCAAACAGCAATGCACTCGCACTGAAGCACCATGTGCATGTCGATTTGAGGACTTTTTCAACGCGTTTCCCTGCCTTCCCTGCCTTCCCTGCCTGCTGAATGCTGCATAAATTTTCATAGCCAGTATTACGAGTATTTTTCGAATGGGGTCCGCGCATTGAATTGTCAGCGCCTCTACCTAGTCATAATTTAGTGCGCTTATTCGTTTGCCAATGCCGTTGCCGATGCCGATGCCGATGCCCTTGTTGTTGTTGTTGTTGCCATTGGTTGACTTCATCTTCGAATTTCACCCTCATCCTCTTCTGGTAGCTTTGTGCCGCCCGGCCTGTCAGCACTTCCGAGCAGCTATTTTATGCCTGTATATCAGAGAAATACATATCATATATATGAGGCATAATAATATTGGCTCTTGCCAATGTCTCTGCCACTGCAACTGCCACTGCCACTGCCACTGCCTCTCTCGGTGCTCTGATTGTCGTTTTCCTTTGAACTTGAAGGACTTTCCGCTGGCAGCCGTCCTTACTTTTTGTCTATTCTTTATTCTTTTACTTTTAATATCATAAGGCAATGATTTATTATTGGCTATTTAGCATGCGTGGAATGACGAGTTTACATTACGTTGGTTTCGCCCATTTCTCATGTGGCATGTGGTTCCTCAGTTGCATTCAACGCACGAAGATTCAGTTGTAATTGAGCATATTTACAGAAGTTTCAACAAAAGGTAATTATACAAATTGTTTAGCTATTTACTCTCTGACTGGTCCCTAATTATGCATTCGGATTGCTCAGACAATGACCTCTTAGCTGCTTTTATTGCCTGCTTCTTGGCAGCATCAAAAAGCACATTCTATGATCTTGGCACTATGTTGCCAATTAGCCTTTGAGTTGGGAGACCTTAGGAAATTAATTAAAATGTGTCTCTGTCGCACTAAAATGATGATGCCAAGGCGCAGATTACCAAATGTGGCACACTCGCAATGTAGTTTAAAATAACTCATTACGCAATGGCAGGAAAACAACTTTATTACACTTAAAAACATTAAAAAGTCATTTAGAACAAGCATAAAAAAGCAAAGCGAGAATCCAACAAAATAAAAAAAACCAAAGCTGATGAAGGCCCAAAAGATACACTAAGTACTTGAAGTGCGCGGCAATTAACAAATGTCAAATTGAGATAAGACAGAGAATCATGTTGCCTCTGCTGCTGCTGCTGCTGCTGCTTCTGCCACACACCAAGGCACCAAGTTGGCAGTTGGAATGGTCAGTCAGCTTTATGGGTCGATTAAGTTGTAGCGATAACAGTTTAATTTATAATGAAATAGCTAAGTAGTAGACCTACAGCAAGGATACAGATAGGAGTTTAACTATGGCCCAGAACATGTCGCAGCATTTAGAGAACAGTCTCAGGACATCCACAAATCTCGAACTGCGATTGAGTTTGAGTCTGAGCATTTTTCATAGAATCACATAAAATGCATTTTTATGGAGTCTGGTAAGAAGAAACGAAAAAAACTGAAACAATTGACTCAGAGACCAAACCCAAATCCAAACCAAAACCGAAACGCAGAGCAAACCTGAAGATTGTGGTCATTGATTGGGTGCCACACGTAGATTCTAATTTTCTAACGAAAGATAAATGCTGAGTTTTGGTTTCTTTGCTTTCCATAAATTTTCACTTGACTCAACAAGCGAATGATCTGAAAAGGGAACCCACTGCGCTGCACCTTTTGATACCCTTTGTTCTTATTTCTCTTATGTGCATTGTCAGCGTTTTTGATTACAATAAAAATCAAAATAAGTTGTAGTCCATTGGCGACAAACTGACTGCAACCTACTGGGAGTGGAAATTATCGTTTCCATGGAAAACACAGCCTCCATCACATTTGAATCACAGCTAGGCAATTGGTTATATCTTTGTGTCTGCAGCAGCGCGTTTTGTTTTGATTGGGAAAATGTATTTTCAACATATCGTTAAATTCTTAATTTACGCTTGCCAGTCAATGATTTATTTATTGTTCGACAATTATATTACTGTATATTCCCCATTATCATATTACTGCCTAAATAGTCTGCAATTAAATGAAGTATTAAATTCAGTTATACAAAATGATTGTTTTCATACAATGCAATTAAATATATATATATATATCTGAGTTGTCTGACCGGGAAATTGAATTATATTTATGGGTTACTCGAATTGTTTTAATTGATTAATATTTCACTTAGTTGTGGTAGAGTTCTGTTTGTGCCAGACTGAAAATGAATTCCAAGCAATTCTTCTGTCTGCTCATATCATTCGGCTAAATCTAAGTCAACCAGTTGAGAAACAGTTTGCGGGATTGTTAAGTCTACAGTAAAATAAGTCTAAGCTTAAAGATAGGTTTTATGCAGCGCCATTGCCAGAATGCATAAGGGCAATAATCAGAGTCCGTCTGAACAGACACATCCAGAAAAATGTAACTCTTACAAGTTAAACCCGCGTTGTATCCTGTTGCTGTTGTAGCCTAGGCTACAATTAAAGAAGAACCTTCTGCGAACTGAAAAAAAAATAGGCTGGCTTCGCTTAAAAATTGTGTGCGAAAATGCGAAAAGTTGCAGATGCGTATTAAATGATAAGCTGCAGACCAAAACACGCGCCTCACCAATCACCCAGGCCAAGTTGTGGCATATAATTGCGAGTTGGCAGCGTTTTGCTACGATTTAAAAAAAGCAGCTAGAAATTAATACACGTGCAAATTTTGTGCCAGCAGCCGTAATTATTTTTCCATTTGATTTATGCTATCAAGTTGGGGGAGACAAGAAGTCGGAGAGAGACGCTTCTGCAAATTCAGAATATACCCAGAGCAGAGCAAATATCAGAATCACTGGCCAAATGAGTTGAGCTAACTTGGACTGCGAATTCCAAAAGCTGAATCTGTATCTGTATTTGTAGATGTTGCCGTTGCTGTTTCTGAGACCAGCGAAGCGTATGTGTGGCGCTGCGGCTGCTAGCCGCCGGTCAGAAAAATTACCACACGTTGCCACACTTTGAAACTGAAGCCTAGATGTGTGTGTGTGTGTGTGCTGGCTTCCTTTAGCTGTTGCCTGCTTGCCCTGCGTGAGAAACACACCTGCCACCTACCAGACACACACACTCGACCTGTATCTGTATCTGTATCTGTATACCTGTCTACCTGTAGATGTATCTTCAAGTTGCGATGCGTTCTGTGTGTGCTTCTTGCCTAAGGGCTCTGTTTGCACACGCATCGCTGCCACTGCCTCTTCCTCTGCTTCAGTCGAGTCCGTTTCACTCTCTCTCTCTCTCTCTCTCTCTCTCTCTCGCTACTTCTCCCCCTATGTAATCAGCTCTGCCCACTTCAATGTTTCCCTCCAGTTTTGTCGCTGAATTGCGAACCACAACGAGTTATACACTGTGAAAATAAAATACTTCAGACACGCTTCGCATCGCATCGGATGACTTGGCTAATACCACTTGACACCTATTTTGAGCTGGATAACGTTCAAATCACCGTTGAGATTAAACACGAACTTGACTTTAAGCTGTCGCTTGACCTACGTCACAGATTCTCATTCAATTAAATGCAATTAAGTCACATTTGAAATCCTTATTTAGGTCTTATCAACTTATTAACTCAATCATTTTTTTAACGTTTATTTTTACTTTCAACTTGGAATTCGTGCATGTAAAACGAAAGTATTTATTTTGTTCTTACATTTTATATATTAATTTCATAAATTTTAAATTAAAATAAAGTAAATAATTAAATTAAAATTTAATTTAGTTTTAAAGTAATTATGTACTATAAATCATATATCTGAACATAATTTAATGCGAAAATCATTTATTTCTTAATACAAATTTAAAATTTTTATCTATGCAGTGAACCAAAATAAATGTTCGTAGTGCGATGCATTTCGGAGCTTAACTAAATAGAAATTTGCAAAAATTTTAAATATCTTAAAGTGGTGGAATTAAAAAAAATATATATGGGCAATCAAAGTCATTATATTATTAATATCACTCTAGTTTAATTAACTTTAAATTGATGATATTGTTTATGCATTATATTAGAAAAGTATAAATTAAATAAATAAGGGATATAGAAAACCTGGAAGTATTCAAATGTTAATTGCAAGATTTCTGGAATCCCAGAATAACGCAATCGATGATAAATCTTGGCCGTGTGAATATTATTAGTTTTCTACGACTTGACAAACGCAGCTTTTAAAATAGTTATAAATATGTATTATTAGCATGGCTTCAGTTCTTGCTGTGCTGACTTCGGATTGTATCTTCATAATTTGCATAACATAAACCGGAAAACTGCAATCAGAAACAGATGTGTGTTTGCACAGGAGCCTCTTCAGATCCTGGAATGTCCAAACATCCGTTGCAAGTTGTTGTTGTTGCATTGCTCATTTAATTTCTTGCGCATTATTTATGCAAAATAATCAGTTAGATTTCCTAAGACAAAACAGTTGTTGGCTTAACGATCATGGATCAGCCAGACAGCCAGGCAGCTACAAGAAAAGCCAACAGATTGAAAAAATTGCAGACAGCCAGGCAAACTCCGAGGCATGCCAAAAATAACCAAGGCAAAAAACAAAAAAAGAAAACAAAAAAATAACAGAAATACTGACAGGCAGCAAATATAATCTATGAGATACGCATATCGCATTTGAGTTATCTGAACAGCAGAGCAAAAAACAAATTATGTGTCAGGCAGCCGGCAACGGGCAACGGGCAACCGACAACTTGCAACTTGCAACTTGCAACTGCAACTTGATATGCCAGCCGTGGTCTGTTGGCCATCGGCTTGGTCTTCGTCGTGATAAATGCCGCCTGATAAATGCGTGTCGCAGCCAAGCACAGACAATGCGGAGACATATGTTTGCATAAGGCATTTGTGTTGCACGCGGATCGACGGACGGCAGGATCATGCCTCATGGCGTAGCCAAGCAGCCATTCGCTGGACATGGACACATGTAAGATTTTCAAGTGTGCACAAGCGGCAAATATGCAGAAATGGGAGTTGGAGTGCAATTGGCGTGATCAGTCGCAAGCTGGCAAGTCTCATCATTTCTTGGCTGTCTGTGGTCTGGTCTGGTCTGGTCTATAGCAAATCTATCTCAAAGATTGATTATAATCGGTAGTCAAGTGTCCAGTTTTGAGGCTGCTGCCGGCTATTTCTGACCCAAGACTACGCAATTTATAATTTACGAAGTCTACAATATCAACTTGCACTTTGCGTGCTGCTCAGCTTTGCCACTCGCTGGATTTGTAAACGTATCCCATAGATTTTTGAGTTATGCCACACGCTGGCTTCACATGGCACTGCATCATCAACAATTTCATATTTTGACAGCACGTTAACGTCATTTATTAATTGAATACAATGTTAATATGCCCCAAAGACATTCTCCAGCTTCTATTTTGGTGCCCACCTTTACCTCCATCTCCACCTCCAGCGTGGAGGTAATTATACCTCCCTGTGGTCAACTCAAGTTTTCGTTGGAAAACAATCTTCGAGTGGCGCCTGGGTTTTCCATTTCATTGGAATTACCCAGGGCTCAAATATAATTTGTAGGGTTACCAAATGCTGGAGTCGTGGAGTGGGCATGTTGTGCAGTTAATCGTTTCGAAATCTGAATTTCTATTTTTCTACAGAGAGTATCTTCAATTTCACACTGAAGTTATCAGGTCGAGCATCAGGTGTGTAGGCTTAGTTCCCTTAGAGTTTCTACTTTTGGCTCCATTCTACGATATGAGTCATAGTTCAGCGGAAATGAAAAGTGTGGGTTTGATGTGTGTGTGTGTGTGTGTGTGCTATGGCCCATATGGGCGGATCTCTTAAAAAGAAAGTGAGCTATTCGAGCTGCCAAAAATTAATTCACTATCTAGTTCTTGAATGATCTCGAATAGGTAAAGTTGTTTCTATATAAATGGATAGTTGGATCGATTACAAACGGCCGAGTGTGTGTGTGTTTTTTGTAACTATAGAAGTACATTTTTAGAAAGAACTTGCAATAGGAATTGAGTAATGATCACAGCTTGATAAGAGAAATGAATATACAAATCAGCCATCAACTTACAATTTAATGGGTTGCAAAGTAATTGAATTTGCTTTAATTTTAAAAGTGTTATTTAATATGAAAAAATAAACAAAATATATGCGTTAAGTCTATATATATATATATATATATATATCATCGCAGTGGATTTAATGTATCGAGAAAGATTTACAAAGGGGAGGAGAACAGATTTATTTAGTATTAATCACTTTTTCTTTATTTTTCAAAGAAAATAAAGCAGAGTTATAGCAGGGACAATCGCTAAAGCCAAACTTTGTTCAGAGTCGTAGAAATCTTAACAACACTAAATGTGCAGATAATAAAAATACATACGGTACATAAGGGAATTTAATTTAAAGAACTATAAACTTTTTAAGTTTTTTAAAAGTATTAAGGTCAAATTTAAATAATTGTATTTTTTTGTTTTTGTCGAAAAGTGTATTATAATTATGTCGTGACACGTTTAACGCACTGAAGGATATGTCTGCGAGCCCCTACTGTGTATATGTTCTTGCTCTATGTTGTATGAGAAAAACTCCCCCACTGGACTTGCCATAAGTCCATATTTTCGCCCGACCTCAGAGCCTATCTGATTGACCACTGACCACTTAATTATATCCCTGCCAAAGGTCTAACTATGTTGTTGTCATCTTCAAAAGAAACAATTTCTTACAAAAAGAAAAATTTACCAAATTCACAAAATAAATATAATAAGACGCTTCTTAAATTTGGCTGTAAGCTTTTTCTAGTATTGAAAATGATTTATTTGTAAGAGATGTCCAGATCACACCTATTGTTGTGTTCATATTGTATATAACATTCATATATTCATATTTACCATGTAAAGTTTATATTTATATTTACAACTCCTTCAGAGAATATGCATTTTCTTGGTTCGATATAGAAAATGTCTCAGTGATTTTACAAGTACTTCCGTTGCTTTTGATATGTACTTGTCACACTTCCTTAAAGTATTTACAGCTCTTAGAGCTTAAAATGCACAAAGCTGAAAGCAAAGCGACTTTCCTTTGATAGCTGCTGAGATCTCAGAAATGCCACACATTCGACGACGCTTTCAGTTCCCAGTCTGCGATGCATTAGCAAAGCTCAGACAGAAAAGGTAAACGAAAGGGGAGAGAGGGAAATATGACAAGTCAGCAAACGGTCAGTTACCTATAAACAATTGAAACAGAGACAGAGAACAAACGAGAGAGAGAGAGAGAGAGGGAGGATTGTGTGAATGTAAGTACAGACGAATGTACATATGTATGCACGTATGTATGCATGGGCAACTTTGTGGGTATTTACTTACTGTTCATGGCATCGATTTAAACTTAACCTATGACGTGGATAAATGGAGGGAGTTGGCAGTAGGCAGTACACAGTCAGAGACGGAGACGGGACGGAGTCGGAGTTTTATTGTGTTGGTCTCTTGGCGTTGGTCCATTGTGTGCTGACTTCCGCTGCTGGTTTTTGTTGTTGTTGTCGTCTTTGCTTTCGTCTTCGTCTTCGTCTCGTTGCATTTAACGCTCATTTTTTGATTCATTATTTATTGTGATTTCGCTCTAAAAACGAGTAGCAACAGGAGAAGACTTTAAACCAGAGGTGAATAGAAAAAAGTGTGAAGCATAAATGAAAAAAGAAAAGAAAAAGAATAAGAAGAAGAAGTAATGCTCAACAATGGGACAAAGAGACTCCTTTCCGGTTGCTCGTTGGCTCGTTTGGCCGGGCAATGGAATCTATTCCATGTGGCAGTCAGCATTCTTAGTGGCCTTTGCACATTTTGGAATATGATTAATTGCAAGTCAATTGATATTTTATTGGCTCGAAGACAATGGTAACGCCGTAGGAAATGGGCCCGAGCAATTGCGGAAGTTGCATTTGCCACCGGAACTGTCTCTGTCTAGCACGGCAACTGGTCTTCTTCAAATGTTTGATTAAATGCTCTGACAAATGGGCCTGGCGAAAAGTCGACAGCTGAGCCGTGTTCAAAGCAGTCGGCCGCTGACTTTGTCGCGTCGAGCAAACAATTTTGATGAGATTTTCTCGTTTTCTCGTTTTCTTACCATTTAGCATTGAGCATATTCCATTTGTTGGCCCCAACCCGTTGCAACTAACAAGTTTCTTGTTAAGACAACGGCTCAAATAAACTAGCAACAAAAGCGGCAACGGCGCATGCGTAGCCAGCTGCAATGTGCTTCCATACCCTGTAATCCCCTAAGGATAGATGGTTCATTAAACTAACAGTTATGTGTGAAAAACCTGCTCACAAATATATGTGAAATATCGCATTGGAACGATCAGCCGACTAAAGTCCCTATATCAACTCATTACGCTTTGTATCTGTAAATCGTCTTTATTTCTTCACACTTTCTCTAAATTTCTGTACTTCAAATTATTCTTTAGGTGAATCGGCTCGAGGACTGTGTAATGATTACAGTAAATTAAACTTTAAATATTAGCTTTATTTATAATTAAATTAATTTAATTTGAAATAATTTTATAAGTGTAATATTAGTAAAAATTAAATAAACACAGAATAAATTTTTTTTTGTTATTTATTTATAGTTATTTAGTATCAACTAAAGTCAGTCGACTCAAAACATACACAAAGTAGAAATGATTTAAATTAAATTTCAAATAAAATTTAATATTGTGAATATATTTTCAAATTGTCTTTATATTGTCTCGCTGTTAAGAATATATCACTTAATTTGTTACATTTATTTAATTTATAAATTGAATTATATATATTTATTTAAATTTTAAACCCATTTTTATGTTGTGTAAGTAAGTTGTAAGTTCTAATAGTTCACATTTTGTAAAAATATACAAATATATATTAATATCTTTGAATTTGTCACTTTCATTTTATGTTTTAATTGAATTTAAATTTGTTTACTTTTTTTAGTTGACATAAAATAAATAAATATTTATTGTCCCTTAACAACACACACAACTAAATATTTATCATTTGAGGCAATTTGCATTCGTTGCTCTCTGCAGGGTATCTCGCAGCTGGGCATACTGCGAGCTCCAATGGATGGCTGGTCACTCTAAGCGTTTCCCATAAGCTACCCGCCCTTCGCTTTTGTTTGTCCAAAGTGCGTCGTTGTTGTTTGTGTTGTGTTAGTTGTTAGTTGTTTGTTGTTCTTGTCGATGTAGTTGTTGTTGTTGTTGGATTTGAGCTGTCGGCTTGACTGCATTTCGAGTCTTTGGCCGGGCATTATTTGCATTTGTGCTTTGTCGAATGCAACGGTAGTTGCTGTGCTGTGTTGTGTTTTGTTGTGTTTTACCTAATTACACACGGCTCCCCAAATCTGTCTAATTGTTTTAGTGCTTTTAGCATTTTACTAAACAATTTCCATATGCAGCGAGAACAAACATTTCCAGTTATTGTTTAGATGCGATTACCCCTTTTGGTGTTGCCACAAAAAACAACTGCGTCAAATGCTGTCAAAATTTATTGCCAAGAAATTCTCACACATTGTCGCAAATTGAAAGTTGCGTCAAACTGAAGTTTGCTTCACTTGCTATTACCACTCTCTGTGTGTGCTTGACTGTGTGTATGTGTGTGTGTGTGTGTGAGTGTGTTTGTGTAACGTGAGACCCCAAAAAGCTTTCCACACACCTGCTGCTGCAGCTATTTGTGGCTTTGGATTTAGATCAAGTGCTGACGGAACGGAACCGTGTTGCATTTCTGGCTTTGGTTTTTTTTCTTAACTTTTACATGTTTTTTTTTCGTTTTGTATGCACTACGGAAATTGTGCAAAGTTTTATGTAGCGAGCTGTTATTAGTTATGAGTCAGTTGCTTTCCATGTGGCAAGTGGCAAGTGGCAACCTGCTGTCGCCATCAAAACATAATTGCTGCAACCTTTTTACCAATCCGTTTCGGCATACTTTGTGGTGAAACATTTCTCTAAGAATTTTACTGGTGACTCCAGCTAGGTCCAAAAACTTTCTAAAACCAAAATTCCAAATAATTATTTAAGCTGTCAAAAATAAAATAAAATGTTTATAATTATACGTTTTGTGTTGCATTTCATTTTAAAGGAACGCATTCGTATATAAATTGGTATTGATGCGAGTCTAATATGTAAATATATTATAAATATGATATTTTGTGGTTCATAAATAATTTATTTAATAAAAAGTGTTGTCATTTAATTTTTATAATAGTATATTGTCGTCATATCCTGATCTTTTTAATCTATAAATAAATTAGTCATATCGAATAACTATATTGTTGTGAATGAATTTGTATCAATAAGTCTAAAATTTAAATATGTTTTATTATTTCTCTTATTTTGTAGGTTATGTGAATTTTTATTTTTAATTACAAGGGCTCCCAATTTACAACTTGGTCTAACCAAAGCATATTTTTATGTTGTTTTATTTACCCACTTTACTTGTCATTATTTAAATTTAAATTTAAACTATTTGTAAGTTTACCCCTTTAGGAATATTTTACAATTTATGCAATTTTAAGTAAGCCAAACCAAAAATGAATGCTTGTCATTCTCAGCTCTGCTCGATAAGATCGTCGAAATCCAAAATGAAAGCAATGAATTATTTGCAGTTAGATTTATGAGCTGCTGCAATGATTCAATTCCAGCTGAGACTGCTCTTGGTTACTTTTGTCATGTTTATTGAATTTATTGACGTTTGAATTTCTTTGGCCATTTGTGAAATAAATTACCAGTCATTTTTGTAGGTAACCAAAAAGTTGACAACGATTGCAGACGGCACACAAAATAATTATGGGTAACAAGCTGAATAAAAGATACTCCCACAACAACAACAATATGGACAGATTTACAGTTTTCGACACACGCACAAACATACGCACACTCAGCCGAATAATGTTTTGCATACTTTTTACAAGAATTTGGAGATGGAAAAAATATGCAAGTTATGCAACCGGCAAATGCCAGCAACAAAGACCCCCCACCCCACACTAAATATAAGAGAGTCAGAAATTGAGTGCTCCGCAAAGCGTTCGACAAAGTTATGGCCATTTACAGTTGATTTTCTTGTTGTCATACTTGGCTATGCGTGTGTGCGAGTAGTGTGTGTGTGTGTGTGTTTCTAAATAGTTGAACAGTCTGCATATTTTGTTGCTCTTTTTTCTTTATCTGCAAGAATCTTTCTTTCGTGGTATGTGTGCAGCCTCGCTCGGGGCTATAACTCAAAAATGCATCGAACAACGAGCAGCGAGCAGATAAATAGACAGCCTTGTCCCAAGTATCAAGTGACACTATAAATAACTATCTAGCTAAATGTCACATGCGTGCATGTGTAAGTGTGTGTGTATGTTTAAACAAAAAAAAAAAGGTTTGCAGCACTTGAAATAATTTTAACACTTTTGTAGTCGCTGAGTTTGAAGTTGTTTTCGATTACGACTAAGAAAATGTGGCATATGTGGCAACAATTTGAATTGCGTCAAGAGAAGTGTCCTGTTCAAAAACATATTAATTTCAGTGAGTGAGAAATTTCGCGTTAAGCGTTACACTTAAATATTTGTTGTGTTTTAATGAGACTCAAGATAATTTTCAATTTTTTTTTTTTTACGATTTTTGCTAAATAAAAAGCAGATTCAAGAAAATGTGGTTATTTGGCTGCGGCACCTCATACTTCGTGTTTATGTTGATGGCTGCCCGGCCTCAACTGAGGCTCGCCGTCGTGCTGCAATTGCATTAGCGAAGCGTCGGAGAGCCCGAAACGCGCTCAGATAAATGAGTGAGTTTGCTTGAGTGGTTTTTGAGGCGACGGCGTCGGCTGCTCTCAGAACAAGTTTGCTCTCAGCTGCGGTATTTGTTCACCACTTTCTGCTCTGCTCGCGCTCTTTTTC
Organism: Drosophila fungiperda; assembly: GCA_035042345.1. NCBI lineage: Eukaryota > Metazoa > Arthropoda > Insecta > Diptera > Drosophilidae > Drosophila > Drosophila fungiperda. The sequence continues at coordinate 5,095,625 of JAWNLM010000021.1, forward strand.
TTTGCCTCTCTCTCTCTCTTTTAGCTACCACAATGCAAGGCCGCGCTTTGTCGTTATTATCTACGGCTGCCTGCAGCTGTGTCGTCGGCAGCTGAAAACACTCGGACCGAGGTATCGTCAGTGCGCTGCTCGCTCAGTAAAATCAGTGTAGTTCGTCGCCTCGTCGTGTTCGGTTGTTCTTTAGCCCAACGCTGACTGTCTCTGTTAGTTTGGCCCAAACTTGCTACAAATAAAAAGAACGTAAACCCAAACGCCGTGTGACAACAACTTGAAGCGTGCAGCAAAGCGAGCAACTGGATTATCGCGCACGATTTTCAAAAACACACATCTACAACAACAAAATAATACACACAAACATCACACAACAAAAAATAAATATTTTTTATTTAAAAAAAAAAACACTCAAACAAAACCCATAAAAAGTTATGAATTGGCTAAATAAATATTATTGGCTGCATGTGAAATTTTGAGTTTAACACAAAAGTATTAAAAGTGCTGTGCATTTGGCTAAAAACCAAAGTTCAAATTGGCCAAAAACACCAAAAACAAATTTATTTTTGTTCTTATAATTTTCGAAATCGTGCTGCAGACTTCAACAAATAGTTGCTGTGCACAATCCAAAGATTAAACGGTAAGTTTTACAACAAAGTGTAAAAATTGTTAAGTGTGGTGAAAATATAAATTTTAAATCAAATTAAAGTAATTGAAAATATCAAAGCTATAGAAAAAAGTAAATTTAAGTATTCAAATTTATAAGTCTCCATTTGTATATTATCAAATTTTTATTATTCAGTTAGTTATTCGAAATGTGCAGAAAATTAAAGATATCAATTTAGAATATTGAAATGTTTAGAGAGAAATAAAAATATTTGACATATAAATTAAAAACAAATTAAACCGATTAACAAGAAATATAAAAACATGAAACATGAGAGAAAATTACAAATATAAAGATAAATAAAAAGATAAAAATAAATGTAGAAAATATTAAATAATATAAATGAAGAGAAATTTGAAAATACATTTTTAAAAGTTAATCAAAAAGTTTGAAAAATTAAAATTACAAATGATATAAACAAAGAGAAACTTTAAAAATAAATTGTTAAAAATAGTGAAAAGTCTGGAAATAAATTATGAATTTCTTAGAAATGTTTATTTTAAAATTACATTTAAACTCTTATAAATAGTTTCGAAAATATCTAAACCACAGTTTTTCCATTTCTATTTTCTCACCCACAGCAACATGGAAAACTAGAAACCAGCCACACACAAACACACACACACACACACATTACAAACACACCCGTAGGGGCGATATTAGGCAGAAATTGAGACAAACAACGAAACACAAGAAAATAAAAATCAATTGGAAATGGAGAAACTAAAACAGAAGTCGATCTGCATGTGGATGTGGAGCATCTGCATCATTCTCATCGCCAGCTGGCCGAGTCAGACAGAGGCTTTGGCCAATTGTCCGCCCGGCTGCCAGTGCGATGACAACACTCTGGTGGTGCAGTGTGGCGAGGGGCAGCTGGATGTGTTGCCCATAGCACTGAATCCATCCATCCAGCGATTGGTCATCAAGAGCAACAAAATCAAGACGATCGATTCCTCGATACAGTTCTATGCGGAGCTGACTTTCCTGGACTTGTCGTACAATCATTTGATGACGATTCCTCAGCGCACCTTTGCCTACCAGAAGAAGTTGCAGGAGGTTCACCTGAACCACAACAAAATTGGGCAGATCAGCAACAGGACCTTCATGGGACTCTCCGCAGTGACGGTGCTGAATTTGAGGGGTAACCTCATCTCGGAGCTGCATCAGGGCACATTTTCGCCGCTGCTCAAGATTGAGGAGCTGAATCTGGGCGAGAATCGCATTGGCTACCTCGACCCAAAGGCATTTGATGGTCTCAAACAATTGCGTATTTTATATTTGGATGACAATGCGTTGACTTCGGTGCCAGATCCGGTCATCTTTCAGGCCATGCCCAGCTTGGCTGAACTCTACCTGGGCATGAACTCGCTGCTGAGCATTCAGGCAGCCGCCTTCCAGGATCTCAAGGGTCTGACGAGGCTGGAACTGAAGGGTGCCAGTCTGCAGAACATCTCCCACAACAGTTTCCTTGGTCTCGAGGAGCTGCGCATCTTGGATCTCTCCGACAATCGATTGGCCAAAATTCCCACAGTGGGTCTCAGTCACCTGGTGCGTCTGGAGCAGTTGTCGCTGGGCCAAAATGATTTTGAGCTAATTGGCGAAGGTGCATTCGTGGGTCTGAAGCAACTCCAACGACTGGACATCAATGGAGCACTCAAACTGAAGCGCATCATGACCGGTGCCTTTGCAGCCAATGGCAACTTGGAGTCTCTGACTCTGTCCTCGAACAAGATGCTCGTCGAGGTGCAGGAGGGTGCACTGAGTGGACTGCCCCACTTGCGGCATGTTGTGCTCAAGGCGAACGCTTTGACTTCCCTGGCCGAGGGTCTGTTCCCCTGGAAGGATCTGACCACGTTGGATTTGTCGGAGAATCCGCTGTCCTGCGATTGCCGTGTGATGTGGCTGCGCAATCTGCTGGTCGCCAAGAATGCCAGCCAGGATCAGGATCAGTTGACGGATCAGCTGCTCTGCGAGTTTCCCGATCGTTTGCGTGGCGAGTCACTCAAACACTTGAATCCCACCCTGATGGGCTGCACCCACAGCGATCCCCGAAAGCAGGCGCTGATCGGTGCACTCCTCGTGGGATCTGCGGCAACGATAACTGCCTTGGCGTTGGTCCTGTATCGCTGCCGGCACAAGATACGCGAGTATCTCAAGGGTGGCCTGTGGGGCAACTCGGCGCTGGGCCGCAAGGAGCGCGAGTATCAGAAGACCTTCTGCGACGAGGATTACATGTCCCGTCTCCAGCATCATCCCTGCTCCCTCGGCATCCACTCGACCTTCCCCAACACCTACACCGCACCGCATCAGACAACTGCTGCAGCTGCTGCTGCTGCACATCATCATTATGGCATGTGTCCAATGCCCATCAATGACCTGAATTCGGGCGATGGTCAGCACAAGTTGCAGCAGCTGCAGGTGTCCGCCATGTCTGCCACCCTGTTGCACTCTGAGCAGAAGCTGAACAACAACAAGAGCCTCGCGGGCAGCATCGATGACAGCGCCAACTTTGTGCTGCACATGAAGACGGCAACAATGAACCGAGATCAGCAGCAGCAGCAGCAGCAACAGTTGCAACAACAACAGCAGCAGTTGCCACATCAGCCGCAGCATGCTCAGCAGTCGAAGCTGAATCATTACACGAAGCCGCAGTTTCTGGCTGCCACAGCGACTGTGGCAGATTCGTGCTACTCGTACGCTGACGTGCCCCTGGTGCATGCCCCACAACAGCTGCGCATCACACACGAGCACTTCAAGCAGCGCGAACGCGACTTTGACAACGAGACTCCGCTCGGCGAGATGATGATGGATCCCAACTACATCTACAGCAATGCCCACTATTCGCTGCCCCTGGAGCAGATGGGTCGCAGCAAGACGCCGACACCGCCGCCGCTTCCACCGGCGCTGCCACTGCGCAATGGCCTCTGTGCCACAACGGGCAGACGCTCCTTGCAGCACAGGCCAACGCCAGCAACAAATACTCTGCGGCAATTTACGCACTGATCCTCGGAGCACTATCGTCGCAGGCAGCTCAGCATCTTTGCTTAGTTCCTCGTCGCGTTGTCAACTGTGATGCCAAATTCTGTAAATTCCCCCCAAAAAACCCTCCCACAAACACCACAAAACAGATGTTAGTAGTAGAGCACTCAAGACACTAAAGCGCTGAGTTTACACGTGATTAATTCCATTCTAGCATCCCTTACAAAACAAATTCGAATTCTTTTTACATTTATGTAGTATAAATATTATAATAATGACATATGATGACACGTGTAAGCTCTGCTTAAGACATAAGTTACTTAAAAAACAAAACACACATAAGAAAATCTTTTACTCTATTGTTCTGTAAATAGCACAAAAAAAAAGAAACAAAATAGATAAAAAAAAAGATAAGAAAACTTAATGCGATCTCTTGCAAATTGACTTAATTACTTACTGTCTTTCTACTACTACTCATTTTAAATTGAAATTACGAAATTGTATTTACTTAGATTGTAAGCTTAGTTTGTAAGACATTAATTTAAAAAGTAAACTTAAACAAAAAAATACAACAAAGCACTGAGAGTCACTTGTAAGATTAATTTAAATTATTTAAACAATATTGTTAAAGCATCAAAAACACATATTTGTAAGCAACGACTATGTATTTATTAGTTAGTGAAGAAATTTATGCAAATTTAAGCAAATATCGTAAAAAATATATGCAAAGCGAAACTACTTTCAAAACTGAAAACAAAAACTTTACCACTGTCCATTTATTTATTTTTTTCAACGATGAGCTTGCAACTTTCCATCTAGTTTGATGTTGCAAGCGCCGAGAGCAGGTGGCAGCTAGATACTAGCTCGAAAAAAAAGGGGTTGGATACATGTAAAGAAACGCATTCAATTGAAAATTATGCACACACACGATACTTCTCTCTCTCTCTTTCTCTCTCTCTCTTTTTGTCACACTCATCTGGCTCTATCTCGCTCTCGCTTTCGAATGTGGCAAGTATGTAGTATGTGCTTCGCTTGGCGGCACAATGCTGCAAAAGTTCCGTGGTTCCTTGTTACTATTAAATAATAGTGCATTAATTTTACTTTTTCTCAACAGACTTTTAATTAAATTGAAAGTCAAAACTTGCTGCATTCGTACTTTTTTCAATTTGCTTATGTTTTCCAACAGATGAAATGGGAAAATGCCTGTGTGTGTGTGTGTGTGTGTGTTTATGAAGCCAACACACAGCAAAAGTTGCAAGTTGCATGTTTCAAGGGTACTACAATTATTTTTTGTTTACGTTTCTGGCATAATTAAAGTAACTTTTTGTGAAAGCCATTTCAAAGGCATTTTTGCGGTTGTCAAGTTGACGAGTTTACTTATTAATATTTTTTTTTAATATTTTTATTAATTTTTCTTAATATTTTTTCTGAAAAATTTATTGAATTGTTGTGTTTAAAGCTGTTCATAAATTTGTATATTTTGAATTTATAGCTGAAACTTAACTTATTTCTTTTTCTTTCTTAAATGTTCATTTAAAAAGAGCAATTGATAACTTACAGCAACAGGTATAACTAAATACTAACTTTTCAATATTCAAATCGTTCCGTATTTTTTTTTCAAAAAAATGTATAGGAGAATATTTAATAGAAATCATATGCAAAAGTGTAATAAAATATTTGAGCTCTATTTATTTAAATATTTTTCAGCAGTTCACATTCATCAAAATAATCATGAATTGTAGAAATGAAACGTCGAAGAAAGAAATAATTTCGAAATAGAAGAAAACTTATTCCTATAAACATGATAAGTTTGCCTAACTTCCTATTCATTTTTTTTTTTTAATTTTACAAATTTCTTTCGCATTTCTTTCTCGACTACCTCTAGTTTAGACGTTGTGTAACTTGGAGGAAAAGTAAGCTGCAATTTCAAAAAAGCTTCATCAGATGGAGTTCTTACCTTGACTAAATTTGCAAAATTATGAATTACTATTAAGCCTCTTAAAAATCGCACTTATGAATTTTGACTGTAGGCTCAAAATTACACTTGGTTTGGCCACATTTGTTAACCTAAGTCATCAAAAATGCTACTGAGAAATGAATATAAATCCAAAAAAAAAAAAAAAAAAAATACACAGATCTGTGATAATCTTCAGCAATTTCAAGCAAATCATGCGGCGGTTAAATTCTGTTACAAATACCCAAAACCCCAAGCCCATTTATACAATTAAAAAGTCGAGTTAAGAAAAAAAAGAAAAACGAGAAATCAGAACACAAATAAAGGCATGTACTATAATAACAATAAATAAATAACAAAGGCAAATAGCGGCGGGGCAAACCTCAAATGGCCAACAATAAAAGCGCCGAGCTGCGTGGCTTAAGGTAGCATTTCAGGAATCAAAACCAGTCGAAACGAGTCTGAGTTGAGTTGAGTCTGAGTTGAAGCAAGTTGAGAATTCATCATCAAATTTCGATTAAAAGGCGCGTGGTGCGGCTCTGTTGCCCCCGAGGGGCCAATGGCCAATGGCCAACATCCAATGGGCATTGGGCAATGGGCAATGGGCAACTGTGTGGAGTCATTCGCACTATTCAAGCTTCATTAGGAGCTAAAGTAACGAAAACATTTTGATTTCGATCATTACAATTTCCTTTTGCCATGGGAGCAGGCAAGAAGCAGCAACAAGCAGCCAGCGCTGCAAAGAAGCAGTCGAGTGAAAGAGCTACCGAGTGAGGCTCAGTTACTGGCCATTCGAACTGGCTGAACTGAGAATTTGGCCTGTGTTTGCATTAAAGGGTTACTGGTTCAAGCCGCAAAGCCGGCCAACGTAATCATTAATTCCCCAGCCGATTTCTGATCTCTGATACACACTCGATACACATACAGATTGCTGGCCAGTCTCTGGCTTTTCGGGCCAATTCTGATGCGGACAGACAGACAGCAGTCAGTCGTCAGAATAACACCAATAACAAAAATGTAAAGAAAGAAACTCAAAAATAAAACTATGCTCAGGGCAGTAATTATGACGAGCCATGGTCCAAATATTGGAGCCATTGTAATACGTGGATGCTGTGCGTCTGCTGCTGTCGTTGCTGATGTTGATTGTATGATGACCATGTTGAAAATGCTCATTAAAGGTACTTCAGAAATTAAAGCATTTCACAATTGTGCTTATGGGCAGTTAACGCGCCTTCTTCCTCTTACCTCTTACCCCTTATCCATTTACCCTTACTTCTTGCCTTACTTCTGTTGTCTCTTGCCTCTTCCCTCTTCCCCCTTGCCTCTTCCCTCTTACCTCTTGCCTTTTTGGCCGCAGCGCTTTCGATTTGACGCGCTATTTATCAGCTGTTGTTATCTATTGGTTGGGCATTATTATACAAAAGCTTTGGGGGCAATTAAGTTGAGCATGCCACGATTTGGGGCAAGTTTTGAATAGTTTTTAAGGGGCGTTTTCACACTGGCACACAGCTGCAAGACTTTAAAATTACTTTCTGCTTAATGTAATTTTTAGGCTTATTTTCAAAATTATATAAAATCTTACAAGGGAAAATTGTTAGCACAATAACTAATTTGCTTGCGTAGTATCAAAAGTTTGCAGAGCAGTTCCGATTTGGTTTATGTTTCTACACATAACAGGTAAACCGATCCGGGGCGCGAAAACTCTAAGCCGCAAGAGCAAAGCAGAGCAGCAGCAGAGAAGCAGCAGCAGCCACAGCAGCAGCAGCAGCGGTAACAGGCCATAAAGTGTCCGCTCAAACGACAATTTCCATTTGACAAAATTCTATGGTTGGGTTTTTTGTTACACCTTACAGAACAATGATCGCAGAATGACGACGACGATTCTCTGTGGACCCCGTGCGGAGCGCCATGAAATTTCCCAACAATGCTTAGCACTTTGTCCCGCTGAGCGGACCGACCGTGACGCTCTGCCTCAGCTTGGCTCGGCTCACGCTGTGCCTGGACTTGGCCCTGGCCCTGTCCCTGGGTCTGGGTTCGGCCTGGGTATCTGTGAAATGTGAAATTGTGTACGCACATTAATTTCTCATCATTGGCAATGAGAAGGTTGTCCGGGCAGAAGCAGCGCAGTCAACCGCTGCGTATTAATGGAAATGTTAAAAGAGATTAGGAGGCAAAGAGATACAAGAAGACAACACACAACACACAGATACAATTGCAACTGTTTGTCATTCTAAGGCGAATCTGTATGCCTCGCTCATACAAATTCTATTTGCAACGTATTGGGTTGCAGTTGCCAGTAACAATAACATTTACGTTTTGCCCAGGGTTAGGAATAGGGAAGGATTCGGAAAACGAGCCGTGAGCTACCTAAACACGGCCCATTATGGTCAACATTGTTCCTGAGCTGGGAAGTCAGGCAGATTTTCGTTGGATTCTGATCCGCCTTTGGTTCTCAAGGTTATCAATATTCAATTTTAACTGTGTGCAATTGTTTGCGATTATATATTTAATGAGACGTAAAATTATATTACCCAAAAAATAATATAATAAAGGAACGGAAAATAAACTTTAAGTCGGTTTTATCTTTCACTTGGATAGTCAATCTATTTTTTTTTTTATCAATTTATTTGTTTTGCATTAATTCAGAAAACTAAATGTTGTTAAGATACCGCTTTTATTACCGTTTTTATTATCTTTTATATATATTTTGTAAATAATAAAAAAGAAATGAAAAACTTATAAGTAATACTCGAAACAATAAATGCATATTATTTTTTGGTTTGTTTTCATATTAATTCCATGTTATTAATACTAATAAATATACACCAATATTAAGAATATTGCTACGAGGATTTTCAACGCCTACGAATTTTGTATACTCATCTTCAGTACCTGTGCTCTTGTCATACCACACACTTTAAAAATAATTATTATTCATAGCACTACAAAAAGAACAACAATAATTTAAACATATAAGCGCAATATCTGATAAAAGAAAAAAGTTACCAACATTTTTAATGAAATAATTATTATAATTGATGCTGTAGTTAAATAAGATTTTTGTTTCATTTTTCGCATGAGTGCCCGAGATATTTCCCCTCACTTTATGGCAACGAGAAAGTCAAAAATATAATTATGCCAAACTATAAATGCAGAATAAACGAAATGAGCGCATGTGTATGAATATGTCTCCCTCTCTCTTTCTCTCTCTCTCTCTCTGCGTGTGTGTGTGTGTGTCCGAATATGTTTTAAAAATATTATAAGCAAAAAAAAAAATTATAATAAAAAGAAAATTCACACACAAGAAGTGTCGAAAACACCCTTACTTTGAGCTTAAATAAAAGTTTTTCACTAGCTCTTTTGCAGTTTAGCCATATTAAATAAGTTTCTTTAACATGTTTTTATTTAATGGGAACTAAAAAGAATCCTCAATTTTCAAATTACGGCCTTAAGACATACGAATTTTAAATTTAATTTACTATAAAATAGTAAGAGCATTCAAGGATCACTCGATTAACCTAATAAAAACTGGCAGCAAAATACGTTGTTACCATTTGTTATACCAGCTGATAACAGACAGCATCGAACTGGTTGGATGCGCCTTTTTAATTGCGGTAAATATAAGCTGTTAACTGGTAACTTCCTTCTGAGATTGGCAACTGTATCTATTCAATTACGGGAGATATGGGAATTTAGTGTGGCTGAAAAAATGATGGAAAACGTTGTTGGTATTGCTTCCGGGTTTTGAATTTTTCAATTTGGTGATGCTAGCTTTCAAGTTGTGATTTTCAGTAATCGATGTATTTTGATATCAATTTCTTAGGGGAGTTTACCAGTAGCATACTTTCAAAATTTGGTGACTTTAGCTAATAAATTGTATATATATGTATATAAAAATTGTATATGCCGATCATTGAATGTTGTTACCAGCCAGTTTGGTGACTCTATCTTTAACATTTTGGGAGATATGCGGACTTATCGACTTACACTTTCCAAAACATCTGCACTTGCAATTTGGCATTAAAAGAGAGAGAGATGGTTATTCAAAGCATTCAAAACAACCCAGATTTAATCCGAACTATTCAAATATTTGTTCGAAGGTTAGATTAGATGTTGTCAACCTGTATGGTTGACGCACATCGGCCAAGCTTGCCCCTTTGTGATAAATATACATATATATATATATATATACATAAGCAAACTATGATGTATTTAAAATAATTATTTATTTATTTAATTTAATTTATTTTTTGAGTATATGGCATGGATCAATTTTCAACCGTTATTGTTCAATTTAAAAATTGTCGAGACATATTTTATTGGATGCCATACCCAAATAATTTAAAATATATATAAATAAAAAAGAAAAATTCTCATGCTTTAATACGGGTGTGAAATTTTATGATGTCGATAATTTTAACGCTCTTAATACATTTTTAATAAACTTCAATTTCAAAATCTTATTAAACAACACGTTAGTGATTGTTAGTGCTTATTTCAAGTTTGTAAAACAATATGATATGATTAAAATAAAATAGCTAAATACAATACGATAATTGGCGTTTTTTCAAATTTAAACGATGTTAAATGTGGTCATTTACAATATAATCATAAATCACAGGTGTGAAATGTTCTTTGTAGGTAATGTTAAATTAAATGCAACCCAATAAATAATTTTGAATTGTTGAAATATAAGAATCCCTACGGGAAAATGGGTTCTCATATAAATATAGGAAATGTTGTGAGCAAACAAATTTTTTTAAAAAAAAAACTAAGAAAAACAAATTTAAACAAATATATTATTGTAAAATTATATTCAAAAAAAATTAACTTAATGTAGTAAAGCTCTTATAATACTTTAATAAAATTTTCCGTTAACAAATGCAACATCTTTTGTTACATTTAAAATTTTCGCACATTATTCGAGATAATTAAATTCTACCAAATTGCACTCAAAGTACAACTGAACTATTAATTTTCCTTGCATTTGACTTGTTTTGCCATGGTCAGGATTACAAACATTTTACGCCGAAATAAACATTGCAAATATTCATATTTGTTGCCAAAAATGTGCGGTGCCTGCAGCCATTTACCACAGCATTGAGTTATATACAATGTGTAGGGAAATGTAGGGAACTGTTTATTTAACTGCCAGCAAACGCTGTCTGGCAATATTGAAATTTCGAATACATTTTCAAAAGAGAGCTAAAACGTCGAGGTCTGCCAACAGGTTTACCCACACAAACACTCAAATTATCATAATGAACATAATTTTGTGCTATTTAAGGGCAAGCGTGTGCGGAAATTTAAGCGAATTTGCACCACCAGCAAAAGCAAGAACAACAACTACAACAACAACAACAAAGTTACTACATGCTACGTCAACGACTGCGTGCGTTGGCTGCATTAGGAAAACTTGCAATTAAAACTCATTTCGTTGAAAACGCGATATTGCAGCGTAAATTCCATTTAAAAAGTTTCATTTGGCAACAAAACTCATCAGACAGTCATCCCAGCACCAGAATAATCACCAACACACCAACACACCAACTCCCCCACCGGACCGGACCTTAAACTTGTTGTTGATAAATGAAACGAATTTTAAACAGTATTCATTGGGGCATTATCAACAGTGCCCAGACACATATGGACTCTGTTTGATGTCCTGCATAAGAGCATCAATAATCTGGTTAAACGCGTGCTAACACCAGAATTGTATAATTATGCATAGATTAAAGACTCTAGACTGGAACATAAATCTTCACATTAATACACACATATATATATATATATATATTCGCTATATAATTAAAATTATTGTCTGTCAACCACTAATATTAGTTTTCAAGTTTTTGAATCTGATTAACTGCACTCAAACAGAATATATTTTAATAACAACTATTCTTAATTTGGGGGTACATTTGTCTAAAGCCTTGCAAGAACTTGTATAATTTCTAGTATTTTTATTTAAATGTGTAAATAGGGTTATTTGATCCTTATATTATAATAAACATAATAAATTGATCATTTCTAAACGGTTTCGTACTGAATTGAGCGGCCTTTTAAAGCAAACTATAGAGGCATTTTCGTATTTATATTCTGCATAAAAAAATTTTTGCAATTATCGGAAATATATATTTGAAAAACAATAATATAAGTCCTTACAAATTTAAGACTTGTTTCGTATATTTAGAAATTATTTGTAAAAGCAACACAATTTATTAAGATTCATAGCGATTTTCGTTGCCTCCAGGCAAGCATCAAGGAAGAAAATATATGAAATATAATCAAAATCACAGACTATAATATTTTTTAAAGTGTATTCAAACATCGGCGTTATACCACGTATGACTCATCATTTCGTATCTTTGTCAAAGCATTTCTGTTCAACTCGGATGTGAGTGCATCAAACTGATTTTGTATATTAGAAAACCATTTTCACAGGTGCAACTCCAGGATGCGCTTCTGAAATTCAATTAGGAGTGAACTTTGCAGGGATCCACTGATTGACGATTGTATTTGCTGCATAGAATGAATTGTTTCGCTGGCTTTGTATATATTTGACCATCACAACGCTACTCTGCTGCATTGGCATGTCGGGCATTTTGGCATGGTTTAATCAAAAATGTATTCCTGAACTACCCCTCAGCCCCTTTGCTAATGCTTGACGGCTCTGATGAGTTTTTAAGCTGATTGCTGACTGAATTAAATTTAAATGAAAATATGTTTCACTTTTATTTGGTATGTTCTTTAAAATACCTAAATACATCTATTATGCTCATATGTATATGTATGTAAATTTCATACATATCGATCAAACTAATTTTGATTTTAATTCTAGCATGGAAAATACCAAATGATATATATATATATATATATATCTTCTTATGTCCGTTACGACTTCTAGACTTGATTAAGGGCATCTTATAGTCGAGCAAAATTTCTAATGGTTTTTGATGTTTGCTGTTTGTATTTGATTGTTCATTGCGCATTTGATTTTTTATTTGTGCACTTGAAAATGTAGTTTGAAATTCAATAAATTTGGTATTTTGTGTGACATTCGTGGCATCGTGAATATCTGCGAATTGAGTTGACTTTTTAGAATAAATAAATAAATAAATAAATAATAAATAAAATATAATAAATTTATTTGTAGAATTAGTTAAACCGAATTTAATTGGAATTATTTCTTAAGTGTATTCAAAATGTTGTTATTAATAAAGTATAATTAAATATCTGAAATAACAAGTTTTCTTAGAGCTAAAGAAAATATTATACATATTTTTATCAATCACTATAAAAAATTGTTTTCTAACTGATCAACTGACATAATTTGGTGTGTGTGAATGTTTTTGAGAAGCAAGGAGAAAAATGGCTCAATTATTACATAATAACAAACACTGTTGTACAATTGCAAAGATTTCTGTTTTTACAACCACAGTCATTAATAAAAAATATATTTTAATATTAGTTATATATGCTTTGTTTTCCCTTAGCGAAAAATACAATATGTATTAAGTTTCACGTAAGGAATGCAATGTCTTCAAAATTATGAATGAAACATGCTACTTCTTATTTTTTAACTTATTTTAAAAAGTACTTCTATCTTATAAATAATACTCAACAATCCATTTCTTCTGCTATATAAAGTTTTACAGATTACTTTTCTGTTTCAGCTCGCTCCAACTCCAACTTATTTTGGCTTTCTAACCTGATATGTGAAAAGCCTTCAACATGCTGCAGCGTTACTCTTAATTGACTTACCAACACTTTGATCAAAAAGAAAATTAATTGCACAGCTTTAGAAAATCGGACCTCTTAATTTGTTTTCTGTACTTTGACAAAATACCGTCGATTCTTGAGTATTTCACAATCAATAGAAAATCATTTATTATTTTAATCAAATCAAGCATGCAAGACCAGAACCCAAACGAAGTATTTTTTTATTGCGTACACATAAAAGTTGAATATGAAAAGAAAGAAAAACCGACCGTGACAGATTATGCAAACTAATTACATAAAATTAGTTGAGATTTATGCTTTCCGAGTTCATAATAAACGTAACCAAAAAGTTCTTCATTACCAAAAAAATAAAAAGAACAGACCAAAAAAAAAGCTGTAGGCCAGAGCAGAATTATTAATTAATTCAAGTTTGACTGCTCGGCAGGAGAGCTTGGCGATTTTATAAGGAACCCGTTTTTACATTTTTTTTGGGCAGCTCTGGCGCTCTGCGACAAGTGACAAATTGTATGACATAATAAAAAGAAAAAGGGTTAAATCCAGTGTTGTTTTTTTTTATGTTTTTTTGTGAGGCTACAAATTTGTATAATGTATCGCTTAATTGGTGATAAGCCACCTGTAGCTTGTGGCACAGTCGATTGCATTCTTAAGTGTCTCGTTTTGTTAGGAAAAATCGAGCTTGGAGGGACAAGCCTCGGTTTATTTTCCAGATCGTGTTCTCTTAAACGCTTTTAATACGACGAAGCTGAGCTGCAAATGAAGACAAAGTCTTTGCCTGCCTCCGAGGCTAATGTCACTCGGCCTGGCCACAGCTCTAGTTCTGGAAAGTGGGGGAAAAATAACAACAAAAAAAACCCAGAAAGATTTATGGCTACATGCTCTCTTTGTTGTTGTTGTTGTTGTTGTTGTCTCCCAGTCAATGTCTGCGATGTTTGGTGGGGGTATTTTCGTGGAAATTGCAGCTAGGGGCCCGTTGGTTGGGAAAATAATTCATTTCGATTGCCATGCCATGAGATTTGTCAAAGCCAATCCATGGCAGCGAGGCCAGCCAGGCAGTTAGATTATCTCTCTATTAATTATCGCTTATGGTTTGTTTGCTGGGGTGCAGCATATTGTCAGTTATTTTGTTTATAATTTGTAGTCAACTTCGCTGCTTATCAGCAACTTTTCCACATCTTGGGGGCGTCAATCAGCACGGCCGGGCAAACAGTTACTAGTTCCCAGGAAAGTAACCCAAGATAACTAGTCAACTCCTACCTGGGGGGTTAGTCCACTCAAAATAAAAATGAAAAGCAAATTGCCTATTTAAATATTGAGGCATCAACTGAGCTTTACACTCGCCACAGTTTCAATAGAGCTCCCTTCACAGCTCCACACCACTCTAACCACACACCCATATATAGCAATTGCCACTATTAGCATGCTAATATAAACATGAAAACTAAAACTTATTACAAAACCCATTAGTTTTTCTTTTTTCCGTGAGCTCAGAAGCGTATATAACATGCTTCCATTACACTTCCATTACTCACTTCCATCACTGATAGAAAACATCTGAACAATTGTGTGGTTTATATATGCTATAAAATTTACTTTGAATATTTTGGCATTGTTTTCTATTTTTATTTTAAGTAATGCAATAATTCTATTAAGAAATCTTTTAATATAAATATCAAGTAAATATACATTTTTATTTTTGTTTTTTAGTAAAGTCCAAGCCATTTATATAACTTTCGAAATATTTGCTAGGTATATATATTAATATTCTAACTTGTCAAATGAAACCTATCTTTTCTATTTCTTGTACAGCTTGCCAAAGGGTATAAGCGATTCGTTGCAGTGCAGTGAACAATTTTCGATCAAATTTTTTTCGGTTGCGGTTACATGTGCAGCCCAGCGGCGCTTTTGTGTGCTATCTACGAGCAATCAATGCCAAACTGATGATGTTAATCTGAACCACTCTTTGGGCTGCACTTCTACGCCACCCATTTACCCTTGAGTTAAAATTCATTTGAATATACAACATCCTATTTCAATTTAAATTCAAATCCGCAAACATTTGCCTGGAACGTTCGTTTGTTCGGCTTGGACTGTCATGGGCCACGCCCACCCGACTATCTAAGGGACAGTGGGGTTGCCATATCAAGAGTCGAGCAGTATTGCCTCTCCCCTTCCCTCCCTGCCCTGCCCTGCTAGATTTCATTCCCCTTCTCCTGTTCCTGCTACTGCCACCGCTGATGGTGGACGCTGCAAAATGCCACTTACTCCAAAGTGCCGCAGCGATTAACATCTACGACCTGACGGACGACAGCAGAAGGAGGCAGGTGGGTAATGGAAGATGAGACGATGGCAACCAGCTACCAATTCACTTGGCTCCAGCTACAACCTAGAGTCGCTCCAGCTACCCAGGTACCAACCGTTATTTGCTCTTCCCTGCTGGGAGCACTGTCTCTGTGTGTGTGTGTGTGTGTGAGTGTGTTGTATCTTTTGCATATCGAGTGCTGTGTATCTTTAAGTATGAGTATCTCGATGGCGCTGCCGTGACACCAATAACAACAAATGCTACCAAATTGCAAAACCAATTTAAAAAACGTTAAAATATATTTGTGGATAGTTATAGTTATGTTTACTTGGGTTTGCAGAACGCAGATTGGAAAAGGTTTGCCAAGCGATACATTTTTTCAATATTCTCTCGTATGTATACAATTTTCATATTTAATTATCAAAGCGGTTTTAGCACCTCATCTGTGATGATTGCAGTACTGATATTTCTGCAGTGGCAAACAAATAACAAGCTTAGCATGCAGGGAATTTTTATTTAATTTGAATTTGATCTGAATCTAAATCTGAATTGTGGGCGATGCATGCTGGCTGCCAATTTAATTTGATTGAGTTCTTTCCACAAATAGGTAGATGTGACTGAAATCAAATTTGTGATGATGTTTGCTTATAGTTAAAAATAAAATATTTAGAGATTTGCTTCAGGTTGAATGCAAGTTTAGCATGGTTAAAAAACGTGCAGAGATTTCATTTACATATATTTTGAAAATATACATAAACTAGAGTCTCTAGTTTTTAATGGTGGAATACAAAAAAACAAACACGATAAAACTTTTGTGGTCTTAAAGAACAAAATGGCAGTCATATTTGGCTATAAAATTCTCTAACTTTATGAGCATTAAATAACAAATTCTTTTGAAATAAAATGTGAAATGTATATTTTGTTAAAATATAATCGTGTTCAATGGCTGTTTGTCAACATTTGCTACGACAATTTCTTAATATTTGCTGACACTAATGGCCAATAAGCGCAAAGAGTCCAACATAAATCTACAGTACGCCTCAATAAATTAAATACATTTTTTGTTTTTATTCGATTGCTTTGCCACAGAGACAATGCAAAAGACAGAGACAGAGACAGAGGGAAGAAAAGAATCTGAGAAAACGGTCGCATCGAAGAGTCAAAGCTTATCACGATCGGGACAATGCACAGCGGTTTTTCTTATAAATTATTTAAATCGAAAATAAAGCATGGCCAGCATAGATCTGGGAGACTGGACGCGGTCTGTTTGCAAATAAGGTCGGGAGATGTCATGGAAAAAGTACGAGTAAGTTTCAAGAGTCGGATACTATGTTGTAAGTAGTAAGTAAAACAAATTCACAAAATCGAACATGAACCAAGCAGGAAAAATGATAAGATCACGATTGTGGTTGAGACCGCTTGCAACGAAAGTTTTCCAGCCTCGGTAGCAGGTTGTATTGCAGCATGTAGAAGAGCAACGTGCAACAAAAGCGGACACAACAGCCGAATCAGCTGCAGAACAGCAGCATTTAATTGCAAGCCACGTTGCCCCAAACAGAGACGGAACGTGAGATGCCAGCCAGGGCCAGGGTGGCTGGGAGGGAATACTCAAAACTGACCGCCTTCTTGAGCCAGTTATGTATGTGAACGTATGCAAACTTTATCTGACAGATTCGCGTGATAAGCCCAGGTGAGCAGGCAGACAAACGGTTAACTGGGTGCATGCTGCAGATCGATCTGCGACTCAAGTGAAATATTGCCCGAGTCTCAGCTCCAAGTGGAGCAAACAATTCTTTGCCGCCGGTCAAATTGCCAGTCAGCCAAAGATGAGGCCCAAACTGCAGTTGAGAACACGCAAAAGGGATATGAACTTGCAGCATGAAGTTGCAGCTATAGTTGGCCTGTGCCTAACAATCGAAGCACTGCTCAAATTGTTCTGCCGGCCTTTTAATGAGCAAATAACTTGCGTTTTGGCTAACGAAATTGGCCTTTGAAAGTACGTAATGTATGCAAGAGGAGCATGCAAAGACCAAAGACTGCAAAAAAAAAGAAACTGGGAAGTTGCAGCTAGTTAGAATAAGGATAGTTATGGGACTAACTCTTGAGAGTGAGAGATAAAATAGCAGTCATAGATACCAGCTTGAAGCAATTTGAAGGTATTTTAATGTGTATTCCGATAATAATGTCTGTAGTAATATCCCTTTAAGATCAAGGTTAGCAGCTGAGACCTTTGTAAGGTAAATATTTAGCCATTTGGTTGACTCCAACACGACCAATTTAAAAAGTCTGACTTTATTGCCAGTTATCCCAATAGCACTGCATTGTAGCCTATAACTGGGTTAGATTTTTAAATACATACTCTAAGAAACTTGCCGTTTCTATAAAAAATTAGATTTCGCATTTATTCAATTTCCATCTTGCTGTGATGTTTGACAAAAAGATTGTGTACATTTTCAAGCAATCTCTTTTGCAATCTTGTCTTAGCAATAATATGTTAAAGCAAACCTTTTACTTTTGGTATTATCATAGCTAAGCATTCTTAAGGGCTATCAATATGATAGTCTAGGCCCAGTTTGAAGATGTCAGCTAAATCAATTTTAGTTATCGGGGGAATTTCACCTTTTTTTGGCCAGCCCCAACAGGAGATCCTTTTGATAATTGCATTAAATATGCAGAAACAAATTTCTCATGCATTCAAAAGACGTGCCAGCGGACGCGTGAGTTCCCAAGTGCTTGACAAGGTTGCCGAACCAATTAAATGCCATAGTTTATGTGTCGAAAGCCCTCAAATAAACATACACATACACACACACATATACACACACTTATAGCGAAAGGATACGTAGCCTTAACTCAAACAGGCATTAAATTATAAAAAACCAGAAGGTGGCCTATTTTGGATGCTGTCGATTGTTGCAGAGTCGGCATTAGAACTTGTGTAGAACGGGCCAATAGCCCCAAAATAGTGCGTGCCTTCGTTACAGATTTACAACAAATAAAAAAAAAATAGAAATAGAAATATCTGGCTGGCAGCAGCTTAGTGGCTTTTGGGGTTGGCAGGACATTGCGTATACGCAGTGTGTGTGTTGTCCTGCGCTGATTGCCAGCATAGAAAATCAATTCGAGCGTATAAATGTGGGTCACACAAAATGTGTGTGTGGTTGTGTGTTTGTGTGTGTGTGTGAGTGTGTGTGTGTGTGTGTACCCGTGCATGTATGACTCAGCAAATTGTTTCAAATGCTTCAACTGAGTGAAGAACTGGGACTCAACTTGAACCTATATGTATAATTTAAGTGAATTTACGCCTGACTCTCTTTAACTACGCGCAACTTCTTGTTGCAGCAAGTCGACGAGTTGACGGTGCAACCAAGCGAATGGCCAAAGTGGCAAAAGTTTATTTTCCAAGCCATAAAAGACAATCGACAAAGCATCATCGATGACTTTGGCTCAACACTCGCATAAAGACATTTCCAAGTGCAATCAAATTCTACACTCGAGTAGACATTTACACATCCCGCCAACCCCCCCTCACTCCCCCTCCCGCACTTTCTTCTGTACTTTGTCACAATTTGCAGCTTTCTTTGCGTTGGTTAAGTTGCTTGCAATCTTCGCCACAAAACTCCATCAACTTTTAGGTGAAAGTGTGCTCCGATCTTTTCAGCAAATGTTGCAACTTTGTTTTTTATTGCCATTGCTTTTGGGCGTCAGCTTTAACATTAAGTAATGGAGCATTATTAGAAACTGCTGAAAACTTTTTCCCAATACCATCGTTGTGCTATAAAAACAACGAGGCCAATTGACTATGGTCAATACAATATACAATACATGTATTGTCTGCTTAGTGACCAAAGTCTAGTGAAGAACCCCTCAGGGTTTACCAAATTGTGAAGAGGGCAATCAAAAAATTGAGTTAAGAAATTATATAAGTGATAAGTCTAAACTGCAATTTGAATTGAGAATGTTTTTTAAATTTGTAGCAATAATTAAGAGAGAAAGGGAAAATTTTAATTGGATTGAAAAATACAGATTAATTTAAAATCATATGCGAATAAAATCGAAAGTTTCTGAATAATATATATAGTAAAGGGCCCATTCAAATGGGAAAATGTACAATGAAGTTGTGCCAAAAGAAAACATTCATATTTGTTCAATTCAAATTGATATATAAAATATAAAATGGAAATGAATTGGCATTACAGAAATGTATATATTACAAACATTGAAAAATAACAAACATTTCGAAGTAAAAGGCAAATACGCGTGAACTTTCCTTATTTATTGACAGAGGGCTCTCTGTAAAACATATTCTATGCTGCTCTTTGAGTTAGAAACCTAACAAACTTGAACATTATCATAATTGCCTTCTCACCCAGCAATTCCATCTTATTGCTACTTGTTGTTGCTCTTCCCGTCATATCACGGCCGGAGCAGGCAATCAAGCGGTCCATCAGGCGCCACCAACTTTCAAGAAGTGCCACCCACTCAAAGTTTCCCTTCCTTTCTACTGGTGCAGAGCAGGAGTAGTCCATCCAGCGATTTGGCATAGATAAAAAGGCGGAGGCCAAATATTTGCTGGGAGAGTTTTCCTTAGCGCTTTCTGTGAAGTTCTCCGTGCGCGCTGCATATGTAAATAACTCTTGAGAACATCATTGAATCAACTTTGTGCGCGTCTTCTGAATGTGTATGGGTTGTGTTTTTGTGTATGTGTATGTGCATGTGCGTGGGTGCATATGTGTGTGTGTGTGTGTGTGTGTGGCAGCAGCGCCATCTTGCGGCCAACGAGCGTATTTTGACTTGAGTTGTCGGCTCGCGTTCGCGGCTTTTATAGTGTGTTTATTTAGCACTTGAAAAATATTACTTTTTCGCCAGCAATAATTTTAATTGCTTTGGCAGTCTGGGGGAGGCTGAAACTGGCCCTGAAACTGGGATAGGGATTCAGATTGGGGCACCTTGCGTTCCGTTGCGTTGCGCTCCTCTCCTGCCCTCTTAGCCGCCTTGCATTCAGAAAAGTTAAGTGGCAAAAGTTTTCGCACTAAAGTTGAAGTTGGCTTTCAGTTCCTCTCGTTGCCACTGCTTGTTGCCGTCCTTGATGTTGTTGTTGTTGTTGTTTGCTGTTGTTGCTGTTGTTGTTGTTGTTGTTGTTATGTATTTTTGTTGAGAAAACATCAACGCCCACGAAAGCCCGTAGCATCAACAGCCGTGGCATATTATTTGAGTTGGCCCTTTTTTGTTTTTTTGTTGCACTCTCGCAATTTGATTGTTTTGAGATTTCGCGGCAACACATAAAGTTCCGCCTGGGAGCTGGGGCCTGGGGAGCGAAGGGGAACAGTCGAGTGGCAAGTGCCGTTTTAGCTTTGTTTTTATCACTGCGAAACAAAGCATCAAATTTAAATAAAATAAAAGTTGAAATTGAGATTAGCGAAAGTGCTGCGAAATTAGTTTCTCCATTATTTAACTTTGTATGTATTTGGGTTTCGCAGCTTGACAACTCCTCAGTTGCTTAATGTGATGAAATCACCTCAAGGTTTGTGTTCCTCTTAGTTTGGGAATGAAATGGCAACAAAAACATCTTTGGCCAAATGATGTTCATTAGGCTAACTGCAGTTATTACGCCTTAGTTTGTAAATGCATGAAAAGTTAGTCTTATTAACCAATAAGTTCTTGTATTATTTTTTAGTAATGAAGCTATATCTAGTTTAATTGTAGGCTCTTTAGCCTTAAAGATAGGCCTTGGAATTTTGAACATTTACTGGTCTGTTCCCTAGCCAAACTAACTATCGCAAATCGATAAAGCCACATATCTCTTATAATTTAAAGGTTGCAGTCACCAAATTTGTTTGGTAGGCGGTTTTTCAAAGATATAATTTTCTGCTGACCCAGACCCTAAAAATTAAATGTGGCTGTTTTTGAGTAGATCCGGCATATTACTGGTATAAGATCCAAAGTGCTTATGGCCAAAATTGGATGGTAGCTTACTGATAACTATCTTCAATCGGCTATTCACAATCTAACAAGCAAGGCAGAAAATTTTGAAAAATGAAAAAATTTCTCCTAAAATCCTCAATTGCTGGTATTTGTCGAAAATTAAGAGCTCAAGCTCTTGAACTCTTGATTACTAGGAAACCCCACCAAAATTCACAAAAACCAATATTTGCCGCAGATTCAAGGACTGACTTGGATAATAGATTACTTAAAACTATTTCTGTTCTGTTGCACCTTTTATCAGACGATATTATTCATTGCTATCTGACTGATTGGACTCATTTCTAATTTAATTTTTTTTAATTATTAACACCCCTAGTGCTATGTGATTATACCCACTTTCATCCAGTTAAACTTTAGCTGATAGGTTAAGCTACTTTTCATACACATATCCATATAGGTCGGAGCGTTGAAATCACGTTTAGTCACCTAAATACGACTTGGATTAGAAGGTGGTAGAATTTATAAAACTTAGATTATTTGAATGCTAATTTATTCTTTAAGTAAGTATTTTAAGTCTATCCTTTCCCATGGATATGACTTACTTAAAGCATCTCGTCCCTCTGCCCAGCACAATTGTAGCATTTGTGATTTTCCATTTTGTAGTATCTGTCGTAATTTCTGTTTTTGTTTGTCTTTTTTGCTCCCATTCTTTCTTTTTTTTATCTTGTGTATATTTATGACCCAGAACGTATCTTAAAAGTAGCCTATCTAAAATTTAGGTATCGGCAGATTGATTCCCATCGATAAGATTATGCAATTTTTGTCTGCCTTTTTTTTTTATCAGCTTTAGGTTTATTCCATCAATTATTGAACTATAATAGTAAATCACTAAATCACATCGTGAGCTTTGATCTTTCGAACACTTATTTGTCGTATTTAATATAAAGTGCGTTATCAGTATTTGCCCTTTTCAACTCATCAGCCTTAAAGTGACCTTTGAATAACAGCAGATATACATTTGAACATATCTAAGTATAAATATTGTGTGTACATATATCAATATGTATGTGAATAACTAAACCATTAAACTGCCGCACAAATTGCATCAAATATTTAGTTGCCAGCTGAAAGCACAAGTTCTCAGGTGTGTGTATTTATGTGTATGTGTGTGTGTGTGTGTGTGTGTGTGTGTGTGCAAGCCTTAGCAAATACTGCCAATAAATAAACAACAAATATTTTATGCAAATTTGCAATTTAACACAACATTGCCCACATTTAGGCAAATGACCCAACAATTTCTTACACATACAAACATCTAAATAAATATTGCATTTATATATACCCATTATGTATTTTGTATATTTGATCAATAACAAAACATTTAGTGTAGATGCTAACAACACACTTGTGGCTTAAATGGCGTAAACCACCTCATCGTGTTTTTGGCTGGTTGCAACAGCCTATTCCGTATTGCGCAGCATTCTGTGGTCATTTTCATAATATTCGCACACACACTGTGGCAAATTACACACACATCAAACACAATTAGATTTGGTCTAACCAATATTGAGTTAGAAATCACTTTATAATATGTTTGCATTCTCCTCTTCCCCCCCCCCCCCCCCAAGTGTGAGATGCACTCAAATGCATAGTTAGGGCATTTTGCAATGCAATTATGTGGCAAACTGTCAGTCTGATATCGCTACAAATCAATCATCCGCACTTGGTTAGGCCTATCATCTGAGAATCCTTTCGAAAAGGTGAAGAGTAGGCGACGAGTGTTCGAGTGAGAAAGTCGTCATTATGATGTTGTCTAAATCACTTCTCGCTTCACATGCCTCGTGCCACAACGCTCACAAGTGTTGTGAAACTTTATCTAAAAAGTTCATCGCAAGAATGTCACAACAATCGCAGCAGCATTGTCATATTTTATACAAACTTTTGACAACATTTTGGCTAGGTGACAGGTGCATGATTAATACGGGCCATCCATAAGGGGTTTTCCTGGATATTAGCCAATCCAATTCGGCACAACCATAGGCCATAAAATCAAACTTTGGCTACACTCTTTACGAGTGACCGATGCCCTTTTCGTAGATTGGTGATTGTAATTTGACAAGCACCTGATAAGTGATATTAGTAACTTTGAAATACCCTACAGTTAAAGGCTTACTTAAATTTTGACTGTATTGGTCAAGTAATTTGTACTCTTGTTTTTGAAGAGCAATGTTAGTGCTTCTAAGTTGTTTCAACCACACTTTTACTTAGCACTTATCTTCGTATAATAGTGTAATAGGCCCTAAAATAAATCAGTGTAGAAATTTCGATAAGCAATCAGAAAATATGGTTTTTAAACTTCTGCCACAAGGTCTCAACACCTAACCTTCCCAAAAAGGTCCTGGTCAAGTGACAGACGACTTAGACTTGACACACATCCTTATCAGAGACGAACGGATATTTTGAAAATGTACCGCCTTAAACAAATACCCCAATTTAAACCACATGATTGATTGCTGCTGTATTGGGGCATTTGGGGCACTTTGGGCCACTTTGGGGGTAGCAAGTTTCGTGCCACTTAATATCAACAAAAACTGGAAAACTGGTGGGATTACCAGGGTTGTCGCCCAGTTCAGCATGAAGCCCTTCTTGCTGCCAAGTCAGCACGGACATTGCACTTTGGCTTTTACCATCGAGATTTGTGCGAGTTACTATGTATGGATGTGGGTGCGGGTGTGTGTGTGTGTGTGTGTGTTAGCTGGTATCCTTTTGCCTTTATGTCATGGATTCCTCTTGAACGATTTGCTTCCTTCTTGCGGAGGCAGCATTTATAAAATCGTTTTTGTTACAATATCCTGTATATAAATGAATGGATTAAGTGGGTGTAATAAGTTGTAGATTAAACTGAAACTTTGCCTTTCTTAATTATATTTGTATTAATAATCATACTAACTAATATTAAACAGTTCTTCGGCGGATTAGAAGTTTGCATGCTAACTACTATTTTCCAATTTTCACAGTTCCATTAAAATTAGCTACAACAAATAAGTAAAATACTCGTCCATTTACTTATTTGATTCTGCAAGTTTCGCTGTAAATAATTTTAAGCCACTCAATCTAGGCAAATTTAGGGAAAGGTGGTGGCTTATTTAAATTCATTAATCCAACGCAACTCACAGCACAAATTGTAGTGCGTAATTTTGCCCTTCAATGAATTTTCATTTTGAATTTCGTTGGGGACTTTTTTTTGTTTCTATTACTCATTTTAATTGCGCATTGGGTTGTTTCTTTCCATTTAAGGACAGGGTGGCCTTAGTTTCATGTACATCACTGTAGTTGACAGCTCTGTTGCGTGGCTAATGGCTTTGGGGATTTGGTTCTGCATAGCCCTGGGTCTCAGTTTGATGTAGCATAATAATGCTTGTATAATTATATAAATAGTTAAATGCTTGAGCCACGCCCATCCATGCTGCCAGGAAAGTTTACTTGTCCTTAAAGCTAGCAATGACTCGATATTTACTTCAAGTACAAAACGTCGAGTCCCAAAGTCAACCACTTTTTACTCCACTTTCTACAAAACTCGATGCATTCGCAGCAATTGAAGTTTGCTAATTAATTTATATTCTTGTTTAATTTTTTTGTTTTTAAATTATACAAGTTTTAAGCGAGTTTATTGTTAAATGAATTAATGCTATCAGAGAATTGTTTCAAACATGAGAAAATATATAAATATTAACAAAAACACAGAATTTTAGTATTAAATATTTATTTATTTCATATATTTTAAAAATTTAATCTTTTAATCGGCTTCCAACAATAAACATTATCTTGCTGACTCTGCTGTACATCTCTAGTGATCTGTTAACTGGGCTTAGTTTGAACTGAAGTCAACTTATGGAACTTTAACACTTACTGCACACTGTATCTTGAGGGTGGCTGGGACGACCTTTCCCCTTTGGCCACCACACATCACAATGCATCTGCTACTCCAACGTCTTCGTAGTTGATGCTGTCTTCATCACCATTATCATCATCATCAAAGACCCGGTGACTTTGTGGCCTTTAACAGCTCGCCTCCCACTCCTCCTCATTTCCTTGCTCTCTGTTTACATAATCATGGCTGCATGCCACTTTAGTGGGCGTGACCATCAACAACAAAAACAACAACAACAACGACAACAAAATAACGAAAGAAAACACTGTGGCAAAGTAAATGCACGACTATTCAAAGCGCTCTCATATGCAGCTTCATCTGTTAACTGGTCTTTCATCAGGTTTGCGACCATATATTTCGCGACTGGTGATGTCGATCATTCGAAGATGCCGCAACGTTTTTTCGAAACCCATAATTACGATCTTTGTATGAAATGTGGACAAGAAAAATCATTGCTTGAAGCACGTCTGCAAGCAATACCAAAAGAGTCGAGATTTAGGCATTTTTTTTCTGCTCTCCTTTTCAATCCCAGCAAGATTTAAAGGGCAGACGATGTTTTTCCTGTTTTTGTTTTTATTTTAGTGCTGAAAGTGATTGTACTTTAAAGATTGTTGAATGTGGACTACACTTTGCTGTTGTTTACATTTAATGCTGTGCACTGTCATGTTGAAAGATGCAACTTTGGTGGCAATTGCCTTGCAACCCATGTGGAGTGGAATCAAAGTGTTGGTAAATTTAAGCTTTGTGCTCTGCAATGGGAATTGCATAAGAAAGAAAAAATCATAGAAAGTGGCTGTAAATTATTGAATCTATATATATATATTTCGTAAGATATTAGATAGTAGACAAATACACATTAGCTTATTAAAAATGGGGAAAAGAGTGTACTCAAATTTTACAAAGGAGAAGTCAGAGAAGTAGTTTGTAGTTTTGTGTCGTGTTTTGTGGGAATCTATAAAGTGTTCAAGCTATTTGCTCAGTTTCCACTGAAACAGCTGACTGAAATACTCGCTTAATCAAACCAAACTCTGGCAAGTAATCAACTGTAAACAGGTCTGTTGCTACTAAAGTCAGTCACTTATCAAAGGAGAAAACCCAGCATCAAGTTGGGCTGCCCAAAAATGAGCCACACAAATGAGCAGCAACAATCCGCATTTCATAAAAAATTAATAAAGCTTTACCCTCCCTGACATGGTGATAATGATGTCAGTGATGATGAGGATAATAATGATGATGATGATGATTGTTCCTCGCGTTGAATGTCCGAAAAGCTTAGTGCAAAATGTTCCCGTTAAGGTCGACTGGCAAAGCGGTAAATATATGAATTGTCTTTTGAGCTGGCCATGGGCTTGAGGATTAGATAGCGACATTCGCGCCAAATGGCTTTATGTGCTTCCGTAAATTTACACCTCGTAATCGAGATGAGTGTGCTGGACACAACACACATACACACACACACACACACACACACGCCAAGGACCAGTGAATCCCGGCAGACAGCAGCTGTTACATATCAAAAGCTTAGCGTGGGTCCAAACGGTGGTTTTGTGTCTGTCGCACAAATTTTCATTTTTATGAGTGTGAAGAGCACATTAAAGCCAAGCGTTTTGGCCATTTGAGTTATGGGTTATACAGAATGGGGCCAGGAAGCAATTCCAGTTGGCCTGGCCCAGGCCAATTATATATGCTGATGTACATACCAACAACATCAGCAGCCACTGATAGGAAAGCAGGCAAGCAGAGGGGAATGCAAACATGTACATCAGTCCCAATGAATGGTGTTGGCCCTTGCCACAGTGCAAGCGCAAAAGCAACAGCAACAGCATCAGGAACACCATTAACTGATTTGCATTTCAATCTTAGCCGGACGACGCTGGCGGCATGTGTTTAGTTTTGGCAAACCTGTTTCTGGGCCCCCAAGAAGTCAAGCAGCAGAAAGGCAGCTGCAACTGCAACTAGAGATGAGAGCGTGACACGTCTTTCGTTTGAATCGATTTGTCTTGGTTCAAAGTTGAGTCAATGGGCAAAGGAATATTGTGTGGATTCGCTCATCGCTAATAGCACAAACAATTGCTGCAACAACACCAAAAACATCAGACGGAGCAACATCACTTGGCAAGTGAGATCCCGACCCTCGAGTTCTTATGCTTTGGTTTTTCTTGCACCGTGACTTAAAATGCAAATGAAAATGCAATCATTGTTTAATCTCGCACAGCGCCAGCAACAACAACAGAAGCAGGAACAGCAACAGCAACAGCAACAGCCAAGCAACAGCAGCAACAGTTGCTGTTGTTACGATCGCCAGTGAAGCATCCACGGCAAACAACAACTTTTGTACATGTTCGCCATGCCCGATATGAGATTCAGGAAGCTTCAGCTTCAGATACACCACTTTTGATAATATTCAGAGAGTCAGTCGGTGGTGGAGGTGGCTGAGGCTTAACACAGCATCCCAGAGTTCATATCAACCAACCAACCAACCACACCCCCTATCCAACTCTCTCCCTTCTTCACGGCGAGTGATGCAACTAAAAGCTGCGGCTCTCTGATAAATTCTTGGCATCACTGCACACAGGCAAACCGAGCAACGAGGGATGTCTACAAGAGTTTTCTATCAAATAACATGAAAATTAGATCGCATTTCAGGATTGCAGTTGCTGTTGCTGTCATAAGGAAGGAAAAATGGCAGCACATTCGTTGGACTTGTTGGGCTCATTCACAAAAGCAACAAATTTGTTTCCATTCGTCTGTCCAGTTTGAGTTTCTGGTTTAGAATCTAGCCTTCGTTGAAATTTAATTGGGGTTGCTTTTGCCACTGCAAGTGGCAAGAAGCTTTTATGCCCAGCGCCAGCAAACTAATTAACCCGCAAAATGTGTTTATTTTTTTCCATGGAAATTATACAATTTCGCGCGCCCAACCATACACATACCTATAGAGTGAGACCCTTAAAAAACACATTTTATTTCAAGGTAGGCTAAAAAACAAAATACAAAAAAAAAAGAGCAACAAAAACAGCGCATAATACAAAATAATAAAAAAGAATGAAACCTAAACTAAAACCAACAGGCAACTACCGCTTTATCCGCATCCTCCAAGCGGAATCCACGTCAAGGCCGTTGGAGCCACACACACACACACACACACACATACAGCAGCAAAGGCAACCACAAGATTGGCCTCGGACTGCCAAAGTCTTCGACATTTTCACACTGCGGCTCCCGACCCTTGATGCCCCTCTTGGGTCCCTAGGTGCGCGCTACTTCAACAGCCTCGTTGTCATCGCAACCATCATCAACAGCATCATTATGATCGTCATTCGTAGTCAACGTTGTCGTTTATCTTGGCTTCATTATCGCTTCATTAATTGCTAATTAACCATGTTCTACATGCCCCGTTCGGAGAGCGTCAACAGTGCCCGAGTTTTGTGTAAAATGTGCAAGGCGTGGAAATATTACCAGGCTGTATTCTCCAACAGCTACAAGAGCGCATGCCCCTCCACTCTACCATATCGGTTTCTCCCTTTTTGGTTGGCCTTTTTGTAAGTGTAAATAAGTCGAAATCACGCCAACTGAACGCGCCGTCCGCGTTTTATCGTACTTTAATCTAATGCAATTTGTAAATGGCATCAGGCGTAGACGGACTTGGACTTCTTTGCTGGCTGGTGAGCAGGTTGGGTTGAGTTGGGTGCGTTGGGAGAGTTACTAGGCCAAAGGCTCCCGGTTTCAATTCCAGCTCTCAGTCTCAGATTCTGTTTCAGTCGCAGTTAGCAATTGGAGCGGGCATTCCGTGCTCTGTGCCACTTGCCACATAAATTAAAGCAAATATTTTTGCTTATTTATTTGCTTTTTGCTGTTGTTGACCAGCCGCAGGCCAATTAATTAATTTATGAAAGCAGACAGCAAAATATAAGCAAAACACTAGAGAGAGGTACGAGACAACCACAAAGACATCTCTGGGAGGCAAATAAAGCTCCTCGCAATCAAAGCACATGTGAAATGAGATCTAAATTAGAAAATCGGATTCGCAAATACAAAAAAAAAAACGAATCAAGAAAATAAGCCTGTAGGAAGTGTCGTTTCTAGAGTTTTAAATATTTTACTTGAATATATTATTTAGCATTAAAATATGCATCGCATTGTAATTAATCAATTCATTTTAAATTCATCAAGTTTTACTGAATTGCTAAAAAAAAAAAGGAACCAATTTTAAGATATGATATATTTTAAAATGTTTACAATTGTAAATTTAAATATTATACTAGACATTTTTATTATCTTTATTGTGCTTAGTGTTTGTTAGCATGCATAAAATCATGAGTACACTGCGGGAAATTCAATGTAAAATACTGTGTATGTTGTTGTCAATAGTATATTCCCTCAAATCATAAATCTTAAAAAATAATTCATTTTAACGGTAATCGAATAGTATTATTTAAGCTTCTCGGTTTCTAGAAGTAAAATGCTCGGCATGCGAGCACCTTGAGCGAAGCACATTAAAGCTCAAAAGAGTGCGGAGTGCGAGAGGGAAAATATACAATGCCATCGGTGTTGACTTGTTAAGGCCACGTAAATAGGCAAAAGGATTTTCCACTTCAAAAGTGCCAAGAAAGAAAGCTAAAAATAAGAAAGCAAAAAAAAAAAATGAATCAGCCTTGGTGCAGGTTGCTTTGGATAAGCTCAGTGTTAGCACAGTGTTCTGTTGCTATTCTTCCAGTTGGCTGCTCTAACTGGCAAATGTGGCGCCAAACCGCAAAAGGCGCAATGCCCCTGCGACTGGTTAAGAGATTAACAAGAAGCCGTCACAGAAGCAGGCACAGGAGCAACGAGAGTCGACTCGATTTGAGGGCGGCGAATAGCGCCTTAAAAGTGACCTGGTCGGGGACTGTGGCCCTTGCACGTTTAATTAAATCAAAGTTAATTAATGCTAACGTATTCATAAACAGGGTCATCAAACACCAAAAACGCCAGTCACTTGGCGTCGGTCCTTGCCTGAGTTTCTGCTTGTTGTGTTTGGTCTTACTTTGTATAATTATGTAATATTTTTGCTTGACGAAGCTTCTGAATATGCAACAGCAAAGGCCACCAACCAAAGGCTTCAAGTCACCACAGCAGCCAGTTCGTCTTTCTGTCTGTCTGTCCGTCTGTCAGGAACAGGAAGTCGGAACAGTGGCAGCCACTCGATGATGCAGCAACAACAACTCGCGTCAATGAGTTCAGCTTGTTTTGCTTATCGTAATTATGCCAGAAAGGCTTAAGTAAAAACTTTTCGACTTTGTGCAATTAAAAGGGCATTTTTCAAATATTTATATACATATTTGGGAGAGATACAATTAGGAGCTGATAAGCCTGGTAGGCAAACATTGTCATCACAGGGAATTCTGTTGTTCTTCCTGTTGCTGACCTTAACTTCAAAAGTCGGTAAGGTTTTTGCTACGCGTTTTCTGGAATTTAATTAGCCGCCGAGGAAAAAGGTTGATTCGCGTGTTGAGTAGGGACTTATATTAAATATGTGGTCAGGACAGCTTTTTTAACTCAGCAACAAAGTTATTATATCTGCCGCACAGTTGGGACAACTCAATGCATCCATGAAAACTCGAATACTTTAATTAATGCCATCACATTGAAAAGCACAGCCAGAAATCGACCCGTTGTAAGCTAACAGCTATTGGAAATGCCCCATTGAATAAATGCAATGAGTTAATACAGCGCATGCACTTCTTTTTTTTATTTTATTAAGCATTGAAATTTTAATTTTCATATTTTGACACGTAGCAGCTATTTGAATAAATCAACAGACAGGGAACAATCTGGGCACTCATAAAAATGATGTAGATATAGTAATTCAAGGCTTATGAAACAATCAATTCGTTTATTTTTATGCACTCACCGATGGAAAATGTATGCGTTGAATAACAAAATAAATCCATAGACAAGTAAGAGTATATTTTGGGAGCAATTATGGGACTGGGCCGACAGAGGTATTATTTACACATATATGCACAAAATTGGTCCCATAAATACACTCAACAATTATACAAAATTAAAGGAAATTAAAATTGATATACATTTTAAAAATAGATAGATATCATTACAAAATTGTTGAAAACAATTCTTACTCATTATTGTACTCATTATTGCAATACCATTTAGATATATATTTGTTTAAAATATTGACAGAAAATAAAAATTAAATGTTATAAAGAAAGAAAATATCTCTTAGACATGCTGAGTATGAATAGTCACTTCCATAAGATAATAATGTATTAAAAATTGACCTATTTGCTTATGTTTTTCCAATATAGGTAATAGAACCATCTAAATAGTCGTCCGATGTTAATGCAGATTTAAATATAGTGAAATACCAACAATTTATGTAAGCTTTACGCAGAATTGAAACATTTTTTCTTCTAACGCAATCAGATATTTATCAAGAAACTATCAAAGACAATTAACATTTTTAGAAAACAAGCACTCACAGGATCAAAAAGGAATAGGAATTCCCATTGAATATTCTGGTATGTCATATTGTACGTATAAAAATGCAGCAATAAAATAATTAAAGCACCGCCAAACACAAACAACATGACAATGAACAAGTTTTTAAGCTCAACGCTGAAATTTGTTTCCCCCTTACAAATTTATTATTTAGAGATTTCAGTTCGCTGCTAGTTTTGGCTTTTTTAACAAATATTTTCATGCAAACTATGCGCGTGGGTATTACGAGAGCCCGCATGCATTTCAAATAAACATTTATATGGAAGCGCCCCTCTTCCCGCCAGCTGGCCCTGTTGGCAATGATATCCCAGAGCCCCGTGCAGCTGAGTAAACACTATCTAAGCAATAAAACATTCAAAGGATTAAATACTTTGCTAGAATCGCTTAAAACATTTCGAAAATAGTTTTGACACACACACACACAATTGTACAAAAAATTGGGGGTTTTTTTAAGTTGGCAGTCCAGAACAGTAAAATAGTTTAAAGTTTGAAATGGTTCGATGTTCGCAGTGAGCATTTATTTGCCAATGTTTGAATAACAATGGGTGATTAATTTAGGTTTTTATTAAATAAATCATCAATAGCTATTTTTATTTTATTTGTTTGAAATTGACTAGATTTACAATATCTAATTTTAAAAATGTATTTTCCATATAGCCTCTAGCACATTTATTGCAACATGAATACGATTCTGAGACTCTGTCTAGAAACCTTTGGCAAGGTAATCTTTCAATTTTATTTATAAAACAACAATAAAATTAATATTATGATTTTACAACATTTTAAAGCAATTAAATATTGCAAAATGCTGCTTTTTATTATATAAATATCGAACTTGCAAAGTGAACAATCATTTCGCATGCAAAATTGTATTTCATTAAATACTTAGTTGCTAATAATAATATTGTTAATAGGGTTAATTTTGTGCAAAATCAAAGCTGCTGTCAAAATTTTGCTTTATTTTTATTAATAGGCTCAACGTAAAATGCTGGTGATTACCCAAATTAGGTATGTTGCACTCATTTCGTGTTTTCAAACGACAAACTCAAACGGAAATACTTTTAACCAGGAACAGGACATATTGAGATAACCACAATAAATAAATGGTACAATTATATATGTATATGTGATATATAACTCAAAGTAGGAGAAAACTAACTTATGGAGACGAGCTTTACAATACTAATACATAAACATTTGCATTAAAATATGAAATTGAAGCGATGAAGCCATATTCAGGAGGAATGTTTGGATGCTGACATAGCAAATATGAAATATAATGTAAAAGTATCTGTCCCATTTCAATTTTCCAAAGACAATTCTTGAGAATAGGGTAATGAAACTAAATGTTTGATAGCTGCTGCTGCACTGCTTTTGCGGCAACTGGCAACCTGCACCTCTCAATATTGCCAACTGCTGTGACTCCGTTTATGGACGCTTTGAAGTGTGGCTGCATATGCAATTAAATTTTACAGCAGCAACCAAGTTGATAACAAACAAAATGATAAAAAAAATAAATGATAGAAGAGGAGGCAAGCAAATGCGAGGAGAGAAGAAGGAAGGCAATACCTTGTAAGGAGGGTATTCAAAAAAATGTTATCCTCAGTTTTTTGCCGGAATGTGTGCAAATATAGTCAACACAGCTTCAAACACATTTTCGGCACTCGATATTAAAAATTTGCACTGGTAACATGTCATATGAGAATTTATCGAAGAAATTAAGTGTTATTATGAAAAACAATTAATGTATGATTTTGTATAGATGGTGGGGTGTGGCCAGCTTGAGGCAAACACGCATACTGCGAACTGAGATGGAAGTACCTTTATAAACCCATGACTAATGGATGTGAATGGTCGAGGGTGGAAATACTTAAGTACAAAGCGCCAAACTTAATGCAGACAACTACAAAATTTGCTAAGGGTTGGCTGCTTTGCTCTGGTTGGGAATGAGTCTAATGCTTTGAAGTAAAAGGCCCTAGGAAAATTTCATTAAAGCCCGCCTCACACAATGTAGGCCAGCCACAAAAACAAAAGCCAAAAACATGTGGAACACGCATATTACGAGTTGGCTCACATGTGCAGCCATAATTCATTAACGATTATGCACGACACCCAAAAACATTAGACGGAATCTGCCCCAGCCACAAGACGACAACAACGACTTTGTCACGTGCGATTAGTGTGAAAATTTGCCTCAGTATTTGTAGTTAATTTTGTTACGTTGACCCAAGCAATACATACATACATACATATGCACATACATATTTATATATGCATTCATGCTAGACAAATGGTTGAAGTAGAGCCTTTTCTCCTTGGGTGGATGGGTGTGTAAAGAGGGGGGAAGGTTACTTGACAAGATTTATAGATTTTTGCAGCAAGTCATCGTTAATACGTAGATATTGCATGTATTTTCTATATATATTTATATATACATAAACATTTATGCGATAAATAGCTGAGCAGTTGCCTGGCCTTTAGTACACTGTCTGTCGCAGGTCTGTGGTGTTTTTAGCCAAGTTATTGCTCTTGTGGCTGGTACAACAACAGCATCAACAACAACAGCAAAGCAACTATTTTTGGCTGGCATGCCTAATGTTCAAAAGGGTAAGAGGCGGCTTAAGAGCCAAAGCCTTAAGTACCATCAAGAAGTTAGCGAAAGGAAGCCATGGCGAAATATTGTTTCCAAAAGTCAGGCGGAATAATCAAAACTGACTGTTTTCAAAGCAGACATTGAGGGCACTTTTTCATTGCAATGAAATGTTTGTTAAACATTAAAATGGATCAGGACTAAAAATTAAGCCAATTAAGAATTACAAATGCTTTTCATCGTATTTTTTATATTTAAACAAATTTCTCTATAAGTTTCATGAGCAAAATCAAACGCCAATGCAACTTCATAATTTTAATATTAAGGTTTTTCTTAATACTTTAATATATTACAAATTAAAAGATCTTGCTTTTGTCTCATACCAATTATGCAAATATTGACGACAATTCACATGAATATTTTATAGGCCACATGGCATAAATAGAGGCAGCATTACTCTGATATGCCAGACAGGTACTTGACTCCATCTACAGTTGGTCCATTAAAACCCTTCAAATATATAGAGAGCAAGAGAGCACCACAAGACATAAACATAATAGACCGGCATTGAAAGAAGAACTCCCTGAAGTACCAGTCTAAAAAGTGTGCCGTCCATTACAATAATAAACTTGCCACAGCAAATGCGAAGCAACCCCCAAGTTGTTTCCATTTCACCCACTCCGCATGTCTCAGTTGGCATCTTGTAAAATGTAAAATCAACATTATTTCATTCCACGCAATCAACGATGATTTCTTAATAAAAAGCCGCTTCCCATCGCGTGGTTGGGGCACTAAACATACGCAGGAAGCACCCAACCAACCTGCAACATATTACATCTTGTGCATAATACAATTTTTGACTGACTGAGACTGAGACTGAAAATAAAGTAGTAATGGTTCGTTGACTGGCCGTGGCATTGTGGATGTGGATAGGTTGTGGATGGGTGATTCACAGCCAGCCAGCCAGCCAGCCAGCCTCAGTACTCTTTGGCATTTTTTAATACCCAAGTGTCCCCGTCTCGCAATAAGTGCGCTGCGCAACACTGCACGCATACAAATGAGCGAGGATGCGGGTGGGGATTGGTGTTTTTTGGCTGGAGGTTAGGTGGTGGGGGTGAGGACTTCGCAAAAATACGCGGACATAAATCGGAAATACATAAATTATTAAACATCTCATAATGAGGAACTCTGTGCTGCACGTCGCTCTCTCAGTGGGACGCGTCTAGTTGCTAATGAAGACTCCAGATTAGTTTATGGCCAGCAAGTTATGACAAATTTAAGAATACTACTGAAACATGATATATTTGTACAATGTGATGGAACTGCAAATATCAAATATCATGAGATATAGCAAAACCTGTTAAAGTTGAAGTTGTCAAGCTGGCAGGGTATTCGTTTGGCACATCAGTGCTGATGAGAGTCTCATAATGCTGCTTTGTCAAATCAAGATTCGCGAATTCATGAAATCGCTACAGCCATAAACCTGTCAGCTGTCAAATAATAATTGTCAGTTTTGTTCTCGCTCTAATGCCCAAGTTTTGTCTTCCCTTTGCCAAGCATTTCCTGCACTGACTGACATTTTGCTTGGGCCACACGATTTTCTACACAATTCGTTTGTTTTTCTGGTTGTTGTTTTTTTTGTTTAGTGTGTTTTTTTTTTGACAACTCTACGTGGAGTGGTGTGAGGCGACCCTCTCTGATTGTGTGTGTGTTACTGTGTGTGCATGTCAAGTAGCAATTGAGACTAACGGCATTTGGGTGTGCGTATTACACTCACACACACACACACACACATGCACACTCACACACATATATGACATCTGACTTCCACTTGTCAGAAAATATTTGCTTTCAAAACACAAAGAGCGGTCTCGTTCGACCCTCCAAGCACTCTCCTCCACTCCCCTCTCCTAAGGCCGACTTTACGCACGAGTTGCAATCTGCCTTTCCATTTGCTATAGCTCGCTCTCTGTCACTCTCTCTATTTCCCACTCCCCCATCTCCCTTACTATGTTTATGCATGTGTGTGTGTCTTTTTATGCTGTCAGCCATAGATTTACACAGAGTGTGTGTGTGCTTCGTTAAATTGATAGAATAAATGAGCATAAATTGAAAAAAGAAATATCGATGAAACAACACCAACAACAACAGGGGTAGTGCAACCCTCTTGGGTGTTGAAAAGGGTGGTTCCTTCATGTTACAGTCCATGCTTCTGGGCCACATATGGGCAATTATTTAGTGCTTTGGCACAACTGAGACTGGGAATTCGCTTCACACACACAAATATATATATATATATATATGTACAGTCTCCTGTCGTCCCCAAACCGCTATTACTATCGATTTGAGGGTGCATTACATACTGGACCAGCCGAGGGGGAGGGGTGGTGTAGACAAGCTCGTCTTGGCAAAACTTTTCATTGAATTGCATGCAATCAGCACTGGCTCGCCTCCAAAGTGGCAAACAGGCGAAAGGACTTTGGACGCAGAGCAAGAGAGCATAAAGTAATTTAAGTAACCCATAATTCTATTCCCAAGGAGGTCCGTTTATTATTCCTGGACGCCATTGAATGCCTCTCCACCCATTCCTCCCCCTCCTCCTCCTATATTTCTCATCGCATCGCATCGCATCGCGTGTGTTGCCAATTTGTTCGACATTCATTGACGACGCCCATGGACGTGTGCGTTCTCTGTGTGTTCAGTGCTCTGCTCCTGTTCCTCTTCCTGTTCCAGTTGCTGTTTTCTACCCGCTCCTGGGCTGACTGCACTCGCGGCTGTCGTCGCTGTTTGTTCTCAAAACCAAATTTAGACGTAATTAAATGTGAATTGTTTATTTAAGGCGCACGCTCTGCTCCCCCTTCGCATGGCACCCCTCACCTACACCCAGTCAGTCATTTAGCCATGCAGCCATCCAGCACAAACAGCTTGCAGGCGTTCAATCAAGCGCAGACATGACGTAGACCTGGGGAGGATGTGGACGAGGAGGCCTAGCTCCACATCCATGCAGCATTTCCGATGGCTTTCTTTGGCACAACTTTTGCACAATGCCGGGCCACAGACTGCAATGTTGCCACTCATTTTCATTTGTTTATTATTGTTGCTGCTGTTGTTGCTTTTATTGCGGGTGTCGACCAAACTACGACGGCAGCATGGCGCGGCTCGTCGTTGCAATTATTGCCCCGTGGCAAGTTTCAAACGAAAGCAGGTGTGTCAAATGTAAAAAGGGGCAAGGAGCTGCTTAAGTAAACAACGGCATAACCTGATTGGCTCCAAAATGCATACAAACATGCGGATGACAGCCGCAGGGCGCGGGCTACGGGTCTGTGGGGGGATTGCTCTACTTTCCCGTTAATAGAATTTTTCATGAGCTCCGGCGACGCATTGGCATTGTTCAGGTCGCAGTCAAAGTTCCTTCAGATTACTTTCTAAGTAGTTAATTTCATTGGCTGGGCAGGTGGCAGGAGGCAGGTGGCAAGGATTGTCAATTGGGTGGAGTGGGGGATGGGGTAGAGCTGTGATATGAGCCAACAAGTTATGTGAGCTAAGGAAAACTTTGGAGTCGCCTTAACCGCTGGGGAGGCAACTTTGTAATGATATTTATGAACAGACGACGCCACTATGAAAAAAGTAGTGTTTCGCCTTACCAGGTCATTTTTGAGGCTTATAAATGGCGTCCACTGCGCAGCAGCACAAAACAGCAGAGATTATAACAGAAAACACAGATTTTTAAAGCTGCTAAAATATTAATGACACATACAAAATCTTTATTATCCGTGTAATAGAACTGATTTTTAATTATTATAATAATAATAATATAATATATTTAAATCATGCGTTTTTATCATTATGAATCATTGATAAGCCTTCAATTTAATTTGGAATTCCATTGTTCCATTCCTTCAGAGTTATTGCAGTCGATCAAGAATTCCTTACTTAAATTATAATTATAAATCAAAATTAAACTCGTTCAATGCAAATTTGTATACCTTATAGATCCTTACAATTGCAACAAATTTAAAGCACCCTTAAGCTTTCGTCATCAATAGCTTCACCTGCACCATGCCCCATTAAGTAAGTGAGCTACACCTGAACTCAGAAGGGGGACCCTTCCAGACTGGTTTACGTGGCCAGTTCAGCCCTGACAAGTCTCTTCTTAATGACTTACAACGAATTACTTGCCATAACAACGGCAACGCAAACAGTAACTACATAAGTATAAGTATAAACAAGTACACCCATATATCAAACAATTAGCGACAATAGAGTAAACATGTTAGGGGCGGGAAAAGGACACCAATGCACTGCAAAGAAACCAATGCACACTGCACCACTGCACCATCGCCCAAAGCCCGAATCATTGTCCGCTCCTGCACCGACCATTGCACTTTTCGCTATGCTTCATAAATTCACGTAGCCGAACTGAATTGCTCAACCACCCTCGAAAATAGAGCGGTGGCAGGAAGCAAAGCGGGCTTAAGGACATTGTCGCAGCACAATTGCATTTGTGTTGCAGGGTGGCAACTGCATGCTGGACTGCCCTTTTTGTGACGCAAACAGAGAAAAAAACTACTTTGTTTATTGAAGTGAGAACATTAGCAACGCTGTACAAACAACAAGCAGCAATAACGAGAACTAGGCTGGAAAACAAACCCCCTCCAGCCCGGCAACAAGCGCTCTTGGTGCAACCTAACCAGAATTACTTGGTAACAAGTTGGCTAAATAGGGTGCAATTACTGTACAAGTCGAGCCGATTTACGAATTCCGTCTTATATATTGGATTGTTGAGAGATAGAGATATACAACTTGAAACATATACTGGTCTACTAGAATTCCGATAAAAACAAATCGATAAAATCACATCAATTTTAAGGCCATAGTCACCAAATTTGGTTGGTTTGTTCACCTGCACTGAAATATTTGATCCGGACATATCTTTCGCGGTTTTTAGTTAATGCCGTTAAATTTATTATGTATAATACGGGTTCGATAAGGAAAATAAGTTTTTATGGCCACGCCCACTCCTGCGCCCTCAATCGCCCACAAATCGATAAAGCAGCATATCTCCTACAATTTTAAAGATAGAGTCACCAAACTTGGAAGGTAATTTGCTAGGAAATAGGACAGCCTCTTCAATGTCTATCGCAATTTTAAAGAAAAACTTGAAGTTTTCTCTTGTTTGTTTGAATACAATCAACAGGAACAAATTCCTTAAACATCAGACCAATTATTGAAGAAGTTTTTAAAATAGATAATAGTAAAAAATAATACATTTTTAAATTTTAATTTAAAAATCTCTATAATTTTAAACTTGATAAAAAGAAAATAAATACAAATAGTTATTTGTTTGAGTCGTTAATATTATTTGAATTGAAGATGAAATATTGTGAAAACATAGAAAACTCATTTGAGATTTTTCACCTTCGATTTAAAAAAACAACCTTTCTATATAATTTTCCCTCAAAATCATGGTAGCATTGTAGCATGGATTGTCGAAAGTTGGCAGCACTGGTGGTGACTCACAGTTGTATGAACGGCCTGCCAACTTGTTAAGCAGTTCTGACAGTTGCGCTGGAGATTTGAGGTTAGATTGTTACTCAGATAAAGCCAATGTGCATGGCTGCATCGCCACGTGGCACTTTCAGGATATTACTTTTATTGCCACATGTTCTTTAACGACGCAACGACGCCTGATAATGTCCAGTGCGATAGCGATGCGGATGCCGGCAACTGTCTGATATCAGGTCGTTCCATCAGAGCGTTGACTGTGTTTGAAATTAATTTCAGCAAATTCATTAAACCCCAAAATCATCTTAACTCGATAAGTAATTTCACACAGAACGGTGTCAAGTCAACCAAAATAGTCAGGAAATTGAAATATTTATTGCATGCAACGCAGGTCTGATCCGGTTCCGCTGGGACTTATTAGCTGTTCTGGATCTGTTGGTTATCTGGATTTGGATTACGAATATAAAAATTTGATTGATTTAGAAAAAAGATTTGGCTGCATTTTTCCGTGTTTAGAGTTTAAAAGAACAACTAATTTGGGTTCGCATCATTATTATTACTTAAAGTCTGGCTTTATACTTAAAGGATATTTAGTAGAGCACGCTGAAAACCGCTGAAAGGATATTCGTTCTGCTTGCTGAAAGCTGTCCTGTCTGCGTTGTGGTACAGACATCATTTATCAATTTAAGCAAACAAATCAAAACGAAGCTGAGACCTAGTGGAAGCCCAGCTAGATGTACGACAGAGGAAATGCAAAAGTGAAAAATGATTTGAAATGGATTACAAGCTGCTTTCATTTTGAAGGCAGAATGTGCAGTACCAGAACAAAAATCTATTTACCAAAACTTTGGGTGATAAATGCAAAAACACTACACCCCTCCACCTCCATCTCCACCCTAGTTCGGTTTTCGTCTAACGTTTCGTTCCGTTTCGTTCTGGTTTGGTTTGGTTTGGTTTTGTATCGTTTTGGTTTCATTCTTGTTTTCTGCACACTCACTTAACATCATTAAAATGACGCGTAAATGAAAATTGCGCTTGGCGTCTGCCTCAAAATATGCTGTGCGGTGTTTGTTGGGTGGCATGTTGCTAATGTCGTTGTCGTTTTCGAATTTTCTCTTGCAATATGAAAACGCAGTAGTCGGTTCTCAGGATACAGGGTGGGGTTAGGGGAGGCCAGGCTAGGACGTAGACACAGACGCAGAGCAAGCAGGCAACATCATTCATCAAGGATTTAGTTAAACGACGGCGAGCGTCTGTGTGGGTTGGTTGGTGTGTGCTGGAGACCATTCATCATCATTCGTCTAGGATTATGCTTTTTAAACATACGATTGCTGTCAACATTGTCAGTTGTAGTCGTCCTCCTATCCGACTTCCTCTCGGGCATACTGTGTTTGATCCGAGAGCAGAGTTTTGCATGCATTCAGGCGACAGAGGATTCGAAATCGCATTGAACCACAGCTCTTACATGACTCGACTGCTTTCACTATTTGCGCTGCATTTTGGACTAAAATCTGGACTGAAATTGGTATTGGGGGGTGGCACCCTAGCCATGAATCAATCATGTTTAGGAAGTGTCCCCCACTTCCATGGCAAGCTCCAGCCCCAAAGAACTCGCGCTTAATTCTGCCAAGAATTTTGACAAATATTTATCAATAATTTCAGGGCTATACCATAACAAACAATATGCTGACTGACACCAGAGCAAGGAGGTAAGGGGCTGCAGGGGGCTCTGCTGTGTTGTGTCCGAGGATTAGCAACAGCAAACATCTCCAACATTCAACAAAATGTCTGTCGTTGGCCCGTTTGTCATGCTGACAATTGGCTTTGGCTGGCTATTGAGTGAATGGCCAACAAGAGAGACAGAGCACAAGCAGAACCAGGACCAGAACCAGAACCAGACATGGGAGCTCTACAAATAACAAGAAAAACACCAAACACATATGGGTGGTGTGCGTGTGTGTTTTGTTGTGGGGCGACAAACAGAGGCTTGTCAAAATCAAAACCAAGTCGCAGACGACAAGGATAAGAGCCAGGATGGGCACAGATGGGACAGACCAATGCTGGATCTACTGCTGGACAGATGCGAATAAATTGCTACACTGGAGATGGAACTTAGATTGAAAGTCACTCAATTTAATTGGAGAACAGATTTAAACGATATTTGTTAAGTTTAAGTTGACATCATTTTATACTGTATTTTGTGTTGCTTAATTTTGGGATAACTTAAAAAAAAATAGGAAATATTGGTTTGAATAGCCAGTAAATGATTTTCTAAAAAAAAACTTGAGCTGGTAGTTATATATGTTAATTATTTGTTGAATCAAAAGTGAGTCAGATACTCTATGTATTGCTTGCATGAATGGCATTTCCGCTGTAGAAAATATTAAATAAATAAACAAGCCAAATGTGTTTATTAAGTTAACAGCAACCTACAGAGCCGATCTGAGTTGTGTCCATAGTTAAAAACATCCAATATGGAACGTGTGGCGCACAATTATCATAACAATAATTCAAGATCTGGCCAAGAAATTACGAGGCAATTCTTTTAATGGCTTGCTCACAAGACGACGACATTTTTCAGGGGAAACACTAACATCATTTTGAATTTACAACATAAATTTGAAGAGCTGCACGCTAATTATCGATTGAATAAAGTATAACAAAGAGCTTCCCATAGAGATTTCAAAAAGGGAGAGTTCATGAATCGTCTCAACTTGAGTTGAGTTGAGATGAGTTCATGCTTATCGGGGCTGTCCGATTGCCTGAATGTGTTGAAAGTGGCACCACACCAATTGTGCACAATATAGCGGATCTTTTTGGCAGAGTTATTGATGAAAGCGCCGTGAGTCATTCATTTTTATTTTTCTTATTTTGCTTGGTTTGTGGTTTTACACAGCAGCAGCAACAGCAGCAGCCGAGGGGAAGTTGCTAATTGATGGATTGCAAGGCTTTATGAGTAATGTAAGAGGCAAACTCGAAGTCGAAATGTCGCATAGCATTTTTAATTAGGCTTGCCACACTGGACTCTACGAGAGAAGAGTAGGTAGAAAACTGGCTCTTAAATAATTCAAAGCAATTTATGCGACAGTTTGCCGCAAAAAATGTAAACGCCACTCAATGCAAAGCACTTAACCCTTTTTTACTCACTCTGTTTTAATTTTTTAGTTTCTTTCCTGCGGCCAACCCAAAATGTCTATAATTATTCGTGCTGCGTAAGTCAAAGTTTGTGGGCTCACTGGCAACCTGAAGCCACCTAAAATGCCGACTTACAAAGTAAATAAAACGAAAGCATTGCGAAAGAAATGTCAATATAATATTTAAGACGTCTTTCATCGTTGTCGTTCTCGTCGTCTGGCAACCCGTTACAACAAATTCACTGAGTAAAAAGCACAAATCACAAAAAAAAAGGTAAACGTAAACGCATTTTTTTCTCATTTCCCATTTTTTCTGCATCTCTTTGTGCCAGCGAGATTTTATGAGACTGGTCGGAAGGGCTGTTCACAAAATATTATAATTGCCCAGCCAAATGGAAATAAGTTCTGGCATTTTAAGTGCCATTGAAGCGACAACGATCACGTCAAGATGTTGCCTCATCGAGGAAAGCAGCTGCCTGCTTAGCCACGAGCAGAGCTCAAGTTGTGGCTCCAAGCGACCACCGATGGTGAGTCAATGTCTTTTCCTAAATCCAATTCTGTGTTGTGCACAACTGCCATTTAGTTTCACAACTATGCAAAGTTATATCAATTAATTAAATATTAAATAGAATTATAGATTCAATCTCACTAGTTATTATATCCGTTTATGTCACAAAATATAAGCTTTTATTATTTCAGGTATAGTTAAATTAAATAAGTTAGTCATTCATATTTATTATTTGAAGATGAAGGTTGTCTTTTTTTACAACTTAATTTTTAAGAATTGTATTTTCGACATGAGCGATTTTTTCGACTTTAACGATTTATAATTTGCATGACACATGAATATAGGGTATCTCTTAGACAAGCTCACTTGAGTAGATCATCTTTATTTGGCTTTAATGACATTTCAAATCAATTTGATAATAGTGTTCCATTCTCATCTCGATCTTTAAGCTGGTTCCACAAGTATAATGCATTTTGAATAAACGTAACAAATTTTAACAGTTTTTTGCTCTCTTACTTCCCAATGCAATAAGTAATCAATCGAAGCCAAGATGACTCAGCCTGAATTCAGACGCCATCAAAACTTGTCCAAACTTTTAGAAACAAAATCTGCTAC
Organism: Drosophila fungiperda; assembly: GCA_035042345.1. Taxonomy (NCBI): domain Eukaryota; kingdom Metazoa; phylum Arthropoda; class Insecta; order Diptera; family Drosophilidae; genus Drosophila; species Drosophila fungiperda. The sequence goes on from JAWNLM010000021.1 coordinate 5,139,961, forward strand.
AATCTAAGCTTAATGCTTTTCACAAAAACAAATATCTAAAAATTGTCTTGCCAGCCAATTTAATTGTGCTTGCCATAAAAATGTGCAGCAGGAAGGAGCGATAAAAATAAAACTAAAGCCCCGATACTACTATACGCAGCACGATCCGAGCATGTGATAAAAGGCCTGGCCAGTCAGCCGTCAAGTGAACGAAATTTTATCACACACCACACTCGCAGCTCGTATCGTTGGGGGATTGCTAGACACCAAGACACCAGGACTGCGGCACACGAGGACACGAGGACGAGACACCGCACAGCCCAACCAACCCGTAGCGATGAGCCTGCCGCATGACGTTGCACGTTTTGCGCGTTCGTCTCGATTGCAGTTTAGTGTAATCAAAGAGGATTCATCAACGCAGGACCAGCAATGTCCAGCGAAGCGTTTATAATACCACCAGACAGCAGCAGCGGGAACCGGCTATCGGATGCTCAGTACCAAGGACTATGGACCGCTGAGCGAGCTGGTCTTAAACCAAAGAAATTAGTGTAAAACTAAAATCCGATTTGGGAAAACAATGTGATCAGAGTCGGGGGGTGGTAGTTTTGGTGGTTGGCTGCCTTGTTGTGCGGTCCTGTGGGAAACACGCAAACTCTCATTTAGGGGTAAGTTCAACATAGTCAAGACAGCTCCCCTCGCCAACCAGCTAATCTGCCTCTCATGGGTTTTACTGATTCGACGCTTTTTATCAATTCTTAAATATCTGATAGCTGCAACATTTTTATGACTTTTCACTGATGGGAGAGGAGAGAGAGTGCAATTCTATTAAATTAGATGGCTGGCCGACTGACTGGCCGACTGAATGGCTGGCTGTTAGCTGAAAGTGCGCATATGCATGAGTATCGCGGAGTTTGAGGCGCCTCAAATTAGTTTCTTACGCTTGAGTTTGCCTTAATACACAAAAAGTGCTCATGGGATTTGCAGTAATTCGATTATAAAGGGATTACCGGGCGAAAAACTTCAACGCAGAGGTCTCCTCTCCAAACTATGTATTGCTCTAATGGGATGGCTTTTGTCCTCGCCACGCGTTTTGATGAATGATGTATCGAATTTTTGAGTAGTAGCAGCAGTTGTTCTATCAAGCGTCTGCGCAAGTTCCGGCATCTGGAGACATGTGAGCAACAGCGTCCAGGAAGTGCCGAAACAACAGCGTAAAGCTTTTAAATGGGCCAAGGGCCATGGCCCATGCAGATTAAGCCCAAAGTGCACTGGGGGCTGGGAAAAAATGTGACCGATTTCTAAGGGCTTTAGATATGATGGAAGACAGTGTGTGATTGAAAAGGCTATACTTTGAAATATATTTTAAGCATATATAAATTAAAAAAGGGATTCAAAAAAGTCAACTTATATTTCGAGCCAAGTATGCCGGCTTAATGGCCAGACAGACCTCTAAACTTCAGCCAAATTGTTAAATTGTAATTAAAAAAAATACATTAATAACTAGCTAAGCGAGTTGTCCAATTCTTCTTCTTCTACTTTTTAATAATAATTAAATTCTAGATATTTCATTTTTCTTTTTTCTATTTACTGTCAATTAATAACAGAATTTGGAATCAGAAAAGTTAAAAATAATTTAAATTGAATAACAATAACATCAGTATTGCGTATTCATAATTTTTCAAAATAAATTAAAAAACATTTTCAACCTTTTTTCAACAAAATTGGGGACAACCCAGAAGAAGCCAAATAGACCAAAATTCAGAAGAGTTAGTTTAAATGCCTTATAACAAATGCATGCGAAAATGTTATTTCCGAGACATGAAGTTTTAATTTATTATATGATCAAATCTATAGAAATCAATCCAGAGTAGTAAGGAACAAAAAAAAAAAACTCAGTAGTGGATTAGTTTAGTGCTAAACTTAGCATATGAATCGAAAGCAGCATCAGCACTTCCAATTCCAAATTAGTGTATAGTTATTCAAAAATTCTAGACTAAGACAATCGCATTTACTCACGCTCTTACATTTTTATCTAATTGAACTCGGATACAGTCCCTATATGGCCGCCCTCAATGTACCGAGCCGAAAGTAAGTAATTCATGGATCCTTTACTATTCCTGCTGCCAACAATAAAGTCCAAAAAAGGCATAGAAGTCACCTTTTGCCAAAAGTAGCAATCGCAGAAATAAGGTTGGACAAGCTGACCCAAAACTGTCAATTGAAAAGCAAAGGGTAAAAAACGGCTAGAAGCAAGGGTGAAATGGGTAATGGGCGGAGAAGCAAGTGTGCAAAATTGATTTAACCACGAATTTCTAAACGATAAATAAGAAACCGGAGCAAAAAAGTGGTCTAGGAAATTGCAAAGGGGGTTTGGGCTTTGGTTCGGTTTCGGTTACGGCTTCGGACAACGGGAACGTGTATAAATTTCCGCGTGTATAATTAATCTGTCAGATTATTTTGACATGTCGCACCAAAAAACTGTGTGCGATACATTTGCGGAAAAGGAGAGGAAAAAGGAGTAACTGCTCGGAGTACTCCGAGTAAATTATATTGTCGCATTGCTAAAAAAAAAAGAAGCAAATCAACGGGGCGTTACACGTACGTGTACCAAACGGTAAAGTATTTGGCACCCCATACATTAATAACTGTAATTTTCTACCGGGTGCGTGTTTTGCCATCCGCGCCATTTCCGCTTTTATTTCGCAAACTCTGCAGCACAAAGGGTTGCAATTTATGGCCGAAAATAATGCTCGCTGCTGGCAGCTCTCTTTCCCCTCCCCTGAATTTTATCTGCTGCCCTATCTCTGTATATTTAACCATGACAAAGAACCCCAAACAGAACCCAAGTGGTATCGAACCCAAAACCCATGTTGCATTGTGCAAATGTTTTGCGTTTTGATTTCGCGCTCGTCTGATGCCCCCCAGGTCGTCAAAGCGCTTCTAGTAAATTGTCAAAATGAAAAAATTGCATACGCTCTGAGCTTCATTCGCTTCACACCCCTCGCTCAATCACTAACTCACTCACTCACTCATTTACTCGCTCAGTCAGTCATTCAGTCAGAAGTTGGAATACTTTTCCCCCGTTTCCCGCCTGATTGCGAAATGATTCGCCTTGCTTTCTGAATTTTTTGCGAGTAGCGTTTTTAGAAATTGTTCACTTGCCCCTAAGCGCTAAGCTGACGAGAATTACGAGTGCGAGCCACAGAATCATATCCCCCGCAGTGCGTTAAATCGAAATACGGTCTTTATGTCTAATAGTGTGGCTGCGGTGCAAAAATGTAGCGCAAAAAGTTCACTTAAGCAAAACATCGGCGGGGGGCACCGAGTCAAATGAAAATGGCGACCAACTTTGACCAAGCTGGGTTTCTATGACGGGGAGTATAATACGAGTACTTAAAGCCAAAATATTAATAAGCGTTGACAAAGCATGTCACAAATGACGAAAATGCACAGAATTGCGAAAGACTCGCCAAAATGGGGTAAAATAGACAAAGCAATAAAAATATGCACAGATAGACTACTGGATGAAACTATGGGGTGGAGTTTGTAGTGCATGTGGAATAAAAACCTAAATCAAGTAAAAACACTATAGTCGAGTGATCTCGACTACGAGATACCCTGAACACAGCTGTTATTGAATTGGAATATTTAATAACGCAATCAATGCGAAATTAAATTAATAACGAAAGTTGATCAATAATATGCCACGAAATATTATGTACCAATTGAGAGTTATCGATAAAATTCGATAAGCTTGATATGTGCGTGGTATTAAAAATCGTACATTCATAACTTAGATTTGGCTGTTGATCCTAAGCAAGAAATATATATATTTCATGGGTTGGATATGATTCTTTCCAAATCAAATCTAAGACAATCTATCTATTCGTACAAATTATCTTTTTCTATTGGGTTAGACTTTCATCTTTCCGAACCATTAAATAACAAAAACGAACTTTATATGTAAAAATATACATATATTTAATTTTTTTGTTTGATATATAATATGGCAGTTATAAATGCAAGAAAGAACACTGTTCAAGCTCGCTGTGATTTTGTTACTTTAATGTGCTAAAAATATATTTGTAATTAAATTTGTCTCCAAAGTGCCTTTGACAAGTTGAAAATAACTTTTAATTGAATGCAAACAGAGTTATTTCTTAGATTATTAGTTTTATTTAATGTAATTGGCAAATACATGAGATAATAAAGTCCTAAACATATATCAAAAAACTGTGTGCAAATTAAATTAATAGCGAGTATAATGCCAAAGTAGCTATAGTAATCTAGCCACCCAGCAAACAAGTCCCACTCTATGCAGCTCATTCGAGTTCAACAAACTGCAAACAAAGGGCTACAAAAGATTGCAAACACATTTCTCAACCCACAAGCGGCAAATAAAAAGAGAATTGAAGCCTCTCCCCGCGCACCGCCCATCAACGTCGTGCAATTTGTATAGGGCTCCCAAAATCCAACGCCTATTTGCAGAAAGCCCAATTCAGTCCAGTTTGGTCCAGTTGCGGCTCAGAGTAGCGAAAAGTGCCAACTCACACACAGAAAACAACCATTTTTCTTGAGCTGACGCCCAGCAAAGCCAAACAAAAAAACAAAACATAAAATAGAATAAAGAAATGAAAAGCAAATTCCGCTGCGTTTTAATTTTCTATTGAAATTGTTAAAAGAAGGACAGAGGACTATGGAGCAGGATATGCAACGTCGATTTGTTTGCTTCAGTTGGGGTCTGAGATCCCTCGTTTGGTGTGGGTGCGTGGGTGCGTGTGTGTGTGTGGGTGTGTGGTTGTGTGAGTGTGGGAGTATGAGTATGGTTTGCCTTTTTGCAGCAGCAGCCCTCCATTAGAAAGCGCCCAGCCCATGAACAAAAGAAATTAAATGCCTTTAAGGCATTTTTAACGATACAGCTCGCAGAAAAGGCGACCATAGAAAAGAAGCGGAGAAAGCAGCCGTCAAGCGGAAGGAAACACCAAACACAAAAAAATAAAGTGGCTGAGGGACCGGGAGATAACTAAGGGAGCGAGAAAGCATTTAAGAAAAACATCATCAGAGTATTTGCCTGAAACCACAAATTACTTACAGCACAGCAGGCTGTCGAGTGGGCGTGGCTCTTTGCAAAACATATGACTCCCACACAGCCCACACAGCCCACACAGCCCAGTCGGTACCTAGCGCACTAGCATTGTATGTAAAGGAGGGAAACCAGCGGGTTGGCAGTTACCGTGTCCAGCAAAGCCATTTGCCATATGCACTGGTAAAGGAGAGACTCCAGCAGCTGCTCCTCCGGCAGGCAAATAAGAATATGCCCAACTCCGGTTGCTCTCACTGCTCTGTGTTGGCTGTCCGGAACCTGGCAAAATATAAAGAAAATACAATTTTTTTTGCAAACAAGCCAGGCAAATGTGTAGCTTACCAACTCTGGGCGAAATGAGAAACGCCGAATTGAAATACTTGCAATAAACATGAAAAAGGCAAGCAAACAACAAATAGCTGTGGACTGGGCTAGGTTGCTTTTGGCTGCTGCTGCTGCTGCTGCTCCTTTGGCTGCTGCGTTTATTGCATTGACAGGCCAGATGGCAGTTGCCTCCCGGGGTGGCCATGGACCAGGAGCCCAACAAAAGTCGGCAACAAGCGAATGGAGCTGTGCCGCAAGCTAAAAGATGTTTTATTCACGGCGGGTGCGAGTTTAATGTTGAAAGGAAGTTTCGACGTTTTTGATGCTTACTCCTCAAAAAGAAGACCAAGAAAGTGCAATAGATAGAATGGCTAAGAACATTTCAATAAAGCTCTTTTATATAGTCATAGAGAGGTGAAAAGGCGACATTTAACATTAATTAAAACTATGTTTAAAAGAGACTTGCACTTCCAACTACAGAGTTTGACTATAAATTGATTAGCATAGAAATACGTGAAATAAAATAACTCCTGGCAGAAATAAAAAAAGATATTCCTGGTCTCGTTTCAAATTTATAAAAATTGTAAAGTGAAGCCGAAAGGAATCACAATATGACAGGCTCATCTCATCAACCTCATAGTTGAAGTCTAATCACCAAAAAATAGAAAAAACACAATGAGAAAGACAATTCCAATTTGCGGCATACAAAAGACCCAACAACACAAGCTGGGCAATGGAAATATCGTTATAATTAAGAAAACGCATAAGTTCATTATGCACTTAAACACAAACAGAGACTCAATTTGAAGTTTTGTCAATTTATATTGCAATGAACAGACGAAGGAATCTCAAGAGTGCAGCCTGAGCTAAAACAGTCGGTAATTTGATAATAGTGAACATGTTGCATATAACTAAGATCAGTAAGAAATTTCGAAAAAAGCCTATACGGAAAGTGTAAAAAATAAGTTTATAGAAGAACTGAAAGATGTAGATAATGCCCCTAAGTGTTTTTTTTCTGAATCTTTTTGTGTCATTGTGCGAGACAAACTTTGTCAGCATTGCCACAGAATTTGCAAGTGGCACTAAAGTGTTAATTGCTTTCATTTGAGGCAGAGTGTACATTGAGAGCACAGTCCCTCTGTGTATGTGCAACACACATGTGTGCGAAGCGACACCAGCAGCAAAAAGGATGCGACAATGACAACGACGCCGCTGCCTCCGCTGCTGCTGCGAAGTCTCTGCAAATAAGTCTGGGAGCGATGCGGCCCAGCAGCCTTGTTGTCGTCTTTGTTCCAGGGTGGCACTGCTCTGTGGCGGAACTTGCCAAAGAAAAGTAGCGCAAACGGAAGTTTGCAATTAAAGTGTTAATTGTGTTAATTTCTTGTGAATTTCACTCGCAATGACAACAAAAAGCAGCAGCAGCAACTGTGACTGTGGCAAATAATGCTGAAACAAAAGATATCAACTCGAAGAGCAGTCAGTTCCATCAGTTGGCCATGGGAAGAGTCCACAGCATAGCGAATACATGCGATATGCTCATTTTTTATTTTACACTGACCGACTGGCAACTGAGTTAAAGTCACAAGCGATATCATAAATGAGGTATTTTTTTTTAATAAAAACAATGCAACGTAATAATACAAATGTAACTTTGATATAATAATATATTTATTTATTATTATTTGCTAATATAATTGAAGTGTGAGCTTCATAAGCTCAACTAAATATTGCGAAAGTAGTTATAAAATTAGTACCACCTTGAATAAGTTGTACTACTTAAACAAAAGAGGGATGTATTTGAATACATTACAGTATGATTATCCAACCGAAATAATATTTTTAAATATGATTTATTATTTTCATAGAAGAAATCGATGTGTCCCTTCTTGGTCTGAAGCTGATTGTTGTTACGCTAAAGAACTTAAACTTCGAAACATACTTCAATTAATCTGCATGGAAGAGCAAATATCGACTCCGAATAATAAGAATAATCTGAATTAATAAGTTGTTTTGGATAAATTTTAATATGAGAAATAACAATTAAACAGAATTATTATACAAGTTTATCTTAATTTTAATAAATGATAAGTATGCAAATACCCAAAGCGGCTACTACTATAAAAAAATAATGAAGATATCTTAAAAGCGGAAAATTTAGCAATTAGGTAAATATACAACTTCAATTTTATGCTTTGAATTCGTTGCGTTCGATTTTGTTTGAACATGTTCAGCATATTTAAAAGTTTTTCTAATTAAGTAGATTACAAAAACATACATACAGATTTCGTGGTTATGAATAAGCTGTGGTAAAAGACTAATTAAATTTTACTGCTATTTCTGAACTATGAAAAGCATTTTGGCATAGCTTAAAGCATTTCAAGTTTGCGATGTTGTGCAGCCAATTCAACACAACAGCTTTTCAATACTTCCAATTGGCCAAAGAAATCAACATTTTGCCAGCTTCTGCTCAAGTGGCACTAAACATGCAATTAACAGCACTTCAAAGTTTGTCTAGACTTTGGTCTGCACCAGCTGTAAAAGTGGGCCAGAAGCAGCAACAGCAAAAGCAACAACAACAACAAATATTTATATGTATAAATTCAAGTGAAATATGCAGATCATAAAGGCTGCTTCATCGTGTGTCTTTTTGAACATTTATAGTTTTAATTACTGACCAATGAGGCGCAGCAGAAAAGGGCAGTTAAAACTGCGTTTTATGGCTAGCAATAAACTCTTTAAGCCGACGAAAGTAACTAATTGGACAGGTGAAATATCAACAAGCAAACGATTAAAGAGTCAGCTTATGGCCAAAACGAAACTTGCAAAATGTTGAGTTAAAGCCAAAAGAAATACTATATAAAGGATTATATACATAAATATGTGTTAAGTTCGGGTTTATATCCAGCGGGTGAACTGGTGATGGAATGTCTGCTTGGTGTGTCCCGCATGAATGCTTCAGATAACAAAGAGCCTGGGCCAAGTCAAGCCCAGCCAAGCCGAGTCTTTGTGCCGTCAACCTTTCGAACTGAACTGATTAAGATGCTTGAGGAGCGCAAGCTTTGCCCCAAATTATTTGGGTGTGGGACTGCGGCAGGCTACGGGTCTGAATGTGGATCTGGTCTCAGCAAGCTGTTGGCTGACTGACTGCTGACAGTACAAAGAGTGTGGCACATGGAAATCATAAAAAGCGCAACCAAGCAGCAAGCACAAAGTAATAAAAGCCAAGTCCCAGACGCCGCAGTGGACCCCAGCACATCCCATTCAGCTGCTGCATGCCCCAAACTTTGCCTTGCATTCGCTCTTTGGGTTAGTGTTGGGTACTTTACGACACATCGTCACGCTTTTGTGACATTTTGTCCTTTTCCACTCAAGACACACCTCGCACACACACACACACACACACACACACGTTTCGGGCACTTTCAACACTACACACAATGGACTTAAAAATTCTTTTTCATCAGCTGCCTAAACAGCCGCCGGTCTCGCTTGTAAAAGAGATGCGAAAAAAAACCAAGAGTAAACAGTCCATAACAAAAAGAACAACAATGGAATGAATCGCCAGCTCTCAGTCTTGACTACATATGAGCAATCCTTTTATGGTTTTAATGCGATTGATGGTCCATCGTCGGTCGTCTGTCGTCTGTCGTCTGTCGATTGTCGCACTTGGAGTCGTTGCCGTCAGTGTTTGACAATCGCGCATATGGACACAGATTGATGGTTCCACATTATCCGACTGATGTTGGAGAGAATGATAATTTTTGTTATTATATTCCGGCGAAATTGTTGCTGAATGCTGCCGACAAGAGATGTATAGCAAGTGGATGGAGCTTTAAACTGAAGCGCATAATTTGACTGAAGGTAGCAAAAGTTAACTTCCAGGAATTTCCGGCCCCTAACTGCAACAAGCTGGGTTCCACTTTCAAATTTCGTGCTCGCCAAAAGATGTATCCACAATACGCGTGTTTCTTCTTCATCAAATTGGATTTTTGTTTTTTTATATGGCTTATTGTTGATCTTATAATTTGATTTGTCATCAAAACAAATGGGGAGCTTTATAAGTTTGTAAGTGTGCTAAACTTAAAAATAAACGGAATCTTAATAAGAATTATCAATTCTTTAATGAACGAATCTGATTTTCTGCTGGAACACTAATGATTGAAATAAAAAAGTCTTAAATATGAGCTTACGAATTCAATGCTCCCAAATAGTCTTATCTTCCTTCGCTAATCGAGAAAATTGTCGAACATCCCTCGCATGGAATACCTTTGGCTGAAAGATTGCTTCAGTTTGACCTTTTCTACCAAAAGAATGCGTATTTTCAGCCAACATCAATTTAATTTGCAATCATTATATTGAGCTGCTGTGGCTACCACAAAGAGATTTCGAGACCTTTGTGATTTGGCCAGTGTGCAGCTTATGCACTAATAACTCGGCTAACATACACATCCGGAACATATACATATATTATCCATCCTGAATTGAGTTCGAATTAGGCTGTGTAATGATTGTTATTAAAAATAATTTTGCCAGTTGAACCATGCAATGTGTATAAAAAGAAGGTCTATGGATTCCATGTGGGAACCACAGCAAGCTGAAAGGCGATTGTCGTGCCTATTAATTGCGCCCCAACTCCAGTGGTGTCTTGCCTATTTCTCGAACCGGTCGCATAACAAAAGCGTAGCCAAAAGGCTTGAGAAAAGAATTCCAGGCATTTGTCTTCTTTACGCCACAATCCCAATGAGAGGAGGCAGCAGCGCAGGCTAATTTAGCAAAACTAAGGCAGAAATCAAGCAGGCAGAGTCGGCGAACCATTCCAGTTGCGATTCCAAGTCCGTGGGCAGCCAGGCAAATCGGAGCCAGCTATCTTCAGGCAGCACACAATTATATGTATTTGCACAATTTACAATTAACGTATCAAAATCTGTGCGCTAAACTAAATCTAATTAGCAGCGCGCGCAGCTGCAAAGCAAAGCATCGAAAAGAGGAAACACTTATTAAAACAAGTGAGAAAGTTGCAGTCGAGTGCAACCGACTGCCAAATACTCTGATACCATAAGTTTTATCATCTGATCCGGTGTTTGCAGTAGATTTATCGAAATCAATCTTGCAAGTTTGCCACTAACATATTGATGGAAATAAACAGTTGTGAATTTTTGCTAATAACATGATGGTGGAGTTTATATTAATCTTCCTTCCATTTTTTGCTGCCTTAACTCTAATATTATGTAAGAAATTGATAATTTCGGTATCGGGAGAGGGAAATGCAGAAATAAAATTAGAGGAGGTTCTTAGTAATCTACTGTAGCTCTCAAATTACTGGAGACATGGAATTTGGGAGTTTTGGGCACTGGAGTGGGCGTGGCCTAGAAAAATTAAGTGAAGGAAGCGGGCTCTGACCAAGTCTCTAACTCACTATATACGGACAGACTGACAGACAGCCTGGCGAATATTGCACAAATCCAATATAAAAATTAAAAAAAAAACACCAAATACAATAATAAAGACGAAGATTAAATGATCTAGCAAGTGTAATTGCTTATAATTTAATTGCTTATTAATTTAATTCTAATTCGACTATTTAATCAGATAACATTATTTACGAAGAGTAAAAGTGCGAGTAGAGTGTAGACAGGCAAGACTGATTCTAAAGACGTTAATAACTACATAAATAGAGCAGAATAAATGCAATTCATTTATTTTATTTATTAAATTGTAAACAACAAAATAAAATAATTAACATTACTATTAATTGATGTAATTCAAATTTGCGCGAATCATAAGCATGCAGTTAAATGAATGCTTTAAACTGCATGCCAGAGCTAAGCTGCCCAAAGCGGTCAGCGGCTGACTCTGCCAGAGCACAGTATTGTCGGCTCCTTGGACTTAGGCTAAATGCTCCGACGAGTGCCGGCAATGGCGTTGCTGTCATTTGTCAGGCAGCGGACCGATAAAATAGTTCCTCAGCGAAACCAGAAGCGGGGCAGCGTTTTAGTTTTTTGTTGCTGCTGGACCTTGACGCGATAATAAGAGCGATGAGGAGAGTTAACGAGGCAAGGCAAGGCAAGGCGGGGCAGGAGCAGGCAGCAAACGGCAAGAAAATCGCAGTGTGAGAACCACAGCCAGTCTTCTTTTTTTCTGCTTTGTGTTTAGTTTTTCCAGTTTTCGCGTGGAAAATAAATGCCAATCTACATAAAAGTGGAAACCAAATAGAAAAAAAACACAGTCGACAGTCGGAGCTGGCCATTGAAAAGAAAGAAACCTGCTGGCTTCTCCAATTGAGAGCAATCCAAACATAACAGAAACAACAACAAAAAAGCAAAGGCCGAAAAAAAGAGTGAAAAATCAAAAGAAGCTAGAAAAAGCAGCGGTTGCATGTGCTTGGACGGTAACAGAAACTGGGACTGGGACTGGGACTGGGACTCGGACTGGTACTGGCTGTGGCACTGTGTAGTTTGTTGCGGTTACAATTTGGAGCAGAGGCCGAGCCCCCATCTAGTTTTGATGAAATTGCTCGAAATAATAGGGTGCAAATGCTTCAGCTGCCTTCAACTGAAGCTGTTGCTGGACGGGTGTGCTGTGCCTTTTAACTCTTTCGCGCTTTGCTTTTTGGTTTCTATGAAAGACCAAAGGCGTCACCAGCTCAGCTACCAGCTACCAGCTACCAACAACCATCCACTATCCACAAGCTCGACAGCTCGCGTGCTGGCTCCGATGAGAGTCAAAAGCAGTTGGCACAAAACTTTGAGTTTAACCAGCACAGCACACGCATAGAGACCGCCGCTCTGTTGGAGTTTCGGTTTGAGGTTTAACGTAAAAAATAAAAAATAAAACTTAGAAAATGCTATGAAGAGTGGAAGATTAAATACCCTTCTACAAATTAGTGTTGAGCTTGCCGACGATAAAATATATATCATGATTCACTTACGGAATTAATAAAAAGTACTGTTACAATACAAATTATTTATTAAAATAAAAAATATAACTTTAATTATATATTCTCATAATAATATAACATTATAATTTAAAATTATTTATATTCATAATAATAACAAGAAATATTAATATTTTAAAATTTTCATCAGAAAGTAATCAAAATTAAAATATCAAACCTTAAGTAAACTTGCACTAATATTAATTTAAGTTTACACCTTATGACACGTTTATTTACTCTGTAAGAGTATTAATATATGTGTATATCGTCAAAACTAGGTTGCAACAGCAAAAAAAAAAAAAAAAAGTATTGGTGCGGCTGCAGTGAAAGATTTGTGGTGCAGCATTTGGGTCCGTTTGAAATTGGATCTATGCTGTTGCTGCTGTTTTCCGGTTGCCGTTGCAGTTTGACTTGAAATTGCGGAAACAAGGCTGAGATTTCTATGTGGTTTGAATATGATTTGAATATAAAGAAATATTTGACTTCAAAGCCGTTCAGTTTGCATTTGTGGAATGTGAGCAAAAGAAATTTGGTTCGGTTTACGGCTTGAACAATGGGCTCGGCTTGTGAACCAGCTTTTCTGTATCCTTGAACTCAGCTTCTGATTAGAGCCTTAGTTCATCAGAATTTATTTTACAATTTTAAAATATTGCATAATTATTAATTAAAATACAAGAGTCTACATATTTGGGAAAACATACAAGTGGGAAAACAGAATTAATTATGTATCTTTAAACTGAGTTTGTATTTAAACTGCCAGAATGGGATTTGTATCAAAATAACATTTTACAATTGCTTCAGATCATGCTCAGTTATCAGTAAAAAAAAACCCCTCTTATGTAAGGAAATAGTTGATAAAGCTTAAAAATGTTTAACTATTCGATTTATTATATAACCTTAAGGGAAAATAACTATGATTTAAGCTTGTTAAATGTATATATATATATATTTATATCACATATTGATAATACGTGTTCACATAATCTCACAGTTTGAAGTTCTCTCCCTTTTTACTGTACACACTTAGTCTGCAATTTGAATAAAAAAATAGTACACATCACTTAAAAAATGCGCTACCCTTTCAATAATAATTAAGTCATACCCTTTTCTTTACATGTAGACCGAAACAATTTGAAACTAAACTTGAATTAAATATGTATGCAAAATTCTCACGAGTCATTGAAATTCCTTCATTCCCTGCTTACAAACTGGCCCAACTGATTATTTCTCTCTATGCACAAGGAACATTAATCTGTTGAGAATTTACCGTGCCTCCTACGGTCTCCTCTCCCAAACTGTCTTGTCTCTCTTCGTCTCCGTCTCCACTCCGCAACTGTTTGACCAGGTCTTGCAAATCAATTACTTTAATCAATTTTTAACACGTTCGCGTCTTTGCACCCAAGAGGGTGCCTTCTTTGGTTTGTTCATCCGGCGGTTTTTTCACATCATCTTTTCTGCGTGGTAATTTTTTGCTAAAATTTTAATTATAAAGATTAAACACGGGCTGGCAGAAGCGTTGTGCTGAAGAAATAGCAATGTGCGACTAACTAACCTGCCGTAACAAACTTGAAATAATATTCAAGAATTTTTATAGAAATAATAGCAGCGATGCAGGTAGAGACACAGACACTGGCACAGTCACAGTCACAGTCACAACAGACAACAGGCACCCAGACAGAGTTACTCAGAACGAGGCGCAGTTCGTCAAAGCACATCAAAGGCGGATCGTTCGTCTGGGGCTGGGACTGGGACTGGGACTGGACGTGGTGGCTATGGTAGCAGTGATGGGGGCGACGACAGGCTGTCATCGTTTCGAAGTTCTTTTTCTGACTTTTTTTCTAATTGAAATGTTTTGCACCATATTTCTGCGGATTACCACCTGCTGCTTTGGCTTCAGATGAGCCGTCACCTTCCCAGTTTGCCATCGCTCAGGGCCCTTAGTACATAGCCTTACTCTATGCTGTTGCATGCAACAGCAGCTTTGCTAAATATGTAGTTTACTGCCTGCTCTCAGAAACTGCTAGCCAAAGAACAATGCGCAACACTGACCATCATCAATTTGCGAACTGCACAACCGACCAACCACAACCATCATCATCATCATCATCATCGTCATTATCATTATCAACGCCAAGTTGAGCGAATGATAAAAGCAGTTGACAGACTTGATGCAATTATTTTTTCAACACGTTGGCATATTTCTATTCGTGTCAAAGTAGAAATGATTCACCTACATTGTTCTGCTAATGGCTGCTTTGCTTCTCTGTAAATTTAATATAATCATAATTTAAATACAGTTTACTAATATTATTTGTAGTACCCCAATTAGCTTCTAATTAGCTTGAAAAGTGCATAGTACTTGCAAGTGCAAAGAACTTTAAAGTACGAGCAATTGCAGATAAAGATTTAATTGGAATGCCACATTCTAAGAGAGAGTATTTAACATTCTACTAAAGCCAGTTTGCATTTTGTTGCACTCGTTCGTCAAACCAGCTGCTCGACTGGAGCTTTTCTACGAAATAATTTTCTTTGTTCCTTTGGAGTTTTCATCGTCGTCGCGTCTAGTTTACATCTTCATAGTTTCCCTGTTGCACCACAAAACTGGGCAGGCAGCCTCACTCTCCCCTCGCCGAACTGTCGGTGCACTGTCACACCTGTCACTATTGTGGCTGATCACAACAACCGCCAACAATGGAGACGAAGCTAAGAGACGCGAGCAAGAGACGACCTCGCCCAGTCCCTATGCCCGTCCTAGTCCTATGAACTGGCGGACAAGGTGTGAACGTCAAATAATCACCTTCGCACACGGCATGCCCACAAAAAAAAATAAGCAGAAACCGAGACTGGAGCAGGAAAAGAGGGAGCTGGTTGCTTGCTGTGGATTTTCACGAGACTCGTCGTTGTCGCTTAGGAATTTGCTTTTTGTAAGAAAATTCGCCCATATTTTTTTGGTTTTTTTAACTCTCTATATATATATATATACTGCTTTTTTGTTTTTGTTTTTTAGGTCTGAGGCGTTGGCGAAATGTGTGAAATTTCAATGGAAAACGCGGCAAGAGAAGACGCAGACGTAGATGTCTGTGGCTGTGGCTGCGGTCTCGCCTCCAAGTGGCAGCTATGTCGGTTGTGACTCTTTCCCTGCTGCTTTTGTTTGCATAATTATTTTATTGTAAGCACAAGGTAGCCACGCCCACAAAACTACATGCACGAGTGCGGCCCGCATGAATATTAAAACAAAGACGATTTCATCTTACCACTTTGCCGATGTGGTTGTTGTTGTTGCCGCGTGTTGCAACTGTTTAAGCAAGTGCCCCAAAGCATCTCACACACAACACACCTACACAGCAAAGTCTGCACAATTTTGCTGGGCTCCCAAAAACTTTTCCCCCATTATACTCCACTGTGCCGTTCAGCTGTAGGCATTTCTTCAATTAGCGTTTTTATTATTTTTAATTAACAATTTTGCAACTTAATCCGTCTGCATGGCGTAGTGTTGAAATTTCTGCAGAGATAATCGAATCAGGAGGGTTCTGTTAATGCCTGGCCAAAGTTTGTCTAAGGATAAGGCTAACAACAACTTTTGCCGAACCCGAGACATGTGCATAATTATATTAGGCACAGAGCTTCACCAGAAGCCAACAGCAGACAAAAAGGTTTGCCCCCAATTCCACAACAAATGTCTGACGAACTGTTGCCAAACGGCAGACAAAATAGCAGACAGGGCCGCAGGCCAGTCTCAAGAAACTCGAATCGAGAGCATTGGACTGAGCCAACTTAAAAACTACTGGGAATTAAGTGCTGCAGACTGGAAAATGGACAATTTCTTCCCAGATCCTATTACAAGTGAAAAGATTGAAACAAGTGGTAAATGCAGGAAATATATACAAAACTTTTATAATCATTTATGAAAAGATGCGGAGAAGTAAACGTGAAGATGCAAAAACGATCAAGATTAATAAAAAAGAATCTCTGATTGACGGACAGCTGTTATGACAGCTAAAAGATTTAATGGTCCAATCACACTGACTTTGAATGTCAGTAAAATATTATAATTTTTATTATTTTTATTATATTATTAAATTGAAGAGTGAAACTATTTTTTCTTTCGATAAGTATACACATCCACACTGGTCTCATCGCTTGTGATAGCTTTGTCAGTTGTCGCATCAATGGGCAGAAGCTCCTCGCAGTTGATGCACATCCTCTTCATATCCCGACTGCATTCCCAGCAGTAGGGAAATCCGCATTTTGGACAGTAGACAAATTTGCTATCTTCCAGAGCATTGCAGGTGAGACATTTGCGCTTGGCAACATTGTAATTGCCCAACCATCCAAATTTATTCGGATAGGACATACGCAACACAAATAATACGTTGATCTCACCCTGTACGTGGCGCAAGGCCATATTCTCCTCGGCCCGAATATGCATCTCGTCTACATTGGAATTCCGTTTGCGCAGTATGCTGCTATATAGGAATAGGATGCGTTGCTTCTCCCGCTTATAGTAGAAGTAGCTACAAATGACGCGGCGTAATCTCATGAAGGCGGCACTCTGGAAGATCATCAAAATGATGGCCAGATACAGGAGAATCAGCTTTAAGTAAAAGCTGCCGGGCAACACATGAGCCACTGGCAGACAAGCCTCGTTGCTCAACGAGGTAGAGACACGTTCGTGTATATTGAAGTTTTTCATTGTGGTCCGCAGCAGACGAGCCATCAAGCCAGTACCATTAATCTGAGAGGTTAGTTGGAAATGATATTGTACAATCATAAAAAAATGCCCTATTTTTTTGTACATCGACTTACTTTTGGCGCCAATGGCTGGTCACACTTTTATTACGAAAGTAAATTTCTAACATTTCTAATTGTGACATTCTAAAAACTATATTCCGCATTTCAACATTTTAAGCTTAACAAACATTGAGTACAAAAAGAAAGTATTTCTACCAAAAATCGCCATATTTTGTGTGAATGTCTATTTTGAGAATGCATTTCTAAATCTAAATTTTTTCCATGATTTTAGAAACAATTTCTAAAAACATTAAAGCCCTTTACAACTGTTTGGGCTACTTACTAAAATGTAGGACGATTTTTTTCTAAGTGTGGTATGCTCAAAGTTTAGAGTTGTCCACAAATATGTCTTTATACTCACCCGAAAACGAACCTCGTGTTCGCCTTCCTGATGGTAGGTGATCAGTGATCGCCGGTGTATGATGGTCAGCAGAGTCACAACCATGTGGTCCAGCAACAAGAACAAGCCGGCGGTGACGACCTCTAGCGAGAACTGCAACATGTGCAAACAGATATAGTTGGCCTGCTCCTGTTTGTGGCTGCATATTCGATTGACATCCACAAGCCAGGATTTCTCGTAGTTGCGCAGTGGCAGAAGTGAACTCAGCTTGGCCTGCTTTCGCCGAGCGTCGACATGCTTGAAGTAGTCCGTAATGTAGAAGTTATCGTATTCAATATCGACACGATATCGATAATGGTATTTGAAGGACGCAAACAACACGCCCAAAATCATTAGGCACAAAATCTTCTCAACAATCAGCATTACACCCTTAAATATTCGCCGTTTGCGCTCAAACTCTGCGACAACCTCCTCGGCCGTTTCGTGGGCACTTTGCAATTGAGCTGATGTGGATATGTTTTGGAGCTGATGTGTTATCTCGATATTGGTGCTATCGTCGAAGAGTTCATGCTCCGCTTGCAACATCTTAACGTATGTGCTACCAAAATTAGCGGGCACCACCTAAGTGGGAGAGATAAAGTTCGCTCAAAAGACTAATCAAATCGTACATCGAGACTAAATTTAATTATCTTATCCAGTTTAAAGTCTCAATTTACCTTGGAGGCGTCACAGATTTTATCGGGATTGCCAAACATATTGACCTTGCATATAATATCGACGCGATAGGGCCAGCATATGGCGCTTGCCAACCAGTCCGGAAAATTGGTGCTACACTTGCGATATCCCTGCAGGAATACCTCTTGGCAAACCTTATGGCCACTGCGCAGTTGATGCTTACAGCGATTACGCAAATTACCCAAAAACTGGCTTTGCACATCGGCCGCCTTGGGCAGTTGCGCATTGGATTCCACAGCAGAAACAGTCGCAATTCGTCGGAGCTTGTTGTTACCGAATTTATCAACCTCAATGTCCGAGTGCTTCACGGCGTACTTGACATCGTTCAGAATGTCCTGTAGCTGCTTGAAATTGCCTTGTATTTCCGATAAATCATCAGCCATGTACTGCAGCGTATTGGTAAAGGGTTTGGCCATCAGATCGAAGCGTGTCTTCGTCAGATTGTAGGTTAGCTCCGTGGTACAGGCAAACACTCTAGCCACCTCACCCGCATTCCGCACCAGATTATCAATGGGGCCAGCAATGATCATCGCAAATGCAGCCGCACGGAAATAGCGACGACCCGCCAGGCCCAGCAGACCCTCGAATATCAGCAGAGTCACCGCTCGAGCAGTGCGGCTGACCACATAGAGGACTCCGTTGAGCAGCAGGAATACCACTGTCACCTTGTCCTCTCCCACAATGTGGCCGTAAATTTTGCTTAAATTTATGTTGATCGAAATTAGCAGCCACATCAAATATGCCAGCAGAACACCAAGCACGAAGCTGGCAGCGATCCTCAATACCCGAATCCAAGGGGTAGTCTCTTTTTCGTGCCCATAAAGAACACAGTACATCGGCTTGCATCCCTTGGCAGTCCCCTTGCGAAATTGCCTCGTTATGTACAGCAGCATTTTAAAACCAGATATTAAGTTTTAAGACAAACGGATCAGAGCTTCTTTTTGACTAGAACAAAACAACTCGACTGATATTGACTACAGTTTTAAAGCATTCGTATTTCGCTGACTTTAATCGGAAATGGAAAATGAAAACTAGATTGACTTTTTTAGGGAGACGGACACGCACCATATCTTTGTATACCTAATGCAGTCGAATATTCCGCCTACAATAAATTACAATCGAGACTACAAGGACTTCAATTAAAAAGCTAAAACTAACAATATGAAATAACTAACATGATATATAAGTATTGAGTGACTGTGACCCAAACAATTTTACTATGTATTTATAAGCACTAACCATATATATTATAATCATAAAAAATATAACTAAATAACAAGAAATTAAATTCAAGTCTGATAAATGAAAATGAAGTAGACCACTGATTGGGTGCAGTATCCACTTTGTTCTATCATTTGAACAACAACAGACACCAAATTGATTTTAACAAAGCTAAAAATCATTCCAAAAGCGCACATTATTTTTACTCTATACATCACACTGGTAGCTGGAGTTCAAGGTTAAGCGGAGGATTAACACAATGAGCTAAAAATGGCCAGGGGAAGCGGTATTAAGCTGCCTCAATTGACGCAGCTGCACTTAAAGCTCAAGAAGTGCGATGGTTTTAACCGTTTTATGGCGCACTCAAAACTGCCTCAACTGTCTCAACTGCCACACGCAGCATGCCCCATGCAGCACCAGCAATTCCCCAGTCTTCCTCTTTTTTGGACTGCGGGCCCCGTTGTCATTTAAGAGCAGCCGCCCCAACAGAGACTGTAAATGACTGCAGCTCAGACGATGCGATGCGCTCGTTAAAAATGCCACACCAGCAGACCAGACAAGTCCACACATTCCCAGACCCAGACCGAGTCCCAGTCCCATGCCTAGACCGGACCAGACACAACAACCTGAATAAGACGCGGCCAGTACTCATCAGTTTAATGTACGCAGTGTGCGAAGTCCTTGGCGAAACGAGCCCGGCTCAGAGCTGAACTGAACTGAACTGAAGCTGCATGTAATCCAATTATAATAGAGCAAAGGAACTTTTGCACCTGCCTTGGCTGGCAGCCACCAACTCGTGCGGTGAGGCTAATTCTAAAATAAAAATTGATTACATGCGTGTGTCTTGGTTGCAATGAATAAATTACCAGGCTGGGAATAGCAGCTTGTTTGTTTTGCAGGCGAACGTTTAAAAATTTATGAACTGCACCGCTGGGCGATGAAATGCTTCAGCACAGGCAACCACTCAGCCAAATACTACAACCTACCAACTGCTAGCCACTTCCAATCGCCAGTTCCAAATTGGTGCAGTTTGCTCGACGAGCTTGGCGATGCTACTCGGTGCATATTAAACAGGCAACAGGCTGGCAGTTTCCACCTCGCAGCGGCGGCACTTCATCAGCAGGAATCGTGCTAAAAAATTGATTGATCCTTAAAGTGCAACTGAAATGGGCTGGATACTCGAAACTGCGATTCGGGACCCAAAGCTCTTGGCTGGCACTTTGACGACATTATCTCATTGGTGTGGGATGTGGGGTGTGGGGTGTGGGGTGTTTGGTGTGGCTGTCAGATGCTCAGCGCACGCATTAAAACAATTTAAAATTCCAAGAGACTAACACAAAAGTTGCACAGTGGTTCAAATCAGTGTATTTGTAATTTTAATTAATTATCA
Organism: Drosophila fungiperda; assembly: GCA_035042345.1. NCBI lineage: Eukaryota > Metazoa > Arthropoda > Insecta > Diptera > Drosophilidae > Drosophila > Drosophila fungiperda. The sequence continues at coordinate 5,160,758 of JAWNLM010000021.1, forward strand.
ACATATTTAACTACAAGCACGTACAAAATCCTTATAGCTAATATTATATATATTTTCACATTCAAAGTAAACTTTAACTTTACCCACTGTGAATCGGGTTTAGGCCAGCTGAAGTAACCTTTAAATGCATGAAATTGTCAAAGCAACGTCTATGCTTTAAGTTGCCGGCCATAAAATTGCTTTTGGCGCAGACAAAAAAGGAATCATTGCCAGCCAACAGGGATCGGGGAACTCCGCCCCCCTGTCAGACTGACCGACGAGTCATGCCAGGCAGGCAGTCAGTCAACTCGAAAACCGAATGAATGATGAATTGCCTGTCACTTGCAATTTTTGTAGCAGACAAAACACAGCTACAATGTCGTGCTTCGTATTCGCCTTGTTTAAATTTTTCATGTTTTTCTAAGTCGACTACAGCGCAAAAGGGCAAGGATCTGGATGGCAACTATAATGCTTCATGGTGACAATGCTCTCAACTGACTGCTGACTGCTTTTATGGAATTTGCGTTAAAAAGGCGGCAACATCATTGTCAAGCGACGCGTCACCAGCTTTTCGATGCTGGCCCAATATTTCGGTTTGATCAAAACCGCAAAATTTAATTGGGCGGCAACGGCTCAAAATATGAAATATTTTTGTCGAAAATATCGAAGAATTATGTCTGGAATTTTGAAGAAAGGCTTAGAGAAACAAACTTTAATAATTAGCAACGAAAAAGGATAATTAACGTTATACATTACATATACAACACTTATTAGAGTGCTCTACCCGAAAATTTCCAATAAAGCTGTATTTTGTGTATACAAAAGTCTTAGACGAACCTTGATATTCGAGTACCAGCTCATCATCTATACTTACTCTAACTCAAATATTATTCAAGCACGACATGTCCAGATAACTTTTTTTAAGAATTCTTAATCCTTACACTTAATACGGTTTTAGGATATAAGCAAGTTCATATTCATCATAGTTTTATTCACAGATAAGCATTTATATTACATTTCGTATAGTTTATTTATGTTTTGAAAAAGTCCCTATAATGATTTGTATTATTTAATTACATCTACGAAAGTCGTTTTATCTAAGATCTTTTTGAAGCAACGAAAGAGTCTCGCCACCTGCTATTAATTAAACTAACGTTTTTAGCTGACAACTTGAAGCCAATTAGCGCCAGTAATAAAATACAATAAATCAGCCCAAATTAACCAAAGACAACAACAGCAAAAGCAACAAAAAAGTGTACAAATAAAATTGTACGCAGTGCACTCGGCGCATTTGTCAAAGAATTAACCCTTTGCAAAGAGGTTAGAAAAATAGCGGCCAATATGAAAATGACATTAGGCAAGCGTCGCCAGACTGTGGCTAGACCGAAAGCAGACAGGGGAGAAATAGAGAGGGTGACAAGGAGAGGGGAATAGTCAAGAGGCAGGCAGCTGGGGAGGCTCGCGGTTCAAGCCTGTTTCTATGTCCGTGTTGGCTATCTACACGCAAAACCACTTTTAACTCGTTTACTTTATTTATGGCCATAATTTGTTAAGCAAAAGGTCGAAAACTAAACTGGTGACAAGAGGGCGCAGCTCGCGGTCGGACTCGGACTCGGACTCTGACTCGGACTCCGACTAGGAATCAGTCGCGAACGTATACGGCAAGGTGCGATGCATAATTAAGATAATAAAATATTAATTAATATTAAGTTCATCCATATGCAAACACAGTAGGAGCAAGGCCCAACGAAAACACAAACCAAGTACAAACATTTGCATTTTGCTCTGTCCGATCATCATCACGTTGTTTGGAATGGGGAATGATAATTCGAGTAACGTCGCCGCCGTTGATAGCCTCGTTATTGGCACTAGCGACACAAATGAGACTCACCTTAATTAATTAATTAAAAATGCACTGTGAGTTTTTCATTTCCTTTGGCAGGCTTTATGCAAATCCCAAATGCCTCCACATCAGCCAAACAAAAACTCTGTGCACCTTTCCGAAATAGACGTCATCCCCCATCATGGGAATCCAGCAAGTGAGTGGGTCCAAAGGGTTTCTCGAGTGTGTTGCGATGCGAAATACGCGGGGACAACATCCGTTCAAAAATGTCAATCAGAGAAGAGAATTAAAGATACCCTAATGAACGCAAGGTATATTTTTATTCATTCGCATCACATTAACAGTAATTTAATTTGAAAAAACAAATGTAGTGAGACAGTAAAGTTTAAGAGAAGCAATTTCTTTAAATTTAAATATATAAACATGAAGTAATATTATAATACTCAGCACCTTTTGAGAAGAGCATTTATATATCGGCATAGCAATATTTTATCTTTCACAATTGTTTGGAATACGTTTTCGCCTAATGGAAGTTAGCTGTTTGCCTTCGGATTAGGAGCATATTCCCAATTAGAAAATAAATATAAATTGAAAAAAAAACCCCAAAGCGCAAAATGTGATACATTGTGGTTTTTGAAGTTGGCATCTTTCACAGCCCACAATTTATTTGGTCGTTGGTATTTATAGATAATATTTGGTTGTAGCCAGGCGCTTAATCACTTTACCTGTCACATATGTGGGCTTATAACTGCTGAATACTTCTCCCCCTTGGGCAATTTTGAACGTCAATCGGGCCGTGTCAGAAAGCGAAAGCAGCGAACACTTCCCGTAGCAGCACTCAAATTATTTTTAATCCAAATCTTTTGACACACAATAATTGAGCCGCCACAGTAGACTGAAGTCCGAGATTCGCCCAATGATTGATGACGACCCGCGTCCAGTTCTGCTTGGATTTTGTGTTTGTGCTGCATTAATTAACTAATTTTGTTTTTTTTTTGGTGTTTTGTTTATTTGTGCTGGCCAGTGTTTTGATTCGAAATTTATGCAGACACACTTTTTTAATTCTGTTGCTTTTGCAGAAATTATGTACATGCAGAGCCCATGTCACAGCCTTATCGCCAGCTTTCACTCTCTCCCCTCCAATTTTGTTGTGTGTTTTTGGAAAACGCATTGTCATAATTCACGCATGAGGCACGCCTCTGGCGATTTGGGTGTGAGTTGATCAATTGTGGGTGTATTTGGATGGGCTTTGATGGATTTGGACAGCTAATGCCAACAAATTGCATGAACGATACTTGACTTCGAGCTTGTTCTTCATTGCACCATAAATTTCGTCTATATTCGCATTAGTGTTTCAGAAATTCAAAAATTTGTGCATAATGAATTTGCAATTCTAATGGTGCAGCTGCCCCAATACAGAGCAACAATCAGTTTTAATCAATTCGAGCAAAATGAAATGTTTGTAATAAACTGCATATGGATTATGTTTGCTATCGTAATCATAAATTGTAATGTTTTGACTTTTCAATTGACAGTTACAGCCAGAAACTGTTTGACATATCTTTATGGATTTGCAGTGCACCAACTATAAATTATGGGATGTTCTTGTCTAATTTTGTATTTGCTTTAGTTATATATAAGAACATTGGAATTTTAGCCATAGCTGATTATATTTAATATAAAACTAAAAGTATTTGAAGGTATATTTAAAAAAAATTCTAAAAATGAACTTGATATCTCATTTATTTTATATTTATATTATATTTTATATTTATATTATATTTAAATTATATATGTTTTATTTTATATAATTTAATATTTTCATTATATTTATATTATATTATATATTTATAATATATTAATATTATATATATATTATATTTATATTATTTTGTATTTTTATTATATTTATATTATTATATGTTTTTATGATATTTATATTATTTTTATTATATTTTTATTTAAAGTAATGAACTTGCATAGAATATTAACTTTCAATTTATCTGCACTAATGATTGTTAACCTCATATGAAACCAGTTGGACTAACCACAAAAGCAGAGAAAATGGTAAATTGAACCAGCTACTGTGCCTGTAATATTTATAGCCAAATCGTATATCATATTTCCGAAAACCTTCCCATATTGCATTGAGTGATGCTATTGGCATTGACAATCAACATTTGAGCTGTGGGACCAAGCGGGAATTCGAATTCGATGTGATCGTGTTTCCATAATAACTCTCAACTCTTGACACACATTTCATAATTCATTTTCGATAGACTCTCACTTTTATTTATTCGTTTAGCACATTAACATTGAAAAAGCATCAAGCATTGCTCCGCCCCTTTCGAATAGGTTGAAACCCATCCAAATGAAGAGGTTGAGCACCTGATGCTGCCCTACAGGCATAAATATTGGTAACCACAGTTGAAAGTTAAAATTTATTACGAATTAAAATAAATCAAAATGAATAATCAACCGCAAAAGCCAAAAAAAAGAAACAAATTGAAAAAGTAAATAAAACTGTGGCGGAATTCACATATGTCTTCAATATATTTACATTTATATATATATATATATATATATGAGTATTTTTACTTATATATGTATATGAGAAGCAGCTCTAATGGAAGGGACAAATAATGTCTCTACGAGGCAACTTCGGATAAATAACATTTGCATTTTTAGTGCAACGTATACCGTAATAAAAATGATAAACGTTAATTTTTGTCTCTGCTGCTCGAGAGGAAATTGTAACTGGAAATGATTTGTCAAAGTTGAAAGCTGATACAAAATGTTCACATAAATATGCACATGCACCGGAAGAGAAAACACAACATAATTAAATGATTTCAATTTTAATTTAAAATTCAAATCAAGAGCATTTTTTCTGAAAGTTTCTCGCCTATGTGTCATCGAGTAGATAATATAATTTCGAGTGTTTTCCGTTTCTGGTACTAATTGTGAATAAAAATAGAAAATCAATTTACTAAAGAAATATTTTAGAAACGTTTTCAATCGAAAGGGTTCATGGTGCGTGATTGTGTGAATTAAATTTTTGTATACATTTACAGTGTTGGGTTTTCTGCGAGATTCTTTTTATCCGATTAATATTTTTAAATGCGTTTTGTACTCTTAAATTACAAAAATTTTTAATTTGTACTGAATCAAATTTCCATAGTTGTGTTGTGTAAGAGATTGCAAATATAGAAAAATTTAAAAGCATAATTTATTTAAGATATTAATTATCTTATTCAAAATCTAAATTTTCAATATTTAATAGGTATATATATATTGATTTTACCATATATTTAAATATTATATTATAATATATTATTTCATAACAGTGTTGATCGTGCATCTTTATTTTGAACTGTAGATTTTCTTATCGATATTTTAATAGATTCTTCTATATCAATTTTAAAGACGTGCACTCCCAGGTCAATAACGAATTGAAATTCGATATCAAACAAAAGCAAAGATGTTGAAGAGTCATTGGATAAGAGAAAATGCCAGCTGCCCGCTGTCCCCGGGAATCAATGGACTTGCTTACATTTTTAAATAAAAAATACAAGCCAAGCCTTAATGGCGATGTAATAAAAATCTCAGCAAGAATAAAATTTCGGACACTTTAAAGTTGCAACTAAAAACCGACAAATTTGAAACCATATAAAACTGAGTGAAGTGCTTTTATGAGGCATGGGGCAGCATTAATTATGTGCGTGCGATGAAGACGATGTCGGGTAGGAAATAATCCCAGCACGTCTCATTTTGGGACTGCATTTCCAACTGTCAAATGTCAGTCGCTGTTCAATATCGTTTATCAAACGTTTATCGCTGATTTTCATAAACCCTGTCCAGCGAGCAACGGGGCACACGCATTAATCATTGCTGGCGGTCATTTTGGGCATCGCGGTTCGTCATGCTGTGCACTTGATTTGGTTCATGCAGCTCCAACCGCACCACCCCTTCTTTCTCTTCCTTCGTCGGTGAGGGGCGCATTAAAACTTTTGGAGTCAGCAGTCGCCAAAATAAAAGAATATCAATCAGAACAAACTGCGACCGCTGCTAAATGCACAAAGACCGCAGACTAATTAAATTAATTGAGGTGATTTTTGTCGTAGATACTAAGTCCCTTCCTTCCACTCTACCCGCACCTAACAAAGTTTCACCATCTGAAAGGGTATTCGGCTTTAAAATGCACTGCATTTTAGTGCAATTTGTAGAATTTTTGCACTTATATTAAGTACAAGCGATATTAAAAGCCGGGAACGGTTATACTTACCAAATTAGAGAACATAAAAATGATTGTGTTTATAAAGAAAGTTTTTACCAAATTGATTATTTGGAGTATTATGGTACTATTAACAATGACTGAACTCGCATTTAATTTAATTAAAATACTTAAAAATGCTACTTATAATAGTAATGAAAACCGATTACAATTCAAAGAGCATCTCAAATTCGTCAGTCCGATATTGTTGCATTTGCTTGCTATTTGTATTCCATTTTTTTAAGGCACAGTGGACATATGCTCGATGCATGTAATCCATCGATATTAATGACCGGACATATTTTTACCAGATATGGTTCTTGTTTTTGCTGCTTGATTGAATGGGTATTCATATTTTTTCCAATGGGGGACTCTGAAGCCTCTTTTTATGACCCATTCGAATTCATAACAATAAAACCTTTGTTGGTTTTGGCTTTAAGCGTTCGTGTCGCGGCATGCTTTATTGCATATGTTATAAAATATTTAACGCATTCAATCAGAATATTTGCTTGCATTATCAATCCTTGTCTGAGATTACAGTATTAACACAGAGAAAATAAGTAATAAAGAATGTGTTTTGTACTCTTAGCTACAAATATATGGCGGCATCATAATAAACGAACAAAACTTTAAATATATCACATTCATTTTAAATATTAATAGACTTTTTTTTAAGGCATTAAATACTTAAATTTTAATTTGTTTAAGTCTCTTAAAAATCAATCATCATTATATTCCTATTTTGAATGTTTTAATTTGGTTTTATGTTTACCAAAATTTAATATTTGAAATCTATCCGTTTATAGAATAATCAAAATAATCGGTTTAAACTGCGCTTAGCATTTAGTTAATTGAATATGGTTTTACACACATAATATTAAATCAAGAGATTTTCTATTTTATATTTTATATATACGCCAAACTCGCGCTTTAATCTCTTAAAGAGAGTAGGATTATATCCTGTGGAATAAAAACTTACCAAGCAATGGATATTAGCTTTTCGAAGCTGTCATCCTTCTGTTTCGATAAATCAGTCCAATTTTATCAATTCAGTTAAAACATAATATATTCGGAGGTATATAATAATCTCGGTTTTGTAATATCCGCTGTTAAAATCAACGTATGCTGCGCTAAATGTTTTGTCTGTTTGAATGTTTTGGCAAGTGGTGCAGTGTCAACAGCATTCGATTAATAAATAATGCAATTGAATTGCTGGCTGGCAATTGCTGAGTTGCATGCCGCAGTCAACATGGCGCAACATATTTTACAGACGACACCAGCAGAAAAGGCAACAGCAACAACAACAGCAACAACATCAGCAACAACATCAACAGCAACTGCAATGTGAATGCTGAAAATGTTTAGTTTTAGCACCGCAGGTGGTCAGCAGACGGCGGGCAAAAGGGACACGCCACACGGCAGTTCTTTTTGTTTCGGTGTGCTCCAGGATAATGACAGGCCAACAACAGCAGCAACAACATTAATAGCAGCAACACCAACAACATGGCAAACGGGATGAGCAGAAACAAAACCAGCGAGGCATTGCCATTGGAGGCGATTGTCAATTGTTGTTGTCAATTACGTGAGCAAAACATGCACCCGGCCAATGTATGAATGAAACCCACGGCACATCGGTTTCAGTCTTCCTTCAGTCTCCCTGCTCACTGCTGCTGCTGTTCCTCCACCTGCTGACCACAACATCGAACCGAAAATTTGTATTCGAAATCATCATGTCAATTGCCAGGCAACGGGCCGGAACCAGCCAAACAAATGCAAAGCACCCACAGCACAAAGACCACTCCTTTGCAGCAGTTGGTAGAATTTTAGAGTACTTAGATATGAGAGCGCACATCACGATTAAAACCCCAGTTGCATAGATATATGTCTTAAGACTAAGATTATTCGATTATTATCTAAATTAGATAATATGTTGCTAAGTATGCTTCTTCCTAAATAATTACCTATATAAATTGTGTAATTTCGGATATATTTTTGAGGATGTGTTCTACATTTGACATGAGCTCATCTCTACTGTGTAGTTGCCTGCTTAATTGGCCAGCCAATTGTTGTGGGCCTTGTCAGTTTGAGATAAACCATTTGTGGCGTGCAACAGCATTTGTCAATGTGTCAGAACAGGCAACTGTCATCGAGCTACAATAATTCCGGGTGGAGCAGCGTTTGGAGTGGGTGGTAGCGGACAACTTCATGGAGGTGCTGCTGCTGCTGTGTTGCTGAGGCAGCTAAAAAGTCTTTCTCTCAACAGCAAATAAGTTGCTAGTCGCTGTTAGTTTTTTGCGGCATCAGCATAAACTGAACCCGCTCTGACCTTTTTAATTAAAAATGGGCAACATTGATCCAATTTGGACTGCAGCTCGATTCGGCATTCGTGCTGCATTCGCATGCTAAAAATTGCAACAAAATTACATGAACCACGTTTGTCCGTCACCCCCACTCCCTCCATCAACCAACTTAAGGCTGACGCGACAAGGATTTGGCTGCACTTAAGCGAAAGAGAATTGTTATCTAATGTCTGAAGGCGAAGGGTCAACTGCAGGCACAGCGAAGCAGTCACGCAGTCAACGTCACCGACCGGGAATTGAAACACGAGCGCGAGAAAAGTGTTAATAAATTGAAGCCAGCCAAGGACTGGACTAGCTCTTCACAGGCAGTATTGTAGCAGTATTGCAGACGGGGAACCGAGTCAACGTTTCGTCGTATTGTACAAAATGAAATTACACTCTTGCCGGGTCGCTGCTCGATGTGCCAAATAAATTTGTTTAATTTCCCACTCGATGTGAACGCTACACCGAGAAATATTTTATAATGCCGACAACACTTGGAGTGCCGCAGCGGGGTGTGCAGCCTTGTGGTACTGGACAAGCGACTGGGCGATTGAAACGTGCCTGGGATTTTCGTTGTCCGTCGGGCCCCAACTCAACCTGACTAATTAGACGCGTCATTGTAGCCCGATTGGATTTGCATTTGGATTTGGATTTGGATTCGGCACTCTTCCAATTGGCATTGTTAATGAGCGAACCATGGGGCTGCTCGCCTTTGCGCCATTTTACATGCGACTGGTCTGAGTGGCAAGTTTCCTAAATGGCAACTAATTGGCATTTAACGTGGCCAAAGTGGCGGAGTTACATTAAGTGCACTTTTAAGGTTGCTCCACTGCTAACCCCACAATGCCAGTCAGACAGTGGAGAATGCAAATTACGTGGACTCTACCTTAACAGCCCTGGCAAGACATGAATAGCCAACCAATGTTGAATCTTTTCTTTTAACCATTTATTTATGATGACATAGTATTCAATTAAATTTAAAATATTATTAAAATTAAGAATTTTTAAAATAAAGAATATAAAAATAAAAAGAAAATTATTTGATCAATGCTTAAATAAGCTTTTATTGAAATTAAATGGTTTTTGACCTGATGGGATGGAAAATGAAAAATCTACATAAATCCAATTATAATCATTTTCAGAGCATATGTCACAAAACAATACTACTCCTGACATAATCCTTACCATAATCATCTCTTACCATAATCATCTCAGTCTCTTGTTCAAGAGGAATGTCATATATATTTCAATGTTGCTCAGATATATTTATGATATGTATTGCAAATTCTCATTTATATAATTATAATGTTTTTTTCTGTCCCTGATTATTTGCGAATCCATTGGCTTTATACAAAATTCTTTTTCATTATTTTGAGTACACATAAATAATGGCAATTGGCTTTTGCTGTTATTGTTTTCATCATCGCATCTGCATCCCATTTGTATTTAACATATTATTCATATAATATCAATTAGTTGCATATGTGCGCCAATCTCCCGCATGTCCAAGCACTGCGAATTATTGGACGATGTCGAGCGGGCAGATATCCGGATGGTGTCCACTCTTCTGGCCTTGTCAATGGCAAACGAATGAAAGAGCTCACTCGATTGACTGTTAATGCCGACTACGTCGACGATGATGATGATGCTGCCGGAGCATGACGTAGATATCGACGACGATGGCGACGTTGACAACGACAACATCAATGCCTGGACAGGAAACGTGGTCCAATGTGTTAACTATTTTCTTTTTTGGCTTTCTCAGCCACACAAAAAGCTCATATTATGCCAATTTTTGTGTCCCCTTGTAGAAAACTGAATGAAATTTAACGAGCTGTCCGAGCACACACTCCGCACACACACAAACACACACACACACACACACCGCACACACAAACATACACACTCAAACACACATACACGTACATCCATACAGACATACATGCATTAACCAATAAACAATGGGACAGTACAGATGTGTCCATTAAAAGGATTCCTATTAATGGCTCATTTCATCGACACACTGAAAAGCCATGGCAACCAAAGAAGCTACTTAATTGCATTTTGCCGGATAAAATAACACCTAGTAAGGATAACTAGATAATCCTTTAGTAAGGTTACCACAGACCAATTTGTTATTAATTCGGAGCTTACTGAGAGTAATTTAATTACCTTTAATATTATAAAAATTGTGTAAAGGTTTCATGTATAAAAAATATCTAAAAATGTCAATAATATCAGAACTACTCGGTTTGGCTTACGAATAATCTTTGATTGGTCATTGGTCCATTCTCAATCTAAATCTCAATAAAATTTGTGTATTGCTTTATTAGAAATAACAAAATAAGGACAGTTCTCTGTAGTTAAAGAGTCAAAAATTATCTGCCTGTTTAAAGGTAATCCAGATGAAGTGTATAATTCCTCTTTATGATTGCAAACCAATTATCTACCGAATTTTAATCTGAGCTTAACCAAATTAATATACGGCATCAGTTTTATTGATAAAATCAATTTGTAGTTGGTGTAGCTGTAAGTGAAAATACCTCGTTGTGTTCAAGAAAATATTCTTTACTATCACAAAGCTTGGGATGTGCAGGACTTAGAAAGATACATTTGAGTTTCTCTGCATTTACAATTATGGCGTTCATATTAATTGCATTAGATTTTTGAGATTTTTGAATATAATAAAGTGGTTTTGGGTTGAAAATAATATGTTTAAACATTTTAGCTATTAACATATTTATAATAAAATACTTTTGTTTTAGATTATCCTGGATAAATAAATTTAAAATAAGAAGTGGCTTTCTTCAATTCATTTTCCAACCTTCTTTATGTTCTGCGTTTCTTCACAACCGATTTTATATATAAGTAGTCAAGAAATCGTTGCGTCCCACTATGTATAGACAATATTCGAGGACCGGCAAATATTGTATATTGCTTAATTATGTATGCAACAAACGTAGCAGCCTCAAAAACTGAAGTATACTCCGCCCTCTCGCCCACTCCCCTTTTCGTCCGTAGGTATGCTTTACTATGCACCCCACCCGCCGGTTGTTAGTTTTTGGCTTAACCTCTTGCCAATTTAAAATTGGTTTGCCTGGTTTGGTATGGCAAGTTCAAATATGCACAAACATTTGTTCAAAGGCTAAAGATTTATCTCGCCTGTTGTACGGTAGACACCCTGTGGTTCCATTCGGCTTTCACGTCTGCTTCCGTTTCTCGATTTCTCGTGTCTGTGCTGGGATTGGCTCTGCCATCCACCCTGCCACTCCGCCAGCTGAAGCTCGGTCTCTGAAGCCGTGCCGTGGAGTTTGCTACCGGGTCTGCAACTCTTTGGGTATTCATATGAGCGCACCGATACAAATCTGTGAATTTCAAGTGCAAAACTTGAATATGCAATTGAATTCTTTCAGCCTGCTTTTTTTATGCTTTTATTCCCTGCTCTCGCTGCTGGAAATTGTTTGATAGCGCGCAGTACTTTTTGACTTGAGACACCATGTGGAATATGCTAAAAGCTGAAATGTCTTTTGTAGCTGGCACAGTGATACAGCAAAGAGCAACGACAGACATATCTTGTTAATAAGTTCCTTAGAAAAATAGTTAATAGTTTAGTCAAAATCATGAGTAGCTATAGGTCCATGCCAGACTATAAATTGAAAAAAAATGCCTCATGGCAACATTCTGTAGTTTAGATATACGAATTTATTGAATCCATATCGAAATGTCATAATTTATCCATTGTTTAATTCAGCATAATTCAAAATTTCCATTTAGATTGAACAGCTGAATTTGCATTGATTTTAAGCTCAGTAAAATCACTAATTTGAGCACATTGCTGTGGGGCACATAATGCATTTGCCTTTGACTATGCCTATGTTTGGGCCGATGTTAAAAATCATGTTGTTCGCTCCATTGTCAGACTGTGAGTTTGATTGGCTCCTATTGGCCGAAATACATTTGTCCAAAAAGCTTTTAGAGTATCGAGCTGAGAATTCAGCTAACAATTGGAGCTTGTAGAGAGTGGCTCGCCTTGTTGCTGGCTGTCGCCGTTGGTTCCATTGCCAATTTGCATATTCACGCTGTGGATAAAAATCAAAACAGTGGGTGCCGTTACTGCCACTGAGGCAAGCGGCATGCTACATCCAAACGGCAGCGAACGAGATGCAATGACAACAACGACAACAGCAACCACGACGACAACGACGACAACGACAAGGAGAGGAGGACAAACGCCAAGGCAATCGATGAATGGCACCGAGAAATGCAAAATGTGCCTGCTGGGCAGCCATGAAACCAGCAACCCCAAACCCGAGGCACAAGCTGATATCGCGGCCAAAGTGTAGCCAGCCAAACAAATTCAAAAATGTTTGGTGAATTTCAATTGCTGACAAATTGCGAAAGCGCCAGCGATGCCAGGAAGCGAGAGCAAATGCGCCGCAGGACAGGTTCAAAAGCGAGCATTGAGGATGCCACATCGATGAATACAACAACAACAACAACCACAACAAAGATGATGATGATGACGACGACGGAGCTGTTGATATTATTATTAGTACCGGTGAATGCCAAATTGTCCTTAAGGATATAAATGGAATTTGAAATTATTTTATCAACATTTTTGATTGCTTCCAGACGAACAATTGCCGCAGACAGGACAGCATAGGACACCGATGGACTCACTCACAGCTGCCAGATCTACGTATTTTAATAATATGCACAAAAGTTATGAATTCGTCTGCCAACAAAGCAACCCGACAATGACGATGATGGCGATGATGAGGATGATGAGGACGATGGTGCGGATAAGTGCCAGCAATACGTTCTCTGGTTTAGCAAATTGTGGAAATGATAAATTTTAGAGTGCCTTCACATTCACTCGAACATAAAGTTGGCCATGAGTTTCGAGCGGTTCATTGTCCCTATGCTAATTATTATTGCATGGCGGCATCTCTGGCGGCCAGGATTTGATTTAAGCTGATAAGGAAATTGCTTAGAATTCTTAATAGGGCCAATGGTAAATGGAGCAGAAGTTATAACTTGGTTAGCTAACCACAGCAGCAGCCTATTCTAAGGGTTTTGAGGTGTTAAGCTGCTGATGGATTTTTCAGTTGCCCCAAAGATCGGGGCAGGTCAGGTGCTCATTGAAAAAAGTTGACAATTTGGCTCTGAGGAACCCGGCACGTGTTAGATGTCCTGCATATTTCAATTGATTAGTCCGTGATTTCGTTCAGCTGAATGCATTAATGGCCACTGAGTTTTTATGTGAGTTGAATAATTTTGATGGAAGTCTTTTTGCTTTAGTTGTTGAATTCAATAGAAATAACTTCAATTTTATAGCTTGTGAATATTATGAAATACTTTTCATTTGAGTGGGTCTTTTATAAGTGATTTCTTCCATTCTTGTTATGCTTTTTAACAAGTGACTTTTAGATATATATAGTAAATCCAATTTATAGTAGTTTCGTACTATTTTGGTCAAATATTTGTGTTGTGTTTCATAAGCAATTTTATGCAATGTGTCATCAGTTTTTGGTCAGTCTGGCAAGTGGAAATAACTAGAGCATATAGATATATATTATTTATTGTTGTATATTATTGTCTGGTGCTAATGCAATACAAACAAAGCACTAATTTAAATGGATATCTCATCAGTGTTATGACAGTTAAAGTTTTGATATGCCACGAGCTCCAAGTTGGTTTTGAGTGGCTGTATGTTGGGCATGTGTGTGTGTGTGTGTGTCTATATTTTAGAAATTCATTGGCAAAAGACAAATACACATATGCAAATAGGCTGCGCACTCAAAACTAATGTACTATGCAGAGCAATCGCTCCATCTGCCTGCAGTTGATTGTAAATGAAGTGGATCCATTCTCATCCCTTGTACAGAAACCCAAATAGACTCACACTTAAGCAAGCACAGCATAAATATTCAATTTAAATTATTGCCAAATTGGCTTTCACGAATTTCCATTATGCACTTATTTCATTTTCGAAATTTTGACTACGAGGATGATAACGTCTAAGAGCAGTTGGCGTATGCAAATTCCATTCTATACGTAGACAGTTTGAATCCCACTCATCAATAAGCAATTCAATTTGTCAATCGTCTTTCTGCCTACAATCAACAGAATCCATCAGCTAGAATCATTGTCCTTGGAATGCGTTCATGCTACAATTAAAACGGTTCGTTACAGCAGAACAGAAGGACCAATTCTAGCCAGGAGCTGGCTCAGGAGCAACCGGAGCATTCCCATGCTAGGCTTGTTATTAAAATAAACACAGCTACACACACAATCACACACTCCTACACACACACACACACATACATCACTTACCCGTAGATTCACATTTACATTACATATGTGTACTGTCGTAAAATGCACATATAAATTGCATGTGTATTTATGCAGAGCGCATTAATAACGCTCATTCGTCCTGGTGTACATGTGGACGTAAGCTACAAGCATGCAAACCAGGACAGAACAGAGCCAAATGTATTCGAAATTAACCCAAGGGACGTTATGCATAAGTATAGATTGTAATTTGATTGTTCCAGTTAGTGTGGCCAGCTTGCGGTTATATTAAATAACGAATACTTCAATCGAATCAAACTCCAATTTGATAATGCGCAATTAATAATAAGCTAATTAGTGTGTAATATTGATATAGAGTAGATTTTACAATAGAGAAGAACAAAGTTGTGTGTGTAATTGTGTGAACAATAAATAGCCTGTTATCTATCATGCACTTTGATTGTTTGCCTATACTTAAGACCGATATGGGTTTTGTACGATAACTTACGGCATAGTCTTCGTCCATAGAAACCAACGATTTGTAGATTGACTTAATTATTTGTTGATTTAGAAATTAACTATTTTATATACTATTTGTTTCCTTTTCACACTTTTGTCATTTTAATTAAACTAAACTTAGTCTATAATGTTATTTTGTCTTAGTCTTCTAGTTCTCTTCAAATTAGCTCTCTATAATGTATATTGAAAGTATTTTCTATTCTGATATTTTGTAAATAATATATTTTTTAGAGAAGTTTAAAATGTAGGATTGTAATTGTGCTGTTTATAATTAATATAATAATATAATT
Source organism: Drosophila fungiperda (assembly GCA_035042345.1). NCBI lineage: Eukaryota > Metazoa > Arthropoda > Insecta > Diptera > Drosophilidae > Drosophila > Drosophila fungiperda. The sequence goes on from JAWNLM010000021.1 coordinate 5,176,298, forward strand.
TCATTGATAGACTAAGTTAAAAGTTTTGTAAATGCTCGGATGAAAAACCAAATTCCAAATAAACCATAATATCGAATAAAATGCTTACAATCTGATATCAACTCAAACGCTTACCCTATCTACGCTTAAAAAATACGTTAAAATTAAGTGAGTACAATAGTAAGAAAATTTTTTTATAATTATCAAACAGGTAAATTGTGGTTATCGAAAAGAATTCAAGCTGGGCCAAAATTAGAGAGTTTGGCTAACTTTCAATGACAATCACAAGACCTGATCAAAAGCACTGAGGTAGAACGGCTCTGCTGTTAAGCACCTGTAGACTTAAGCAGCCAACTAACTCACTTACACAGAGAGAAAACAACAACAACAACGACACTAACAACAATAGATTGGCCAAGCCGGCAAATCCAGATGAGGACCTGGTCCAAGCTTAAATGCACTTGCTGAGCATTTGATTTGTCACCCAAGGCGTGCAAATGATAATCGAAAAATCACTCATCTGTGCCTCTGTCCTTTCGTCCTGTTCATGTGTGTGTGTGTGTGTGTGTGTGTGTATATGTGTGCATGTAGTCATGTATGTATGTATGTAAAAGCAAAGCTGATTTGTCTGCTCGCTTGACTGGCCTGCTCTGATGTCCAGACTGCTGTCTGCCTGTCGTGTCTGTCGCCCTTTCATCTCTGACTGCCTGCATTTCCGCATCCGGTTTTGCATTTGACACCAGTGCATGGAACAGTAACTACTGCCGCCCACACACACACACACACACACACACACCTACCACATATCCACACACACGCACATCCTTTTTGAAGCAAAAACTTAACTGCTCGACACTTGTTTTGTGGTGTGTTGTCATTGTGTGGCTGCCAGTGCGTAGGTGTTGCTGCCGGTAGAGTCGTTTGCCAAACCCACTCCGCCTTCAGTTCGGTTGAACCAATCTGAGGCTCCAACTGGGCAAAAAGCTGTTGAAGGACATAGTGACATGTATGCAGCAGGGGAAAGCGAGCGGAAGGACAGCTGCCTTCTCATTTCAATAAAGGCCTTATTGGATTATTTGCCAGGGGTAAAAATCTGCAGAACATTTAAGCAAGTACAATGGATCGACCAACTTTCCCAGTCTTAGATTAATCACAAAAGAGCAACACTCATGGCTTAAAATTTACCTTACTGAAACATTTATATAATATTGAGGTATTATCCCAGATTATTTGCCACTTTATAAAATTGAATTAAAGAAAACTGCATCATCCTCAATACAAAACAAAACCAGAATGTACGGTAATCTTTGTTACGTTGCAAATAATATATCCTCTTTTAATTAAAAAAAAATATTAAAAAGATACTTTTTTAGCTGTTAACTGATCGCATAACTTAAAGTTAATCTATCGACCACTACTTCTTATGACAGTTATATGATATAATCGAGCGAGAAAATAATTCGAGAACAAACTTTATCAGAGCAACAGCAGATCTTACATTAGAAAACTGAGAGAAAGATCTGCTAACATCAGTCATTTGCAATAGCAATAGCAAAAGCATAACAGTAGCAAATATACATTTTGCTATCTGTAGTTGTAGCAAATGCAGAAAGAACGAGAGCAATGCGATAGCAAAGCGGCAGTGCTATTGATATTATAATAGCACATTCAATGTGTTCTTCGTAGCTGCTCTCATTACGCAAGATATCGATTAATGATAACACCAACAGCACTGATGTGGGTAATCAGGAACCGTTGAAAAAACTTAAATCGGGAATCAACCCAAAAAGACGAAATCACCGGTTGATTTAAAGGGCTTTCTGGTTATTTTCACCATAAAATCAGATGATTTGGCTGCTCACAGCACCTCACAGCTATTCCTTCGTTTTTTGATGCCATCTTTGAATTAGGGGAGTTGCCACTGGCTAAACTAATCTTAATGCAGCTATTAAGCCACTGGAAACAAATTGCATGTTTGCGAGCTGTTTGACGCTGTGGCTGAACTGTGTATCTATTTGTCACCCGATTGAATAGAATATATTGGCTCTGTTCTAGATTTACAATTGACACGGGCATGGAGCGTGTGGAAAAGGTCTTTCAAATGCAACATGTTCTGACAAGGTAAATATTGAGGATGGTCTCAGCAGCCAGATTACGATGAATATTCTGTGGCCATATTCGTCAAGGTCTCGGGAATGCCAAGAAATAATACGAATACTGACATTATCAGTGAGGTCTTCGAAATACTCAAGCATATTGGCTGGATGCAGGCGACCATCGCCGGTAATGGAACGGAGGTATTTATCTTGGTATGCAGCTTCTCACTGATGATCAACACGCATTACAATCGCAAAGCACATGGCTTCTAGAACAATGGATCGAGTAGCAAAATACAGGAGTATTTCTTGAGAGTGATCAGCACAGTTGGTGGCATATATGGTGGAAAGTTTCATTTGTGGCACCAGCAATTGGACAAGTAATTAAGTGTGGAAATGTAAGTGTTTGCACAATTAGATTTTTGGTAGCAGTCAAAAGCTCATAGCTCGCAAACTCATCAAAAAAAGAAACTGAAAAAATTATATATTTATATTATATATATATATATATATATTAATTTGTCTAATATTAATTTGTCTGCTCGCTTGACTGGCCAGCTCTGATGTCCAGAATGCTGTTTGTCTGTCGCCCTTTCATCTCTGGCTACCTGATTTCCGCATAATAATATTGAAAGAGTAATTTTCGACCCAATTAATTATATATATTACAATATTTGAATAGCGACTACAAGATATTACCTAATAATAATATATAAAAATTATAATCACTTTAACCCTGGCTTTCATGGTATGAACACTAGATTTCTTCCTCGGTCAACACCAAAATAAGAAAAAATCAAGCAATGTTGAAATAAAGTTAAGGAAATTTCAGAAGACCTATTTAGATATTGTTGCCTCTGGGCGTCCTCCTTAGCCACGCCCCAGTAATAAAAAGTTATGGAAACAGAGCAAAATTTATGTGCCATTAACTCAAGTCTTTCCACAAGCTGCCTCAAACTACATTCAAGTTTAGTGGCATTTTGATATAGCCGCACAGAGGATGCCCAGTGCAGGCATAAAGCAAGTTCATTACTTCAATATTTTGGCCATATAGGATGCGTTCTGATCTAGGCAGGGGGTTTTGGGGGGCTGGCTTTGTGATTAGGCGGCAACTTCGTTTAAATTAAAATACTACAGCCAAGCTGAGGGGGAGCAAGCCCGAGCCGACCGGCCGTTCAACCAAAACACAGCGACCGTTATTGGATTTTCAATTGTCACCAAGAGCAGGTCCTGATGTGGCCAAAGTATTTCTGGCTATGCCCAAAACGAGACCAAATCCCTACAAGGCTCGCTGCATACATTTTGAATGTGTGTGCCGAGCCCTGAAAACCGCAAGTGAATGACATGGGATGACGTTGAATCCTGGCACTCGTTTATTTAGATAGGTGGTAGGGAGGGGGAGTGGTTAAGTGACAAGGGAGGGGGAGGGGGAGTCAGCCCTCATTTGATATTTGCTTGTCGGCGCTTTGTGCTCGGCTGCTGCTAATGAGGATTGCCGTATATGTGAGTTGTCTTCCTCGGCCCTTGTTTATAGGGGTTTATACATATATATATATATATGTGTGTGTGTGTGTGTGTTTGTTGTATGTGTGTGTCTTTTTATTGATATGTCGAGGCTGGCGTTAGAATTTTCATTTGCCTTGCCTATACCACCATATCAACATGTATGCATATTTGGAGTGAAGTTATTGGCCTGCCCGCACCATAATCCCGAATTCCCGTTAGACATTCACTCGAATTACAAAATGCCAAATTAAGAGCAAATTATTGTGTTTAGTCACTTTCTTTGGCAACTTTGTGTTGCAAACAGTAATTTCTACTTGGCCTGTTGTTGTTGGTTGGTTATTAAATAAATAAATAGTTATAGTTACAGTTATAAAGAAAAGTTGTTAATTAAGGAGATGCCTACAAGTTTGGAATTTTACTTATTGTTAGAGTCAGAAGTAAGTGAGGCAAAGTTTATTTTTCGGGCAGTTAAACATGCTAAAAAAAATATATAATATGAATTAGTTTATAGAAAAGTAAAAGAAGTGGATTTAAACAGATATGGAAAACTATTGGTTTAAATAATTTAAGTATTTAATTATACAGCAAATTGTATATTTTACACAACAATAAGCAATTTCAACAGGCGAGGGGTTGAAAGTGGGGATATTTCAAAATGCATATGATTTAACGATTTCCAATATACCAACAAATCGATCGAAGCATGACTAAGACAAAGCACAGCCCAGTCAATGACCTCAGCGTGCAACGCATGCCACTAAAAGGATGAGCAATTATGCGTTGTCTGGTGCATTAAGGGTCTCCTGCTCTTAACCATCAGACTCACCCATTCAGCTCAGCCCAGCAGGAGGCAGTAGGAAAGCAGAACTCATTAAAACTGCATGAATATAATAAGTCTTCGTTTGATTTATAAGCACTCATTTATTGCCCAGAAATACAGAAATACAGAAAGAAAGTAAAGGCAGTAAAACTTTTTGGCATATGGTCGTCAGATTTTGTGTTGCGGGTGGGTTGTTTGGTTGTCTACCAGAGACAGCTTCCAGACTAACCGCAGCAATGGCAATTTTCCTACATTATCCGACCATTCAGTGCAGAGATCAGGACTGAAATCAATTCCATTAGGATTATGAATGCAAACAGCAGGAAGCTGCGACTATAAACGCTCTTGTGTGCAAACATTTAAGAGCTAGTCAACTTGGTAAGGGTAGGGTATGGGGATTTGGATTAGGTTCAGCAGTGCTAAGCAATAACCATAATGCATGGCTGTTCCTCAACCGGCTTTCCTCCCCTTGGACTTGGACAATGCGGCGTTCTAAGACAATAATAATCATAATGGGCCAAGAAAAATTGCGTAGAAGCGTCTAATTTTTTGGCAGACGCCGGCAACTTGAACTCTGGATCCGCTCGCTGTTTGAATAGACCTATAAATCGAGAGTGAACTGGACAGCCGGCACATGTCCTTCGTCATATTTTACGCCGGCTTCATTAGTGCGTACATTGATAATTATGCAACGCGTAGAGTATCTCGAGGGAGGTTGCTGCAGCTGAGTCTTGGACTCCATCCTGCTACCCACCCATATGGGTAACGAGGGGAATGTGGATGAGGGTGTCAGTGACAGCAAATCCTCAGCGCGTGTCGGCATTTGGCATTGTGGAAGTATTTCCGGCCGCTGAATGGAGAGAGAGAATCCACCACCTCGACTCTGTCCCACAGGAGTCAGTCAGGAGAAAAGCCAGCGGGGCTAAGATGTGGCACTGAGCAAACTTTGAGCTGTTGCATTTAATGGTCTTGCTAAGGGGAGTGGCACCAGCTATGGGCACTTCTGGCCCAGCTTCCTCCAGCTAATGGCCAACTGCGACTGACAACAGCTGCGGATTTACAAGCGAATGCATATGGCTGCTTAATTTACATAAAAGGTCGCTCAGTCAACAGAAAAGCGAAAGAAATGCTTCTTGTCATTTCTCAAAGGCAATCGTAGGCAATCTTCTGTAACTGAAGCTTATTTCAATTCAACGCAGTCAAACAAAACATTCTCAAACCGGGTTTTCTGCCATATCTTACATGTCGCGTAAGGAAGGGGACTAGGAGAGAGAAAGTGGCAAGGTACGCGCTTCACAGCATACCAACACATTGCTTACTTTTGCCACCTTACAAGATTTTATTAGATTAAGTCTATCTTTAGCAAGCAGTGTGTTTTCTCAAAAATGTGGAGTCAACTTATATTTTGTAAAAATATTTTGTTTTTGTAGATTTCTCCGAGCTTTCTGAAATTCAAAATTAATAAGAACCAGCCTAACAATAATTAAATTTTTTTTTAAATATCAAGTTTGTCTTATATATTTGTTAAATCCTTTTTAAATTTTCGAACTACACAAATATTTTTCTGCCTGTCTTCAATTCTTTCACAACGTTTATCAAATATATATAAATTACAATTATTTTTTGCAGTCTTTCATATAAATCGCATTTTATATTATTTTATGTTAGTTGTAGTATTTTAATTGTGGAGAGTGAGTATATATTAAATTAATTAATCTAATTATAAGAAGCAGATTTTTATTGACTATAAAAAAGAAGAATAAGCTTATATTTAATTAAAATTGCTGATGATGAAATATATAAAATATTTGATTTCTGCTGTTTATTAATATAAACTTAATTAAATCTAGTCAACGAGCTTAAAGCGTGATATAAAACAAATTTTATCAGTGAAACCAAAGATTTTCGAATTTTTTTAAAAAGAATATGTGAACAACTAGAAGCTTGCCGGGAAAATAGCTTTGATATACGAAACTAAAGTTTCTGTGTGAAATAAATGTGATGCCTACTTGGAATGACGTGCAGCTGAAAATCCCCAAAAACAAAAACCCCTCCACAGGCACCTGCCAAAAGCTGAGTCGCAGCCATTTGGGCATAATTTACATAAGCCTATAAAGCTTAAGTCGCATTAGATGTAAGCCAACTGCTTGTAACCCCAGCCAAATAAAAAAAAAAGTCACAGAGAGACCAAATGTTTAGTTGCCCATGGCAAATGCAATTTTCGAATCCAGCAATAAGGCCAATAAACAAATACACTCTCCCCAACAATAACACACCACGTAAAAAACCAACAACACCAAGTTTTGTAACATGAGCTTTATGGGCACCAGGGGCTACACTTTAACCCCTCGACCCAACCCCACCTGGTGTCGTTGTCGTTGTCGTGGTCCTCCTTCTGTATATTGCCACGTGTCAGTGAGCGACGCTGCCGTCGCTTGTTATTTTAAAATTTAAACACCCATGAAATAATATATATATATACATATATATTCCGGAACCCAGGCCCCAGTTGCCCTTAGTCCAACGCCGAACGTCGCCGTCAGTGTTGAAGTATTGAATCCAATAGAAAAATGTTATTTTAATGCAGACGCTCGCCCAAAAAACAACAACAGTAACAGGAACAACAGCGGAGGCAGCAGGGGTGTAAGTAGCGTCAAAATTAGATCAAGGTCTGCGCACCCCGCTGGAGCAGGAAGCATGCCGCATCAGACGCTCATAGTCGGGGTAGCTGGCGCCGTCAAAGGTGCAGCACCGTTTTGCATGCAACGCAGCGACACTCTCGAGTGTGACTGGGTTGGGGGCACAAAGAGTTATCGCTTGTATCGCATAAATTGAAAATTGGTGCCACAGTGGCAAACTGATGCTTAGCTCCGACTCTCCGCCAGCACTCGCATCTCGCATCTCGGATTGTGTGGAATTGTATTTACAGTTCACTTAACAAATGCGCATATCGCAGAGCCACAGCAATGCCAATGCCGGGACATGGATATGCATAGGAATAGTAATAGGAATGGGAACAGGAATAGGAAAACAACTGGTGCTCGGGCCAGTTCTTGTTTCAACCGCTGTGGGGAGCTAAAGTATGTGAAATATATATATATATATACATAGGTTTATCAGTCAGCCGACGGAGATGAGCTACGTGCATGTTTCAGGTATTCCGTAGTGTGAAGTGGCTGGAGTTCTTGGAGTTGAGTTCTGCTTGTGCCTTCCTCGTCGATATGAGGTGCTCAGTGATAGAGTTCAAGAACCCAATGAACTTTTTTGTATAAATAGATTGACATAAATAAGTAAATTTATCGAAAGTGAACATTGGATGAAAATTAAATTGTAATAATAATCCATCATAAATATTTCTTACATTTTCAAATGTCTACTAAACGTTAAATTTTGGTCTGATCATTTCTTTATAATGGACAACATTCAGTACTTTCAAAATAACAATGTCTGTAGCTTATTAGAATTTTCTGAGATAACTTATCGAGTTTCAAATCGATGTCCGGAAATAACAATATCAATATCACAAACAGCTGATCAGATGAAGATTGATTTTAAACACAAATAATTTCGAGTTATTTTGAAATCGCGCGCCAACAATAGCTGAGACTCATAATGGAATTTCGAAATTTTTAGAAAATGAATGTGAGCAAAGTGGAATCCTTCTATGACTATAATCAATTGAAAAATAATCTATTTTTACTCCGTGTAGTGCTCAAGCATAAAACTGATGTGAAACGTGTTTTCTGAAATTTAGACCTTTTACTGCCAGGACCATTGTTGCCTATTTCGAGCTATTATTTTTTGAATTTTTATTTTAGAGCAAATATTAATTTAAATATTATTAAGATGTCTCATTTACATGACCTAATTATTTTTATTGCTTTTTCATAGTAGGAATAATAGGATCTAAAATACTATTTAGGACACTCAAATTAAAGTAAATTTTGAAATGGTTAAAATTGCTGCTTTGGTAACTGCTTTAATAATTTTTGTTTATTACTTTCATTGACTTTAGACATTTGTTAAAAAGCGTAAGCTTAAAATTAAATATAGAATTTGTTTGATTGAGCTGCTTTCCTTTGCTGAGCAATCAATTGAACATTTAAGCCTGCATAATTAGTCAAGACACGCACCTCAGCACGTCAGCAGCTCAGTACTTGGCTGACTTGGTTGACCAACTAGCCGGGTCGTCGACTAATTGCCAAGTTGACAGTGTCTCTGTCGAAGAGTGTGTTATGCGCAATGTGCTGGTCACATCGTTTGTCCGGCTGATCAATTACCTTTGATATTGTCGTGACATATTAATCGTCTCGCTGAGACAAGAAAACACGCGCTTAAGTAGCAAAAATTAGTAAAGACCGACTGTCAACTAGCAACCCAGCCAAAGCTAAAATCCAGCTATCTCTCTCTCTCTCTCTCTCTCTTTCTCTGCATCCCTAAATATAGCGCAGCTGTTGGCTGGTCTTCGAATTTCATGGCTTAACACATGTTGACAAAGTAAACAGGATTTTGATGCTGCGGAGTACAAGCAATTTGCTAATCCAATCCCCCAACTGCCCTTTATCACGCAAACCTCCAACTCCCAACCCCACCCACACCCCACCCTTAGGTGAATGCACCACAAAAAATAAAAGTAACAAATTGGTAGATTAGTTGTTGACATTTTGGAAAATTAATGAAACAGTGCCGCCTCGGGGCCAGTAACGTTTAAGGCGACCACACCCACAGCCCACAAAGTCAGCTCGGCAAACTAGTAGAAATCTCTCTCCTCAGTTAGATGACTATTTTATTTACCGCATAATTTTCATGTTTGGAATTTTGTTCAGGTTTTCACTTTGCATCTCACTGCACACATAATTTAATTAAAAACTTGTTTTTTTCCCATCCGTTTTCTGCCTGAATCTATCAAAAAGCTTTGCACACCTATGTGAACTACCCAAGCGTAGCAAAAAAAAAAGTCCACAGAATTTCATTTGTTTTTGCAGTGCCTTTGTGAAGCATTTCATTTTTATTATATTTAAATATTTTTTTTTTCAAAAGCACTGCAAAATTATATAGAATTTAGTAGGTTTATTATGGGGCATCATAATGTAAGTCCTAAAATGGAATGCATGCATATAAAATTTCTTGTTGGGAACATTGTATGAACTGATTTAAAACCAACAACCGCGGAAAAACGAGGCCTTGGTTGAAAAAAAATTCACTCCCATAAGTTTGCCTTCCCATGCTAAACGGAAAGCTACCCTATATTTCACTCTTGTATAGAATGTAAAAATGTATACACATGGATAAATATTATTTGTTATCCCTTTCAGATATACAAAATACACATTTCATATTTGCAAATTATTTAGGATTGCAGGGTACACAAAAAAATAAACAGTTGACTTGAAAAGTGTTATCTTTTTTGTTAGCCATTATGTTGAACGCATAGCGTAAGATTGTGAATAAATTGCTGAATCAAAAAAGAACTCATAAATGAAAATAGGCGAATTGGAAATGTTCTTCGTGTTAAGCTTAAAAAATTATACGAATGTTTGCGCTATGGGAAATGTCATAAATTTCTATATACATCTTAAGACTTTTAAAGTTTACTCAAACTAAGTATGGAAAAGTATAGTCTACGTTCTTCTGATTATCTTACAGATGGTAGTTAAAAATTTCATTATCTTTTTTAGAAATGACTGACTGAATGAACAAAATGATGTTTAATAAGTAAGGTCGTTTTTCTTTGTTTTTCTCTAAATATTTAAAATGAGAGCCCAGCTTAAATGCTGCTGAGTGGCATTCCCAAGTGGCTAAAGCTAAACCCGAATATATGAATAAATATGAAGGAGAAATATATCATAGAGGCTGTCACAACAGCTCCATCTTCATCTTTATTATGAGAAGCATTTGCAGCCGTACAAAGGAATGTCCCTGTCGGAACTAAGACAGGCATGCCTGTCCAAAGTATTCGTTGGCATGTTATTCAAATGAAAACGTTTTCTATACTCGTAAATCTGAGCTCGAACGGTTCTCAAGGACTTGCGAATCGTTGTTGATTTCCACCCGCTGTGCGAACGTGCGTTTATGCAATGAAGCGGAGAAAGAGTGAAGGGGCGGGGGAAAGTGAGTGAAAAACAAAACAACATGTCAAAAAATAAATGTACAAAAGACATTTCTGGTATATATTTTTCAAATGAAATATTAGTTTACTTTTAGAGACGCCAACAGCAACATCAACAACAACAGCAACAAAGCCGGCGTCAAACCGTTGACAGGCAGAATGAAAGAGAAGGGAAGCGAGAGATAGAATGTCGTTGGAGAGGCGGGGGAGGAAGTGCGGCGACTTATTTGTCATTTCTTTAACGATTTCTGCAAAGCAAAGCACAAACAAGCAGACAACCGGACGGATAAGACACAAAATGGCGCAGGCACGTCGAAGCATCCAGCTCCATCTCCTTCTCCATCTCCATCTTCACAGCCAAGAACAGAGAGCCTCTTGTAATGGCTGCCGGGAAGATGATGCCACTTCTGCTCAAGTGCCGCAATAAACAAATTTCTGAAAAGAGCAAACGAAGCTACGGCAATGCCACAGGACATCCTCTTGGCTGCGTGCGCGGCACAGGTAAGCCAAACAGCGGCACGTTGCTGCCACATTTGAATTATGAGTCGCGTGCTAAATTTTATAACTCAATGTAAAAAACAAAAAAATAAAAAAACACCGAAAAAAATATTAAGTAATTTTCTCCATACCGATTGTTATCGCAACGCTCTCAGGAGCGTAATAGCGAAAGGGTTGCCACCCTCATCGACATATGTCACACGCTGCTGCCGGGCGCCGAGGCGTGTCAAGCGTTTAGATCAACGCGCCTTGATAGCTGCCGACCGCGTTTTAATGCTAAAATGCCGGCACGTAACTCGTCCCACATTTACTGACGCCTACGTCTCAGCACTCGAGAGAGAGGGAGTAAGAGAAATCCATCCCCTCCCCCAACGCTGCATTGTTGACATCAATAAATATTCGCGCACGGTCGCATCGTCCATCGGAATCATCGCAAAGACCCCCATCAGGCCGTCCCCCCAGCCCGCTATCATCATAACACTGAAAAGCCATAAACGGCGTAATAAAATTCTGCACTGCCATATGTTCCCCAGCGGGCATTATTTTATTGAGGCATACGGACGACGACGAACGGACTCGCGGACACAATTTGTAGGCACTGTGGCCCGAAAGAGCCCATAAACTAAAGACTTTTAGAATAAATTTAACATATTCTGGCGTTTATCATATCATTTTGTATGCGACATAAACATTTATTTTTTTAAATTGGTAAATAAAAAATGTCAGGACCAGAAAAATCACTCAACGAAACCCTAATACTCTACTAAGTAAAGTAGTGTATGTTTGTATCTGCTAGCCATTGTTTGTGTGGTATACAAAAATTACAGAACTTTTTCTTTCCAGAGTAAAAAATATTATAAGTGCTAAATATTAAGTGCTGTTGAGTATTTTCGAGATATTGGATTTATTTGTAATTAATAATAGAAATGTCCAATTTTATTATTATTAAAATTATTGCTGAAAAATTTAAATAATAATATTGATAAAAATAATAAGATAATAAGACAATAAAAGAGAATAATTTCTAATTTAATTTAATTAATTTAAGGTATGAGATTTATTTTAATTTCCTTATTAAAAATAAAAGATAAATGTAACTATTTTTATTGTTTAAAAATAATATTAACTTAAAATAATAAAAGTAATAGTTTAAAATAAATTACCGAATATGCTCAATGCTAAAACTTAATATTTACGGAAATTTTTGTTAATTTTAATATAGAATTTTTAAATTCAAGTCGAAATAGCTAAACAAAGTAAGGGAGAAAAAAAAGTATGTTTGGCCTGTCGTTGAAAAACTTTGATGTAAGCTGGCTGGCGAACTAAAATAAGCTTTTAATTTAATTAGAATTTTATTTGGTTTGAATGCATTTGCCAGGGTTAGACCACTCTATGCACAACACCAGGCTGTTGTGGCCGCGACGGCCTTCTTGTGCATTAAAACGCTGCTCAGCCACCGCATGTGGAGAGAGGGATGTAGGGAGGGGAAGCAGAAACAGCATATAAAAGAGCACAAAGCACTGTGCCACAGCAACATAGCTAAAAACAAAAACAGGTCACTCTGGTGGCAGGGGCAAGGGGTCAGACAACATGGCCTGCAGGTATTGCACTCGGTGTTCGGGAATGGCTGGTTGGAGTGACCACATTTCCAGCTCCACTTACGAGGACGATTGTGCACTTTGAAGTTGCCGTTTCAAACTGGGTCTAATTTGGCGAAAGCCCTTAATGGGCTTTATAACCAACTGCAGTGCAGACTTAAAGCGAATCCAACTTCAATACCATAAGCTTTCATAATGGGTCAAACAAAACCGAATCAAAAGATCACAGACAGTTTATGGTTTGAGGGTACTTCAAAATGCTCTTTGAGTCTGAAAATTAAAAATAAATTATAGTACTTCTTATTTAATGTTGAATAAATTAAGTCAGTCAGCCATTAATGCCAAAGCGCACACACTAAATATAAAGTTTTTATTTAGAACTCCTTTTCTATAACACACAATTTTCATAAAGTTAATTAATAAATTAACAAAAAGTGAATTAAATAACGAAATTAATTTAAGAATCTTAAAATTAAAAAAAAATGAAGCTAAGCAAATTATAAACTGAATCTTATGGTATTAATATGTAAATTCGTTCAATATTTCTTGAAAGGATTTGTGAAAGATGCTTTGGAATAAGGCAAATAATGATAACTTGACAGTGCAAATGCTAAAATTACATTTATATTAAAATTATGTTTGTTTCTTTGATTTGGCAACACATTGTTTAAGCTTTGTTGAGTGTATGAGATATAACATGGGCAATACTGGAATATTAAGCGCTTAACTGTCAGCAATACGATAAGTATTCATTTTGCTCAATTTCATGCTTAATTATTGATCTAAATTCTGGTAAAGAACTATGAACATACATTAATATATCCCTATCAACTCCTGGCTTTAAATAACCAAGTCACAAACTAAACAAGTGAATTATTTGAAAGACCAAATACAACACACACACAACCAATCACACACAACACACCCCACATTGATATAGACGCACTATAAAATAATGGGCTGCCTCAGAACATGTTTCTCACTTGGTCAATCACTCGAATTCTCATTCTCATTGTTATTATTATTATTATTGTTCTTGTTGTTTTGGGGCTGTGTTTTCATAATCAAATTGGAATCGTTAGCGCAACAAATTGAATCGAATCAATGCTCGACGTGCTCGCATTTAAATAATAGCCAAAGATTATCAATTAAGCCGTTGTACAAATTGATAGTGCTGGCTCAGTGTTGACCCGTTTCCTATGCATCCCCTTGCACTCCTCTGCCCAGCCACTGCAACTGCCACTGCCACGCCCACACCAAACTCGTGTTTGCTGTGGCATTATTGCATTAAAATATTTAATTATCGACTGGTCAACGATGCCTTTGTGTCCGCATCGGACCCACCTGGACAAATGCATAATTGCATCGCCAGAGGGGAGCCGCGAAGCAAAGAGACAGAAACAGGGACAGAGACAAAGAGAGAAAGAGATGGGTAGAAATGAGGCAGAGAGAAAGAGGCAATATATATATGATTATTCGCTTATATATAGCTCGCAGGTCAGTGAAATATATTCAGATTGCAGTTATGAAGTTTCATTTTTATTGCACCAGAGACTAATAAGATTTTCAGTGCCGAGGGCTGAGGACGCATAGCAGCAATTTATATCATAATCGCTCTGATTTACATTAAAGCAAAGTGAACTTGTTGGATAGGCTCCATTCCATAAAGCAGCGTTTTAAATGACATCATCAGGGGTAATTACAAGTGTAATAAAAGCACACACAAACTATAGCGATTTAATTGGAAGAGAAAACTAATATTAATTTAATTTTTTATACCTCAAATTATATCACATTTCAAGCTCACAATTGCAAGTGAACTCATTTAATAATAATTCACAAGTTACAAAAAATTAAGAAATTCCACTAAACATTGATTTAGTTGTCAGTTCATAGTTTTCATTGAAAATCCAAGCGACTGTTAATGAATTATATAATTAAAATACCAATTTTGGTATAGGTATTTGCAATATTTGAGGCGGTACTGTACGTCGTCGATCAACAAAAATTCTATTATCTATACTCAAAGCTGAAGAGCATGAAATATGTGTAAAGTTTTATTGGAATGGTTTTGGGAACATTAGTACTTAAAAAAATATTGATATAGGTATCATTTGTACTTGAAAAATATTGCGATGCACTTAAATCATTCCAGAAATGTATAAAAGGGCAATAAACAACTTAGCTTTTTATACCCGTCTTAGAAATGTTAGCATCGTTAGTTTAAGTATCCCTTTCATTCCCCTGTACTTGACATTTACACAAACTCGTCTGAGGAGTTTTCATGCAACAAACGCATTAAGGAATCAAGCTTTAAGTTTGACAGTTTTAATTTTCTGCAAATATTTGCATAACAAATTTTTCTGCTTCCTGGGCAAAGAACGGACCCTAAACTGAGGACAGACGACAGAGGTCGTCAGAGGACTGAGCACCTGGGTTCGGTAAGGGTGACAATCTGCCAAACAGTCGCTTGGTAATAAATCAAAACTCAGCTAATTACGCAACAAAGAGGCGACTCTTTGCCATCTGAATGCTAATTAAAAACGAGAAATGGACCAGGTCAGAGCCGCATTTGGATTTGCAACCCCCAAGGCAGCAGTTTCTTTGAAGGGAAACTGCTGAATGGCCAACACAATTTGGCCATTAACAATAATACAAATCCGAGGCAAAATCAGTGGGCAATGAAACGCAGCCGAATCGCAAATTTATGTGGCACGAACAGAACTCTCAATGTGGCAGCACCTAGAGGCGAGCGAGTCCCACTATGCAGCTACTAGTCGTAATTAATTCGATTATATTTCATTGATTTGAACGCCTGCTCTCATAGAAAATAAAATTTAATTGAAATGCTGTTCGTCGCTAGAAGCTGCAACGTAAATCAAGTTGGCTGTCCGACGTCTGCGAGGTGAACATAGGATAGGAGAGGCGAGGGGTTGGATGTCCTTTTTGTAGGCGACAACAGGCAGCTATAATGGTAAACAAAAAATCAACGTGACAGGAAAGAAAATTAGCAAAGTTCGCTGAGCGTTGTCCTTGGCCAAAAGTGGCCGCCCTTGGGCTTAAGCTGCTTTATGCGGCATGTGGCATGGGGCATGGGGCATGTGGTGTGGGGAAACTGCTTGGGATCACCCAAGGGATGCGAATTTGGGACCGAGCTCAACTCAGCCTCGATTTGAGCCGCATTGGACTTCTGTCAAAGACGCGGACATTGATTAATAATGTTTTTCGTACAGGAACAAGGATTTACGATTTTTTATCATTTCGCACGACCGAATTCTGGTGTTATTTTTGTTATTATTATTTGGCGCGTTTCTTTTTAATGACTTTGAATGAAAAAAAAATTGTTTTGCAAAAAGTATGCGACAATCTCAGAGATTGTTTGGTCTTTGCCGTTGAGCAAGCTTATTAGCTATTGTATAATACGAAATAATAAATCATATCGTACCCAAAATTCCGGGAATTATTGTTTTTTATATTTCTTTTTTTATAGTCATTAAATATATGGGATCCATTAAAAGTCAAGGTATTTGATACAAAACTGTATATAAACTAAAATGATTTGTGCACATTTTCATATTGTTCTTTACATTTTGCTTTGTGAGTATTAAATTGAAATATTTCGAATTCTCTTTTAAATCTCTAACAGTCAAACAGTCGCCTGGCTGTCAGCACGGTAATTTTGAAAACTTGACGTGGGCATAAATCATACAAAATTATTTTACCACATTATGGGGCATGTCGAATGTGAAAATAAATCCTGTTAAAGCGGTGACTGGCTATTAATTAAAATAAATCACACACATAGATTTATTGGGGGAGAAAGGGAAGAAGAGAGAAACACAAATGGATTTGCAGACTGATTTCATTAGAGTCATTGAATGCATTAGTCAAAGCCCACAAACCCAACTTGGTCGTCGTCATCATCAATGTCTACGGTCGTGTTCAATAGCTAATTAATAGGCAAAGTCCAAGAGCAAATTGTCCTAATAATTAGGCATGCACAAGTGCGCCAAATACCCGACAGTCCTTGGAGCCAGTCGACATTCCCCAGTCCCAGTTCCAGTTCCAGTTCCAGTCGTCTAACAACCCCCTCATGCTACCTCTAATATGAGGGCTTGTGTGCAACCACATCCTCATCCACATCCACCTTCATTTACATTAATTGCCGTTAAGTCGCTATGTCAGACCGTAGGCCAGGACGTATCCCAGATACTGCAGGGGGGAACAAAACAAAGGAATTTGGTCTGCAGTTGCATTTAGTGCAAATTTGTCGCTTTGCCAGAGGGCCCCATCTACCTTTGGTTATTAACAACATTGCAGCGCTTTGCTACGCACTCTGAGTCGGGGATATTAATAGGCCTTCGGGTGTTATTGGATATATTAACGGGAATGTTTGCCATGAGTATGCAAGGGTGTGTGCACTGGAGCATTAAGTGGCATCTAATTGATATTAAAGTGCTCTGCAACCGATTGATATTCGCAACGAAATTTAAAAATAATAATAATTTCCATAATTTACAATTTACAATTAGAAGTGAACTTTTGCAATAATATGATATATGAAAGAACGCAAGCCGAGGACTAAATTCTGCAAACATGAGTTATTCTGCTGGCAATTCAATTTTCAATTCCAAAAAATTAAATAAAAGAAATGTTGGTAACTAGTTTTAATAGGAAAAAAGAATGCACCAAATATATTGAAATAAAATGAATAAAGACAATTAAAAAATTAAACTTTCAGTTACACTGCCTTTAGAGAAAATCATAATTCCTAAAGCTCTTAGCTTTAAACATTAAAAGTAATTATTTATTTCAATCTCCATTCCCAATTGATTGAAACGAATTAAACCTAAACTAGTTTGATGTCATTAACCAGTTGTCTTATTATAGACAAGCAAAGCACGGAAATTAGCGATCCACAATTAAAACCTAATCAAGATGTGGACAACTGTAAACTTTTCCCACAGCTTTTCAACTGTTTTATTGTGGCTTATGGGAAAGACAGCTGACTGGCTTCCTGAGGATGGCTCAGTTCGATTTTAGTGGGCGAGCCCAAACAAAAGACAAACAGGCAATTAGTTTAGTTTTTTGATTCTAACTGTTGTTAAACAAATCAAGTCTGACAACACACTCCAAACAACAAGCACACGCACACACACAGAACTCCCAATAAACTGATGGCGTAAACAAGCAATTCGTGTTTTTCTGTAGAATGTTTTATATTAAAGCACAGAATGAGAATTGTTAGCCCTGTTTGGCTCTAACACTAGTTCTTGTCTGCCCGGAGGCAAATGCGTTCTGATTTTTATGTATTTTTAATGAAACTTCAACTCGCAACAACTACAAACAAGCACAGTTGCGGAGCTGTCGTCGTTTGTCGTGGGGGATTTTCACAAGTGGGAACCAAAACATTTGTTCCTAGATTTTCACGTCACGCTCCTCATCGTCATCGCTGTCGTTGTCGTTGTCGTTGTCGTGGGGTCGTCGGGTTGCCCTTCACATGCCAAGGAATAAAGAGGGGAATGCAGTCAGCCTTATTTTTGGCTGTGGCTGCGAGGGGGCGTGGCATAGAATATGTACATATAATCATTAACAGTGTCACATGCGACATAATGAGACAGGGCACACAGCGTGCACAGCCCCAAGGCAGCTCAGGCAACCAGACAGGAGTCGGAACGGGGCACAGATGCATATATGTATATCCATATACATACATACTCGCACTCCAAAATATTGTAGATGTCTGTGTCGATGCTGCTGCTGCTGCTGCTACATCCACATGTTGCAGTCTCGCAGTCTGGAGTCCCGGGGCTGATGCCGTTTAAGTAGTTTACATTTTATATGCAGCCCATAAAAGGAAAACATTCGCTCCATTAATGGAACATAATTTTTCGTTTTCAGTTCGTCGTCGTTTGCTGGGATTTTTGTCAAGTTTATGAAGATTGAAATGGTAAAGCAGCACCACCACCACCACCAGCAGCAGCAGCAGCAGCAGCAGCTCCCACAGCTGAGGGCTCAGGGCGGCCTGCATCATAAAAGAAGAGTGCATCAAATGGGATTTTAAGTTGTCGCATTTAACAGGCAGCAGCAACGACAACAACAACAACAACAACAAGAACAACATCGCGGGATACTACAAATAGATCTATCAAATTTGTTGCAGCTGGGCGAGACGAAGAGAGAATCAGATTTGTTGAGGTTTACTCAAAAACATCGAATACTGTTCTTTTATTCCTCGTCATATATATTTTTTAAGTATTCATTATACATTAAACATTAAGCCGCAAATGAGAGCTGTGTGTTTGTCGTTTTGTCATAGTTTGGTTTTTAAACCTTTTATGTCATAGCTCATTAGTTGGGCTGTCATCTTCTGGTAAAGAGTTTCATAAGCGTTAATAGCTTAAAATATTTTCGAAGCAGCTGCTGAGTCACTTGAGTGGCTTTTCTCACTGCCAGCGGATATGTTTGCTGAAGCGTTTCATATAGACAGGAAACCTATTAATGCAAATATGAAGCAAAGATCAGATGCATTTGGGGTACATAAATTCAGACTGACGCCAATTTTATATAATTAATAAATTAAAAATCATCAAGTCATTTCAAATTGACGACTTAAGTCACTTAAGTGACTTTTATTTATTCAATGTGTACTAATAATATATATACAAATTTAATGTTAATAAACTTTAGTCACCGACTGAGGGATATATCTGATAAAACTGGGATAGGTCAGAAGTAAGTGTGTATGCCTCGACCTTTCACAAATCAATATAATATGTTACAAGAAATATGGTGACTCTAGATTTACAAAATGCAATAGAAAAAGGCATCCCACAATCTTAAGACGAGGTAACTAGTAATTTACCTTTGAGTCTTGATAATTCTGCGTCTAAAATTAGTTGGGTGACAAGCTTCCAAATTTTTATGACTGCAACATTTAAATTGTGTAAAAATGTTTATCGAGAACAGCGCCTTTAGAGGCGGAAGTGGGCGTGACCATAAAATTTTGGGGGTAAACCCGTCAAAAGTCAACTCACGGTTATTAGAAGCAGACCATCTGGGTGAAATGGGAGTGGCGCCGAATTTGAAATGAGGTCGAAACAATCTACTAACGAAATTTGGTGACGTTGACTTTAAAATTCAATAAGATATATTTAACAATTATAGATTTTATCAAATTTCTAATACGCCAAATGTTTCTAGCTTAAGGGTTGTCGGCATGACTGATATTGCACAAAGCCAATCAAATTTTACTTAGGAGAATAATAATAAATGATTTATAATTTATTTATTGAGAGTACCAAAGTTATTTAAAATGGAACAAAATTCTTGCATTAACCACTCCTGACACTCTTCAAGAAACCTTTTATTCCTGTACTGTGTGAAACTTTAAACCGAGGCTCCTGTCACAATGTCAGTGAAAATGAAAAAGACCCGAGCCATCGATAATAATAAATTTATGCAAACATTTAATTATTCAAGAAGACACAGAAGGGACGACACTACAAAGGATGAGGACAAAGAGGACGAGGTATTGGAGGAGGAGGTGGAGGTGGAGGTGGCTGTGAGTGAAGGGCAAATAACCGCTGAAAAATTAATGGCAATTGAAGGCAAATGGCAATAAATCAACGCACAAACAAAGAGCATCAATTGTGGGGCCCACAACGCTTAATGAAGAATGATAAAATGTAAACGGCGTTAAATAAAAATATTAAATGGCAAGAGGCTAAGCGTTTTTGGGGCAGAGATTGTTGGCCAATTAAGCTGACTGCAAGACTGAAAAGCTGCCAGCCCATTTTGCTGACAACAAATTACGAAATTGAATTGCCAATGAGAAAACCAAGTAAGGTTATCTGTAATGTGCTGTTTGCATGAAAGTATAAATTTGTAGCGAAATTTACTTTTGTAAAGTAATTCAATATGTTTTTGCATTGGCCGCAGACTGTCTGTCTGCCATCAGCAACAGAGATCAAACGTGGCCAACTGTTTGACTGTTTGTCTGGTTGTCAGATTGTTTATTTGTTTGATTGGCACACAAAGCGTAAATTGCCGAAGCGCTTGCCCCAAAGGCAGTGGCAGCTTTCTGCTCGTTGCAACGATACTTGAAACTCGTTAAAAGAAGCATTCGCCAGCCTTTTAATGTTTGGACTTTTTATTACGCGCCAGAAGCAGCAGCAGGAGCGGGAGCAGAAAACAGAAGCAGAAGCAGAAGCAGAAGCACACTGATTGGCAAAAGGCAGACAGACCGAAAGTCAGAAGAGAGTAGGGCAGGTGCTTGTCATATGACACCAATAAATCGCTTCAATTGCTCTTTGAGTGACGCCAGTTACCTGCGGGGGAGGTGAGGTGCTGGAGGTGCAGCAAACGTTCAGTGTAATGAAAAAATGCCAATACCAAAATGAATTTGTAAATCCAAGGGGGACTGCAGGGGGCATAGCGTAAACCACCACCTGCGTGTGTTTGGTGTGTGTATGTGTGTGTGGTGTGTGGCGTGAGTAAGTGAGCTTCAATGATGTGTAAGTAATCCTTTCAATTTAAGCGGGGCCAAAGTCAACGCAGGTGAATAATTGGCAACGATGCTTTGAAAATTACAGTAAAATTAGCCCGCAAATACCTGTCGCACAAAATGGAGTAATGGCAATGACAGCCTGAGAGAAGTGGCAGGCACTGACTTTGAAATATTTCCAGGCACCACATTAAGAAAACTTTTTAAAGTAACTCAAACTTTAATATAACACATTATTTCAATAAATTTGTATTTATTAGCAATGCATTTTATTTACTTTATTACTAAATAAGGAAGTAAATATATAAAACGAAAGATTGTTGCTTTCTGAAAATAAGTATTTTCCTTCCAAAATCCTTTTGTTTTTCTAGAATTTAGTAAAAATATTTGAGTATTTCTCAATCTTTTTGCTTAAATATTCATATTCATATATTCACATTTACAATAGTGTATTTTAACATTTCACATGTGACAATATAATTTATTTTGAAAACAATTACAATTTTACCATGGTTCGGTGATTGAAAAGTGGACTCTAGTTGACAGCAAAAATCTCATTAATATTTTCTACATATTTTCAAAGAAAAACATTTTTTCTAAAATTAAGGACTTGTATTTATACTATTTTTCATTTGTGAAAACTTTTAAAGATTATGTTTTGGTATGATACAAATTATTTTAAATAAGTTAATTATAAGATTTACTTAATTTCTGGTAAATTACGTATAATTAGTTTAATATAACAATGTAAAAATAAAATTAAAATTATGATATGCAAACCCTGACTTATAAAAAGACACAAAATTCAATTTCAGAAATTTACCACCAAAAGTATAGTGAATTTCAAAATTGCAGATTCAATTGCAAAGATTCTGTATTCTGTAAGAATTTTTCTTGTTCGTCAAGAGTCGGGTAAGTATTGTAAATAAATCCTTCTGCTTCTTTTTTACTTTCTTAAATCATTTATTTTGATAGCTGGCTTGTCTCAGAACTTGTGCAATATTTAATACTAATAAAATTTAAAATAAAATTGATAATAAAATGGTTGGATATATTTTGAACTGCACTAAAAACATTGGGCAACTGTCGCTTGCTTTATTTCCTTCTCAGTAGGTTTCACAGTCAAGTTGTTCACTGCTCATGCACAGCAGCCCGCCAAGCAGATCCAAGAAGCCACTTCAAATCAACACAGAAGCAACAGCTGCGATTTCAGCTCTTGTCCTTTCTATCCAGCCAAGTGACAACAGCAGCCAGCAAAATATATCAGAGACCCCAAACCAAAAGAAATAAAAGGCGAGAAAGTTTGTCACCTGACTCGTACATTTAAGCAGCAGCTAGCAAGTTGGGGAGATAAAAACGAAAACTGAACCGGAGTAAACAACAGCTGTCCGAGAGCACCACACATGCGATTACCCCATGCCATGTGTTGCTCCATGTGCCTCATGTGGTCCATGTGCTCCATGTGCGCAGTCAAATGGAAGCTTTGAGCTGAGGCTGCCTGTCTGTCCACCAGCATTTCAACAAATGGAAGTTTGTATTTTTTTTTCATTCTCTGCGAAAAACAGCTCGTTGGGTTTCATATATCATTACCAGGAGGAAGAACAAAAAGAGGAGAGCAAGTTGTGGTGGAATTACTTATGAGATGACTACAGCCGCACAGAGAAATGAGTTGCCTAGGAACGCTTGTATAAATTGGTTCATTATGAAGCTCATCCATAATCTATGAAAGGCAAGGCAATGGGCCCCATAAACAATGCAACCCACATTCACTTCGATTACCAGAGATCGCCCAAATGTAGGCTATGCCATATGCCTCTCACATGCAATAAGAAGTATTCGAATGGCCTAAAAGGGAAAATTTGTGGGAGGGCGTGGTTGGAAGGGGGCAAAATAGCCATTTTCGGCACGTGTTTAACTCGTTTTTCAAATACTACGCCTTGGACTTGCTGCCTGGCCATAAAACAATTCACTTTATGCGCACGAATTTAGCCATTTGGCATTTGCCAACATTTACAGCATTAACCAAGTGCTGGCCAATTCCAACAAGAAGCCATCATCAATGGCTCAAGGATCCAGACAAAAGAACAACGCTAACTAGTGTATACTGAGCATCAGCTATTTATATATATACACAAATATACATATATATATTTCTGGGGCAACTGAAATCCCTCTAATGGCTTCGTCGGGCGCATTTATAAATGTTGAACAGCTCAACTTGAATAAAACTGTAAAGCATCAACTATCAGCCATGAGTTGGCCCATTATTTAATAAATGAAATGAGCGTTCAATGAATTTTAACGAGCTTTCAGCATTTACTTTTTGCCAACCTGTATTTTAACACATCTCCAAGTTCAGCCATGCTAATAGATAGATGCAGCAGTAGGTGAATAAAAGTTAACAGTCGTAATAAATGCCACTAAAGTCAGAATACAAGTATATATAATATAAAACAAACACTTAATAAAAATGAAAGCAAGTCAAGAAAATGATATTCACATTAGTGTGGAAGGCGATCCACGCTAGAAACGCTAGTTTTAAAAAACATATATTAATAAATAATAATTTAGTAATGCATAATTAACGTTAGGAATTAATTTACTTCAATATTAAAATTGAAAAGCTGTCGACTTGCTTTTGTTGGGAAATCCCGAAAAACACAGTACATATTTTTTTTTTTTACGTAATCCTTGTAGAAGTTTATTAATTTTGTCGAGAATGTAACATTTTTTCAAAATATGCATACTATTATCACGAGATCAACTTACTATATCAAATAGCTTCATAATCGATTGACAAAATAGTTTTTATTTGAAAATCTTTATTTTTGTAATTCAAGTTATCCTTTAAAAAAAATCACCAGTTATTCACTGTCCTAACATTTTCATACAGCATTCCTGGGAACTAAATATAATAAAATTGTTATATCGGCAATTTAACTTTGTTCACAAGGTTTGTCGTAATCGGCTTGACTAACTTTCTATTTTGATTTTATACTTTGATACCGAAGGTATCGTAGTACATTAGTTTTGTGCAATGCCCGGCATGCTGTCTGCCTGTCTGTCCGTCTGTATAAATGCAACTTTTTTCGACATCCTTAGAGATAGAGACTTAGAACTTGAAACATATACTGGTATAAGCTCGCGTCAGACAAAGTGTAATTATTGGAGTGCTATGTCTACTAGTCTGGTAAAAAATTGATAAAATCGATATTCGCAAATCAATAAAGCCACACACTTCCCACAATTTAAAGGTTATAGTCACTAGATTCGGTTGATATGTTGTTGGCGATGTCCTATAAAGATCGGCATATGCCACCCCCTCTTACGCAGACAACAAGCCCCTGACCACTAAAATTTTAAACGGCTATATCACCCGCAATTTTAAAGATATTTTACTGGAAGCTGTCCTTAAAAACTGATAAACATAAAATTTATAGCCCACACCTGCGCTAAAGCCTATATTACAGGAAGTGTAAATCGATATACCTGCATATATCCCAGAATTTTAGACTTATACCACACCAACACTCAACTCTCCCAGAAACTTCGGTTCTTAAAATTAATAATCCGCAATTTTTCCCCACTTTGTAAGTAAAGTGAATAAATGTTTAAAGCATGTTACTGGCAACTCTCCTAAGTGATCGATACATAATTGGATGGATGCGCCCTATCCGACTCCCTAAGCCGATACACCTTTTAGTGTAAAACGTAAAAAACTAAACGAAAGGAAATAAAAACAATACATCTCACAAAAGTTGAAACCTAGAGTCACCAAATTTTAAAGGTATAATGCTAGTATCACACTTCAAATTTTGGACAAGTCCACTCACGCACCCATCAACAATAAAAGACTATATCTCCACAAATTAATGAGCCTATATCTCCAGCAATTTAATAGTTACAGTTACCAAACTTAAAAAGATTACTAGCTTATATCCAGCGCAATCTGAAAGGATCACGAACCTTGTTCTTTTATGCCTGTTATCAGCTGGTATAACTTATTGAATCGAAGTATTTCGCAGTCGGTTATGACCAACTCAAACGTTCTCTATTATTGTACTCTGATACTTGGATTTGTGCAAGTGTATGAGGACACTGTCTGTACATCTTTCCGTCTGTCAGAACACACTTTTAACCTTCAACATATATAAAAGTTGTATTGCTAGTAACATCCTTAGATAACAACAAAGATAGTTGTATTTTAAAATTTTTTTAAAATTTTGTTAGATTGAATTACTACAAAGTTATTTTTTTGTGCACAATTACAATTACCCACAACTCCAGTCGAAAATATAGTTGGGCAACAAGTGGTTGGCCTAAGGGGGAGGATGAGTGACCCCAAGATAAACACTCGACTGACGCAGACAAATAATGCATAACACCAGTCAGTAACTAAAAATTGTGTATAAATATTTGGCTGCAAGCTATTTGCACTTCATGCTTGACATGCCACACGGTAACAAAAACAACAACAACAACAACAGCAATAACAACGACAATGGCAACCACAACAAAAGTCCAGCAATTTAGGTTTAAAATATGTTAATACCATTTGCCATTTTTGTTGTTGTGGGTCGGTTGCTCGTAGAAAGAGCATTTGCTATCTAAAATACCTCAACAAAATATTTTAACGTTCGGTTTTTGGATTTTGTTGTTTTATACCCTATGGGGTCAGACGTATATAAGGAGTTGCATGACTTACACTCTTTCAGAACCAGCTTAGTTTGTAATGTTTATTTTCAGTGCATTTATACTTTTTGAATAATATTTTATATAAATAATAATTAATTAAACAATATATTTACAATTAAAATGTTTGTCTGATAAAAGTATGTTTTTTATAAATAGTAAAGAATTTTAATTTTTTATTTTTTGCAAATTACCAAGACCCAGAAAATCACTTTAAAATGTTTGCAGGGCATCCCAAAGCATAATTGTCGAGTGGTTTTTTGTTGCGTTGGTTTTATTTTTACGGAAAATAGCTTAGCCTGGTTAGGAAGACTTACGTTATGTTTTTGGACAGGCGCCTGTCAAAGAGCAAAATTGTTTTTTATAAAATAAATCAAATTGCTTATCAAAGGAATGATTTAGTAGCTAACACAGAAGAAGGTTGTGGAGAAGGTGGGTGGGGAGGGGAGTGGCCTTAACTTTAATAATTGCACAAGTTGTGGCATCTTATGGATCATAAGTCAATAATGATAGCTGAAAAGGAAGAGAGAGAAATGGTGGGAGGAAAACAACAAAGTTTTCAAGCAGGTATGCCACTAAAAATGCGTAACCTGAACGAACGCATATTATTATTATCTCTCGTGAAAATTTACGAGATCAAAATTAAAATGCCCTTAAGCAATCTGGGAAAGAGGGATGGTGGTGAGAGGGGTAGAGAAAGCGGAGCCAAAGAAAGTAGCTGGGGCTAAGAAATTGTTGCAAAATAATTTTATGGCTAGCCAAGGGTTAGGGCCAGGCAATCTATAACCGCATCAACAGCAGCAGCAGCAGCAGCCAGCAGGGGAAAATTTGTGGGCGGTGGAGTGGTACGGATAAGGATAAGCAATGGAGCAGCATTTCGCCCATATCCTTGAGGGCATTATCGGACGCTCCACGCTTCAACTACCAAATTGTCCATTTATTATGCGGCAACGCCTTTTTACTTATGCCCTGGCCAAGAGAAATTAAGTGCCCGAAGGAGAAACCTCAACCTCAAACTTCAGCTTCAGCTTGAGTTTCAGGTCTCACACAACGTAAGTGGTTGCATTAAGAAAAGCTGTGTTTTAGGGGAGTGACCTGCACTTAAGGTGCAACATTGGCAAACATTAGCCGCACACTTTGCCACGGAAGTTGCACAATTAGAAAAGCCAGTCAAACTTTTTGCTTTGTTAGCTTAGCTTGCTGCTTTGTATCAGCTTTTCCTTTCTTTCAATCACTTTACAAACACAACACACAAAACTCCCTCTGTCTTTGCTCTGCTGCTCTGCTGCACTTTTAACTTGCATATTAAAAAATAGTTTTTCAATTTTCTCTTAGCAGCTGTCTGCGGAATATCAAAAAGCGCCAGTCAATATGCATAAACCGAATGCTGTTGCCCCTCCATTAGATTAGATATTAGTTCCGACAGCTTCAGCTTCAGCTTCTGCTTCAGTTTCAACTTCAGCTGCAACGTCAGCATCAGCGGCAACGTCGGCTTCAGGCTTCTGGCCCCAAAAATGAAAGGTGCAAATCCTTTTGCCAGACGTTGAAAAATTAGAAATATTTCGTAAGCGAAACTGTGGATAACAAGCTTGGTTCGCTGGTTCACTGGTTGGCTGGTTCACTGGATGGCTGGTTGGCTGGTTGCCGGCTTGAATGGCTGGTCAGCTGCTTTGCATAAGCTCAGGGTTGGGGTAAACCAATTTGCAGAGTGCGGATTTACCTTAAACAGCTGTTTGCTGCAAAACAGAAAAAAAAGTATTGGATAGCAGATTAAAAGTGGGTCATGTGGAAGCACATAAAACTTCATATAATAGAAATCAGCACTTCGAAGCCTCGTTTTATAAACTGTCTAAAATACTCTAATCGTCTTAAAAATTTACATATACATATCTAGTAAATAGATTAATTTAGTAGCCATAATAATTAATTTGATATATTTGGTGCATAGGACAACTCGTCTAATCATTCAGAATATATGTTTAAAATATAATTCTGAAATTTAGTAGGTTTTCTTTTCTTAATGTACCTTGGAGTTAAGAAAATAGGAATTGAAAAAAACACTGGCTTAAAGAAAAGCCTTAATAAAAATACATTTTTTATATCCAGGATGTTTTTCATGTTGGTATAAAACTGCAATATTATTCTCTAAAACAAACAGCAGTCAGATTTTAGCTATCATTATTATTTTTATGAATTTCAGACCTTTAACAAAGTGTTTGCACAATTTTTCTATTTTCAATAAATATATTTGTAAATCTAAAAAGAAAAAAATAAGCCCCTACAATTTTTAGAATTTAAATTAATGTATTATATTTTTACAGACAAGAAAATTGCTACAGTGTTAATTTCCACAAGTTTTAATCGAATATAAATATTAGCTTTCCATTTGAAATGTTCAGTTACTAAAGTTAGATTAATTTTTTCAATTTTCCGTGATGGCCAAACTAGATAAATTGTAATAACAGAGCCTAATTTAATAACATCAATGATCCCCAAATTCATACTCACATCAAGCTGAAAACAAATTGCCCATCAAAGTTTCCCAAAAGTGCCTCAAGCAAGCCACTTCCACGGTCCCTACAATACAAATTCTGTATTTACGCACACATAGAGAGACCACCAATAATTTATCTAATAAAAAATGTCTTTTAATCATAAATGCTCGACTAGACAATACCCTACATCCACATTACGTTTGAACTGAAAGCTGTAAGCAATGAATTAATCGACCTTTAACACCTTGTATTAAAAGAAAATTATAACGGTAACTCAGAGATGAATCCATTCGTTTGAGCAGTCCATTACACCCCATCTGTATGTGCGCAGAATATGAGAACGTACAAGTGTGGCAGCAACAAAAGGGGGCAAATAATTGAATAAAAAGCCCAACACAAAGGGATGTAGAAGACTTTACCATTGAAGACACTTTATCCTAACTTTTTGTACAGCTGCGACTGGGAAAATATTTGTTGGTAGAAAAGCAGCAAGAAGAGCATCAAAAGCCCGCACAAAATGCCGGTTAGGAAACAAATAATTTGTACGCAAATTAAAAAACAGAAAGCGAACCCCAATGAAAATTAAATGAAAGAAATGGAAGCGTGTGCCAAAGTGTGATTAAAACTTTTTATTCAACGGCGGCAAATGGGGAGCCGATGTTTCCTCAACATGTGAGAAATAATCGCTATAGGTAAGTTTTTTTTTCATTGTCGTCGTGGCTGCTAATCAAGGAGTGTCGTCATGCGTCGTCTGCGAGTTTAAAATCTACGCTCAATTGGCATAATGCTATAATAAGCGACATTTGGCTTAGAATCATTTAAACATCCACCCTTTGGTCAGGGGTTGCACTTGCCGCAGACCATGCGTCGCACCTTGTCACGCTTGCAACGTGGCTCACTTGGCTGTCGTTGCCGGGCTTACAAAGGATTAGCACGGCACAATTTGAATAGGTGGCACAATTGCGAAATTGTTTCAAGCGATTGCCCAACAAAAGGCAACTGACACCAACCACCACAAACAGACAGCTAGACAGACAGAGAGAGAGAGAGAGTGAGAGAGAGAGAGATCGATGAATAGCCTGTCTAAGCCCAGCATTGTCGGCTGTTGCCTTTCCCATCATGCGTAATTCTATTTGTCATTTTGATTATGACATTGTAATGCTTTAATTGATGCCACAGAGAGACACGGCCAAACGCCAAACGCTTCTGTGTTGGGATTCGGCACAGACTGCCAAAGGCAATCAACCCTCTTCCTGGATGACTAGTCGACTACGATGCGACAAAGTTCCCTTTTCCTTTTTCTCTTTCGTTTTGATTGCATGTTACGTGTCGCGTCTGACAAATCCTATAAACAGCCGGAGGCGTCGGTGTCAAATTTTGTTTTTTTTAATGGTGTCTGAAATGGTTTGAAACTTCAATGAATTTTAAATTGATACGGTACAGTGATGTCCGATTGTATAGGTTAAGTTGCTGTTAAATGTCAAAAGAAACGATTGATAACTGTGTATCAATCATTTAATGTAATATTGAAAATATTGATTAAAGTACAAATACTGCATATTTTAAACACTGATTTCACTTTGCGTTGCATTTTTACAACAAAATTATCCGGTCTAATTTATAAGATTACAACATACAAACTTTGGAAATGTTAAATGTACTGAATGTTGTCCCGCATCTGAAAATGTATTCAATAAAGAATAAGGAAATGTGTTAGTGGAATATTTCACATATTTTAATTAAGAAACACATCTCAATATATTATATATATTTTTATTTTATATTTATAAGAAAAGTTGTTGTCACATTATTAAAATAGTCAGAACTAAGAATGAGCCACATTACTAAAATATATTTGATAAGAACTTTCCTTAAAATAATCCACACTTTATTAATGAAAGAAAGAAAATAGAAATTAAGCTGTTATAAACACCTGAAGTAAATCACCAGATGGATAATCAGTTCAATAATCTAACATAGAAATAAAACATTATTATATATAAGTTAATTTAAAAGTCACTAAATTTATGCTCAGACCGTTGCCATTTAGACTTGTGGCACTTTGTGTGTGGAGGACAATGGTCCTTGGAGCAGTGCAACAAATATGTATGCAAAAGCCGAAAATTACGTTTTGGGCCTGGCAGTTGCTATGGCGAATGTGATAGGTGACACAAAACACGACAACAGCCAAAATAGTAATTTTGTTGCATGCACCACGGCAACGCCTGGACACGCAACTAACTGCTAACTACTACGAAGGACATGTGCATAATTTTGCAACGAAATAAATACATAAGAGTGAAGAGGCGGGGCAGCAGCAGTAACAAAGCAGCAGGCAAATCGCCGCCAAGTGGTAAAAATGCTGCACGCCTTCGTCGTTCCACCTGAGCGACGTTCTTGGGGCGGTTGCGTGTCGAGACCTACAACAGGGGAGGCCCAGGGAGACCAAGCCAGTCACGCAGGGGAAGTGTCAGCGGCAGCGGCAGCGGCAGCTGTTGTCGCATTCTAATGCAACGCACAGTGGGCAAGATATATTGTTGACAGGTGAAAATGTTACACACACAGAGACAAACAGGCAAAGGCACACGCAGCGAAACGCGTGAGTTAACGGCACTCAAACACGACAGAGACAGATAAGCCCAAGCCGAACGCTTTGCCAAGTCGAGCCGATTACACCCGAGGTCATGCTTAAAATAAGCAAAGCAGAGAAGGCAAAACAGCTGCTGATCTCAGATACACAAAAGGCTCAACAGTGCTGGCAACCACCGATTACTAAATTGTTGTGATCGTTCCTTTTCTTATATATTTATTTTATATATTTTCTTTTATATATATTTATAAATCTCTAAATGCACAGCAAAGTAAAATTATAATAATCGATTGTTTTTCATCCATTGAATTAAAAGAAAGCCATCTATTCTTGTTCAATTTTTGCGGCCAACCCCATATCAGAGCACAGATCTGCCCAAAAAATGGCTTAAGCGACATCACTGATACTCACCTATCCAATGCTTGAGTGTGTGGGGAATATGAGGGTTGAGGTGGTTTGGAGTTGGGGTAATATGACTTGTGTCCACCTCACGTGCTGCACTGCCAGTTGGGCCATTTGGGCTGCCTTCCCAGAGGGCGGACCCGCTAATAAGTGAAATTGTCTGCTGTGTGGCAGGCGTGTGTGTTTGTTGTGCGGGTGTGTATCTTAAATAGGATCACAAATGTTGCTCAAAAAAGGGTGAACTCCTCGACAGACAGCCCACAGACCCCATAAACACGCCTGCAGCTTGGGGGCTTGGTTTCAGTTACAAACCGTGAATAAATAATTATCTGCATAATAATTAAAAATATTTGTCACTTACGTTATGGAATTGCAACGGGTCATGAAAACTAGAAAAAACGGCAGAAAAGTAAAACCGTGCATTTGCTAACTACTTCAGCAGTCGCAAGTAAAAGATTAAGATTAAGACGGCGTCTTTCATTTAAAGAAAAATAATAAATTGCAAAATAATTGATTACAACAAAACCTTAGTATTCCCACAATAAAATTCTTAATTTGAGAGCAGTTCACATGGTACAAATTGAATATCACTTGAAATTTACTGCGCATCGCAATTGGATTTCAAAGAAGGACTTTTGTTCAATTCCAAAACTTAAGCTTCGGTATAAAAAAAAATGTAAGAAAAGTGCAATTGGTAACTAAATACAAAGAGAGAGGCACTTGCGGCAGTGTAATTTAGGCACCTGCTGTTTGTCTTTGTTTTGGACTCGGGCACGTACCACAAAATTTCCAACTTTGCCTCTAATGTTGCTGAAAATTGAATTTCTTATTACAATATTTTGTGTTTGCCTTGCAACATCAATATAAACGACAGTAGTCTACTTTCCTATACCCTATTATGAGTTGATTTTAATAAGCTGAAATTTATTATTTATTAAATATTGTTATTATATTCCTATTAAATTAAGAAATAATTTTTAAACGTGCAGGAGGAGGAGCTATAAGCTCAAAAGGGGCACAATATATCTAATAGTACAGAAACCATCAATTTATAAATTAATTTTATTAATATTTTTGTGTTGACTGACTTTAGTTGACACCAAATAAATAATGTTAATCTAGCATATGCGCGTTACATAAATTTCTTATAGCATTGCGATACCCATTTGCAGAAGTCGTATTTTATTGGGTACAAAGACATTGTGTGCATTTGCCTGTGACTACAAAAAACAATAACAACGTAAAGCATTTCGTTGCGTTCTATTGCGTTCAGTCGCGTTGCGTTGCGTTGCACTGTGTTTTTACGTGCTTACGTTAAAGCTGGCGCCGAAGGGCGAATTTGTTGCTTCCTCCTCAGTCCTCAGTCCACAGTCGGCGTTGCAAATGACAGCGCTGTGCGCACTTTGCCATTTATTTATTTGATTATTTTAGTTTGTTGTTCGGGGCTCACAAAATTAAATGAAATGTTTATTCAAACGTTTAAATTGCTTTAAAAAAGGAAAACAGAAAGAATGGCAAAGCAAATCGCAAATAACAAAAGGCGACCAAATAAAATGGGATGCCAAAGAGGCTGCCAAGTATTCGCCGACTTTGCAGCGGCTTTGTCCTATTATCTGGAATTACTTTTGGCTGACTTTGCGCCGTTTATCGTTATCGTTTATCGTTGAAGTGAATCATGTCAACCGCATAAGAGGAGACTCATCCCCGCAGCCCCTCGGCCAGTCAACCCCTTTGCCAAGCAGCCGAGAAACTTCCTGGATCACCATAAGAGATTTGTAGTTTGTCCCTTTGCCTACTGCACTTAGTTTGTGCGGCATTCATTTTTCATATATCCTGATCCCGGATGTGTCTCCTGCCTTTGTTAAATTTAAATGCCAGCAACAACGACATCAACGTCAAGACTGCTTCACTGAACAAAGTGCAAGACTGCAGGTTGTCCTATGTTTAAATTTAAACATTTACTAGCTTTTATTACCTATTAGTATTCAAAGTACTTATTGTACTTATTTATATATTATATTTGGTAATCTTAATTTATTACTGGCAGCTTGTACAAATTAAATATCAATAAATAATTGACTTAAATTATGTATTTTATTTAAATTTAGAATCAAATATCTATATATTATTTATATTAATTATAATTTTTATAAAATCAAATAAAAATATTAGAGTTGTAGAGTTGTTTCAAAATTTAAATAAAGTACCATATACTAAATCAGAGTATTTTTAATCCATTGATCAATCCTTTAGCCAAATTTTAACATTTTTTTGTATATTAGTTAATTAATTCATTATATGGAGTTTTAAACACAGCTGAGTAAATTGGGGCTGGGAATTTCTCCCTGAAGATAAATCACAACGGGATTCCTGATAAATATAAAAGAAAAATAATAAACAAACATGACCTGGATTCACCAACTAATAAACAAATAGTTCTTAAGTAAATAAACTAACAACCGCTGCAAAATGTTTGTTATTTCAATTATTTAAAAAAAATATGTATAAAATAAGATACAAATTAAATACAGTTAAATAAATAAACCAATTTAATATGATTCAATGCATTTCATTTTCTGCTATTTATATGCCTTAGTTTATATGTCCGTGTCGAATCAAAGAGAATAGCGTCTAAATAGTCTTTTATCATATTAGAATCACCTGCTTTTAATTGCTATATCTGTTTTTGGTTCATATCCCCTGAATGTTTATTTTTTATTATTTTCTCTCATCAAATGATGTCTTTTATCTACTTCCAACTTTCTACTTTCTTTATATTTTCAAATTAATTTATATAAATGTTTCTTTTTGCACTAAAATAATTTAACATATCTTGAATAATTTCTAATATACATTAATTTGCTAAGTTCAAAAGGTTGCTTGTTTAAAACACGGCTTAATAAGGTATGTCCAAGGAATGAAGCTAACGCAAAAAATCATAACAGCTGTGACATAACAAATGAGGGCAACGGGGGGTTGCCCGCAGCTCGTTGCCCAAAAGCAACCACTTCAATTTGGTATGCAACTTTTTAGCGGAATTAAGACATAAAGACATAAAAATGTTTTCTGCGGGGGGTTGCAACCCCTAAAACACTAATAAAGCTATCAGCTCTCACGTAACTTAACAACAGTTACAAAGAAGTTTTAAGTGTGTTTACCGAGGACATAAATTGAAAAACTGACCATATGAGTTCAGTAGCGCTAACTGGGCCAACTTTGATGTTGTGCCTCCGCCCCTCTTGCCTGTTCTGTCGGCCTGTCTGTCTGTCTGTCTGTCTACTAAGCATTTGTTCAAATATTTACCAGGCCCTTAGAATAAAAGTCATCCAGTGCACAAAAGGGGATAGACGGGTTTAAAACGTGAGATTGAAATCTTTGCATAGTGGGAAACTTTATCGAATTTAAGGCAAATAACTTTGTTACGAAGAAGTGGAAAAATGTATATAATTAGCTGCCTTTAAGTTGATATGAAATACTTTATGTACAATTCAATAAAAATTAAAAATAAA
This sequence comes from Drosophila fungiperda, assembly GCA_035042345.1. NCBI lineage: Eukaryota > Metazoa > Arthropoda > Insecta > Diptera > Drosophilidae > Drosophila > Drosophila fungiperda. The sequence goes on from JAWNLM010000021.1 coordinate 5,211,098, forward strand.
TCACTATATAAAAAATACATTTTATTTTAAGAATGTATTCACATTTCAAATGCATATAAATACTTGCGAATACAAATATAATAATTTTAATAACCTATTTATTTTTTATGAATACTCATCATTATTAAATATGAATTTGGCATAAAATAGTTCAAATATGGTAAGCAAAATGAAGGTGTAGATTTTGATTAATGCTATAAACTTATGAACAAAAATAATTAAATTAATAAACATAAATTTTTATTCCAAATGTAAAACGAATAGTTCTTATATCTTAAACTAGTTTTATAACATAAAAAAGAGTTAAAAATTAATAATTTAATTTAATTACCACAAAAATAATGCAACTTAGAATTAACTTAATTAATATAATATAATATATAATAATATTAATTTAAAATAAAAATTAATTAAATAAAAATCGCGAAATTAATGCATATTCTAAGTATGTGCAAAGTTATCATAAAAACGAAAAAATCAATAGAACACCAAAATGTACACTTATCATTTAAACTTATTTTAGCTTATATTTAAGCGAATTTAACCACTGTCCAGCGAATCGAGTTGGCAGCCAAAAGGCGCAGAACAACCACAGCGATTCAAGTGAGTTTATGCGGGTCACCCCCTGTCATATGATTTGTTACAATACAAAAAAGCAACAGCTAGCAAAAAATAAAAAAATACATAAAAAAAACAAAAACCAAAACCAAAAGAAAAAAGACCAATGCATTATCGAACAGCCGCACAATAATGTTAACGAGCAGCGATTCCACAGATTACAATCAGTGACAGAAGGCAGAAAAAGGATGTGTGTTCCTCCTGCTTACTGCGGCATGGCTACGGGATTTGGCTATGGCAATGGGCTGGGCTCGACAAGCTTTGGCCAAGTGGCAAATGGACTGTGGCGCATAATTTGGACTCTCTGTGGCACCAGCTGCTGCCGTTGCCAAACTCAGATTTATCGCAGCCAGCAAAAGTAAGTTGGTTGGCTGGTTGCTTCGTTGGGGCGGGGTCCCCAATCAATGCAATTTTGGCGGATGTGGCATATGGTGGGTCAACTGATAAGCTCTGTCTGCCATATGCATGGTAGCGGTGAAGCTGATGTTGCACAAAGCAAATCGAAAGCAGCTATTATCCAGTTAATTGTATCCAATAACCACTGAAGACAACGACAATGCGACAAAGCGATCAACAGATGCAAAGCAAAGTTGATTGTGTAAACCACTCGAAGGCCACTTAAATCGTTCATACATATTTCCAAATATATATATTGTCTTTAAAAATCGTTGTGAACTGGTCTTTTTTTATAAACTGCATAATCAATTCACATAATTAATTCAACTAAATTGGAAACTAAAAGTTTCTGTGCTTATGTAGCAAGTTATTCGCGCATTGTGCAACTGGCTCGTTGGTCTAGGGGTATGATTTCCGCTTAGGGTGCGGGAGGTCCCGGGTTCAAATCCCGGACGAGCCCAAGTTAAATTCAATTTTTTTTTTAATTTGTTTCCAATAATTTATTAACAACTGCCTCGATTTTATCAACATATTATGTACATTCTTGTAATAATATTTGTTTGTGTTTTAAAAGTTTTCTTAGTGTTTAAAGACTTTGGAATGTAAAATATTTTTTGTACTGGTAAATCTATTTGCTATGTGTTTAAATAATAACATAATATGAGCAAAGCAGCCTATTCAAATTATATATAACACTAAAATTTTATTATTAGAAAATTTAATTATTTGTATCTATATTTTATAATATTGAAAGCCTATATATTAGTGATTTAGAAAAGATCTCGCCCATCATAAAAATTAAAGTACTATCTAATCGCAATGAACTTGATACAAACACTTACCATTTATCACAGGTTATATGGCCTCTTAAGTATCATGAACAATTAAAGTTTGACAACAATTACTTAGAGTCAGGGTAAGCTGAGCCCACACAATGGCAAAGGCTTCGATTACCACCAGACGACGGCTGAGCGACAGCCAAGAGTCGGTGTCCTGCAGTTTGAATATGGCCATAGGTGGAGCATTTAAAGTGCACATGTCTGGGTATTACCACTGACCTGGTCTGGTCTGGCCAGGTCTGGCCGAGTCTGACCGGCTCTGGCTTTGTGGCTTTTGAAACAGCGCACTCGAGACGACACAGACGCAATGAACAACCTCGTCTGAAGCATCCAATGAATTTATGTGCAATGAAAATTAACACAACGAACTTTTCAGCTTGGCTGACCCAAAAGCCGCCCAAAAACCAATATCCAAAAGGGGGTGGCGGATGGGGCATATGGCTTCCAGTAACGTTTAAAATGCGAGAAACCGAAATCCAGAGCCGCTGCACTTGAAGCATCCCATTTGGGCAGATGTTGTATCCGATTGCATCGATAACAGCTCGTCCCACGTAGCAAGTTCCATTGTTTTATGCGTTACACATGCGGAGTTTTCACTGTCGATTTCAATGCCACACAGCAGCCGCAGGCGTCCGCCTGTATTTGATAGCGCAACAGTGAATACTCTTTCTTTGCTCAAAATACTGACGAGCTGACAAACCCAGCACTGAACAGAGAGCAACTGACTCGAAGGGGGTTGCTGCTGGGCTTTGTCTGCGGTTAATTCCCTTCTTTTATTCTTGCACTCATAAAAAAAGCTACCTAAATTATTATTCAGAAATGATTATTTCTAAAACTAAAACTTGTGTTTTTCTTAAACTAGTGTTTATCTAGGTGGGATTTTTCCTAAATTTAGAATCTATTTCTATCTATTTTATTATTACTGAACAATCGTATTTTTAGATTTCCGTCTCCAGAAACTTTAGAAAGTTCATAAGATTCTTGTACTTATATACCACAATCCTTGGTTACTCCTAGTTACTTCTATTATTAAGAACGATTTTTCTATTTTTTCGAAATGTTTTTCTGACCAATCGGTAACATATCTAAGAAAAAAAAATTAAATTGCCATATTTTTGGTATTATTAAATTAAAAAATATTTTTACATATACTTAGAACTTTTTTCAAAAAATAGAGCAACTTTTTATTTTTTTTCTGAGTGTGGTTGCAAACACGCGTTTTTGCCAGATGACACTGCAATTGAGTTGAACCCGTGGCGCATCAATTGTGCTCGACTGCGGTTATTCTGATTTTTATGATGAGGCACGAGCACCCTACCCCGCCTCCACCTCCTGTCCAACACCATTCCTAAGAGTACGCTTTGATTGCCCTGCCGGAAGCGTGGCTCAGGTTACGTTTGAGCAACGTTTAGCCAAGCATAAAATGGCCTCGACTGAAACTTGAGGCGAAACATTGAAGAACTCTGGTAATTTTCAAACAGCAAACTCACCAAACAAAAATGTTTCGATATGAATACAAAAATATTTGTTAGTTATTTTATATTATATTCTCGTAAAGTGTGTATTTAGATAAGCTCCGACTTTATTAGGTAATTACAAATTTTTTTTATTTTTATCTTTAAAGACAATTACTTTTGAAATAAACACATTAAATATCAATGCAGAAAATAATACGGTGGAACGAGTTAAAAAGAACGCAAGAATATTAATTGATATCACTTGGATTTTTTATTACATATTTTTTAATTTAAAATTTTATATCTTAGTTCACGAATTAATAATTTTTAATAAATTAACAAACTTTATTTGTCCTCTCTTATTAATTAATTTCTATAATTTATAAATACGTAAGATAAACACTTACAAATTTAGTTTAGTTTTGTGAATACATTTTCTGAGTGTATTTCAAACAATCGATGTATTTACTTGTGTGGATTATTATATATAAGATTAACATATATGTTTGCTTATGCATAGCGCACCAAACATAACGGGTTGTTGCTAGGCCGCGAGCTCTTAACACTCCCACGCACACACACACACATACTCACACACACAAATAGTCGGAATTGTTTATTTTAAGAAGACACTTTCGATAAGGCGGCAACCCTTATCGCTGGTGCTGATTCTATAAATAGCTTACACTACCTAACATAAAAGTTAACAGCTGATCGGTAGTTTGCTCAGTGGCTGAAAAATGCTTCATTGGCCGAATAGTCTAAGACGACGTACACAAGGGCGACGCTCTTTTATCCCTTTTTTGTACAGACAGCTAGGATAAGATTTATGTTTTATGTATGTGCCCTCTATGTCTGAGGCTTGGGTTCAAATCCCGCTTCTGTCAGATGAATTTTTTTTTTTTATTTATTCCATTTTTTTCTATTTACATGAAAATCTCAAGTATTTCATTTTAAATTTATTATACGTCGCTATATAATATAACATTTGCAGGATTAATATTAATTTTTAAAATAAATTATGCACTTATACATTATTTAACAAGTAAAAGTGTGGAAACTTATTATTTTCCGAAGTAAATCCTTAGTTGGCTATCGGGATTACGGATTTCACTTTTTTCCACGCAGAATCAATATGTCAGGATGGCCGAGCGGTCTAAGGCGCCAGACTCAAGAGCATAAAACTCTTACCTATCGCAGATAGGTGTGAATGTTGTGAGTATTCTGGTCCTCTCTGAGGGCGTGGGTTCGAATCCCACTTCTGACAAATTTTTTTTTTCTCTTTTATATATTTTATGATATTCTGAACGTGTACATTTCTTCATATAAACATAGTTTACGCATTATTATTATTCTAAATATATTATTTGATCCTTAATCGGCTGTCGTGTGCACAAATTTCACATTTTTGCACCTACTTTCAATATGTCAGGATGGCCGAGCGGTCTAAGGCGCCAGACTCAAGAGAAATAAAACTCTTGCCTATCACAGATAGGCGAATGATGATTGAGCGTTCTGGTCCTCTTTGAGGGCGTGGGTTCGAATCCCACTTCTGACAAATACTTTTTTTGTATTTTGCGTAAACTAGATAAGTGAATAAAAAATAAATTAAATTTTACTTATTTTTAAAGACATTTCAGTGTATTCAAATAAACTATAAATGCAGTATTGTGTAGTATGCACAACATTTTTAAACAGCCCTTTGTTGCCAATAAATATGTATATTGTGTTTTTATAAACCTTTTTATAAAAATGTATGTATTATTATATTTGTTGTCTTTGGAACTCTTATTCAGTTTCCGTAGGGTTCAATATATTTTCCTAGTTAATGCGACACAACCTGAGAAAATGTGCTTAGAGTATTCTTCCTTTCTTTCACAAAACGACCATTGTTATCCGCTTATAAGGAAATGTTCGAAAAAATAATTTTCGTTGCATTGTGTTTTTAAATTGTATAATTTTGACGTCATGTTTTTAACGCATTAAGAAAGATATATCCAACCTGAAAAAACATGTATATTAATGATTAGAATCTTTGGGCAAGTCGATAGAGTAATTTCAAGTTATAATGCTGTATTGATGATACTTGCAATATATTAGATTTTCCTCGGTCTTATCCTGTAATACTTATATATACTTAAGTATTCGTTTTGGACCTCAAAAAACGGAGTGTTTTTAATGTTTGACACCTTTATCTAAATATTCCTCATCATGTAACTATATCAAGTAAAAATGGAAATAAAATATAAGAAATAAAGTTCAGCCTAGCTGATACAATATTAAGGCACAAGCAGGGAATATTGGAATGTGGAATATGACAAAGGCTGACAAGGGCATATAATCTTCGCCCTGCTTAAAATAGTAGTATTTTCTTGATTTATTACAATTTATACTATATTTATATTATTCCCATTTTTTATTGCACCACTTCGACTTTAAATAACTTTAGTGCTTAAACTCCAGCTGTAAAGTGAATATGTTCTACTTATTACTATGCCTGCCTCAATATGGATGTATGTTCTGTTAAGTTCCAGCTGTTTAAGATTTCCATAGCTACCCCGTCGTTAATCCTGCTACTCATAAACAAATCGCCCGCAGTGGCTCCTTAAAACCCAGCACGCCTGCAACTAATTAGTTTGGTTTTTAATTCAATTTTTTAGGACTATCCCCAGAACACGTGCGTGTCTCCGACTCTTTCTTTGTTCATCCCAATCGATAGGGGAATTTTTTATTCTCTCGACTACACTTGAATGCACTTGTTAAAGTTCTGGGCTGCCGCCTACGTTCGGTTGCCCACAAGCACAGCAGCAACAGCTAGACTAACAACATCAGGAGAAAGTCAGGGACACGCGTGCCACAATGAACACGCAATCACACCACCGCTCCCACTTCCACACTCCTCCACCACCCCACTCCTGCATCATTGCACTGCGCAATGAACAACTCGAAACTCAATTTGAATCCAGTGCATATGCAAAGTGTCACGTAATTTCAATTACACAGCATAGAAAACGCAAAGAAGAGAAGCAAAAAAATGAGACCGAGAACGGCAGAAAATAAGCAAGACTTGTATGCCTGACTAGAAGATGCCCTGTATTCGGTTCTATCATTTTTATATATGATTTTCTTTATGTTGACTAATGTCAGTCGTCACAAAAAAAAGCAATACATTAAAATAAAACTAATTAACAATAAAATTTATTATTTAAGGATTAAATTTTTTTTTAAATATTTATAAATGTTTGTTGGGTCTGTTTGTTGGGACTAGAAGATGTTTCGCAATTAGGCTTCAAATTTTTCTTTAATTGCAGATACGGAAAATACAAAAAAGCAACATAAATAAAATGTAACCTTTATGCACATAAATCAAAGATTAATATAATATAAACCTTTATAAAATTTCATGTTGTCTTCAATCGCAAACTTTGTAGATTATGTGTTGAATGCTTTTTCCAAAACCCACTTAGTGTCAACAAAATTATAGAGACTGATCTGTGTATCTTCATCGAAAATGTATTAAGAATAGAGATCGGTGTTTTAAACAAATGGAATATAAATATTTATTTTTATTCGATGATACCCTTTCTACCTCATTCTCGATTAGTACAGGGTATAGAAATTCTCGCTCAGCTTATAAACTAAGCCAAGAGTGACGCTGGTGCGTGGCATGCCCTCAAAGTGGACGCCTCAAGCGCGTGTTACATGTCAATCATGACTGCACTTGCTGTCTTCAGCCACTACTAGCCAAATAGGGTCAGAAATAGAGAGAGCAAGAGAGAGAGAGAGAGAAAGCGAGAGAGAGAGATAGATACAGAGGAAGGAAGGGGATGTGTGCGTGTAAAGTCTATTGACTTTGTGCAACAATAAAGACGCGGCTTAGTGACCCATAATGCGTTTGACAACGGGTCGTGCCTCTCTTTCTCCTTGCCACTCTTTCTTCACACGGCTCGCAGTCTACGGTTCAGCTCTTAAGCTTCTCACCCACGCTTAGATTTCATGGCATTGTCAACTTTCAATGTTGTGTTTACTTCGTGCAAACCAAGCTCATACGGAGTGTATTAGTTTGGAGTGGACATCAATTTGGATATTATTAATTAGTTTATTTATTAATATAAATACTATATCTAACGCCTAATTTTATTTGAATTTGAACCAATGCAAAATTTTGCTTTATGCATCTGAATTATTAGAATTCTTTTCTTCATTTTTTAAAAATATTTTTACTTTTGGCTTATGCCAATTTATTTGTATCGTTTTGCCCAATAATGTTATACTTGCTTACACTACTAATTATAAATCAACTTATGATAAGAAGGTGATCCTTAAGTGGTACAAATTTAAAAATATTTATGAATAGCTAATATTTAATTTATATAATTTATCTCAGAGCTCATGTGAGCTGAATATTCTATTTACTTGAAGTTTCGAAATCTCCATCTCTGTTGGTTTTCCAAATTTTCTTATTATAAATTACTCAATTTCTAATAATACAATTTTTTTGGACTGAAGGTTTTTTTAGTGGATGTTAGAGCATTTTATGTTTCAAAAGCCGTTGACACTTTATTTATTTTTTTACACCTTAAATTTAAAATATTAATTATGATTATTAATAATAATCATTATTTTATTGTTGAAAATTACATATTATTATATATTATGTTGTATTCAATTAAAACTTACTGTTATTATTATTATATTACAAATATAGTTTTCATAATGGTCGCATTTTCTCAGATCTTTGTTTGTTCAGAAAAATATACACAGCAAATAACAAAAATAAATCTATTAACTATAATCAATATATAAATATGACATTTTAGAAAATCTTTTATATATTCATTTGTATTGGTTGGCTTTACGTTGTCTGATGAGATCAGTTTTATCTTTCAAAGTGTAAAAAGAGTATCGCTAAGTTGGGCACTTATTGCATCGATGGCTCAATTGTTTCATTTACTATATCCGCTCTCCAGAAATGCACTGGTTCCGAACGTTAAAATTTCGGAAATTGAAATTGTTGCCAGGGGTAAGGATTGGGAAGGCAACAATAGGTGCAGCGAGGCAGAAGCGAGGAGTTCCGGTGAGGGGCATGAGTTGTGCTTCTGCACAGCTGTATTTTGGCGTAACTAATTTCATGGCGTTACAAATCCGTTGAAAATGCTGCTTGTTGATGTTGCTGCCGCATCGAAATTGATTTGTGCTTGTTACTCCTGTTGTTGTTGCTGTTGTTGCAGTTAACTCGCTTGACATATGGACTTTTCGGTGGCGGACAATAACAACAGGTAGCAGTGGCTATGGTGGCTAACCACAAACTTTTTGTTCGGCACAAAATGTTGCACTGGCAGGCGTCTGCGTTGCACGTGTGCAGCTCTCCCCGCCCTCCTCCAGCAGCAACAAAACCTGTTCCATAACAGCAGCTATTTTCGGCCGTATTTAGCGGTTTTCATTGCATCATTAATTTTGATGCGCTGCCTGAACTAAACGGACTCTCAGCTGGATAGTAAAGTCGAGCCATGGCAACAGGCTGTTGAACTTGAATAATATATACAATATAAGCAGGGATTTATATTAAACAAAAATAAATTAGAATACAAAAATTATTAATTTTCATTTGATTTTATCATATTTAATTGAAGCATTAATGACTTTATTTAATACCCTGAATCCATTATCAACATTCCATTCCATTCATGAATGTACATTTAACATTCGTAGCTTACCACAAAATGGAAGTTAAATTAATTTTAATTTCTAAATTCCTTCCTTAATTGTCGGTCTGTTTGCAGAAAGCATTTATCGCCGTTCCTATATTTTAATTAATTGTTTTATTATTTATTTCGATCGGCTGTTGACGACAACGAAAACTCAGAAAAGTAGATATGGCTATTATGCAACAACAACTTACTTATTTTTTGCCTTTCACAAGAAGTTTAATCAACTTTGAAGCTAGTACAAAAATATATCTACTTATTGATTGAATATTCTTTTAAAACCTCGCAGTAATACTTTTAATAAGTAGTTGAACAATCTTAAGTTTCACTACGACTTTAATACGAATATTATTCCAGCAATAGATTAATAAAGTGTTTCTATTTTTGTTACCTCGTTTTATAAATTATTCTAGTTGCTAGAGAAAACCTCCTCTTAACAGGGCAGAATAACTAATTGGCTACAAATTTTAATTAAACGAATTTTGTAGTTACCCACTTAAATTAAACACATCCCTTGATCAAGATCCATTGCTGAGAATTATCCGGTCAAGGTGAAAATACAAAATTCTGAATAATAGTTTTTCCTTGCGATATTTTATTTAGATATATAGACATATATGCAAAGAGGACCACTTTGTACCACTTGCAGTTGTTTAAGCTGCAACCTTTGTCCTGCGTTCAAAACTCGCTGAATATTTCCAATAGTCGAAATTTAACAAAAAAAAAAACAACAACAAGTAAGAATGCTGCAGTCGAGCGATCTCGACTACGATATACCCCGTTGTTAAAAATATTTTTATTAATATATACCATAACTTAACTGTTTCTTATCCGATCTTGATTAAATTTGTTGATCAATATCATGCATATATATATTATGTGTTAATTAAAAGATTCTGCCTTTAAAATTGTTAATGCTATCTTAAGACAAAATATATCAATAATCAAGAAACGGATACAGTTTTCGGTAAAATAAAGCAAACATGATCTGCGGATATACAAATACAAATTTGAAGTCTCAAGCTCTTATGGTCTCTGAGATCGGAAGAACAGATGGATAAACGGACATGAGTATCGACTCGGCTGTTGACCCTGATCAAGAATATATATACCTTCTGGCTGTTATATACATTTGCACCAAGCCATAATACCCTTTTTACCCATTTTCATAAAAACAACCAAATGCATACAAATATTTCTCAACATTTTGAGGCACTTTGTGCATGCCACATGTTCTCGAATTGACTGCGAAAAACGCAAAACCAAAAAATAAAGAAAAATGTAAAGAAAAAGGAAAAATCTTATGCTGACACTGACAAGTCGTGTGAAGCACACCTGCAAAAGTCAAGCGCAGACCGCAAACAGAAACCAAAGTGGATCGGGGTCTGGGGATTGGGGATTGGGTCTTGGGGCTTGTGGAGAGGGTTTGGGGACCGCTGTTGCTGCTGCTGTAGTGGAAACATGTTGCAAAATGCAGTCTTGGATTCTGTCCGCCTGTCAGCTGCGTCGTCGACGTGGCCTTAAAATGAGTGCAACATTGGCTGTTTGACTGTGTGCCACAAGCTGGCGTTGCGCCAAACTAGCAAACTTGAAGTAGTGCAACAACAAAGAGGCGAAAAATAAAAAAAGTTAAGAAAAACCAGCCACAGCTTGTTGCAATCCCAGCCTAAGGCCTTTCGCTACTTGAGCACAAAAACACACACACGCAGCACGTAGAAGTGGCACAATAGTGCTGGACTGGGGTGGTGCCACAGCTCAGTCCGGGCTGAGGCATTGTCCTTTGCCACACTCCGCAGGCGCTGCGCGTGCCCAACAACCACAACACAAGCTATCCGTGTGGCAGCGTCGGCGGCTATCCGTAACAATGTTGCACACTCAAGACGCGCGCCCGGTATTCGGCTAAGGCGATAATGTGGCAAGGATAACGAGCTAGCCCAGCTTGTTATCATCATGCCCCAGCAGCAGATACGACTTGCAACTCCACTCAACTCCATTCCCAAGGACAGCTCTCAGTCGATGTGCGTAATGCGCTCATTACGTGACGGCATCAGCAACGCCACCAACTGGCAATGTTGCAAGTGACAAGCTGCAAGTGGCAAGTGGCTTAGTGTCTGTTGTAGTCTGCAGTTTGCTAGACTCTGTCGCTGCTTCGTTTTTCGGCATTGGATTAAGGTCCAATCGCCAACATGACATTTTCATGCCACAGTTGCATGCGTTGCAGTTGCCGTTGCTCCAGCTAATTAGACAATTGCCTGCGTTTAATGCTGTGCAACATGAGGCAAATGGGTGTACACATTGCAATTTTTGGGCTTTACTTGTTTTGTTTGTGGCATGTGGCATGGCATACCAATACGTATATTGTAAATTTATCGAATTTTTCCGACTGCGTGCAATAGTTGCGAGCATTAAAGTGTTGCACGGTAGAGAGGGGCAAGTGGTGCATTGTGCAGCAATAGGTATATCAAAGTGTTGCCAGAGTTAAAGCTAAATTGACTTCCAATTTACGATTAGTTTGAGCAATGGAAGAAGGTGTAAGTGATTTTTGAGGATCTGGATCGATATACCAGCTGGCAATTTGCACGCATTAATGGGACATAAGTTTTGGGTGAATATATTTTATTTAGATTTTGATATTATTGTAAAATAATTAATAAAAATTAATTAAACGGTTAAGATTTGTCAATTAAATAAACTATTCCCTATTTTTTTTATTAAAAATACAGTTTTTATCAAATTCTATGTTGCTCCTAAAATTACCCAAACTTTTGGCCGATCAAAAAGCCATATATTTTTTTTTTTTGTTTATTTTATTTTTTTTAATGGTACGCAATTATTATTATACCATTTTATCACAGGAATCAATATTTATTATGGTTGTAGAATAATAATTAAAAAAAATTTGTATTCACTAAATTGATATGGGACAGAAATTATTTTGTTGGTAGGCTTAAATTTGATTACTTTAGCTTTTTTCAGATATTATAATTAATGCATTATTTACTTTTTAAATATTAAAAATAATTAAATTTTATTATAAATTCTAATAGGAATAATGAATTTTAAAAAAATGAATACATTTTGTTATTATTAAAGAAATATAGAAGAAATATATAATATAGAAATTATTAACAAATATTTTCTTTTTTTCTCAATTTCTCTTTCATCTTTATATCTCTTTCTTTGTAACGTTTTACTTGCAGTATATTAAGGGTATCTATAATATTTTGTTTTTCTGAAGATCCCAAATCCTTGAAATAAATATAGCACCATTTTATATTTATTTACCATTAGATATGTTTTATTTTATTTATTTATTTTATTTGCTTCTAATTTTCAGTTAATTAATTGTCTTTTTTTAATTTCTTTATTGTTTTAAAAATGTTGTCTATAATTATGAAATTAAATACCTAACGAAGTTTTGTAAAATTATTCGAATTTTAAATTTTATATTAAAAATAAATAAATTTTATTTTTAGTTCGTTAGGTTAGTGTTTAATTTATTTCTTACTTAGTCCACATTAAATAAACAAAATAAAAACAAATTTTTTGTTTCTTACTCTGTCTAGATTCGTTTTCCTAATTTGAAGTCTGCAAGTATTTGAGACTGTTGCAAGTGCATTGACCGACACTTTAACTGTCTTGTTGCACATCATAGGAGGTGCATAACAACCGACTCAATTTACATATGGCCCGAAAGAAGAAGAGCAGCCAATTAACGAAACTGCGCCTAATTAAAAGTTTATCGAGCTTGAAAGGCACTTGCCTTTGGAGGCAGCTGCACTAATTAGCTCGGCTCTCACAAACAGATTCGAGACTGGAGACAAGCAACGTTGAAAGTTGCTCGACACATGCCATAAATTTTCATAATTTGACAAAAATTGCACATTATTTCTAACATTAGGCCGAAGGCGATCAAAATCGCCAGGTTACACAATCCTCGAATCTGGCCTGAACGCGGAGACTGATTGTGAGAGTTGCGGTCTATTAATTTGAAATGTTTTGAGATAAATTACTAAATGACTGCCGCTTACGTGTGATCCATCCATCAATGCCATCATTAAGCCAAAACATTTGACAGAAAATGGAATGACGACGCTGGCGCAGACGATGATGACGATGAGAGGCGCTGGCTGGGAACTCAATCGAACCCCGGGACAGAGCGGGCCAGACCAGGCCTGACCGGGTCCAACAAGAACTGCTCATTTCACAAAGCGGCAGCCTGGGACCCCACAGTGTGGTTGTTTGTGTGTCATCAACGTCGTCATCAACATCCACATCAACATCAACATCGTTGCGAGTTGGTCGCGAGTTCCTCTGCAATTCGTAGGGTGCTGTCGATGGCCCAGCCCTGGCTCTAGCTCCTCTGTGCTCAAAGGGAGCCGCCAGCGTTGCCATTGCAAAAATATTTTAGCTGCCGGTCCCCGGCGACTATGTTGGCTGCACTCAGGCGTGTCCAGGTATTTGTTGTTGATTACGTTGATAAGTGGCCGCCACATACTTTTCAACTGCACTTGTAATAATTTGTTTGCCACTCATGTTTTTTTTTTCGTTGCTGCTGCTGCTGTTGCTGTTGCCTGTAATCAATGCCGATGTGAAGTGAGGCAAGTAGCTCGAGTCACATTCCAAACTGGCTGTGGTTGTGGGAGCCTCGTTGCCCAATCGTCACCCCGATTTCCAGGAACTCTCCTCCACTCTACTCAATGGTTGCCTCGATTGCGTGCTTCTCTCTGCTTGTTTTTTATCTTTTTGATTTTTTTTTATTATTTTTATTTATTTTATTTATTTTTTGGTATTTTAATGAGTTGCGTTGAGTTTCAGCTAAAAAAGGTCCAAAATGTTCTCGTTTTGTATTTTTCATTGATGGACTTTGGCAAAAAGTTTGGTTGTTATTAGCAGCAATTTAGATTTAGGGTTCCCAGTTTTAGGATCTGATTTTGTTAAAATAATGTTTTATATCCTGAGATTCTAAGAACATAACATTTCACACGTAAGCAAAAAAAAAAAAAAAATTTGAATTACATTATTGTGATTTATATAAAATTACTTTAACTAATTAAGTTAAATTGGCAAATCTAGAATTTATATTCGTTAAGCAACTGTTTTCAACAATATCACCATCAATTATTAAAATAACAAGATTTTAAAGTAGTGTAAACTAGGTAACTCAATTATTTAAAGTTTTAAATTTCGTACATGTTTTCTTATTCAATTTTCTCTGGAGCAAACCAACTAAATATTGCCTTATCCGCTTTCATCTTAAAATTTATTGTTTCCTATGCATTTTTGAGTCCTCAACACATGCAGATCCGCCTCAACTGCCCAGTTGAGCCCACAGTCCACACCCACTTTACCTCTAGCCTATATATATATATTTTGTTTGCCCCAGTGCATCATTGTCTGCAGCATCACACACACACAGGCAAACCTGCTTCCTCGCTAGTAACTAAATTGATGTTTTATTATATTTAGGTCAAAGTTTTTAATAGTTTTGCATGCAGCTCAAATTGTGGCCAGTCCCACAACAAATTTGCATGCCTCCTTCTTCTTCACATGTGTATGTTAGGTGCACGTTCAACGGATGGCGATTCCTGTTTTGTGGCAGAGTTAATTAAATGTTGATCAGATTTAATTTGTATTGTACTCTGTTGCACTCTTCGTAGTCGCATGCCTGGCAAATCAATTACAAAGCCTGCCCCACATTGGTCGCCTTTAACAACTTTTAATTGCAACGAGGAGGCACGAAATGTCAACGGATTTTTCTTTGGCTTTGGTTTTGGCTTTGCTTTTTGCTTGGCATATTTTTGGCCTTCTTTCGACTTGGTCGGTTCGGTCTGCAGGTGCCTTTTGGCTAAAAACACAACAAAAGCCGCTTTGCTCCTTGCATTCAAACTCCATTCTGCGGCTAACCTAGAAAAAGAAACAAACGTCGACTTTTTAGTTTTATTTTTTCATGTATTCTGGTTCAGGTTTTTATGTGTTTTTTTTTAAATGTATTTTTGGTGCCGCATTTAGTGAAAGGCACAAAAAACCACAATGACGTCGCTGCTATCGTCGCCGCTTTGAGATTAGTTACACTTGTGATCCATTTAAATGGCCTGGCAACTAAATTATGCGAAGTTCTCTCCTTTTATACCCTGCACTTAGAAAGTGCATTAAAATGGGTTATTTAGTTAATAAGATGTGGCAATTCAATTTGATGATGAAGTATTCACAAATTTATATACTACGTTTACTTTATTTATTTTTTATTTCATATTTAATTACCAATAAATAATATTACATGTTAATTAATTAATCATGACATATTTTCTATATTTTTATGTTAATCAAATAATCGACATAAACAAAATAAATTATTTGGCGAAACTAAGTTGTTGCATTGCTTCTCTTTTTTTGTTTTTGCTTGCTAACTTTATTAACTTCATAAAGAATGGAAAATGCAGATTCGTCCAAAAATATATTTACATTTATAAGTATAGGCATTTATCAACACTGGTAATTGGAAATTGACAGACTTTCCAAAACCTCTAAGCACATTCCCAAATGGTTTTCAACTTAAAATATGTGCTGTGTCATCGAAATCAAATTGTATTTAATGACGAGAATTACTTAACTTGGTTTTCGAAGCAAAACATTTAATTTAGTTCATCTCTAAACGAATATTTAGAAGAAAATGCTTGACAGTTAATTTAAGTAATCGAAATCCACACAACCATCTCAATTTGCATTTTTAAATGTTATAAATTTTATGAAATATTAAAAAGGATTTTAAATGTTGTTTCCTATAAATAATAATATATAAATGGCGTTCCTTAATGGCCTTAATTTTAACATTTCAATATAGTTTAATAGACACATTAATTAAGTCTTTGACATACGTGTTTTTGGGGTCAGGACGATGTATAAAATATCTAATTTTAGATATAATATTTAATACTTATTTTGCCATTTTCGATACTTTGAGATTGAAGTCTAGTTCAAATCTGAAGAAGCAGCTCTGATCAAACTCTAACATAAAAGTCTGTTTGATTTTTGCATAACCGGGTGCAGGGTATAATTCTAGTTGAATACAATTTATTAGAGCATTCTTGCCTCATTTGTTTTTTTTCGAGCTCTTTGCTGCAAGCTGCTGTTGAAAAGTTTTTGCAACGACTCGAAAGAAAAATAGAAAGTGACAGAGAAAACTAGAAAAAAAGAAATGCAATCAAAGTGTTTTTTTCCAGTTGATGTCGACGGCGCCCTTTCTATAGGAGAATGTCGCTCGATCTGGGCAGGAAACTTTCGCCAGGAATTCTGGGCGGGTCATTGGATGGAGCACTTAGTCGAAGACCAGCAGATCCGTTCGGGGGAACAATCATACTGAAAGTTTTGTACATATGTGACTGGAACTGAGAAAGTATATAATGACTTAACTCATCTCTAAGCATCCAGCTAATCTAATGCATTTTGAATATTTCCCCATACATATATATTATGCATTGTTAGGCACTTACCGCTTCATAGAAATAGCTTGCAACTGGCACCCAACTAACTTGCAACTAGCCAGCCGGGGTAGAATCTGTGCAGCTCTGCCAAAGCTGGAGCAAAAATAAAAGTTATGATTTGGAAATTAAAGTTTGCTCGGGTAAAGTTTAAAATGTGGGGAGTTTTTTTTCGACTGAGTACTATAAAAATGGCTACCTAATGAGAAAAATAGAAGAAGCCGGGTTGTTCCAGCTGATCCATATGCAGAAATATGGAAAAGTTGGAAGCATGTTGAAAAGTTTACTCCCATCAGCCAGCAGGCATATATTAAATAGATTTTCCAAGAACGTGTCGAAATTTAAACTAAAAATAAATCTGAATTGTTGAATTTTGTATAAAATTAATCGTGTATATAAAATATTTATGCAAGAGATTAAGTATTTATTATTATTGTAATTTTATGATGTTAAAGACTTTGAATGCTGCAGCGATATATAGAATTTACACATTAATATATATATATATATATATATATATATATACATGCATTCATCTTGGTAGTAAGTGTTGGACGATGCAACAAAGCAGCCGCATAGCGCCACATAAGACAATTGCACCTGCATTTTGGCTTCGTTTCAATGCCAAAATTAATATGTTACCATAAACTGCCCCAACTAAACATAAATATATATGTGTATATATATATATATATATATATATATATATATGTGTGTGTGTGAATTGCCTAAGGTGAGTCCGAAACCAAACCATCCAGAAAGAACATGAACACGTTGAAAAAGAAAAACAAGAACAAGAACAGCAGCAGTGGCAGTGGCAGTGGCAGTGGCAGTGGCAGTGGCAGTGGCAGTGGCAGTGGCAGTGGCAACAACCACAACTATGCACATGGCCAGGAATACTCCCTAGGTGAAAGTATGTGAAAGCATGCCATAAATCGTTAGCCTGCTGCTCTTGCTCTAATGTTGTGGGTGGTTGATACAACAGAGATAAACCCAGCTCACACCCTCCTTGCAACTCTCTCTGTATGTGTGTGTGTGTGTGTGTCAGTATGTGGCATGTTTGTATGTTGGTGTTGGTGTTGGCCAAAGCTACAGGCGATTAGAATTGATGTGGGTTACTAAGCAAACATGAAAGGCTATTACGTTAAGCGTTACGTTATGTTTAGTTATGTTCCGTTATATTCCGTTGCGTTGCGTTGTGGAATTTTACGATTTGGTTGCAACTTTTATTAAAAGCGAAATAGTTTTGACTTTGCGTTGTCGGCGAGTTATTGCCAGAAATCCGCAGAGTTTCATTATACATGAATTGAAATATTGGAATTCTTCTCTTCTATAATTTTGTTGTGTTGCCTGAAATTTCCTAATTAGCCCACAAATTCTGCGTTTGTTGTACGAACTATGAAATGGGATTCAAGTCGAAAGCCTAAAGTTGACTTACACTGGAAGCGTAATCACAAAATGACAATTAACTCAAAATTGATATTATGTCATATTAGAGAGTTTCTAATATTGTCGATTTCCAAGTCAGAATCTAATCGCTGCAAAACAAAACTCTTAATAAATATTAATTTTAGATTATTATTAATATTAATATTAAATTACTATTAATATAAATATAAATATAAATATTATAATCCTAAGCTGAAAATCTCCTCCTTTTTACATTTCTTTCGAAATAATCATCGTTTTATGTTAGGTGCTATTTCTACAATTAAATTCTAATAACTGTAATATTTATTGGCCAGCATTGAGGAGCTACAATTCTTTTTCTCTTCACCTAAATATTATTTGTATAAATCTTTTGATAATATAAATAATCCTTTATTGCTCTTATTTATAGATATATTTTCAAACTATTGTAT
Organism: Drosophila fungiperda; assembly: GCA_035042345.1. Classification (NCBI taxonomy): domain Eukaryota; kingdom Metazoa; phylum Arthropoda; class Insecta; order Diptera; family Drosophilidae; genus Drosophila; species Drosophila fungiperda. The sequence goes on from JAWNLM010000021.1 coordinate 5,229,459, forward strand.
TGATATTAACATTTTTGCATGCACTTGTGATTTTGGCTCCTCATCTAAATTGTAACTGTTGTCACTTTCAATTTAAGTCTGGCTGTATTTTTCCTAGGTTTTCCCTAATCATAATCATAATTTTGCAACTAAAAACTCCCAGAAATTGCACAAATAATAAATCATAATTTTTAATTCCTTTTCTTTTATATAATCATAACTTATTTTTTTTTTTTTTGTGTTTTCTGTGTCAACATTGAATAATTCAATTAATAAATCACTTAATGAAACTTCAAATCCTTAAGATTCCATTGCAGATTAGGAAAGCCCGCACTTTTGGCAATCATTGTTTGGCAGCGAACACCTGTTGGAATCGAACAAAAAATATTTTTATGGGTGCACTGGCAATTTGTCGTACATGCCACACTACAAGAATTTGGTAAATGCCAAACAAGATATAAAAAAGCAGACACCACAAAGTGCATATTGCCATCCACAAAAAACAAAAACAAATATAAAAAAATCAACTGCCTCAACAATAACTGAATTTACAAGTGTTATTTTCATTTTTATTGTATTTTTCTTCTTTGACGTCCAACTGTGATTTTTGGGCAGAGACCATTGTTGTTGTTGTTGTTGCATATGTAAGTGTGTTTGTTAATTTGATTTTGGTGTCAAATGTTTTTGTTACTTGGCTTGTTTCTTTTTTCCATTTTTTTTATGGGCTGCAATCGGCTTGCGCTTTTATAGCGATCGCAGCTTGTACACCAAGGGAGACCCTCTAGACAGCTGCATATATATCTATATATATATATGTATGCTATTATATATGTAAATATATATTTGTAAATGTCTGTGTCAAACTATTTGATTTGCTTTTGATTGTGCGCACTTATGACTTTATTGACATCGCCGTATGGCATATAATATAAATTATTTATGACAAACACACACATTGAGCAATTCGTAATTGAACACACACAGGCACACTGTGTGTGTATCTATAAATGCATTCAATTATTTATACAAATGTAAGTTTTATTTTGAGGTACTTTTGAATATATATTTTGGATTTGCCCTCGAGTGCAATTCGAGAACTGAGGTAAACAAAAGCAGAGCCCAAAAACATTGTCAAGTGGCATCAAGTCCGTAAATGATGCACTTGTAAAATCGTAAAAACTGTATTTTTAAATGCAAAATTGACAAATGAAAGCACACACAAAATACAATATCGCATTTAAATTGAAATTAATTGGCAAAGGATTGTTCAATTAGAAACACATACCAAAATGTCAAATTACGTTTTCATCAGTTTATTTAAAAATATGAATTTTTATATTTCACATTTTTGTTACTGACTTCTACTTGAAAACATTATAAAATTTATATATTTGAGGAATTTATTTAAGATACCTTTGTGAAACCATTTTGGATTCAATTTCTAGTTTTAGCTTCATTATTTGGTTATGGTTTTTTTTTTTTTTGTTAACCCGATCAAGAAAACATAATCAATTATTCTCGGCACAACGAGCAAAAAAAAAAAAGTCATTTATTATGCCGCAAATTATTTGTCACTATTTTGTGCACTTGTTAATATTTTTTCCGTTGTACGTTTTGTTTTTACTTTGGCACATTTTTCTATTTATCGGCCCGAAACGTGGCACACATCTCAGATCTGGAAACATAATTAATTTGGCCGCAAAGGCATCCAACTACCGCTTGCCCCAAACAATGGCAAACAAATTGATTAATGACAGCGTATTAAACAATAATCGAGATAGGCCTCGGACCCCTCTCGGGCCCTAACGGGGCGGGGCGGAGCGAGCTACCAACCCAAAAAAAAATAAGTTTCGCCCACGCGCAAATTTTTTTCGCTTGCCACACAAAATAAACAAAAACAAAAACAAAACAATGAAAAAGGGAAGGTTTTATCAACGACCAAAAACATTTGCTGTTATTGTTATTGTTGTTGTTATTGTTGTTATAGTTGTTGGAGTTGTTGGAGTTGTCCGCTCCAAACAATTCATTTAAATAAAGCCGAGCCACTTCCCAGACCAATCTTCTAGAGAAGGAAACACATCATTTTTCATATTTTTCTGCGGAGACCCAGCACGGAAATTAATAATGTGTAATTAATATTTGCTTAAACGGATTCGTAATATGTGCACACTTAGGTATATACATACATATATATATATATATATATATATATATAGATACAGTGAGGCATAGATAATTGCCTTATGTGGCTAATTATTTGGCATTTGGAATTATTTTCTATAAATTTGATACACAATATAATATAATATTATTAGGAACTAAATATGGGCATAAATGGGTCCATTTTAAACTGCTTCAAAATATATTTTTCTTATATTTTATTAAAATAAGAGTCAAATGCTATTAATTTTTATTTTTGCAGCATAAACTCGTTGAGTCTAAAAGTCAAACGGACAATTTTGAATGACATTTTCTACTTAACTTTTTTAGCTTAACTTTTTGAATTAATTAATGGTTATTTATATACATTTATACATAGTCAAAACAGAAATTTATGATTGGATAAATGATTTTAAATATATATTCTATATTGAATATTCTTTTTTGTGGAGCAGTATTTTGTTTGTTATTATTTATTTTGCTTAATGTCGACTAATATTAGAAAAATAAAAATAATAATAATTTAAATTCAAATAAATAAATAATATTTACATGACTGATATTATTTAAGTCGAGTCATGCTATGTGAGAAATATTTGGAGAGATTGACTAAATTTAATCTAATTATTTACATTATTTGATTGCCAACTCACTTTGTTAATTAAATACAACAGGATTATTTGGCTCAAGTTTTCAATTTTCTGTGTACTCTTTTTCTATTATATTGTTTGCCATAAGCGAATTTCAGCTTAGGCTTGCAAATCACAATTTAACTGCAAAAAGTTAATTTTGTAGGCTAATATTGTTCATTCTAGAATTGTCTTTATCGAATTATTTGCTGAAGGCTTGTTTACTTCTAGTTTTCCCTAAGTTGCCTCGTAGAGGAAAAGGACGATTGTACTTAAATATTTTATGAATGTTCCTAATTCATTGCTGAAATACACACACACACACACACTCGCACACACTCACACACACACACACTCAGAGACTTTCGAACAGTTATTAGAGCTACTCATTTTTGACTTGCAGCAATTTCTGTACAGTTGCATATTGCAGTAGAAAATGCAATCTTTAAATCATCTTTAAATTTAAATTCAACTTCAAAGCATATTCGATTTGATTCTATGCAGGATCCTTGTTTCGCATGCATCTGGATAATAAACATGTCGCAGACACTTGAGGCGCATAATTCCCCCGGGGCGAACTTCATTTATGCAGGCGCACAAACACAGAAGGACACAGAGACAAGGAGAGGGGGCGCATGCAATGCAACCCCCAAAACAACCCCCAAAGCTACCCCAAAGGCGACTTTTGAGCTGCACTTCAATGTGGCACGATTCGTGCACTCTCAATTATGACTTAATTCGTATCTAATGGATATTTTCTGTGAAAATTTCATGATTAATCGCTGCCTTGAGGGCAGATGCCTATGTCGAAGTGTGAGTGTGTGTGTGTGTGTGTGTTTGTGTGTGTGAATGTGTTTGGGGGTTGCTTGAGAGACTCCGAATGCAGTTGTTCACACATGTTCACAATAAAAAAAAAAAGTGTGGCCAAGTGTGGTTTGGGTGGAGACGGGGGAGGGGTGTTGGTGTTGGAGGGTGGCGCCGAACAATGGAGGCAAGCCAGCCAAAGCAATAACTCAGCTTGCAACTGCCAACTTTCAAGCTGCTTTTTACATTTTGAAAAATTTGCGATTAATGTTTTTTTTTTTTGTTTTTTTGGGGAGTGGGTGGTGGTTGGGTTGCAATTGTTGGGGTGTGTCAGGCGACAACGACATCGTTACACTTAGGCAGCAGCATATGCGTTAGTCTACGGCGGCGTGTTGCAACTTCCGGCAGAAGCAGAACCAGAACCAGCACCAAAGCAGGAGTCGTGGCGCAAAAAACTGATTACGCTGCATTTGTGGCAACTACCAGCGATGCTTTTTGCCATACATTTTCCAAGAATGTGGCTTTGATTCCCCCTCGGCATTCCCCCAAGCTCTCCACACACTCTGCTTAACTCGATTTTCAGCAAACATACGATAAGAAAATGCAAAACAACAAAAACATTGAAACTGCATTTGCTGGGCAGCTTTTCTTATCTACGACACACTAGCGCCATCTGTGGCTGCTTAGTTAAACTAGCAAAACTGCATTTTTATCTGAGCGAGCAAACGTTTGAGAGAAAATGCGCGAGAGAGAGAGAGCTAAGAAGAGAGCATGTGAGTTGAATGCCGGCAAAAACAGAGCAACCAATTATTGTGCCTCAACCCTTCGCTCTTCCTCCCATTCTCTCTCCCTCTCCATCATTGGATTTTTGGGCTCTCTGTTTATCTTTAGCAGTGCATTCTTTTCATGTTGTTGTTAAAATGACCGCTCCCAAAAATCTACATTTACATTAGCACGCACTGAATTCCTATTGATGTCTGTCGATAAACTGATAAGAATTTTGTGGAGGGTAACAATTGACTTATTAGAAGACGACATTCTTATTGGAAATAATTTAATATTTAAAATAACTGATATAAAAATAAATAAAATAATAGAATAAATAATTATTAAATATTTAAATAAAACAAAATAAATAATAAATTAAATATATCTTCCTTAATCTAGTTTTATCTATATTTATTATATAAACTATTAATTTGTACTCATATGAAACTAATAAAATATTGGTATAATTTAAATATTTAATTAAATTTATTAAATAATTACCAACTTTAATTATACTAAATTATCAAATATACTGAAAAAGTAGACGCTTTCAACATTTTTATTAAGTATTCATTCTTCATTCTTGTCTTTTGGCATGAAATTTGGAATTATTCAAATACTCTTCTAAGTTGTGAATAAAATATGTTTTGCTTGACAACTTCATGGAAACAGCAGTCATTTTGCCTCAAATGGCCATGTTACAACAACACCCCGTTTTGCACCCGCGTAAATTCCAAATAGCAACAAAGAAAATCCGCACAATCTGAGGCTTAGCCAAGTTTCGAACCATTAATGTTTCTAACTCAAAGAGATTCCAATTTGAGTTTGACTCATGCTCTCTCTCTTGGACTCTTTTTTTTGTCAGCTGGCGCTCAGATACTTTTCGCATTATCCAATTCGTTGGGCTGCCTCGTGCTTGTGCACGCTCGTGTGCTGTCTGCCTCGTATGCGAGAGAGTGTGAGTGATAGAGAGAGCGCGTGAGAGTGGGAGGGAGGGAGCGCAAACAAACAAACAGTCCGCAAACAAGTTTCGTTGCGTGCAGTGCTCGATGCGCTCTCAGATAATTTTTGCCAGTTGAGCCGAGTACGTGAACGTGTCTGGACGTTTTTATGGACGCAACCGATTGGAGAACGCCCGACATCGAAATCGACATCGACAACGAGACCGAAACTGAAACCGAAACCCAAAACCAAAACCAAACCAAAAAAATCCAAAAACTGAACCGTTAATAAAGCCATTTCAGTTGTTAGCTGTCGATTGTCGCAGTCCAAGTGTGTTTTACCGTTTTTGACGCGTGTGTGTGCAAAACTGCCCCGCCCCCCTCCAAATCACCAACCCCACCCCCGCGCGCCATGTGTTCAGTGTGTGCGAAAATGAATGAAATGTTTGCCTTATAATTTAATTGCCAGCATCGCGAACCGCGTATCTCACAGATACTTTTGCCACTTGCCATTTGCCATTCATTTTTATATAAACGAGCGAATTTTGCACGTGTTTCTTTTGTTCTAGGCGCATTTTTGCTTATGTTTTTGTTTGTGTCGCTTAAAACGATAAATTCACGCCAAGTGTTTTGCTCGCTAAAAAACAACGAAGAAGAAGAAAACTGACGCACGTCGCACGTCGCACAATTTTGCAGCGTAAGTTTTAATTAAGTTTGCTTTAAGCTTTATTAATGTCCAACAACTTGTGTTCTAGCCTTATTTTTTTTCGCTTTGCTCTTGCTGTCAGTCAACAGCTTGCATGTCATTTATATCTTCAGCTTTGGGGCAACTCCTGAAAGTGCCTCAATGATGTAGTGACAGTTGTTGTTGTTGTTGTTGTCAAGTTGATGTCCAGCACAAAGATCGATAAGTTTTTATGAGTTTTCGGTTTTGTGAAAATTTCTAATCATTAATAATGTCGTTTGCCTTACTGTCGTCCCCCCTCCCAATGGCTCCTTGGGGAAACAGGTATTGGAAGATCTTAAAGCTTGCACAATTCCTGGAAATTCCAGTTAGATGTTGTCGGCGTCCTCTTCGTGTTTGTTTGTTAGTTTGATTGTTTGTTCTCGCACTCAGATCTGAATCTCAAACTTCATGAATGAAGCTCGAACTGAGGCTCAGCTTGGAATCCGAATGGGGCGGGGCGTTGCAGCCTCAATAAAGTGGGTTCTGTGTGTGTTGCGAGTCTTTACGTGGAAATGTTTGTCACTTCTGCAGAACAGTTACCATTCTGAAATGTGTGTGTGCGTGTGTATTTGGCTTAGAACAGTTGCTTAATGGCCCAAACGTGAGCTGGCAAAGATTGGGCTGGGCCCGTGTTAACTGAATCTTGTTGAGCTCTTGAAGAAAATTACAATTCTAATTGTTTTCTATGCAAATTTAGTCTTAGAACACGCACCAGATAACTTTAAATGTATTAAAAGGAATATTAAATAAATGTATTGTTATCAAGAATTTGCTACTAGTGAAAATTTAATTACAAATAAATTATTTAGGAAACGTATCAAGAGTTATTTAATTGTGTTGAGACGAATATGAAATACAGTGTTTTTTAATAGGACATTTCACTTATTCTTTTTTAATAATAATTTAATAATGGTGAGCAGTTTGACACTTAAAGAATTCATTTTCTGTCGCTCGAAATTTAGGCAAACAATTAAATAAATATTCGTGTTGAGAGTTATGTATTGTTAATTAAGACGAATATTTTAAATATGGTTTTATATTTTTATTCGACAAGTAAATATTATATCTTTGATAACATAATTCTGCATTCATTTCTACTCTTTACCTGCAAAAAATTGAGGGCCTAAAATGAATAGCTAAATATAAACAAGAATAATTTAATTTTGAGCAGACGAATAAAAAATAATTTCAAAAATTGTTCTATAGTTTTCTCTATCGATTTGATAGAAAATCTCATAAACATCTTTCAATTGTGTTTACACTAATATTAAATTATTTTCAACATTGCTTTTGTTGCATTTTTATTCGCTTCCTTAATTTGTCGGATCTCATATACAATTTTTCTTTTTTATTATATTAGTTTTTTTTATATATTTTTTCTTTAAGTCATATTTTTAAGAGTAAGCTTTTTACACAATGTATTTATTTGGCTTGTCGATTGCTTTTATTTTCATTTGTTTATTTAAGATTTTATTATTTTAAAATTTATTTATTTATTTTATTTTATTTTAAATGATTTAAAATGTGTGTCGACTTTTCAACAAATACATGAAAATGTAAAAAAGTCCCGCCTGCAATTATGCTATTTGCAATATCGAATGTTTTGTCAGATAAAATGCAATTTTCTCTTAGCTTTGTGCCTGAAAATTTGTTGAGAATGTTTCATGCCATTAAGTCAATTTGATACTGTTTAAACATTCTAACACTTTTAACTGTTTCCACTACCAATGCATGTTGCCTGCAACCGATTTGATGATTGAACGCACTGTTGAGCATTACACAACAGTTGCACAACTTCTGACAGCAACTACGAGTCTTTAAACACACACACACACACACACACTGCTTGGGTAACAAATTTTGTGCAAGCACTTTCGCAGTTTTCCAATCAGCCGCAAACAGCATGCAACATATGAAAATTGAATTGAGAATAAAACGGAAACTGATGTTTTCTCTGAAAACGAAAACAACACATAAACAAAACATGTATTTTCCTCAGCAGTCAGCTAATTATGGGAATAATTAAAGAATAAAATTAGATGTTTATATATTTCGGGTTGCCACTTGAAAATGTTGCATAAGCATCGAAACGCACACAAATTTTTCCGGGATGCCGCATGCTTTTTAACCTTGATTAAGTTGACGTTCTAATGATGCTGCTAATGCTCCCGCTGCTCCTCGTTGCTGATAATGATGATCTTGATAATGATGATGATGCTGAGGCTGGGGCTGAGGCTGAGGCTGATGATAAAAATGACTATGATGAGGCGGGGTAGGCTAAGAGGGAGGCCATCATCATCGTCATTAGCAGCTTCTCTCAAATTTACCGCGACTTTAATACCGAAACGTGGGCCTCGGCTGCGAGTCGCTTTAATTGCTGCCTGGCCTGGCACTTAGCTAATGTAATTTATATTACGTCTTATGCTCTAAAAGCTTTAAGTAGCTAAAAACAAAAACAAAAAACAACAACAACAACAACAACAGGGAATACACTCAACCAGCAGCAAAGTGCAGCAGCATCCCAGGAAACCTGAAAAGAACCAAAAAAGCTGAGAAAAGAACAACAAAAAACTTTTGTTTATATTTATTTAACATTGTACTTGAAAGATATTTTCGTTGCTCCACCGCCCCCCCCCCCCCTCCACCTGCTCCCCTCACTCCATAAAGGCTGTTTACGGGCCTTGCGTGTTTGTTTATCTAATGGCTAAAAAATATTTAAGCCGTAAAATTGTTGCCGTGAGCTGGCTAAAAAGTTGACTCGCGTCGAATTTGGAATTTTTTTTTTTTTGGTATTTACACAAGTCATAAATACATTTTGAGAGCCAAATAAAAGGCAGGAATTAAAGAAAAAAGGTTAAGGTACACATTGGTTCAATTCGAGACTTGTCTCTCCAACTCGGACTCTGCTCTCATCTTATATCTCCTCCTCTCCTCTCCTCTCCTCTCCTCTCCTCTCCTCTCCTCTCCTCTCCTCTCCTCTCCTCTCCACTCTCCTTCAGTCGCCGCTTTGCCGATAAAGTTGCACATAAAACTTAAATAATATACAATTTTCCTCTGCTATATTTGAAATTTATGTAAATTTTTAGCTGCCGCCTGTCGCTGTCGCTATCCATCCTCCTGTCGCCTACCCCGTCCCCGACGACCACTCTCTTCCTCTAACTCACTGTCTCTCTGTCTCTCTGACTGTCCAACTGTCTGTCTCTCTGACTGTCTGTCCCTCTGTTATCTTGAGTGTTTTTCCTGTTGGTAATTAAAAACTTTTTGCTGCTCTCATTCTCAGTCTCAGTCTCTGGTCTCTCGTCTGCTTAGATTAGCTAATGCAGGTTGAAAATTTAAAATTTTGTCTATGTTGTTTTGTGTGTGTTGAAAATGGCCTTGGAATTAGGCCATAAAGCTTGTTTGTCTCATTTTTGGGCATATTAATGGCACGAGGTTAGCTGATAAGCGCGATGCCCAAAAACCTTGAGCCTCACAATATCTTTTCTCACTCTCCGTGTGTGTGTGTGTATGTGTGAGCGACTGACTTTTAATTCCAGTATTTAATTCAACATTACAAGTAACGCAAAGAGCCCTTAAAGTCCCTTTTACAGAACTCGGGATAAAATCATTCTGAAATTCCGAAAGTTGCCAATAGCACTAGATAAATATTCTGATTCTTAGAAATAATTTGTCTTAAAACTAGTTATATTTTCTTTTATTAAGAAATTATTCAAGGTAAAACTGAAAAGTTTTGTTTATAGAAGAAGTTTCGTTTTTAAAATACAGACGTATGTAATAAAATAATAATTAATTCAGAAACTTGAATCGCTTTCAAATTGGAATTTCATGTAAAATTATATTAATTTTATAAGCAACGTAAAATATTTTTAAACATGAAATACTAATATTCAGTGATATCTAATGTGGTTTTATTAATGATAAATATAAATAAAAATTCTGTGTACACTCATAAAACTGACTGAAAATTAAACTTATTTTTTCTAATTAAAAAATGACTGTCCTACAAATAGGATAAGAATAACCCTGATTGCAATATTTGCTCTTTCTGAATAATAAGCTGCAAATTAGACCAAATTTTTCTATGATTATATCAGATATCATATTTATATAAATAAGTCTGTAGACTTTTCTTTTGCCAGATCTTTGCAACAAGCTAAAAGTTATAATTAGCTATGACTTTTTGTATACTGTGTAAAGAGACCAAGATTAGCTTAGTTAACTTTTAGCTCATAAGTTATTTAAGCCATTTAAGAACAGTATTTATCACACTTACAAAATTAAACTAGAAACAGTTTTAATTTAATTAAGTTTCGAGTCTAAACACTTTGCATAGTCAAGGCTACAATTTTATGCTAGCCAACATTTTAATAGTACAGTGGACCAAGAAGATAATCGATATCGATGGAATCTTTGGGTATAATTACATGGTTGAGGAACTGCTCCTCAGCCTGGTCTAAATAACAACCTATGCTTAGCACACATTGCCACCACATGCCCCCAATCCATAAGTGGTTGGCAACACTTGCCATTCCCATTCCATTCCAGCTCACACATTCCGCAGCCATATCATTTGGTGTATCAATTATGAATTCCGAGATGCCTCCGAGACGCTAATCAGATGAGGTCGCTGCAGCTGAACGATTAATAAAGTCACAAGCAGAGAGACGGGGCCCGGGGGCAGTTCAACAGCTTCAGTTTCAGCTCTTTTTTTTTAGCTTTAGCTTGAGATTTAGCTTGAGATTATTGGGTTGGAGTTGAGGCGGTGACCTTGCCTCGTAGAGAACGCAGACAGAGGCGCAACTTGAACAAAAGATCATTAGTTGGAGCGTCTAATAAAAACGTTTGATTGCCCATAATTATGGCCAAGTCAATAACTGACAGATGAAATGCCGGCGGGTCTCAACTTGTTAATTCTTATGCCAAAATTATTTTAAAGCACTTGGAGATGGAAGCAGGGAAAACTTTTGTGTTTTGTTCTGTATGCATTTTGTGGCTTAATTAAACAAAGAATCTTTCAGCCAAATAGTGTAGACAGAGCGATGTAAGCACACAAGCAGCACACAACATGCCCATGCATGTGGGAGGATGGTGTGTGTGTGTACAACGCGTCGTATGCATAATGTAATTAATAGCCATAAATGTTAATTGCGCATTCGCCACGTTGAACAACTATTTGCCAACGCTTAAGCTTGCCAAGTTTGCTCTGTTCAGCTGCCTTTGCCTTTACACTTTAGTATTTTTGGCAGCTTTATGCTTGTCAATAAGTTGCACCCCCTCGCCTATTTATAGACACGTGTGCTTCCTCCTCCCCGCTCACCTTCCCCAAATATGCTTGTTTGTATTTGGCTAGGTGAAAAGTGTGGCGTTATGAAAACATTTCCACGGGTTTTTCCCATCTGCCTTGCCCTTTTCACATCCTTTGTGTCGTGTGCTTTGTGCCGAAAGTTTTTGTCAGTTAATTAAGCAAAACATTTTTTTTTTCTCTCTGTGTGTTGACTGAGTTAATTTGCTTTGTAGACCCAAAACCCAACCCAACCAAAGCAACCCTTCCAAACAAATAATGGTGACATGTGCGGGTGGCTTAGAGTTGTTCTTGTTTTAGCAATTAACTTGGCTTAATTTGTGGGTGGCTTGCTGCAAAAAGTTGCCCAGATAGTTTGGGGCATTTAATCGGCTGGCTTAGTGGTCTAGATATTTAGTTTGAAGCCGACAGCTTTAACTTTCATCTCTTTGCGCTGCTAATTGAGTTATCATAACTGAAATGTTAAAAAAGTTAATCCATAACACAAAATTACGACAAGTTTTTCCACTCATTACTGAATTCACTCACAAAAACAAACCTATAAAAATATCTATAAACATCGTATTTCAAGAGAAATTTAGATGCTGATTGAGCAAATTCAACATTTTTCCAAGTATCAATAAGCACCAAAATTTAAAAACAAAATTCACAAAAGATTGCAAAAAATAAGCAAGACAAAGAAATTGTTGTTGCAGCTCTTCTTGTTGTTGTTGTTGTCAGCCTATATTTGCTTAACATACGCTCACATTTATTTTCAGTTCTATTATATATTATATATATATTACTATATATATATATATATTGTTTATGGTCCGTTCGCATACCGGGGGCGTCGATTGAGTGGCCAAAGAATCAGCATCAGCATCAGTTGAGTTCGACTGAGTTGAGTTCCCATTCTGGTTATCTATTTTGTAAAGTTCGAGTGTAACAAATTTTTGCATATCTTGTCATAAATTTAACTCAGACTGTCTCGTTCCCATTTTATTATCATGTGTCTTGTCTGCCCATGTTTGCTGTCTTCTCGTTTTATTCATTTATTTTTTTCTTTCATTTTTGGGCAAAGCCCAAAACAATGTTGAACTATTAAAAGCCTGAGCAAATTTGAAATGTATTTTCAATGTTTTTATGGTCAGCAGTATATTTAGAACAGTTTATAAAAATACGCACACATATTGAAATGTCTTCAGTTGTATTAAAAACAATTTTTATTCACCATATAAACAGATGCTTGAGCAAATGGGGCGTGGCAAGGGCAGACACATAATTCATTTGTTAAAAGCCAAAGATGTCGAAATGCATCAATTAATAAAAGACGCAGTGCTAATGAGCCATAAGAGTTGTATGTCAGTTCTGGTCTAATTTATACGTCAATAAATATTTAATATATATATAAATGAATTTCATCAGTATTGTTATTCCTTGAAGCTTTGGCATTTTTATGACACATGTGTTCAAGCTGAACTGCATTTCCCTATTGATGTTGTTGTCGATGAGCTATTTGTCCACTTGTATCTTATCTGTGAATTATTTCGACATTAGATTCTGGTTTGTTCGATGCCGAGCCAGCTCTGACTCTTATCGTTTGGGCACACAAACACAAACACACAAATATTGATCAACTGGAATCATAGAATCAGAAATAGGCTAGTTGAGTGCATTTATCAGAGTATTTGTTTCTGGAGCTTGCACAACAATTGCAGTCACAGTTCTGTTCAAATCACAACTGTTGAGGTGCAGTGGCAGTTGGAAGTGAATGTCACACCTTGGGGACTCTAATCAGCTACTCACTTTATCTTATTATCTTATCTGCTAACGGGGCCTTATCAGCAATAACGGCCAATACGTAAACATCCGTAGTTAAAGCCACAAAGAGTGAAACGATGACTCGATGTTGACTCATTTACTTGAAATACATTCTACTCCCTCAGTCCAATCAAAATGCGTAGAAGGGGCATAATGGCCTAATGCAAATGTGTGGTGTAGGCAGAAGAAAGTATTTGCATTTATATATAACTTCTAATCAGAACGAACAAATGAGTCGATATAGTCTTGTCAGATATTATTGTATATATTATATATATTTACAACATAAGTTTGCAGATAAGCCGCTCAGCTTAAGTTTATTTTATTTTTATCGATACCTACCTTTCGTAAATGTCTAAACATTTTTGAGGATTCTAACAGTTGAATTATATATATTGATATATTATATATCAACTGCACAAATTTCACCAAGATCCAATTATAGTGTAAAACCTATTCTAATATTAATCAAATGACTAACTGTTCAGGGTATATCGCAGTCGAGCTCTCTCGACCCGGACAATCTTACTTGCCCAAATGACGCTTCGTACGTTTCAGCTGGCCTCAAGCCAATAATAGAAATATAAAAATTTGTAAATGCGCATAAACTGGCCTTAATGGCTTACAGCGTTCATCAAACTGCCATCAAAATTAACCAAAAATTAATTGGTATGCTTTTAAAACATAAATGTTTCATAAACCAATTTCTGGCCATGTCTTCGAACTCTGAGCGGCCAGGGAAATCAGTCGCCCACAATTCCCCGATTGGCGTAAATGGCACGTTCCGAAAACATGTTGTTGCCAAGAATGTGGTTCCGACCTGCTTATTAATGCACCGGTTGTTTGGATGGTGTCGGGAGACTCAACACACACACACCAAACACACACAACACACACAAACTTTACTAGATATCATTGGTCTCTCGGCTGGTTTCAATTTGAATATATTTCCCATTTTAATTGGGCCAACGTGAGTGCAATTTTTAAACAGACGCACATCCGTTTGCCCAGTAAATTATATTAATTGCATTTATTATTGTTTTAACTACTTCTTTTTTTTTATTTTTGTCTGTGTTTACGGCAGCCATTGAGCAGCCAAAACCCACCAACAGAATATAATAGCTAAAATAATGGGTAATTATTATTGCATGTCGCTCAACTTTATGTTTATATTCCAGTTGTTTTTTGTTTTTTTTATTCGGTTCATTTGCAGCTGGCGACGTGTTTCAGTTGCTGATTTTAGATTTTGATTGGGTTGTTAAACATAATTACAAAAAATATGTATTTTTAATAGACTTTGGATCGCTTCGAGCTTTGTTATTAAACTGATTAGTCTAGCATAAAATAAATTGTTTTGACTTTGACTTGTTTACTGATGCTTGTTGCATGTTCAGAATTCCCCAAGTTAAAACTAATGGAAGTTGTTGAAACTTACAACTTATAATTGCTCAGAAATATATGCATTAAGTGTCAAGGCTTGAGTTGATTAAATTTAGATCACAAGAGTTGCTGTAAATATTTAATTAACATTTATTATCCAATTTGAGTCTGATTTCTATAATAATAATATTATTAATGGAAGATTAAAACTTTTTCTCAGTTTACATGAAGGTAGAATTGGTATTTATGCATAATTCGAATATTACTATTTTATTCTTAATTATTATTGGTATTTAACACTTAGATTCCCAGAAGACAAATATGCTATTGTCATTTATTAAGAAACCATCTAAGATATATGAAATAATGCTTATGAATTATAGATAATATTCATAGGAAATTACAACTGTTCTCAGCTCAAGTTATTTACTATATTCAAATGAAACTTTTATGAGTATTTATGCAAAATACGAATATTATCAATACAACTATTACTTGTCTCAAGACCTGTTTAGGTGCTTACATCACTTCAATTAAATTTGAACAACCTCGAGTTTCTGGAGGCATGCAAAATAAATGACATTTTCATGTTTGCTTTAACAGGCAAATAGCAAATAACAGAAATTTGCATTTGGCTCTCAGTTTTGTCTGCGATTCGCTTCGCTTTGCATTTCGAATTAATTTTTGGTGAATTTATTTCTCATGCATGCGAAACGTGTTTTGCAATGCCAAAAATGATATAATGCCCCAAGTCAACTCAAGTCTGACTTGGCGCACTTTAAACAAATGACTTCATTTTTTGTTGTGTTTCTTCTCAGTATTATTATTTGTGTTTTTTTTTTGTTTACAACTGTTAGTTGTGTTAACCAGCTAAGCGATTCGGACTTGGCTGTCAAGGTTAGTTGAGTCGTTTGAATTTGAAATTAATTTGAAAATGAGAGAAAGAGAGGGAGATGAGCGTTGTGAGCGGGGAGAGGCAGAGAACTTTGCATAATTAATTAATAATTAGTTGTTTCATTGTTGGACAGGTGGCGTCTGTGCTTAATGCCACGCCTCCTACCCACTGCCATCGATAACGTTATAACCCGACGTCCTCGCCCTCGTCATTAAATATTTAAATGAACTACATTTCCAAACGGTACATTCCCTTACCGCTTTGGTCACACTCGGCGCTCGCATGCAGCAGCTATTTGACTTGTCTTATTTGCTAAGCATTTGGGATCGACCCAATAATTAGTTGGACTCGAGTACACATTAGATAAGTGTCGGGCGGTGCTACAAATGTGTGTTGATATTTCCAATAATGAAATTGATTAAACGTAAATATTCCCTCTCTTTCTCTCTCCCTCTCTCTCTCTCTCTCTCTCTCTGTCTCACTTTCTGCATCCAAACAGAAGGGTGTAAATTATGTATACAACTAGCCACTAGCCGAGTGCAATTCAAAATTTAGTTTTTCAATATTTTTGGGCGACTGCCATTGAATAGGCACCCAAAATTATTGATTTTCTATGCGAGTTTTGCAGATTTGTTGTTTTGTTTGTCTAGCAAACACTGACCGCGCCTTGTTTGTTTGTTTATTTAATGTTTGTTCGGCTCGAAAATTATTTGGGTCAAATCAACAGAAGTGTAATCAATGAATAGACGAAAGCGCAGACGAAAGTTAAAGAGTGAAAATCGAAATCGAACAACGAACAACGAAAACAAAAATTATATTTTGGTTTTGTTAGCTGCGTTGTTGTTGTTGTTGTTCTTGCTCAATTTGTTTATCAATTTCTTGTGTTTTTTAAATTATGGTCTTTTTGTGAGGCGTTGCTTCACTAAAATTGGGCGGCAAAAACAACAACATTTGTTTAGCACAAGTTTTCGGTGGGACAGGTTAGTTGAAACTCATCTCAAGCAACTCATCTGGAGTAGGTTCTGCCCAATTATGAAGATACTGTTCATCCATAAATACCAAATTATCTATATATTTAAAGTCTGCCTGGTTCACTAAATAATGTTGCAAACATTTGCTTCTCAAATGCGAACACAACTTTAATTGCTTAACCCCTTCAAATGAAGGCACTTAAAGGCAAAGAGTTTAATAATCAGGTTTAGCGAAAATTATGCTTTTTTACTTCAAGGAATAAAAAATGCGTCATTGGAATGAGAATTATTATGTTATTAATATTATTTTTTTTTTTGAAATATTTTTTTTGTTATTATAAACATATGTTTCAGTGTCGACTGGTACAGGTACAGTGGACGGCAATGGGTTAAGCAGCGTGATTCGTGTCTTATCTCTCATTGGCCTCTAAGTACGCACATACACACACACACACACACACACACACAGGTTTGCACAGTTGAGTTGTCTCAGCTGAGCGGAAGCGCTGCTCCCAATGAGCTGACGACCCTTCGGGCACTTAAAGGCAGCTACACAAAATCATATCACACAAGCACACACGCACACACACATAGTCATACTTATGCATACATGTGTATGCCAATTAAGAACGAGAGCTGAACTTTAAAGCGCCCTCTTAAGGGTTGCAGTTGAACTTAAAGCGGCGCGTCGCCAAGTCAAACGAATAACGGGTCTCTAAGCAAAAGGCAAATGTGCCAAAAGGTTTGCCAACGGTTTGTTGACAAACCCAGCCATAAACTGCCAGACGCTGAAACCGTAGAAGCTAAGCCAAAAAGATGATTACGTGGGAGGGGGGCGAGGGGAGCTGCATGCCAGTTGTGGCACGTAGACAAGAGGAGCACATTGTGCTGGCAAAATAAAATGCTAAAATTATTCATTTTGCAAATAAGCAGCGTAAATATTTAATTAACAACTCGACGCGCAAACAGAGAGGGGCAAAATGTGTGTATCACATTTGCGTCGTGGATCTAAGGTTTCCTCAATGTGTACACACACAAACACACACTCATATATGAGGGTAATACAATATTTATTTATATGTCGCAGTTAGGCGGGAGCAGTTCTCAAAGTCACCTACGAGTTGAGGCGACAACAATTTGTTGCCTTGGCTCGAGCGCTTATTTTTTAGTTGAAATGGAGACAAACCAGGGAGACACTCGATAACATTTATCACTTAATCTATTTCACTGGAAATCTATCGTCAATATTAGCCGAGTATTAGAATAATGTTTACTTTCCAACTATTTTAGCTGTGACTCATATTTTAGTATTAATAAGCTGGTGAAATCAGAGGGGATTAAATGTCGATAAGCTGGCTGTGTAAACTGTATATTTTATTAATCACAAGAATAACAATTAAACACAATATGTACACAAATAATATTTAAAAATAAACTATTGCTAATCATATTTTTATGCAGTGAATATATATTTAAAAAAAAAAATGGTTAAAGAGGTTGATTACATTTCACATTCTTCTATTTTTCTGAACTTTCTGGCAACAGTCCAGCATAATCAGAAACATAGTATATTTGTCATGGAACAAGGTGGTTAGAGTTACACAATTATACTTTACAGGGCTGGCAAAAAATAAAATCGATCTCCACGTTGTATTTGATATTGCATATATTAATTAAAAAATTAAATGAAAATCTTAAAACATTTTATTCTGTTACATTTGAAGAAAATCGTGAAAACAATATTTATTTCAGTTAAAATGGTTAATCAAATTTTGCACATAAATTCCGCTTACTATTTTTATGAGGCTAATTAAAACTTGTTTCCCTTGCAAATCAAAACTTGGAATTTGAACTGAGAAGAGAAACATTTTCATTAAGTAATAATCAAACATATTTTGAGTCTATCAACTTCATCTGCTTCATTTTGTTGCCTCTTGAGGCAGTCAACTACTTATCCCATCAAAATGATTTAAAATTGGCTGACTCAAAGTTGAATTTAATTTGCAGCAAGTTTCTGACCAAATTCAGAGCCTGTCAAACTAAACCTGCAAGGCTCAGGGCCACATCCACAGGCCTCTGTCTCCTGTTTAGTCTGACTAATTAAATTAGCTTAGTCTGCAGTAGAAATGTGATTTTATTTGTTGCTGTTGCCATTGTTGTTTTCATTGTTGCTTGGCTCTAATTGGAGCTGTGTTATTTTTCGGGCAGCAGCAATAACTTAATATCTTTAATGGCGGGCCTCCGACCTACGGACTGGTCCTGAGAATTTCATTTGTTGACGGTTACTTTTGGGTCAGAGCAGTTTTGGGGCAGCAGCTAAAAGCAGCTTAGCTAAAATCGATGCGGCTACTAACTAACAAATACGTAGCAAAAATAAAGCAATTAATATCAAAT
Source organism: Drosophila fungiperda (assembly GCA_035042345.1). NCBI lineage: Eukaryota > Metazoa > Arthropoda > Insecta > Diptera > Drosophilidae > Drosophila > Drosophila fungiperda. The sequence goes on from JAWNLM010000021.1 coordinate 5,248,212, forward strand.
ATGCTTATGCATTTTATAAGCCATCAAAAGCGGCTCAACACGTGCCAAGCCAGAGCTGGGTGCCGAGTCCTATGGATTTTATGTGCAGGTGCTTAAATATTCCATTAAAACCCAGCTAGAAAAGAGCCAAAAAGAGCAGTTTGCCAGTGTAGAAGAAAATAAGGTCTTCGGCAAAAGGAAACAAGTAATGTGCTTCGTGGGGCTTGCTCATTGTTGCAACGCGGGGCACAAACAGCTCGCAACTCGTAAAACTCAGTAAATATTATTGCTCAGGCTTTTGGGTAGACGGGTTCAGGGCTATTAAAATGTCATCATTCGGACAGCCAGTGAACTGTGGCGATAAGTCAAAACACGCAACTTCAAATAATACGCCTCTTTTTATTTGCACTCCGATTCCCAGTACGCCCAACATCCTACTTCCCCACGTATTTATTATTTAACACTTAGAATTCAGCCGGATTGCTCGCGGGAGCAGGAACTGAAGCAGAGACCTAACCCATAAAATGTTGACCTTTTTTGCACGCACTGGCAGCCTAGACTGGAACTCATCAAGCCATCAGTCCAGCAACCCACCAAGTCATCAACCCCTTCAACCCATTCAATCCACGCAGTCGCTTTTTGGGTGGTCTCCGTTTTTTTTTTTATGGGATACTCTAGTTTTTTACGAGTCGGCACACCATAGGTTCAAATATTTAAAAGTGTGCTTAATTATGCTGTGAAAAATAAACGAAGATTGCAGCACACAATGAAGAATTTCCCGAGACACGCACAGCGACAACTCATAAAGTGCTTTGTGATACTTCTCCTTCTCTCTCTGCTCGCTTCTCTTAAGTTATACAAAATGATTTACATAGCGTGACGAAAGCTTTTCTAGAATTGAATAAAACAATAAATTTGCTGCTTAATTGCAAGGAATAACGGTTTGATTCAATCCGCTAAGCCAGAAAGTGTTGAGTCATTGCTGAAGCATCTTTCTGCTAATCCTTATTTAACGGCACTTCTTTTCCACCAATAACTGTTTTGATAAGTATAAGTGTAATTTAATAAAAAAAATCATTTTTTTCTCTAACATTTCTTTAAAAACTGAACTCAAAATTGATGGCGACAATTCAATAAATTACAACTTATATTTATCCATGCAGGATGAAATTATAAAATAATTACACAAAAATTAATAAATCTAAAAATAGGTGTAAATTCAAGATTGCAAAAATTCATAATGAAACATACTTGTTTTTTATTTTATTATTTAGTTACATTCACTAAACATAACACAAGAAATAAATAAAAAAAATAAATAATTAATAATAATAATAATTAAATAAATTGAGTATGTCAAATAATTATAAATAATTTTGAATAAATTTTATTACAAGTAATCAATATAACTAGAATAAATAAAATAAAATCATTTAAGATTTATGCCTAAGCAGTAAATTTTGTGAGAAATTTTACTAAAACATTTAATAAAAATTTTACATTCAGTAATATTGTTATTGTTGTTGTTGTAATTGTAATACGATTAAAAATATGGTTTATATTCATAAATATTTTGCACACATCAGCAATCAAACTATAACCGTACTTTCAACTTGCTCTCTTTACAGTTGAATGCCGCAACGCGCCACTTGCAACAGCTGCCAACTTTTGGGGTAAGTAAGATCTAAGCGCTCAACTGCATAAGTGTCCAAATGTCCAAGTGTCCAAATGTCCAACCGTTGTCCAGGTGTCCAAGTTGCTCTGTTCACGTGTTGTTTAACACGCTCTGGCGGCTGCCCGTTTCCAATTTACCCCACCTAAACTAAGACCAGACCAGACCCAATCCCAATCTCAAACCCAAACCCAAGCCTGACTTCATCGTTGTCGCTTGATATTCATGTTCGCTATCATAGACACTCAAATTGAATTACAACAAACATGGGGCTGACAGTCGAATGGCTTTGGATGTTGGCAGCGCAACGAGATGGACCCATAAAATATGCAAGTTGCAAGTGCAGCAAGTGCAGCGACAGACATTGAAAGAAAATATGCAGTCGTCTGAAGTTTAGGCAGCTCAGGTGATGTATCGCCAAACTAGTTTACGCAACATGTGGCATGTGCATTTTGCATGCCACACACATACACACACACACACACACACACACAGAGACAGACACACATGCAGCTGCGAACAGACGTGCCACAAAAAAAATTGACATTTTGACATGCGGCGGTACCTCAAGATTTGCCACAGATAAACTACAAATGGTCCGAGCGACCGGTTTCTCTCTCTTTCTGCATGTTGCATGTGGCATGTGTTCGTTTGGGGCCAGCGCAAAGTGTCTTTTAAATACAAATGTTATCTGCTGACCGCCCCGAACCGAGGCAAGCAGAACAAATATCAAACTGTGTACTGCTGGTACGTGCCACGTTTTGTGGCTGCTACAATTTTTAATGGATTGACGGCAGACAGCGAATGCACATTAGAAACCGGGTGGGTCTCCAAAAAAAAAAAACAAAATAGAAAATCTTCCAATGCACACACATGAGCATCATTCACATGCAGTTGCACTCTCCGACTACCAAGTTGCACCCATTGCCAGTTTACTCCCCCACTCCCCCTCGTTCAACACATTCGACTGCCTTTGAATGCCAAATTTCGCTTGGCTACCGCAATTTTCTTCCAATAACTGGTCAGATGCTAGTTTTCCAGTTGCCAGTTACCAGTTTTCAGTTTGGCTTGTTTGGGCACGTAGTGGCTCAAAGTATCTGTTGGACACTTGAACCTTGCTATCACTTACGCCCCCTTCGCTCCCCTCCCCTCTTAATCCCCGTGTCACTGCCTTGGGCGGGCTGTCAATGGGCGTTTGAGTGCGACTCTTTTTATTGCATATATTTATTTTAATTGCATTCGCTGCTCGCATTCGCAGTTGCGCTGAATAAACATGGCCAAAAGTGTTTCCCGACTTGTTTTTGGGCTAATTAGAAAATCGAACAGTTGTTTCGACTGTTAGGATTCCATTTTAAAGCAAGTTACAGAAAATGGTTTCACTCAGTTAGTTAAAAAAGCATTTAATAAAATTAGTTATTTAGGCTAACAAAAATTAACTAGTTGCATTCATTAATGAAAAAACTATAAATAATTGATTATGGCCAATTTTGTTTGTATTGCTGAAGATTTAAATAATATTACTAAAATCTTAATATAGCCAAATCAACATATTTTAAATGACTTTCGCAATTTAGAATATAAACATAAATAGCTGTAGATTTCCAAATATATTTTTCTGGTCAAAAACAGAATATTAAATATTATATCGAAAACCTTAATGTCATTTTAATTTAATTCGTAACATGTCATAATACATTTTTTTTTGTGCAGAAATCACTTTTTTGCTGTGTGCACACTTTGAAATTGATACAGTTTGCATTTTAAGCTATCCTCTGTGAAATTCTGCGATAAATGTTTCAGTTTTGGGTTCGTGCATTTTTCATGTAAATAACTAAACCTTTTATTTGTTTTTGTTTTTGGCTAAAAGCATTCTTGTGAGTTGGCAAACGGTGTCTAGACGTCTGTGTTGAGAACAGCCAACACACAGCTCTCTGCCAGCTACTTCCTGTTGGCTTAAATAGAGACAAAGTGACAAAGTGACAAAGACCCACTCAATGGGAAGGTGAGAAGGAGGAGCTCGGTGGGACAGGCCTCATAATTGATATTCATATGCGGATTTTGTGGTCTTGGTTTGGGCTGCATCTGATTAGGACCAAAGGAGCCTAGGAGTAATGGAGGAATGGAGTCTGGTGTCGAGTTACCTGCGCTTATAAATAGACACATAATCAGGCGACAAAGGCGTCGGCAGAAGCTGCCACACTCGCATGCATAAATAAATAACTAATCTGCAACAATTAGCATAAGTTGCGCTGACATCTCCACTCGCAGCAAAAGTGTTTGTTGGCATCCAAGAATTGATTATAACTATTTTTGCGGACTGACTGCCAGCCAGTCTCGGCCAGATGATGATGTCAGCAGCGAGGGCTACCAGTCGATAAACATAAATAGCTGCCACAAGCATCAGCTCATATTGTGCTCCCCCCTTCCATATCTCCTCTATCAGTTAACAGCATTGTTAAGTGTTTGAGTTTATGGCCAAATGGGCGACAGACGCTTCTAAACTTCGGCTTCGGCTTCGGCTTCGGAGTTCGTATTGTGCAGAGTCGAGTTTAATTAGCGCTCTTCTTACTGCTAAATTATATGTTTTTTCCAGCTCTCTACACTCAGAAAAAAAACTTCGTGAATTTTAGTAAAATGCCACGAATAGCAGCAGCTATTTTTGGTTTTAAAATCATTTTTAAAAGACATGAAAAATTTTAAAAAATCTTTTTTTTATTTTAAAAAAGTATATTTTATAAAAAAAATAAATATTTCTAAAAGTTAGAGATTATATTTGAGATTTTCTGTCTCCATTATACCCTTTATTCGGATTCCACTTTTAGTCCATCAATGGATACATTCAACAATTAATTCAAATATAATAGCACGTTATCTGGAAGCAATTTAATAAATTAGAAATATATTTAAAAAAAAGAAAATGATCCCATTTGTATTTGGCTTACAGTACGAAATCATAATATTGAATGTAATCTTATGGAAAACATACTTTACATTCCGCCAACATTGATGAATGGGGTGAATCAGGCAATTGGGAACACACAACACTCCATTTTTATAACTATACTTTCTGTATTTTAAGTCGATTATTTTTTTAAGTGTAGCTGACCATGACACTCCAACTAACTACGAGTCTGTAAAGCTGCCGACTTGTTAACTCACTGCCTGACAGTCTGCCAACAAGTTTTAATTACCAGCGCGACAAAAAAATATATATTTCTATATATAATTGTCCCGCTGTTCGTATTTGATATTCTCTGCTTTTTTAATGACTCTCCACTCGGTGTTTTTTTTTTCCTTTTTTGTGTATGCAAAATAGATGCATTTTTTAGCGCATTTTATTGCCAGTGATTGTTATCCACACGTCAGTTTTACTTGAAGAGTTTTTTAGTTTTTGGCTTTTACATTGACATTGACTGGGCTCGTGGTAAGGTTACCTTATTGCCCGTCACTCTTCATCCGGAATATGGCTAGTTGACAGATTTTGATTTGTTGCTAATTTGCACAGCAGCCCGTTTCGCTTTTGTTGTTGATTTTGTTGTTGTTTTGTCTCTTCTCATTTGTTTATAGTATTGAAAACTCGTCTATTTATGACAGGCCGGTGGAATTACGGAAGCTTGACTTTCCTCTCTCTTTCTCTCTGTGTGTGCCTCTCTGTCTCTCTGTCTCTGGCATATTGGCATGCATTGTGTCAATAAACCAGCAGCACTTTGTCATCTGATTTTATTTTGATGAAGGTTGTTTCTGTTAGCGCTGTAAAGTGATGAAAATTTGACCAAAGACCTTCCTCAAATAAGCCCCAACAGCAGGCAGATACTACTGATATACACATACACACACACACACGCACATATAATGGATGCCAATAAAAGTTATTTGATTGTTGTTCATTTATGACATGTCTAAATTTAACAAAGCAGATTTTACATATTTAATATATTAAATGGACCATTCTACATTTATTTCCACTATCTATGATACAAACACTTGCACAATTCTATCAAAAATTCATTTAATATACATTTTGTTCCTAATTACTTAGCCTTTTTAAATACACTTTGAATACGAAAATAATAATATTATTAACCTTAGCAGAAGTATTTGATGCCAAGTAAAAAAAGGAAACGTAGATGCGAAATTCATTTCAAGGCACCAATTTAAACTAAAATAAATCAAAAACAATATTTATTAATTTTTAAAAATTTACATTTTATTATTGACTTCAAACTTTGAATATATAAGCTTACTCTTCCACAATTAAAGAGATACAGTTACCAAACTTGGAAGGTGGATTTCATGAAATGACATTCGATGTTTTTTTTTTCAAGAAGTAGTTGCCAAACTGTCAGCTTAATCTTGATGAGAATGGTTCCCGCACAGAATTAAAATTTGTTGATTGTGTTGGACACTCTGAAAGTTGAAAATTCTTCGCCTGCAAGCTGTACAAATATATTTTCTTTTTATTTTTCTTTTATGTGTTATTTAAATATGAATCATATCTGTACGTGAGCTGTGAACACTACTTTTTGACCCATTTACTCCTCAGCCATATACAATTGGTGGCAGCTTCTTAAATTTACAATTTAAACACATAGCTGGAGCATCTTACCCCACCCAGATTGCTATGTGGCATGCCCCGCAACATGCGATATTCTTTAGCGTTGCTCTCCGTTGCTTATTTATAACATGACATTTCTGATGCCGGAATCGCGGCACTTCCATTCGCTCCAATTGCATTTTATGACAGACCAAACTGACCTACTTAATAGCACTTTCCACACACACAGTGGCACACACACACACATACACCCACACACCCACAGAGCGCTCTCACGCCCACAGAACGCTTTTGTCGTCCTTTTCAATCGCATTATAAATTTAATGTGTTGACCTTTTTTCCGTTCGGCCTGTTCGCTCTCGACCGCAATTTCAATAGATTGGCTCCAGAAATCAGCGCTTAGGCGACTCACAAACGGGGACCCTTAAAACCCTCGTAAAATTTAACTAAAATGTCCATAAGTAGCTCTGCGGGGTCAACTCATTTGCTGCAAGTGGCAAGTGAGCCGAGCTACAAGTGAGCAGTCGTTGCTTGGAATTCTGAATTTCAATCTGTATCTTTCAGATACTCGGGCGCTTTAAAGGCATGTCAGGGTTGTCGCATTTCACGCACGACCCACCCCGGCCCGCCTCACCCACGCCGCTGCGCCCTCGTGTCCGCCAATATCCTGAACCATTTCCTGCTATCTGCTTTTTTTTTCTCCTTGCAACATTCGCATTCTTCTAGAAGGTCACCAATTCTTTTCTGTGTGTTGGCACCCGCTGAAGTCATGGTTTAACATTTTTGTTTCTTTTTTGTTGTCGTGACAAATCGCAGAGAAGACAAAGCAACAAAAATTAGAAAAAATAGGAAAACAAACAAAACTTTCTAAAGAGTTCTTCGGTGGCTGCTGTTTTTGTTGCTTGGCATTGAATAAAACGTCTTCAACTGGAAGCAAAACACTGTAAATTGTTTTTCTTTGGCACACACAGCTCTCTCCCACTCCACCCCCCCTCCCCTTGTCATCACATGTCCTGTGTTATTTTCGTTACATTTTTCAGAGGGCTGTCATCTATTGTTTTCCTTATTGTTCTTATTTTTGTTTTCTTTTTTAACTTGTCTGGCCATGTGCACTTCAAAAGCAGCCAAAGAAAACTTTACTTGTCTCAATGTTGTTTCAGTGTATGGTCTACACTGTATTTTTTCAAGGACTCCTCCTCGATCTGTGCTATGTCTATTCATCTATATTGATATTAAACCAAAAAAAAGTTCCGAGTCCACGCTTCAATAATTTTTGCTCGTGCAAATATTTTATTGACTATTATTTTGGCCTTTTTCTTATTTTCCATTCTTGGCAGCTCTGTTTCTTAGTTAAATGTCTCTTTTCTGCTTTGCCATTATTTTAAGTTTGATTTCCACTATGATTATTAAATTAAAAACACAAACTTTAAGTTCTCAATTTTAACTACAAAATTGTTAAACAGCAGCCAATCGAAAGCGGCTTCAAATCGAAAATGTAATTAAAAATTAATATTCTTTATTCAAAATCTGTAAGACAGATTAAGTTTTGATTATTTTATTATGTATAGAAAAATTGCAGAAATTACAAATTTTGAGTAATTAACATCACCCATATCACTTAAAGATTTTAAAAAAATTTCTTTGAAAATACAGTTTATGTAATTGAAATATATTTCTAGAAATTATGATTATTTGGTTTAGTCTCCTAATGGATCATTTCTTAAGCCATGTTTTCGTTATTTATTGACAAAATTAAGTAAACATTATATAAGCCAATCAAATATATTTTTTGATTTTCATATAAAACACTTGAACATGTTGAGATAGTCAAAATAGATTATGCTTATGCACATCTAATAATAATAAATTCTTCTTACTAAAGCATCTTATTTTCTGCGCGGCACCATCAAAGCGGTTTTTTAGCATTGCCTTTAGCATTGAATAACTAAAAAAGAAAAAACAGCAATGAAAATAAATTAAGTAAATCGATTTTTCGAGGAAGCTCTTCGCATTTATGAGGCCAATAAACATTTGGATGTTAATACATCAACATATTCATTCTGATAAATTGTCTTAAGCTAAATTGCCGCCAATTTTGAGCGTTTCGAATTTTCGCGCATCGCATTGGATCATGAATTGTGGCAATTAAAACATTTAGCACGCATTTCTGGTCACACTATAATTTGCCATCACGTTGAATATTTAAAAAGCATTTTTTTTTAGGTTTGATTCGATGGATCATGCAAATAATTAAGCTGTTGCGTCTCGTAACGTGCATAATTGCCTTAAGTCTTTTTGAGGCGCCTCAAGCCGCGCGAAACTAATCAACAATTCATCGACAACTGCCGATGGGGCAAGAGGAAATATTATGAAGCAGAGGGAGAAAAACTGTTGGAAAATATTGCGCTTTAAAGCCATTTGCCACTAATTTTATTAGTCTTTGCTTCTTCCCCATTTCCACTGATGTTCTTGGCCCAAATGATTATTGCAAGCAATAAAAAAACAAACATAAAAAGCGGCAAACTGGTCAGATGTGTGGGTGAGGTGGGGTGGGGGAGTACAGATGCTAAAATTGCGTAAGGGAAGCAAGTGAAACCATCCTTGAAATCTATTGTCTATCGTCTAGAGTCCAAAGTCCAGACAATTGCAATGGCAAAAAGGGAATGAAAAACAAGAGAAAACATTAAATGGGAAAAATGGGAAAATGAGAAAAGCAACAACTGATGCCGCCCTTACATAATTGAAAAACATCAAAACAAACGCACAGACATCAACATGAAAATCAAAACTACGAGTATCTGTTAGATACAAGATACAAAATAGCAGAAACAAGCCAAGTGCAATTTGCAGCTGACTCCTTTCCGACTCCTTTGGTGTCCTTAAATTGGTCTCTAAAATGTAATTGCGGCCAGGGGATGGTGTCAGTTACTGCCTATATTAATTAGTGCAACATTATTTGTTGTTGCTTGCCGTAATTGTGCTGCTGCAAATGAAAAGTAAATATGCAAAGCAATTGAAAATAAACATTCAAAAACTCAACTCAACGTAGGATAAAAAAAAAAACGATTTCTGCAACATTCAGCAAACTTTGGAAAAGATCAATAATCATACCTGCAGCTGCACATTTTACGCATAAATATTCCTTCGGAAATGTACTTGTAAACTTGGCACATGACACTTTGCCACACTTTGCAAGCAATTCTATGGATATTTAGCAACTGTTTCAAGTGCCGAGCTTAAACTCACTGAAAATGCCCTTCAACATTATCCAATTTGAGCTACATAAGTTATCGACGATTTCGAGAACATTTTATTGAAAATTATCGACTTTGAAAGGTTTTTCTTAGAATGGTAATGGCAAAATTTAATCATAAACATTTATTTATTTAATATGAACTTAAAACAGTCTACAATTTTTAAAAATGTTTTACAAAATTATAATTTAACATTAAATTGTATATTAAAGTTAAAAATGAAATTATATAAGAAATTATCTGAGCCTACTTTAGAAATTCGTGTTTTAATCTTAAGTAGCATGCATTTATATTTTAAGTAAAACAGTTTTAAATAATATGCTACTTGATTACTCTAATCATTATTACGTTAGTAAAAAATAGATTGAATTTAAAATTAAGTTTAAATACATTTTAAATAAATAAATATATATAACATAAAATAAACAAAAATAAATTAATAAAGTAATGAATCACTTTTTATTGAATCACTTTTTATTTTCAGTAGTTTGATTATTTATTATTAGCTTAGTTTTATTTTTCCCCTTATAAATGTTTGTTTAATTTTTCATTCTAATGCTATATCAAAATATTCATAACAAACTTTAACTTTAAGCAACATTTTTTTTAAACTTTCTTAAAAATGTCGACTGTTTTTACTACAAATGTAAATAATATATTGATATATATAATTATGTAAATCAAATGTTAATGCAATTGAAACGGAGACTTTAAAAAAGAAATTGCGTGCTTCACTCCCTCTCATCTCGTCTTTTTTGGGGGCGTGGCGAGAGATAGAGAGAGACAGATAATATTAATAAATCGCGCTGCAAATGTTGGTTGCTTGTTGCTGTTGCCATTTTATAGTCATTAGCGGTACATTAAAATAATGAAAAGCTTTCACATTAATGCAATGCAAAATCCGCTGCTTGTCAAATGCCACAAGCAACAACTGAAAAAGTAAATGCCGAAAAATGTGAAATTTATGTGTGTGTTCCCACAAAGAAGCTTCAGTCAGCAGCAACCCACTAAAACTCACACAAATGAAGAGTGGACTGTTGCCACAACTGCCCCAGATACTGCTGCTGCTGCTGCAGATACACGTTGGTTTGCAAGGGCCATAAACAAGGACACGCACGCAATTAATTGCAGAATTATTACAAATTTCATTACATGCTAAAATATGCAAATTGTTTGACGTCGGCAACGCTGAATTCCCAAAAGATCCCCTCCCCCATACACCCCTTGACAACATGCAACGCCCAGTAACTTGTTTTCTCTGCTAGGAGTCAGCGCAGTCCATGCAATTAAATGCATTTGCATACATAATAAATAAATAATGCAGCAGCAGCAACAGCAGCGGCTACATTTCGCAGAAATTCTGATGTGCAACACCAAAAAAAAAAAACACTACTTCTGAAATGCCTTTCAATTATCATTTTAATGTGTTTATGAAAATTAGAAATGCATGTGAAAATTGCTTGCTAAACGCGGAGAGTGGAGAGTGACGGGTGTATAGAGAAAGAGAGATGTTTGAGGGACAGCTGCATTAAAGGACATAATGAATGGCAAAAACACAGCTGCTCAGCCCATTTGGAACTGCGAGGGGCTATTATGTGGGGGTTGGTTGGTTTACAGTTGCTGTTGCAGTTTTCGTGCACTAAAATCTACCATTCTCCAAGAGTAGCAAAAATCCATTACATCAAAAATGTTGCTACGCTGATGTTGTTGTTGGCTGTCTGCTGACTGGTATTGTTATTGTTGTTATTGTTGTGACTGCTTGCAGTTTAGCTGTTGCTGTTATTGTAGCATAAATATTGCATGTCTACAAAATATTTGGGTTAACATTTTGCGCGCACACACACATATAAATACGAATGGCTGCATATAAAAATGTATTATTTGCATGATTGCACTCAGAAAAGGGAGTGGATTGACAGAGACGGGGAGAGAGAAAGAGAGGCATAGGCTGTTGCTGCCAGTTGAGTGTCAGTTGAGTGGCGTCGTGCATGCTGCAAGCGGCGACGACGACTGCAATCGAATTGTTTGTGTAATTGTTTCTCTTATTTTGTTTGCCTCCTTTTTGCCGATTGTTTTGCAGCAACAAAAACACAAATAACATCAGCAAACGCACCTTGCGGTTTCTGTGGTTGCTCTCGCTTGCTCTCCCGCACAGACTGTTACAGAGCAAAGGAGGAGGAGGACAGAGAGGCGAGTTTTTTCAATTTTTTTTTAGTCGTTTTATGCTTTATATGCGTTATGAGTGAATGGTTTAGAAATCGTTTTGGGACTGCGGCACTTTGTTGGCAGTTGTTTGATAGTTTTATGTAATAGGTCTCCAAAGAGATGTTATCAACAATGTTGACGTGTTGACAGCTTTTGAGTGCTGTACAAGTGCAACAATTGAGTATGTATGCACTCTTCTAACCACACACACATACACACAAGCAGACGCAAAATTGCAAGCTAAATAAAGCTTTACTCATATAAACACATCACTTTGATATTGTTATTTACGAATCAAAAAACCAATCATTTTGAATTTGTTCAAATGTTTTTTATGTGTATATATTGATTTGTAATTCCAATATATATTAAACTTCAAGTAGTACTGTTTTTGAAATTTTCTTAAATATATATTTTGTCAATTGCAAAAAAGTTGCGAAATATATAACTTAACGCAATTTATAGGAATCGTTTATTTATAATTTTTTAATAATTTTATGTACACATTTGAAAAGTGGTGCTATTAATTTTTCGTTTATTTTCTAAATATTTCATAAATTTTTTTGAATACTTTGAAAGCGTGAAAAATATTTTGTTACCTTCTTCGCTTACACTTCTGAAAATATATTCGTTCGCTGACAATAAATCAAAGCGGAAAAAAAAAAATTGCAATTGCCTTTGAGCTTTGCCGCTGTGAAAATCTTAGACCAAAATATTAACCGTTCATAAACGCAGCTTTAGGCAGTGACAAGGCATAATAAAAAGCATATAAATGCGTCGTTCCTTCTGTTGCGGTTCTATTTATAGACACACATGCATTTACACACACTCTTAAATTCTTTACGTTAATGTGATTATTCAATTACTTATACTCTTGTATTTTAATTCTTATCTTCTTTTTTGTTGTTGTTATAAGGCGGTAGTTTGGCAAACAGCATTCAATATCCTCGATAGTATAGTGGTTAGTATCCCCGCCTGTCACGCGGGAGACCGGGGTTCAATTCCCCGTCGGGGAGAGGCGAGAAATTTTTGTATACTTAAAAATTAAATTTTTATTTTGAAACAAAATTTCAATAGTCAATATAGTTTCGTGCCTGCCTAGAGCCATAAATTGTTGGCAAGCTAGCCACACACACAAGGCCGCAAAACAGGCACACCCACCCAACACACACACGACGAGAGGAAAGTGTGTTTCAACTCATTCATGCCTAAAAAAAAGAGATACAAAAAATCGGGCACACAAGCTAAGCGAAATCTGCGCAAAACCGCAAAACAATAGTCGAAAATAGTTTGGAAAATCTATGCCAGTGGTTTTGTTGCCCCATCTCCGCTGCCCCCTCTCAATATGCGGACCTGTGCCCAGCGGACCACAAAAATCACGTTATTTCAATTTAAATGCCAAACAATCGCCGCTCCATCAATGGGACCAGCTCTCTTGTTATCGCTTATCTCTGAAAGTGGGTCTTTTTTTGTTTTATTTTTTTTTCGTTTGCATTCCTAACACACACTGGGGGAAAATGGGCGTAACTTTCGGACTTTCGGTAAACGCCCACGTGCAAAAATGGAAATAATCCCCAAGTCGAATGCGTAATTCGCCAATTTATCACTAGCACCACAAATGAAAGCGAGTGTGGGTTGACTTCTTGTGGATAGAGAGGGGAGTTTAGTGTGGGAGGGGGGTGACTCTCATTTTCACTCTCGTTGCGGCACATTTGGACGCCTCTTCAGTTCCATTATCGAATGCGTGGACTAATGAAGAATTATGTTCATAATTTCCAAATTTATCGCCGAGGCCCTGTCAACTTGTACTGTGATCATCATGGAGCTGTTGATGATGCTGGCTGTCTAACACTTAAGTGTGTCAAAATGTTGTCGCTCTGGCAGAGTCACACACAAATTGCTGTGGCATGCAGGCGGCAGCCCCACTGCCCCTGCCACAAACCAACAACGTGTTAGTTACACAGCGAGAGAGATGTGGGAGAGGGAAATGTACACACTTCGAAATATGTATATTATTTATATTTATGATGCCACCAGACAGCTCATCCTAACTCAACTCAATTCGAAGTCAACTCAAAGCAGCTCATTTTGGTTCTTCGGTTCACAGTTCAAAAAAGTCATTTCAAGTTTCGTGTTTCAACAAATGTTTAAGTGAAAGTTGTTCAAATTTCTTCTGCGTCTGTTTCTCTGTCTGTCTCTGTCTCTGTGTCTGTCTCAGTGTCTGTCTCAGTGCCAGTCAGCTATTAATTTTCACTTAGTTCAAGTTCTCGCTTAGTATTATATTACATAGTCAATCCTTTGCTTATTTTAAATCGAACGCCAATGACAAAACATTTTCCAGTTGCAGCATTTTTTGTCATTACATTTTTAATTGGAAATATTTTTAGATTTTTTAGTTCAGTATTTGGCTTCAGCGATTTCATCGTAGTTTTTAAGTGCTTTTGGGAAATTTATGTGAAAGCATATTAAATTTATACGTCTGCTCTTCATTACAGATTATACGTCGAGTGGATCCATATATACACATGAATATATATATGTATATATATATTGAGAGTCTGAAAAACTTTTTGGGTAAGTTTTTGAACATTATAAATAGTGTGAGGTCAAGTTTATATAGCATTTCTGTGACAATGATATATTCAAACCTGGCAAAAAATTCGAATGCATATTTAATTACTTCTCAAATTTAACATTTATTAATAAGTGTACAATTATAATTTAATTATAATTGCTGATGGGACTTGGGTTAACGATGTGATTCAAATTTAAAAATAGCTAAGCAAATCAGCAACAAATTTCACTCCAAAAGTCTTACTTTGCATAACTCAACCTGCTCGTAGAATATTATTTCAGAATACATTTCTAAGGTCAACCTATGACTAATCCTTAATTATAGTCACTCAATCCAAGGTCGTACATATCATTTATTATTATTAACATTTTTTATTATTATTTTGACAGTAAAACAGGTTTCACATTTAATAAAATTCGTCGTGGGTAAAGGCTAAGTACAAAGATAATTTATGGCAAAGAAAAAGTTGAATTTATTTTTAAGCTGAGCTCAGACACTCAAATGCCAGGCTCATACAGAAATAACGTAATAATAACGCAAAAAAAATCTTTTTTTTTTTTCGAAAACAATTTTTATAATGCACAAAATGTTGAGCTCAATTAGGCATAATTTGAAATTCCCCAAACAGCTGAAAGACATTGCGAGATTCACTTGAATTTAGCTGCGCATGCAAATCGAATCTTTCTGCAATGTCTGAGATACATTTAGTTGCATGCAACGGAGAGCGTTGCAACATGTGGCAGCACCCAGATCCGCTGCACGAAAATGCCAACGAAATTTGAGGCCTTTATTTTTTTTTACTGACAACCCTTGTGGGAGGCACCACGCCCACCTTTCCCCACATGCCGCCTCCGAGTCGACGCCTGTTTGTTATTTACCGACAACCTTATGGCCACATGTCGGGGTCCTCAACGAAAAATTGTCATCATAAACAACACAGCGCATAAAAAACCAAAAACCAAAAAACAAAAAATTGCAAAAAATATTGCTTACATTTCTGCTTTTTTGTTGTTGTTCATTTCTTGTTTATTTTCTGTGCTGTTTGTTGTTATTCTCGATTTGTTGTTGTTGTTGGCGAGCATGTGTGAAAAATAAGCAGCCGCTTGACTGTTGAGAGTTGAGTTCGGTTTGCCACAGTCTGTATAATGCGGGAGGCGTGGCAGCAAGTCGGAAAAGCGCCGCGGCGTCTATTTAATGAAGTGCCATCCCAGGCAATTCCTATGCCCCTGCCACTCCTCAGCCTCCCCCACACACAGGCCTGGGGCCTTTGTCAATTGTTGCGTTTGCCGTTTGCCACATGATGGCAGTGTGAATTTTCACATGAGTCTGTTGCAAGACGAAATTGATGTTGGGATTGCACAAAAAGAGCCGCTGTTGAGTTGTTTATCTTTGCATTTGGCCAAAGCTCTTAGCCACAGACAAGTGGAGTTGGCTAAAATGAGTTTGGCACATGAATAAATAAACAATAAATTATTGCATAATAAAATTTGAATATTGCTTCGAATTAATTTGGCTCCTTAAAGCGATTCTAACTTTAAATCAAGTTTGACTCTGTATCAGCTGTATCAATATCATGTTTCTGTTTCTCCAATGTTTCGAGTTTTTCGAGTGTTCACACACACACTCAGGCATACACGCACACACACACACGCACACCATCATTGAAATATACACAGAGATTTGGTAAAGCCTTGACAGGCAATTTGTTTAGCACGCAAATATTTGTTTTAATAATTTTTGTTGAAATTCCCGACATGTAATTGTCATTTTGCCAGACAAACAATAGGCTCAACTCGCCGAACTTGGGGCCAGCTAAGACCAGCACAAGACCCCACCCAGACCCCAAGTTCCCTCCACTTCCCTCTTTGGCCAACGAGTGTTAAGCTCTCCATTGTTTGCCTCTGCCACTTGGGGCAAGAAATGCGCAACGGCCGCATAAATAACATGAAATTAGCAGGCAAATATGTCAAGTCGCAGTAAAGTGGGCAAAAATACAACTCGAGAATAAATCTAGAAAACTTGTTTCTTTTTCTCTCTCGAGTTGGCATCTAGAAACACCTGCGACAAGTTGTATGTTGTCTGTTGTTTGTTATTTGTTGTTGTTGTTGTTTTTGTTGCTATATTTTTGGTTCAAGTACTAAATCACCTGCCTGGTAAAAGTTTATTTTTATCTAATTTGAATTTATGCGCGTAGATCTCTAGCGCTAGATCAGAAACTCAAACTGAGAAACTGGTTTCCACTCGTGATTTATGCCACACAGGTAAGAGCTCGCCGCCAGATTGCCACCAAAGATATGGCGAATGCGTTGCAGCTTATTGAAAATTATACATGTATATATATATATATGTATATATCTTCCAGATGCAGATAGCCTGAATTTTGTCAATCTACTAAGTCCAAGTTTGTCTCATTAGCCCAAAAGGTAGCAACAGGTGCGACTCGGGGTTATGCTTCAGATTATAATGCTGAGTGGCACTTGCTGAGAGGTTTATTGGATTTCATCATCATCATAATCATAATCTTTCTCTTCTTCGTGTTCATCGCTTTTCAGCTATTTGCATTGGTTTTCACATCAGCTTACAAATGTGTTGAAAGGCGAAGATTGAAGGAAAAGCCAAAAAACGCTGATGGCCAATATTTGAATTGTGGCTTATGACGAGGGGATTAATGTAGGTGAAACTCATTTAGAAATTGCTTGAATCGAGACGAGAAAGGTAAATAAAATGGTTTAAGTTTGAGTTGCAGACAGCAACATTGAAATACAAAAATTATGTCGTCAATTTAATAGTGCAGCTTTTGTTTAATATTCACTTAATTCTGTATACTATTAAAAAATAAGAAAATCAAAGTTGCTAATTTCATTATATAAAAAGTGAATAATGAAAATCAAATTTAATATAGGACAATAATAAAAAATTAATTAATCGGCACATTCGAAATAGTCAAATAATAATTGCACTGATTGTTGAAATACGGTTAAAACTCAACCAGACCAAACCAAAAACAAAGATTCAAAAATCATGTTTCCTCTAATGAAATGTAAATTTTTTTTGATTAATAAAAAAAATTAATCCAGATTTATTTGCCCTTCTGAAACACATATATGACCAAAAGAGGGCAAAAGTAGACGTCCTTAAATAAAAAATATACAATTTTAATAACAAAAAGAAACAAATATTTTTCTAAAAAATTGATTTTATTTCTGCGTTTTTAATAAAGAAACATTTTATTAAGATTAATATTTTTTAGGCTCAAAGAAACTCCTTTAATTCCCCAATCATTTGATGCATTATTTACCAAAGTTTACACATCAGACGCGCACTTATTCATTCAACCAATCCAGTGATTTTGAGGAAGCTTTGCGGCATCAACAACAACAAGATCAGCAGCGGCAACAAGAGAAACTCGTACAATTCTACAACAACTACAACATACAACATACAACATAATAATCAACAGTGAGTGAAGTAATTGGAGCTCCAGCAGCGCCGAGCTTGTAAAATTCAGCAAAAATTCAGTCGACAGACCTGTGTGTGGGTCTGTGGGGCTCTTCTGTATTGCGGCAGCTGTGTGCTGAGTTTAAATCTCGAATAAAAAAGAAATTCATCTTCATAAAATGAACGAAAAATAAAGAAAAAAAACTGGCAGCGGCTGTCGATGCACAGAGCCAGAGACCCACACTGAGAGATAGTTTTTTTTGCGATAATCACACCAATCCAAAAAGCCTCCGTTGTCTCAGTTGCCTCCTTCCCCCCTCAAGTACACACACACACTTCTCTCACAACATCACGTAACGTCATAAACACTTGAAAAACTGTTCAAATTTGATGTACCACTTACAAGTCGAGCGGCGGCTGACTTCAGTTCCGTCTTTAATACACTTACCTTACCAAGGCTTATATTATATTTGAAAGTAGCCAATACGGAGTTGGAATGAACTACCATATCATACCTATTATTGTATTCTACTTTGCAATATGCCCAACATTTCTCAAATTCACATTTCAAACATTTCACAATTCCATTTGTTAACGGCTGATCGGCTTAATATTATTTGTCTCTAATAATACAATAAATTAATCAAATAACGAAAAAACAAATTAAACTAAATTCCTTTTCTATTGTTTCTTAGCATTTAATTTTAATAAAATAATCAAAAATAAATTAAAAATTTAATTGTATTTTAAAAAAGCCATGTTCTCTATTAATTTTGATACATCTATGAGAGAAATCGGGTTTTTATATTTAAGACTATTCAAAATAATTGAATAAATATATTAGTCTGGTTATTTAAAGAGCATGCAACTGATATGAATAGAATTTTTAATTTTATTTTTTATAATTATCAAAGAGCATCGAATCTTCTGCTCGTCGAGGAATGTTTAATTTTCTGTGTTTTTTATTTTATTGGCAGCACTGGTTTGGTTTTGAGGCGGCTTCTTTTGGCTTTGATTTCTTGGCCCCTCATACGGCAATTGCTTTGGCTCTGTTGTGATTCCACTCGAAAATTACTTTAATGTGTTGTTGCACAGATTTTGGTTTTATTCAGTTCGGTTTGTTGTTTTTTGTTTGACGATAGAGGCGTGAACCTGTTGAAATTCGTAGTGAGAGTCTTGCTAAGACTTTCTTGTTGTGGTCCAGCATCCGTTCTGACCAACTACAGGCCCATGGGCTATTTGGCTGTGTGTGTTTTTTGGGCCGGAGCTGAGAGCTGGCCAACGCGCACTTTGATTGTTTTCTTAGCCCACATCAGCAATCAGCCATCAGCCAGTTGGAACAACATAATCATTGGCTATTGCGCTTAGAACCTGTCGATTTACTTTTGGATGCCTACTTTGATTTTATTATGTATTCCATCTCATTTCTTCTATTTTTTCTATTTTGGCTAGCAGCTCGTCGACCTTAATCACATTTGAAAGTTATGAACAATATAGTTTAGCCTGTCATTTCTGCGATTTGTTAATTGCTGGTTTCTGTCAGAGAGCAGAGGCTGCTTTCTGGATTTCTGGCCGGCTTTCTCAATTTCTCTGGCTGCAGTGAAGAAGCACTTGGGATTTGTATTTTATTTGCTGTACGGCTTTGAGCTTCTTGGCTAATAGTCATATTAACCTATGGCCCCATGCTGTCAGCTGTCTGCTCTTGGCTGATGGCTGATGGTGTTGATAATAATGAAGATGGCTGCGTGCTCGATTTGTAAGTGCTTCTCTTTTGCAAGATTGGAGACGACTTCAACTGCTCGAAATTCTGGCCAAGTGAAAGTAATTAGTTGGTGTTGCCTCTGGGTGAAAGCTGAACCTTTAATTGTTTTTATTTTTTCTCTGGCTACCTTATAATCAATCAACGCTGACTTTTGTCGAGGGGCCACCTGCGGTTTTCCTTCTTTTTGTTTTACTTCTGGG
Organism: Drosophila fungiperda; assembly: GCA_035042345.1. NCBI lineage: Eukaryota > Metazoa > Arthropoda > Insecta > Diptera > Drosophilidae > Drosophila > Drosophila fungiperda. The sequence continues at coordinate 5,267,852 of JAWNLM010000021.1, forward strand.
TGTGTCTTGTTGGGGTGGAATTGGGCATTTGGACGCTCTGCAGCGAAAGTTATTTGCAATAGCTTCTAGGGATTATCGAACCAAGATCAATTTATAAGATTGCTTACTCATTTCCCACACTACTCCTCAATAATTATCTATTCAAAATTGCTGATGAGAGATAACAGATAATCTACTGCAAAAGATGTTTATAATTTATGGCCAATCACAACTTATCGTCTTGATGAAATGCATTTAATTCTTACGCTACGCCTAAATTGCTTGACTGCCCCTTGGCTCTGATCCAGATTTCAAAGATGCCACCCAGTGAGACTTTCAGCAATTTGTCTCCCATCGCCCGAGCTCTCACGCTACACTGTTCCGTTCCGATGTATGCATATATACTACACATATATATATATATATATACTATACCAAATAACAATCCTGGTACACCTTGTGCCTTGTCCCCAAAACGAGAGCCAGCCCCCTGCACAGCATTCCGATGCGTTTCGCCGTAAACTGTGCCAGATCGTTCTAACTAACCAGGCAGCGAACCATCAAAAATATATATATATAAATATTGCAACCGATCTGGATCAGCAGCTCACATATCCCGAAAAGATAGAGCCAGAGAGGAGGAGAGGGGAAGGGAAAGGGGATGTGGAAGCAGAAGAGCTGGGGCCAATAAATGAACATCAAGCAGCGCTGATTGTCATAATTAAGGATGCTATGTGCTGGCATCCCATCCCAGAGAATCTGAGACAACGTGGACTGATGTGTTGCACTCGAGGCACTTGCAAAGATAACCGTAAGAACAAGTTTCGAGAAAAAAGAAAAAGAAACGAAGACAAAGCTTCCGGTGCCGGCTGTGCTGGTTTTTGTTCTGCTTGCCTCAGCAGCAGATTCCAGATCAGCCACAACATCTCATAATTGCAGCTAAGCTAAATTATATACCATGGAGCAGCAGGCCGAGATCTCAACGGATCTCAGCGCATACATAACATAACGCATGTGTCATCCTCAGAGGGCAAGGGGGCAGCAGGCAGCAGTGGGCAGGGGGTAGGGGACAACACTTCACTCCACTCTGAGCCCCCTTCGGCTGTGGCTCTGCGAGTGTGTAAATATGCCAGCGGTGCAGAGATCCACACTGCGATCCACACAACAATTACTCGACTCTCTTGCGGCTGTGATTGTGGTTGCGAATGTGGTGCGGCAAGCTGTGGCATGCACTCGAGACAAATGTATATCATTCATCAAATTAAAAGTTCAACAACGTTGCAGTTGCCTGTCAGTTGCCGTGAGGCAACCTTCGAGCACAGGTAGCTCAAGCAAATTATGAAATAATAAAAAGCAAATTATTAAAAAAAAAAATTGTATATCAAATTATGAATTACTATCGAGCTTAAAGCATAATTAATGGATATAATATTGATATTTAACTTTTAGCATTTTAAAAAAAAAGTGTCTTGTTCGTAAAAACAAATTAAACATGACTAATAAATATAAAATGGGTACAGTATGCTGATTTATTATTTCTATATAATTTAAAAGTTTGTCTAATTGGTAACTCAAATATGAATGCAACTCAGTTCTGAAGAGATCATATAAAAACATTAGGTCGATACGGAAAAATTAATAATTGTACTTATACTGCTTGAAATAAAATAAAAATTTTTTATTATAATTATCTATTATTTATTATTTATTATATTATATATTCTATACGATATATATATGTATATATTTATATTTTTAATATTATTAGTCAGACAAAAAAAGAATTGATAATTTTATGCTACTAAAATTAACTAAATAATAATTTTGTTCTCACCAGTTTACATTTTATTTGAATAGTTTAAGAGCTCTGTTTGATTATATTTATTACTCTTGTGGTAGGCTGCCAGTTCCTTTGTGGCGACCCTCGCTCAAGACCGACCAGCATAGTAAGACTACCGCTAGACAGAAGACAGAAGACAGAGTGACAGAGTGACAGAACAACTGTTGCCGTTGTGGTTGTTGTTGTTGCTTTTGCTGTTGCTGTTGATGTTGCTGCTCTATTTTACAGCCGGTCTTTAGTTGGAGGTCTGGGACTGCCAATCATTGGCTTGGTCGTCTGAAGTCTGCTGCTGTTGCTCATCTTTGGACTCCATTCACTCAGACATCAAGTGAAGTGTCTCCGCTGGCTCCTCTCGCTCCTCTCACTGCCAGTACTCATCCGCCACTTGTTGGCATTGCGAATTAGGAGCACAACCCAGCACAACCCCAGCTGCAGACCCCGGGCCATTGCTTATTAAGAGAGCTTTTCAACTTGAACGGTTTCCTGGGCCACTTTAATATAATCTGTACAGACATACGTATATATACATAAAATGCTGAACAAGTGACCGCAAGTCCAACTTTTACCCTTTGGCCCCATCCCCCCCATCCTCTATGATTTGTTGCTGCATGTATTTTAAAATAGCACTTATGAGCTTAGACGGCTTAAGAAATTTTATTGGTTATTAGTTTGTTGCCACAATTTATGTCCATTTGGCCGGGCATTTCCGGTCGATCCCAAAGTTGTGCCTTCGTTTGGCTAAGACTTGAGAAATCAAAGCATCTAATGAGCTTAGCACGTGTTGGTCATCCATTTCAAGCCCCGTCCCTCGACCACTCAAAGATTGTTGCAGCTTGTGTCCAGTGTCCAGTGTTGTCCATTTGCTACTCAGTTCGCATGTTGTTTTGGTTGTGACTTTAAAGTTTAATTGCTTTTGGGTTCTGTTTACTAACGTGGCTTGTGTGGTTTTGTATTTATGATGCCAATAGTCGAATGTGCAAGAGGTGCCCCTTGGGAGAAGGCTTTTGCATTTGTGTCTAGTTTATATTTCAAGTTACGGCTTTAACTTGAAATAGTTTTCGATAGCAGCAGAGATATTTTATAGCTAATTTGAAATATTTGCCGAGGTTTCATTTACTTTTAAAGGTGATAAATCGCTGCAAACCTAAATTATATTTACAAATATAAAATCGTTAACTTTCATGAAGTGGTTTGCTTTATTTTAGCGGTGTTCAATTTCTAATTAAATATTTGAGTTATTGCACAGTTTTTCAGCATATTCGCATTTGAAATGAAATGAATTTCCTGCAATGCCAAAACAATAAAACAACTTTTGTCAGTGGAATTTCCACAACATTTAGCTGCAAAACTTTTTCAAACTCAACAATTTACATTAGCAAATGCAACCGAGCTAACCACAAAAAGCTGTTCAGAGTTTTGGTTTTGTTATTTATTTTTTATTTTTTATTTTTTATTTTTTATTTTTTTAGTTTTGTTGTGTCTGCCTCGTTCTACTTACTTCCCTTCTAATAATTTGCACTTCTCTGTTGGCTAAAACTTCTGACCCAGGATTCAGTTACTGCCAGAGAGAATTCCCTTTCATTAACAAATTCTCGATTGGGGGTCGCAAGTCGAAAATTGGCAGTCGCAATCTGTTGGTAGTAGAAGAATGGAGTCACTTTTGGCCATCAGAGCAGGGGAGCTGAAATGGTTTGGATTAAATTACGTGCGCTGCAGAATAGTTCAATTGCAACGGCACCAAAAGAAAGCCACAAACAGGCATCCAACGTATCCAAAAGATACGTTGAAATATTGCAAAACTACTGAGATACTACTTCGTTGCAACAACGGAGAGAAGTGAGTTGAGGCAACAAGCAATAAATAAAAAAAAAAGCCAAACGGATATAGGAATAACAAGAACAACATCAACAATAGCTCGATGGACTTTTTATTTACATTGGATAGTACAGTGAATACATCTGCGAGAGCACAAATACAGCTGCAGTATGTGGCAGGAAAGGCACGCACTGAAAATATTTCCCGTAGCGCTTTCGGCTTTTTGGCTTGACACTCCACATAAGTTATTATTTGCACTGCCAATGAGCAGGAGGTGAGCTGAACCTGGTATCCAACGGGGAGGACAGGATGTATAGCTCCAGTTTGTTAGTCAATTGTGCTGAGGCCCCTTGCCAAGTATTGTTTGTTGTACTTGTTACTATTGTTGTTGTTGTTGTTGTCTTGACTGTGTCTGTGCCTCTGACTCTGACTCTCTTTATCTGTATATGTATCTGTATCTGTATCTGATATTGTCGTCCGCTTCTCAATACACCTTTCATGGGCCACCGCTTTAATCTGAGCAGGTTGTTCAATTAGTTTCGAAAACAATAAGACTAAATTTTGTTCTTAGCGTTTGCATTATTTAATTCAGATCAAAACAAAAACTTTCCTTTAAGCTTCTACTGAATTGTTTTTAATTAAATCTCAACCAAATCTTAATTAAACTTCAACACTTATTGAATTCACTTCTGTCAATTTAACGATGTATTTTTTTCCAGATCGCCTCAAATCCATTGCAAGTTGAGTTGAGTTTTATTTATGTAACGATTTCCATTCTTTTCAAATTATTCCCTTCACCACTGTCCACTCGTTTGGAGGAACTCCTCGCTTCTGCCTTCCTGCCACAACTCTAACCTAACCAAGCATCAACTTCAAATATCACATTTCAGCAGCACTTTACGGTTATTTTCAAAATAACCACTGTTTTTTGACTTTATGAAATGCATTCTTTTCAAATAAAAAACTCTTTTTACTGAATTAATATTGTAGCACTTTATATTGGTAAGAAATCAGATAATGTGAAATCGTCATTAGGAATGTAGTTTCCATTATATTTTTTGCTGCTCTGTTTAAGCCAACATTGATTTTCTGGTTTTATGTTTTTCTGCATTTTTCTCATCACTAATTTTCAAGCTCATCTCTGGCTTTGGTTTTTTGCTAGTTGAAGATGGGTTTTGTTTGGCACTCCTCTGTTGGTAAATAATGGTTAGTTTTTGATTTTGAACAATAATTCAATGGCACAGCAGATCAGCAAACTGAGGGGAAAAGTATCTGGGAGCTGTTGACAGAGCATTGAGGGGCAAGCAGTCAATTTGGTGGCGCTGTGCTGACCATGTTTGGGTGGCCCCAAACTCGAAACGATGAGACGCCTCCTCCAGTGACTATCTGGTGGCACTGGAAAGCCGCACGCGTTTCTATTGTTGCTGTTGTTGTTTTTGCTGGTATTGGCCATAAAAAGCAAGACAAGTTCGAGAGCGACGCGTTGCCAGGCTGTTGTCGTCTTGGCCTGGCCTGTCACTTGAAGCTGTTAGATACAATTACAGTTAGCTAGCTGAAGATACAGAAATACCACGACTAACACTGACACTGACACTGGGACTGAGACTGAGACTGAGACTAAGACTGAGATATAGTGTTGTAACTACGGCTACAAACGTAGTGTCGAGTTTGGCGGCATTCTCAATGCCTTTTGATGTCTTGTTGCCCCTCAGGCTTCTGCTTCACAGTCATGTGCGGTCTCCATCTGCAGCTTCTATGCTATTTGTGTGTATCTGATACAAATGCCTGTAAGCCGAGGCACTGCTCAAGTTGAGGCCAGATTTTATTGTTTCAAATGTAAACTTTCTGCTTTGATTTGCTTATCGTGCATAGCCCGTATCTCTTACCACATCTGCCTAGCTCAGATTGTGCAACTGGAGATACGTTGACTCAGTTGGCCAGTTGCCAGTTGCCAGTTGCCGACTGTTAGTTGCCCCTTGGCGTCGCATCGCACAATTTGCTACACATTCAGATACCTGAAGCGTGTGAATCATCAGACACGTCTCCTTAGATATATATATATATATATATATATATATATATATATGTATGTATATATGAATATAAATATTCACTTATCTTACCTGCGCATTAAGCTGCGACAAGTGTTTTCGGTCTGTAGAAAATTGCATAATTGCCATGCTCCGTGGTCAGACCATATAATCGCTCAATGATTCATCGGAGTAAGCAATTTCAAGTTTTCAACTGATTTGACCTCAGAGATATGCGGATTGTGGCACAAACTTGTAGGCAACTGAAAACTGTTCTTTTTACTTAGCTTTTAGCTGCAATCGATAAATAAGAAAGGTTTATCTGATTCAGAATATAATAACAAAGAATTCTGTTTTTTAAATAAATGACTTGTAGATAGTACATGGAATAATTACAGCTTGATTAAAAGTGCATTGTGGCTATGTGGCGAAACTAATTTCACTTATAAATTTATAAAAGTAAAATTAGATTTAGAGTAATAGAAACCTTAATCGCAAGGCATAAAAATAAAGATTGATAAAAATGATTAGAATCTGAGCTGCAGCGAAATATGAGTAAAATTAATAACATTTGAGAATCATATTTGAATCTTATGTTTTAAATAAGATTTAGAGATCCTGTTTCTGGCCAACTGTAATAATATTTATGTCATTTTAATGTTGATACAGGATAAAGTGAATGCTTCCATTTCATTTAAATTGAAGATATTTACATGAGTACTGAAATGGAATCGTTGTTAATCGCCTTAAGGGCTGTAAATATTGTCAACGGCAACAGTTCTTGGCTTATTTCTGCGCAAAATCAATTGATATCTTATTTATAAAGTGAATGTGACTGCCACACGTTTCAGGTCTAGGTTAAGGAAGCAAACTTGAAGGCGGAGGTGGAGGCGTGCCCACTAAGAGCTTTGGGTAAGTTCTAAGCACTAGACAAACAAGACGCAGCACAAAGATGAGCTGGATGCAGCCTCGAGACGAAGTAAACAAACAAGACCATAAATAAATTATTTACATTGGCCCCAATGTCGAAGGCGAGGGCGTGGCTAAGGGCGGGGGCGGTGGTGTGGCGTTTGACTATGCAACTAGGCAGCTGAGGAGGTGGCAAATATATATATATGTTTTTTTCTTTCTTGTATTTTTTGCAAAATCAACAAAACTGAAATGACAAAAAGGCAAAAGGGCAGTCGGCTGGCAAAAGCTGACAATGGCATCAGACCAGGCAGACTCGGACCGTCGGAACACGGTACATGGGACATGGAACATTATCAAGGCAAACAGAGGCATAATGGACGCGCATAATGGAGTAGTCTGGACTAGTAGGCAGCAGAGGCAGCAGCACAAAATAAAAAGACCATGCAACAACTAATAGTGGCAGCAAAAAAAGAAGAAGAAAAATCCCAGCTAGAAGGCGATGTGTGTGGTCTGTGTGGTGGTGAAATTAAATGAGGCGAGGAAATGACGGAGGAGCTCTTGGTATATGAAAGGGAATAGGAAATAGCCCTAGGACTGGCTCATAGCGATAATAAATAAATAAATAAATAAGTAAATAGCCACAGCGGTGCTTGGCTCCCATCGATTTGACTTAGGGGCTTATGCAAAAGAAGAACAAATTACCAAACGGCATAAATACGTCAGCAGAACAAGGCGTGGCTGGGGGCTGGGTGACTGGGCTTAAATGGCAAAGCTATCAGAGTTGAACATTAAAGGACATTAATGCAAGCGAGATGATTTGCATTTGCATCGAGATTATGGCATTATTTGATATGGGAAAAACAATTATTTTAAGCATCATTAATGAGCGTAATTAAACACAAAATCCGAATGTTTTATTGTGCAGATTTGCTAAATAAAACCTTAACTTAATTCCGAAGAATTCATAATAATTAATAATGCACGTTTGCAAAGTCAGTTAATCCATTAACAAATCGAAAACATTTTGCACGGTAACAAAAACAAATATCAATATATAATGAATGGAAAACCAATCAAAAAATCTGAGGCCGACTACAAAATACACTAAAACCAACTGTTAAATATTTTATCATAGTCTTATGGCTAAACTTCGTATTAAACTCAAATAAAATCATGAATTTTTATTGAAAAAATAAAGGTTCTGAAAAGCTAAGTATATTCATATTATAAATGAATTGAAAGACGAAATTTAAATTAAAATTTTGAAGTCTTTAGATCTAATTAGACCCTGAGATGATATATATATATATATTTATATATATATATATATATATTTATACATATATATATACATATACCTTTAGATTTATGTGCTAGACTGAATATATAATAATTATTTCGAACAGCTCGTTATCTGATTCATGTCTCTGCCGTTTCCTCGAAATCAACTCAATGCGTATCAGCACCCAATTAACCTTTGAAATAAATTTAAAAACATAATCGAAAAAATTTACATTTTTTATATTTGGTCGTGTTTATCAATTAAAAAAATATGCACGCCTCTCATTCCAATCTGTTTACAATCCCAAAAGCCAATAATAAATGTGTTTGCATGTTTGCGCACTAAATAATTACGCTAAACGTTATTAACCTTTATTTTAGATTGATTTTGAATATTATATTTTGTAAGAGTAAAAAAATGCACACAATTTATTTGGTCAAAGCCTGAATTTTTCAATTTTTTTCCAATGCTGTTTCTTTGATTTTGTGTTGCTGTCTGCTTATTAAATATGCAAATCACTTTTCGTTTAAAATGTTAAACAACTTAAATATGCAGCTTACAAAAGACCGAACTAGTTAGCCATCAACATATTATAAAATTTACCAAATTTTTGAATAATACACCAAAAGCTTTTCCAACCACCATTTTTAACAAATTGACAGAGTGACTAAGTATTTTTTATTTTTTTTCTGTTAGCTAGATTATATGGTCATAATAAATGAGAGCGACCCGGCACGGTGACCTTAATGAGCAGCACTTGGTTAGGATAAACTAAACACCCCCGAACCCCAATCCCCAATCCCCGATCCCCGTTGAAAGTGTGTATAATCAAATTTGAATTCGAGTTTGGCAGTTGCAGTTTTCAACGGACGACAACGTTAACATTTTCAGATTTGCTTCTGATGATGTCATTAGATTGCCCAGTTTTTCGAATACACTGACCCAAATTGATTATTTATTGAAATTGCTTTTTATTTCCATAATAAAGAGCACAAGTGTGAGAGAGAAAGAGATGCACATAGATGTTTGTCTGCAATCAAATAGTCCATTTTGCCTCAATTATTATTTAATTTCAGTTGCAATTTATGGCCAGCTTAATTTGTCACAGCATCTAGTTATTGGTGTTGTTGTTGTTGCTGTTGTTGGCCCTGATTGGGGAATTGCTTGTTTGATATTACCGTAAAGGTCACAGAAAGCCCAGTTTGGCATTTGACATTGATTTGTGTTTGTTCGACAGGACAGCGCTCAAGATTCCCATCGATTGAGGTTGAGCTAGAAATGAGCACAAAGACATCCAATCCACTCTTCAAGGCTCTCTCTTAGTCCATGCAAATTGAATGAATCTTGCAAGTGGCCCTTCTCGGACTGCCCACGTCATGTAGTAGTCGGTAAAGTGCGCTCATCATTTTCAGTGAGTTTTTAAATTAAGCAATTGGAACAACTAAGCCCAGAGAAACCATGCTCGAATTTAAGATATGTGAACTTTATCCTTAATGTCTTTAAAGAGGACAGAGGAATGGTTATAAAATGTGTTCTTTTTTATTATTATTTGATGATGTTGTTGATGATGCATGAACAGTCGATATATATTCAAATCTCTCTGCTCATCAGTAATCCCGAGAGCTAAACACTTTCAATTTGGTGTTTAGGTTATGCAGAACAAGTTTATTTAATGACTTCAATTTCTCTCTTTAACATTGATTAAAATCGTTTACCGTTTGCAAAACCCAACAAATATAAAACAAAAAATATAATTAAATATAATATAATAATCGAATCGAACATTCTAATTTAATTGCTTGTGAACCAGTCAACATTCTTCAAGTCTTTTGCGCAACCATTGAAAATTAAAGAAGCAAAGCTTTGAGTACTTCTCACTCACTCACACATTCAGCTTTAGTCGAAAACCTTGTAGAAGCTTAGCCCAGATTCTACACAACACTCGCATATATACATATGCAAACACACACACACACACACTGGCACAACATAAATCAGTATAAATTACCTAAGGCAACGCAATTTATGCACGCACTTTGTGAACTTAAAAACGTTTTGAGTGCTGTTGTTCTGATGTGCCGCTCTCCTCCCCCTATGTGCGCCTTCCCCTCGCTATTACCGTGCTATTTAATGTTGCCACCGGATGGTCCACCGGAGGGGCGCCACCAATGCGTTCACAAATTGTGAGTGCGTATTCCCCAAGTTTGTTTACATTTCGATGGTTTGTTGTAATTGCTCAGTGTAATTTATGCGAACGGCGGCCCAAAGTCAATGTCGAGCCAACAACAACATCAACAACAACAACAACACATACAAAAGCAACATCAACAACAACAACAACAGCTACAATATGAATGAAAAAAGCGAAAAGAAGCGAATCGAGCAACAAAAAGCTAGAAAAACTTACTCACTCCAGATTTAATTTGGCCTGGCGACAGACACGGAAAACCGTTTATCTGAGCAAATGTATCTCAAGGCAGTAATTACAATTTATTGTTGGTAATTATGTAATTTCGTGCAGGGCGACAGATACCAGTAGTTAGCAGACTGCCAGCCAGTCTGCAGCCAAGATAGCTGCCACTCTGAAGCTGGCAATCAAAGTGCGTGTAAATACAACTTATATACACTCAGAAAAAATATTGACCAGATCTTTTCAAAATTAGTCTTACTATTTGACTCTCATTTGACCAACGCTGGCTCTCCTTAATGTTCAAAAGGTATTTTTCTTAAATCCAAGACTTTAATTTTCTTAATTCTTAGCTCAAATTCTTTTTAGAAGACTTTAAATATATCTAAATATTTTTGATTGTATTCTAGTTTTATTATAGAGTATGTGTGTATCTGTGAGTATTTTTATCTGTGTGCGTAGTGTGCCTGGGGCAGTGTTGGTTGCCACTGCCAAACCTTCTACGTTTTGCATGCGTGCGCATTTAAATGAGTCTGCAGCTGAAAAATGCATTTGAAGCCACTTTGCAACAAGCTGTTTGCTCTCATGCGAACATGCACCACTCAATGTGGGTAAGCACGCAGCAAGCTGAATGGATAGGGGAGAGAGGGGAGATACTTTTATAGACGGCTTGTTAGCTCGGGAGAGAGGAGAGAGGAGAGGGAGTTGGAGGAGCACATTGCATGCCGCATGCAAGCAACTAAGATTCCTACTACGACTCAGAGCAGAGATTTAGCCTTTGCTGCCTTTAGCCGGATCATCTGGCACTGTGCAAAGAAAGTTAAGCTGTTACCGGCGAGAGCTAGTTAAGATATGCTCTCTCATGCAACATGCAACAACTGTAAGCTGTTTGATTGCCTGCAACTCTGTTGTGATTGTGTGTTTGCAACACTCTTTGCCACTTCCTGTCCACGCATTGTGACTTACTTTTGCGGCAACTTCATGGCCTAATTCACGCATTTCCTGTGGCTTTTATGACTGGATAATAGGGAAACATGTCAACAACCTGACAAAAATTCTTGAATTCGTGCAAGTCTCGGATTTAGGGATTATAGATTTAACAATCGGCACAGTGGAACTAACTAATTGGCGGTGCATGAAGTCACCAATAATACAAATAATTCAAATAATAATAATAAGTCTAATTTCGAATTATTGTCTCAGAAAGTGAATGAGCCAAATTATGCAATCTCTTCTAGCCCATGAAGCCAAACGAACTCGTTGCCAATTAAATTTGCCATCAATCTAAATCACATTAGTTGCATGTTTAGATCAACTTTTCACCACAAGCCTCTCAAGGTATTTCCGTTAAAAAATTGAAAATTTAAATTTAATTTGCGGCAAAAAGCAACGCAGCTTCATCAGCAGCATTAGATTGCACATATTCAAATTATGTTTGACTTCTTTTTTTTCTGTATTGTTTGGCGAGAGCAAAAAATGGCATTAAAATAAAAATAGCAAAGTGTTGGACCAGTAAACAATGACAGGAAATACGTCTGGCTAACTGAACAAACGCAATGGAGGCGCAAACAAAAAAAATTGAAATAAAAAAATAGAGGGAAAAACTGGAAATCATCGTTGTCGGCGTTGGAACCCGGTGGTACATCATTAACATACATTTGAAAACGCAAATTCCTACCGTGCTGCAATGCCTTGTGCCTCTTACCTCTTGCATCTTGTCTCTTGCCTCTTGTCTCTTGCCTCTTGTCTCTTGCCTCTTGTCTCTTGCCACTTGCCTTTGGTTGCCAGCGTTTTCCGCTCTGCCCCTTTTGGGTGATAATGTGGTTTGGGCTCTGTGGCCGCCGCATAAAATTTGTAAGTATGTTAGACTTGTCACTTGCACACTTCATGCCCATATTTGTCACATTTGCGCCATGTTCGCATGGGTTCGGGTTCGGATTCCGGCTTGTGTTTGGGTTTGGGCTTGGGTTCTCCTACCTAGACACAGAGACAGACACGGAGACGGACGCAGAGTGGCCCGCGGCTCAGCGTCCGGCGCTGGTCCTACATGGGTCCTAGTCCTCCTGGCTCCAGTTGTCAGTAACATTGTCGTGGCTGCTGCTCGTTAGTTGCGCATCTGATTTGCCCAACTACGACGACAACGACATGGAAATTTCGCCCGCTCTGTGTGTGCACCTCCCAGTCTCAGTCTCCTTTGTGGGGTATATTAATTCTAAGCAGTTGACAACTATATTTCAAGTAGCTCACATTTAAAGGGTATCTTTTTGGTCTGTCAGCAACACACGAGCAAAATGCGGACTTGTTTTATTGTTTTGCCTGCTGCTGTTTCTGTTGCGGTTGCTGCTGCTGCTGCTGCTGCTGCCGTTGGCCATATTTGTATGAATAAATGCGTATTTAAGCACATACTTACAACACTTGCCATGTACATATGAAACAGAAACAGAAGCAGTAACAGACTCAGAGCCATTCCCCCTCCCAGCTCCCCTCGTCGAAGACTCTTCAGGCGCGCATTTTGCATTTTTCCTGTGCGCTTTTCCATTTTTACTTCTTTTACAGTTGCGGTTTTTCTCGTTGTGACACATTTGCTTTATGCTCTTTATGGTTCTTAGTTGCAGTCTGCCCATTTTTAAATTTTTTGTTAGTTTTTCCAACAAATTTTTATAACCGAAAAACATAAAAAATTGCTTATTAATTATGTTTAGAATATTTGCATGCCATTTTTTGCAATTAATTCAAATGCAAAATTTCATTTGGATAAGTTAATTGAATATCGAAAATGTTTTCATGCTTGTTTGAGTGGAAATCAGGCCGTCAATATGTATCTAATTAAAATTAATATATTCAGTTAATAAGCTAAGAAATATGTTAGCTATTTTATCATATATATGAACCTTATATGCTTTGCATTATTAGAAACAAATTGTAATTTACAGCAAAAAATGCATTAATTATATTTTATAAAAAATGTATAATATTTATTTGTTATTAGTATGCAAAATGGCCAGGAAAACTAAAACACTTTTTATGCATCGGTGAGAAGAATCGCTTAACCGGATTTTATAGATTAAATTGAACCATTAAAATATTAACATAAATAATTAAAAAAAATGTTGAGTGCAAGAATAAAACGAAATACTAAAATTTAATTTATTTTTAATGCAGCAGGTTGAAGCTCGTCATAAATTGTTGGCATCAAACTGTGACATTATTAACAATTTACCATTGCCGCAGCTGCAATTTGTTGTTGCCTCACAAATTTATATATATTTTTCTCTATAAATTCATATAATTGCAGGCCCGAAAACAACAACAACAAATGCATAATATTGAACAAAGTTCCGGCATTGAATTTCAAATTTACAAACAAATACTTTAAATTGAAACGGCAACAGAGAGAAAAACCGAGAAGTCGCCGAGAGGGAAAAAGTCAATTTCATTTTAAATTTTTAATGAGCTTCAAAATGTGTTAAATGTTGATGACGTCACCGTTGCCGCTGCCGCTGTCGCTGCCTCTGCCACTGCCACTGCCACTGGAGCCGTCAGCTTCGATTATTCAACATTGCTGAAAAGTCAATTAAAGGTAATCAAATCGAAACTGATTACATTAAAAAACCAACAACAACTACAAAAACACTTTTACACAATTATTTATGTTTTCACTAATTCCATTTGCCAACTACATCAATTAGTTCGACATGCAAATGTTGCAGTGTGCAGCAAAAAACTGTGCTGCACTTAGCTAAGGCAATTAGTTCAGGGTGAGGCCTAACCAAGAAATATTATGTTTTGGCTTCAACTTATCGATTTTCAGGTTAAAGTTAAGTTTTCTGATAAAAATTATCGCATTTCTGTCGCGTTATTTGATTCGCAACAAAAGTTGGATGTGAGAAATGGTTGCGAGCAAAAGTCTTGCAAGAAGTGAGGAATATCCATTTGACTTGGGTGGCAGCTAATAATTGTCCGCATACCGAGCATATTTATTTACAGTTTTTCTTAACGCCTTCAAGTAAAGCAATTCTACAAAGCGCCAAAGAAAAAAAGAATTCGACGCGTTTTTCTACAGTTTTCTGTGAGGAATCCGCTGACAGAATGCTCTGTTTTGGACGCGTTTCTCGAGTTGGTCTTCCGCATGTGTGCGACGCGAACGTTATTGCCCCAAGGGCCATTGGCCCCGCTCGGTCTGGAATTGCGTGGCAAATTCAACAGCTGCCGTTGCAACGGCGCCTCTCCATGCGCTTCTCAAACAGATGAGTTTCACATGCCGCCGTGTCTGCAACACGTTCTACGCTTCACGCTCCACTTGAGCTGGCAATGCGTAACTTAATTAATAGCAGAATGTAGTTGCAACAACACAGATCTTCAGTTTGTCAACTTTCTTCATTAATTTAATTACTGCTTTCAATTGAAGCAGCAGCAGCAGTAGCATAGAACAATGCGTTGCAAGTGCATAAATCAATTGATTTGGGTCAACCACATCGCCATTTTGATTACCGATTGCCAGCCTCTCTCCCCCCTCAATGCAGCCTTGCAAATAATGTTCTAACTTCAAGGCACTCAACTAGCAATGAGCAACGAGCAACATGCAACGAGCAGCAAGCAGCGAGCAGCGAGCAACTTGCAACAAGCAGCGAGCAACTTGTAACTTGCAACTGGCAGGCTCATTTGAGAAGCACATCATTCATCCACTTAAACACTTGTACATCTGTTCGTTTATCAATTATTGTGTGGCATGCACCACTTGAGAGCCGCTCATAGGTCGCCAAAGTCTCTGCGACGTTTTCCACAGCACAGTTGACCGACTTTGAATTATTGTTGTTTCTATTGTTGCTGTTCTGTTGTTGTGTTGTGTGTTTGATTTTCATTAAGTCGCTCCCTTGTGCCACTCAGTCCACAGTCCACACAATCCCCAGCTGCCAACTCTCAGCTAACAGCTAACAACTGGCAACTTGCAACTGGCTGCGCGGTTGCAATTATCTGCGTCATTAAACCAGCGACTATTGCCGGCATTGGGTTACATTCTGAACCTTTTGCGTGATTTATATTACTTCCAGTTTTAAAGTCACTAAAGATTTTCAATTGAGTTACAGTTGCAGTTGCAGTTCGCAACTTGCAGCTGCAACATTAACAATTTGCAATTAGCGTCTGACCCCAAACCAAACAGCACGTAGCCAAAAGCCAAACGAGCTTAAATGTTTCAGTTGCTCCTCCTTGCAAAACGAACTCTTTTTTTTTCCTCGTAAATTTCTTGGAAAATAGTTAACAGATTAAAGAATTTGTCTTATTTGTGCTTAAGTATAAACTGAAAAAGAATTGCATTTTCTTTGACTTAGAAATTGTATATTATATAAATAGATGTATAAGAAAACTTAAGATTTAAATTTCATTTGATTAATTAATAGATAACAGCAGACTACAATTTGTTTATTTTTAACAACTGACTATTTAAACTATAAACATATTCAAAAGATTAACTTTATTAAAATGGCATTTTATAAATCATTTTGTGATTCAATTTAATCCCAAGCAGCTGGAAAAGTTTCAGCGAGCACATTCTTCACATGCCATGAATCCTCATTTTAGTCTGTTACTCACTTTCTTTTGGTCCTTGGCACTCATTATTAAATTAATTAAATTCTTGCGCTTCAATTAAAAACTTATTAAGTCCACGCCGGCCTATCCGTCCGTCGCTCCCCATTCTCACTCTTGAACAATGAATAATGCTCCGAGGAGTGGCCGTCTGGGCAATTGTTCGGCAGCATCTTTCAAAGCTTTCTTATTCACACTTGGGCATGCGTTGCACACAGAGTCGAGCACAGGACCGGGAACAGGAACAGGAACAGGAACAGGAGCAGAAGCAGGAACAAGACCGGGGAACAAGTTGCTGCGCCTGGCAAATGCCATTCCTGTCTTCGCCGCCTTACCAATTGCTGCCCCCCCTCCCCATCCGAGCCAATCCCTTGCCACACATTTTTTAAACAATATGTGTATGTATATACAAAAAAAAAGTCCTGACAAAGAATTGAGCCTCTGCGTACCTTTTTGGTCCTTGTTGTTGTGAGCGGGATATGGTTGGCTTGGATTGGGTTGCCTCGTTTGTGCTCTGTTTGAGTGCGAATTGGTGAAGTTGCCGCACTTGTTGTAGTTGTTGTTTTCGCTGCTGCTCCTGTTGCACATATTGCTGCTACATTTTCGCATAAATTTCGCCTTTGCACTTAGCTCATGTCGGTTTCCAGACAGAGTCTTTAAATGAGTCTGCCCTGCTCCTTCTTCTTCTTTCTCTTTCTCTCACTCTCTCCCTCTCTGCCTGTCTGTTTGTCTGTCTCTCTCTTCCTCCTTGTGACCAGGTCGCTGCATGAACAATGGTTTTGTTTAAAGCAAAAACCTTGACTATGCTCGATCTCTGTTTGCATGTAGAGGCAATATGGAGCAGGCAGGGGATTGAATATTGGTGAATGTTGGCAATATTATGGAATATTGGAGTGAACAGTGAGTGAGTGATAAGAGTAAATGCATTCAGCTAATAAGAAGAAACACTTTTCTCATATAATGTGAGAGTCTAGAATGGTTCAAGTGATAATCACAATTATTCTCCCCTTATCTGATAATTATATTTAAAGTGCAATAACGCAATCTTTATTATGGGTATCTGAATTGTCTGTTTTAAGTACATCATTTCCAACATTCACATGTTTATCTCGATTTCGTTAAGGTTGTGTAAATGGCAAAATTGCAGTTTGGCAAATTTATATTTGACTGAATATTATTTCGAAAGAGCCGCTCACATTTCTCCAATTGATTTTCCTATACTTTTCATAAAAGAAAATTCGATAAGTCACTGAAAAAACACAAAACACCCGAAGCAAATTTCTAATATTCGAAACATACTTTAAGAATGTGGAATGCCTTAAGAAATTCAAGAAATGCTGATAGTGGAATCTATTTAACTTTTCCCCAGTTAATCCTTTGCAGATTTGTATACTTCCAAACAGACTTCAAGTTTTTAAAGTCAGCGCTTGGAGGCTTGCAATATAAATAATGATCAGATCCGGTCAAAAGTTGACTTAGCTTAAAGCCCTTTTCATCGCCTGTCGTTCTTCGTTTCTGCGTTCTTTCTTTCTATGTTCCCTTTTTCCCCCATTCCCCAAGGCAAGTTGATTGTTCAGTTGCCTGACCCGCATTGCCACCCACAGTTTGGGGTTGCCGCTGGAGAGCGATGGCCAACTAAATCACTGCAACTGTGCAACTAAATTTCAAGCGTACTAAATTTCGCCAACGCCAACTTCAACTAAGAGCGACTCCGAGCATGTGGCGGCATTTGCTCGCCGAGCTGCAGTGTCAGCTGCCCCTTTGGATTCGTGTACACCTGCACTCATAAAAAAACATTCTGAATTTTCGAATTTTACCATACCTTTGGAGCAAAGTTTAGGTTTCCGAAATTTTAGGAATCCTGAGTTCGCATTTCGTGTAGTCTCCTAAAATGTTGAATACTAAATTAAATAGAATATATTTTTATTATTACAATTTCATATTTTTAATTTAATTTACAAATATATATATATTTATATGATTATTCTCAAACTCAAGAAATGTCAATGAAAATAACAATTTTTAAGAAATTGTCGATTGCTGTGCGAGCCTTCAAGAAGAAACCTTTTATTATACTTAAAAACATTTATAAAAGCAACAAATGCTTTTCCAATATTTAATTTACTAAATTTCTGTCTTTTTTTTCTGAGTGTGTTACGTGGCAACATGGCTCGTTGGCTGGCGTCGTTGTGGTCCTTTTGTTATTTCCTTGCCGTGCAATTTTCGCCATTTTGTGGCGCACTTTGCGTTAGCCGCGATTTGAAAAGATTTATGGCGCTCGAAATGGCGGCGGTCAGCGCTTGGCAAGACTCCCTCCCTTCCTCTTTTTCTGTCTCTCTCTCTCTCTATATATATCTCTGTCTTTGTCTTTGCCCGTCACGGTTTTGCTTTGCCAGCTTGTTGCAACTGCAACTTGCAGTTTTAGCGTGTTGAGTCAGCTCAGCAGCAACAAATGCTGCCTTCTAATGCCTGCCAGCATTGTCGCAAGAGCAAACTAAGCTGTTGGCCAACTGGTGTTGGCTGTAAATCCTTTACGCGCTTTTACATTCTCGTTTTCGTTTTGCTGGCTTCAACATTTCGCTGCTTACTGCTTAATTCAAACACAAATCCGATCTGCTTGCTGACTTTTGTCGATAAGCAGCCAAAATGAAGCAAAACTTGGCAAAGTTACCAAGTGCAAAACAAAAAAAAAATATTTCCCTGCAGAGTAATGGAAATTTAATTTGACAATCCTATGCAGCAAATTTTATGCTTCAAATTAGAACAAATTTGCTTAACTCAGCCCAAACGAAGATAATTGAGTTCTTGAGGCTTATGTCTCCACAGAATTGCAATTTTGGCTCGCTCACAGAGTAAACATGCTCTGAAAAATGTCTTGCAATAATACGTTATTAATAACGAAATGTGCTTACTTTTAATAGAGATAAGTTATCTTTTTTCCAAAAGATGAAAATATATATTATCTTCGGTCTCTTTTTTTCTTTTCTTCTCATCGGAGATTTCTCTTGCTGTGCCCAAGTTTTCTTTTCTCATGCTTTGCTTACATATTTAGGCCACATTTAATGTAACTCTTCAGCCTTGTATGCATATATGTATAAGATGGCTTATCTCCTTGGAGTTCTAGTGCCCCCCTAGTCTGCCCCCACTTTGTTCCGCTAGGAATTTATAGTTCCACTTTAATCCGCTCTGAGGATAAACATTGTAATAAAATGAAAAAAGTGTTGTTGCTGCTCGCCTTAATTTTCAACTCTGCTGCACTAAACGCTGCTCCAAATCCATGGCAAATCTCCAGCCGAGCAAGGTTTATGTTCGACAAGCTCCTGCGATGCCATATGCGCGTTTATCAAATGATGCCACCCAAAACAGGGAGGTGGAGGTGAAGGTGCTGTGCTGTGCCAAAATGTGTCAGTATATTACAGCGGAAGTACATAGCTAGTTTTCCGTTAGCCATATAAATTTGCTTAAGACATATAGAAAGGATCAATAGCCCGAATTTATTGTCTGCCACACATAAGTTCCCTTGGCTTTAAAATTGAGACTATTCTCGGAATGCGTTTGGCAAGGTCGCCGGCTACAGTTTTTTCTTACCTACTTTTGGTCTGTCGCCGTTTTATGGGCATGCGTCCAAAGTAAAAAAAAAGAAACGAAAGAAAACCAACAAAATAAAGTTATGGCAAAAATGGCGACGTCGTCTAGCCCACACCTCTGAGGAGGATTCAGTTGTCTTGCTCAGGAGGGCCCCGACTCTGACGTCTGCTTGCGGTCGTTTATATGTAAAGTATTTGGTTTTACTTTATGACTGCTTTGGGTATTACTCTTTACTTTCTTGCCATGCCAATTCGGATTCGGAGTGCCTTTCTCCTCTCCAACTGCTGACCCCGTCTACCCCCCTCCTTGTCTCCTTGTCTCTCCTTGGCGTGCAGTCAAAGTTTTTGGCGTGGCTGTAAAAACAAAAAGACGGTGCTAGGAATTATGCCATAAAAGCGTCGTCGTCGTCGTCGTCGTCGTCGTCGTCGTCGTCGTCGTAGTCGTAGTGCTAACGTTTCCAAATTTTTGGCTAACACAATTGGTCCGTCGTCGCTTAGTTGGTCTCAATGTTCAAGGGAGCCATAAAATACTTTTTGTGCAGCTAAAGCATTGAGTGAGAGAGAATACGGCTTACACAAAAATTACAAAAGTTGTCAGAAACAGAAACAGAAACAGAAACAAACCGACAAATAAGCTAAACGCAACTCCTGAAAACCACTCTTTGGGTTAGCTAAGGAGCACATTTAAGAATGCTAAGTAAACCAAAATTGATCCAAATCGCTTCAAGGATCCCCCAGAAGTATGGCAATTTATTGTGCAATGTCGATATAGCGATATCCAAGTCAGCCAGAATATGCCAGGTTCATATGTGACAGTTCATACATCGATTTGCCTGTCAGAAGTCGAGGTTTTTGTTTTCAATATCGCAAATGCTGTTTTACTTATTTTATTTTTCTCTTAATAGAAAATCAATGACTGATTGATGTTGATTTCTGGGAGCGAGAACCACACATATTTCAGCATGTTATTCGTGTGAGACAGCAACAAATATTCATTCAATATAAATTCTCAATAAGCTTTGTGGTATTCTAAGTATTCTGAGGAAATACAACCACAACAATCTTTAGCAGCAGCTTCAACCACAGCTCCAAATTTAAATTCAAATCAATTGCTAGACAAACTTGCAAGGCTATCCGCAATTCACAAGCTGCAAGTTGCAAGCTGCAAGCGGCAAGTTGCTGGTTGCAAGTTGCTCGCTGTAAGATTACCATTACCGAAAATTGAAGTACATGTGTGACGACGATGGGTGCATTCCAATTCCAATTCCAATTCCAATCCAAAGCAGACCCGCTGTTTTCTCGTTACGCCCAGCCCAAAGAGGGCATTGTTTCGTTTTCTATTTCACAGACGACTGGCTGCCTCCATCCATTGACTTTCACTGAAACACACACACACTCACACACACACACATAGCACGCTGATTGGGGTTTTTATACTCTGAATTAAAACTGGGTAAAATGGGCATATTGGTTTCGCGGAAAAGTATGCAACAGGCAGAAGGATGCATCTGGGATATATTTTCTTGATAATGGTCAACAGATGAGTTGACATAGCTATATCCGTTTGTTTTAGATTTCTTCAACTTTAGATCAAGTTTGGTTTGTTTTATCGATAGCTGCCTTCGTCAATCGATTATTCGATAAAACCCACAATTGTCAAATTAAAATATTCTAATTATTATTATCAATCAACTGGACAAAGTTTATCATTTCATTTCATCATGTTTATTTGCGCTGCCTTAGTTTTTTGTACTCTTAAGAAATGAGAGCATTTGAGAATATAGAACGTATTTAACAGCTGCATTTAGGGTATATTCTAGTCGGTCTCATTCAACAAGACAATTATTATTTGTTTCTTTTGCTTCGGCTTCTGCATCTGCTCGCTGGCAAGTGCTCCAAATACCGCGCCCATCTTTGCAGCGTGCGTGAGTTGCAAGAATGCTTTTTGTTTCTCGTTCTCTTTCTTTTTCTCTTTCTATTGTTGCTGATGTTGTTGTTGTTGTTGTTGCTGTTGTTGTTTGTAGAGCATTGCAAATATTTGACTGTGCTTGTTTAGCAACACAAAGTATCTAACAGATGCACACGCGAAGCTCAACTCCAAACTGCTGAAACTGTAAACTGTGCAAATAGCGAAGCAGTTAGAAGAGCGGAGAGAGGAGTGTGGAGTGTGGAGAGAGGAGCAAACTTGGAGCGGGAGTGGGAGATTCTCAGAGCAAACTGTGCCAAAAGACGTATGGCGCAAAGCAGGATAAATTTGCCAAGTTTATCATAGCCAAATGTGGGTTTGGGAAAGGGACACATGGAAGAGAGGTATATGGGCGGAGGATGGCGGAGGGAGGGACGTGGAACGTTTGCAAAACATGAGGCAAAGCATGAGCATAAAATATTGTCAGCGATATTTTAACGCGCACTCAAGCGAAAATGTCATATAAATAACACCAGGGGGTTGGTTGTTGGAAGGGGGGGGGAGGGAAAAGGCGAAGGCTGCAATCATCCTAAACCCCCTCTTTGAGGGGAGGGGGCAGCGAATATGGAAAATGGGTTTCGGGTTTTTCTCTGTTATTGGCTGGCGTCACTTTGAAATATTAAACATTTGGCCAAGAAGAGCAAGCCCGCTTGAAGTTTATTGCCAACATTGTTGGCCACAAAGAGGGGCAGTGCGGGGCGTGCTGACAGTTAGTGGAAATTGGAGCAGCTCAAAGATGGCTAAGAAATTAATAAAACGAGAAAATCAAGAGTTGTGGACACGATGAGCGATTCCATTTAAAGCTCTGCCGCTTTCAAAATAAAATTCTACGCAACACTGAAATAAATCGAAAACTAGAGAAATCTCATCTCATCTCCCTCTCTCCCTCTCTCTCTCTCTCTCTCTCTCTCTTTCGGACCTGTCGTATTAAATACGAAACATGCATTTATTTAGCAATTTCCCGGAAATGTGGAAACAAAAGAAAAACTGTTGCAAAGTACTTTTTTTCGGCAATAGCTTGGCAAATTTTCAAAAACTCACCCAACTAAACAATAAGCACCAACAATAAAGCGGGCAGCCAACAAAAAGCGGAACTCGTAGCGCAAAGCGAAGGCAAAGCCTGGCCAGCAGCCGGCGCAGCAGCAAACCAAACACTACCAGGATGGGCCAGGTTCCGGGGCAGAGTGCGGCGGAACCAGACAGACACATACAATAAAAGAGTTTTGCCTCTTTGCCTCTTCTCTTTTTTTTTATTTTCTATTTTGTGGGGCATGGCCGCAAGGCTACACAGCCACAGTTGAACTGACAGCCAAACATTTATAACAATAGTCAGCTGGTGGGAGTTGGTGCTGGTGGCCGGTGGGGTCGGGCCTGGACATGGACTCGAACTGGCACCCGGCGCCGGACACAGGCAGAACTAATAAATGAGTTCAGCAGCGGGCAGCAGTCGAAAAAGATTTGTCCGACGCCCGTAAACCAAATAAAAAGCCAAAAAAAGAAGAAGAAATCTCAGCGCTCTTGGCGGCGGTTAGCTATAAAATATTTAGAGCATTTTTCGGAGCGGCAGACACGTCAGCCCAGGGAATGCGGTACGGGGGATAGTACTATGACAGGGTGACAATTTAAATGGCGTTGGTTAAAGACTGAGGTGAAACCCCTGAAACTGACTTTACTTGTGACTGACCAAGGGAAGGCTTCAAGTCTGCTGATTGAGATAAAAAGAGTAGTTTATGAAAAGTTTGAGCAAAGAAAGAACAGTAGAAAATGTGCTAAAAGACTCGATTTGAATATATAATATATTATTTCAAAATGTGTGCTTATGCTAATTATTAAATATACATAACCATTGATCTGTCGAGTATTACGCACAAGTCAAAATTATAATATAATAATATATTATTTTTTGGAATCGTTTTTTTTTATAAAATGTACAAGTTGAGTTGTAATACAAAACACACTTTCTTATTATTTAATTAAATACATTTTGCACATGCCTGCGACTGATTCTTACTAAATGTTCCGCTCTCTTGAACAAATATGGATTTTTTTTAAGCTTTATGGATTGGTTAAGGTCAAGAAGGATAGTGTGAAAATGCGTTCGCAGGCCCTTTTGGAGCTGACTTTACTAACACAGTTCGACAACACATGTTGGATTGTGGAGCACCTGAAGCGATTCTTTGCTGACAATGTTGGCTTAGGCCGGATTGCAGCTGGTTTGTGATCGGGGGAAGTGTCTCCTGCTCAACGTGCTCATTTGATGGGGCTAAGCCAACAGCTTTGAGCTGTTAGGGTCATCTCTGGATGCCTTATGCTCTGGGCATTTTGAGAAGATGGTCTGCAGATTGTTTTGGCCATTTAGCAGCATTTCACAATTCGCATTTCAGTAATTTAAATTTCATTTTCCATGTGTTGACTGACTGCCTAAGCAGCTGCCACCCGCACAAGGTGCATAAAAACGTCTGGAGAACAGATCCTGGCCTGCTTTCCTTGAATTTCTTTTCCATTCGAATCTGCCGTCAGTTTGTTATTTTGTTTGTTTGCTTGTATTTTTAACGGTCAACCCACAAAATAAAGTCAAGAAAAGGATAGGAGAGGAGAGTCACAGTCTCAACAAGTCGCGTTATGGCAATGCCTGATAATGATGAGAGACTGCAGTCTCACCAAGGACCCGTCGCTCCTTCCATTTTGTGGCATTGTTTCATATGATTGTGGCGCTGAGTCGCTGCCGGGTGTTTATGTGATATTTACATAATAAAAACGAGAGTCTGGCGAATTGTTGTTTGCAGGCGAGACTCGGTGCTCGTCCCCGGGGTTTGCTGCCAGCCCTTATCCTATCCGCTATCCTTTTTGGAGCAACATAAACGGCACAAAGCCATCACTCGTCCCCCGTGCCACCACCACACCAAGGATGCGATGCCGTCACCCATCCTGAAATATGACCCACATCTATGATTATTTTCATGACGCCTTCGGGGCCGAACCATTTCCAACTGGAGCAATGCGTAAAGTTGAAAAATATGAAAAGCCAAAGCCAAATTGTGTGAGGGGGCGTGGCCGACTGGTTGGGTTTGGGACTGGGAAAAAACAAAAGCAACAACAAAATGTTGTATTTCCCACATTTTGTGTTTTACTTATTTGATAGAGCACTTGGGGTTGCGTCTTGTGCCCACATCCTAGCTGGCATCCTTGAACTTCTGGCAGTTGTGCGCTAAATTAAGTTTCCTTTTGCTCCCGAACTGATAAATGTCCCCAAAGCATACAAAGTGCAAGTTGTTTTTCAAGTTTCGTCCAAACTATGAGCCATATCTTTGGACCCCGCCTTGCCCGGCTTTGGGGAACTGCCCACGCCTGGACATTGACTGGGCTTCCACTTTGGGGACTTTCAAGCTGCCACAAAGGGTTGGGTCAGTTGCAAAAAAATAGAAGCGAGTTCGATAAGAAGGGCAGGGGAGCAGGGCAAGGCAAAAGCAATTTGTGTGTCAGAGTTCTTTGGCTTAAACTTGACTTTAATTCTGTTGCAAATTAAGGAATACAATTAAATTTACCCTTGGCTTCCAAAGTTCTTTCTTTGCGAAACTAAATTAAGAACTTTGCTATTTTTCTTGACTATAAATGTTCTTTAAAGGATTTTACATAATAAAAACTGAACTTTAATCTGAACAATGTACGCTGCAGCTAAATAAACTGAAATTACATGGAAATGGACATCATTTGAGTAGAATCAGTTTCTAAATTCTGTTTTCCAAATTAACAAATTGGGGACACGATCATTGCAGAAAATATTATTTTAGATTTTTCTAACTGGGTGGATGTTGCTTTTAATCATAACTAAATTTAGTAATTTAATTCACAGCTTCCATACACCTGAAACTTAGTTATAATAAATATTTTCAAATGTAATTATTTTTCATCTATTTAAAAAACGTAATACAAATCTTAAGTAAACAGTCTTGAACAACAACAAAATCTTACAACATTACATTAATATTGTAGACATTGCCAGCTTAAAGTAATGCTCTAAAATAGGACAGATCTGGTAAGAGCAAATATAGCCAGTTTCGTAATTCTAATATCCATGTGAATAATGTGAATGCCGTTCCAAATGTTCATTAAAGTTGCCTCCATTTGTTTACTGCCGGACAAATAATACGAAATAGAGATACAGATAGAAAGATACATAGATACAAAGATACAGATACTTAGACGGAGACAGGGAAAATAATGTACAAAACTGGCGATTAACTTGCCGGGTTGCCAACGAGGTAACCGAATGCTGCAGCTGCCAAATCCAATGAAAATCCAAAAGCCAAGCAATTTTGAACTCTAATGGAAAATCAATTTAAAGCGCACATACTAACCACCCCTCCCCCCTCTTCTACCATCCCTTCTGCCCTTCTCTTTGCAGGCTAAACAGCAGACAGAACGCCACGAATGTCGGACGCCAAATACGAAAGCCATTGGCAAACTTGGCTAAAACGTATTTAACCCAATATAAAAGCGAGCGAGAAGGAAGAGCGACAGAGTCGGAGAGCGAGAGAGAAATAGAGAGAGAGAGAGAGGAGCAGCTGTACTGAGGTCCATCAGACAGCAAAGGCAACTAACCAAACGGACCACACCACAGACCAGGGAGACTAGGGCTCCAAAGGGGCTTGTCCAGCCGCAGACAGAGCCAGGTCACCAACCAACCAACAGAGGCCGAGAGAGTGAGAGAGGGGAAGAGATTGGGGAGAGTGGACACATAATGAGCAGACGACGGTCATCGGCAATGGCAATTACCATGTCGCCGTCATCGTTGCTGTCGTTGGTGGTGCTCCTGCTGCCGCTGCTGCTCCTGCTGCTGTTGCTGGCACCGACAAATGGCCTGGCAAATTGCCCCAACGGCTGTGAATGCGATGACGAAACACTGAAAGTAAATTGCGGTGTGGGCACGCTGGATGTGCTGCCCATTGCCCTGAATCCATCCATACAGCGGCTGGTCATTAAGAACAACAAGCTGAAGACCATTGACTCATCGATGCAGTTTTATTCGCAGCTGACATTCCTCGATCTTTCGTACAATGATATGGTCACGATACCGGAACGTTCCTTCTTGTACCATGCCAAGCTGCTGGAGCTGCATCTGAATCACAACAAGATTGGCCAGGTGACGAACAAAACGTTTATGGGGCTCAGCACGATAACTGTGCTCAATTTGCGTGGCAATCTGATTGCCGAGCTGGACTACCGGACTTTCTCGCCCATGGTTAAGCTGGTCGAGCTGAATCTCGGCCAGAATCGCATCAGTCACATTGATCCGCATGCCCTGGACGGACTGCAAGATTTGAGTATTCTCTATCTGGATGACAATACGCTGACAACGGTGCCCGCTGAGATAACATTCCAGGCACTTCCCAGGTTGGCCGAGCTCTATCTGGGCACCAATTCGTTTATGACCATTCCGGGAGGCGCGTTTAAGGATCTCAAGACTCTGACGAGCCTGGATTTGCGCGGTGCGGGCTTGCACAACATATCAGCGGATGCACTGGCCGGCTTGGAGCGCATACGCTCTCTGGATTTGTCCGACAACAGCTTGCAGGTGGTGCCGACAGCTGCACTGCAGCATCTGGCGCGACTGGAGCAGCTGTCGCTGGGACAAAACGATTTCGAAGTGATTCCAACGGGTGCCTTTGCGGGTTTGCGTGAGTTGCGTCAGCTGAACATCACCGGAGCACAGCGCTTGCGCCGTGTGGATAGCGGCGCCTTCACGGACAATGCCAACTTGGAGCACCTGAATCTGTCGGCCAACAAGCAGCTGAACGAGCTGCATGCGAATACCTTTGGGGGTTTCCCGCACCTCAGCAGTGTTGTGCTCAAGGATAATCAGCTGAGCTCGCTCGCAGAAAATCTGTTCCCCTGGTCGGATCTGCAGTCGCTGGATGTGTCCGAGAATCCCTTCGTCTGCGACTGCCAGCTGATGTGGCTCCGTAATCTGCTGATCAGCAAAAATGCCAGCAATCAATATGCTCCCGTAATCTGCGCCTATCCGGCCAATTTGAGGGAGTCCCCCCTCACACAGCTGGCTGAACCGCTCCTGGGCTGCACCCACGGTGCGGCCAACAACCAGACGATCATCATGGTCACCCTGGTGGGCTCTGCCGCCCTGATCACCACCTTGGGTCTAATGATCTATGCGTTCCGGCGACGAATTGGCGAACTGTTCAAGGGTCATTCTGCGCTGGGGCGAAAGGAGCGTGAATATCAGAAGACCTTCTCCGATGAAGACTATATGACGCGCCCGCCGGCACCGGGCTGTGTCGGTGGTGTGCATCCTGGCTCGGGCTATCCCTGTCCGAGCAGCTACAATGCCACACAATATTTGGGCAGTCGGCCAATACCCGTCACCGAGCTATAGCTAGAAGTTCCACCCCCACCTCAGCTGCGGGGTCGGGGTGGTACCCCAACCAGTCATGGAGCGTCGCTACAGCAACTCCAGATCGTGCCCAGCGCTGTCGATGCGCATGCTTCGTTCGCCCAACTCAGTCACATTCACTACATGACCAACAATCCACTAACCACTGCAGTAGCAGCAGCTGCAGCAGGAGCAGCCACAACAACATCAACAACAACTCCTCGCTCCCACCACTCCCAACAGGATATGCGACTGCTGGCCAATGGCAAGGCTCTCGGCTTGAATGCCTCGCTGCCACGCCATATGGCTGGGCGGCAGTGCGGAGTGCAGGAGAGCACTCTGTCGCACTATAGCCAGCCGGTTGGCATTCGCCTCACCCAGGATCACTTCAATCACAATGGTGGCGTCTATGCCAAGCCCTGCGATGTGATGGCCGACCCGGGATACATCCACAACAATTCGCACTATTCGCTGCCGCTGGATCACGATATGCCGCCCAGTCCCACGCCCACTCCTCCCCCGCCTGCGTTGCCTTTGCGCAACGGCTTGGGCATGGCTCTGGTGCATGGCAATACGACTGGAAGGCGTTCGTTCAACACCAACAGCAGCAGCAACAATAACAACAATGTGGCAACGCTGTCCAACAATAATCACAACGGTCTAGTGTTGGCTAACGGCTTCAGTGGCATCAACAACAACAACAACAACGGCAGCCTGCGTAGCTATCACTGATACACGCTTAAGTCGTGCGGCACTCTTTGCCGCAGCAGCATGTTGCAGCCGCACACAGCGGACATTGAGTTGCATCACTTCTACAAGCGCTGAGTCCAGTTGCATTGCATTGTGTTATTATTATTGTGAACTATGCATTATTTAATATTTATGTGTATGTATATTATTAGTTAACTTTACTCAAGCAGCGAGCAGCTTTCTGTATAAATTAGCGTTTAGTTGAAGAGAATTGCTGATTTTGCAGGCAGACATATGTAAATAGGTGCTAAATGACACTGTCAAACACAGAAGTCACCTGCTTGGTTTTTCTTTTCTTCGCATCCAGTGATTTACCTAATAAGTTTTGCTTACAATTTTCAAATTCTTGTAAATAATTAAAAGCTATGCACAAATTATAATACAAAAACACATAAGCCCTAAAAAAGGAATCAATTTGTATACAATTAATTTACGCTTCTAAGCACAAGTCATTAAAAATATATATGTATTTAGTATAAAATATTTCACTAAAAATCATAAAATATATATAAAGATACCTATTAAAAAATCAAAATATAATTGAAAAATTAATATGAAAAAATATATTAAAAAAGAACAAAACAATTCTAAGCTAAACTCACATAAAAAGAAATGCATTCAAAATATAAGTAAAAATCATATTTAACAAACAAATAAAAAAAACGATTTTTATAGTTAATAAATTTCAAATAAATAGACACAGGAGGTAAACTTAAATTACTTATCGACATAAAAAATATTGACAAACTTTATAAAAGGCATCAAAATAGTATCAATTATACAAAATACAGAATATTCATAAAGATGGTACTACAAATTGACACAATATGAATACAAAAGCAATTTATGCAGTAGATAAATACGATATATAAAATATGTGTAAATAAAAAGTGTATGCTGGAACAAATTTAATCTTCTGTTGTTTTTATATGGCCATTTGGCTGATTGGTTTTTCGTTTTTTTCATATTTTAATTATTATTTTTTTTATGTATCATTTCCCATTTAATAGTCGAGTGGCGCTTTTGAATAATTGTACATATTTAACAATTTAATGGAACAAAATGCAAAACACATACAAGGGAGTTAAACGTAACCTAAAACTAAATAATAAAACGAAAGCAAAAAAAAAAAATATTATTGTAATTGAAAAACTTATTCAAACGTAAATTTATATTCATATTTCATAAAGCGACAAATCTCTCAGCTAGTAATATACATACATTGATAAAAATAAATTAAATTTCATAGATTGTAAGCAAATTACAAGGGACACGAATAGTTAAAGAAAAACGAGAACAAAACAAAAGTTAAACAAGGTAACAAGGATTAAGAAAAGTATAAGGAAATCAACCAAATATATGATCATATTATACTATTGTACGAGTACTACAAAATGCTATCAAGCTAGACGAAGATAACAAATTATAAAATAACATACAAGGAATTCCCACATACTTCTACACGTATTTACGTAGGAAGGATGGCAAATGAAATATAAGATTGCAAACTGTTCAAGAACTAGAAGATAAAATGAAATAAACAACCAACTTAACATATTACATAATACACCTGTTCATTTTCTATAAGGGCTATTTAAAAAAATCATACTCTACAGGTTTTGAACTATTTGTCATCAAGTAAGTATATATGTATTTGTGTACAAAACATTACAAATTAAATTTAAATTTATTAAACTGATTAAAATTAAATATAATTGTACCAAACATAAATACTTAAATCTAAATTCAAATCATTTTGTTAGTCTTTATTATATATTTTATTATTTTTAGACTAATAAAGTGTTTTAATTTTATTATACTTGTTACGAAAACCTTCCTATTTGATCAATTTAAAACGTTGATTTATATATTGAGCTGCGAAAGAATTTGAGTAATTCAAAAACCTAAGCTATTAGTCTGGTCTTCAGGTCAGCAGCATAGTGAATCAATCTTATTTATATATATATTATTTATACCCAACCTGCCTCCTTTTAGCACAACATAGTAAATAAAATATAATTAATTAATATTCACATTTATTCGACTTACTTTAAATTCAACGAATAACACTCTTTATCTTTCGATTTACTCAAAAATATATAGTATTCATTTAAATATTAATAAATAAGTTAAAATAAGTAATCGAATAGCATTCCAAGAGCTGAACTACCTGTAACATATCTTATGAAAAATGTCATAGTGTCGCTATTTTTCACAACTTTACAGGTATATGTTAAATTTATATAAATACCTGTCATTATCATCAGTAAGTATGTTTATGTATATGTGCATAATACAGATCCAGATAATTTTGTCTATATATAGAAATTCGTAAGTTAGTCACATGCCAGACCCCTTTTGTCCCCCAATAAAAACCTAGGTGCATATATATATATATAAATTAGGCAACTGCTCTGGGCGCAGCATAAATAATTAAATTAAAAATGTTAAGTGACAAATTTATTTAATTTAGTCATGTTAATATATTTACGTCTGATATGCATGTGGTAGCGTGGCCGAGCGGTCTAAGGCGCTGGTTTAAGGCACCAGTCTCCTCGGAGGCGTGGGTTCGAATCCCACCGCTGCCAAGTGATAATTTTTTTTTAATATTTTATAAAATAATACGTTCTGATTTTGAGAAAGTGATATACAATTGGCAAACAGTCTGCGAAACTGCTTAGTTAGCCTCATCTGTCAAGACTTGCCAGCTGTTTGTCAACACTGTCAAGTGGCATACCTAAACGCTCTTTTATGTAATTTGCGTAGCAACGGAGACATGTTGGCACTCATCTGCATAATTTAATTACATTTAACAATAACAAAACAAGCTCACACACACACACACACACTCATAGTTACCCAAACTCACAAACACACAACGCGCGTGCTGCGTTTTGTGCTAATAAGGAAGAGACGCGTGAGAGGAAGAAAAAAGCAAGTAAATCTCTCTCTCTCTCTCTCGCTCTCTGTTACTAGCTGCAGTTACCATGTTACTTGTCAAGCAGCACACGACGGCCATCAAGAACAACAAGAACAACAACAACATCGAAAAATCTCAAGTGCACAATATGGCGAGAGACGGGTGGCATAAACAGTTACACATTTGCATGGCACGCCGCCTTCTCCCCCCCCCACCCAACATGCTCTAATAGGTGTTTCGTACTGTTGTTGTCGCTGTTGTGTTCTTGTTGTTGTAGTTTCTGCATATGCGACATTAGCGCACGCAAACAACGTGCACACAATTAGAAGAATTAACAGTAGTTAAGCCAGCAGCAACTTGTCGGCAAGAAGTGCTGCGGGGGATTTGGAAAGGAATGGGAAAGGGATGCAGAGGTGGAAGTGAATAAGGAGCTGCTAGTGCACCTAGTGCTGGTACAGGCAGTTTCTGTTCATGTTGTTGTATTTGTTGTTGTTGTTGTTTCAGCAATGCTTGTAATTTAGTTTGTGTTCTAGGTCGTTCGGGGTGTGGAAAAGGGGGAGGGAGGAAGGAAAAACAGTGCGTTGCACTTTTCGTAATTCGCATAGTTTTCGACTTGTGTGCAGGATGTCGTCTGTCAGGACGCATTTGTGCAGGGTGCACGGGGGGAAGGGGTCTATTCTGCGGCAACTTATTGGCCACAACATGCCAACTTATTAGGCAAAAGCGCAAAAGTTATAAATTGTTTTACGAGGCGCACATTGTTGCGGGTATAAATATGAGAGCATAACATAAGCCATAAGGCAAAGCCAAAAACTTCGACTGCAACGGCAGACAGAGAATCCAAAGACTGCAGGGGAATGTGCAACAAAAGTTTCATCTCGGTATCTATATATATATATGTATATATATTTATCTTTACGTTGAGTTTAATGTTTAGCTAAGTAATTGTCCACTCGTGTCATAAAATTTATTTTAAGCTCAGGTGTTAACTACATTTTTAATCTGTTTAAATTAAATATTTAAAATTGAATGAGGACTTTCAATAACTTGGAATAAATAATATAGGCAAGGCATTCTCCTAAAAGTTCGAAAGTTTCCGGACGTATTTGGGTATCCAGTTAGCCACCACACAACCGACCGGATATCCTCTCAACACGCGCCACAGGACAGAAAATGGAGGACGCATTGTCCTTGGCCCGCAGCATCTATTGTGTAATATCCGTTTACTGTTATTCTAGTTCGTGGCGAAAATTAAAAACTTGCCTATGACTAACTGACGAAATCAACAACCCCCACGCAGGCCCCTCCTCCGTCTGCGGTCTCTTTTCTGTGGGCTTTTTGTGTGCGCTCAGCAAAATTTCATGCAAAATAGAACCCAAAAAAGGAAGAAGCACGAAACGCCTTTCTGAATAGGGACAACCACTGGCTGGGGATCCTTTCCTGTTTTTATATTCAAAATAAAGCGACCGCATCAACAAAAATAGCAAAGCGGCACAAAATACTCATAATATGCATACTATACGAAATAAATAGAAATATGAAAAAGAGCATAAAAAATTAACATATAAATTAGCACAGTAGACAAAAAGCGCCGCTTTTGTTTTCAAAAAACAATTTCTGTTGCATAAATTTGGCAATTAAAATATATTTTTTGTTCCATACTTTGTCATTTCCTTAGTTGACCGCATTTCGTTGTCTGTTCCACAAAAAAAACTTTCATTAAAATATGTCTGCAAATGCTGTCGAGCAATATTTTTGGAAAAGAGTTGAACAGTTGCATTGTTTCCCTTTGAATGGTTGCCACTCCCTTTCCTCCCAAGGAGTTTACCCCTCCCCAAACCTACCCAAACCGACCAACAAGAGCTCGTCACTCGTCAGAGGCAAAAGAAACTGCGATGTATATAAAAATATTCTCGTATTTCCTCGCAAGAGAAATACACACACCAAACACACCACACACACAAACACAGAAAAAGGGAGAGAGAGAGGGAGAGAGAAACACACATAAAAACTGCTGACACCTTTGAAAAATTTTCACGCTTATAAAATACAAAACATGCCAGTCAGAGCTGAGAAAGCGTGAAAAGCGTAGCCAACCTACACACAGAAAGTGAGAGTTTGGGAGAGGGGAGGAATAGGGATAGGAACGGGAAGAGGACTTGACTAAGGGGAAGATGATAGCGATAAAGTCAGGGCAAAGCTTTAGCGTTGACAATTCTCGAATGCGGTGGGGAAAGGGAAACCGAGCAAAGGGCACAGCGCAGATGAAAAAGAAAAAGATGTTCTTCCTAACTGGAAACCAGAGTTATATTTTTCACCTCCTCCCCTCTCTAACATCTTATTTTCTTTTTTGTCAACACACAAAACAACAACGAAACCGGACAGATGAGAGGAGCAGAGAAGCGAGGAGCAGAGAAGCGAGGAGCAGGGAAGCGAGGAGCAGGGAATTGAGGAGCAGGGAAGCGAACAGAGCGATACAGAAATTTGTTTTAATGGCGCGCGCACTTTTTATGCTTTTCTTTACAACTTTTTTTTTTTATTTTGGCCTTATTGTGTTACATTTGTGCAGCGACAGCAGTAAAAATTGTGCCTGCCTCTCGCACCATACAACTCCCTCCACTCTCCCCTTAAGCGAACCGCAACTTGTGCAACATCATAAACCCATTTGCGTTTTTAATTAGTAACAGCGCGTTGCCAGAAAGCGGGGACATTGGCCAGGAAAATGCGTCTCGAGTGGAGAGTGGATGACGAGCGGGGGAGTGGGGATTGAGGGAGGGATGGTAGACTCACAATCTAGATGTCACGCAGCCCCAGTCTCGGTTCCACTTTCAGTTGCTTTTGGGTGTGTGCAAAAAAGCAAATGACCATGCAAAATTTGTGCTGGGACGGCAAGACCCAAAGCGTAGCAAAATCGCCACTGATAGGGCTGGAATGGAGCAGAAGAAGAAGACCACACTTGAAAAGTGGAGCAAATAAGGTAAAAATATTTAATTGCCGCAGCAAAGAGGAAGAAAAATTATAAAGTTGCGGTTTTTCTGCTCAGCTTTGAAGTCAGTGAGCCAGTCAGTCAGTCATTCAATCAGTCAGTCAGTCAGTCAGTCAGTCAGTCAGTCAGTCAGTCAGTTACTCAGTCAAAACTATGCTGGTAATTCACATACCGCTGGGGGATTCGGTACAAACTAAGAATAAGGGTTGTGAAAGTTAGTGCAACAGCGGCAACAAAGTTGAATAGTTAAGTGCACCACTCATCGCATGCAACGCGAAACACTTTTTGGAATTGATGGTCAGCATTTTGGGGCAATGACCGCGGTCAGCAGCTTGATAGCCAGATATTCAGATGAATTGAATCTCGCTCAATGTGGATGCTATCAGGCTAAGGGCTGTGTATAAATGGTATTTAAACTGAAATTTAGAAACTGGAAATAATTTTGACATTTTAGTTAACCTTGAGATAATCTAACCTAACTCCAGTTTAACTTAATGTTTCAGTTATGATTGATTTATGATTAAATCTGCAATAATTGTTACATATTAAGTTAACTAAAATAAATTATGCTAAAAGTTGTTTAGTTTTATTGTCATTTTAATAACTATAAAAATGAAGTAACAATTTAACAAACAAACAAGTAAACTCCATACTAACATACTTTAAGTATACTCTTTTATTGATTATCATATTTAATGAACTTATTTTAAATTTTTATTAAATTTTTTTTCTCTTGTACCATTAAATGAAAATAACTTACTTATCCCATAAAGTATATATTGATTTATTCATTTTATACACTTTCTTCCTTACGAGGCAAGTAATTATATATAATTTTAGGCAAATTACAATCTCGTTTTGAAGTAGTTTAACATAATCATCCATTATTAAAAGCTTATTAATGAATTTCTTTACAGATTTAACAGGGCTTATAAAACTAATACTAATAATTTATTAAAATGTTACTTTGTCTTTTTTTTTAAATATATATTAAAGACCAAGAGCCGAGTATGCCCAAACTAATCCCTAAATCGATAATACTCAGACTCCCGTTCAAATGAATAATATTTAGTGTTTTCCTAAAAAAAAGATTTCCCATTTAACCCAAATCACATTATCTTGATTTTCTCTGAAAAATTAGGAAAACCACCTTTTTTTTGCGAAATTTTATTTTTATTTATTTTATGTCTCGCATGATTAATGTGAAGCACATTTCTCAATGGGCAAAGGATGTTTTGAAAGCTTAAACAAAAATATTTGCTATTAATTTGTAGTACTTGAAAAAAGTGATTCAAAAAACCCAGGCAGACGTAATATAAATAGCAATCTGCCCGTAGCCTAATCAATTAGCTCCGGTCGATTTCATAATTTTATAAACAAATTTGTTCGCGTAGCCTTGGCTTGGTTCTATTGGACTTTTCCTTTGGCTGTTTTTGTTGCTGCTGCCTGTTGGCAATTTATTGAAAAATAAATAATGCAATTTGATACGCAAAAAATCGCAGCCATGAAGAACCCAAAAGCAGAAAGAGATCTATTGTTATCTTTGTCTGGGCTGCTGCATTTAAGCAATTATGTAATTTTTAATAGTCGTCGTTGTCGCTTTTGGTGGCAAAACGTTACGCAATTTATGAGGGGCAACCTCGACAGGAGGGTGCTTGTAAAAGTCAAACCGTAATTTATTATTGTCAGTCAAGGCAGAGGAGTGACGAACAAGAAGGCAAAGCCACCCCTGGAATGAAATGATGAAGAACGATTAAAATGCGTTGCGTCAAAATGAAATAAAAGACAGGAGCAGGCAAGGGACGGTCGCATGTGTGAAGGTGGATCAAAGACCACGACTCTGACCCCTCGACCCCACAACCCATCAACCCATCAACCCATCAAGAAAGAGAAGTGCAAGTTAGTGACTTACTTGACGCTGCGGCAGATGTGACACGTGCAGCGCTCCTCGGATTTCGTAGCGCACTCACGTCCGAGACTTCAGTTGAGTCGTCTCCGAGTCCGAACTCCTTCCCCGGCTTTGTAGCGAAACCGGCTATTCCGGCATGTGTTAATTGTGATGCCGTTCTCCAGGCTCCTGTCAATTGGCCCTTGGTGAGCGAAGCACCTTGAACAGAACAAAACTCCCCGCTGCCTGTCCAAAACCCTCCTTCTAGCATAGCCCTTGTACCAACTATAGATATAGCTATAGCTATGGCAGTACTCGAGTAATATATGGCTTACATTTTGTGGGAACATATGGTACTGGGCATGGAATTGGCACTGGGATGCCTGGTTACAGGCACAGATGCATAACCTAGCGGAACTCCGGTTCAGGCACTCGGAACTGTGGAAAGCATTTGCCATTGCTGGGCAAAGCGTTTAGTGGCACACATTGATCAGGTCCATTTAGTTCCTAGTTTAAAAGCTGTCAAATAAGCATTTACCAAAGAAGAAATATATTAATATATTTACTTATAGCAGTTTTTACTATTTTAAGATTAAGAGCGAAACTTCTAAATCAGCGGATGTTCTAATATACATCGATTTTTTGCATTATAATATTGAATGGATCTTTATGTTTTTAATTTAATTTAGATACATTTTGATTGACTTAAAAATTTTGAAATAGTTGTCAATTGTTAAGGTAATAATTTAGTTTTCGAGCAATACCAGCTCTGATTGAAATAATTCCAATCGTAATATGTGGGCCACTAAAAATTTAGTTTTTCAAAATATAAGCGAACCACTAAGCCAAGTAGCTGGGAGTTGTTAGCTTTGCCTCCATTTAACATTCCTGGAAAAATTTATCCCTTCTAAAATTGAACACTAAAGTGTTTTTTTTTTTTTTTGGTTCCTGTATTAATTGCCATTGTTTGTGATTTCAGAAAACATTTTGTGGTTCTGCATGTGAATGATTACTCTGATTCAATTTGCTGCTGGACCACTTAATTATATAATCTGCTAAGGTGCTCATGTAAATGCGATAAATTGCTATCTCAATATTAAGATATAGTCGTTGGTTGCCCATCAATTATACACTGAATGAAACTATTAAGGCTCGAATCATTTGTTGTTATTTTATTTTTTCAAGTACTTTCCTCAATTTTTCTTGTACCTGGCTGACTGCACTAAATGAAGCGAACTCAACTTTTTGACTTATTGTCTTGCAATTGTTTTTGTCGATCGCTAGATGGATTTTTATTGTGGCGGTATTTTATTTTTAACCTTATCCATTTAATATATCTTTAATGTAGTTCGGAAATGTTCCACGTAAGACTATTTAAAGTTCAACTTCTGTATTTAGTATCA
This sequence comes from Drosophila fungiperda, assembly GCA_035042345.1. NCBI lineage: Eukaryota > Metazoa > Arthropoda > Insecta > Diptera > Drosophilidae > Drosophila > Drosophila fungiperda. The sequence goes on from JAWNLM010000021.1 coordinate 5,305,591, forward strand.
TTTGAATATTACTATATTTGTGTTTCAACAAAATAAGTAAAAGGATTCTAACAGAGGTCGACAAAAATATACCCTCTTTTTATATCCAGATTAAAACATGTTCCTTGTAAAGCTTAAATTAATTAAATTAAATTGAAATTTTTGCTCTCATTGGACATACTTCCTCCTTTCATTTACATGATTTCGTTATTATATTCTTCTTAGGAAATCTTACTGGTGCAGTGTAGAGGAGAGACTAAATAAACTAAGAGGAAATTGATTCTCATACAGCAATATCAAGAACTATAAGTACAACAACGATAACTTGTAAACAATTGAACACCAAACAGTGAAACTCCCTTGAGAAGTTGCCCCGTTGTTGGAAACACACAAAGTAATTGATTGTTTATAGCAATGGAATTTATGTGGCTCAATTTGGTGTATGTGGCAGGCAGCAGTTGGAAGGGGAAGTTGGTTGCTGCAAAATATTGACCATTTGCTAAACGATAATTCAAAATGTTAAATCGACAATTTCAATTTGAAGCAACCAGCTCGCCGACTCCCTCGAGCTGTATTTTACATCTACAGCCACATATACAGACACACAGTTATGTTTATGTGTATGTGTATTTCTGTGTGTGAGAGTGTGTGTTGTCAATATAAACGTAAAGTCTCCACTTAGCGTAAAGGCGTGTGCGATTTTGACCCCTGGTTCATGGCTTCTGTGAAATCAATCGAACGTGTAATAAAATGCAATTTTGCTGTGTTTTCTTCCCCACCTTCCCCAATTGCCCCTCACTCGTCTCACTCGTCGGCGCATTTCATTTAAAAAACACATGTGTAGCCTTAGCCGGCGCCCAGTACCCAATCAGTAGTACCCCAATATCCCGTTCCGACCCGTCTGCCCATCGGGGTTCGCATTTACCCTTTTGCACTTTGGGGTTCAATTGCTGTATAAATGTTGCCCAGCAGTCGTCGCAGTAGTTGGGGTCGATGCTTGTAACAAAAAACTCAACACAATTGCGAGTACTAAATGAAAAAAAAAAAACAAAAGTAAAATAAAACACAACAAAAATAACTACATGTATTGGTCATTGTTATTGCTTACTGGTTATTTTGTTATTTTTACAAGCAATTTAAACAATCTGTTTGCTGTGGGTTTTAGCTTAACATGCATGTAAACAAGGGAAGCGGATTTTAAAGTTCAAATGTTGTGATTTCAAGCAACATGAAATATGTTTCAAATAAATTTTTCTGGCAGCGATAAGATTGTGCTGCTGCTAATGATTGTGTAAAAAATTGTGGCATGCAGAAACAAAATTGCCAGAAATGTTTCTTATTTTCAGTTCTATGTAAATAATAATAAAATAATAAATAATAATAAATAAATCACACATGAAGTACATTTTTCAAGATTAATAATAATAAATAAAGGATTTAAAGGGGGAAATATTTAGTTAGGCTCAATATTAAAATTTGTTAGATTTGTCGAACACTTTGCTGCACATAAGTAGCAACAATAAATTAAAGACAATTATAATAATGGGAAGTCGTCTATCATCAAAGAACTCCTTAATTAAGGTGTTAAGTACACAGTTATTCATAGCTATGGTTCCACACGCAGAAGCTAAAACTATTCACACGATGATATGTAAAATCGGCAATTTCGTTTTTTTCCCCATTGCGATTTTCTCTACGCATAATTATAGATTATTAAATCTCAATTAAATGTTGTATCTTTTCGGTTGTTGTTTTCTATTTGCGATTTTTGAGTTGTGCACGTTTCTATCATGAAGAGCGTGGGGCACCCACAAAAAGCTGTCCAAGCACCTGCCCCCAACAGCTGATGATTGACCCAACTGTGCCAACTGACCAATGTCCAGTTATATTTTATTTTTTGTATTTTGGGTTTTTCTTAGTGTGGTGTTTTGAGCTGGTTGATTTCGCTTTGCAACATAATTATTGTTTAATTTTGATTAATGATTTGTGCAAGGCGGCGATTAAAACGTGACTTTGTATGGAAACCGCAATGGCAGCCAAGTTCAGCTGACTGACTGAAAAGTTATTGGACTGTGAAACCCCAGACGACGATTCCTAAGTAAATTCGAATCGAAGTGGAAAAGGGACCGTCTATGTGCTATATATATGTATTGTGTACACATCGATATATTCGTCGGAATAGGAAGAGCTCAATCGATACCCAGAATTGTTGTTGCTTTAACGGCTGTTATTGTTATAATTGTTGTGCTGCTGCTGTTCGCATTCGTCAGCGTCGTCTATGAAGTCTATAAAACGCTTTCTGATTGTAAACAATACAGACGATTTAATATTGCGCGCTCGTTGGCTCAACTCAACTTGACAATCGGACTCCCCAGTTCCACTCGATTCTGCAGCTCCCAGCGGAAACTTCAAATAAGCAAACAACACGCTCAACACGAATCAAACCAATGCTTTTGTGGTCAAAACTATACGATTAACAAATACCCTGTAAAAACACTGACAAATTAAAAAAAATACATTATGTCTCTTCTGGAAAAAATATATTCGGTGCATTCAAAATATTTTTTTGACATATTAGGAATAATATTAGACTTGAGGTATACCCCACTAATTTATACAGATTTACAGATACTCACAGAAATGAACAAAAAGTTAAATTGAAACGCATGTGCGCAATGAATTCAGAAAAAAAAGGGGAAGAGTTTTTTTTTTATGTACGAGAGATGTGTGTGAATGTGTGTAAATGTGTGTGGATATGAAAAAAGTTTAAGTTTAATTTAAAATTGCAAAAAACTCGACAGTAAACGATGGCCTAGACCAAAAACGGGAGCGCAAACGTTGAAGAGGAGGGGGAGGGGCTACTCGCTGTGGGGCTTATTGACAGTCAGTTGGTAAAAATATTTAGCAATAACAATCTTAAAAGTCAGCCATCAAGAGTGTTGAATGCGTTGAATGCCACTGACAAGAGAAAACCCAAAATCAATAGATTAAAATTGCCAAAAGAGTTTTAGAAGTTGTTAGTAGAATTTGTTTGAGTAGGTCATGTTGTTTTTGGGAAAGGAGCAATCGATGTAGACAGCAGAACTAGCAGAAAGAAAGGAAAATTGTAAATAAAAGACTTTAAAATTTAGATGAGCTTACAAAAAAACCTTAAGACACTTTGAATTGTTTGATCGAGTTAGTTCTCAATAGCTTGATAAGAAGAAGCGAAAACTAATATTAAATACAAACATTTTCTGAAATATATAAAACTCAACTATGTGAAAATATGTAGAAAATATTAATTTCTAGTTCAGCCAATTTAAGCCAATAAAATTAGCTAAGTTTTATGAATGTTTTTACTGCTAAGAAATAACATAACAAATATGCTTGTGTATTAAGTGTTGAATGCAAATAGAGTTAATAGTTCTCCCACTGCCTGGTTTAGGCCATTTGCACCTTAGGCATTTATCTGTATATATATTTATAACTGTTTGCTGGTATGCGAAGAGGCAACTTGCAATCAAACTATTAAAGTGCACTTTAAGCCCAATTGGGTTTTGGTTTTGAGAGGTTTTCGAGCGTTTTTGTTTGGTTGTTCTTGGTGGGCCATAAATAATAATCATGACAATATTTCGCCCAAGGCAATGTGCACTGTTCGCCCGCTCGATTTGAGGGACTCTCGGCTTGTCTTCTTCCCGCCACCGACAACTTTTGAGTCTTCTTTTGTTTTATGCCGCCGCCCCGCTGTTGACAACGGCCAAGATGGTGCTGAGGATGGGGTTGGGCTGGGCCTAGACTCTATATTCTAGACTCTGGGGTTTTGGAGCCACTGCAGGCTACTGCCGGCTTATCAAAATTGCATTGCTGGCGCATCAGAGCGAAGAATGCTACAATGGAAGAACACGGCAGAGAAATGCAATGGGAGACAGAAATGAAACTTACACTTTACAGCAACAAAGCAGAAAAAAACAAACAGCAAAAAGCAACAAAATGCGAAACAGCGAATCAGCAAAAGCAACATCCACAGCAAGGAGAGCAACAATAAAATTGCAGTTGGCTCGTCGGCATAGCCACAATTCTTGACATTCGTTGGCGAGATTAATGCGCCTTTGGTTGCAGCCGCCAGCTGACACTGGCACTGGGCCGACAGTTCAGGCTCAGAGAAGAAGCTGGCCAAAAAAATTTGGCTCTGTGCTGGCATTGTCCGACCTGCAAACGCGTCCGCGCAAGAGCCAAGGGTCTAAAATTGGCGAGAAGCGGGGGGACAGCCGTCCACAAATTGTTAAAAATAATTTATATTAAAACGCAGCACAAAGACAAGAATGGCAATGAAATTGTGCAAACAATTCAAAGTCGCGCCGTGAAGATGCGGTCAGAGAGATGTGAACCGAGATGTAACTGGGATAAGTTTTCCATTTTTGTTTTTGTTTTTATGCCACTTTGTGGATGGCTGCGGAGTGTAAGCGAATTGCAGGCTTGGAGTAGCCGCAAACAAATGTCCAAATGATATTTTGTCATAATAAATGGCGCTGCTATGATTATTTATGACTCGGAGCTGCAATTCCGAAATGCGATCGCTGCTCGCAGTCAATTTAAGTCTCATAATCAGCAAAAAACTGCAAGCTTAGCAACAAAAACAAAACTTAGCAAAAAAAGATAAATAAAAAAATGCAGTCATGATTTCGATTTCTTGCTTGGCTCAGCTCAATGGCATAATTTATTGTGCCCAGTGTATTGAATAGTGCTCGGATGAGCTGCACTTGGGCCTCGTCTGATGTTGCAACCTCTGCTGCTGCTGCTGCTGCTGCTGCTGTAATCAAACTAGACCCAAAGACGTAGCCGGAGATGGATACGGGAAGGAAGGCAGAGTTGGAGCTGTGACTTAAGCAACGAACATTGTTAAGTTTTTCCTGGTTTTGGTTGGCAAGCAAACGTTTCTTTTAGTGCCGCGCTTTTATTACCAATTCCAGTTGACTGCAATTGCGAGCCATCATTAGAAGCACCTAAATCAAACAGTTCAACAATAACAGTCATCCAATAAAGTCTGTTTTCCCGCTTAAGTCTCGTTAAAGAAACTTTTAGCAATAAGTTTAATTTGTTGTGCTTCTCACACATTGTGGCTGATACGTTCTTGAATCTTTGAATCTATGGCAACAAATTATATGCTTCTTAATTACATATATGAGAGGAATTTTGTGTCTGATACAGCCTTATTGAAAATTAAAAAATATGTAATAATGTTAATAAAACACAACAAGTAAATAAAAATTATTATCAGTATTAAATGAAAATGCATCAATGTTGCTGGAAAATTCCTGGTTCTGTCGTTCTATAAGCGTGATTCTTAAATCACTGGGAAATGCACAACTTAACACAATTTTTATATATCTACCTAAAATAATATTTTTGCAATAAAATAACATCTTGTCACAGCCAATATGCCTGTTAGCATTATTTTGTTTTTTGCTAAGCATTTTAAAAGTGAAACTAATCTGAATTGCGCATTTCACTTGTAAACTATTCTACATCTTTTGAATACTGATCTAAATTTATAACTTTAGCATATCAGAGATGCTAAATATAAATTCATAAATAAAACACTTTCCGAGTGAACAGAGGCACACCCTCCCGACACCCCTTCCCTTCCATCAAATGCCTGTTGCCGTATTCCCGAGCAAAGCCCCAACAATTCTCGCATTTCAAAAGGAATTTCAAATATTTATTATTGGGCGATAAGTGGGAAGCAATGGTTCATAACTGTTTTAAATTACTTATCCAGGTTGTAAATATTAATAACGCCAGTTTGACTCCACGAGAGGGGCACCACAATCGAACAGAAACAGCGGCTCTGGCAAAGGGAAAGGGATGTGCCACGTCCACGTTGAGGAACCAATTAAGCGCATTTCAAGTGCTACGAAAATAACGCCACGTAATAATAAGGTGACGAAGCGTACAGCTCGAAATGAATAAACGGGGGAGTCCAACAAACAAAACCGACAACAAACTCAAACCTATTGTTAGACTCTTGCCCATTACATAACAGCAGATGCAACAGCAGCAGCAGTAGCAGCAGTAGCAGCAGTAGCAGTAGCAGGGCATGCAGGGATGGGGAGATGGAGAGATGGAGAGATGGAGATATGGAGGCAGGAGAAGCGCAGCGCTGACATTGAAAAGCGACGCGTGCAACAACGCATACACAATTAAAAATACATTCTCCAGGCCAGAGTGGCAGGCAGATATTTTTGGGGCGGGAAAAAGTAACTCACTCGATGCAGTCGGCAACATAAATTAAATGTGCAGCATGGGGCAGCATTGAAAGCAGGGCGGAGAGCAGAGAAGGGATAGCAGCAGACAACAGCTGTTCTTTTATATAGGTATTTGGGTAGGATTCAATTGCTGTAGTTGATTCTAAATTTAATTGATAACTTAAACATTAATTTAAATTTATTATTCAGTATTAATTTTACAAAGGAAATCTTACAATCTAAATATAACTCTCTCTTCTTGTAATCATATTTAAATACTACACATTATGGGAAAATCTGTGGGTGTGTTAACTCAACACAATCTTGTTTATTTTCTCTTGTAATCTTCAATTTTGAATCATTCATTAACTTTATTTTATTTACTTTTATATTTATATTTAAAATAAATGTGCAAATCCATTTCTTTTTAAATGTTGATAGCCATACAGACTTCGATATAATTATTTATATGTATAATATAAGCATATAGTCTAATAATCCAAAAAAGTTAAGGACTAGGTATTTCTAGGTGAGAAGGGGGTTGTACTGACTGTCGCCTGTCGAAGCAGCGAATATATGTTATGGCAAATGCAGTTTTATGCTAGACGGTAATTAAAAGTCCAGGTTACAAACACATTTTAGACCAAAATGAAAGTAGATTCTCATCTATAAGTTGGGTAGAATACCAATACCAAAAAACAAAGAAGCAGCTGAACCCAAGTCTGACCCAACAATAGTCACACACACATTAAGAAACGAAGAGGATACCGAAGAGACCAATGCTAAAGTTAAATTTATAATATCACGTCCAGTCTGGCCAAAGACAATTTCTTTAAAATACATTGGAAAATTCCAAATGGAAAAAGAAAAAGAAGTGCAGAACCTGAGCGTGGCATGCGAATTGCATGCTTAAACTTTTGGGAGGCGGGTGGGGCACAGCTTAGAATTGGATGCACACTGCACGACTTGAACGGTTTTGATGAATGCGACGGAACGGTCCCCGCCAGAGCCGCCCAACATCGACTCCAACTCCAACTCCAGTTCCAAGCTCAAGCTCCAACTCCAACCGCAGCCTGTGGGACTCAGAGCTGAGCATTCGCCTGATTGCTGAAATTCACGCGAACGGGGAACAGAGCCAAAGTTATGAGCTTTAGTTTTAGTTTTAGTTAAAAGGTTTCGTTGGGCCTCATAAACAAATTTTGTTAGACACAGCCAAAGCCAAAGTTAAAGCCAAAGCCAAGACTAAGCAATGGGAAAGTAATTCAAATTCAGCGCGGTGCAGGCAAATTGTGGCCATTTAATGAGCGATTAGAGCTCTGGCGTTGGCCACATCGATGGAGGCTGGGCACGACAACAACAACAACAAGAACAACAACAACAACAACAACATGAAATGACTGCAGACGGCGACTGGACCCAGGGAAGACAACTGGACAGGCTTGGAGTCATTTGGCTTGCGAGTCATTTGGCAATAAGTTCGAGTTGCCGTTATGATCTGAGTTAAGGTCCAACATCGCTTTTGGCTCTTGTCTTGAAGCTTGTCTAATTTGTTTCGACGCTCTAAATTGTCTCGCAGTTATGTCAGATAGATGAGTTTTTTGCATTCAGTCTAGGTTTGCGCTCTAAAAAACTATTTCCAATTATTAATCAATTTAAACGCCAATTGCTGTATTAAATATTATTATACTGTTAGATTACATTAATATATTATATTATATACTTTTATATAAGTTGTTCAAAGTATTATTATAATGCACTTTAGTTCTGTAGATGTTACTTTGTTCACGAACTGATAAAACACATTTCAAACATGTTTCTGCATAAGACACTGAAAGTCAAAAATTAATTTCAATGAAATTCAACATAATTTGAAAGCTTTTGGTTGAGCCTTGATACATATATATTAAAAATTGGATAATTGTCTTGAATAAAATCAAACTTAATTTTAAATTTAACAATTATTAAGTATAGCATAAGAAAATGATTAATATACTTAATCAACAGCTTATTCATTTGTCGCTAGTGCCTTAAATAATAAACTCCATCTTGTATAATTAGCGAACAAAAATAATAATATATTTTTGACGTTAAGAATATTTATTAGGACGCTTTTAGGTACTCCTTATAATTTTTATATTTTTAGTATGTATCATTGGATAGCATTTTAATTTTTAAGGTCAAGTATTTTCAAGTATTTCAACACTTTTATAAACCATTTAATAATCTTTTGTAATTTTAGAGACACCACTTTGATCAAACAATAACACATAAACTAAGCTCAAAAATAACTTTCGATTTTAATTACTTATGAAGTAACTGAGCAAATCCTGTTCTTTCAACTAAACATCGAAATACGTCAACCGCAATTCGGTTGAACCTTGTTTTCCAATTCGATATAAATCTCTTTAACTGTTGTCTTCTGATTGGCAAATCCCTTAACTTGGATTGTTCCCATGTCGCTGCTGTGGCTTCAAATGCCGTTAGTTGAACTATTAAACATCTGGTTGATTGCCACACCCATACCCACACACACACACGCACACACACGCACACGCACACTCACATTAGGAATTAGATTGAAGTTGAGGCAGGACGCAATCAAGCGCATAGCTCAATTCTGTTGTTGAAGTACACACGCCCCTCTAAATTACTACACGATTCTGGAGAGGAACAGAGTAAAGGTACCGTACTTTTTTAAATTAAAAACTAAAATCGATTGACATTCAATTTGAGCAGGCAACAGCAGCTCTCAGCTGACTGCGCCCTGCCACAAGTATTTGCCATACAGGATGAACAAATGGAGCGAGGAGTGCGGGGATGAAGTATGGAGGACGGGGTATGGAGTATGTCGCTGTCGTATCTCAAGTCAACATTTGTCGCTATAAATTTGCCACTGCGGCGCAGCTTTGCACATTTCCTTGACTTGGCCGTCGATGCGTGTGCGTGCGTGAAATTTCGCTGAGATGCTGAAGAGCTGTTAGCTGGTAGCTGTTAACTGGAAGCTGGTTGGTAGCTGGTTGGCAACTGGTAACTGGTAGCTGGTAGCTGGTGGCAGCCAGTGAACGCCATTTCCTTCGCAGCGACAGCAACCGACGACATTCAGTACACGCTGTGATGTGTGTCTTGCGAGGCAAGAAGTTGCCTGACTGCCTTGATGCCTCACTGGGTCTTGACTGTGTGTGTGTGTGTGTGATTGTTGCCATGTGGCTTTCCGGCAAGCAGCGTGCAAATTTTGTGACACTTCACCCACGGGAGCGGTGCCAGTCGCCAGCTTCCCGCTCTATTAATCCTGGCTGACGATGACAAACTGTGCGAGAATCAATTTTAAAGCTGGCAGCTTTAAGTTTTAATGACACCAGCTGACAAAATGTAAGTTCAGCAGAAACTACTTAATAACACTAAACTACAGCAGCCATTCTTTGTTTTACTTTCAGTTGAATCACAATAATAACAAAGCTCAACTTAATAAGTGACCCTCTCATTAAATGTCATTTTAGCTATAAAAGTAACTAGAAATGTTGGGACAGGAAATTGCTGATTAAATTTCAACTGAGCATCGCGGGAGGAGGGAGGAGGAGGAGGAGGAGGGCAACCCTTCATTAGGCGAGACTCATTAAAGTGGAAAAATCTGCAGCACGGAGGCGTCGCTAGAAGCTGCAAGCTGCAACTGCAAGCTTGCAACAGGCTGCATTCATTAGACAGCCACTTGATGTGGCGTGTGCATAATTTGCAACTGGAGTTGCAGGCGCTGAATAAGCATCAAGCAACAAGTTGCAGCCGCTTTTAATTGATATTAATTTAATTGACACTCGAGTCGAGTTTAGGCCTCTACTTTTTCCCTTTCCCTTTTTCCTCTCCCTTTTCTTCTTGCCCCGCGACGGCCTTCCCTGGTCTAATCGACTGACAGCGCGTGGGCTGCATCTGCCTCGCCTGCGTGGCAACGGGTTGCATTCACAATGGCAGCTTCAATGAGCTTGGCATGTTAACTGTTTACACTGTCAGTCGGGGGGAGTGGTGTGGGGAGGATTAAGCGGTTTGAAGTGCATTTTATGAGTTTCTGTTTAAGTTCAATTATGTTGGATTTGCTTTGATGATTAGCATAGAGACCAAGTGGCATGAAGCAAGTGGACTCAAGTGGCCCAAATGGGCTTAGCCAAATGAGGGGTCGACTGTGGGAATACCGCAAGCATGGAAACATCAAATTAGTTTTTATCTCATTTATTTTGTTATTCGTTTAATTCTCAAAGTTATATTCACATAATCAATATTTATAAATCATATCAAGTTAAAATTTGTACTAATAATTCGTATTTTTGCACAATCACGAAAACTTTTTAGATAACTTTAAAGTTCAAATTTATTGATCTAGGCTGAGATTGGCTTGTAGGAGAGGAAAATGGCATAAATCATTTGCGAAAGTAAATGTTCAGAATTCAAATAAAATAACTCTTAAGCTAATTTTAAAACCCTAAATTATCCTTTCATGTGTTCCTATTAAATGCTGATAAATTTAGGTGCTGCACATTAACACATCAATAAAATATAATCTATATGAGAACGATGAGTTGTAGGTGGTGTGGCGGGGGGAGGGGCAGAGGAGGAGTACAGGTTGCCCAGTTGACTGGTGTTAATGCGTTGGCTAAACGGGTTTGCAAATTGCAGCCGCATTAAATCCACTTCCTGTTTGTGGATGAGGGATGTGGGGTGGGGATGGAGGCCACGCTCGGCGCCGCTTCCGTTGTGGAGACACACTTTGGCACAGGTGTAAACTCTCACGCCCGACACATTTGGCAACCATTCAAGTGTAGAAACAACAATGTAGCAGCGAGAGAAAGCGATTAGAGGAGGTCGATGGAAATGGATGGGAATGGAGGGGAAGGGAAGGGAGGAGAATGGAAGGGTTGAGTTGAGTTGGGCATTGGCAAAACAAAAGGCGAGGCACATCAAATTGAATAATTGTTGCATGGACGTGCATGGAGATCGATTGGACTAGACTAGACAGCTGGACAGGTGGACAGATGGACAGATAGACAGAGGCAGGCAGCTGACAATGTTGCTAACAAGCCTAGGCAATGGCAACAACAAAAGCAACAACGGCAACAACATCAACAAATGTGAGGCAAAAACGACAAAAGCGACTTCAATTCAATCAAATGAACGTGCCGCGAATGGTTATCAACAAAATAGGAGAGCGCAGAATTCGTTCTGCTGGACAGCAGGACGAAGACAAGGACGAGGACGAGGAGGAGGAGGAGGAGGAGGAGGAGGAGAGCTTAACCGGACTCAGAGCAACTGGCGTGTGAAATTCAGAATGTTGCAGTTATACATATCTGGTGAAAATATTGTTGCACGCGACAAACGGCCAACATGCGAGATTAATAACCAGGGGACACACACACCTAACACACACACACACACTCAATTGACACACATTGCTGCTCCATGTCCTGCGTCCTTTGATTGACTAGGATACACGTCACTCAGTTGCCAGCTCGTTTGGCTCACCATTGTTGCGTGAATTTGTATAAAAATTGCGAATGGCCCGCGTCGAAAATCAAGCAAATAAAATTTATTTAGCTTGTCGACAATCGCATGTGGGTACGACAGTGCCAGGTGTGTGCGAGTGTGTGTGTGTGTGTGTGTGACACAATGATGCCAGTGATTTCCAATATTTGCAACGGGTTGCCAACACATATACCTTATAACAGGTGTTGATATGTTTATCGACTGGTTGGGCCCAAAGCCATAGCCGAGCTACGTGCGTACAATTTGCACAAATTGCTGATGGCCAGCCACAAAATGGGGCAGGGATGAAACGGGCTTAGTACTCTATGTATTGTGGTTCGTTGTTACTGTTGCTGTTGCTGTTGCTATTGCTGCATAGAGTCTCAATTAAACAATTAGAGGACTATTATATGAATAGACGTGGGCGACGGCAGGGGGTAACTGGGGATATATACATTGTGCACCTGGGTCCGTTGAGAATGCAAAGCAATTGATAATTGATTGGGTTTGAAGTGAAGTGATTGATGTTGCTCCAGGGCTCCACCAAAGGACATGAGTCGGGCAAGCATGAAGGAATGAAGCAAACCTGCATGCAAAGCTTGAGTTAGCAAAAACGGAGGGGAAAAAACATGTTAAAACAATTCTTTTTTAAAGTAAAATAAACTAAAAATAAAAAAATAAAAAAATCTATAAATAAAGTGTGCATAAACACAATTATTGGTATATAAAGATAATAATATAATACCAGAACTGATTTAAATGGTTTGTTGAATAGAAAATTATCAGATTAGATTTATAGCAAAGTTTCTGAAATTCTCATTATGCGATTGCCAGTTTCGAAAGCAAAATAATCAGCTCTTTTCACATGAGTGAACCTTGTCAGCAAGAGTTGCTGTTATGTGGCTATTTGAGTTCTTTATGATCTGCATTGAGAGCGAACAAGGACAACGCAACCGACAACCGGACTTGCAACTTGCAACTTGCAACGAGTTGCTCGTGCTTAACTTTATGGGCAGCTAGTGCATATTTTACACGTTGCTAATTTTAGCAAAGGTGGCGACAAAGGCAGCAGAACTCAGATGAAACTGAGGTTTCCGCCGTGGAACAACCTCTCTTGAACCGTAACAAATAGCGACGAAAATTGCAACAAATGTGTTACGAATGCTTCGTGATAGTCTTGACAGAATGTCGCCAGAGACAACAGCAACAACAGAAACAACAGCAACAACAGCAACAACAGAAACAACAGCAACAAAAGAAAACAACAAACGCCAGAGAATAGTGGACCAATGAGGAAATCGCTGCCTTGTCTTGAACCACTAACATCACGAGTTGAACTCTTAACAGCCTGAGAGAGTCCAGGTTCGAGGTTCGAGATGCTGATGATGAGGACGTTGCCGACAACGACAACCAAAACAACAAACAACAAACAACAACAACAGCAACAAGATTAGCGCGTTGATGAGGCTGCCGAAATGCCAGAGACCAGATACTAAGCACTGAGGAATGAAGACTGGAGACGCAGAATAGAAGACTGAACACTGCAAACTGAAGACTACAGACAGAAGACAACAGACTGAAGACTGCAGACTGAAGACTGAAGACTAAGGAGGTTTGTAGCTTGGCTCGTTTAGCTGGTAGCCTTTTGGGCTGCTGAAGTTGCTTGTTTTGTTTTTTGTGATTTTTTTATTGTATCTCTTGGGCGATTACAACGTTAGCGAATGTTGAGTTTTTATTGTTGTTGCTGTTTTTGTTGTTGCTGTGACTGATGCAATAAATCGCCGAGGTTGTTGTTGTTGCTGTGGGTCTGCGATAAAATTAAATCGTTGCAAGCCAAGATCGTGTTGCTTAGAAGGGCTAGCTAATTCTTGGCATCTCTAGTTGGTAACAATCAAATTTAAATGCTCTTAGTGTTAAAAAAAATGTTTAATTAATACAATATAATAATTCTGAATGCGAGTGTCAAAAACTTAATAAGTGAGTGATAAAACTGAACACATCTAAAACCTTTCTTTTTATACAATATATATATATGTCTTGATCACAATCATTATCAGAGTCGACAGAGTCATGTCCGACTTTCTAAATAATTTAAAATTATATGCGCCAAACTAAGCTTTAAATTTAAACTATCTACGAAAGTTTTTAATAATCAGTTTAAATACATCCAACTGAATTTATAAAAAAAGTATTTGTGTAAGACGAAATTTAAATAAAAATTATCTACAAGAGAATTTAATAGTCTGAAAATAAGTTATTATTGATATTAATGTTAGTATAATTCGCATTAGAAATATTAAATATTTTTAGCAATTTGCGAATGTGTTGAGTAATCTTAAATCTTAAACATTTAAGAAAACGACGAGTGTTTTGGGAATATACTCGTTGCTGCATGAATGTGCTGCATTGAAAGTTCTTGCTACACACGGAATCGTTAGATATTCTGTGATTCTTGCAAATTTGTCCACTTTTTGTGTGCATTTTGTACATTCTTAGACTGAAAATGTCTTATCAATTTCATGTTGCAAAACCGACACGTAGAAAACTTTGTGCGCAACTCGTTGCGTATCTTTTGTGTAAGTGGTGTTGTATGTGAGTGTGGTTGTGTGTGTGTGTGTGTGTGTGTGTGCGTGGCATGCATGGGTGTGGATGTGGTAAACTTCTGCTGTTTGGCATTTGGAGAATACCCAAAAGCGTTTCGTTGGCGTATTCTAAACTTTGCGCCACTTTTTGCTCAGCTAAAGTCATTATCATTAAAGCCATACTTTTCGGGCAGGCGAAAACTTTCACTTGTGCGCCAGGCGCTAGCGAAATATTGTAAATTGTATCTAACAGATACTTTATCGAGCCGAAACAGAAACTTTTGCCATTGTCCGTTGGCGTAATACTGACACACACACACACACACACACACACAGCTCCACACGCACACATGGAACAATATGAAACTCAGAATGAGAGAGTTGGAAATTGCACTCCCCCACCAAAATGAGAATGAGAATGGGCTGAAAGTGCGAAGAGGCGGGGCTACGGGGCGTGCCTCAAACTTATTCTTTAGTGCGATTCGCATGGTAAATTACAAGCATGTTGGGAAAAGTTTCCTAATACACATAATATCTATATAATCATCTACTTACTTACACAGCAGTATTTTGCGAACTGTTCATAATATTAACTAATTTTAAATTTAACAATTAGATTAAATATTCAGTAAACCAAATCAATAACCAAGAAGTGTTTTTAAATCAGACATAACCTACTGAGAGATACTCTAATGTCCTCATTCCATGATTACTTGCGAACTACACCTTTCCTCTGAACCGGGTGTAAAAAGTGATATAAATATGGAGTATTTATAAATATAGAGGAGGAAGTCAGTAAGATGAAGGACGGTGTTTTGGATATGCACCTTGGTAATATAGGAAAAGTCAGAAAGAAGAGATCTTCAATCGCTTTAAGGATTTTGACAAATCGATTTTTAGTTCGTAAATAAACCCTGTACAGAAAAATATTGCTTTAAAAATTACTTATAATCTTATCTATATTATCGATCACACAGCTCACCTTTCAGGGGCCCAAACCTTGGACTGCACTATGTGAACCAAGCAATACGACTAACAAAAAGAATTGGAAACCTTCTTTTAGAGCTAGAAATTTTATTTTTAATGTAACGGTGTATTAAACATATTCAATAAAAGCTTCCAGTCTCTTGTATATGTTATTATTATTTCCTATTCTTATATCGATTGAGTGCAGAGTGTTAAGCACGATGCTATTTAAATATATGTTAGTTACTGTGGGTTACTGTTATAATAGATGTATATTATGGCATGTAAATAATTTTTCAGGTATTTTCGCACAATTTTAACTACAGAGCCATATTCATTCCCCCATTAAACAAGAGCAGAAAGCCATGGGGCAGCCATAAGAGGCTTGCTTTAAACCATAATATGTCTTCATTGCACAGGAACTGACAAGTCTCCAACATCAACGATCGAGACGCAGTTGGAGTCATATCTCCGGGCTATGGAAATTGGCGTCGGCGTCATAAAATTATAGAAATGCAGCGATAACAAAAAACAAAACACACACAAACAAATCGATGCCTGGTTGCCGGCTTTGACTTGCAGCCAACTGAAGCAGCGGAAGAGTGAAAGGCGCCTTAAAAGGCTGGGAAGGAATGCTTTGGAGCAGCTGCTCGAATTGTGGGTCCGCCTATCAGTCTGTCTGGGCGGCTGTCCGTCCGTTTGGGCTGGTAACCTGATTCAATGAGTTAGCGAATCTATCACTTTGCCTGCCTGATGCCTGATGCCTGATGCGGGCCTTTCTTTTTGCAGCATTTGCTGCACTTTATTGCAAACTAAAACTTGATTGACCAGCAGTTGTTTCCTTCTTCTTGTTTATAAGTATGCTTCTACTTCAGGTTCATATAGAAAAACTCGTACTTTCTAAAGCACCCAAAGCTGCCCCACAGACTTTTTATTACAAATTGGAAAAGTGTCTTAAATGCGCTCAAAGGCAAAGATTTAAATGTTGAATGCACTGGTTTGCTTCAGATTCTGTGGAGTCACAAATCGGAAAGTCGCAATAGTCATGAGATATTTGCAAAAGACTCAGTTACAAATTAGTTTGGCGCAACTATCTTCAGTCAAACATCTCAATTGCATCCACGACAAATGCTAAACTAATTTGGCCAGAATTGACTACACTGATTGCCGTAAAAGTTACGTAAACTTCAATTGAATGCAAATTCGAAGGTGCAAATGTGGTAAAAGAAACATATTTCACAATTCATTTAATTATCCTAAAAACACTTCTCTGTATTGTGGACATAATTGTAAAAGATTTATTTTACATATGCTTATAGAGTCAGATATGTGTCTAAAACATTTTTAGTACACTGAAGAAACTATTAATATTGCCTTAGCTTTTTTAATTTGAATATATTATATTTTATAACTTAAATTATTTACAATTTTTGATTGATGATTGTAGAATACGGCTTCCATATTACTTAAGTCTATTGATTTTTCAGCAGTTTTCAATAAAATTAAAATATTTTTGTCTCTGATACAGGATTATTATATTATATTATATTATTAATATTTGTTTTATAAAAAAATGAAGTGGAAAGAACGGGTTTAAAACTATAAATAAATTGAATGTTTAAAAACTAAAATGCAAGAAAATGCTACTAATGCTTATGGCGCCACCTGGCGTAAAAATCTATCATTTAATTTGCTTTTTATTAAAACAATTGCATACTTTTTAGAGCTCCCATTTATAAATTCGGACAGCCTAAGAACCCCATAAGGTATATATATATTCTTAATCTTCTTAATCCTCAGTCTATACATCTCAGGAAATATATAAGCTAGAGACTAAAAGACAATACAATGACAGACAATGCTTAGTGATATAACTTAACAGCCCGTTCACATGAATAAAAATCTGCTTTGTACGGAAAAATTAAACTTGTGTTTTAATCTACTTAAAATAACTCTTAACATTCCCCGAGCCCTGTTGTTAAGTATATTATAGCTTTATTGCCAAAATTCCATTTAAAAGTTTTGTACACACAACTGTGAGCAGGTCTGCAAGTGCAACACTGGCACTAACAGGATTAAAAAAAACTAAGACAGCTCGTTGCATATAGCCCAAACTAAACTAAACCAAATATACATACATACGAACAAACATATTTACGCTTGCGTTGCGCATCATGCTCTCTCCCTTGCTCACACAATCTTCTCTATTATTGCTATCGCAGATCGAAATATACCGAAACTAACACTCTTATCCAACAAATTAAGCAAACTTAATCTGCGTGTTGGATACGAGAAACCTCAATCCTAATTGGCAGTTGATCTGATCATGAATATATTTATTTGTGGGGTTGGAGGTGCTTCCTTCTGGCTGTTACATACATTTGCCCAAAACCATCGTGCCCTTATTAATATGGCTGTAAAGACAGACCACAGAGTACTGAAAAAGTAGCCCCTATGCAGTCGCTTTAAATACTGTTAACAATAACAATAACACAGTGATTTTAAATTAGTAATTCCAAGATATATGTTATCCAAATTCTCAGAAGCTCGACATGCAATGCGAATCAACTTCTTAGAAAATACATATGTAAAATCTAAATCGACCTGATTTATTTATGCCTAAAGTTACCTGACTTAATGTATGCTTTCTGAGAAATTAAATTCGATGTAATGCATTATTTGGAAATACATAAATACATCAAAAAATAAAGCCATTGTGCCGGAGTTGCTTAATTGCCCACATGCCCCTATGCATTCTTGCAACAACTGTGACTATTGCAGGCGACTGTGTCTACAATTAGACGCCCAAAGCACTCGCATATTACTATTTCTTTGTTATATTCAGATCACATAGTTGTGCAACAGAAAGTATCTCAGGGCTCATTAGGTTTAGATGCAGCCTTGATTAGAATCATCATCTCATGCAAGAATCTAATCAAAATTTAGTTGATTTACCGATAACCCAAAAATAAATGCTAAATTTTGTATAATTAATCTATGAATAATCTATGATTGTAAGCGTTGGTAGCGTTCAACACAGGATATGTTATAGTCGAGCTTTCTCGACTGAAGCACTCTTACTTGCTGTTCCTGATGTTATTCTTGTTAGCAGTGACAAATGCAGCGCCATATGGCGGTACAATGACCCACATTATGAGGCGCTTTTATTAGACGACAGCGCGCGATGCGCAGAAACAAAAGGAACCACAATAGTCGCCGTGGAGACAATGGCCACGGGACGACAACGATGTCAGCATTATGGCCCACGCGCACACACACACATAGCCACACAGCCACAATCACACACATATGGAAACAATTGAAATAATACAAATGACTTGAACAGGACATTAAACTCGCAAAGGATCCTGCCAATCCAAGGCATATGCGAATACGATAGCATTTTGGTGTAATTCTGCGTTAAAGTTTTCTCGATTTCATTTCAGATGTTATGCAAATCTAGTGCTCATTAGAAACAGAACTAAGGCAGAAATTGCGTATTTGACAGCAGATCAGGATCAGGAAAGCACCACCTTAAATTTAAAAAACCTCTTTTTAAACAATAATGCTTAGATAAAGGAGTCTTAAGCTATATCCTTATGAATTCAACTCAATTCTCAGAATGGATGATAGATAATGATGACAAATACCCAGCTTATTAAATTATCTTTTAAAAATGTTTGATTTTTGTAGAGCGTTGCAAAATTAATTGTTTAAATCAGTAGAATCTTATGTGGAACAATCTACATACAAGCACTCATTTATCATAGATATTCTTAATTTGCAAATTACTGAAACCTTCTGGATGCCGTGCTGATCTACTGGATGGTGCTACTCGCGTTGATTGATTATCCGAAAACCCTACATAGATGCCAATTTGCACTCTAGTCAGAGTTCAGATTTTAATAACAATATAAATTTGTTTGGCCAAACACACACATTTTTGATCACTTTTTCTACGGTCAATTGGCATATATCATGCGATCCATTTATATATATATATATATATATCAGAAGATTCTGTAAAATTGTAAGCTGAAGTATAAACTCTAAACGATAACGATTTCAGTTTCAGTAAGTGCTAATAATTAAGAAGACCTTATCAAGAACCCAAACGGGATTAATAAAAAAACTATGATAATTTGCAATTTTATTAGATAATTTATTTTTTTAATCTATATATGAATTAATTAAGCTCACGATTTCTAAATTTGACTGACCCGAAAATTAAAAGCAGATCAGCAAATATCCAATTAAAATTAAGTAATCAAATTTAACTGGTGCTGCACAACTTTTATAATTGCACTTCTGATAAGTATAGCGATGAATTCTACGACCATCCCCCATTAGGGGGTGGTGGTGAGGGGGTCAATTGGGTTAGACTACCACGACAACGACAACGACAACAGTCATTATTATCAAAAGCTGCATTGGCAGTGGCAGTGGCAGTGGCAGTGGCAGCAGCAGCCGGGCTTATGACGAGGTCAGCAAGACCACAAATGGCAACAACAGCAACAGCAAGAGCAACAGCAAGAGCAGCACATGCAACCAATTGGGCCAGTTTACACCTAGTGTACAGTTAACTACCAGGTGTAGAAACACGCAGTTGCAACTGTGCAACATGCCTTCGCATATAATTATTCGTAATTTGACACCGAGTGGCAACTGTTGGGACCCACTTGTGTAGCCCTCATTGTACTTGGCTGTAAGCAGTTAGTTGTAAGACCAGCTGCTGTGCTTTCTGTAAATTTAAATGGGCTTAGTTATGGTTGCTAATAATGATGACTTGAGGAGAGTGTCGAGTGTAGTTGTAAGCGACACTTAACCGACCATTTCGCTAAATAAGTAAATATCCTCATAATAAACTGTTGTATACTGATTCAGATTGATGATGCCACCACATTCCATTGACAGTATCAGTTTCAGATTCAGATTAAGTTGCAGCGGAAGCGGAAATGGCAGGCCTTTCACTGACAGGCGACATTAAGAAATAATTAGGAAAGCGCAAAGATATCCGAAGAGTTTGTGTCCCGACTAAAAGCCTATTTCGTAATTGTCTAATGGAGTCGAACCACATCACAAAAAGGAAACGGATGACATTATTTGCCAATGGAACTGAGCCTATAAATTAAAAGCAAATATACATTTAAGGCAAAACAAAGTCTTTAAATGCCTGCTGGAATCTCACAGCTAATTTGAAGACTTAGCAGTTAAAGATGGCAAATAAGGAGCAGAACTTGTAACTAGTTAATGTTCACTTAGATTCAAAGTTTGTTTATATTGTATTAAATACATATACATTCCCTAACATTCCAAATAACATTCAAATACAAAATAAATTTACTGCAAGAAACATTTTCCCAACACCAAATTCTGTTTCACAATTTTCCTCCATTCTTATACCCGTTTTTATTGAATATATTTTGATAAATGTGATTTATTTTTGGCGAATCGAATTATGCACAGAATTTAAGTTGAATTCTTTTGCAAGGCGATGAGTAAATTTGCATCAATTTTTCTCTGCATTAACAGGCATAAACAGAATAACATTCCGCTTGGGCTGGATGGATGTTGGGGTTGGTTTCCTGGGCCACAATTGAGTTAATAAATCAGATGGCATCTTCAATTACCGCTCCACCAGCTCCTCCCACCACAGAAACTCGCGTGGTTACCTCAGAAATGCGACGAGTGAATGAATGACAGAATGATTTGGAATGGTTTCGATTTACCCGCTGTATTCTTGGTGAACTGCTTGCTACTCGCACTTGAGAAAATGTCATTACCAGCCACTTGAAATATTCGATTTTCTATTGAAATGCTAAAATCGCGTAATATTTCACCATGGTGTCAATCTGCATGTCTATCTGTCTGTCATCCTGTGTGTGTCTGTCTGTTGTTGTCTGTGAAATAAAATCAAATTCGCCTCCAACCTGTATCACAATTGTGCCCGAATATTCGAGAGTTGAGGGTGAGGGTGAGGGTGAGGGTGTCGCGAGCTGATGCCAGTCAGCTTGAATGAATGTCGGCAATCCTTGGACAAATACATTGCACCCAAATTGATCTAAGAAGCTGTGTAGTTGTCAATCCTAATAGGAGCAGATGCCGGCGACAAATCAAACTGTAGCAAAGCGAATCTATTAACATATCAATGCAGTTGCAAATCACACAGAGTATACAAGCTGAGCCAACATAGGATTCCTTTGGAAAAATAACATTGGTAATTGCCGACATTTTAGTCTCGAGAGGTTTCTCATTCAAACTGGTAAATTATTGTTCATTTGTTCAAATATTTTAAATCGTTTTGCTAAAGCTTTGAATACAAAGCAGCTTCGTGTTGAGCATAATTAACAGTGGAATTCAGTCTGGTTTTCATTTGTCAACAACTGCAGATTTTTTTTATTACAATATACAAATAAGTTTTAATAATAATAAAAGTGACACATCACATTTAAGCGAGAATAAATTATATTTATGATGATAAGTAATACAGAAATACTACAATTATTATATTCATGTAAGATATGGAAATATATTTTGTGTATATTTCGTGCCACGAAACACGACTTTCTTTACAGGGGCTTACAGGCCTAGGCCTAGACTCAGCTCCACTTTATGCCAAATAGATGGCCCAGTGAACCACTCCGTTGGGGGGAGAAAGCTGGGGTTGAACGTGAAACGGTTTTTCTCAATGGCAGCACAGCGTGAACGTGCGAACAAACCGGACATCCGTTTATGAAACGGATGTTGCCTGATCTCCGGTTTGTTGACAGCAGCCGCTCCCCTTGCAACTGCCGTTGTCATCGTTGTCTTTGTCGTTGTTGGTGTTGTTGCTGTTGCTGTAATAATTTATCTTCACTTACATTAAATGGCGATTTTGAGTCTTTCAGTCCCTTTCAGTGGCAGTAAAAACACAATTCGCAATCCGTTGTCAGCCTGCATTTGTTGTGCTACGTAATGCCATAAATCAGAGCGAAGGCCATTGAGGGTCAGAAACGGTAATTGCTTTGGAAAAGTGGGTTAAGCTGAAATTAGTTGCTTAGCAGACTCAGATAGGAATCATCTTCTTCTGCTACTGCTGCTGCTGTTCCTGCTGGTGGCAGTAGTTGCGGCTCATAGAAATTTTGATTTAGCTTTCGATGCGACGCAGTTCTGCAGCAACAACTTTTACACAACGACAACTGCCACAAACATATTTCATATGGGCCGGCGAGGCAAGTTGGGAGGGAGGGTGGGCTTTGTGGAGAGCTGTGGAAGTGGAACTGGAACTGTGGCACTGCTTCTGGCAGCAGGAACATGCACACTAAATTTTCATTTGCAGGACAGCCAGAGCAAGCGGCAGTTGCAGCAACTGGCTCCAAGTGCATTGGTCATTGCGGCGTTGCAACGAACCAGAGGAGGGGGGAGAAAAGAAGCAGAGAGTTTTACATTTAAATATGTGTTGAGTTATTGTTCTGCAGCTGGGCATGAGGCAAAACTAAAGGCTAGCTCCATACAAAAGTACAAGATTGTTTCACCCAGTTTATGACTGTAATTTCGCACAGTGCACAATTCTACTTACACTGCTTACACTGTCCCGCCTAATGCTGATGCTTTGTATCTATTAAATTAAATTGTTGAATTTTCTGCAGTGCACATTGCAAAGTGCAAAATAGATTCAGACGAAGAGATATATATATGTATAGAAAGAGAGAGAGAGAGAGAGAGAGAGGGAGGGAGTGATGAGAGGGGAAAAGGGAACATCAAAAGTACAAAACTTTCATCAGTGTATGACATGAAATTATTTGTTTGTTGTCCTTGTTCTCTTGTTGGTTGGAAACATTCATTTTAGTTGTTTAGATTTTATGCTTTGGAATTTGATTTATAGGGGATTGTTTTTCCCCTCCGGCTCGATGTGTACTGCTAAGTTTCTATAAGTTTTTGGTGTTGTTCTCATCATTTACATACATATATGTTATATATGTAATCTTCATTGGGGCAGCTCAGTTGTTAAATAGTTCCACAATTTTGTGTATATTCTGCACTTCTTGTTGAGTTCATGGAAATAACAATAATAATAACAATAAGCTAAATAAATAGAAGCTTTTTAAGTTATTAAAACAATGAAGAATGAAAAGTAACGAAGACATTTTATGGAGTAACCCCAGCTGAATCATAAATCTAAATAGTGATTTAAATTGAAACAAAGACTGAAAACCAAAAGTAGAAATTAATTAATTTATTTACATTATGGCTTCAATATGGTAATTTTCACTTTAATGTATGAATCAACAAATCGATTTGAATTGAAATTAATGTTTTTATGGGGTATTATAATTTACTTATACGAATGAATGATATAAGGAAACATCAGTTAATGGGGCAGTCATATCAGGTCAGTGTGAGAAATTTTGGTAGAGGTAAAGGAGTAAACTATAAATGAAATTGGTAAGCAATAATAAGCAATAATAGGAAAATGTATCCAGAAAAGATAAAAAATTAACTAATTTGAACTGAGTGAACATCGATTCGCCTTCGTAATAGACATAATCACTCTCACAAATCAGCCATAACTTCTGAGCTGAGTAAACTTTGAACTTATTTCAACTTTGGCAACTTGCAAATGTAGACGAGTCAACAGGCAAAAGAGCCCAAAAGCAAAATCAAACGAACCCGCGATGGCAATGGCAATGACAGTGGGAAGGGGAAGTTGAATGAGAATGAGAATGGCAGCGAGAAACCATAATTCATTAAGACTTTGAGTTATTCACAACATTCTTTTACCATTTTTAAAAAAAACGGCAAAGGAGTGCTGTGAAGGGATGCCTGTCTGCTGCCGACGACTGTATACAAAACTGATAAGAAGCTACGGGGTGGAGCTGGTGGAGCTGGTGGTGAGGCTGCCAGCTGGCAGTGAAGAGATAACTTTGCTACTGTTAATTTTTTGCAGTCAGGACGAAGTTGAGAAATGATAAAGGAAACTTCACTTCTTTAAGGTGTAAATTGTCGAAGCCATGAACAAAAGGCAAAGGCAAGCCAAGGCTTCACTGCAGTTTCCACTGCGCTTTTGAGCTTTTGTTTGCATGCCTCGAAACTGCTGCATTGTGTACACTCCTGGCCTGACTCCGCTGGCTAACTGTAACTGTAGCTGTAGCTGTAGCTGTAGCTGTAGCCACATCCCTGCTGACCACGTCTCTGCAGGCAGAGCTCGGCCTGCTGACGGTGCTGGTGGACGACATGAAATTGTTTTGCTGCCGTGCTGTGTGGAGCTCGTCGCTCGGGCATGAGTCCTTTTTAGTATGCCGAACAGCTGCTGATTCTGGCGTTGCCTTCTATAGAGGAGGAAGCCGGGCTGAGGAGTGCAGTTCAGGCCATGGACATGGCATTGGTTCAGTGCGCCGCGCTGCACAGAATTTGTAATTGCAATGTCGGTTAATTAAATACAGTTTTACTTTATGCTACCCCCTCTGACCCCCACAACATCCCTACGCCTTACATCCTAGCACCATTGTGTTGTTTATCTTTTGTAAACGCAATGGTTTTTTATTTTTCACTTAGAGCCTAGTGCAGCACTGCGTCCAGTACACAATTTATCACTCGGGCCACAAGAATAATTTCCAGGCTAGTGCATTGCTCCATAAGCGCCACTTTCAAAATTTAAAAGGAACCATTCTAGGTAAAGCGAACTGTAAGCGACATAATCAAAGGTCAACACAATCAAAGAGAAGACAACTTTTTGGATAACTATATTTAAAAAAAAAACAAATAGATTCTGACTGTGCCAAAATAGTGATATTTTACTTTAGAGGCAAATACTCAGATGTGAAGAAATAAGTTTGGTCACAAATTAAATTGACTCAACAAACAGAATGATATCAATGCCCATTTGTACTCCCTAGAAACTAAAGCACTTTTGAAAACACTCTCTCTCTCTCTCTTTCTCTCCCACTTTCTCTGTCTCTCTCTCTCTCTCTCTCTTACACGATTACATTTTCACTTTTTTCTGTTCGTCAGTTAAAATGCCACGCCAATTACGGCAACAATGTTCAGATATTAAAAATGTTACTCATACGTCCTGTGTGACATTTTTCTCTTTTTAATTCGCATTGTCTTCTCTTTATATTTTTTTTTTGTTTTTCCACATACGAATTTGTTAAAGCTGATTTTTCTTTTTGTCATTTCGCTTGTGGAATATATTCTTCGGGCTGCTCTTTTATGATTGGTATCCTTAAATTGTTTGCTCTTCGTTTTGTTCCTTTTGGCTCTATGCGACATTTGTTATCCCACTGTTTTAATTACTTCGATCTACAGAATAGTTTTAAGAAGAAAAGTTCGTTGCATAATTGAAATTCAAACATTGAACAGGTTAACATTCTATACAAAATGTGTCTGAAAATAATCAAAACTTTCCAATTTTGTTATAATGTTATAATGTTGAATTTGTAAAAATATTTATTATTACCGCAAAGAAAATGTAAGTCGATTCTGCTATTGATGTTGATTTAGAATGTATATATTATATAATTTCAAGGTAAGACTGAATTGTGAATTCTAGTAGTATCATTTTAAATTTGAAATTGAAATCAGAAGGGATTGATTTTAATATTGTTTTTAGATTTTTTTTTTAAAATAATATTTACAATAATGTGAAGCTTTGATTGTATTGTGAAACTCGTATTATTTTTAATTTCTTGATTGGTTTATTGGTTAGAGTTTAATATTAAATCCATTAAATTAAATTTAAATATTAAATCCTGCACTGCCAAGATTCTACTCAGGCTTAGGCTGAGATTTGGGAGCTGCATGTAATTTGAAATTCGTTGGGGCAAGTTAAACAATAACTCAGCTGGTCTAAGTTATGTACTGTTTGGATGGGGTAATCAAATATTATTTATTTGCCATTTATACATTTAACATTTGCCATATACTCATGTTAAGTAACATGTGCCCTACCAATTCCCATGGCAGAAGCGTAAATTTATGCAAATTGTGCGTTTCTTAGCTAGAAAAACGAACATGGCGCATAAATTGGCTTATTACGCTATAAATTGTATTTATTTTGATGAAATTTACACAGCAGGGCGTGGTTGGATAACGCCTCCAACAAATATACATACATTTAAGTATATTTGAAGGGCGAAATTTAAAAAGCTTTAAATCTAACGGAGCGCTTCATAATGAATCACAATTTTAAGTACACCGATAACAACTTAAATATGTACAAGATCATGCGAAATTCTTTTGCGGTTATCGTAAATGAGATTCACTGCGCCCAACCGCAACCCACACCCAAGCCCAAGCCCACGCCCAGCCCAAACCCAAACCCAACTCTAGACCCAACAGCTCAGCATTAGATTTAGTCCGGACCCTATTGATATCGCTGCTCAGCGACGTTGATGCTCATGGAACTTGATTGGTGCTCTGTGCGAAAGCTGATGCCAGGATAAGCACGCTCCCATGCACAGATGCACAAATGATGCTGCCACAGTGAGGAAATGGAAGCGCGTCGGAACGTCGCATTTAATGAATATCGAAATTGCCAATTTCAATATTCGAGCGATTTCCACGTTACATGAGCTGTAATATACCCGATAAGATTTCCAAGATGTGTCGTATAACGCACAATGCATATTGCTATAAATATAAACATACACATACACATACACATACACATACACATACATATATACATATACATGTATTACGCTGATTTCAAAGTCATTGGCGTGTGAATTATGCCAGTCATTGGTTAGGTGGCTGGGATTTGATGGCGTGGAAAAGTAAACCACAGCCCAGTGGCCCATAAACTGTTTGTGGCACAGGAAAGTGCCGGCAAGATATGCAAATGACAATGCAGTTGAGGCACAATTGTGGCAAACAGTCGAGTGGAGTTGAGTTCCTGATGGCTTCTAGCTTCTAGCCAGCAATCTCATAAAACAAAACGAGCATCAATTAAAATGTAGAATTAGTCAGGAACACACACTATAAGGGGGGGTTCATCGAATGGGGTTATATCTAGATGGTGATATTCTGGCACAGCTAAAAGTTTTCAATATGATTGGCCAGAGGGTTGCACGGTTACAACAGTTGTGACTGGGGTCCATCTGTGAGCCTGGGGTTGCTTTACTGTTATTGCAGTCATTTCTAGTTGGCCCAAAACTCATAAAATCAAGTCAAGAGTAGCGCTCTCTGTTGTTATTGTACTGTGGAGTTTCAGTTCAGCTGTTGGCAAATTTTGGAGTAGTTCCTGTGCTCCTGGCGAGCTTTTGCGTTGCCTAATGAAATTTGCAACCACCAAAAATGTGTAGCTACATAAATTTGAATTAATTTCCTAGGCAATGACAAAGCAAATGCAGGGTCGGATCTGAATAGCAACAGCGAACAATAAATGGGCTTGATCAAAATCCTTCTTTTATCCATCTGAATTGAAAACATGGATTCAACGGCAAAGTAATTAAGTACAGCACAAAATAAGTATTGGAAAATAAATATTTGAGAATAAACAATTGAGTCCTATTGTGAATAAAGCAAATGTTTGACGAGATTTAAAAAATGTGATACTTGTGGCTATTTTATGACAGAGTTGCATTATGATTCCAGCTAATGACAGAAAACATTTCAATTTCAGCACAACTATACTATTTATATATCAACTTACTTAAATCCACATCAGAAACAAAGTTTTAAATAAAATGTTTGAACTATATTTATAATTGGCAAGGATATCCTGGAAAACAAACACCTCAGCTTTAAATGCTCGAAGACCAGTTTGTACAAAAATAAATTTATAGATAAAATAATATTTTAGGACAATCTACAAAGTCTCAGAAACTTTATATT
This sequence comes from Drosophila fungiperda, assembly GCA_035042345.1. Lineage (NCBI taxonomy): Eukaryota > Metazoa > Arthropoda > Insecta > Diptera > Drosophilidae > Drosophila > Drosophila fungiperda. The sequence goes on from JAWNLM010000021.1 coordinate 5,333,666, forward strand.
TAAACTTAACTCCATGTCTTAATGCATCACATCAAGTAATTAAAACCTTTTTGAAAACTCTGGTCTATTTGTAGTGCTCATTAAATAAATAAAAAATAAAGAAGTATGAAAATTAGATTTGGAATGTGATAAGCATTTAGCCTAATCGCACATCTGATTTGCATTTACGTTGTAAGAAATGTAATTTATTTTATTTATTTTCCTAAGCATACCTCTGCAAACTGTCTACTTCAAAGCCCTGACAAGTACTCTGATGAGCAACGAGGAAAGACATAGACTAAGCCTAGCTTACTCCTGCACCAACTCTCTCTGGTGCAGCAGCAATCCACGGCATCTTCTCCTCACTTCAATTCATTTAACTTTGTTAAATTAAATCACAAATCAAAAATCAATTACAGTTATTACGACAACGACTGCTACGTCGACGATGTCTACGATTTCCAATCTCTAAACGAGCGGGCGACACCCACCCAACACCCAACATCCCAGCCCAGATATCCCATGCACCCCAGATTCCTAACCGTATTCTACCCAATGCCCCAGTCGGAAGTGCGAGCCGTAGCCGTGTGGCTGTGGCAGATGGGGCACATTCCTGCAGTCTGTTCGTGCGGCGCACGCTTTGCTGCCTTTTTGCCATTTGCCAGCAGTGACTTCTGACACAATTCACCGCCTGCTCCGGCCACCCACGTCTTCATCAATAATGATGTTATCGGTTACGGAGCAGACAGCACTGGAAGACTACATCCGCTCCACCATGCCAAACGGCAGCACACGCTGCATATTTATTTAAAGTTTTATGGCCAGACCAAGCGGATGAAGATCTGCAGCAGTCTAGTTGTTGGTGGTGTGTGGTGGTGGATGTACGCGGGTCGCAAGGAAGCAATGCAAAATGGTTTTTAATTTCGATTTGATAAAGATTTTAATATTGTTAGCAGTGCGACAACGTGGAATTAATGTAACGGATGTTGATTGCTGTCAGCGAAAAAGTTATTAGGCCTGATAAACATTCCTAAAGCAATGTTAAATTACAGATTTTTTATTTGATTTAATGACTATTGAAACATTTGTAATTTGAATATCGGCACATATTTGTGCAACAAATGTTAAACAGTTAAATGGCTTATGGCCGAAATGTAACCAAATATAGGTTTAATTGTGCGATGTTTTGAACTTATAGATATATTTTAAGCCAAATGAATCGAAAGAATGTGATTCTGGCTTAATACTCTAATATAATTTATGTTAATGTTTGTTATGTTTGTAAATGCATTTGTTCAATCACAAATATATGCTATTTCGGCCTCGACTGTAAAGCTTTGCTCAGCTGGTGTAGTTGGCCTAAACTTGCTCTTGAGGCTTTTAAATCTTTCTTGGAGTTTCAGCATTGACGGCTCAACGAACTATATCGTTATTTTTAATAAAATTAAGACTTAATGTATATTAAGTTCAATAATTTAATTGTTTTTATATTTTCGCTGATCGTTTTACTTTGAATTGTTGCATCTTTAATTTTAATTATCATCTCCAACGTCGACGGAACTGCTGACATCGATGAATCAATAAAGAGTATTAAGGTAGTAAGTGCGGCATAGCCGGACGTGGTTGCATCATGAGATGCAACAATATACAATAAAGCGCCCAAGAATTTTTATTGCATTTCTGTGGTGTACATGCACATTATTATTTACAGAAAATGAGATTAATTCGCACTGCTAACGTTTTATGGAACGTTGCTGTAACCACAAACAGAAAGTAAAAAACAGATGAAATTCTTATTAAATATAATTTGGCAGCATCGGCTTGTTAAAGTTATGATTAATTGAACGAAAGAATTCCGAAATATAGCGCAAATATCCGCAATATTGGATAGTAATTGAGTAAATATATTATAAAAACCCGGCATAGCATATTTCTTAAAATATTTTTTGGTATATAGCCGTTTTCCCAAAACGTGGCTGTTGCCATAACCAGATTGTGTTAGTAAGGTTACACCAAGCAATCAAATTGTGATTGCTTACAATTGGCCAATTCGCTGCCCTGTTATTGAAGCTGCACAATAGGCCAGTTCGAGCGCGACAAGCGTATTGCGGCTGTTAACAATTCACTTGCTGTTAAAATGTTGGTTGTGCAACACGGAGAATGGCTCTTCAATCTCCCCTACGCCGTAACCATATAGCTCACGTGCTGCGCTACAGACTCGTTAAAGGCGGATCAGCGCTGAAGCCCGGATAATCTGCTCATTTGCATAAAATGCGCCTACTTGGGCAGATAACGAATCCTATCTGAACAGCGGTTAACCGAAACGTCATCAACGAATAGTTACCGTACTGCAAAACTTCGATTATCTCATGCTGAACTGTGCAAAGCTATTCGCAACTAATGTTAACCTTTAACTTGAACCTGAAGTTACATTCCCTTAGAATAGATTTGTAAAGAATAAGTATTTAATTTTAAAAAGAGCTAGCTAAATTTGGTATGGAATGTGTGGATCAGCTGGTTTATTGTAACCAAGATTGTAAGTAACAAAAAAAAATATAATAACAATCAAATAATGACCATAGTTAGGACATGAGATAGTTAAACAACTGCATAATTTAGTAAGCTCAATTTAAACAAATTAAACTCACTCTTCCTTATATTCTATATTCAACTAAATGTTATAGTCTAAGTTCCAGGTCGAATAATCTTATCATTGAATATTATTTGATATAAATTGAAGAGAATTGTAATTAAGTAAACCCCATAAAATGAATTTAAGAAAATAATGGAAAACTCAATCATTATATTAAGATTTAATAATGAATTAAATTCGCTTAAGTGGAATCAAAAATTAGTATTTAGTCAGTTTAGTACCAAGAACTTAACATTTCATTTAACAACATATTATTCGGTGATATACATATATAAAAAATATATTAAACCTGACTGGTGATAAAAACAAAAGAATGGGAAATATTTATCTTATTGGAAAGAGTTGACAAAAGTTTATTTGCAGTAATTCCTATTTTTAAAAGTTAATCTTATCATTTTATAGTACTAGTTGACTATCGTTTTATTGGAATATAGGATTAATTGTTTAATTACGAGAGATTGACAAACGGTTCCTAGTAAGCGTGCTAAATTTATTTTTATGTTTATATCGATGCCATGATTTTCCTTGGCTTTTGGAGACGAGAATTTCATACTTATTAATTTGCTAATAACAAAATTTATATAAACGGCAAGCGGTGGAATAATATTCACGTACACTGAAAGGTGATCCGAAGAGCAAAATAATAAGACGACGACGTTGTTTAAGGTTCGAACACAGACTGCTGCCGAATTGCTTCGGCAGGTTTATTGAAAACTTCTAAATTATCTTACAGCTAGATACAATTATTCTTATCCTACTTAGGACATTATCTAGTTACATATTTACTGCTGCAAATGCGTCTAGACTCATTATCCTATCAGTTCGGAGAACTCTTATCGCGGACGGTTTTATTACGGTCTCTATGGGTGCCGCGTACGTGTCTTTTCACGTGTTTACATATCTTCGCGATAAGAATCATCCTTGGTTATCTTAACATTGTAAGATTGAACACATACTGTTATCTATACAATATTAAGGTCAAACTTTTTCTGAAGTCTGGTCGTTCTCAAGGCCTCTCGAAAAGGCAGAAGGTATTTGTCAGTCTCTTATGCATTTTCTAGTCGGAAGCAATGACTACAAAATGGTCCGGGACCACAGACCAAGCCATGTCGACAAATTTATTTGACTGCCTTTGACTTATTCAGGAGTTTTATTTTCCATAAGCAAATAACTTCTCAACGAAGCATCTCGATTAATTTTCTCAATGTAATCTCATACGTAAAAAGAAAGAAGTTAAGTTCTCCATCTCTTAGCCCAGAGTAAGTGAGGCATAGCCGTCCTCAGATAGCTGGCATCTGCTGTATCTTGCGAGACATTTAATTAATTGTCTTGCTGGTCCAACGGTGACATACAAAGCAAGTGAGTGAGAGAAAGAAGCACTAAAGCCAATCGCGTCGAAAGTGCACTATAAAAGCCACAACTTGCAGCACCCAAAAAGACGACAACGAACTGATGACACCAAGCGACAATAATAACAAAAGCCGCATCCGCTGCTGCCTGCAATGGCCTTCACTTGACGTTCATGATGAGTCCAAGATGCGTCAAAGTGGCTAGCTCTCACTGCAGCCGGCATGAGCTGCTGTCAGGTACTGGGGACTGCAGTGGCAGACGTAGAAGGGACATCGCTATAAACACTTTGACTGTCATTGCTGGTGCCAGGAGGTGCCAGAATGAGGAAGAGGAGCAGTAGCAGGAGCATCCGGCAAACACCAGACGATCTTAATGTCCAGTCAAGAGTTACACTTCAATAAAACCGACTGTGTCGTCGGTGCTGTGTTGTGTTCAGGTGTGTGTGTGTGTGTGTCTCTGTGCGTCTTTGTGGACTCATAAAGCAATTGTCTGTCCATCGTTTAGTCGCGACGTATACGCAATTAAATTGCACATACGCCACGTAATGGAGGATGCTTTTAAGAGCTTACGGAGAGGCGAGAAAATTGTCGAAATTTTCTAGTGTCGGCAAACTGCCAAGTTAAAAAAGCGCTAAAAACACATAAGAATTTTTGCAGTGAGATTGCTTAATAAAGAAATAATACTACTTATTTATAATTACAAAAAATAATCAATTGAAGTTAAGGAATTTCAAATTTTAAATCAATTAATTTTTAATTGATATATTATTTCGACACACATATTATTTTTGTGTATGTTTTTGCTTATTCAATATAGTATCAATATAGTAGCCATATAGTCATACCCCAACGTAATACTATCTATTGTAAAATGTAGACTATCTAGCTATCTGTAATCGATATTTATTTTTTAATATGTCATGTTTATGATACGATTTTAAAAGCCTTTTTCAAAATATCTTACACTTTTTACTAGATTTAAACGTTGTGTAGAGAACTTAACTAATCTTCAACTTCAATACCACTAATATATTTAAAAGTACTTAAACTTTGGTGCTCCCAAAGTATTTTTCGTTGCTGACAATGCTCTTTTAATATATACAAACTGTTTTCTTGACTGCCTTTTTGTTCCAGGAGCTTGAGTGCACAAATTTGCGATGTGGGAGTCTTTAGCAGACAAAACGAGAAGAACATCTACAAACAGCATTCGGTTAAATAACGCTTTCTTTTGGGGCGCATGAGAAGGACGCAGAGATTCAGAGCCTAATAGCATCTGGAGCTTTGTGCTTTGTGGTCGTCTCTGTCAGCTCTGTGGCAAGTAGGCTATAAATTATTTAATTTTCCTGCTTCACAACGAGGATGCGCAATTAAAAATCAACAATACCAGCACTCTGTGCGTGTTTTGAGTTTGCCATCGGCGAGTCTATCATCAAAATCCATTTCATTACTGGCTGGCAAAGGTACATTCGCATAGGAGGACTGAGGACTATAGGCCTGCACAAAGGGCATTTGAAATGTGCAAAGGAATTTGCCAGCATTGAGACCAGACCAAGTCAAAAATGCAGTTCAAACAGATTCAGGCATATGGCACATGATGGCCTGAAGCTGGAAATTTCCAATTTAACAAATGACAAAAAATGTTACTCAAATTGATTGCATTGCATTGAAAACGGCCAGATAAAAGGGACAGCTCTGTGCGATGCAGTTAAGAAAAGTAGGTTCACAAAAGTAATAGCTTAAAGCTTAATCAGATATTATTTGCATCAAGACAGAACCACTGGATATGTTCAATTTTTACTTATTCAGAAAATTTGTCTTAATTTGGTATGTAGTGGCAAAAGTTAATAGAAGTTTGAAAATGATTTTATTTGAATATTGCCATGTCTAGCTTGGTTTTGAATATTTCGCATGAGGACCACAGAACTCTGCCTTAAATGACACTATTATTGAGTTGAAATCCAATCGTCCTACTTTTCTGTCCTGTTTTGTTCTGCAAAGATAAACGTCTCCTTACTTAACCCACTTCCTACTTAATTCCATTCATTTTGAGACTGTCGTTCAACAATCAATGCATATTAATTTGTCAGAAACGCCCAAAAATAGTTGGCATTGGAAATTATGTGCTGAGTTGGCGGCGACTGGCGACGATGCCGCAGACAAAGTGACGACAACGCGACCAGACAGCCCATAAAAGGATCCCATTCCCAGGGCTCTGGTGATGCTGATATTGCGACTGCCTGCAGCAATAACTCAAATCGTAATCATAATAAAAAGAGCAAAATAATGGAGGCAGACCAGCTACGACTACAGCACGTAAGTGTGCAACAAAAAACTAAGGCGAGTCGCCGCCGAAGAAAGTCAATTTGTTAAGCTGCAGTCAGGACATGGCCAGCAGCAGCAGCAGCAGGGGCAGGAGGCAAAACGACAATTGTGCGTATGCCTCATAAGATAGATAGAGAAAAAAGAGAGAGATAGAGAGAGAGAGAGAGAGAGAATATTGGTCAGGAGGCTGGATAAGAGGTAGCAAAGTGAAAAAGGCAAAAAAAGAATTAATATGCTGGGGCCGCACACGATAAACTCAGAAAGGACCCGCAACTTTTCTTGCACTTATTTTATTATAATAAAATTGATTTCTTGCGTAGGGACGAACACGAAGAACGACAGGGACGCTGGCATAAAAATTAATATAAAATGAAAAGTTTGAAATTTATTACAAATTGAATTGATTTATGCAACCACCAGGCTCAGGCCTGGTCCAAGCCAGCCCAAGCAAAAACAACGCCCATCCACCACCCCACCACCCCACTTGCCGAAGAGGTGACAAAGTGAAAACTTTTGTCGTTGCCGGCGCTCGTTGGCAAATTAAACTTGAGCTGTGCTTCGATTGAAGGGCGCAGCTGGGACTTGTGCGTGGGGCGTTAATCAGATAAAATGACTAAAGCCAGTAAAAATCTGGTCATGAATATGCAACACATTCACCCACATTCCACAAAGTTATGCGCCCACACGCGTCCATTGGAAAGTTCTCTGCATTCTTACATGCAAATGGGCCAGATACCTGCACTGTATGTACTGTATATGCGTATGTGCGTGTGTGCGTATATGTATTTGTACACACAGGTAAAACAAACAAAGATAAATAACCACAACTAACAACAACAACAACAAGACAAACATTCAATTGTTGTCTGTACTGCCCTGCACTGCACACAATTAAAATAACACTTGTTAAAATATTTATTTTATGTAACGTGCTTTAACTACGCACTCAGAAAACAACAACAAAACTAAAAAAAATGTAAATGCTGATCCTGCCAGAATAAAGTTTATGTAACTACCTACACTTAATGTGTAGGCTGCAATTTTCATTTTGTTGTTTCAGTTGACAGGCATAAAATCTAATTTGCTCTCAGTTTAATGTGAGTAAAAGCTACCAAGTAACAAGCGAAATAATCGACATTTCCAATTAAGCACATTATTACAATTAAGATCAACTTTATATTAATATTTTATAAGCTGTAAATTTTTAACTGATTGCTTAGAGCTTAAATGAGATTCTAAATTAAGGGTCTACTCATAAAAATGATTTAGTTTGATTTGCTTTTCTTTTTCACTTTTACAGGACGATTCATATTAAAAATTAAATATAATGGCTATTGATTTAAACTTTCAGAACTCAATAAAGGTTAAAAAAAAGGGGAAAAATTAAAAGCAATTTTTTAGCTGTGTAAAAAACACACAATAAAAACAAGCTCATTTATAACATAATGGCAAAAAACTCACGCAATTAAACGAAACAATTTCTGCTCTGAATTAAAAACATTATTAATATTCATTTATTATCAGATGCTTTTTTAAATTAAATGTATATTTAAATTATTTGTTTTTCGAATATGTGTTAGCTTACTTTAAAGGTAACACTTTAGTTGACTCAATTGAATCTTTGGCCCAAACCACAGCAAACAGGAAAAGCATGTAACTGTGTATCTCCTTTGGTAGAAAACTGATAAAGCGAAAAAGAAGAAGAAAAAGTTAGCCACGATTGGAACGGAAATATGTTCAATTTAGAGAATTTCAGAAACACACCAACCGATTGAGTGATGTGCACTAAAAGAACTGTTGTAGATGAACTTCATTGATTGAACGAATTTCGGTTACCCCTTAAAAGTTTAATGAGTCTGAAATTTGTAGAAGTTGTAATTTGTCGAAGGTTCAAAAAGAAAACTTTATATAAATCAGTCTACAAGACAAAATGATAAGTTTGGAGTAAAAACAATTTTTTCTTTATATTATATTTATGATATATGCTAATAAGCTTATTCACGCCATTTTTAAGATCTTACAATTTTATAAACTTAACTTGAATTTATTTTAAAATAGGGTATTTCACGAATTGGCAGTGTGCTGCAGCCAAAGGTAAAAAAGCTAAAATTGTGCAGTGCCAGCCAGCCAGCATGACAAAAGCCAAATGCAACAAAACAAAACAAACAATGCACCGAAAGCCAGCGAGGTAAAAGTGGCTGCTGTCAGTCGAAAATAAAAAATCAAAATATGCACAGTGACAAAAAATAACAAACAAGTAGAGATGAAGATGGGAGCACTGTTGCAGACGGAGACGCGCAATCGAGTGGCAACTGTAACAGGACCAGCATCCAAGTGGGGGACATTGTGCGGCTGACTGACCAGTCTGAGTTGGGTTGACTGCAGCCAAAGGCACTCCATGGGACATGCACACGGTCAGCAGTTAGACGGATGGAGATGGTGAAGAAATCGAGGTCATTGGATCAACATCCGCTGTGTGTCCGTTTAGAATGTCAATTGAATCATGGCCCGGATCGTTTGCATGGAACTTTCAGAAATGGCTCGGCACTAAATGCTATTAGAATGCCTTTTAGTGGCTTGTAGTTTGCCTTAAACTAATTTGGCAAACGTCCCTCGTTGCTGCCCCTGCCCCAGGAACCAGTTGTGGAGGTGAGTGTGTGTGAGTGTGTGTTTAAGTGGAAAGTGTCAAACGATGCATTGATTGTCATTCATTATGCAATCAATATTGATTGCTGAGTGGATTCAGCAACGCGGCAGCCATTGAAAAGTGACTCGGCAATCTTCACGGGTCGAAAGTAAAAAGGTCCCCATCAAGCAACTGAAGTGGATGTAGATGAAACACCTCTTGTTGCCCCACATGGCATGCATCTCAACGGAATTGTAAGAGGATTATTCGTTTAACTCCGCATTTGAATTTGATGTGCAATTACTAAGTAAACGGAAAAGAAGAACGAGAGTATTTAATTAATATTTCACAAAATTCACTTATATATTTTCAAACTATTCCTTAAATGCACTTTTTAAAATTTTATTTAACTTAGTTAGGGTATTTGATAGCCGAGCGTTTAAAGAAATAAAATTTTATTTGTCTTTTTCCGATGACATTTTTTTATGGAATGTCGCACGCTGATTGATGAATGAATGAAACATTCTGTTGTCCTCAGCTCTCAGTTTTTTCAGTCGTAAAAATATGTTGATTGACAGGGGGAGGGGGGTGAGTGTAAATTCCACCCCTGAGGCGAAACTTGTTTTTGTACAAAATAAATCACCATTCTATTTTAATTCCTATTGTGCTTTTAATAAAATCACAAGTGTGTCACAAAACAGGCGAAAACTAAAAATAAGGAAACTTTTTTGTGGGTACTAAATTCGTTTTGCAGATGTGCCGAATCTTAACACAGCTGAGTAAGCGGACGGCGACATAAATCAAACATCAAGTAATACAAACAAGGGTCTGGAAGGGCTTTTCAGAGAGGCCCTGACAACATTAACTAATGATGCACGCTTGAAGGAACTCACCAGATGAGGACGAAACAAAAATATTATAAAGAATAAAAAACTAGGCAAAAGTTAACACGCTGAAAGGTCTGCTAAGAAAAATTGCACAAATATAATAGATTAGAGGTTGCATCATTTACCATTTAAACATGGTGAAATCATTTTGCCAGACCGTGGTCTGACCCCTTCCATACCCGATCCTTTTCCCCTTGCTGTTCGCACTGTGTTTGGCACACGTGTCTCTGGGTAATGTGTCTGCGCTGCATGCGCTTGTCAAATAAATACACAATAAATGACACACTCACTCAAACAAGTCGCGCAATGAAGCACAAACTGAAACTGCCACCTCCCACGCATCCCCACACATCCCCACGAAGCATGGAACTCATACGTATAACCTGGGGACCTCTCAAGTGTTTTGGGTGTGTGCAGTTCTCCTCATTCAGCATAGCAAATTTAAGTGATTGAAAGGCAGTCTGAGGATTTTGCCAGGCGAATACTCATGCAACCCACATAACCATAACAGTCATCCAGCGAGGGCATCCCCAAATAACACACAAGACCCACACTCTCACTCTTCACTGGCGCACTTGAAATGCTCTTAGTGCATTTGGTTTTACGCTTACATTACTCGGCATAAAAGACGGGCCCGAAGATTGTCAGATTGCCACCAACAAAATGGTCTGTTTTCACTGGCATGCATCATTTTAGGAATTGTTGGTAAATTGGTTATATAGGACTATTCTCACTATTGAGACTTTAAAAAAATAAATGTTTCTAAATTGCTGACTATATAAATATTTATTTAATTATTTACAATGCATAGCTTAGTGTTGGAGACTTAAATCTGTTAGACTTACTAGAAAAAATAAATTTAAATATTAATGGGGATTGAATTAGAAAAATTTAATTGAACAGAAAGATTTGAATACAACTTAATAAATTAATGTAAAATATTTTATTTTATTATGCAACTATTTTTAACCACTGTGGCACAGTTGAATGTTGAGATGTGTAAATTGTGTATGAATATCGTGTGGTAAGTGTTTGCTCAATGCTCAATTTTTATTGTGTGTGTGTGTGTGTTTGGTGTGGGTGCGGTTCTTAAGTATGTGAGAATAGGAAGAGGGTGTTTTGTGGGGAGGGTGAAGCTGCAATTGTTTGAGCATGACTTGATTAAGCACCAGGTAAGAGACGCTGTCTGATTGGAACTCGCGTGTTCGGAGAAGAACTTGAAGACACTTTAAGGGCAGCAGGCAAGGCACCCTCGACTTGCAACCTGACTGTCATTAAGTGGCCATTTCTGTTGCTAATGGCTGGGCTGAGGTTAGCCCTGGACCCCGATCATACATCATGTAAATGTGCGAACGTTTATTGCAGATACACACAGAAAAACAGACACGCAGCCAGACCGACACCGACAGAGAAGGAGAGCTCTGCTGGGGAATCATCAGTTATGGTGTCAAAGCGAAATTCACTGGGGAATCATTGGTTGCTGATAGTATTTGTATAAATGTATTTGTGCATAGGTGTATATGTATTTGTGAATGGGATTCCGTTCGGTTGGCGCTGTGGCTCTTTGAGGTTGGCTTTAATTTGACAGCTGAAAGGACAACACAGCGAGAAGAGTTGCACTGGACACTCTCCAGAGTATTTGGTTTTTGATTGTCGATTCTGAATCGGATTCAGCTAATTTCTGACTATCAAATTAATGTATAAGTAAATTTGCGAAATGCGAATTCCAATGCTGTGGCAAGTGACAGTTTCTAAAACTACGCAGCATAGATATGATTTCCTGCTTAAGAAAAACTTTAGATGCCTTTTGCGAGTTGTTTTTCTTTGGCCGTGTGACACACGCTGTGTGAGTGCTCAAAAGTACGACTCGGACTCTAAGTCCCAGTCTGTCCAAGCGTCCAAGTGTTCAAGTGTCCAGAGTTGACTAGCTAGCTAGCTGTTCACTTTGCCGCCCCCCTCTGCTCTGTTCCGTTGAGTGCATTAATACGCTTGCATAATACTTTAATGTTGGTGTCTTTTCTGTCGTGACAAACGGAAAAGCTGCTGCAGCTAGAAAAGCTAGAAAACTCTCTCGCACTTTGCTGGCAAAACTTTGCAATGCAGGAAGCGCAAGAAAATTAAGAAAATACTCATCGTTTTCTCAACGCCAGCATCTTTTCTTCTTCTTCTACTGCCTCTGCAGCTGCCCCATCTTCTGCTTCTTACTATTTACGACAGTGCACATTGAAATTATACGAACCAGTCCCGTCTGCCCGGCTGCCCCATCCGTAGCCTGCTCAGCTGCCATTTGCTAGAGTAAAAGTCAACATGATTCCGGGTCTAAGCCAAAAGCAAATGTCCAAAGAAATTTCAAGTGTTGTAAAATGGCAACATGGATTGTTGAGCAATTTGTGCCTGTGTGTGTGTGTGTGTTCATACCCCCCAAAAAAGTTTAAGTCGAAGACACACACACACAAATGTGCAAGTTCAAAGTTTGGCTGTCCTGCAGACTCAGGAAAGGGGTTTGAGCAGGCCCTGAGATATGAGCACAATTAAAACATGGCGCAAACGCCAGTTCCCATTTGCCACTTATCAAAGCTGAAGCTCTGAATGATAAGCCAAATGACGAGAGTTGACTAACTGAGCAAAAGGAACTCAAACTTCGCTGCAAGCGAACTTGACAGAAGTTTTGTAGAACGATTGGACTGGATTTGCCAGTTAAAAAAATAATAATAATTAGTTACTTACTTTGAGTAAAATGTGGAAGCATGTACATTCAGTCCAATTTGTACTCTCTTGTTTTCTTCACATTAAGAATTTGCATTTTTCTCAGTCATATTTTCATTTTTATCAATATGAAATATGTGTGCCTGAAGCCAAAAACCAAAGCAAAACATGATTGTGCCGAGCAGAATGAAGCCTGGTGACGGATCAGCTGGACACTTGATGTCTGCTGATGAGGAAATTGCCGATGAGGACAAGTACAGTGTCTACATATGGATACATGTATAAGACTGTAGCTCGACGTGGAAACATTCGTCTTACCACAAGATAGTGAAAAAAAACGATGACATATTTGTTCCAAGAGTGGAGTACTGCCAAAAAAGCCATCTATCGATGACAAATTGGTTTTAGTTAATATTTATGGCTATGTCATTTTAAAATTGTCTTTCATTAAGAAAACACATTTTTTCTAAATGATATTGAAGACAATTTACACAAATATTTATTGGTCTGCTGTTAAACTTAATGACTCAAGTTCTTATTTTCACGAAAAAGTCATGAAAATACCGATAAAATATATATATTAAATTTAATTTTTAATTGTAGACCTAGAATAGATACAAAAACTAATTCATTTATTTAAATCAACTTCCTGAAAATAATTCTCCACAGAGTTTTAATTTTGTGGAAACAGATATCTTTGTTCGAAATAAATTACATTATCTATATTTCGAAGTCAAAAACATATAAACTTTAACCCTAAGTTCGATGGCTTATTTCCAAAATTCTGTTTAAATGAAACTCTTTTTAGCAGAAACTGAGGTAACTAAGGAATACTGAGGAAGCCACGGCCATAAGCAGGATTCAATGAGCAGGGCAAAGCGGCAATAGATTTGAGTTATGGTTATTAATAACAGCACAACGGGGGAGGGGATGCAGGGGTAGGCTATCTCAACAACTCACCAGAATAGTCAGGACAGAACTGACTCGCAGACCTTAGTGTGAGTCCAGAGCACATGCAGCAATGCAGACTTGTCTGGTCTAAAAATACAATATAATATAAGGGGGGACTGTTGTGTAGCATTTCATGTAGCTGCCACTGGGTAAATGAAAAGGGGCATCCCACAAACAACGCACAACAAACAATCGCCGGCGATGATACACACAGGCACAGACACACACACACTTACATAAGCACACACCCAATTCTTACTCCTACATAACAACGTGTGAATCCAATATTGGTAGCTCGGGGTTCTGGTTTTTGGCTCTGGCTCTGGCGCTGGCGCTGGTTCTGGCTCTTGGTGTGGCTCGTCCCTGTGCCGGAAATGCCTTTGTCTGGCTTCATAATATTTTGCTCGTTACTTTTTAATATGACTCAGAACAACATCCGCAGCATCCAAGCCCAGACAGACGCTGACAAACAATGCAAGGGGCAGCCCGAATCAGAAGTCCGCTTCTTCTCCCCATCCCGCTCCACCACTCCACCACTCCACCCCTCCCCCACCTCACACACACATTATCTACTCGAACGACAATGCAAAAATCTATCCAGAAGTGAGAATTTTATTACCATTGCTAGGAAAGTCGGTAACGCTCCGCTCCGTAATCAGTGCAAGTCCTTGTCATCAGTTGGCACCCTCACTCTTTCAACTTCGACTTCTACTACTACTTATGGTTTTGTCTGGCATGAAAAGAGAGTGTCGGGATTACTCATAAAATTGCGATATCTCTTGTCACCTTTGCTTTTGGACAGCAGCCGCTGAGGGTAAATATTGTGGCGCTACCGTGGGGCGGGTGGATGAATGCTAGATTGTTGTTGACATCGCTGGTTTATATTTTCAAGCGATGGGGACAGCCAGATAGCCAATGCAACTAATGGCTGCCTTCCCAAAGGACGCGACTCCCAGGGCACAGCTCATCCATTAGCATTTATTGCTTATGATAAGCTGCCCCAAACTGTTCACAACTTGTGGCAACTCATGCAGCCATGCAAATACCTCGATAACAATTGAATTTCACTTGAATATGAAAATGTTTTTGCTTACGCATCAGACAAACTGCCAGATTGCACCCCAAAGATCACACATGTTCTATTAAGGAAATACTTGACCGCACTCTTCAAATGCCAAGTCAACAACAGACTTTGACTTGGTATTCAAAGGCAAACCATTCGCATCATTTGCTGAGCTCGGCGTTATGATATTTTTAATATTTCGTATTATTTTTAAACAGTTTTTGGGTTGTCACTTTGCCTTCAATCACACCTGCTACATCTGCCGTCTGTCTGGATTCCTTGGGGATGAGTTTCGTGTTCGCTGACAATTGTATTATTTGCACACACAACTCACTTTGAACCCTAAAATGTAGAACAGGAATGCTCGACGAAAAGATACCCTTACTTCTTAAAGGATTACAATTGGCTGTTAAATAATATTATAATATATATAAATGTTTCTCTGTCTGTTACAAACAATATGCACTCTTTATGAAATGAGCTGTGGAGTATGCAAACATCAGCGTAGGGATACAATTCAACACGACAACATTTGACATTTCAATATTGCATTTGAAACTTGTGAGACACGTATTAAGGAATGAAGTAAGCTCAATGCCGTCTCCGATTGCGTGCCCCTTGGCAATGTCGAATTAAGCGTTGAAAGACCTCCAAGCATGATATCAAGTGCAAAGATATACTTGGTAGGGATTGGGGCGTGTGAAGGTTGACAGCTTGAAATGAATTATTTGTGGGAAGGAAGAGTTGTTTACTTATTTATTCGCAGCGTTGTAATTGAAGTATTGAGTAATAATATAGCGACATGCTTTTTGCACAGTTGCATAATGGAACTATTAATTGTTAATTAACTCAGTAATTTCGCCAAAAGTTTCTTTAACTGTATATATTTCACACACAGGATAATAAATACATGGGATATCTGAAATCAACTTGATCTATATTGGCACTATTGTTTCATATATATTAGAAACCACACACACTTGACATCTATTAGAGCCCACATTTAGCGATGGAAAGTGTAAAACACTTAAGATTTGCGCTCTTAGCCAAACAGTAAGCGACTGCTTTCAAGAAATTCTCCCTGCGCCAATCATAATTTCACCATCTTAAGAGCCCATAACACTTTGGCCTTAATAGAAGCTTTCACTCGCCGCGATAAACAGCGACTCATTGCTTTGTGGAATGAGGGCAACTGGTCCTCGACTGGGCCGAGAGATCGGGTTGGCAATTTAAAAATTAAACAAACTATGCGCGAGATGCCCAGCGAATGAACACTTTAGATAAATTTAAAAAAAATTACTTTGGCTGCAACAAGCCGCCCATAAAAAGTAGCACAGGTTGCCGGCGTCCACATTGACGCCCTTATGTAATCAGCACTTGCAACATGGCAAGCACACTAACAGAAACAGAAACAGCAACACTAACAACCACAACCAGAACAACCAACAACGCCCAGCAACAATACCAACAAGCTGAGGCACCACAACAACAACAACAACAACAACAACCACACCAACAAACTAACGGGTAATAAGCAACAACAGCCCTGTAATGAAGCTATCAACCGTAAGATGGCGCTTAGGCACGCAATCATACTTTGGGGCCGGGCACTGTGGATATGGGGGGGGAGAAGACCTCTCACAGCCATGCGAGTACTGTGTGTGCGAGTGTGTATACGATATTCCACATACGATATTCCACACATATTAAGTTTATTTTAATATAATCTTCATATTTATTTAATGTGACGTGCAAGTTAATTTTGGTCAAGCACAGATAAATTAATTCTGACATCTGAATTTCATTTGACTGATGTGTGAATCTGTGGCTAAATCGATTCGCAGAACAGCAATAGCTGGTCCGCTCGTTACCGTGGCTTGCGGCACATCACGCTATGTTCAACATGCCGCATCGCGAGGCATGCATGGCGTATGTTAAATATTTCCGCAGCAACTATGCGCATATTCATTTTGACGACGCTTTGACGTCGCCATCGTCAACGCCGTACGTTGACCGCTGGGAACCCAAAGCTGTTGCTGCATTAGCGCTGCTGTCATGCTTGCTCCAGGCCCAGGCCCAGGCCCAGGCCCAGGCCCAGGCTCATGTGCTAACTGGTATACCCCGTGGTTGTGACCTAAATTTGGAGCTTATGAAAAATATATGTGCAATATAAAATGTAACCGTTGTATGCATAAAGTAAAGGGGCCGTGTTCTAGTGCTTCATATTTATATTTATGCATATATGGAAAATATAGATAAAAACGAAAAAGAAAAAGAAAAAGAAACCAACACTGGTGTTTAGAAGTGTCAAGTGACGACAGTAATGGCGGTGGCAAAAGCGATAATGCCCCAAGCTGTGCTTGCAACATCATAGAGAACGCATAATGCACATATGTTCGCCATGTGGCACAAAGGCATATACTGAACAGATGAGGTTGGATGACCATCTTCAAATCAAGCTGCCCAACTGGTAGGCTTTTATTTACCCCTACAAAGTATTATGAACATCAAATCAACAAATACTTGATTTATTAACTAAGTCTAATGAAATCTACCTAAGTCATTTATATTTTTTTATAATATTTAAGCAACTTTTCCTATACAATTATACAGGAACTAATTTAATTCAGTTCGACTCTGTTTGTGAGTAATATAACACAATATATTCCATTGTAACACAGTTTTCCGGTATATAAAAAATGACACTAAAGACTTATTAGATGTTTTTAGAAATTTATGAGCTCATCGACTGATGACGTCTTCTTCAAAGCGTTGTACTCATTACTAATTAATTTGTGTTTAAAAATAAAAATGTATTTTGTTACAGCAAATTGATTGCTTTATAAACATAGAATTGCATAACAACTTAATGGAATGATAATAATTTCTATCCGACTGATGCAATGAGTCGATCCATAGTAAAGAAGTTTTAATGAGTAGGACCAGCCAAGGCGCCGCTGACAAACGCTACGCTGCGTATGCGTAATATATATGTTAATAGCAAAATAGTAAAGGCCTTTTTGATGTTAGAGTGGCAATGAGCGCTTAACACTTCATTAAAAGCCATTGAGCAAAGTTGTAAACAATTAAAGACAAGCGATGGCACTTAACACATTTCCAATGTTCATTGACCGGCAAATGAAATAAAAATTGCAACAGCTACTTCAGCGCGAATGCTTCATTAAACAGCAACAGCAACAGAAACAGCAAACACAAAAGTGATAGCAACAACAACAACAACAACAATGCGTACAACAAGAGCAATAGACAAAGTTCCCAGGCCACAAATTACACTTGGCTTGGCACAGAACAAAATGGCGTAAAAATTGCAGCTGCTTTTGCCACGAGGCGAAAATATTATTGAATGTGCGTTTGTGTGTGTTTGTGTGTTTGTGTGTTTTTGTGTGTCTTTAGTGCTTGCCTCGTGCCGGCTGCCTGCTGTATTTTTTATGATGCTTGAAAATAAATAAACACTCAATACCAAATGCCAAAGAGCAGACAGAGCAACTTACAACAGCCACAGACAGCAGACAGAAGACAGCAGACAGCAGACTGTAGACAGTCGACAGTCGACAGCAGCAGTCGGCAGCAGAAGAAGCGCACATTCAATAAATCTTCAGGCTGTGAATAGTCACTTGAGACGAAATGCAGCAGTTTGGGGTAAAGCGGAGCCATTCAGCATTCAGCATTCAGAGAGTTCAGAGTTCTGGGGAGCAGAAACGATTTGAGCGGCTTTCAGTCTCATGCCATAATGGTAATAATCATGAGCACAACCCAATAACGATGTTGAGTGTGTGTGAAAAAGCGCAGCTTGCACGTACCACGAACCGGCTCGCTAAGGGGGGGCAGAGTGTGTCGTGGTATATGGACAGTAGGTCCTTAATAACCTCCCATATTCGGCAGCACAACACATAACTCAGAGTCGGAGTTGAAGCCAGGAGCAAGGTCAACGGTGGCGCGATTTGGACTTGAAAACCACGCCACAAAATACTACAAAACAAAGAAGAAGCCCAAAAAGTGTGCAGCAAAGTGGCGGAAGTTGTGAAACAACGTAAATCAAACAGGGTTGGTAGGAGAGAAGGGGGCTGCAAATATTCAATCTATAATGGCATTTGCACGACTGCAAACAGGATATGTAATATCCTTTTTGGGGGCTTTTGGCCTGCCTGTTATTTGTAAACTGTAAACCAGCCAGCCCAGCTCAGCCCTTTTGCCTATGGGCCAACTTATTTTCAAATAAATATAGCGCTGCCCTTTTTACCAGGCACCATAAATCTCCACAATTTCCATTGACTGCTGTGGCACGGGTCACCCGAAGCACCCAGCCGCTAGTTGGCTTAGTTCGATCTGTTCATGCATTTTGTATTACAATTTATGCACATTGTTCTTAGCTCTTTCCTGCCTTATATACTACTACTTTTTAGGCTCAAGGGTTGCTGATTTTCTACCCTACAGAATATGCAAAAACGCTTTTCAAATGTGAAGCTGTTCAGATAGACAAGGCGAGATCTAAAATTATTCCATACAAAACTTAACTTATTTTAAGTAAGCCAACAAAAGGCAGGCCGGAGTCTGCCTGCCGCAAATTAATCTTTGTCATTCATTTCAAAATGTTAGAAGTAAAACAACACCCATATTTAGTAAATCTGTTATGAATAAAAAAACAAATTGTTCATAATACAGACTAAAATTTGAACTGCTTACAGAAGAGGAAGAATGTGTTCCAGGCAGATGGATTTTGGCTATTAAAGTTGATCAAAAATATAAGTAATAAAATGACTCGGACAAATCTTCTTTAATGCGTTCCAAAAAACCAAATTGTTATACTCTTTAGAAGAGTTTTTCAAGCTCTTACGTATTATCAATTTTAGAATTCTTTATTATTGTGCATTTTTATTCAAAAAAGATATTTTCGCTTGTTGTTTATATATTATTTTCTTCCATGTTTTTGAACTGATTACGACTACATTTTTAGCGGTGATTAAAATTATGACAAGTTATTTTCATAATCAAATTTAAATTCAAATCAATATTTTCAAATGTATTTTGATTGCCTGAGGGCAATCTCACAAATTTGACAATTTGAACTGAACTTTAATTCGGCAGACGGCAAAAGTTGCCAACTCAGCGCTGATGCAGCACAAAATTGAGCCTCTTTTTACTCCACTCTCTTTCCCTCCCTCTCTATGTCTCTCTATGGCTGTAAGTGCGACACTTGCCACATCCCATTCGGTCTGCCTGTCTGAGTTGCCAGAGTTGCTCTATCTGCTCGTCTGTCACACAGTGTGTCACATAATATGGACAATCACTAACCACGCAAGTGTCAAACAAACAAAACGAGTGCAAAGCATCCGTAACCCGCACATGGTCACCCTACTCGCCCAGACTCAGCCCCAACTAAATAGCAAAAATTTGCAGGCAAATCCTATTTTCGCATAAGGGGTGCACTTGCTCATAAATAGAGAAAGGGAGGGAGCCGGTCGGGGAGTGACAGATTCAGGCAGAACGAATCACACTCGAGTGCTGCGGGCGGTTCGATATTTTTTCCACAAGATTCATGTACGTGTGTGTGTGTGTATGTGTGTGTGTGGTTGTGGGAGTCAGAATTGGAGCAAGTGGAGAGAGAGTGCTGCCAGAATCTAGTTGTTGCACACATCAATCTTTGCAGATACGAATCTTTTCATTTTCTTATTTCCGCTGTGTTGAGCAACTGAGCTGGAACTTTTGAACGAAAAACTATATTTTTTTTAGTTCCCGTTAAAAGACTGACTCGATTGGCCATGATGCCGCATTCTAATATTAAATGCAGATAGAGAACTAGCGACCTGAAATCTCGGTCAGCAAAATAAGCATTATGTTTAAGGCTGCAATAATGGTCAAAATTATAAAATCGAAAAATTAATATATAGTCAATTAAATAACTCTTATCAAAGTATCGGAAAAATCTAGAAATGCGCTTATAACAATAGCTGCATCATAACAGCTTAAAGTGTTTTTAAATTTGTTCACCAACATCATCATTGGCATTTAGAATATAATATTTTTTAAAATATTACGCTTTCTTCGATTTCATAAAATTGAGTGTTGTCAGGAAAATGTGAATTCATAGACAGGAAAAGAGGACACTGCAACTGTCGCACTTGTGCGTAAGCGTGATTTGATGGTTGGTTCCACGATCTGTGGGAAAGTAAGTTCCTTTCCTTTTTTATACTGTCTTTGTAAAGCATATAATAATTCGAAATACGTTGAGAACGAATATCAGATAAATTAAAATGAAAGTTCGTAATATAAGTTAAATACAAATTCTCTTGAACTTGATAATTTACGTTTTTTTATTAAGTTTTACTAGTGAGTTTAAGTTATACTAAAATTAAAGCTTATAAGGAATATACACAGCTGTTTAGACAAAATCTCAAAAAAATAATTTTTAATTTAAAAATTATAATTTCCATCCTTTTACAACGATTTTTTTACGAGCTATCTTTCTTAATGAAAAAAACTAATATTGCTAATTTTATTTTTCAATTGATTGATTCGACTAATTTTATACAATTTCGCATTTTTTGCTCTAAATTAATTGAAAACTACACTTTAAAGGAAAATTGTAAAAAGAAAAGTAACAAAATTATGAAAAATGTTGCTCAGAAATGTCTATAAGATATTTTGCTATTGGCAGCCACATGCTGCTCAGATATACATTATAGATTAATAATAAAACCAATTAAGGATTTTTCACACTTCAAAATTTAGATTATTTCTATTTTGTACTATTATTATTTTGTTTAAAGTGCAAATACTAACTCGTTAGAGCAACACAAAGGTTTGTGTTTCGGTGTGTGTGTGAGTGTGTGTGTGTAATGCACAAAAATTCAAGTCATGCACGACGAAAAGTAAGTGGATGCGTTCTTATCACCGCATACAAATGTTTTATCTCACTCGACGCGTGTGCAGAGCATCGTAGCCTGTGGCTGGCTCTATTCCTCTCTTTCCTACCTTTTCTGTTCGTCTGGTATCCTGCAATGCAAGGGCAGGAGCGGACTCATTCATTGGCCTCAGCGCCCCTAAAAATTAAATTAATTAATGCACAGAGCAATAAGTAAGGGCTTTACATAATCAAATGAAGACTTCAAAGTATTTGTGATTCTACGCTTCTTCCCCGACTTACTGGATCATCAATACAACTTTCAATAAATGATGCTTAAAATGTGATGAAAGCCATTTGGTTTGGGAGAGGAAAGTTAGTAAATTATATTGTGAAAATGTATTTTGCAGGCAAAGAGAAATGTGTATCGCACTGAGAAATATATAATGAACCCAGTAAGCACTTTATCGGCATCAGCTAACTGTCCGTCAGCTCGTAAATTCTGCAGCTTAGGCTTAGGTTTAGATGAAGAGAAAAGCCTATAATTGAAATTAATATATTCATTTTATGCACGTTTCAAATCCGCTCCCGGTTGGATTGGTTGGCTGCCTTTCTGTTATGTTTTGCCAATTGTCGGAAGTGCCAGCGGCTCTTGTATATAAGTCTCACAGACACACACACACATACCGTGTGTTCATGGATGTATATGTATCACACACACACTGGCCCACATATTTTGAATAGCATACATGCACACAGCCAGTCAGACACTTTCTTTTGCTACTTGAGCTTCAGCTTCAGCTTCAGCTCGCCTGCCTGGCTCCCCGTCCGTCTGATCCATCAGCGCTGTCTGCTTAGTTACTTATGCATGGCATATAACCTTAAACATAATTTTGTTTGCGCTTCTGCTGTTTTGTCTCATTGCTTTGCATGCAATTCTACTTTGCGGGCGGCTGCCTGCCCCTCTCAACTACCCTTCACACACTTTATACCAATTTCATTCCCTCAGCTCTTATCTTTGCTGTGCTTTTTTCTAACGTCTAATTTTATCTATTTGACTCGTGCCACGCTCTTTAATTCCAAAACAGAAGCGGTTAAGGGCGGATATGAATGTAGAAACATTTAAAAAAAAAACATTGAAAAACTTCAGCAAACAATTTGACGTTATCAGAGACCTGTAAAAATAATAGGAAAATACCTTTGTAAGCGATTTTTTATTTATATACATCCAGGTATGTTCTCTTTTTTTAAAGCTTAATATTATCTGTTAATTGCAGCAAAATACCTATCACAGAGTTTTAGTCTCATCAGACGACGGGGGCTTCACAAAAACAATATTCTCAGAACGCAACTTTTTTAAACGCTGTTCGATTTCGTGAAACGTTTTATCCATTGAAATGTCGCGACTTGCAATGCGAACATATTTGAGGGCATATAGCAGATCTGACATGGGCAGATCATTTTCTTTGATGAACAGCATCGCCTTTTCCGTCTCGATATCTGAGTATGTCTGAGATGATTTTTATTAAATTTTAGTTCAACATTTGTACAAAACCATTTCAAACCTCTTCAACCTCTGGCTGATAAGAATACGACTCGTCGTCAGACATATTTCCAATTTTTTCTCTATATTGGTTTCGTTCTACTGATATTAACTAGTTATTTTCACGAGCTGGGCCTGCTTTGTAAACACAAATCTCCAGTGCGGTCAACATGACAAATCAACCTTAGCCAACTTAAGTCGAACCCAACAAAACCAAACTTATTCAGACCAACCCAAACCTAATCGAACGAAATCAAAGTGAGCCGCATGTAGCATTTGTAGTTTATTCGGTTAACCGCTTTCATAGAGGATTTAAGCCATTTCCAGCATACTTAAAATGGCAAAAATCTAAATATCTGCTCAAATTTTGACATATATGACAATATATGCAGAGGTTCACATCGTGTATAAATAAGATAACGATATTCTGTAGGAATCAAACTTGTTTGCTGTATTTGTATTTAGAGAACTTACTGTAGGAATTAGCACATTTTTGTAATTTTGTGCCACTAGTGATTTTAAATGAATATTTCATAGTCGGTACTCTTGACTGTAATAATCAGAGTAACAGTATACATATAGCTTATTATTTATTGATACGCCAGTTAATTTACCAATCTTATATCCATTGAAGACATATTCACTCAAACGCCTGCTGTTGTATGTAAAATATATTTCGCACACTTTTGTGTACTTTTATGTTTTTCATCATATTGCGCAACTCATTTTATTGAATGTTCTATTTTGCTGTTATTTCTACATATATATATATATATATATATATATGTGTGTATATATATATATATATATATATGTGTATATATATATATATATATATATGTGTGTATATATATATATATTTATTTCTTACATGTGCTATGTGCTGTGTGGCTGTGTGGATGCCACCATTTATCCATTAATTTGCACACATAAAGTTGCCACAACATACGCGCACTCACGAAACCGCAATTGCCATCTCTGTCGTTCGCAGTGAGTATATGGAATTGCTGAAAGGTAAACAATTTTAATTTATTTGCCCAATAATAAACCCATCACATATCAGTGGATGAGACCAGCACATTCGCACATAAGCAGCACAGCCACAAACGCGGCAATGCCTATTGAAATATACAAATACAAATCGTATATATTAACACATCCATGTGAGCTGGGTGTATGTGTGTGTGTGTGTGTGTACAATAATAGCGAGTAAATTAAAGCGCAATTCTTATGATGGAGTAGGGGTAAATATAAATATGTGTGTATCTGTCTGAAAAGCGCTATTTAAGTTTATATGACATCAGCATAAACCATAACTAATAGTTTTGAATATTTTTTTGGAAAATACGACTTGTTAGAGATTTATGGCTGGCAGAAGCGAAAAGGAAACAATGACAAATTAAAGCTCAAAAGTCTGGTTTTGCTGCCTCTGATTGTTGGCAGTGTATGCCACATATATGCAGTTCTTTAAGACATTATTTGTCCTGTCCCATAAATTGAACGTACACAAATTGAATGCCAAATGAAAATATTCTGCCTGTTAACTTTGCAGCGGCTAATTTTCTTGAGAAATCAAGTGCATCAAGTTGCACAAAACACAGCAACCTTAACTAGCGGACTTAACATGATTTTCTACTTGACGTTTGTGGCAGCTGTATTCTTCGCAGCTGATTGCAATTTTTAATTGTCAAACCCAGTCGAGTGACAAATGAAGGAAACTCTTTCGGAGGCGAGCGAGGAGCACCTTTAATGACAACTGATATTTTATTTAACACTTGCAACAGCTGAGAAACGCGTACGAATTGTATTTCCCGAAATGCTGAAAAATTTATAAGAGAATCGAAAGCGAATGCCGGTTGCAGAAGCTGGACAGAGCAAAATAATACAGGAGCTGGAACAGAAACAGGAGTAGCAGCAGGAAGCGAGTCGCTCACAGGTCGCACTTGAATGAAATACATCCGATTGTCATTTCAGGAAATACAGCTCAGGGAATGTCCAAATCTAAAATGCAAATGAAGTCGTCTCGCAATTTTATTTTGAGCTTCAACTGCTGCCTTTCGGGGCGGGCACACGCTGCATTTAATTAGACATTAACATGAAATGTTTTTAACGCTTTCCTGCGGTTAAGTGAAAGTTAAGCTTAAGAGCTTAAGCCGGGGCTAAGTTTAATGTACCAGCCACGACGAGGAGGAGGATGAGATCGAGGATTAGGAAAGCACAAGCACAACAACACGCCCAATTTGCATTTGCATTTTAGGGTAGTTGATAAAATTGACTAGACTCCAATTGTATTTTGTGGCCACCACCATCGCCGACTTCCCAACTTCCCCTATTTGCTTTCCCCCTCTGTGTTGCAAGTAAACAATTTATTGTTCCAAACGGATTCGTCGTGGCAAAATTCGATTACTGGTAATTGCCTATTGCCAGAGTGGCAGACAAAAGCGCAGCTTAATTGAATTAAAAGCGTTTCAAAGCTGATAATCTCCGCACTCCTTTCAATGATTAACGTTTTAAAGTGAATAGTGATTAATTATTTTACTTGGGTTTAGGTTAGAGCGGTTAGAAAGTATTTATTTAGAGGTTAGAGTAAGTATTTATTTATTTAATAGCCAAACACAGCAATCGACACAGGAAGGAATAAAAATATATCAAATTAAATATAATAAACATATAATAAAATTATATATTATATTTATTTAAAATATAATAAAGAAAATTTAAAAAAAAAAAAAAAAATTGTGGTTCTATACAAATTGGTCTTATTCCCATACAGCAAAGATTGCCCAAATTTTGAAATTTAAGTGTCCGAATTGTAATTTTTCAAAACATTTCGGTTTAATTATTAATTTTATTTTATTATCATTATTTCGTTTTTCATTTTAATTAAATTATGCACTTGTAATTTTAATCTTTAACTTTAAATCATTTCACATATTTATTTTGAAGATTATTTTTATAAATTTATTACTGGCTTTAGTCCATATTAAATAAATATTATAAATAAGTATGCAAATAATAAAAATGTTGCACATACCAGGATAAGCTTATTGTTGTAAAACTGCGTTTTACTTTCAGTATTCCATTATCAAATATCAGTCAGCCTTTCTCTACTAACAAACTTTGCAAATCAAATGAACTTTGTGGAAAGAATAATGTTGAATTGCCTCAATACTTAACTAGCACTCGAAAATAAATAAATGGAGTCGGGCAAGGAAAATAGATAAGAACACTTTTCTAACTAGAGATATTTAGAATTTGTGTGCAGGTTGGGAAATGGATATGAATGTGAGATTTCCAAGCAATGGGCAATCAAAGTGGAGGCAACTAAAACTTTCCAAGCTGTTGGCACTTTTCTTGTGCTTTTTGTTGACTTTGATGCCAAATGAGTTTTGTTTTTTCAGCACACAGCTCAGTGAGCTCTGATTGAAATAGTTATTTGTGAAATAAAATTACATTTCTCTAATAAAAACTAAATTTATTTGCATTTATCATTAGTATTGCAGATATCATTTTAATAAGTGAAGACTAACAATGGGCGAAGTGAGCTGCAGCGCCAAATATCTACAGTTCTACAAAAAGATCGAAAATGGTAAACAATATAGTTACACGATTTTTCGAATCCGACAATCTGACGGTCCACTCGGCAGCGATTATCGCCAATACCTGGTCAATTGAAAGGTGTCCATTATTATAAGACTGTAGCTAAATATTGGAGTTGTCACGCGATGTTGTCGGAACACATTTTCGTGGAATTATAAATAGCAGATAAGTTTTCCTCGTTGTGTAAACTAACACGATATCAATGATTTGATTATTATTAAAAAAAAATTATTAAAAAAATTAAAAAAAAAATAAAAAACATGTATATTCATTAATTTCAATAAAAATGTATTTGAATGTGAGATGGTAGAAATTGTGTGTTTAAATCTAGCTTGCGCTTCAAGGCATTTCTTATAGATTAACATACATCTCAAATTTGAGGAAACTGGTACTGCCGATAATTCAGTAATTCTGTAATTTTGTCTTTTCCTTAGTGGAAAATCAGTATTGATCACTAAACCATTGTCTGAGTTTATTTGTATTACAATTAACAACTCCAAGGACATACGATCGCCGTGCTGGTTGACAAGGACACTGCGCAGTAAGTCGCATTCAATTTGGCAACAAACAGCTAAAGTTTTCTACGCTGGACAATAAAATGAGCGGAAAAGTCTTTGCAGCACAAAAGGAGGCAACGAAAAGATGCGGTGGCAACTGCAGACATTTCTTAGTGGCAAGGCAACTGCGGGCGAGGAACACTGCAACGCGCAAACATAAAAGCAAAAGTTGACAAAACTTACAACGAATTCCACAAGTAAAAGGTGTGATAGTCCCAAATATGCAGGAGACGAAGCATCTGGGCCATTGTTTTGTAATGGAAAAACATTGTTTAGCATGCCACATAGACGGTGGAGGAAGGGGCTGGCGATGACGAGAGGCAGATGGTGCACCTGGTTGAATTTGTTGCATGTGGCTCGCCTCCCTCTGGGATATTATGCATAATGGTTTTTGGTATATTGACATTTATGGCATAGGACTACTTGTGCGCTGCTGATGCTATGGCGCTGAGTGCGGCTTCTGTGTGCCCAAGTTTATCGTGGGCAAAGTTAAAGTAGAGTTGCTTGTTTGCGGCTACTTAGGTGAGAAATATTTAGTGCACAGCAAAAGTTAAAAGCCATGCAATTGAGATAGATACGGGGAATCCAGGATATGAATGCGCTTCTCACTTTATCGAGAAGTATTCGCGATAAAAATTCAGCTAAACGTCTATCGGATGAAATCGAGAGGCGAAATGAAAGTTGAACAAATTTTCAAGTAATGCTTCGAAATTCACCTGAGCTGTAAGCAGGATTGGACGTTATTAGGTGAAATCCATCCCACTAAATGGTATATCAATGGAGTTGTGTGCCCTGAAATACCAGTTTAACTGGTGTATGTTATGCGCAATTGGGAGGTGTTTAACGTTAACGTAAATAATTTGTATTCAATGGCAACTTATTCTAAATATAAATTTGGTTTTGAAGTTTTTTGTTTAGGCTATGGCTGTTAGAAGTGGACATGACAATTTACAGCAAAATATAAACTTTATATACATAAAACAGAAACCAATTTTGTATGATGATTTTATGTAAGATGCTCGGTACAGTTTATAGTTTTGTAATGTAATTTTAAGCGCTAACTCATATATTCAATCTAATTGTAATTTAAGCATTTAACCCAATTGGTGTCGTACCACCAATGACTAATTTTAGTGGCAGCCATTTTAGATGCCAATTACGCTTGAGCCACATAAATCGCGCACATAACATTTAACAGCTCAATGTGCTCACACAGCAACATAAATAAACCAACAAACAACGACAACAACAGCAACAGCAATTTATTTGTAATGATGACATATATGTAGATAGATAGATAGATATACATACTTACATACATACGTATACATACGAGTGCAGCTGCTAACTGAAATCGCTTGGCAAAGTCCATTGCACTATCATTAAATATTTATTCAATTTAAATTTGCCAATTAACTTGGGGACCGAGCAGGGCATAGAGTCCTGTTCCCACATTGTAAATGTGACAATTTTTCAAAAAGTAAACTAAACGCTGACAACGTTTAGAGAGAGTCTCCCTTTTGCCCTTTTGCAATTTGTGGGAAGAGAAGTCGTTCGTTCGTTTGGCGACATAAAAAGCATTTTGAATAATAAATGCATAATTCGTATATACAAAAGCGCGTGCCATAAATATTCTATGATAAATTATAGAAAAGCTATTAGGCCAAACAAACGATGGTGCGCCCGAGTCCAGACTACACTGGACTGCCGAGTCCTGCGTCATGTGTCCTGTGGACTGTGGACTGTGTCCTGCGTGCTGGCTCCTTGCCATTACCAATCACCACCCACAATTTAATGGCAAAACTGCGTTTGACATTTTTAAAATGAGGTTACGTCGAACCAAAACAGTTAGGCATGTGCCCATGTGTGTGTGTGTGTGTATAAAAGTATGCTTGTGTGGAGGGAGAAGTGTGTCTTTCAGTGCTCTTATTTATGTAAATTTCGGTCAATTACTTTGAAAATATTTACGTTAAATAGAGCATTTTAAATATTAAATAGATGAAAAGTGCTGGGCAAGCTTGCATGAGCTCCTGTACTTCACTTCACTCTTAGACAGCTGCGAGTTGGAATTGGAGACAGACATCGCATTGCCCCAAGCTGTGCACGTAGTTTGAAAAGAACTGCAACCTACAAGTCACAGCTTTGCATTTAACTCAAATGTAAATACGAAACCGGAAACGGAAGCATCAGCACTCAGTACAATGCCATTGAATGCCATTTGCTAAACAGCGAGAAGCAACCAAGAAATAAAAAAAACAGCCAGAAACCCGACGTTTTTCTACTCTTGCCGAAAATAAGAGATTTTACTAGCGAAAGTTGAATT
Organism: Drosophila fungiperda; assembly: GCA_035042345.1. Taxonomy (NCBI): domain Eukaryota; kingdom Metazoa; phylum Arthropoda; class Insecta; order Diptera; family Drosophilidae; genus Drosophila; species Drosophila fungiperda. The sequence goes on from JAWNLM010000021.1 coordinate 5,363,087, forward strand.
TGATATGCATTTATACATATGTCATACATATCCACACATATATTCACTGCAACCCTTGTCCATGTTGAGTTTTCCAAAACCTTTTCCAAGAATCTTCTTATTTAAAATTCATGAAAATCTGTTATTCTTTTATTATATCTTGTTACGTCTTTGTATATTTATGCAGCCCTTAAAGCTAATAATTGACATTTTTTGGCGATAAAGTAATTAAAGAAATACAAAACAAAAAAACAATTGGTAAATTTTAAAAGTGGCCAAACGAAATTACTCATTTTTGTCAGCATTTTTATTGTTTTTTTTTTTAGTCAGAGTGGATGCACTTTAAAATGTAGTCACAAAAATGTAAATATTCATTTTTAGATAAATGTATAAATATTATTTTCATAACTGCGATAATTATCGATTCTATATAAGTGTAAAATTATATCAGAATCACCATAATGTGAATTGGTTTAAAAAACCTTTTTCAGCAATTCAAGGAAATAAGTTTTGAATATATGAAAATGTACTTAACAGTACACAAGAGATCATATTTTAATTAAGCGTCTTTCAAAACTCATAAATGAAATAAAATTAGTTTTCTCTTATGAGTGTTTATACTGATTCACTAAGTAATTATACCCTTGTCCTGTAGAGTGCTGCTTCAATCGAATCAGCGTCGGTTGTCAAATTGCAAACTGTTCAACATGTGGGAGTCTGTTTGTCTCTTGCTCAGCAGTAAAATTAAATATTCTTGTCAAATGCAGTAGTCAGTGAGTCAGTTGCAAATGCTGGCTCAAAAATTGCAAATATTTGCACCGTATTTCATAGATTTTAGGCTTTTAAATAATAAAACACAATGGCACTACAGCAACAGTAGCAGCAGCAGCAGCAGCAAGAACAAGTAAAACCTAAAAACTAAAACAGATATACTAAACTGAAGTATAGGCAACGCAGAGTATAAGCAGGACGAGGACGAGGATGTGGATGTGGATGTGGATATGGATGTGGATGTAGAGGAGAATGTCGACTCCTATTTCGACAGCTTCCCGTGCAAAGTGTCTTTTTTGGTCGCAAAGTGCTCTCCAGCTAGATACTGTATGTGTGTGTGTGTGTGTATATAAGATGGGTGCTCTATAAAACATTTGCTTTTGAAGTACGTACTTAAATTGCATTCGAGCTGAGCAGCAGTCGTCGTCAAGTAATTTAAGTACATCGTACAAGATCTGTACAACTGTTCTACGGCCTTCTGTTGTGGGTGAGTTCAGTTGAGATGAGTTGTTAAATAAGTTGGCAAGACGTGTGAATGAGTTTTTAAATATGTGTCGAATTCTGGCTAAAAGGCTGAGTGGTGCAGCTTCAGATTATAATAGCCGAGACAAATGTTGGCAAATTCACAAGCTGTGTGTCCCCAGCTCGATGTGAAAAGTAATGGGATATTTAATGCAAACAATTATGAACAAATTTAAGTAACACAAGTCAACTTCCATTCAAATGGAAATTCTCAATGAACTAGTTACAATAAATATAGCAATGATAAGCCATTTTATTCTATTTTTGTCATGTTGACTCCTGCACTTTGTTATTCAACTAGAACAATATTCCTTTCAATGAATATAATTCATATGTTATTTACTGTACTATATTATATTATATTGTTCTCCGCCAAAACCACCCATCAAGATATTTCCATTCTGTGGTAGTCTACCAGTCCATTAGCTTTATTGCGTAGATGGCCTATAAACTATATGCGAGATATATTTCTATGGCTCACGTTAAAATGACATTAACATAATACAATGAAATAAGCTCGCCATGTGCCACTTTTTGATAAACGGCATTAGATATTTTCGATAGGCCCAAATAAAAGCAATTAGCAGAGCCTGCCACGCCTCGCCTCGCCTTTTCCTTGCCCCACCTCGTGCAGTTGGAGTTACTCTTGGCTGCATTAAGTTCCACATTGAGCAATAAAAACTAAAATGGGCACTAAAGCAAGAAAGGGCAGGTTCATTTAATTAAATAAGCGGACAAAATATAAAACTAAATGTCTTGTTCATTAAAATTAACCAAGCAAAAAAAAAGATAAAAAGTAGTATACAAATGGAGTTCGCAGTTGGAAAACCCTTTGGCCAATTTATTGAATAAATGAGGTTTTATGGGGATGCTGCTAAAATGTGAATACTGCCAAAAACACAGGCCAAGCCCCAATTAGCCTCGGCTCAAAGCAAACCAAAATAAAAAACATTTCTACAGGCTTCTGAGGAAAAGCTTTAACAATTTTTCGCATTACTTCCGGTAAATTAATGTCGATTGTGGTGGACGGCGTCAGAGCGTCGCCAACTTGACTGGACCCCTACCCAAATCATATTTGCCTGGATATTAACAATGGGAAAGTTTTTAAAAATTATCAAAAGAAATTGAGAAGATTAAAGGCAAAGATATAATGGTATGCAGTTTTTCATACAATAATGGAAAATATCCACAATTGAATAAATTATATTATATATATTTAAAATCATTTGGCCCATAGTCTGTGTAAAGAGAGAAAAAATTTTTGGAACTTAAATAAATTATCACATACCTTAATAAAATAAATAATATAATTGTGTTATTAATTATTTAAAAATATACCACGTTGGATTTGAATTTTAATTTTCTTCTATGAACTGCTTAAATTATAAGCTTCAGTTTTGAAATTCACAATATGTCTGCCTTAGATTAATAATCTTGGATTAAGTTAGGATTTATTTACCTATTGAATAATTTTAAGCAGTACAATTATGAAATGTTCCCACAGTTCGATAAACGGACACCGTGCATTTTACATAAATTTTATTTTAGCTACAAGTATTATGATTTTCTCTTATGTTTCTTTTATTTTGATTCTTCATTATAGCCTTGCAAAGGGTATATTAATTGTTGGTGCAGTTTGTAGCACATCGAATGAGAAGACTCTGACTCTATAAAGAATTTAGAATACAAAATTTATAATTTATGCCGAAATCATTAGCCGTTTATATAACCATTCAGGACAATTCGTTTGTCAGTTTGTGAATCTGGTCTTTTTTTTTAACTAGTTGCTCAGTTTCTTAATGCAGAGAGCAAATATTTGAGACATTTATAATTTGCCAGAGTATGTCATCTTCGGTGTGCCAAAAATTTAATGTTCTTTTTTGATTTTGTATATATTTCGATTGCGACGGCAACGCCGACTGTCATGTTGCGTGTCCTTTGGCCAAAGTGTTGTTGAATTAAAATTCATGGCATTGTGTTAAACTGGCGCTGAAAAACGCGCCCGAAACTGCGAGGGGACTGGCCAAAACCCGCACCTACACCCAGAGCCACAGTTTGACCCCAACTCGGTCCGGTTTGCAAGTCGAACTGCCTCAACTGGGCGTCTCCTTCAGTGGTGTCCAGATCGTCGTGCACATAATTTCTGTTGTTTATAGTCGACTATAAAGAATGAGGTCAGTGCGTCGCAGTCGACATGTCGACCATGTCTAGCAGCAACTCTTGCCTTAATTAAAGTCATTAAATGGCACCGTGAGGTGAGTTTTGTGTTGGTTATTTTTATATGTGTGCATGACTGCAAAATCAAATTAAAGTACTACAAGGCAGCTAATGAGCCCATGGATTTAAATGGCTGACTTGGACCACAAAAAATAGCCAAACAAAATAGCTTAAAAGTTGTGGATATTATTAGCATTACTTTAAGTTAGAAACTCTTGTTCACTTTGCTCACGGCTGCTTTTAATGGGCTTTAAGTGCTGCAAGAATTGGCCAGCCTAATCGGCTCATAAACAATTACTTAACAATGTAACACAATTTTCAACTTAATTGTGCACAATTGCAAAAAGTTCAAAGGTTAAGTGACTGCAACACTGTAAGCAAAACCGGAAAAGACAGAAATTCAGAAAGAACACAACAACGTGTGAGAAAGTGAGAGAGAGACTGCGAAAGGGAGAGAAAGACAGAGACTGAAACTGAGAATGAGCCTTAACATCGAGCGTGGAGTTCAAATAATATCAATTAACTGCAAGTTACGTGCTTCGGCTAATTATCTCGCTTAATAAAGCGCCTAATGAGTGGAAGCAGCTGCCAACGCCCATCTGCCAAAATACAACAACAGCAGCGAAGGCAGCAAAAGACAGATATCTCCCTTTCTCTCTCTCTCTCTCTTTCTCTCTCTGTCCATCGCTATCTCTTTCTCAATATTTTTCTGCTTTAGTACAAGTGTTATTCCGCTGTGGTTTTTAATAACTGATGTTTTTATTCCTTGCCCATCTTTCCCTTTTCTCGTTTTTTCCATATACTCTTTTTGGACTAGCCGTAAAAATAATTAAGTTTAAATCGCTTGACGGCTTATGAAATTTAATTGTTATGTCTTCACCGACTTTGCTGGCTATAAAAGGCGGGGGCGTGGCATCGCAGCTTTAATTTGCCCGCCTGCGAATTATGCTTTTGCATAAGTACATTCGAATTTGCTGGTCGGAATGAATTTCAGCATGCTAAACTAAGCAAATTCTTACACATTTTAAGCAAGAAACAATATTATGTGTGACTGCACATAACGTTCAGTGGATAAAGGCCAAAGTTTATTTGTAGCATGTGTGTGCATGTATGTGTGGGTGTGGGTGTTCGTGTGCGTGAATGGGTGTGTGCGTGTCAGTGTGTGTGTGTGTGTATGTGTGACGTTTGAGCTCATTAAGAAAATTCGTGCGGTGGCTTTGGCAACTATTTCTCCGCTACGGGGGATAAAAATTTCAGTGCTGTAGGCACTGATTAAAAAGGGATTGTTTTTCATCAAAAACGAATAAGCTAAAAATAAGATAGTTTTGATGTGAAGATTTGTGAAGTATTTATATTATTGTTTTAAATTATTGTTCATGTGTTTCTCAATTCAATAATTTGTAGTTGTTTTGTAAATTTAATGTTTAAATATGTTTTAATTTTCGAACTGCATGTGTCCTTGGGTAAAATGTGATTTTAAATTGTGCAATTTAGCTCAGCAGAAGCTTAATTCTGTCATTTATTAAATTGTGTGTCTAAAAAGTAATTCCCTGTAGTTAGTCTTAAGTCTTTTGTATTTTCATCTTGATTGTGTTGTATATAAAATATACAGTAGAATATTTCTATTTGTTGTTCTGTGGTTCGAGTTCCCCCTTTTTGGTTAATTAGCCCGTCCATGCTCATCTCTTCAGCAGTAGTTGCATGAGTTCAAAGTGTTGCGTTGGCCAAACAAAACGCAAGCGAGCTTTGCATAATTATGCACAAAATACATACATACACTTTTATATATGTGTGTAGATACGCTCATACGTGGGGCATATAAATGTTTGTTGTGCATACACACAGCGGCAAAGAGGAACAAATTTGCCGCAGGTTAAGTGCTGGTTAAATATTAAATAATTTTACCAAAAATGAATCATTATTCGTATTTTAGCTCAAAAGCTCACCAAAATAAATATTGGGCATTTGCTGAGTATATAAGAAAATGATTTTATTTGATTTAACTCTTTGCATTTAAGAGAAGATTAGATACGAAAAGCCGTTTTCACAAATTTATTGTTGATAATAATTAATTCATTCGAAGTTAAATGAAGTTAAGTCGAAGAATTTGTACAACAGTACCATAAGAAATATCTAACCCCATCATTTCACCACAAGTGCACCCACAACTCAATGGCGAATCCTGGTGACATTGAAAAGGAGTTGATATAAAGGTGTCAGGATCCAAATGCATCTACTCACTAAGGTACTCCGTACGTATTTGGACCTGTAAAAGTGTAGGTAAGCCACATGTTACATATTTCTTTGCCAATCAACAGCATTGGGCGCATTTTAATGGCACTCAAGCGGATATGGTGCAGCTCGTGTCCTTGCTACCCACATAGCGCATAGCGAATGTTGCAAGCCGCAAATGTACGCAAAATGTAAAAGAAACAAAATAGAAACCCTCAAACCCAACCACAACATCAGCAAGTTGTTAAAGAAAACAAAAACAAAGCACAACAACTGCAAAAATTGCATGCAGCATCAGAGAACAACAAACATCCAAACAAAACACACAGCTAAAACTACAACACACACACACACACACAGAGACACACACAACAAGAACAAGCACAACACAAACACCCACAAGAACATGCATCTACACAATGACATCTTCTCAGCATTGAAGTGTATAAGCCGCAGGCTATTTGTCATTTCACTCAACGATGTTGCACGCCCCAAACAAACAGTAAAACAACGACAAAACTTAGCTGGCCAAGCAAACGCCCGGTTCTGGCATTTGGCTCATGCTCGGGCCCAATTTGGATCACCTGGCGTATAAGTAATGCTCAGTCCCAAATGGGAAATTGGGTTAAAACGAAAGTTTCCTCGAAAATGTGTTAAAATATTAACAAAATAATAATTAAAACAACTTTAGACTGCTGCAAATTGTCTCGGCTCAATAATGATCGACAATTGTTATTGAATTTCGAGAGGTGGCAATAGATTTCTTGATTTATTGTCAAACGTGCTCGGTGCAAACGCCACGAATGTAGGCAGGTCGAGCGCTCAAAATTTTAGAGGCAGAATTTACTTGGGACGTCAGAGTCGGAATATATTTTGAGCCAAATACTGTAAGAATTTTAGCAATAGTTGTTAAACCCAGTAAGAATGTTGTAGTCAAGTGAGCTTGACTACGATATATCTGAACCTAGTTATTAAATATATTCTAGTCTATTTTGCAAATTTGACTTTAAAAAGTTTTGCACTTCTGTTTTGAAGTTCTGTATGTCTGCAAATGGGCTCTTTTCTTATGTCCGGCATAAGGGCAATTTTAGGTATCGGGTTCTGCATAATATACACAAAAACATAATTTCTCTCGGATCGATTATCATGCCATCTCTTTCTCACACATGCGTTCGCTTATTAATTACATTTTTGACCATAAATCAGGAGTTTCTTGTCCGATCTTGATGCAAGAAGAAGAATTTGCAGTTAAAATTGTGGCATTGATTGCTATCGGAAATAGATATGTATCGTTAATCGATAAAATAAAGCAAACTATATATATCTAGCACTTTTAGTATCTGAGATCCGAGTGTTCATACAGACGGACGGATAGACAGACAGGCATGGCTATATTGGCGCGGTTGTTGATTTTGATCAAGAATATATATACTTTTTGGGGTTTGGAATTGGGTCCTTCTGTTTGTGAAATATACACGTGGTCCTTCGCGCGACTCGTCAAACATTTTTTAGTGAGAATATTCAATTTAAAAATATATATAAATATTATATTTATTTGCAGTACAATACATTTTTTATTTCGGTATCTTTTTTAGGTCCGCAAATACAAGTATATGTTGCCTAGATGGTGAACTAAATTGGATGAGCCTCCTGTCAATAGATGTTCGCGAATTTCATTAATTTGCAACATTCCTGTCAAGAAATGTCTATTCTGAATGCAATTTGCATTAGTTGGCCCCAAAGGGAGACTCATAAATGAGGCACACAATAGCAAACAGAATCAGAAACGGAAACAGAAATAGAGAATGGGTATGACGATGATGCAGTGCGTCCGTCTGTGTGTCATTCGTATGACAGAGACGCGTTTAAATAAATTTTACAGCCTGCAAACATTTAAGAAACGCATCAGCAGCCGCCATCCGTCAGCCTCAGGATGAGGGTGACAGTTTGGGCCTGTTCAGTACAGTAAATGACAGCGTTGATGGACAGTTTTGTGCAATTGGATTGCATATGGTTAGGCGACGTGCCAATGACAGCCGCAGAGGCAACAACAAATGACTACGGAGAGCAGCGAGAGACGCCACCATTCCAGGGATGAAACAATTCAGATAGCGCATAAAACTCCCTACATAATTATATGCAAATGCACCGCCCCAAAACTTTACTACAATTAAAAGCTAAATGCACTGGACGAAAGCGTCAACTTGCATTTGTCAATTAACCCATTGAGTGCACACGTACCAAAAGTTCCCCCGTGCGATCATATGACTCAGCACATAAAATGAGCTTAAATAAGCTGAGATCCATTGAGGAATGAAAACAATATATCCATCTTTTATAGCTATTGACTTAAATACAAAATAATTACAAAGAGGTAAACTATATAGTTGAAAGTGCGGATTTAGGTTTGGAATTACCTAAATCAAATGGATTCTGCTGGTATTTTTGAGATCATGTAATACACTATTGTTGTAAATTAAATTATTTTAATTGTGCTGAAAATAATTTTTGATTTATACTTTCAAAAATATATATGATTGATAATTAGCGAAAAAATAGCAATTTTTAATAGATATATAAAAAATCTAGTGAGATTGCATTTATTTAGTTGATTTACAAAAGGGTATTATTTTTTAACTAATCAGACCGATTAGCAATGACTAAGAGAAAAATCTCAGATGGGGTTAATTGGAGAAGCGCTGAGAATCAGCACAGCGGCAAAACCGCGAAATATCTAGCCAATTTAGTGTTATTGCAGTCACATAACTCCAGAGATTGTCCTGGACGCTGTCGTCCTTAAACAAAAGGCAATGGCAACGGCAATGGCAACGGCCGCACAATTAGCCCTTGGAAACAGCTCGACAACTAGGGATCTGGTAGCTGGTAGCTGGTAGATGGTAACTGGTAAACGAGGAGCCAACAAATGCGTAATAATATTGTCGACGCACAGGCGAAACGGAAATGTAACTGGGAATTATTTAATTTGCAAACTACAATGATAAAACGTCGTTGGCATTGCTACGGCTTTGTTTTATGTCATTGTTTGAAGTGGCTCCTCCGGCGCGACTGTTACAATTGTCTCTGCAACATAATTGTTATGATAACTACAGCATTGCGAAATGGCTTTGAGCTCGAACGCCCTCTTCCTCCCGATCTCCGTGGAGTCACTTAAGTAAATGTCAGCCATATGAATTCGACTTGCGGTTCAGTGCGTTGCAGACATCTCAAAGGCCGTAAATTGAACCCGTGTCTACCCCGAAACCTCTGAGTGCCTGTCTACCTGACGCATTTATCAGATGCAGACTGCTCCACGAATATGTGACAAAAAAAAAAACAATGCCGTTGCGAAAATAACAAACTTTTGGAGATCTACCCTTTACATTGTCGGCCACACAAAACCCACCAATTCCGTGGATGCTGTTGTCGCCTGACAGTTTCGAAAGCCACACTGACAAGATAATGAAAGTCTACCAGGGCATTGATAGACAGCGGTGTCAAAAACCTATAGATAGTAGATCCGTGAAATTCAAACCAAAATCCACACATATTGACTAAAGAGGCTAAGGGGAAAATATGAAATGAAGAGAAAATACGTAAATAAAGCCTAACAAGAATTCAGGTAATAAAATAATAATTTATATATTTATATTATTAATAAATAAAACTTCAACCTAAATTGATCGAAACAATATTTTTTGCTATCTTTTACTGAAACGCGTGTACATATTTGATCAACATATGCCCCTAACTAAGGCGTTTCCTTAATTCACTTACATTGAAAATGTATGCCCTCATTTTCACATAATTCAAAATACGCATCATAAACCTTATAGGGATGCTCTTCTCTCTCTTTGCGTGCCTTGCAAATGGCTTAACTGGCACTTAATGTGGGCAGCTACTTTGCATATCTATTGACTTGGCAAATAAAACACAAGGCCATTGGCAATGCCATTGACTGGAGGCGAAATTAAAAGCCATTTGCCATAAAACTGACATGCTAATTAATGTTAAAGGAAATTGTAATTGGCAAGAGCGCAGTTCGCAGCAGCAGGTCCTGCAAAACTCGAAACACGAAACACGCAATAACTTTCCACTGGATATGATTACAACTTTTGGCCACAAATTAAACAAAAGCAGTACTCTAAGGCGCACACACTACACACACTTGTAGGCGAGTGTTGTGTGTGCTAAAGTATGTGGGAATGTTTGCTGCAAAGTTCCGTTCTCTGTAGATAGTTTATAATTTAGCGTCGACGTCGACGGCGCCGCGTTAAGCGCACAAATCATTATAGCCATGATTGCGAAAATCGCAGTTTGTGCTTGCTTTTTAAAATGGGCCCAAAACAAAGCAAAACAAAACAATATAAAACCAGGGAAAACGCCCGACGCAAAACGATTCTGTGGGCAGAGAGGGTGAAGGAATAAGGAGAGAAGGAGAGAAGGGCACCAACTCAAATCCTTTTTAGCGCAATAAATTAAGTTCATTTCCGTGCCAGACGAAACACGACAGGGCAGCTAACGTATGTACGTGGTTTCCACAAGCGGTCCCAACGCGGAGACAATGTGCACTAAATTCATACGAATGAGTCGAGTATTGAGAGTAGTTCATTCAACATTATCAAATGTTGGCTAAACTAGGCTTTACTAAGGTTTGTCTAAATTGCACAGGTTCCAACTCGATATATTTGCCCGTATACACAAAAAAAGTAAGAGTTCAATGAATTTCTATAAGATACTTAATTTCAGACAACAGCAGATGTAAATTTGTATAACATTTCTACAGTCATAAAATATGAGGAAAACCAATTCTGTCATTTCTAAAATATGTATGTATTTTAAGGAAAAGAAAAACTATTCGGCTAATGATACTGTGCAATAAGATATATACTTTATAGAGTCGGAGACGTCAGCTTCAATGTATTCAACATTTTTTAAAACAAAATTATACATTATAACAGAGAAGAAGAAGATAGAAGACCATGCAAAAAAGAACCAAAAAACAAACGCCATAAAAAGAGATTTAGAATAGCTAAATCTGTGAATAATTATAATGAATGAATTTCTTGGCCAGTTTTCAGTCCCGCAATCAAGATATTTAAGCTTAAACTTCAAGACTGGACGAAATATAAGACATTAACTTATTTATATAATGTAGTCACAACCAAACGTAAAATGTTAGTATCAGAGAAATAGGCCCAACCGAATTTTTATTAACACTAAAATCAAATTGTGAATGTTAAAAATAACTTTTGAGCACAATAACTGAATTAAATAAATTTCCAAATATTGTCAACAATTAATTGAACGCTAATTAGAATTAAGCATTACGATGCTATGGTAACAATATATTCACTTTTATATTTTTGTGAATATTGAATAAATAAAAAATAAATATTATATAAATAATTGTAAATAAACGACAGAAGTACGAGGGTGTGCTTATATTTCTTTATATTTATAAAATTACAAGCTTCAACTTTATGTGCAAACGTACAGCTATAATTTATAATTCCTATGTCTTAGACAAATTAAATCATGAACATTTTATTATTGTACATTTATTTCAGCAATCGAACTGTTTCCTCTGACTAGCATTTTCTTATTTTAATGCGATTCCATGTATTGAATTCTTAATCTAATGAAGCCACTTGAAAGTCGACATCATGTGATATTTTGTGATCGAAGAGCAGCCACTTGAAAGTAGATATTTTGTTGTTTAAAAATATATGAGCCTTGCACTGCCTCATGTTCATACTTGAACACTAACTAAATACTAAAACACTTTTTATATTGTTCCCTCTGCTGGCATATTTTGTGTTATTTTTCTGCTGTTTTATTACAATTTATATTCCTCAGGCGAATGCTTCGTCAAAAATGTCGATCGACATTTACATGGTGTTTGAAAATATATTACAAAATGTTGCCACAAAAAGCAGTTGTGTGCACGCAATGGTATTTAGGGAATCTTCATTATTGACTACTGACAAAAATGTTTGATATGCTGCAAAGCTGTCAATTGCCACACGTTGTTGTTATCGGCATCGCTTGGCAACTCTGGGAAGATTCTCCTGCAACAGAAGTAGCCCAAATGAACCAAAACACAACGCACCCAAAACCTACTCTGAATTAATACGCCTACAAAGTGCACGTTACCGTTGCGGCACGTAAGCCGCGTGGGGCATGAATGTGATGAGGAACTGGGCGTGGCTGTGCTCAGGTATGTTGCCATCACAAATCTGAAATTGAGCATGGAATTTGGTTATTTGGCTGGCACTGTTTGTTCCAGTCTGCATGTGTTGGTTATTGTGTGTGTCGCATTCAAAATATGCAAATCTGTGTGAAGGCATTTCCCCCTTGATCTATCTGCTTATGTTTCCCTGTCTGCGTATGATGTACGTGTGCCTCTGTCTCTATTTTATGCCTTTGACGAATATTACGCATACGACATGCTTTATTTCGGTTGCAAACTCGGAACTAGTAATAAACATGTGCAGTTTCTAACTCATGTCCATAAGCTCAAACTTATTCACATAGTCATCACTTAATACTTAGTTAAATAAAATTCATAATATTCGCTATATTATTAAAATACTTTTAAACCTTTTCATAATGTCTGGAAGACATAAGCTATACAAAAATATATATATAATAATAAATAATATTTTCTATGGTTATGCTTACCATAAGGTTAACTCATTTTTCAAATAGCCTACTTATATTCGCAAAATTTGGAAAACAATAATTTCAAGGACCTTACATGTAATCAAATAAAGTAAATGAATGCAAATTTATTTAAGTAGGTTTTATTTAAGTAGGTTGCAGTGCTTAAACTAGTCTGGGATATTTTTTGATGACAGTAATACATTATAAGTAAGTATAACCTGTTATTACTAATAGAACATAAATCAAAATAAACAATAAAATAAGTTTCACTGAAATATATATGTGAGCTTCATACACAACTTGCTTTCAGCAATCTCATGGATTATTAATATCAATTCTCAAGATTAGAGCATCTTGGAGAAGCTAATGACAAACACGCGTGGCACACTCATCGAGTGATTTATAGAGCTTGCCTGCACACAACAAAATGACTAACTGTTCAAATTTCTGGGCTGTTGTGGCGGCAAATATATCATTTTGTAGTGCGGCTTGCATATGCCAACAACAGCTCCGTTTAGGCGCTACTTTCTGCGGCTATGTCTGCGGTTGGCACCGACACATGCCACGCCCTCTGCCTACGCACAGCAGCATGGCTGCCAGATGTCCGTAAGAAACCGCAAATGTCAGAGCCGACTACTTGAGTCCGTGTCTATCACACTTGTGGAAATGAAAACTGAAACTGGAGCACTTTGATTTTAGAAGACGGCATTGTATATTTTGTATTGTATATTTTCATATAAGCACTGCAAAAAAAAAAAGTAAATTGAAAGAAAAATAAAATAACAATGTGCAGAAATTTCTTAATAAAGGTCTTCCGCTCTCTCTGTGCGTGTTCAGCAATAAAAATCACACGATTGAATTAAACATAATGCAAATAAATTTGCCATCCATGACGGTACATCAATCATACGGAGGACTTGTGGCAGCAGCAGATAACTTTCCACATGCAGAGCAGACAGCACTTGAGCTGAAGTTTTCCATAACAACAAAAATCATGTGAAATGAAATGTGCACTTTGCGTTTTTCATTACAACAATTTTGTGCCAGCTAAAGCAAATATCCCATCCCAAACAAAGTCGAAGCTCGTCCAGCAAATCCATGAATACAATTAAAATTATTAAACTCATCAGTTCTAGGAAAAACAAGTCAGGCAACTGGATGAACACGTTGCGAACAATTAAAAAATCATCGCCAATAAAATGCTTTTTTAATTATTATCCAAACATTTTTTTGTTCAGCTTTTCTCTCAATTGCAAATGAAATAAAAACAAAGTGTAGAAAGGTATCTATGCATTTGTGTAGATTTCAAAGAATGTGTGTGCAGAAGAAAATATTATGGTTAAAATTTTAAATTTATGATCGACTCAAGTCGTTGGCTATTTGCTATGGGTTACCGTGTGTATAAAAAGAACTTGAAAATACTTTTATGAAGCTGATTTTGCTCGACACTCTGTTGCCATTTTATTGTGTCCCCGAGCTCTTAAAGAGCCGGTGACCGACAATGTTCTTCTCGGTGTTGCTGCCAGTCACAGCGAAGCTTAGATAAGCTACCAAAAATCACATATAAAATACATATGAGAAAACTAATTAGATTTGAAGTAAAATTGAATATTTAAATTTAAACTAAAATAAATTTAAAAAAAAAGTAATCTCCGTTGTACAAAGTAAAATTGATAATAATTTATTCGAAAAACTTTCTGTACCTAATTTGTTCTGACCATTAAGACTTACAAAAATGTACACTACTTTATTTTACAATTTTTCTAAGAGTATCTTTTTAAAATAGGCAACTTTACTTAAGCTTATCTCACTATAAAAATTAAATTTTGAGACATAAGTGCCTTAATTTATACAGACAATGGAAATGATTGCTGATGAACCACGCACATGAAAAGTGGAGGGTGCATGTGGCACATCATGTCAAAGTTTTACGCTCACATTTGGAGCTGGAGCTGGCACAGTCGCTTGGCACATAAAAAAGTGTTTACATTTCATTCATAAAATATCAATTACGAACATGTGTGGCAGCTAAGCGACTCACACACACACACACATATCCACATACGCACACACACGCACACACACTCGCAGAGAAGCCAGACTGTAGTGTGCACAGTGCCACATGAGTGTGTGGCTTTTGTGAGTCAAATCGATATTATACAAATACGTGAGGACATCAGAGTTCATTGCTTAAGTTTCGCTCTGTGTGACACTTTGGACCAATATGGCGCACAACACACACTGATGGAAATTTAACGAGTTGCACGATAGCAGCAACTATACGCATAAAGTGGGCAGGGCAGGATACTGCAATACACAGCCCATTATAATCAGATGTCGGTCCGATAACAAATTCCACCCGAACAGGAAGGTAAACAAGAACGGAACCCATCCAAAGAAACTCGTGTGAACTTTTTAAGATAAGCTTTTATTTCATACATCGCTTTCGATGTATTGATGTACTGATGTATTGTTTATATTGATAATCTTATCTTTTCCACTTCAAAACATTCAATTACGCTACAGAAAATAGTAATTGATTTAGCTATGGCAAAAAATTAATCTGCATTATATATTTAATTTTCAATATATATTTTAATACTGAATATGAGCAGTTTAGATGATAATTTATGGTAAAACGATTAATGATTAACTTTGTGTACTTAATAATCAATAATTTAGGTAGCTATCACTCGACAAACCAGTGTCCAATTATCGGAATTATTAATTCCTAAAAGGTCATTTGGGAGATGTAATTTATTTTAATATTTTTTTAAAATGGCACAGCAGAATCATAAATTAGAATTAGACATATATGCAAAATATGCAATTAGACCATTTTACCGCTTGCATTAGCCACAAGTTTGGCATGCGTTCAATTTAAGCCTTGCCATTTGCATAAGTAAATAAAAATCAGTTGTAATGCAAATGCGTTAAGCATTAAATGCATTAAAGTGCGCTAAAAGCCGCTCAATTTGTATGCAGCTCGTTTAATTAGCCCTGAAGCGGAAATACCCTCTAAATGGGCTTTACCACACACTCAGCACACAACCAATTATTAATGTCTGTGCGCTTATGCAAAATTAAACACTATTTCAAAATTTGTCAAGTATTTTTCAGCAGACAAATTCGCTTAACAGGACAATAACAACAACAACAAGAGCAACACCAATAAGCCTGATGACAATGTTAATATTAATGTAGCATTTCCGTTCAAGAAAAGCTCAAAATGCAAAATGGCAATGCATAAAGAAAATTTTAAGCATTGCCCAACAACAAAGCAAACACAACAAAACAAAACACACACAACACACCCAGCTAGCTCAACTTCCCCAAGGATATGCTACAATATTTTAACATACATTTTGAATGGCGCCTCACACAGGAACCTGGAGCACAAAAAGGGACGACCCAAACTGGTTGGTTGGCAGACAGCCACTTAGCCATTTGCCAGCCAATTGTGCAACCCAGGTGGAGATTGGCCAATGTTGTTGTTCTTCTTCTTCTTGGTATCGTTGTTGTACCTAATACGGAAGGAAGAAATTTTCAGCACATCTGAGCCGCGCCAGTTATTTTTTTTTTTCGAAACTTAAATTTGTGTGTTGGCAATACACTCGACTGTTTATTGTTGTTGTTGCCATTGTTCAGCTTATAATTTATTTAGTAAAAGGATTATATAGTAATGCTTGGAAAGCGCTTCTTTTCACTTGTATCAAAAAACAGAATTTATGAAATATGTGTGTTTGGTTACGCAGGCATACGCGCCAAACAACAACTAAAGCAGCTTCGCTCTTAATATTTAACATCTCGATAAGTTATGCTCTGCGCAGCATAATAGCAATTTAACGTAACTGTCATAACTGTTGTTTTGCATATGAGCGATAAGACTCTCCTCGTTAGTTTAGTGGTTGCTCTCCGTCTGGGAGCAACAGTAAATATAAGCTGCAATTCGGCAGCTAATCAGTTCTGCTTGATCGATAGAGAATTCAAGTCGTGGCGCGGTATTTGACATCGATTGACCAAATATAATTGTTTAAGTGCTCATTTCGGAGCTTACAATTAACAATTATAAGCTGCAATTCGGCAGCTAATCAGTTCTATTTGGTCGATATAATTTGTTTAAGTGCTCAACTCGGAGCTTAAAATTAACAATTATAACTATTTTAAGTTTTGCCACGAAGGCAAATAAACTACATTAATATTAATGCAAATTTCGGTGCATTTTTATTTATTATTTTGAAAAAGTCGATAGCTATTGAAAAAGCTCAATAGCTCAACAATGTGTTAGGTTAAGAAAATAAATGTGTGCTAGTAGGTTATTTAATGTCAACTTATATTGGCAAGCACGTTAATTTCACTTCTGAAATACTCTCCAATTTATTTCCAAATTTTGTTTAATTGTAATTAAAATTAAAATGTTATAACCAAATGAAGCAGAATAAATTATACCAAAACAAATATGTCTTCCATATTTGAGCATATGTTGAAGGTAAACAGTATTATAAATAGTAGAAACATCGGTGCTAACTCAGGTAAGGCATGGGCGCAGAACGGCTGCGGCTGCAGCTGCATGTGTGCAACATATTGCACAGCAATGATTTACAATACATTGTTAATGCGTTTTTAATGAGTGTCGTATAAATGCAGAAGAAAAGTTGAGCGCTCCTCAAAGTATGCAGCGGAAACTTGTCGCCAGAGATTTGGCGGCACATACACAACGAGAAAGTTGCAATCCCGAGCCTGGTGACGACGTCTTGCCACAAAGCCGCCTTAAGCCCTGCAAAACTTTTTCTGCACTCAGTCATTAACATTAAAGAGATTCCGTGCCTGAATTTCAGACTCCACTAGCTGTGCGCCAACGTTTCCCACTGCGAGACGGAACATGTGCAAAAGTGTTACATGAAGACTGCAATCCCCGGCAGTCTCAAACCCCAAACATTTTGCTGCCCTGCCCTGCCCACCCACCTTTAACTGCCTGCACTGCAGGGGCACATAAATAATTGAGTGGCGCCCCAAAGTAGGCAGCAAACTTCTCGTCTGCAGGTGCTGCTGGCGAATGTGAAAAATGGCTCGGAGTGTAGAAGCCAGCTGATTAGTTATGCCAATTCTGTGGGCAGCCCTTAAATGTACGAGCAACTGACTCAACTCGCCAGTAATTTGATTCCAGCTGCAAATGGTCACTTCAATGCCAAACCTCAAGTTAATTTCCTGTACACAGCACAACATATTTTATTTCTATTACAGTTTATATATGAATTAAGTATTGAAGAATATTTACAGAAATTTACTTCAAGTAAAGTCTAATATAACTAGCGAAATTAATTTGTGTTCAACACAAAAAAGCAAAGCAAAATTAATTTATAAAATGTGGATATAAACGCAATATCTTAAATGATTAAATTAAATTTTTTACATTTTTGAAATGGAGCGAGTTGTTATTATTGACTTATTATTTAAGCAAAAGCCACAAAATTATAATTAAAGCTCAAAAAATAATCTATCTTATTTACTTAGCATTTGTATATAAGAGTGGGAATGTTTATCTTAGGCTAGTCGATGATTACATTCCCTTAAAGATCGATTTAATCCGCTGACATTTAAATTATGGTTCAGAAATAAAATTATTATGATTTTGTACGATTTAAAAAAAGGTTTTCTTATATGTCTTCTGTTTTCTGTAGTTGTGTTGTATGAGAGAAGATGAACTTTAAGTGTAAACCTATCTCAAAATATGTATATATAATATAAAATTATTTAAAACAGAATAATTTAAAAATAGAGTTTACCCATTTTGCTAACATATATTATAATGAATAATGATATAAAACGATAATAAAACATTAACATTATTACATAAATTTAAATATTAATCCCGTAAATGAGCTATTTTATTATTGACTCGAGTAATGTTATAAATCTAAAAAGTCTGTCCCCGAAGATTATTCGCTTTTTGCATTGGAATCTCTAAAACCTTTAACATTTTTTATAAATATCAATTTTAAATTCAATTCATATATCAAAAAGGCTTGTAATGCCTAGTAATCGTTCGGAAACCTATATTTCTTTCTTTAATGATGGCTGCTTCAGTTAAAAAAACGCATTCGCAAAAAAGATTTCGCACAGGGGACAGTTATCGATAATGAGATAAAATAGCAATACTCAATCGATAAGTGAAAGCAGTGCAATAAAACACAAATGCAAGATAATTTCAAGTATCTTTTGCATAGTTGCTTTTTATGCGTTTCTTGCGTATTGTGGTGTTATTTGAAGATGCCACTTGTTGTTGCAGCTGAGACGCATGACGACAATGAACAATTGAATTATGTAGCAGTTTGTTTGAATTAAATTTTGGTTGCCATGACTAATTGTTGATATCTTAGCAACCGTTTGGTTTGTTGACTGAAAGAAAAGGCATTTGCCAAATGGAAGCAAAAATCAGAGTCGAATAATCAGCACAATGAATATAAGCTCAACGATTTGGTAAGGCATATCTCTCAATATATACCACATTTTATAGATTAATGAATTGGAACTGATAAATTTAGTTGGTGCAACAACTATGATGGCGGCAGCATTGCAAATGTGGGTCCCGATGTTATTGCTCTTCGGCAAGCCAATTTGATCAAATTTACACAAATGTCAACGCTTGCAGTCAGCTATTACAGGGCAGAAACCGGTGCCACAGGGCTGGACATAAGTGTGTTTGCCGGTCACAATCGCTTCCCGCTTTTTGGATTCGCCGAAAGTGTTCTTCGCCCCAACATATACGTCTACAAGTATCCAGAGTTGACCAGATACTCGACTCTGTCGTGTAAGTGCGCAGCGAAACATCTTTCAAAATCAAAGTGAAACCCGTAGACTTCCCTATTAACCATAATTAAGTATTAATAGTATTAACCCGCACTAACTAATCTATCTCTTAATGGCCTTTAGCTTCCATAATGAACCTTACTATGATACGATTTTCGGATCTCGATCTACTCATTGGAATCGGTGGCTATCCGAATTATTCAATTTGTGTGTTTAACTTTCGGACAAACACAACTATTCTGGAGCATCCAACATATATTGATACACGACCATTTTCGGTAGCATTGGGTACAGGGAGTTTTCCCGTAATAGTCCAGTACGACAAGATAGAAATGCGCATTTTATGCTACGAGATGTGCTACGCGGAGAAAGATGTGTTCTTGCATCAGGTGTCCCAGGTGGAGATGGGCAGAAACTATCTGAAATCCGAACGCAATTTCATGAGCTTCAGCGACGATGGGCTCTATGTGATCAACGACTACGGAGAGTTCTCCCAGATCGACATCGCCTGTTTCACCATCAAGCAGCGTTGGTCAACTGGCAGTCTAAGCGAGTTTGCCGACGAGGAATTTGCTCGTCCACATGCTCTGCTGTTCCACCGAGTGGGATTCCTCATTTGGACCAGCATCAGGGCGTTCTACATTAAGAAGAAGGGCGGCAGCTTTGCCGTCGAGTGGACGATTGATCAGAGCTTGGCAAGTGTCACCACTTTCATTAGCAATCAGAATGGGGAGCTTTATGCCTCGCGCGAACTGGGCAGCATTGACCAGGTGATGGTCGAGGAGAGTGAGGTTAAACTGAACCCGGTGATTGTTGCCGGTAAAAAAGTGCTGGCCTTTCAAGTCCTCTCCTGCTTTAAAGATGAGTGCGCTGTGCTATTGCACAACGATGGAATTGCCATGGTGGACTTACCTTCCGGCAAAACGATCTCCACGGTGCCCATTCATTTGGCCTGCGACATCTGTTCGCACCGCAGCAATCCGTACTTAATTGTCGGCACCGTGGACGGCGCCCTGGTGCTCATCCATTTCGAGAAGCCCTCAGTGCCGAACATCGTCTATGAGCTAACGTGCGATTCCGCAGCTGTCTTTGCCATGGACTATCACGACAACTGCGCCGTCTTTCAGGATCAGGCCAAGGCTCTGCATATTGTGAATATTGAGTACCGTCCTCCCAAGATGACTTACTATTTTGCCATCAAGGATACGCAGCTGGTAAAGGAAGTGTTTGTGCACAGCTTCCTCCTCGTGGAGGGGCCGCGTATCCTGGTCATGATATCACGCGCCAAAAGCGTCCGCAAACCGGGCCATGCGGAGGAGATGTGGATATACAATTGGGGCAAGGACAAGCGGCTGCATAGACGTGAGTTGCCGCTGCCCAACTCATATGTGGCATTCATCGTACAGCCGCCCATGGGTCGGTGGGTGCTCATTGAGATTGTGGGCGTGGTCAAGGATTGCGCCGTATTTGATCAGTTTGTGCTAAACGAAAGTAGCGAACTCCAGTGGGCTGCATCGATACAATCGGCCCACTTCGGACACATCATTGACGTCAACATGTCGAGACATCTGCTCACCTGGGGCGTCGATGGCATCATGGTTCACTTTCGGCAGCACAAGCGTTCCAAGAAGGCATTCATGATGTCCCGCTTCATCTCACTCTTCTTTCGGCCCCAATTTGTGCTGCGCGCCAAGGAGTGTTACAATTCCAAGTAGGTATCTGTTAAGACCTGTTGTCCTGATAAAAGAAAAAGAATTAGTTTATTCAATTCATTATTTTTATTATTTTATTATTTTATTTTAATTCTGAGAATGCTATTGGAATTTACTACTTCAATTGAGAGTCTACATTGACCAGGATTGTCTTAGATAACATATGCGTTTATCATCTGGAGTACAACACATATTCACTAAGTAGTTGGGGTTGTCTTGAAAGTATATTCTTAGTTGTATGTTATAACTGAAAAGCTAACCGTACTCCTGTTGGGATTGCCTTTCCAGATACCTGTTAGTATTGGACGCCAACAATGTGTTCTTAGTGAGTCGCCTGCCCTCCCTTGCCGATTATGTGCGGGAGAACAGAGAAATTACTGTGCCTGAGAAATACATTGTGTCACAGACGGGGATGGTGTCACGGGCATTTGTGGCAGCCACAGTCAAATCGGAGGTGAAGGAGGAATACACGGTCGCAGATATGGTTAAGCGCGACAAGGTAATTCAGATGATTCAGGATTTCTCAGCCAAGGTGACGGCCTTGATCGATTACGATATTTCCGTGACTGGCAAATCGAAGGGGATTTTCAAAAAGTTTTGCTACCACTACAAATGGCTGGAAGCACTAACGGATGAGGCGCACAAGCTGTGCGACTTGGAACGAGAGTCACTGATGCGTGCCATTGAGGATCAGTCGAGGATACGGGATTGGATTCTGCAGCTGGTGACAAGCCGAGCTGTCAATATTAATTATAAAGTGCGCTCAATATTTGCCGATGCCAATTTCGAGAGTTTTTCTGTTGTGCTCAAGTCAAATATGAGATTATTCGATAAATATCGCTTCTACGATCTGCAGGATCACATGCGTCTCTCTGTACTTTCCTTAGAAGAATTGCAAGAAGACTCTTCCCACGGAGACGTGGAGGCCATTGATGGTGATGGCAAGCCAGCAGGCCGTGTCCTGAAACTGTATGTGGTGGAAGGACCCAGTGTATATGATCACATGATGGCACCACAATTCCAGTTACAATCTAAGGAAATAATCTCATCGAATCAAGTATTCAATGATGACTGCAAGTACCGATACTATTTGGTAGATCCCATGAAGCAGGAGTTCAACAAGTATTTCCACGAGGCGCAGCAGTTGAAGCGGGATACCATTGACAATGTGCTAACCACAAATGGTGTGCTTACTCGAATCTACGAGAACATGAATTGCATGCTAAGACTTCTCTGGATGGACTCTTTTGAGCCGCCAGAGCAAACGTTGCCCAGCCTGGCCAAGGATGAGGCCGTTAAGTCCATACTGGAGGTGGATGACTCCGAGGTGAAGGCGATCAATCGCCGCAAGCCCAAAGCAATAGACACGGGCGGCAAAAGAGGTCGACTTTTGCTATGGTCTGTGGAGTTCTGGGCACGAGCCTTGATCGTCATGATGGATGGCGTTATTGAGAAGCTGTGGGAGGAAGAAATCAAAAAGGATATATCGATTCCGGAATTCATGCTCAAGAAGCAACCGCACGAGTACTCGCTGGAGGACCAGAAGATCTTTCGCGCCTATGAGGATGCTGTGTATTTGCTCGAGCAGGATCGTCGCAAGTATTTGCGCATTCTGAACGAGAACGAGGCCAAAACACTCTTACTGAAGACCAAGCAAATCCTCAAACTGAACCAACGCGTCGCGGAGCTAATGCTTCTCAAACTTAGGTACGATTTTGCCCAGAAGCAGTGCCGTGTCCGAATGCTGAACAAGATCACCACCAGCAACATACGCGGACAACTGCGCGATAAGATCCGAAGATTACGCAGCGACATTGACAAGCTGAGCGAGTACATCAAACGCTATACGAATCTCTTCGACTCTTGGGAACGGGGCCAGCAAGATGTCCGTACACGACTCGAGGCACAACAGACCAGGGATCGCGCCTGCGAGCGGCAGTTTCGCGGCAACTTTCTCAACTCTGTACCACATGCCGCCCATGAGATGACAAAGCTGTTTAAGAAGCGCCCCAAGTTACCAAACAAAGTATTCAACTCATCGTTGATATGCAGCGAAGCCGCACAGCGACTTAACCCCAAACAGTCACAACGCGGAAATTTTCCGTTGCCCAACGAAATTATCGAATTCCTGACCTACATCGCCGACAATGATACGCCCAAAAATTGTCCGACGTTGGTGGATGCCAAGGCCTGGGATGCATTTGTCAAGCTGCGCCGGCAGAAGATCGAGAGCGAGTTGCGACTCAAGGGCATTAGCCACCAGTTGGTGGATAGCCAGAGCGCCTTGAACGGCTTCACCAAAGAGATCGCGGGTCTTAAGGAGACCAAGGTCCACACACAGCAAGAAATGGAGGACACAATTCAGACTTATGTAAGTTCATTAAACATACTCTATTCTAGTCGAAGTCTCATTGACTGTCAACTCAACTTGTCTCACTATTCTAGTGTGCTTGCACATCTGCAATCCTTTATCACCATCTTCACTCACGAGTTGTCCCCATGTCCACAGTTCCACATCTTGCTGGGCTAAAGGAAAATTTTCAAAAATGCGAAACATTTTTAACACATGCAAAATCAGCAACATCAACATGAATTTATTGGATGTTGTATTGAGGAGTAACGAACAATTGTCTTAGCTATAGCTGTTAAAATTTCATTTAAATTTTCAAATGATTAATTATTAATAACATTTTAAGCCATTTGAGGGGTTTATTTAGGAAAATTAATTAACGTGTCTCCCATAACAATTAAAGCAACCTTGTTCAAAACCCCTTCGTTGCTAGCTAAAAGAATTAATCGTGAGTTTTTCGAGATCTGGAGTCTTGTCAGTGCAACAGCTTGTTGTTCTTAACTTTAAATAAATGTAGCTAAATATAATGATCTTGAACAAATTATTATTTATTTGTCTTATTTTGATTTTTAATTTTAGTTATTTGCATTGGGCTTGCTTATATTTTCTCTGTGAATTCTGAGAGTATATTGAGTGCAACAAAATTATTTAGAAACATCCCCAACAGGCAAACCCCTTCGGAGCATCATCACAATTGAAGATGTTGTCTGCTCCTCGCAATGTTATAATAGAAATGCACTATAATAGTAATTTACTATAATAGTAATATACTATAATAGTATAAGATAATAGTATGTTTACCTTCTGCTAAATTTGGCGTTACTCATTTATTTTATATATTCATCTGCAGAGTGCAGAATGACCGTTTTCTTTCATTCAGTCATTAACTTAGTTTAATCATCTTCTCTTAAAAGTTACATAAACCAAAACAATCAATCAATAAATTAATTGTATTTTTCTGCAGTCTAATGTAAATCATTTTTTATATTCAGTTGGAGGCCATGAGGAACATGACCTTACAGTTGACATTGACGCTGGGTCAGGTCGAGGTGCAGGTCCAGGGCTCTACGAAGTCACTTTCGAACAGTGTGCTAATGCACGAGGATGACATCAATGATGTTAACCGCATGATAAAGGTGAATATCTATGCCATATGCAAGACGACATCTCTTTTATATATGACCGTTTACCCATTTGGACACAGGACGCAGGAAACAAGAAGATCAAAGCCATGCAGCGCGTGGCCGTGTTCAGACGTCAGGTGATCTTTAAGGAATGGGAACACAAGCTATACAAGGCTAATATTGCCTATCTAAAGTACATGCTGGATGCCATAGAGAAATGCAAAGTAACCATAGAGTTTCTTAACATTTTACGCAACTGGGAGAAGGTGAAAGTCGAACGCCAGAAATACATGGCAGCTGGTGCCATCGAACGCATTGTCGAGCAAAAAATTGCAGTCTTTAGGAAACAAATCGATCGCGTGTAAGTTGTCAAGATAAGCATCAGTTTTAATCTAAGTAAATATTTATTATAGCAACATCAAAATTGATGGTGTCAAGCAAAAGACTCTGGAAACCAAACGCCAAAATCACATGATTGATTCCAAAATTGAACGCCTCAAAGTTAGCGTCACTCTTCAGGGCTCACAGCGCGATGTGATGATGGAGCAGCGTCGGGATCGTGAGCGACGTGAGCGGTAAGCTACAAATATTGACAATATTTATCTATAACTAATAATAATACCATATAAATAATCAACTTGCAGCATGGAACAGATCAAGACTCATCGCCACCTATTGGACAATGTGCGCAAACACTATTCTCATGTCCTGGAATTGCAAACGATATTAGAGCTGTTACGGCTCCGCACATACCCAACCTTGGGACCACCGTTGCCCCAGTGTCATCCTCCTGTACCAGAGCATATACTCAACTCTGTACCATAGATATATAGTTATATTATTTATGAACATAAGAACATCTAGCCAATTATATCAATAATACAAATTTAGCGAGCTGATCAAACATTTAGATGTTATAAAAAATAAATAATTATAATTGCCTATCACCACACGCTGCTCTTCAGCTATATGTCAACAATACCGTTAAGCTGTTCACATTAGACGTTTTTGATTAAATTCGAATATTTTTACCAACTGCGTTCAGGTAGATTACTCGACTACAGCATACCTGTTATTTAAAGTTACTTAAATATAATTCTGAGCCACGGTGAAACAATTTAGAAAACCACTTGTGAACCGTCCCCTTCAGTTGTACGGCAAGGTTAAACGAAAGAGTAGTCCTCGGGTAATGAGCTACAGATTCCAACCACTTTTCACCGCCTGGTCTAGAAAACTCAATCCAATTGATTTTCAACACCTTCAATTTTAATTAGCCGAGCGACTACCGCAGACAGTTTCTCCGGGCAAAGTTTACGACGCTTGCAAGATGAAAATAAAATATTTTCATTGCGGTAAGGGAAAATTTATTAGTGGTTTTTAGTTTAACCGAGTCTGCATATATTTTGCATTACATTAGCTTGCCAGCTTGGTGTCTGTGTTTTGGGTTCTTAATTTGCGTTTTGGTTTTCAGTTTCCAGTTTTCAGTATTCAGCTTTCAGTTTTGCGTTTTGCTTCTGTCGCCACTTAATTTTATTTGTTTGTGTCTGGGCAAATGACTAGCACAGGGCATAATAGCATCGTCTGTCTGTTATACGCGTTGATAATTTCACTGCTTGTTGCTCTGAAGTGGAAAATAAACTTTTTGTGCAAAATTTTCACAGCTTAACATCAACACGAACCCAGATACAGACATAGACACAACGAGACCCAAAGATGGAGCCAAATGAAGCCAATAAGTGAGCATCCGGTTTCTGACGCAGAGCGTAATTTCTGCCACGCAATTTTACATTAAATTGTTTTAATGGATTGCACTTGAAACTAAACGTCGAAAAGCAACAAACACGGGTTTTGTCTGTCCTGGCTTTCAAGTGGCTTTCATCTATACATATATAGAAATATCTATATGCATGTATATTTCTCGACAATAGTAAACTGGCTGAATTCCTTAAAATACGTATTGTATATTTATTTATAAATATTAATATATATATTTATACACAAATACCGTTCAACATTGACTGCGTTCACACTTTTTTGTAAGCAATGGCAAAACATAAATAAAATTATTAATTGCATAAATAGCTTAAAATAATAAATAATTGTGTTTACTCAATGCAAACAAACAGCAGACAGTTATCGATGGCAAATTATAAATGCCTTTACAATATTTACAAATCTTAAATTGCAGCAATTATCTACAGAACCAGACAACTACTTCGGACGTCAGGGCCACCTCATGTAGTCAATGCTTATCAGTAGTAAATGCATGCTCATAGTGCCAAACTGTACTTTTTGTGTATTCAGTGTCTTATTTTAAAATGCTATTTATTAAAAGATTATTTTAAACAGAAGCAGCGATGTGATTAGTACCGAATTCCTAATACCCTTCCAGAGAATAGCTTAAAATCTCATATGTTATGCCCCAAAATATTTATTGCTTTAAGAATATATGAGTATATTTGGACAATATTATTTATACAAATATGTTTATTGATATAACTGCTATTTTCCAGTTTAGAAATACCATAGTCCACATACCACGGTAAGGGTATATCAAATGTCTACTGTTTGAAGCCTGACCCCGTTAGTTGAACTCAAACAGTGATTTGACAAAAAATAATCTTGAGTACATTTTCACAAACTATGTGTGTATAATTTATATACACATGTGTTTATGTATAAATATAAAGATCTTTAATCAGCAAATTTTGTTATATATACAAAAAATAGGTAATTAGAATAGGTTATTTACAATAACTGAATTTTACTTGTACATAACAAAATTTAAATGATAAGAATTATGCAAATGAAACACATCGTTGTGGAATAAATTCAGAGATATTTGGCCAATTTAAATTATTGACGTATGTTTCACGTATGTTGGAATATATATGTGGAGCACCTTATCAGAATTAAATTTATGTGCTCCACGAGTTATTCGTTGACGTAATTGTGTCTAAGCTGAGATCATAACAAGACAAATACATAAAATGAAGTCTATCTTAGGAAAGCCGACGATTAAACACCCTTACAGACCTGATTTCATCTAATTAAAATTAATTAATCCACATTTATTCCAATGAGAGATATATGACATATGATTATTTCCATAGGAACTATACAATAGTATATATCCAATAGAGCTTAGATGTTCAAAACTATATCTTTTTTTGTACTTACCAAATATCAAAATCTTATCTTCTGTTCAGGCTAATAAATAAATCTATTCTTAAGTTATGAATATATATATGAATATATATTTTACGTTAGGACACCCCTAATTATATATGAATATATATTTTACGTTAGGATACCCCTAATTAAGTCATCATATTAAGTCATTTATTCAAATTAGATTGCATAATCTGTTGCTGATGAAAACAATATTGACCAAATAGCTTGCAATCTTTACCTCCGTTAACCTATATGAACTCGTAATCAGAATGAGCACAATGCGCTTTCACCATGCCGATTATTACTTTTAAGTGGTCTATAATATTGGCTGGTCGTTGCAAATTTTAAGACTTTCGAGCGATCTACTGCATTCAGTTTTAGTCATTCAGTGCAGTTAAATAGATCTTCTTTGGAAAGTAAAACCACGTAAAATGGGCCAACTTGTTTTCATTTTTTCTGCTGTGCGCATTTCACCGAGAAATTTGCCGAACATGGCAAACAGTTCATAGCCAATACACAAGCAAATTTTCAAACTTTGAGCGATAAGAAAGAGTAAATAATACAACAATCTGATGAGGAATGAACATCACTAAAGAATGCTGCTAAAAATGAAAATATATAAAGTATTTCGAATGAGATAATATAAATGATGTAATTCAAATTTGTGCTTGTAGCAAGTAAATATTTGATCTACCCTATCAGTAAGTATTATCATCTATGGCCCATACAAACCAAAAAAAAAACTTTCTTTTCTTTTATCAAAATAATTGGTACTTCACAATATGCATAAGAATATTGTACAGATAATTTTAACCGCGACTTAGCAATACATTTAAATATATATATATATATATATATATATATATATATATATATATAGCTGATAAGTGAACAGCAAGTGTGAGCAGCGCTGCTTTCTGGACTGTCAACATCATGAAAACCAGCAAGCGAGCTATAAATTTCCGCCGGTTGCCTGCAGTTCAATCAGTACTCAATTCACTGTTTAACTGTGTAGAGCTAATTTCAATTTAATCTGAACAAAATGGCAAAGATCGCATTGGTTTTCCTGCTCGTCGCAATGTTTGTGGTATGTTGAAATTAATTAATAAAGCTACGTAAAACATGTATGCTCAGAAGCCAATGTGTTATTTTATATTTTAGTTTTGCTGCGCCGAAGAAACAAAGAAGGATTCTGATCCACTGGCCGACATTGGTCAAAACGTACAGAATTTCCTTGAAAATTGGAGAAACACTCTGACTTCTGATGAATTCAAGAATACTGCCGAAAAGGTCGCTGCGGATTTAAAGACGTGGCTTGATAACACCAAGGTGGAATTGGAGAAAGTGGGCGATAAATTGGCTCAACCCAAATAAAGTTAATTATTTGTGTACAATGAAAAAAAAAAATACATTTCTACTTTGCTTAATAAAATGCGGTAGATAAATAAAAACAGAAGTCTAAATACTCAAAATTATCTCTAATATCCTTAAGTCTTATATATATATATATATATCCCTTATGCCTCTTCATCATAGCCTAAAACCATTATCTGTTTTTAGCCATTGAAAATGGGTAAAAAGGACATCATAGTTTTGTGCAAATGTATTCAACAACAACATTTTCGTTAATCAGCTATGATTCATCATCCAAATGCGCATCTCGATCCTAGAACACTTCTCTCACTCAGCTGTGACTCCACATCCAACACTGCTGGGGCCGCAAAAACCACCAACTAAAGACTAGAGGTTTACCGTAGTTAGCGGACAAGTAGGTTGACAGGAAACCGATTCTATTTTTAAGTAGAAGAATGGGGTTTTATGCCTCCCTCCTCTGTCAAAATAATTGTAAGCAACTCTTGGTCCACTCAATTGGCAATGCAGCCGGCTGATCAAAATTTGTATACACAAATCGTGGTGAACACTTCATCTTAAGATGATTGGGCAACTGTTTGCATTCCATAGTCAACTTGTAGTAAGGACAGATGGTGGATAGCACCCATTTTGATGTCTGATATCTCTAGATATGCCTCAACCAGGCGCCAAATTGCTATATCCGTCTCCATCAACCTTTTATTATACATCAAAAAATATTGGTTAAGTTAAAAAAAATTGTGTTTATTGTGGCACATTTAAAGAGTTAATTATTATCTTCTAGTCAAGTGCAGCTGTGACAATTGCCCTTTATGCTTTGGTATGCAAAAGTAAGTTTTTTTAAGAACAAAGTTTAGTTGTGAATCATTTCATCAATTGTATATTATTGTAATAACAAATTAACATTTGTGAAGAATGTTTCCATTTACCGGTGGTGAGTTGAAAATAAATAAAAATAATTGTATGTAGAATTTAAGGAAATAAATATAGCGAGCAAAGTCGAACATAAGTTTCAAGCCTCCAGTTTTCTCAAACAATTTGCAAATCATTTAGAAAAGGCAGAGATGCATCTTGTGTGGATGGCGGATGGCAGATGGCGGTGGGTGTGGCTTGCGCCATACAAATTTGGTAAAGCAGTTTCCACATTTGGGAGTTTGAATTATGCAACTTGCAACTATTGCGGCATGGCCAATACGTATTTTAAAGTCCTTGGCAGAACACCCCAAGTGATCTAAATCGATACACCAATTTGAAAGGAAGAATCAACAGATTTGAAAGGGATATTGTTAGTAACTACAAAAGCCAAGTGTTTTTAAGATGTTCAGCTTTTCCGTCCGTATGTCGCTGTTATTTTTCAAAAGAAAACAAATAAGTGTAAAATTACATGCACAAAAAGGCGACAGCTGTAAAATATTTGCCAGTTATTTTGCACACCTGTCTGCACAGCGAGCAAGGTAAATGCCATGGCCAAAACATGAATAATGCACGAACACTTTGCATATGTGTGTGTGTGTGTGTTTGTGTGCTTACAGCATCCATGTCGTCCATTCTGCTCTTCCTCGCACTATTGCACAACATCAAAGTGGATTCTTGCTTCCCTTTCAAGCGTATCGCTTGAAAAATTGTATACTCCTAATATAAAATTTGTTGTGTTGTTCAGCTATTGTCAATTTCTGGAGCAATTTCGCTTTGTATTGTAGTGTGAAATTTATAAGTGTTTAGGCGGTTTCACGCAGAATGTAAAAAACTGCATCTGTAGAGAAACTGAATTCATCAAAATCAGAAGTCATCTACCGAGGAATTTGAATCAGCTCAAGCTACAACGTATTTTCTTTCCCGAATGCACTCAATATTGTGATATTTTATTATAACAGTTAAACAGTAATTCGAGTAAAGTGATAATATTGTATATCAAAAGTGTCTTTATCCTCCTTGTCGTATTTGAGAAAAGGCTCCCACAGCTACTTATACTAAACGCCGAAGTCGAGTGATTTCAAAAGCCCCAACTGATCCCTAATTGGCTGGCTATCGTACGTAACGGGGATCTGCAGAATACACACTAAGTATGGAAGTTATCGATTAAAAGGAAACTTGATCTGCGCCGGATATACGAGGACCTATACATATTATAATCTCTGAGACACGCGGTTCACACAGACCGACGGACGGACAAACAGACATAAATGGCTATATCGTCTCGGCCGTTGATCCTGATCAAGAATACATGTACATTATGGGGTCAAAGATCCTTCCTTCTGCCTGCCTTTTTAACAAAACCAATAAACACTTTTACCCATTTTTAATGTATTCAGGGTATAACCAGAACTGTGCAGTCAGGCGTTTGGGATAGATATACGCTAGTAATCTCATTTCAGATTTCTAGGGCCGAGTTCCTGGGGGCGGCGATAATGGTCGCACGTGTGGGCATGGCTACAATATTTTTTATTGGTTTTAAAAGGTGCTTTCAGTAACATACCTACCCAATTTGACCGCTCTAACTCAAAAACTGCGAAAGATATAGCTTGCAGACGATGCAGGTGAACATTGCATATTTGATGAAAAAAATAAAACCATTTATCTATAAAATTTTGTAATAGCCGCGTGCCAAATAGTTAGAATTAGAGTTTTGTAACAATCAGTATGAATATCAAATCACTCTATTATATAGCAGCCAAAGGAAAATTAGCTTAGGTTCCTCAATCTCAATCTTTAAATAAATTACATTTAATAAGCTTACAAACATTTTTTATTTTGAAACATTTAGTTTGCTTAACTCATTTCCATTCACTACCAAATATTATTTGACAAAATTAAGGTGCTTACATGTGACTTTATTCTGCGTAGTTCCCAAATGTGAGATGCAATGATCTTCTAAAGAAATTATATTCAGAACAACTTATGTTAAAAAAAAGGCTATCTGTATAATTTTTTTGTAATATTTTTAACGACTTTACAAACATTTCTTGAAACACCAGTTCTGCTGTTTATTTGCCTGACTTGAATGCTTAATGTTTGCTCGAGCAATGCATTTGGTAGTTGCAGTGGAACATGCAACGCAGATCTCAAGATAAATCTCACACTTACCCCTGGATGTGCTCAGGTATGCTTTCGACTGCTTGTCAATCGCCTGTACTGCAACTCGTATTTAATTAAAAATGTAATAAATGCTGCGACACAAGCACACATAAAGGGGAAAGATCCAGACAAAAGCGTAACCTACTTTATTGTTGCCTTCAAATAAAAGCAGAATCAACAATTGCAACGCCCCCTTTCCAAAACAATATGGCAGACAAGCGATGCGTGTGTGTGTGCGAGTGTGTGTATTGTGTGTAATGCTAATTTAAATAAAGATAAGACCAACAACACTAGCAACAGCGTTTGGAGCAACATCAACGAAAACACCAACTCACATGACGATGGCAACGACAACAATGGCTACAATAATAGGAAAACAATTTGACATGCGGTGATTTTCCAGCGTCGTAACTGCCTATACACTTTCTATGATTGAGTCCTATTAAATAGTAACCCTCTCTGCAACACTGAGTAACCTAAGCTACTCTTAAGTGGCGAACTCTTAATGCTCAAAAATATTAAATACGTTAAAAAGGGCCATGCTGATTTTCATATAAGCATTTGTTAACCTTTTTTCTGTGCCACTTCAGTCAAAAGGCAATAAAGTTTAAGAAAAATCTTTGAACGTTATTAGTTTGGTTTTCATTTTTAAGCGGAAATTCTTGAAAACGCTTCAGAAATCAAAGTCGTGTAAAATCAGTTTTCAATAATTCTAAACATTTTTTACATTCGTATTCTCAATACTCCCCTTTTCCATTGTCCTTTACTCATGAGTGTCATGAGTTCCCCTGGATTCAGATTAAACAGCTGATCAAATAAGCCGAATTTTGTCTTCGCGTAGATCAAATAAAAAAATGAATTTAAATTTAAGATACGTAAAAATTGATTTATGGCAAGCACTCAGTAGCTAATTTAAAAATAAAAAATTATTTCTTTTATAACTTTCTACTGATACTAAATGGTAATAAATTTTTAAAAATAAATTAAATTGCTTGAAATATAATTGTATTTTAAACAATTCTCTCAATTATCATGAAATAATTGTTTGAGACATTTCATAACTTTTCATAACCCCAAATACTCGAGTCGAGATTCGAACATTCACATTTACGAATGTCGATTGCACAGAAATTGTACAGCCAACAAATTAGCTACTGCCAAAATTAAGGAATGTAAAAAATGTTGATGGTAAAATTCGACTAAAAGAGTGTCAAGTCTCCGGCTTGAGGCTGCTAGCCATACGCCATACGCCAGCTAGACAAACTGTCAACGTCGATACAGCAACACACAAAACCCAGACTCATAACCCCCACACACACACCCACACACACACACACATAGCTCGCATATTAGCGTAGCGTGTACAACAGCAAATAATAAAGCCACTTGCGCATCGGAAAAAAAATAGTTTTGCATGCTGTTGTGCGTGGAAGCATTGTTGTTGATGGTTTTGTTGTTGTTGTTGCTAGTGTTGTGGTTGCAGCTGTTGTTGCTCGAGCTTGTGGCATACTCTCATAGAGCGAGCATTATATTTTCTATCACTTGTCACATTTTTGCATAATGCGGCGTAAAATAGCATCATTGTTTTTGTTTGTGTTGCTTTTGCTGCAGTTGCGAACAATGAATACATTTGTAATGTTAATGGAATGCAACGGCAACGCAGAAACAACAACAACTTGCAACTGCAGTAGTAGCTATTTTAAAGCTGTTGTTTGTGTTGTGTTGCATTGAATGTTTATCTGCCAGAGACGCTAACCAAAACATTGGCAACAAAACATATTCCCTAGCAATAAATCCCCCCATCAAACTGAGCAGAACGTTTTTACTTATCGACAATCGGTTTTGTCTGTTATGCATTCAATATTAACTTAGAGATTTAAGAAAAACTCTAAAGTTTGTAATAGAAATAATATAAGACACAGAAATGAGCACAGTAAAAATTCTGTCGGGGAAAATACAAGTCACAAATTGAAGAGCGAAAATTTACCTATAGCTAAGTAAAAATGCTATAGGAGATACCCCTAACCTAGCTGATAAATATATTATATTTTGCTTACACCACAATTACATATTATTAATGGAAATAATATATATTTTAAATAAACTCGATGTGCGTATAATTGAAAATCTTAGTGTTTTAAATCGAAACCGAAATCCAAACGGTATTCTGAATCATAGAATCGAAAATTTTAAACTATATTCAACATTTTCTTAAAACCCACATACCGAAACTGATATTATTTGTCACACAGAAACAAAAAGAACATATATATTTTTTGTATAAATTCACTATCAGATTAAAATACTTATCCAGCTATATGCTAAATATGACCGATATTGTTCGTTTTTTGGCTGAAAAGTATATTTTCTTGTAGTCAGCTGGTACCTATTCTGGGTCCATTTTTATTATTCATCTAAACTATTAACCTACCAATATATGTATATTCGTAACAAGATCTAATAATCTTCCTTTTGACTGTTCTTTACTTTTACGCGTTTTGAATGGGTTCAGGTTATTAAAAACCAAAAAAAATAAATGTATTTATTATTGCATATTTCCAAGTATGAAATTTCGTCTGCCAAAAACAAATTTTCTGCAATGCTTCCATCCTTATGTTGTCTACTCAACCAAGTTCTACTTTTATATATATATATATAGGAGTGTTTGTGCATCGATGCATAAAATTATGTAACATTTTTATTAGAAATATAAAAAGCAGAGAGAAAATGCATACGCACACAAGCACACACACTTACACTCTTACACACATCCTCTAAAATACCTATATAAACCGCAATATAGAAATAAAAGGCTAAACAAAAGCAAAAACAGCAACAAGAGTTGCATAAACATAAGCCTTGTGCTCATCATTGTTGTTGCAGCTTTTGCTGCTGTTTCTGTAGTCGCGACGCGTCGTTGCCACCGACAGCAACAAAAAGTACAAAGCATTTGCATTGCAAATGCAACATAATGCAAAACAACAACAACAACAACAACAGCAACGAATGCTGCAAGGAAAGAGGCAGCCATTTGCTGGCGCTTCCTGACAACAATGAGAATAGCAATAACAACAACAATAACAAATACATCAGCAAAGTATTTGCTATGACAAGTATTTAAGTTTTATGTTTCTACTTGCTTTCTGTGCTTTATAGTGCATTTTAAATACATGCAACACACAATTTATTTCTTTATCCACAGACAATAGCTTATAATAGTAGGAAATATCTATTAGATATTTATACATACAATAAAAAAACACGTTGAGCCACAAAAAAAAGACACTGCAACAAAGTAACTCATTTGTAGCTTTAATGTTTGTAGGATAGAAATGTGTTTTTGCGTAGCTCGAAAAAAGGTTTAAATAAAACCGAAATGATTGGATATTCTACGCATTTTTGTTTTACATAATAGATGAAAGTTGTTGCCAAACAGATAGGGTAATAGAATTGTTTACTTACGAAGAAGAGTTAAAAATGATTAAAAATATCACTTTGCGATGTAAAATTTTATTTTGTAATTGTAAATTTAAACAAAATTTCTTATTTCAGAAGGATTATAATTTTTAAATAACGGATTTATCTTAAATAATTATTATATTCACGAAGCGAAGCTATAATAAAATAAATATTTTGGTTTCTCTTACCGATGTGTTGTGCAACTTTCTTACTGAATAACTGTAGCAAAGCTCGAGGCTAACACTGTAAGTTTAAAAGAACTAAATAACGTTGCTGTTGCATATTTTGTTGAACGACTTTAATTCTGATTATGTGCATGCCACCGCATGCAGTTTATCAGCGTGCTCAACAAAGTGCACAGCCCCAAGGGGTTCCAATGAACTTTTGATTTGAACGCAGTGCAACGATCTGTGGCAGCTCCCAATCAGCTTTAATGATGTTTCGCTCTGGCGTTTTTTAAAGGGTACCACGAAAAAGGATACTGAGCAGCACCTGCGTTAACTAAAAACCAGCGTTGCCTTTTTTTTGAGCACAAAAAAAATCCAAATGAATAAGTGTGGTATGTTGTGTTGGGGCTTTTGAAACTGCATGAATTAATGCAACAACACGGTCGCAAGTATGCAGCAGCCACAGCAGCAGCAGGAGCGGCGAGCCATATATAGGATTGGTAACATCAAAGCAACGTCGCCATCACGAACGTCAGTGTTCCAATTAAACTCAACACGTCAAACAACAACAGCAGCAAGGACTTCACCGTTGGACGTTGAATATCAGACATCAAGTATACGTCATGCTGGTTGTGATGTTCAAATGTTGTGATGTGATGAGGAGTGGAGTGGCGTGGTCGCTTCTAACGATATCCTCGTTAGTCACGCGGTTAAATTTCATATGACAATGCCCCGCAGCCATCTTTCGGTCTTAAAGCTGATTCAGTTCACCCAGCTACAGTTTTTGGTTTTTATCCTTGTTCCTTGTCTATGTTGCAAGTGTGGCATGTTTTGATGGTTTGTAACTGCTCATGCATATTCATTCAAAAACAGCAGCAGATCAACCCAACCGCGCAGCAGCTGCCAGTTACTGCCACAGCCACTGCCACAGCCATTGGCATTGGCATTGTCATTGCACGACTCCAAATCAACGCACACTCAAAGACACTTGCCAGCTCAGAGCCGGAAGTACTCTCAGCTCAATAGTCTGGCAACCTTGGCGTTATCCAACTTAGATTTAGGCCATGTACTACCTTATCTAAAATTTAAAAAGTCAGCAAAACCATTTGTAAATTCTGAAAATTAAATATGCGTTTTCCTTGTTCTTTTTTTTTGTGCTTAAAATACCGGGAATATGATTAATAGGTATTCAGAAAATATAATGACTTTCTGAAACAGTTAGAGCTGCTTTTTTATTTAGGCCATTTGAGCATACACTCTTAAGTATTTACTGAATTGGGAACCTCAGCTTTTAAATAGTCCAGACAACCAATAAGTTAAAGAAACTGCTTCCAAAATCATACAAATATGTTCTTACTTATGAAAGATGAAACGCAAACAAATATTAAACATAATGAAAAATTCAAATTTTTAAGAAAATTACATATCGTGTTTTTCTCAAATATGTTTGAATCTCAAAAAATACTCTGAATATGCTTACTTGGTATTTAGAAATAAATATCACATTCAGAACGTGGTGAATGTATCCAATGCTAATCTTTGCATCTATCCTCCTAGTTGGAGTGGATTCCTAGTAATCTTCCTTCCTAGTTTTGTAGCCTTGGATCTAAAATTGCTTTAGATATAAGCAATTGAGATTTTTGTGGGCGGAAGTGGTCGTGGCCAAAAGAAATGTTAGCGGAGTTACCTGTAGTTCTTAAATTACAAGAGAGATGAATATATGGAAAATTAAAAAAAAATCTTCCAAGTTTTCTAACTGTAGCTCTTAAATTGCTTATCTCTTTTGATGGCTGGAGTGGAGGTGGTGCAACAATTTTTCCTGTATTTTGAAGGGTGTTACTAGCAATATAGCTTTCAAATTATGTGAGATATATGTTTTTTATCGATTTACCCAAATAAGTGTATCAGATTTTGGAAGAACGTCGCCATCAAATTTTGTTTTATCGGGTAGCTACCAGCAACTCACTATTAAAAGTTGACAAAGATCCGAAGTTCCGTTCTTTGAAGGAGACTACTATCAAGTTTGATGACAGTGTATTTCAAATGATAGAAAAAAGGTAGTATCGATTTACACTTTCTAAAATACCGGCCTGGGCGTAACTATACATATTTTAAGGACAAAGGCGGTAAATTATTAGGAACACGAAAGGTTTTTCGATTTTCTATCCACTTTGGTCTATATCTGTGATAAGGACGGCCATGGGTATCAGAGTAGAACAATTATGTATACAAAATGGTATTAATATGGCATTAAAACATAAACACTAATTTTGTATGGTCCTAATGAAAACACAAGTAATAATTCATAAAAAATGATGATGATGATTCCCTTTTAAGATAGGATCAATAAGCATATATCTGCTTATTCTTGATATTTGTATTATTGCCTTTTTTTGGTACATTAATAATTTTACTTTAGTAATAAAATACATTTTTATTAATTTTATTAAATAATTACAAATATTTAAAATATTTGGATTAATTAAATTTTATGTCATTTAATTTGTCACTTAATTTTAAAGTGATTTTATTATTTTTTCTTTCTACCTTTTAAAAAATGTTTTTTAAATTGGTTAACTTTGTTTTAATATACAAACAGATGGCAGATTAAATAGTTGTTCAAGTATGAACATGCGACGCAGCAGGCTCAGCTATCTTTTAATGACAGAAAACACAATGCTTCTCCTTACAACACATGAATTCGCCTTACACCACATTGCGGCGCCTACTGCGACTGCATATGTATTTAGATTTAAGATTTTTGTATAAATAAAGGAATGCTCGTCAGAGCAAATCAGTTCGATTCTAAACGTCGTCTCATCGTGTTGACTACACCCTGTACGTGTTTCATACATTTTTTGGTCCTTCGAGCCGGATCCAGATTTCGAAACTAATCGTCGAATCTGAAAATAGTTCTACACCAATCGTAGTCTATCTAATTTGAACTTCGCGTCGGTTTCAGATTTCAAATTTAAACGGCGAATCTAAAAATAGTTTGCAAAAAAAAATCATTTAAAAAAAACAAAATGATAAATCGAAGCAAATTGAGCTACTACTGAAAGTTCAATCGAAACTCATGGAGGAGTTAAGAAAATTAATCGATCAAGATGCAAGTTTGCACTTGTTTGAAGATGTTACAGCCGAGTTGACGCTGAACAACTCGAAGCTAATGAACAGCGGCAGTATCGATCACGAATATTATAGTGAGAAACAATTCGATACAACTATGGCTGAATTTACGTCGTACAAAAAGAAGAAGAAAATGGATCTTGCTACGACGGGACCGTCATCATCGCAGGAAACGATTGTTGAACAGTCAGAGGAGGAGATTAAGCCATCCAAAGACGAGGCTGATCAAAGGGACCATTCAGTGAGTCCAACGGACATCCTTTTGTCCAGATTTAATAGATACGAAACCCAACTACAAGATGCAATGGATCTAGCCAGACGCTGCTTGACTAATCCATCATTTAAAGAGCTGCTGGATATCAAGACTACGTTGAAATTTTGTTTGAGAGCAACCCTAGAAACGCTAACAGAGGTCAAAGAAAAATGCGAATCATGGGCAATAAATATGGAGGAAATGGAGCAACTAAAATTGGAAGCTGAGATTTTGTTGGGAAAGATCAATAATGCTCTACCGTATCTACAACCTTCATCGAGACAAGATATACTCTCGTTTAGGCAAGAAATTCCAAAGGTGGGCATACCTCAATTCTACGGTAATGCCAAGGATTGGCCAAACTTTTATGGCCTATTTACCGAAGTAATACATAATCGAGAAGATATCAGCGACACCATAAAACTAAACCATTTAAGATCGTGCCTGAAAGGAAATGCAGCGACAATGGTGAGTGACTTACTGATTGGCTCAGCTGCAAACTACAAAGAGGCATGGAATCTAATTTGTAAGCGGTACGAAAATAATCGGAAAATTTTTGACAGTTTATTGGAATTGGAACCATTAAGATGTGACTCCGAGAAAAAATCTTCAGATCAAGCAACCGAAATTATTTACATCATAAAGGAAAAATCAAGAATTGACGATGCTGCAGATGTTATCTTTGCGCAAATCCTTCTTCGACAATTTTCTACGGAGGCTCTGCAGCAATACGAGCAACACTTTAAGACAAAAAACCAGAGAAATTCAATCACTGGAAGACGTATTGGAATTCATCAACCAACTTTACAATGTGGTGGATTCTGTACAAAAAAACGTTGTTAAGGAGACAACACAATGCCAACAGAAGTCGGGCCGTTTTTGTGAGATGAGCCGGCGCGAGATAATCCGGTGTCAGAAATTTAAAGCAGCACAGTTAAACAAACGAAAAGAGTTCGTAAAAACGCAGCATCTATGCTTCCGTTGCCTGGGCAATCATGCTGTGGCGGAGTGCAGAAAGGAATGGAAATGTCAGGAGTGTAGCAAGCCCCACAATACCTTGCTACATGAAGATGAAAAAAGGGAGACTGTAAACTGTATCAAATTAAAAAATGAGCAGGAAACACTGTTGGCCACTGCTGTGGTCAACGTAAGAAATGCTAGTGGAAACTACTACGCGCACTGATGGATGGAGGATCGCAACGCACTCTGATATCAGAAGAAGCAGCGCAGCTTCTAAGGTTGAAGAGAAACAAGGAGTCCGTGGAAATACAGGGAATATTTTCACAAGGCATGGAACTGGCAAAAAATAGTGTATTTCTTGAATTCAAACCTCGATTTTCAAGTTCCAAAACTACAAAGAGCACTTCCCGGATATGGATGTTAATACAGACTGGAAAATTGCACTTTGGCAGATCAACGGTCAAACGTTAAGTTTCCATGTTTTTTGCAAGCAGCATATGTGATTATTATTTCGAGCTTACATTGCAGCTTTCAGTTTTCACAAAGTAAGTCGAGAACTATGCAATACTTCCTTCCATATCCACTTCCGCATTCACCAGTGAATGGGAGTGAGAGTGAAAACTTCTATAGTTTTGGGAAACAACTGTTAACCAGCAGCAAGCCAAGCCAAAAAGTGCAGCAAACTGCGCTGTCAAATCGCAATCGACGCCCAAAACTATGCAATGCTCATTTGCCAAACTTTTTAGAAAAACGAGGAGGAGTGGAGAGATAAAGCTTCATTCGGTGCGTGCTCAATGCTTGAATTGTACAAATTTAATTCAGCAAGTTATGACAAAGTTTTGTTCAAGTTTTCTCGCTCCCGTATGTCCAACTGTCAACTAACTGCCAACCCCCTCTTACCATCCCTATTGCATCCTCCTCTTCTTCGTGGCTCGAGCGCTGAGCTGTTTGTGATACGCTGCTTAGCTATTGAGGATTTGCCAAGCCGTTTTCATGTTTGAATATTTGCAAATACGTTTGCTTTTCATGCACTGATTTCAGAAATAAAAATGAAAGCCTTTTTGTCATAATGTAAGTGTGGAGGGCACACACACACACACACACACGCCCATTCACATACATACACACACACGTTCCTCTCACATTTCAAATGTGTGGAGCTGAGCAGAGTTTAGAGAAGGGGGATAAAATGCCTTAAAAGCTTCCATCTTGCTTTACATGCCGGCTTAGACGTAGCTCCCCGCCCCATCACCCCTCTCCCAGCTTGCACACATGACACCAGACAATCAATAACCATTGACAAGCCACAAACAACAACAGGCGCATTAGTTGCGCAAATCCGCCAGCCCTCAAAGTATGCTAAGATTTTTATAGCTTTTTTCAAACTGCAAATCGACGTCGCCTTTCGATTTCGCCTTCGATTTGACTTTTTTATATGATTTGATTACTTTTTTGATTACGTCCGTTGCACTGTTCAACTGTCAATGGAAATACAATATTCTGCGAGCAAATATATATATAAATATAATTTTATTTTGTTTGTTGATCCCAGACAGACTAACAGCCAAGTCGTTTCCATCATAATAATATGAATATTTGTGGCTGCTTCTTGAATTGTCCTAACGCATCGAGGGCTTTATGTGGAGAACGAGAGACATAGAATACCATTTATATTTTATAGCACTTTGACAGTAATCGAACATTGCCAGACAGCAAACAAAATATAAAACTGCATAAAGCAAATCAGTAAACAGTAAGCATATAGCATATAGCAATAGAATTGGTTTTAAATAATATTTCGAATTTCGGACTGAAAATTAAATATCGGTGGATCAATTCCGGTAGAATAAGTAATCTTCGTCGTTATTGCTTATTTATTTTTGGTTTCTTTTGCTATACTATTAAATAAAATATTTAGTGCTGTTGCATTATTGTGTTAAAATTAATAAATTCATATAACTTAATGGGAAAATATGATAAGTTTTCTTAAGACATTAAATTTAATGTCAATTTATTTTAGGCACAAAAAAATGCAAAAAAGTAAACAATATAATTTATGAAATTAAATTATAACTAAAATAAAATATTTTAATTTTAATAAAAAAAAGGAATATGTTTTTGGGAGTATTTAAATTGGTCAAACATTGCTAGTA
Source organism: Drosophila fungiperda (assembly GCA_035042345.1). Classification (NCBI taxonomy): domain Eukaryota; kingdom Metazoa; phylum Arthropoda; class Insecta; order Diptera; family Drosophilidae; genus Drosophila; species Drosophila fungiperda. The sequence continues at coordinate 5,405,208 of JAWNLM010000021.1, forward strand.
TGCTTTGGCGAATCGAAAATGTTATTTACTAGACAAGGAGATTAAAATTGAGTAATCTAAATGGATAGCATAATAACATCTATTAAATATAATGAGTAGTACTATGCTTAAGAAAAGTCGAATGAAGTAACTGCCTAGTCTAGAGATCAAGAATTTAATTTGTATAATACACGTAGCGGAATCTTCAATGGCCTTAAAGATGCTGCTATACGATATAGCAAGGAATAATTTACGAATTAAATGGTTTTTTTACTTGGCATGCCTTTATTCTGATTTATTTGCGCATATTACATATTTGGAATCTTATATTATTGTGATTACCAACAATTGTATGGTAAAAATATGTGCAAATAAGGCAAAACAACACTTGAGTTTTTTCGAGGCTTAAACTTCAATCTTCGCATAGTAAAGCCAAACATACCCCTATTGATTGGGTTTCGAGTGGTTGAATGGCTCGAATGCCTGCAACCCGCATGTCAATCACTGAGATTGGAGTCCAAATTCCGAAGTCGTTTGATATCGCAGCGGCTTCTATTGATATTGGGGTATATGACGCGGGTCCTCCTGTTTGCTGGAGCTGGAGGTCGATGCTAAGCAGCTGCACGTGACTGCCAAAGTGATTGCCGCTAAACTCCGCACTCTGCTCATTCCGGAATCTGATATCAAACCCCCCACCAACCCAGCTCCCACTTAAGCCACAAACTTGTATCTCTGTGGGCGTCTGTCTGCATTCAGCGTGTGTTTTATCTTTACGGCTCAAATCACATACGATACAGATACAGAGACACAGCAAATTGCCCTCTCCAGGTGCAACTTTAACACATTCTAAGTTGTCTTATGAGAGTTGAAGTGTTTTTTATGTGTTTGGGATATGACCCAAATCTATAGCTGGCATGCACTGCCAATCTCTTTTTATGGGCCTAAATGGTGTCGCAGATTAACTAACTTAATTAAGCCTGTCAACGGTGGTCAGCCCAAAGCCACCCCAGCTTGTCACTTCAATTGTCTGACTATAATTGCCTGCAACGCGAGCTCTGCATCTGAAAGCTATACTAACTGCTAACTGTTAACACAACTCAGCAGGCAAAGTCCTTCCTGCTAGACTTTTAAGTGGATAATGCATTTCCTCTATTAAAGATGTAGCACAAATAGAACGCACAGCAAGAAGCTAACAGAAAAGAACTAACTCTGTGAACAGGCGACAAAGTGTCACTCTTTAACATGACCCATGCTTTAATACGAATAAATACTACAACTAAGACCAAACTTAAAAAAAAATATATGTCCCTTAAAATCCATTGTCGATATAAAACGAAGATGTATTAGGATGACTTTTTTATAAAACTATATATTTTTCTATATATAAAATCGACTCACATTGATAGTCAATCTTTTGAATCGATGCAGCTACCAGCAGAATAGATGGTTACTGAACCAGATGAAACCAGATGAAACGTCAACGTAGAACGTAGAAAGTCAAATTACTTGTGACTCTTTCTGTCGCCTATACTTAAAATGTAGTTCGCCTCGTTGCACATGCAATGTGCACAACAACAGCAACAACAACAACGCACAACACTTCGTTCGTTGTCATCAGAAGAGAGTATTGGAGTGCAGCTCTCTCTCTTTTGCTTTCTATCTTACTCGTTCTTATAGCAACTGACGGAATAAGCCGTTAGGTATGCTCTATATAGTTTTACTTAAAATGCGAACGCTGCGAGCACCCGCCCACTCATGTGCCACGCCTAGTCCCTAAAAATGAAACATTTTGCAATCAGTTACAATTTTTTATTTTCTTTCTTTTTCATTTGTTTTTTTTCCAAAGTTTGGCTTTCTTTTCTTCTGTTTACTCTGCTTTTTACTTGACTTATAAGCTGCCATTTATTGTTGAGAGCTGGTGAGATGAGAGTGAGAAGTGGCCTGCATCGACTGCCACGCCCACTCAACGTTTGCAATTTCGCACGTACTACGTGAGGTAATTTTAAATTGTTTTAGGCAACTTATTGTATCACATTTACTCAACAGCAGTTTTACAGCAGTCAGCCCCTCCTTTTGCCTTTTCCTTCGAACTTTACCTTTTACTTTTGCAGCTCGTCTGTCGACTTTGACAATTCTTCGTTTCTTTCCTTCTATCTGTATGTGTATGTATATACTTGGCTGGAATTAAGCGCAGCTGGCAGCACACACAAGCACAGATGCACACACCTACAAAGCAGCGATTGAAGCAGAAACGTAACTACAAAGGGGATAGACAAATGCACACAGACAGACAGACAGAGCAAGAGACAAAAAGAGACAGCTGTTGATGGTTGCTGCAGTCAACACTCTCTGCGCCCTCCTCTCTTCCCCTTTAACTGTTTCGTGATTGCTGTTGGCAGCGTCTTCGTCGTCGCTGCTGTTTCATCAGCTTGAAAATTAGTTGCTACTTATGTGCTTCACTTAGTTTTTCTTAAGTAGCACGGATCAAGTAATATGTATGAATGTTTGTATGTGAATGTGTTTGTGCCTCGTTATCAGGTGTGTGCGTGCATGTGTGTGTGCATGTTCTACTTAAAACTTGCACTGACTCTGCTGGGATTATTTTCTCTTCTTTAGCTGCACATTTTCTACTTAACAGAGTCTGTCAACGTGATTGCATAGCAGCAATATCTACCTATCTCTCTCTGTGTTTATGTCGCTCTCCCACATTTGCGGCAAAATGGAGTCAAGTTGACAGTAAGCAACTGTTTTTCGTATTAAAGCCATTGTCTTCTTTTACTACATTTCAAACAAAAAATTAATCAATTCAATATATATATCTCAGAACACCGATCTTATTCGATATCTTTCTGCTTTGAATAAATTTATTTATGTAATGTAATTAATATAATGCTTATGTAATTAACATAAGCTTAACATGAGCATGCAATAATAAAAATAAAATAATGACGGTTTTGTTCTAAGAAAAAAAAACCTACTTAAGCTTTGCAGCTGAGTTTGTCATAATGATATAGAGTTCTTAAGAGAAACTTCCATATACAATTTAAATAACCTTACTCGACAGAAATACAGGAATTCTTCAAAAATTAGAGTTTTTCCTTTAAGGAATAATAATAAAAATAAGAAAGTTAACAATAATTATAAGCAAGGGGTAATCTTAAAGTTTCCAAAGGGACATCAACCGAGTATTATTATAATAGACCCACATATATTTATTAGAATAGGATAATAATTGATTGTCGATTCATTTATATTTTCGATAGCAATAAGAGCCTCCATTTTCATCAAGATCGGATAAGAAACACCCAAGTTATAGTCGAAAATATATTATAATATTGATCTCATTTCTAGTAGACACAATCATAATTTGTGTATGCATAATTATGCGACCGCATGTGTGAGAAAGAGATGGCATGATAATCGATACGTGCGTAAATATATTGTTGTGTGTATTTTGCAAAGTGTATTTATAGTCATCCAATTAGGAAACAGTTTTGGCTTTTGATTAAAAATGTTGTATTTTTTACTCTTCAGTGATCTGCTTGCCATAAGTAATGACTTAGCCGGCTCATATCTGGGTGCAAAACTTTTTAAAGCAAACAACTGGGTTCAGGGGATAAGGTAGTGGAGATTACTCGACTAGAGCATTCTCACTGTTATTATTGACGGATAGGTATCCCAAAATAGCTCAAAAAGTATTATATTTGTTTTTTTTCTACAACAAAGGCCAAAATCAAACTTGATGCTATCGACTTAGCAGTTAGTAATAGTAACAGTTTATTTTTCCAATTTACATATTTTAATTATTAAGTCTGTGATCAGGTTAAGGATGTGGCTGTTGAGGTCTGAAAATAGCATTAGGTATTTTATAATATATTATAAGTGAACTTTTGTTAATTTTTATTTTTTTAACCAAGCTGGTTGTGCTTATAATTATTTGCTGTCTTTTATATATTTGTATATTATATATTGTGGCTTTGGTTCCAGCCGACATGTGACAGGATATCCAGAGTGAATATATTATTTTATAAATCTTAGTAAATAGGTGAATTGTTCGTATGAATGGCAGTTATGGCTTGCCGGGAGCCGGAGCAAAGTCCAATGGATTGAAATGGGCTCGCTCGAAACCACTGAGGAACAATGGGGCATATATATATATATATATATATATATTCGTATATATTCGAAGTATTTATTGTATTCACATTCCTCGAATAGCTCAAATATATGTATACAAATATATAAAATCCCTGTGTATATCTTAAAAAAACTTTTTTCATGCATCTCACAAAATCGAGACTCAGTTCAATCACTACTCGTCCATATCGTTTGCATTTATTATGCAATTATGCAAACTATGCAAAATGCAATGCCAAGCAAACAAATCAAAACCAAACAAAGCAAACAAACGTGACAAGCGACATAGGAGCCACCCAATTAGACAATCACAGAGCCAGGGGCTGTGCGAATATGACGTCATTCGCTCTGTGGCACACTTTATGCCGTTTATTGAATTACACATGTAGAAACAAGCATTGTCTCGTCCTCGGTCTCTTCTCCCAGGCTTATCAAGAATACGCCTCCTGCAATACACCAGCATTTGAAAATTAATTAAGCTGGAGGCTTATCGACGCTTTTCCTACGCTCTTAAGATCTGACACCGAAGGTACAAGGGTATATTGATATGCAAATTGGGATGTTTCGTAGAAAATCGATAATTGATAGTCGATTAAATCACATAAAGTCATCAAACGGTTGATAAAAAGCCAATATACCACAATAAAAAAATATATATGTCTCACAATTTTAAAGCTAGAGTCAGAAAAACTTCTAAATTAAGAAAACCGAAAACAAAATTTCCAATATTTTAAAGTTGGAGTTAGAGGATATCGGAGTCAGATACGCCCAATTGTAACAGACTCAGTTGTGGTTTTGGTCTCAAATGAATTTGTATTATTTTCATTGTAAAAGGACTTTGTTTGTTTGCATTAAATAATTCAACACGTATAACATGGCCCAAGTTAATCTAATTATGAGTGTGTTTGTGGGGCTAGTGTGCATCACTAATTACATTAGCTAATGAATGGAAATATTCCATTTGAAACTATAGTCGCCTTGCATTGTTGTGCACGGCTCTAACTAATTCCAAATTGCACCAAATAGTTTTAAGTACAAATCGCAAATTATTTTTCGTAGAATATTAATGGTTTTATTTGCGTCGTTTTGTGGCATTTCAATCAAATAATCGTTTTAATTTAATGAGCTGTGTGTTGGTCAATCAATTTAAGCTAATGGTGTCAATTATTTAAGCATTTCATTTCATTTAATTTCATGAAATATATCACAGATTTAAGCAGACGGCTTGTTACCAGTTAAGCAAATGCATTTGCATTTTAAGCGCTTATCAATTCAATTGAATTGATTCTCATCACCGATCACTTTGCAATGCCACAACAAACCGCACACACACACACACACTCACCCACATACATGTATTTATATATGACAACTTAAAGAGCACTCAATTTTGATTCAGGTCAAACGATGCATTCGCAATGGCCACAATCTCAGCCCTTCATTTAATGACTACGGTCAACAATTCATCAAGGATATGTTTGTTCAGATGTTCGCTGGTTCGTCAGGTCGTGTGCTCACTGTACTCCTCTCTCCCTCTGACCCTTGGCTGTGGTCGTGGCTTAGCGGGCATTCAAAAGCACTTAACTCGTTAGCGGTTAACGCTATATTGGTAAGCCAACAGACACGCGGCGTACAATAATTAAACAACACACGACTTACATGACTTGTCAACAACACACACACACACACACACACATACACATACGCAAATGGCCAAGCAACTCAGGTGTACTTGCCACAGGCAGCAGACGCCCCATTTGCAAGTGATTGATTGAATGATGATTAAATGTTGGCTGCCACAAATCTTGGTCGTTCCTCGTATGCACAGATTGCCCAGCCATTTGTTTCAATTCTGCCAACTCGTAGTTCCAATCAAGCAAAATTAATGCGATTAACTAAAGCGCCGACTAATTACAAATTTAACCCATTGTCTGCAGACGTTTGATTCAGCCTACAACATAACAAAACAAAGACTAATTTGGTATAGAAATTACCTCTTGAATATTCTGCAATTTAAATATAAAAGAAAAACTTCTATATAATAAAATACATAATATACAAAGCAAATCTTTAAAAAACTGTCGTATATTTTAAATTTAAATTTATAATTTAGTTTTACTTGTAATCTTTTTTTGTATTTTTCTGTGCTGACTGATATATGTTCTGAATTATACACACTTTAGTATATAAAACGATTGTTTACTTATTTATTTATTGTCGACCTAAGATACATTAGGTGATACGATAGCTCCTGCTCCTATTCGAAGAGCACACTGCCCCAAATTTAGTTAGGTGCTGTCTTTTGTATAACCGCAATTTGGTGTTAAATGATTTAAATGCTCGCAGCTAATATACTGCGTCTGCTGGTGCTGCTGTCTAATGGGATATTAAGCTGGGACTGCCGGGAAGCAAAAAACTTGCCAGCCAATAGCACACATGACTCAACACACGAAATACTTGGGATATAGTGATAAGGCTGTGCTGAGGAGCTCGGGGCAAGCCCAGGCCGACGTCACTGGCTATGCCGAAATAAAAATAACAAATATCCTCAGTTAATTGAAATTCCTTAACTTTCTCAATTAAACTTTCCTGCAATGCTTTCAACTTGGCCTCTCAGTCGCCAGTCGCAGCTGGGGCAAATAATAAAAAAAAAAAGTATAAAAACACGATACACACTCACCAAGTTTTCCTCAATCTATATCTATGTATCTACTTCATATATATCTTTCTCAGTCTCTGTCTCATTCTACACGTCCAACGGGGCGTATGAGCAACGGCTACAAAAACCGTCGCTGAACGTGGCCAACCTGTGTGCGTTTTTTGCTGCAAGTTTATGAACTTAACAACGGTTTCTTTAAGCCTCCTTGAAGCATTTGCTGCCAGCGAATACCAGCAAACAAAAATAGGAAAAACAATAACAACAGCAATCTCAAGCTGCCATTTTCCTACAAGAAGAAGAGCCTCGGACGAGGTGACTCGACTAGGAGATATCCAGTACCCAAGTACTTTCCATCAAAAATCGTTAACGTAGATATTTAACTCGAATCGGGTCAATAAATTCAAATGAATAATTTCTGTAAACTTCCGAATTTCTTCTGTGCTTTGTTAATTTGAATCAATTATATTTAACTTCAGCCAAATGTATGTTTTTAGGGAATCATAAGATTGTTAATAATTTTACATTAGTACAATCAGATACAAGTAATCGGCGATTTTTTAAAGTTTGGAGGAAAATTAAATATACTTAATGTGAATTTGGGTCTTGTTATCGAATAAGTAGTATTATTTAGAGTGTTTTTCTTATATAGTCTTAAGAATCGGCTTGTCCGCATTGAAGTAGTTTATTTTTGTAAAATACAATTTTGTTTATAGTTTGATTTCATTTAGTAGTTCTTTTATTTTTTTCAATTTTATTATGAATATTATTATTATATTTTGCAGCTTAATGACTTTTTCTGAGCCTATAGCCGCTTTATTAACCCCAATTCTTGCATTGATTAAAGATATATTGTCGATCTTAGCCATTCTATATTTCCGAGCTTAGGAAATGTTTTCTTATAGTATTTCAGCTTCTTTTCCTTAAGTCAACACAATGATGTCCTTCTCATTGTCCAAAATCGGCAGGTTCCGCTACTTCTATTTTGCTCTGATTATAACTGACAAGTGGCCTGCCTTAGACTTAGTGCCTCTGCCCAGTTCGATTAGCGGAGATGTCCTTTCTCGTTCCTCAGTTATTGCCGTGATGAGCATGTGACATTAAATAAATAAATAAATTATAAAGGGCAGATTGACAGGTTATGGTTTTGTCGATTCGTCAGCGGTTTTGTGCATTTTTTTTATGAATATATTTTGACAAATATGCCCTACTAAATTATTCCTGCGCATATCAATTTTGTACGTTTCAATTTTGAACAATTAATATTAGCAGAGTAATATAATAAATTTGTGAAATTGTATTTATCTTTTATGTATACCCTGTAGCTAATATGCCTTTTGTACATTTCCAGTGCGCATATTTGTAAGAAGAAGAAAGTTGCAATAAATTCTGGATTCATCGACTTCGTCTTCGCCGCGTTAGTTTATTAAAAATGCAGAAGCTGCCGTGTTAAGAACTTACTTTCTGCTAAGAGTGGCTGCCTTACGACGTCTATGGCTCATTCTTATCAACTTTTGCCGTGCTTATAACTTGGCCAGCTCCAATCCTCTGTGCGCGTATATATATGTGTAATGGTGTGTGTATGTGTATGGGTTTGTGTATGTGTGTGTCCTAAAGGACTTTGTTGGCTGCACGCGACAAGCAACACCAGCCAGACATTCAGCCAACTTCTGCTAACAACAATAATTGTTAATAATGTTTATGAAAAGTTTCCCCTTTGCCCCCTTCACCATCATCTCTCCCTCTTCGGCAGCCACATTTTCTATAGCTTGGATCATCTTTGCGTTTTGTTTAGTTGACTGTCTTATTTCCTTTTTGGCCTGTTACCGGTGGCAATTGCGGTTGTTGTTGTTTTGTTCTTTGTTGCTAGTTTGGAAATTGCCTTGAATGGCAAACATTTTATATTTGTCTTGGCATCGGAACTGGGACCAGATGCAGGTCTATATGTGCCGTGAACAGCGCAAGTCATTCGCTTAAGTTTAATGGTTAAGAAAGTACAACTTTTTGGTATTATTATATTATGTAAGTATTTTGACGTATTAGCAGATCTCTCTTTTGGCTCGAAATAATAATTTAAAGGAAAGTTTGTGCTTCTCGAAATAACTTAAACAAGTGGAAGCGAACCTCTGTATTACAATCCAGGAAAACTGAGTGTTATGTATGTATTGTTGCATTGGACACTCTATAATACATCAAACATTTTCCTGAAGTTCTTATTTAAATCTATGGGATAATAACACATGCAGATTTTGAAAATATAATTTACTTACTGACTGCTATGTGAGAATGAGATTTCTTTTATAACAAATTGGTTAGTTCACTTCTCGGGATAGTTTATCTATTTTGTAAATAAGTTGTTAAATTTTGATTGACAACTTTTTTTTTATTTTTTGTCGATTAATATTAGTTTTTACAGAAAAATGCTAGATGTAAACAATATATTAAAATTAAATTAAGAATAACTAAATTATAAAATAAGAATACAATTTTTAGATATGCTTTTGCAAATTTTTTTTATTCATTATTTTTTGTATGGTTCATTGAGTTGTAGAAAGCTGATAAAAAAGTTTGCATTTATGGCTGAGTTTGTTAAGATGTCATAAATGCATGCAAAATGATAATGTTTCTATAATAATAATTCTAATAATAGTAATGATAAAATTATATTTGAAGTCGACTCTTAAATCAAACCCAGTCTTAACTATTATATTGCAATTAGTTCTCAGTTATCTGTTTTCAAGATGACGGTAGCTCATTAAAAAGGAAAAAACACAAAGCGACAGACTCCAATTGAAACTATGGGACACTTGAGCTTATAGAAAAGGAAGTAGAATTTCTAAGCAAAACCATCACCTTTGTCACAACATTTGACATGGAATCACCTCAGCTGTGCGAGGCTGTCTTCCCTTGACTCGCTTGGGTCCGCCTTACGGTTCGTGGCTGAGATCCGGCGGAAATGCTCGCACAATGCCTGCCAGCTGGGTCGAGTTTCCGTTGAATAAACAGCTTGCTACGAGCACGGAGCAAAGGAGCCACTCGAGAGCCAAAGACTCTTGCTTAAGTTGTGCGCCAAGTGTTCAATATATCAATCAAAGGTGTTGAAAATAAATGAAAAATGTGTCGAAAGTTTATCATTGCTGCCGAGGCAGCCAATAACACTAACAACGCGAAGCGACAGTAACAGTAACAGCAACAGCAGCAACAACAACAGCAACAACCACAACGAGAACGACAACAGCGGATTTTCCTTTGCAATTTTCCGAAAGCGCTTCCAAGCAAATGGGGCGTAAAAATAAAGTAGCAAGCAGAGGAGGCAAAGGAGGCAGAGGAGGCAGAGAAAACGACATTAAACTTTTTCGAAATCGATTAAGCTGTGACAACCTGCACGACCCAGCGCCCTTCGCAAAGTGTTTAAGGTTAACGTTTGGAAAGTGAAAAGAATTTTGCACCAAATCATCCCCTCCCCAAAGGCCAACCACAAATATTGTGAAGACGAAGATTTGGTAGTCAAGGCCCTGAGCTGCATTTTACCTATGCAGCGGAAACTATTTCCAAATCTGTCGAAAATTGTGCACTGGAAATAAGCCCCAGCACACAAATAAATGCACCGATGCGGTCCAGGCCAATTTGGCAGTCAAGTGTTTGGTCTAAGCTTTGAAAATCTGACCGATAAAAATGAGTTCAGAAAGATGTTACTGCTTGAATACTCTATTAAAGAGTTTTTGTAATTTTGATTATGAATATGCTTAATACGATTTTTAAAAAGATTTAGTAAACATAAGTAGGACTTACACCGATAAGGCCTAGGCCCAAAGAAAGGGAGAAAACTGTAGCTAAATTGTATTTGCATTAAGTTCATAGATTGCTTCAAACATTTAAAGAAACATATTTTAAATCTCTTTTATTAAGCAGCTTGCTAATCTAAGCTAAACGTTATATTAACTGCTACCTTCATGAGTAAATGAAAGTGTTTCAGATTGCTTTAAATGCTTTCACAACTCTTTTTGGCTAGTGTATCAAGAAACTTTGTAGCGTTGAGCAACGGCAACTTATTGGCAAAAGTGTAGCACACATTTTGCTGACTGCGATCCCCAATCTCGCCCCAAAATTGAGCAGCTAGCGTTCAATGCCTTTGGCCTAAGCGTCCCACTTCACTTAACTTTTTTTTTATTTCTTTTTATTCTTCAAGGGGGGCAGGCATATGGAATTCTCCAGTATTTTGCTTTTGGTCAAGTATGATTGGAATTTTATATGGCGCAGGTTCGAAGGACTTCAACGATGATGAGGACGACGACGTCAAAATGGCCAACACGTCGCAGCAGGCATAAGGCAGAAGGCAGTCAGCAGGCAGGAGTCGAGTTGAGTTGAGTTGAGTTGCGTTGAGTCGGTTCAAGTGTTTGACTTTTAGTTGGTTGGGTTTGTGTTTTGGGGGCTGCTTAAAAGCATTTTGCAGAGTATAGCAAATTGTTACTTGGTCAATGCTCGTATTATAATTAATTTATGTATGGCGTAGTTCGATCAAATCAATATACTAGTCACGTTTGAGAATCAAGCCGGAAACAATGCTGAAGCCGGAAGCGCTCCGGTCTTGCTACAAACAAAAGCTCATTCGCAATTTGTTGGCAAGGGCATGCGAAAAGAATGCCTAATTTATGTGCGCTTATCAAAATGGCGCTAATTGAAAATTAGCCTGTTATCATGCAATTATCTATAGACTCGTCTATGCGTCGCTTCGCCCATGTGTGTGCCTCGCGCTGTGGCCAAATTCAATTTCCCCATCACATACATAGATAAGCGACCAAATGAAGCTAGCTACTCATTGGCGGAAACACGAGCCCCAGCTCCAGCTCCATCTCCATCTCCATCTCTACTTCCAGTTCCATCTACACTCGAAGGATTTAAACGAGTATTTTGATTTGTGCACCATCAGATTCACAGATAAACGTAACAGAAATTAAAAAGGACAAAGAGAGCGAGAGAGAGGAAGAAAAGCACCCCATGAGCATGACTCATGCATGAAAGGGAGAGGGGTGTTCACGGTACAGTTAATTCACTGTACTACGTAAAATTTATGGGCAAATAAACGCCAAGTCTTTAGCAAACTCTTGGCGCCGGAGAAGCTGTGCATGAATTGTGTGACAAAAGGAGCATGTAAATACGAAAAGGGTTGTTTTTACTGGGTTCCTATAAACAAAAAAATCACATTCATTGAAAATTAAAAAAAAAAACAATAAGCCCAAAGGCGAATAAACTTTAGAGTCAGCCATTGATTTGCAAATGGTAAGCCAGAATTAATTAAAATAATTTATTTGTTGCACTTCAACATTCGTCTTTAATTATTTTATTTAATACTTTTTCTTTCTTCAGGCAGAAGAGTAATTATAATTTTCTGCTAAAGTCTCCATCCCTCTCAAGAGCATTTTGATATGAATCCAAAACAGACTTTCACACTAATACTAAAAATCTAATATTTGTTTCACTTGGATTATATTATAAACCCTTTTAATAAAAGTATAACCTATCATTTTCTCGATATATATTATGAGTCTTTCTTAAAATATCTTCAATAATATACCGTCGAAGGTGTAACTTAATTGTATACTCAGATACTAGTCAGATTTAGAATAAAATCTACACGTTCAATTTAAACTATAATTATAAATAAACTATAAACTATATAATTATATTATGATAGATTTTCACTTTGACACATTTAGTATAAAATCATTTCATTCAGCCCAATTATTGATTTGAACTTAAATATAGATAACACAAAAAGAATACAAAAAGGACAAACTTTTAGTTATCGTTAACGACTGATCGAATGCGGTTTGCTTTAAAGTGAATATTGTAAGCAAATATAAGTTTAGCTATGTATTTAAATGTGCACAAATTTCATTTTAAAATTTTCGCCTTAAGAGAAATTTAAAACTGCATGGAGTAGTTTAGCTTAATATAAATTGAAAATAAGACAGAAATTGACGTAGTACAAATACACATAAAGACATTAATTATTTTCTTTGAAATTTGCGTGAAAGCTTGATTCAGAATTTTGTTTTTATTGTCACTATACTATAAAATTCAACTGCAATGCAGTCGGTTCGAGATGAAAATTTCTTGTGAACTCGTATTATATGCGTAAAATTTGTCATGCAACAAAAACTAATCAAATAAACAAAGGAACACAAGCAGTCTACAGTGAGAGAAATGAATAGCAATTGCAAAATAAATGCCACAAACAATTGACAATATACTGCACGACATGTGTATAATCAAGCTGACATACTTCTATAGGCATATATAACAAATGTATATAAATATATGTATATACATATATATATATATATATATATATATAGAGAGAGAGAGAGAGAGAGAGTTGCATGTGCTAGTGAAATAAATAAAATTAAGAGAGGCAAGCAGAAAAACAGAAATAAAGATAGAAAAGAAACAACATCAGAGCAAATAATAAATAAACTACAGTTCATGTCATGTCAGCAACAAGAGGAGCAACCAGCAAACTGCCAAAAATGAAATTGGGCAGAGGGCAGAACAAACGAGAGAAAATAAACGACACGGAATAAAAATAAAAGAAAACAAAACAAAACAAAACAAAACAAAGAGCTAGTAAAACTGCGCCTAGTTCTACAGATGTGGGTAGTTAAGTTAATGAGTTCTTTAAGTCAGCTAATTTGTACAGACTGACACAAATTGAAATATACTATAATTCTCACATTTAAGCGCCAAACAACCAAATAATTTGAGTGTTTGCGTTGGATAACTGACTGATTTAGTGACTTGCATCATTTCTGCAAACACCTGTGTTGTAAAGTTGGTATTATTTAAGTAGTTGGGTTGGGTAGCAAGCAATTAAATTATACAGCATAATGTTATTAATGTTAAATGTAATCTATATTATTTATTGGCTTACTATAGGGTGTCAGACCTGTATCGAAATTGAAATCGGAACCGCATGTTTACCGATTAAAATGAAGAATTTAATCTAAATTCTACATTTTTGAGTAGCACATAGCAGCCTAATTAGGTTTACATATATGTGAATGTGTATGTCTTCAAGCTGATAAATGAAAAACTGAAATTTATTTTTGAAATCCCTATCTCGAATTATTATCATTACTGCGACCTCCTGGATATATTGCGAAAATTATTAAGGCTTGGTTGCCGAAATGGAATGAATGTACTAGATATTAGAGCCTTCAATTCATAATTTCTTTAGATAAAAGGACCAAACTGAGAGAAACTACTTATTGCCGAGCAATCATCGAGAATTTGCTCTAGAGACTCCAAAATTTTAAACTTGAATAGGTGCTTGTGTATTATGGAATCCGTCAGAAAGCCTTAAATCAGCCTAAACGAGCTTTCAATTGTACGTTGCATGCCACATCTAATCTTTTGCTACTTCTGACTCCATCTTTATCTCTCTTGTATGCAAAAGGCGACATGGGTCGGTCTTAGTCCACAAAGTGGTTCAGGGCCCCAGTAGATTGTTATCCATTAAGAAACTCGACACATTGCCTACCATTCTTGTTACTTGATTAGCTTCGCTGTCCGAGAAAAATGTCTTCGTGAGTTTACCTTCATTCAAGATTGAAGAAAGTGCATCCCTCCATGGCGAATACGTCCGCCTGCAAGACACTAGTAAATTTGCATAGCAATTCGCGGAGTTTCTTCATTAAGCGAGCAATTTGTTTATAATACATAATTGCATGTGGATAAGCTCCCGCATTCTTTCCAGTTATGATCTCTGCTTTATTGCAAAACCTGGCTACTACCTCGTCGTACTGCACGCTCTTATAGTCTCTGATCCATTTGTGTACACAGAAAGTTATATTCGGCACGAAGCAGCTAAAGTAACCTTGCTAAGCTTAGTTCACATGCTAACACTCAATTTCACAATTTATTCAAAAATCTAAAAGATTTGCTCAATTTTAGCCAGGTCTTTGCCACATTCAATTAGCTAGATCACTTACTTCATGGAATTCCGCATTCACTAGAGCGTTATCAAATCAAATATTTAATCCCAAGTACTACCAAATATTATACAAAGTTTGATCAAATTTCGGAAATTTTATCGATTTTTTATGCGCTTTTCTATATTGAAGCCTAAAATCGTTTTAGTTTGACACTCTGATTCACAGAAAACAGAAAAGTGAACATTCACTTACGTTGACATGGAATGTCAAACATAAATTTGTACATCAGCTACAAAGACAGGGATTTCTAGCCCATAAACTGAATGGGTTGGTCGATCTCTTTCTTCTCGCTGCTAGTAATAAACTAATCGACAATTCAGGCATTTCGCTGGGTTTTCACTGACTACAAAACGTGGCACATTCATTGAAATTCATAACTGGCCAGCGCTGCGAGGCAGTCTGGTAGTCTCCCAGTCGTCGTCCCCGTCTCCGTCCCAGTACCTGACAGGACGACGTTTTTAGCCTACACTTCGACTCGTTTAATCCGGAATGGGCCCACGGGCCGTGTTTTATCAAACTCAAAAATGTCTGACAATCGCCGTTTGGCTTGGCTCGGCTGGCTTTTGCACGTGCAACGCGAATGGGAACCGGATTGGGAGTGTGACTGGGAGTGAGAAGGGGATTGGGAATTCGAAGGGACGTCGGTGCAATCGCATATATTCGTATATGCGGGAATAATATGGAGGTAGTGCTCTGTTATTGCAATATTGGTAAAAGCCGTCGGTGATGACACGACTTCAATGTGCGAGCAGCTCCAACTCAATTATCAAACTTTGGATGCCAATTCCAGTTCAGCTCCACCGTTCGTCAGTTCAGCTGTTCACTCATCCAGCCCCCGGCAACTCACACGTGCTGGCATATTTTTGGCATAAACCGTATCGGTGCTCGGAATCGGTAGTCTGGACTCCGCGGGTTGGAGTCGGGATTTGGGATACCGGAGTCCGGAGTCCGCACAAACGGCAAACGGAAATGGATTTTTGATTGAGTGCGCAATAAAATGTGAAATGCATTTTACAGCTCAAAAACAGACAACAAAAACATACACAAATATTGCGCACCATCGACCGAACTTGTGTTCAGCCACGAGTATACTACGAGTAGCCCCAAATGCGCATACATAAATATACAGACTCCTATTTATTTTATACGTATACTTTTTATTAATTTTTTTTTATTTGTTGCCGTTGTCCAAAATTGTTGCAATTGAAATGAAACTGGCTGTGTGGCATTATTGCAAATTGAGCGGCGAACCATAGCGTTTGCCCTTTTATCCCACTCCTTCTGAGTCCCATCACTGAGTCCCACCGAACCGTTTCAAACCATTTTAATTCAAAGTTGCGATTTATTTGCTTTTTCTTCCATATTGATGCCGCCTTCATGAAAGTCAATTTATTTCATTATAAAGTGCATAGGTTTTTGGATCACATCTCTCCCTTTGCTCTATGCGTTTTCTCTTTTTTATGGCGCATATTTGGCAAAATTTATTGGCCTCATGGCTAACAAATTGCGAACACAATGTCGGAAAATTATAGCCTCGACGTCGTCGTCAACGTCATCGTGAATGCAGTAAAAATATATATAAATAAAAAATAATAGAGAACGTTGCAGTTGGTTGTAATTGCCAGCTGCTGAGTGGTATCTAGGAGCAGGGTTGTCGTAGCCAAGATATACCGATTCTTGATTGAGCTTTTTAGTAAACAACCGACCAAGTTTGTTTTTAAAAATTATGAATTTTGGAGGGAAGTGAGAAGAACTTGTAAACTAGGTGACTGTAGCCTTAAAAATTGTGGGAGATATCAATATCCGATAACCGATTTTACTAAATTTTTTCCAGTATATATTCCAAATTTCAAGTCTCTATCTCTAAGGATGTGGAAATATGTGGCGTTCATCAGACGGACATTGCACAAAACCAATACCTTCATATAAAAATATAAAAAAAACATGAAAGAACCGTTTGATAGGCAGAATATTACATAACTTTGTAAAACGGAGCTAATATTTGTGTTTATTAAATGTTTTAACCTTAAAAGATTTTAATAATATGAAATAGTCGTTAAGAAAATACAATTTTATAAATCCGAAAATATAAAATCTAGGTTTT
This sequence comes from Drosophila fungiperda, assembly GCA_035042345.1. Taxonomy (NCBI): domain Eukaryota; kingdom Metazoa; phylum Arthropoda; class Insecta; order Diptera; family Drosophilidae; genus Drosophila; species Drosophila fungiperda. The sequence continues at coordinate 5,422,078 of JAWNLM010000021.1, forward strand.
TTTAAATTGAAAACAGCCCAACTTATTTTGCACGGATGAACCCGGAAAAACCTTAATCAGATCAAAATCTGTTTAATGTTTGTAGGTAAGTTTTTCTTTTTTACTTCTGGCTTTGAAATGAATATTCCACATTTCTGTAGTTATTTTATATCTGAAAAGGTGAGACGAATTTATACGCCTTTAATAAAACTACATATTAAAACTTATCTTATTATCAATTATTCCATGAGATCCGAAGAGGATATATTTTTTCAAAAGTGAGAACGCTAAAACGATCATTAAATGTGATAATGTGATATCTTTGGAAAATATTAATTATTTAAAGCGAAGACAAATCTTTCGCAACAAAATTTAATGGCAGATAAATATACTTAAAGTTGGATGCGTCTACCATCGACTTAATAGATGATAATAGATGAGCAGAAAGACAGATATCTTTTTTTTGTAAATTTTAGTTTTAAATTTGAGCTCTACTCATATAAGAAAATAAAACTCGGATAGAAGAAAGTACAGACATGCCTATATCAATTCGGTTCTCCTTTAATTCGTGACAAGCACCAACATTAATTCGATAGCATAATGATTTAGATTTCCGTATCGATAGTTATATAAGTTTATGATCAACCTAGAATTAATACCACAAATTTTTAAGAAAATTGTACAAGTGTAAATTAAGTGAATTTATAATTTGATACAGGAGGCTGGACAGCAAAGAGTCATAATGAAAAAGAAATTACAACAAATTTCTGATAGTCTTATTAAAAAACATAAGTTTATCGAGAGCTGAAGATGTTAATATATATATATATATTTACAATTTGATCAGTTATTAAAGTAAATGTGCAAAATCGCAAGGAATCGTTTATATAAATATGCTGGCAAAATATTCGACCATTTTAACATAAAAGTAAGTCAGAGGAGGAAAATGGATTTCGGCATTCAGTCAGTCGCAAACGTTGCCAATTTTAATATGTATTTTCCTAAGGCCGAATTGTGTTGCCAAATACCTGTGCGAGGACGCTCAGAGCATGCGTCTGCCATAGCTATCAATGACTGTGGCTGACTTCCAAAATTTGGTCTAGACGCTGTTTAATGACAAACGCAAACCACAAAAGACGACGTCTGCAAATGTTATGCAAGTCAGTCAGCGCCAAGTCAAATGGAAATGTCCTCCAGACTCGACTCGACTCGAGTCGAGTCCTGTCTTGTCATGGCCTCTGACTTTGCCTCTGACTTGGCCTCTGCGCTGCTGTGTTGTCAGCCAATGCAAAATAAATACACTCAACTTTAAATAAAACCCATCGATGACTGTGAATTCTGCTTGGGCTAATTCCTATTGACTAAGTCATTGGGCAAATTTTCCAGGTGCGCAAATTTCCCATTGAATGGCCAACCACTAAAGATGATTCCGAATTCATAAAATGCATGCAAAATGAAATAATGAAATGCTTGAAATGAGCAAAAAGAATTGGTGCATCATTAGTTATGCGGCCGGTTATCAGACCCCAACAATAAAACAAAATCAATGACGATGATTTTTAACTTTTACAGTAGAAATTTACATAGCAGATAAGCGACTGCCTTACTATTCAAAAATTAATATGCAAAAGAGCTGCCAAAGTGAGCATTTCAGCTGGATTCCCTCATCCAGTGAAATTTCTTGATTTGCAAACTATTTTTTTTTTTGCTATAAAATGGAAATGACTGACCAGAAGCAGTTTTAGTATTATTTTTGGAACGAACATGAAGCGGTCTTTAAGTCTTCTGTGTGGAGGTGCGTTTACGAAAGTTTTTAAAATTATTTAGAAATCTCTGCAAATTAGGAATTTGTACAATAGCAGAGTTATTTTCAAATAAGGAATTTGTATAAAAGCCCATATATTGTGAAAACCATTAAACATAAAACTCAAATAGCAGAGTGAGTAGAAAAAGTCTTTAATCAATGCAGCTTAACAATTCGTAAAACTAATAGCTGAAAGATTTCGACATCTTTCACAAGAATTAATAAAATAGGATGAGGCATTTACTTTTGAGATCTGTGTCACGAATATTTAAATTGGTTTAGTTTATAAGTTATAAGCTTGAACTTAATAAATTATACGTTTAATTACCATTCTTAGAATACAGCTTAAGAATGCAGTGGAATACAGCATATGAATTATAGCAAGTTAATGAGAATATCTAAACTAATTTACTTAACTTTTATATAAATTAAATCCTAATATTATGATTAAGCTATGGTCGATCATTTTAAAACCTGGTCATACGATCCCAACCATCAGCAGTGAAATGCAGTAAGGAAAAACTTAATTAATCGAAATACTAAGAAAGTCTTCGATATTCCAAAAAATATATGAAATGTGGGGACAAGGCTAACGGTAGTTAGTTCTTGCCGCGAGTTACCCATGGAATGTGTTTACCAGAACTTTACGCGTAGTTCCGTGAAATGTATCCCAGGGTGTTTTCGGAAATCCCAAAACCAACAAACGCCACAAAACCCATCGTTGCGACGAACAGCAGAATTTTGAGCCGCTTTTAAGGGATCGGCGCTAAGTTGGAAACCTTAATTGAGGCTTAAGACAGGACACAGCCGGCGGTGCTTTGGGTATTCGACTTTGGGTACGGTTGCGGTACCCAATATCCCAGTCATAAAACAATAAATAAATAGTGGAAATACCCAGTCAGACGCTAGGGAAGAAAGTCAAAAACCAAATAGAATATCTGAAAATATGAAAACCATTTTTATGACCCACACGCGCCTGGTAAGACGCGCTAATGAAATTAGCTACCTGGTCAGGCCCAGAAAATTCGATGGGAGGCTGCCTGCTTGCTATATAAGGATGGACTGTACTGGTCCTGGCATTAAACGCACTCGAAACGCTGAAACGTGAATAAGCGTGCATCAAGATGAGCAGCCAGAGTCTGAGCATCAAAGCGGAAAGGAAGCAACAGAAACAGCTCAAGAAACACTTAAAAGCAATGAAAAAGCAACAGGATAAAGTTAAGAAGCATCCAAGGAAACGAATCAAGAAGTCCACCGTTAGCATTGACTATCAGCTATTTTTATACCGCCAGGAGATGCGACGGGCCAAAACTGACTTCTCCTATCTGCGATTGTCCAGGGCCAAGATCATGTTGACGGCTGATTTAATAGCTAAAAATATGGGCAAATGGAGTGAGCTGTGTACCGTGGATGATCTCAAGATGCTCAGTCGAGAGGTGCAGTTCAAAAAGCGGCTGTCCACCCAGGTGGAGCGCCTGGAACAGTTCCAGGAGCTCGGCCTCACCGACGTGGTGCTCAATGGCAAGAAGACGACGCTGTAGAACTCCATGATTTTGTTTAAATTTGATTTTTAGGCTAGGGCTGGGCATTAGCTTAAGTTTACTTTTATCTATTTAAGTGTAATATTTTATAAAATAAAATATAACATTAACATTGATTTGAATTTGAATATGAACCACCTTTTAGCTGTCCTACTCTGCTGCACGCTCTGTGCAAGCGAAAAGTTGACCCAGAACCAAATCCCGAACCTGCCCAAACCCAATGACAATGAGGAGGCACATAGGTTGGAGGCCTTGCTCAAAAACTCCCGGAAAATCACAACTGTGAAACCGGATGGCACATCCACAGCGAAGGCCAAGACCGGCTTGGCCAGCGACGATCATCTGGAGGATGACTATAATTTTCTAACTGATCGACTGCCCCACCTAACAGACGATGAATTCAACAGTTTGAGTCACGATGCCAATCCGTTGCACTTTCTAAAGCAGCTGGCAAATGAAAACAGTGCTGACCCGGACAAAACCCTGACAGAACCAGTGAATCCAAAGGCAGACACAACTGAATCAACCCAGGCACAGGTAGTTAACACTCAAAAACGATAGAATTCCTCCAGTCGATTTAAGTTTAAACCTTTAAATTGCTATCTTTAATTTGATATTTGAGTTTTGATAAAGTTGTGGATATTTGTCACTTTCTCTATTATTTATATACGAATCAAGAAAATATCTCTAATCAGCTGAGAGCGTTGAACTTTGAATTAATCTAAATCTTATTTTCCAAATTAGTATTCAATTCATTTGATATTCAAATTATCTGTTTAGTTTTTACTTTCTCTATTTGGAAAATATGAACTTTAACAATAAATCAGGTTTTTGTGTTTACATCAAAATTAAAATATTAGTAAATTATTCAAAGTTAAAAAAGAAAGAAATCTCTCCAGTATATATATACAATATTTATGTTATTTTTTTTATCTAATTAAACCTTATTCAAATTATTTATATTAAAAACTATTCATAGTACTATTTTTCGTCTTTCATTGAATTAATTTCCTACGTTAAGGAAAGCCAAGATGAATCCGTTGCAGGAGCAACTATTTACATCACCATACCGATCTACATCAATACATCTGGCACCTTGCCGCTCAGCTTGACTATTGGTGTACAGGATTTGAGGCTGCAGCAGGTGAAGAACAGTTCAACCCACAAGGATCAGCAATACACCATGGCGCAGATTGATCCACTCAGGAGGCGTACTACGAATCGTCATCGCAGCCAGAGTCGTAGCAAGATCCAATTGTATCGGGATTATAATATTGCCTAGCTCAATGAATAGGCAGTATCTTTGGATAAGGCTAAATAGTAATAAAAAGCTAAACATTTTTCTAGCAAATTCCATGTATTTTTTAATTTTACAGCTAAACAATAAATAGAGACAATAAATAGTTGAGGTTGGCGTTACGCATATCTAAACTGCATTGCTGGCTACAACTGCTTCCGCCGCATGTTCTATTGAAATTGGAACTTGCACTGGAGCTGAAGCTGAAGCTAAAACTGAAGTCTCCTCAGGTAGTTTCTCAGCCGTCTCTGGTTTCTTATCATCTTCAGCGACCACGGATGCAGCGATGGCAGCTGGTGGCGTTTCCTCCTCCTCGTCATCGGCGGCATCGATAACCTGCTCAATGGTCTGCTGGATAAAGTGCTCAAATAGCTGGAAATACTGCAACGCATTGTTGGCCACCTGCTCTGTGGGCAGTCCTGTGGTGACTTTCTTAAGTGCATCGCGTATGAGGACGAGTACTGGTTTACGGGTGGTTCCGGCGGCGGTGGGAATTGTTGTGGAGCTCTCAACACTCTGTTCAACTGCGGCTGGTATAAAGGCTTCAGCTGGCGCATCTTCGGATTCAGCCGGTGCAGCTTCAGTTTTAGCTGGTGCAGCTTCAGTTTTAGCTGGTGCCTTGGCTGGTTCTTCGACAGTTTCGCGGCGCCTTCGGATAAACGAATCATCATCATCGTCGTCGTCATCATCATCATCATTGACGTCCTCGTTCGAATTCTTATCTTTTATTTGCTTCTGTACGACTTCACTACTATCCTCATCATCTTCGTCGCTATCCGCGCTAGAGTTGGGCACGTGTTCGACTTTGCTCGAGGCTGGGACTTCAGTGTCCTTAACTAGTTGTTGATCCATTTTGGCGGGCGCGGCGCTCACAGCAATCACCAAGATGAGCAAGGCAGCTTAGGAGATAAAAAGTGAGAATTACTTTAAGGTCTAGTTATCTGGTAACTGACATTTACCCATTGTCATATAAATGTGCTTAACCATTTTTGCTGCTTATTATAGGGTATCCTTCTTACGGTTATGGTTACGGGACCGGGGCACAGTTGACTTTTGCAGTTTTGCGGTCTTTATGAGCGAATCCAGCGCTTTGCTTTCGCTTTTTATAGCCATACGACGGCTGTGGTTTTTCTCTTGTTGTTGTTTTCTAAAATGAAAGTATAAATGAGGCCTGGTCAGGCAGGCAGGCAGGCAGGCAGGCACTCTTTTAGTACTGGGGGACCTGGTCTCTGCTCTCTGGTCGCTGGTCTCTGGTCTCTGGTCTCTGCGGCAGACCATCACATCGTCCAAACAGCCGCTTTTACTGCAACGAGCTCTTAACGCTCTTTCTTTTTACTTTTTGTTTTGTTTTGTTATTTTTTTCGTTTTATTTTTGGTTTTTTGTTTACTTTGTTTATTTCTACACAACAAAAGAAACCGAAATCATTTATTCAAAATTCGGTTTCTGGTCACTTCTTTCATAAATTTGTTTATTTACGCTTAAGCCTTTCGTCTATTTGGCTAAAGCATTAACAGCCATATTTCAGTTGCGGGCGTTTTGAGGCAAGCTCTTCTCGTTTGTTGGTTTGGTCTTATGGAAATGCCCGAGTTCCACCAGGCTTTGATTTAAAAGAGATTTCTTGAACAACAGCATGACGCTCTTCATTGTCTGCTTAAATTTATTTTGGCTATCAGTCATTGCTCTTCATAATTAATTATGTAATAATTAGAGGTCTTCGGTTGATTAGATCCCACACCATCGAATTTAGCTGCCCTTATTACTTACTTACTTGTTTTTTTTTTGTCAGAGCCCTGAACTTTCTAATACACTTTGAAAATTTGAAAACTTCTCCATAAAACTTAATTCCAAAATCAAACGCATCTTAAGCAATGAAAGCAATAAGTGATCACAAACAAAATGAGTCATTATATTGTTGTCGTTGAGAGAAAGCAAGTGATTATCCTAATATCATTCCAATTTAAATCTTTCTTTATTGGATTTACGTTAGAGGTTTAAAAGTGGTTTTGAATTAAATACCTTTAACAAAATTATTTGCATGCATTCATAAAAATAATTATTGTATAAGTATAATAAATATTTACACATTGCATTAGTAGATAATCATGTATATAAAAAACATTTAAGTACACTACAAATTGTAGAAAGTTCAAATGGCAGTTAAAAAAATTATCTATATATACATTATGAACAAAATTATAGTTTTTGGTTTCACTTGTGTTTATTATTATATTATTCAACATTTTCATTAATTAACTCTTAGCAACACAACACTACATATTAAAAAATTATTCTACTATTACTTAAACATTATTATTATTATTATAGGCAAAATACAATTTTTACGTAGCAAATGTTAAATGAAAGATAGAATCCAAATATATAAAATAGGTTATTGTTTTTGTTCCCTGCAGACATGTTTTTAATCTGCCATTCCTGGTCATAAGTAATCAAATTACAGAATTTAGATCAACTACTATGCAAACTACACAAAGTTCCGTAATTAGAGCATCGGTTACGCTGCTTACCCAGATATTTTTGAAGTCTCTACCACTTTTAAATGGTGATAACAAGAAGCTTGATTGGATGATAATTTGACGTAAGCAGGCAAGGCACAGTTGCTGACGACAATCTCCTAAGTCCTAAGTCGAGTAAGTAGAACAGTATGTGCCCATAAAACGAGATCACTAAACCTTTCAGATTGACCCAATTTCGAACCGGCTTTGGACGCAAGCATTGCTGAACGGGTGGGCGGAGGGGCAGTCGCACTGGTGAGGTGGCTTAAGTGTTAAGCAGACAACCAGTTAGAAACCAACATTCTAGATGACTATCAATAAACAGCTAAAAGGGTACGCGGGCACGTCGCTGATAAATGAAGACCACATGAGCTTGCATAAAAATTTCACCAAAACATAAGAAAAAGTCAAACTTTGCGTACTTTTGGCTACAAACAAATAAAAACTGAAAACAACTTTTGAAGATTACTAAGAAAACCGGTAAAGAAGAAAAAGAACTCCCCAACCAAGCTGAGAGATGAGATACTTAAGACGCTGTAGACAACAAGATGCGATCAGTTCAAGTTCCAGTGAGCAGCTGTTAAGATCGAGTTAGCACAAATAAAACCAATAAAGATGAGAACATACAAGGCTGCCTGCGTCGTAGGTAAGTTGTGCCCAGCGATAGCTCAGGTAAAAGAAAGTCACCCAGCTCCAACCCATTGCCACTCTTCTCTCAACTCTTGCAGTCGCCGCTCTGCTGCTCTTGGCACCTGCTTTCATTGAGGCGAAGCGACGCAAGCACAAAGGCGATGATTCACACAAAGCCAAGACCAAGACAAAGTGGTCCAGTTCAACGGAACTGGGCGGCAACAGCGGACAAGTGGCCACCGAGGAGCATGGCTACTATGTGAAACGCACCTATACACCCTTGGCGGGGAGCGATGGCAAACGCCAAAGTCCTCCCTTCCTAGCCATACCGATTGCCTGGTTTGGCTGTGAGCCAGGCAAAACGGGCTGCCAGCAGGCCAGCAATTCGGGTGCCATTAACGACATGGCGAATACACTGAGTGAGGGCTACCTCTGCGACGATGATTGTGTGGAGGGCTATGAGCCCATTTGCGGCCAAACTCCCAGCGAGGTGGCTGTCTTCTACAACAAATGCAAGCTGAATGTGGCCAAGTGTCGCACACATGGACTGTGGACAGATCTGCCCTATGAGCAGTGCCAGCAAGCCTATCCCAAGGAAACTTGTTACACCGACAAGAAGTTCAAGTCATCGCCCTTCTTCCGCGACAACACCACAACAACTGATGTAGCTGTTAAGTCGGAGAAGGACGAAGGCAGTAATGAAAGTAGCGAGGAGCAAAAGGATCAGGATAAGCCCAACAATAAGAACAAGACAGCACGTGTGGAGCCCCTTGTGCTGCCCGTTAAGGTACAGCCTGTGGAAACTGTAGTGCCAGTGCCAGTGCCACAGGCAGCAGTTGAATCTACCCACTCCCAGCCAGCTGAGCCACAACCTGCTCTGGTCGGTAAATAATCGACGGCTAGCGAGGCGGAGAAATCTGCCGAGTCCTTGGAGACACACAAGGAGCAGGAAAAATCAGTGTCTGATAAGAATAAACTTAAGTATGTTGTATCTTAAACAGCAAGTAGTACCCAAAATTTACAATTACTTATTTACCAGTTAAAAATAAAAATAAATAAATAAAAAAAATCAACAAAAACTGTTGTCGAAGGAAATTTATGATTATAAAGGACCCACTAATGTCCAACTTAGATCTAGTATATCATCTTTCGAGACTAAAGTTTCGCATTAGCCCTTTTTCTATGAGAATTCAAGAACTTTATATAGGAATTCCAATTATAGGATTTCTCTTGGTCTTTTTCCTACAGTGTTCTCTAAGGCCCGAGAGGTAATATTTAAAATATTGATTATAATTTTTAAGGCGTGATAATTGTATTCAATTATCTCTTTTACAATGAATAATTATACTATATTGTTTATTTATTGATAATTTTTTTCCCATTAGTACAAACTTATGTTTGTTATATTAAGCACAAGCCACTAATGAATATTTAGTGATATAAAAGATAAATATATTATAATAAGAATATGTAGACATAAAATAATGATAATTATAAAATATAATTGCTTTTAAATTAGGTACTCATTTCGTATAATTTAATTTAATTAAATGTTTATATTTCAGATTATATCATTCAGATTAATTATGCAATCAGTTCGCTCTGTAGAAATATCACATTCGGCGTAAGTTTACTTTTTTGATATTTTCGAGTATCGTAAAAAAAAACTTGATTGCAGAAATTGTTGATTATTAAAAAATAAGGTGACCAGGAACACTGAAATCTAACATGTAATCTCAAAAATTACAATATTATTGCCAAAGGTTTTTATCAAAACCCTTATGAATCTGAGAATTGAGACGCACCAACCTATTGATATTCAAATTTTTTGAATACAATTAAATACATTGCTTAAGATAAAAGTAAATAAAATAAAAAAATAAATAAAAAATATGTCTTAAAATGTTTTGTAAAAAGATTTATAAATTTGCTTCTGATACATATTTTAATGTATTACTATTAAAAAAAAACAGATTAAAATATAAATGTATATTTAAATTTGTTAAATAACTTTTAAAGTTTTATTTTTATTTTTTCCTCTTTTCTATAAAATTGTTCTAGACATGCTTGGAAATTTCTTTAACGGTTTTTCTTTACTACCAGAAATCTATTTTTTTATGATGAAATGTGAGAATGTGAGGAGAATAAAAGACCTCAAAATATGTTGGGCTTGCCTATTTTAAGAACGTTTACGTTCTTTATATGAGCTGATTGACAGCAAAAGATACAGATGTATCAGCATTCGAAAAAGGTGTGAGATGAGGGACAACGCACCGGGTTGTCTCTCTGGCAACCACCTATAAAAGATGCGACAAATGCACCCACTGCATGCAGAAGCCAAACGACTGCAATGGGTGACAGAACTGGCGGAGCTGGAGCTGTGTCCTTTAAGTTGTTTCTGCTACTCCTCCTGGGAGGTGAGTAAAACTTAAAACCTGAACTAGTAGAGGCAGGAACTTAAGATTTGTCTTTTGCAGCACTGAGCAGCATTGATGCGTCTCCAACTGATGTGGCAACAGATGCTACAACTGAGATGCCGCTGGCTGAGGCACGTACTCAGACAGAGGATCAGGATCAGGAGGGCGACTTCTTGGATGTCGATGATTTGGACGCGCGCAGTGCGTATATCAACAATCAGTTTGTACCCAGCGAACCCATTGGTGTTACGGATGACGAACAGAATTCGCCACTCTACGAACTACTGCAAAAGCAAATGGCGCATGTGCTGGCGGGTGCCGCATCGGAAATGCCCATCTACGAGGAGGATAAGTCTAAGCCGAACCGCGTTCAACAACCGCCGAAAAAACCACTCTTTACCGTTAGCAACGAAGCTGATGCGGATGATGACTATGTGGATGCGACTATGACAGATGCGGGGCAGACTTATGTAGAGAATCCAGAAGTTGCGGCTGGTTTCCACACGCCGCCACAACTGAGTTCCAGCACCGGCACAATGACTCCCAGCAGCCATCGTCCCCAACGAAGACGCACCACCACCACCACAGCATTGCCAAGAACCACTCGAGCTAAAACCGGCTCACATTTCAAACCAACGCAAGGCGCTGGAACTCACACTGACTTATCAAGCAACAAGCCAGTGCATCATACTAAACGTCCTGCTCCCAGCAACAACCTACCAGCAGATCAGCAAATCTATCAGCACAATCGACGTATTGTTTTCAAGACCATCTCGACAGGATCGCAGTTTGTCAACTCTCCCATCGGAGATCTGATGATCAAGTTCTCCATCGGCTTTGCCAAGCCAGCGTCGAGTGGAGTGATGCCCTCCAATGAGGCTTTGCGTCTCCTCTCCCAGAACTGGCTGCGTAACATAGAATTGCAGAAGCTTAAGCGAGTCAACAAAATCTAAATGTTTTAATACAATTTTTTATATTCGTACATTATATTGAAAATATAAATTTTAATTCTTAGCAAAACTAAAAAGTCTGTTGTAGCTTATGACATTAATTAAGTGTATTCAGTGGCCTCAAGGATTAGAAGCCACAGATAACTTTAGACAAATTAAGTATATTGGAATCTCGAATATCCACATTTCCATAATATATGAAATTGATATGTATTATTTGCTTGCAGTCTGGCAAAAATGTAAAGAAATGAAACTTAAGCTGAGTAATCTTACAGCTTTACAAAAATTCTTTACACACTCAAATTACTGAAATATTATGTTAACTTTCGATTAAACAAAGGCGAAGTCACTTAAGCCATTAGTAGGATTGTGTCATTGGCCAGATAGTTGTGTTTGAGTTCATCTTTTGCATTACACTCATAAAAGTCAATTTGTTCGCTTTGCGCTTGGAAGCATCACAAAAATAGTCAAGGGCATAGTAAAGCAGGCACACGCTTAGCCAGAGCTGCTGCTAGCGCCCTGGCCAAAACATGAGGGCCAGCAGTGGCATTGTCACCCCGATTGTAATGCTGGAAATGAGATTAACGCTGTGATTGTCCAAAATGCGCATTCCGCTTACATGACGAACCCCTTTGCCAGGCGCATCCACAATCTTGCCTTGAGCATTGATGCCGGAGAACTGCAGCATGCCGCCCAGTACCGAGTCCAGCATTGAGCCAAAGAGTCCCGACAAGCCACCAAACAAAATGATGGGCCACTGGGGTGGACTGACGAGCATCATTTTGGCATCCACCGTATAGCGAACGGTCACAAAATAGCCAAAGCCAACGAGCAGGCCACCCAGCAGGCTGACCACAATGCCAATGAGCGAAACGCCGCCATTTGTGCCACGTGGCACACGGCGCCAACTAATAATGGAGACGGGTTCGCGTGTAGAGAGAACACTTCCCAGCTCACTGCTCCAGGTGTCGCCGTTGCAGCAGGCAAACGAGCTCATCACAGCAATGCCCAACCAGCTGGAGCGATACTCCTTACCAAAATCAATGGCACGCTCTCCACATCCACAGTCCAGCAGATAGAGCAGCGCCAGCTGCGTGGCCATGCCGCCATTGCAGAGCACCTGCACCCAATTGCGTTGGCCTTCGCCCTCCTTGAAATCGTCCTCGAATTTTCGTTTAAATTGCGCACGAAACTTTGTTGCACGCGACGAGCTGAAGAAGAAAACGACCAAGCTGCCGAAGAACGGATGACTCGCAATTGAGAGCGTGAAGGCAAAAATCGCACCAAGAGCCGCTCCAGATTTGCTCACAGAGCGACGACGCAATGCAACCGTCATCAAAGCCAACGGGGCCAGCGTGGAGAACAACCAGCGAGTGGGTGGAATTACCAGTGGTTCTACTAGCCGATCAATCAAAATGAAAATTGGAATTTAAAGATTAAAATTGATGTGAAATTAATCTCTCTCTGTTCACCTTCAAAGTCGTAGCGCCAAAACTTCGAGAATGCCACGTTGCCCAGCCACATGAACAGTGAGATGGGTATGGAGAGGCCACAGAAGAGCAATGGCATCCAGTCGCCGTTGGCCATTGTGATTGAACAATGTTATTTTACGAGTTAAAATCAACTTTTATTTAAATATGTAAACAAAACAATGAGCTGCAATTCGAAAGTGTGACCACTTGGTCGACTGAAACGAAATACTGATAATCAGTGTGTTCGACGTGTCTCTGTTGGTATTAAATGAGTACCGCACAGGGTGATTCGAGCAAGGCGCTAAATTTCAAATAATCATACATATAATAAAATGGCAAAGCTTGTTAGTAAAAGCATAAATAAATTTATTTAATATACAATGATAATAATATTTCGGCAAGCCTGTGCATTAAATAGCTCATATTGGTTATTATTACTTGCACTCAATAAAAATGGGCATAGGGTCACCTTAACACTTTGTTACTGTCAATTTTAACATTCTAAACTGAAAAATATTCAATTATCATTCACAGATGCTCTAAATAGATTTTATTTTTTTTGTGCATGCAAATTTATTTCAATAGGCCCAGGCAATTTGTTATTAATGAAAAGTTTGAGTCTTGTAGATTAAATCAAACTATGCTGGAGCTGCGCCCGAGCACGTTTTAATTAAAAATATGTCTACCCTTGACACTAGCAAGCTAGTGTACAACAGCTTACAACATATTGTATGTATGTGTGTTGTTCAGCTCAACAATTTAAATTTAAAAAAAAAATGTTGAACACTTTTTGGCGACAGATAAGACAAAATGCCGAGTATAACATTGGTCATTAATAGATAGAGCCTAGCTTACTTTATTAATAGATATGACGCTTCCATAAGGAAAGCTCAGGGGTTATCAGGCCGAAATTGTTTCCGCTAAAATAACCCAAGCCAAAACATAGCCCTGGATCAAACGAAGTGTCTACTTAATAACAACAATTTCAGCACACACACACACAACACACTTAGCCACATCCATAGTTAATGAGCCGGTTGCGGTGATACACTTGAAAATGGAATTGCCAGATGAGGAAGGGAAATAGGAATAGTAATATACACAATTGAGTATCTTTATATGCTCATAAATGGCGGCACATTTCCCTAAAATGGGTCAAAAGTGTCCCCCAACTGCGACGGCGATGTTGCAACGCAAACGGAGACGCATGCAATGGGGCACAACAGAGCCAAAGTGATCGATTGACACGATCAAAGTGTTGATATGTGTGTAATGGAATGGAATACATAGATAGATCCACCAAATGAATCGCACTCATGACGAGCTAAGTGGTTTGTCTCTGTGCTCTGTGTAGATGTATATATATATATATATATATATATATATATTGTGTGTGTGAGTGTGCGATAAGGCAGAGTTAGAGCTCTTTATGTGTGTGTGAATCCTCAATAAATATTCATGCCGCCAGATGCAAATGTAGTGAAATTGCCCGCTTTCAATGAATTGAACTACAGCTCGAGAACTTAACGTTTCCATGCTCTGAAGACTCTACGTTATTCGCAATCCAGCAGTTGTCGCATTCGGCTGCAGATCGGAACTTTAATTTGGATCCTAACCACAGGGCAAAGAAGTATGTGCAAATGTGTTGATTACTTGAACAACTTGTACATAACAAGGATATGTGAATACAAGTGATACTCTAAACGATATTATCAGTGATTATTTGTGCGTGAACTGTATCAAGAATACGTCCAAGTTATCAATTCTTAAGGCGCTGATTTAAATTGAATATTACATAAAATCACAAACATTTGATCTCGGGGGAAAACACCGATTATATGTGATTATTGATGTGTTTAAAAATAATAAGAACTACTTTTACAACACAATGTGAAAGTGGTCGTGTGTATAGAATTGTATTTGATGTAAAAACATTTTATTATTTTGTTCGCCCCGCTAAAAAAAAAAAAATAAAAGGATGACGTATTTGTAGAGAATAATTTTTGAACAGAATTAAAGCTCACATTGAGATTATGGTGTTTTATATGTTTTTAAAGGCTTTCTAAAAATTTGGCAGCGAACATCGTGGCGTCATTTTAAATCTAAATTGATTCGATTTAACATACAAAGTTTATATTTTTGGGATTTCACAAAGTGTCTTTGGTGATAACCCCTTGTGACAGATACCGTGGAGAGCAACAATCCACACTTTAAGCATAAGCAACAACTAATCATAAAGAATACAAAAAAAAAATATAATCAAGTAAAATTGTGGTGATAATACAATTCCATTTAATTTTGCAGCTTGCTAGTTGTGTCCTACTCGAGAGCACGCGTTTTCATTGGATTCAAATTAGATTTATTGAAATGTTGCCCTTGCGATGGGGCATGTTGCTTGGCGTGGTTTTGCTTGTAGCATACGTAAATGGAGCGGCTTTTGTAAGTATCAAATAAGTATCAAATAAGTTAATTAAAAATCATAAATTAAGAGTGTGTAAGACAGAGTGAGAATGAGAGGGAAAGAGAGAGAGGGAAATAAATAGAGACACTTACAAATAGAAACACAAATTTTATAGCATATTCATGAAAGTTGAGTAGTTCAATGCTCATGAACTCGGCCCAAATAAATCGAGATAAGACGCAATCATCGGTATACTTGTGACCAAGGTCAGTTTTAGAAGCACGCCGAACTAAAATTAATTAATTAATTTTTACTAAACCATCATTTGGTTTTTTTGTATTGAATTAAGAATAGAATGAAATTCGCATCGAACATAATTATTTTGTGATAACTTCAGGATCAATCATCTGTGGATGATGATGTCGAGGTTAATCCCTTCACAGAACTAGAGCGAACCAAAAGAAGCGGCAGAGGCTAGTAAGTAACCAAATGAACCATACATAAACCCATACAGACCTGAAACTCTTTCGACCTAATATTGCAATTGCAGTGGACAAACACAGTCTCAATACTTAAACTTTGGCAAGCCCGAACAGGATGGCAAAGCTGAGGCCAAGGCCAATGAAGGTGGCTCGTGGGCAACAGTTAGTAAGTCTAAAGAAACCCAATTGCTATATTGATTAATTTATTACACATGATGTATTTTTTAGCCGGTACTAATGGCATGGGTCAAGCGCAGAGTCAATTCTCTGCAGGAGATTGTGGTGACTGTTCTGGATATCACACTGAATACCCAGGTGCTGGAGGTGCAGGGGGCTCTGCAATATATCCAAGTGGTCCCAGTGTAGATGGAGGTCTTTCTCAAATTTCCAGCCCCATAATTAGACTACCAGGTGAATTATCAATTTAGAAATGAAAGCTACAGCACAATATATTCCAAGCTACTTAAATAATCATCAGCTGGAGCTGGAGCTACCGCAGTAGGGCTTCCAGGACTTGGAACACAGCCGGGAGTAGACAGAAGGCTTGGAACAGGCGGTGCTCAGCCCGAAATAGGAGGTCAAATTGGTGGTCAACCTGGTGCTGGCAGCTTGCCACCCGGAGGGATACCTGGAGTTGGAGGTAGACAACCCTGGTTCACACCAGGTATTGGAGTTCAGCCTGTCGTCGGAGCACAAACTGGTAGACAGCTTGGAGTAGGAGTGCAGCCTGGAATTGGTGGTGGTGGACAACCCGTATACGAATATCAACCTGGAGCTACAGGACTTGGAACACAGCCGGGAGTAGATAGAAGGCTTGGAATAGTCGGTGATCAGCTCGGAATAGGAGGTCAACCTGGTGCTGGCAGCTCGCCACCCGGAGGGATACCTGGAGTTGGAGGTAGACAACCCTGGTTCACACCAGGTATTGGAGTTCAGCCTGTCGTCGGAGCACAAACTGGTAGACAGCTTGGAGTAGGAGTGCAGCCTGGAATTGGTGGTGGTGGACAACCCGTATACGAATATCAACCTGGAGCTACAGGACTTGGAACACAGCCGGGAGTAGATAGAAGGCTTGGAATAGTCGGTGATCAGCTCGGAACAGGAGGTCAAATTGGTGGTCAACCTGGTGCTGGCAGCTCGCCACCCGGAGGGATACCTGGAGTTGGAGGTAGACAACCCTGGTTCACACCAGGTGTTGGAGTTCAGCCTGTCGTCGGAGCACAAACTGATAGACAGCCTGGAGTAGGAGTGCCGGCAGAAACTGGAGGACAGACTGCGATTGGTCAACCTGAAGTTGGTGTGCAGCCGGGAGCTATCGGTTCTCAAACCGGTTCACAAGTTTTGCCTGGAACTGGCGGAGTTTATGGAGCCCATAAAAGTGTTATTATACAGTCTGAATTCCATGTTGCTCAACATGGCTACGGAGTTCAGCCAGCTGGTGCTGGAGTTGGAGGTGGCCAACCTGTATACTTAACACAGACTGGAGCCGGAGGACAGCCTGGAATTGGCGGTGGTCAACCTGGATATGGAACACAGCTTATAGGTGGAGTCCAGCCTGGAGTTGGAGGTGGCCAACCTGGATACTTAACACAGCCTATAGGTGGAGTCCAGCCTGGAGTTGGAGGTGGCCAACCTGGATACTTAACACAGACTGGAGCCGGAGGACAGCCTGGAATTGGCGGTGGTCAACCTGGATATGGAACACAGCTTATAGGTGGAGTCCAGCCTGGAGTTGGAGGTGGCCAACCTGGAGACTTAACACAGCCTATAGGTGGAGTCCAGCCTGGAGTTGGAGGTGGCCAACCTGGATACTTAACACAGACTGGAGCCGGAGGACAGCCTGGAATTAGCGGTGGTCAACCTGGATACTTAACACAGACTGGAGCCGGAGGACAGCCTGGAATTGGCGGTGGTCAACCTGGATATGGAACACAGCATATAGGTGGAGTCCAGCCTGGAGTTGGAGGTGGCCAACCTGGATACTTAACACAGCCTATAGGTGGAGTCCAGCCTGGAGTTGGAGGTGGCCAACCTGGATACTTAACACAGACTGGAGCCGGAGGACAGCGTGGAATTAGCGGTGGTCAACCTGGATACTTAACACAGACTGGAGCCGGAGGACAGCCTGGAATTGGCGGTGGTCAACCTGGATATGGAACACAGCTTATAGGTGGAGTCCAGCCTGGAGTTGGAGGTGGCCAACCTGGATACTTAACACAGCCTATAGGTGGAGTCCAGCCTGGAGTTGGAGGTGGCCAACCTGGATACTTAACACAGCCTATAGGTGGAGTCCAGCCTGGAGTTGGAGGTGGCCAACCTGGATACTTAACACAGACTGGAGCCGGAGGACAGCCTGGAATTGGCGGTGGTCAACCTGGATATGGAACACAGCTTATAGGTGGAGTCCAGCCTGGAGTTGGAGGTGGCCAACCTGGATACTTAACACAGCCTATAGGTGGAGTCCAGCCTGGAGTTGGAGGTGGCCAACCTGGATACTTAACACAGACTGGAGCCGGAGGACAGCCTGGAATTAGCGGTGGTCAACCTGGATACTTAACACAGACTGGAGCCGGAGGACAGCCTGGAATTGGCGGTGGTCAACCTGGATATGGAACACAGCTTATAGGTGGAGTCCAGCCTGGAGTTGGAGGTGGCCAACCTGGATACTTAACACAGACTGGAGCCGGAGGACAGCCTGGAATTAGCGGTGGTCAACCTGGATACTTAACACAGACTGGAGCCGGAGGACAGCCTGGAATTGGCGGTGGTCAACCTGGATATGAAACACAGCTTATAGGTGGAGTCCAGCCTGGAGTTGGAGGTGGCCAACCTGGATACTTAACACAGCCTATAGGTGGAGTCCAGCCTGGAGTTGGAGGTGGCCAACCTGGATACTTAACACAGACTGGAGCCGGAGGACAGCCTGGAATTGGCGGCGGTCAACCTGGATATGGAACACAGCTTATAGGTGGAGTCCAGCCTGGAGTTGGAGGTGGCCAACCTGGATACTTAACACAGCCTATAGGTGGAGTCCAGCCTGGAGTTGGAGGTGGCCAACCTGGATACTTAACACAGACTGGAGCCGGAGGACAGCCTGGAATTGGCGGTGGTCAACCTGGATATGGAACACAGCTTATAGGTGGAGTCCAGCCTGGAGTTGGAGGTGGCCAACCTGGATACTTAACACAGCCTATAAGTGGAGTCCAGCCTGAAGTTGGAGGTGGCCAACCTGGATACTTAACACAGACTGGAGCCGGAGGACAGCCTGGAATCGGCGGTGGTCAACCTGGATATGGAACACAGCTTATAGGTGGAGTCCAGCCAGGAGTTGGAGGTGGCCAACCTGGATACTTAACACAGCCTGGATTACAACCAGCTATTGGTGATGGCCAACGCTACACAGATGCAGGAGTTGGTCTTATTGCTGGCGGTACTCAGGGTATGTAAAATATAACGTATGTCTGTACAATTTGATTGATTTGCATTTTACAGGAGTACCTGGTGCTGCGGGTGTCGGCGGAGTTGCTGATGCCTTCTCGCAGGCAGAATCTTCTATTGGCGATGGACAAGCTTCGGCCACTGCTCAGGGCAAAAAGAATGGAGGTACTGCAAAGACGGAGGTGTCTGGCAGCTACACTAAGGGTAGTTCCTTCAGTGCCAACGCGATGACCTCGGATGCGGATCGGGCAGCAAGTGCTCAAGTCACCGGCAATGAGGATGGCGCAATGAGTCAGTCACAAGGCTCTGGCGGTCCCTCTCAGTCTCAAGCGCAAGTCCAACTCAATGGTAAGAACGGCGGCACGAAGGCTTCTTCACAGAGCGGTGGCATTCAACATCAGAGTCAGAGCGAAGTGACGGCCAATGATAAGGGCGGTCTGGCTGATGCACAGTCCAGTGGTCCCGGTCAAACTTCATCTCAAGCGCAAATCGGCTTCCGGCCGGGTCAGGGCAATAATGTGGCCACAGCGTCTGGTGGCGGACAAGCTTCAGCGCAATCCGGCAGCCACTCTGGTCAGAGCCAGTCTCAGATACACGGCACATCCAGGTTAGCCCAATTAACTTTAACTTAGTTCCAAACATAAACCAGATAAATCGCTTTTCAGCTTTGGTGTCTCCTACCATGGCGCTGCGCAATCAGCATCGGGAACCAAGGAACAGGTGGCAACGTATCGCGAGCAGAACAGAGAGCTCTTCAACACAATCAGTCAGTTTGGCAACACGCCCAACGCGTTAGTATTCAATTTCAAATGTAACTGAGAGCATTACAAAGTTGACAAGTGACGTATTCTTTTGTTTAGAGTCACCGAGAATGCTGATACAGCTGAGTTCGGCGCTGCTCAACATGGCTACGGATTTCAGCCGGCTGGTGCTGGAGCTGGTAGGCAGCCTGGAATTGGCGGTAGTCAACCTGGATATATAACACCGCCTTTAACTGGCGTTGTTCAATCTGGATATGCATCCAAATTATATATACCGGAATCGCAGCTCAGGTCTTCAAAGAGCAGCATGGAAGAAATTGACAACAGCGACAGTCCCAAGCTGGGTGAACCGCAACAACCCTCAATTCCCCTACATGATGACCCAGAGGCGGATTATGAATATGAAGATGACGACGTTCAGGATGACGATTTCTACAATGAGAAGCCCGTCAAACTCGAAGAGAGTCCCAAGTCTGCTAGCCCGACACCAGCCCCGCTGACCAATACGCAATCATCGCCCGCTCAAAATCAACAAGCGGTGGTAGCTAATCCGAACGCAGGTCCGAATACAGTGCTGCAGAACCAGAACGGTCGCAACAATTCTTACCCTGTGCGCACAACCAAAGAGTCGGTGCCCAGCGGTTTCCGTGGCACCGTCAATGTGGAGAAGAAGTTTCACACAAAGGCGCTCGAGCTGCACAACACAAAGAAGCAGAAGGTGAACATCAGTGCCGAGGAGGATGGTGATGTGAATCCAACAAGCGTGGCAGCCCAAAAGCCACGTGCCCCAGACAGTTTTGTGACAGTCACCAAATCGGTGACGGGCAGCATTGACAACTCAAAGAACCCGCCGCAGGAGAACAAAAACTTTCAGTCCACATACTACACAAAGTCATCAACTTGCGGTTATTTTTCATTCTCCTGCAACATTGTCTACGGCGAAAATGGACCCAAAAAATTATGTCGCCCCAAGGCGCCGACGAATGGCAAGTGCTAAGAATGCCGAATAAGTCAGCCGATAAACTGGGGCTCAAATCGTAATCAAATAAATGTAGGTAACCTTTAACCTGTTTGTATTTGCCGCATATTTGTAAGCAGCATTTAAGTTTTTGCTAATAATTTTACGTTTCACTGCCATTTCACACACTTCGTGCACAAATTTCAATTGCAATTAATATTTAATAATAAACAATAAATAAAAATAAAAATAGAATAAAAACCAAGACATACCACATCGGGTCTTTTATTCACTCTACTCTATTACAATGTAAATTTACCTACAGATGTCTTTTAAAAATATATAAGAATACCTATATACATATGGCTTTGTTTTTTAAATCACTTCATGTTATTCACAATCTTAATCCTCTTGGATTTCCAAGCAACCTAACTCTTTAAATTTTAAAATATAAAACACAGAAAGTTAAATAGTCTAGTGTGGTTAAGTTACTTCTGGAGTATCGGCAGCATGTCATCATTACGATGATGTAAACCTTTGCATTTTGTCGACTGAAACTATTATAAGACTGTTTTCAGAAAAATTTCCCTTTTTTTAATGTCATTAAATGTGTACATGATTTGGTTATTCTTGTAGATCCGAAGCTTAAGTTTAAGAAATTCTATTCTTTGATATACAATTCTTGGCCTTGCTACAAGTTTCATCAGAATTAGATAGAATATTTTTAACTAGAATAATATTATTTAGAATAATTAGAACTATTCTTGGTGTAATCTTTTTACATATGCTAATCAATTGTGAGATTGATTCTTCTGATTTAATCAGCCAGTTCCAAGCCGAAATACAAATAATTTTCACTCTTCTTTACAAACTAGTAGTTTAAAGTATATTTGCACTTTAACAAGATGTGGTTCTTTTGTGCAAAATATAGTGCGGTGCCAGTTGTCAATTGTTGGGACACTTGAAAGCGCTACTCGGTACTAATTATTTATATATATTATATAATTTTAGAATATAATTATTTGAATTTTTCGCCTCCGCACTACTCACCGATTACAAATGCGAAAAGAAATATCGCACGATGCGATTCATCGATAACTTGTATGTGGCAATAAGATTAGCGACTCTGAACACATGTGTAAGCCGAATCGAGTCGGCGTTTTGTTTTATGTTGCCAAGCAACTAAGTCTAAAACATTAATTTATTGAATCATTCCAAACAACTTCTAGTAACAGTCAGGGGGATTTGCAAAAAAATCTTTGTTGAAATTTGACAATCACAATATCAGAAAATCATGACCGAAACCGAGAAAATCGAGGTGCGCGATATAACGCGCATCGAACGAATTGGCGCCCATTCGCACATTCGCGGACTCGGCCTGGACGATGTGCTGGAGGCGCGTGCCGTCTCGCAAGGCATGGTCGGGCAGAAGGATGCTAGGCGCGCCGCCGGCGTTGTCGTGCAAATGGTGCGCGAAGGCAAAATCGCTGGTCGTTGCATTTTACTGGCGGGTGAGCCGAGCACCGGCAAAACGGCCATTGCTGTGGGCATGGCACAGGCCCTGGGCACTGAGACACCATTTACGAGCATGTCCGGCTCGGAGATCTACTCGCTGGAGATGAGCAAAACGGAGGCGCTTTCACAGGCACTGCGCAAGAGCATCGGTGTGCGCATCAAGGAGGAGACGGAGATAATTGAGGGCGAGGTAGTCGAAATTCAAATCGAACGTCCCGCAACCGGCACGGGACAGAAGGTGGGCAAGGTCACACTAAAGACCACCGAAATGGAAACGAATTATGATCTTGGCAACAAGATCATCGAATGCTTTATGAAGGAAAAGATTCAAGCGGGCGATGTGGTCACCATCGATAAGGCTTCAGGAAAGGTGAATAAGTTGGGTCGCAGCTTTACACGTGCTCGTGACTATGATGCCACTGGGGCACAGACTCGTTTCGTGCAGTGCCCCGAGGGCGAGCTGCAGAAGCGCAAGGAAGTGGTGCACACCGTCACTCTGCACGAGATTGATGTGATCAACAGTCGCACTCACGGCTTCCTAGCGCTCTTCTCCGGGGATACCGGCGAGATCAAGCAGGAGGTGCGTGAGCAGATCAACAATAAGGTGCTGGAGTGGCGAGAGGAGGGCAAGGCCGAGATCAATCCGGGCGTCCTCTTCATTGATGAGGTGCACATGCTGGACATTGAGTGCTTCTCCTTTTTGAATCGCGCTTTAGAGTCCGACATGGCACCGGTAGTGGTAATGGCCACCAATCGTGGCATTACACGCATCCGCGGAACCAACTATCGCAGTCCGCACGGCATTCCGATCGATCTGCTCGATCGCATGATCATCATACGCACTGTTGCCTACAGCGAGAAGGAAGTCAAGGAGATACTCAAGATACGCTGTGAGGAGGAGGATTGCATCATGCACCCCGATGCCTTGACTATCCTTACACGCATCGCCACAGACACCAGTCTGCGCTATGCCATTCAGCTGATTACCACAGCCAATTTGGTTTGTCGTCGTCGCAAGGCAACCGAAGTAAATACAGAGGATGTCAAGAAGGTGTATTCTCTGTTCCTGGACGAGAATCGCTCGAGTAAAATACTCAAGGAGTTCCAAGACGACTACATGTTCAGCGAGATCACTGAGCACGAGGAGGATAGCACTGCTGCTGCCGCTGCTGGTGGCGCCAAGCGTCGCGTGGAGACGGGCGACGGCGATGCCCAGCCCATGGATCATTAGTAGTAGATAATACATCCTCATCAATTTCTGAGCCCCAATAAATATATTTACAAAAAGCATTATACCTGTACAGTGGATATATTTGAATTTATTGGGCAAATTTCCACTCGCTATTTGATTACATTTTGATGGTAATCTTCGGAGAATATAACACAATTGCGAACAAAAAAATAGCCCCATCCCACAAGAAACATTTTCAAGGTGTCATTTTGAAAAGTGAGAATGATAAAATTAAATAATTGTATTTACCGTTTAATTTTATCTAAATTTAAATAATTTTTTTTTTTAAGAAAATTGTCGAAAACTAATACACTTATTTATTAAATGGGTATGCGAATTATATTTTTCACTTGTCACCTCAAATGAAAAAAAAAAATGTGTATATATAAAAATATATTGAAAAGGAGCAGTTGTAATTTGCATATATATAGTGAACACTAAAACACTATTAAAAATAAAAAAAGTTTTTTTTTTCATTCGGAAGAAATAAATTTATATACGGAGTAGAATATTTTCAATTTCTTACTTGTTTTTATTCATTAGCGAGATATTCGATTTATACGCTCGTTGAGAAATAGCTTTTATATACATATAAAAAGGAATAGTTTGTTTTTATATTCGAGGAGATTATAATTGTTGCAGAATCTTTACAGTGATTATTGGGGTTGAAGAACTTTGAAAATATTTTTATACCCAATATATTTGTTTTTACATTATTTATTTTTCCACATTACATGTGTAGTTAGACATTATATCGTGAGCATATCAAAATATATTATGTATTATGTCCTAATGTAAAATATAAAATTGTCTTTATAGTTAGATAAGTCTCGAGGCCGTTTTCCATTTGGACTTTCAAGAGCATTGACTAGGCATTGCTTTTTCTGATTAAAACGATTTACATTATTAACGAGTCGCAATTTAGAGTTACATTTAGTTTAACGTTTATTTTTTACATTCCATATGAATGTATTGAACGTGATTTGGTAAATGTTTGCATTGTTTGTAAATAAAACTTGTTCTTCACTCTTTTCTGCTTCATTGCTGGCTAATTAATTTGTAGCTTCTTTTGAAGTTGCTAGCTCATTGGGCTGTGTGCTGCGATAGTAACGAAAGCCCATATAGAATATCGCCCAGATGAGCATGTAAGTAAAACCAAAATAGTCGACGGCACTAAAGACCGTAATCCAGCGGTCATATTTAAGGAAAACAAAGGCGGTGAGGCACCAGCCCATGTAGACGATATTGTACGATTTCAAGCAAAAGAAGTAAATGACTCCATAGATCTTCGAATTGTTCAACGTCTCGCCGTATTTTGGCAGCACGTATTTGGTATAGACGCTATCAATCTGTCAACAAGAGATAATATAATGAAATGTATTATAATGGATGACAGGGACTCACCTGCTTCTCGGTGCTGACAATCATATATTCCAAGAGGAATGTCATGTAGTAGCCACAGTGAAAACCATGCCAGACGGCCAGAAAAGCCAAAGTAGCCCCATAGCTGATGTTGCGATTGTTGAGGAACTTCAGGCGTTTGAAAATATAGTGGGCAACCCATTGATTGGTGTTCACATTGAAGCTGAGCACATAACTCTGCATGGTGTGTCCCGACTCGAGTACCATCAGCTTGACATTACTACAACCCGACCAGTCTGGGTTTCCGAACTCATCCTTGCCCCTGTACGTGAAGCCTAGGCACATGAGACCGCCCTCGGCGAACAGCCAACACGCGATGTACTTGTAGAGCGAGAATTTGGCCCAGAATCCCAGGAAGTATATGCGCTTGATGAATGATTGCGCTGCAAACTCCTCTGACAGAAAGTAGTTGTCCGGAAGATATGACAAACCAACTTGGCAGACACACAGGTAGAAAACACCAGCGCTCAAGCGCTTCAGGCCCGCATGCACGCATCCATCGTGCATACGGAACTCGCCATTGGTGAACTTTTGATATCGGCGATAGGGAAACTGAGGTCCCACTAGAAAGCTGCTCGGGAAGTAGGCAAATGCCAATAACTCCAGGAACGATGGTAACTTCCGCAGCGCCGTCTCCTTCTGATCCTTCGAGAGCACCTCCTCCGGCTTCAGGCCATCGGTGACATCAAAGCCAAAGCCAATCATGCGCAGCGTCAGAATGCAATGCGGCATCGTCCACAAAATGTCGTAATCATTGCTGGCCGTAAAATAGTAGCCCAGCATCAGGTAGCCCATATTGAACATGAAATTTGTGACCAGTAAAAGAAGAGGCGCTCCGCGCAGTAGGAGAACGAGCAGATAGGTGACTCCAATGCCCACGAGTGAGTGATATGTTTCCATGCCATAGTTAAAGTAGCACAAGCTCATGCCACAAAATGCAAAGTACAAATGATGCAACGGTTTCACAGCCAAATCCGCAACAACTCTGTGATAAATCGCCGCAATCGGATAGCCTGTGGAGCAAGGCACATAAATGAAATATTCATAATAATAATAATATCGATTACTATGCACTTACCGGCCAGCAGGGTGAGCAGCAGGCGCAATGCCTCCACAGATACGCCAAACTTCGTGGCCAGCAACTGAGGCAGTTCCATGTTCGATTTCCTTGTGTATATTCTGCGGGGTGAGGTTAGAAGTGTATCATTATATGTATATGTGCGATTTGCTACGAATCAATGTGCGCTGATTTGAAGGGCCCGCTTATCTATTTCAGACTTAATTAGAAGGGCGAAACAAGCAGTTAATTTTCAGCTCTATACCAAAATTATTACGTCTTAGCAGACGAACACTCGACTCAGGGTCAAAAGTAGACCCACTGGGTCACACTCAAGTTCGTTACTGCTAACCTTATAGTGCGTGCTTGTGTTTGTGTTTTGTCTATATTAACTAGTCAAAAACGACAGATATGCGTGGGTGTATGAGTTGCTTAATATTTAAAATGTATCGACTGAGTTGGTCACACAATCATAAATATTAAAGCCATTGTATATGCATATTTTAATCAGGTTTTTGTGGTTTCTGTTGCTATTGTTACCTAAGAAGTGTACAGATTATTTATGCAATGACAGTCGGGAACTTATCAAGTTTTGTTCATCAATAAATCAAATGACTAAACTTTTAAATTTAGCACTTCACATAATTTTAAATATATGTAGACCAAAAATTGCGATGGAAAATGAATCAACTGATGCAAAAACACTCCGGTTACGTTATGCCTCTGTCAGCTGTTCACGATAGCACTAGTTCGATTTTATATTTTAGTTCAGTTCACTAATTTTCTCTTATACCTAAGTCTTGCATATTATTAACAAGAATTTATATTTTTATTTATTTGCATATTATTGCAAGAATAATTTAATGATTATTTAACTCATTTTAGTTATTTACTTCAATTTGTTCAGCAAATCTTACATTTAGAAATATAACAAATTTCACGTTTCATATATTTAATCAAGTGTCATTCCCCCACAGTTTAGCTATCGAACTGATTCACAATGGAAAAGCTCAACTCTAGTAAACATTACATTCAACAAATTTCCCATTAATTTATAAAATAAAATATTATCAATCAATTTAGTTATTATTGAGTACAGTTAATAAGCTCCAACTGAATGATTAACTGTTCGAACCAATCGAACATCTCACGAATAAAGCAACGTCCAAAACATCAGCTTGTTTTGTGTCCATCGAGTATGAAATTCATTTGGTTTACGTGTCAAACAGCTTTAAAATTTTGGACTTCATTTTCTTAGCAATTGGAATTGAATTGATGCAAAGCTGGCACACAACGGCAGCAGCATTGGTAGCAGCATGCGACGCAACAACTATCCATACCAGCCACTGAATCAGCATCCAGCGGCGCCCATTGGCCAAACAGCACCCGATGCACTCGAAGCAGAAAATGAACGCGCCGCGGAGGAGCTGCAACAGAAGATTGGCGCACTTAAATCGCTAACCATCGACATTGGCAATGAGGTGCGCTACCAGGACAAGCTACTGAGGGGCATCGATGACGACATGGATCGCACAGGCGGGTTTCTGGGCAACACAATGACGCGCGTCGTGCGACTGGCAAAACAAGGCGGCGGCTCCAAGCAAATGTGTTACATGTTCCTTTTTGTACTCTTTGTCTTTGTGCTACTCTGGCTGACGCTTAAGCTCAAATAGTTGCGTTTGCTATTCTTAAATATAACATATATTTTTAGATATCGAAAATTGTAGGTTATTAGCTTAATCGGTTGGCATTTGGGTCAGATCTGTTTTGGAAATCGGATCTCATTAGTCTATAATTTCTGAATAACATTTTTCAATCCAAAAATTGAATATTGGTGATTTTAAAATAAAAAGTATACAATTAATTTTAATATAAATATTTATCATGTGGAAGTTAACATTTTGCTTAAGTATAAACTATTCAGTTATTAAGATAGAAAAGTGGGTTATTAGCTTATATACAAAATAGATACAAATTTTTATTCTCATTTGGAAGTACAAAACAACACACGCAACACAAACACACATTAGGGTAGACAGGTTGGAAGTAATTTGGACTTAAATTGTAATGATTCAAATAATGCTTTTGCATTAACAACTTTGATTTGTGTCGTAAACAGAACACATACAAGTACATATATAACCGTATATGTATATATGTATATATGTATATATATATATATATATATATATGTCCATGAGTGGGCTATGCATGAAATGTTTTCAGCTTTTTACTGCGCCGGCTGAATTCGGATTGATCCAATGCATCCTCAGCATCGCTGCCCAGTTCGTCATCGCTGAGAAAATCAGCTCCGTTTGAAGTGTTACCCCCCTCCAGACGACGTACTATATTAAAGAATTTTTATATTTAAGCATAAATAATCATATGTAATTTTTAATATTACTCTGTTCGTCTAGGCGGCTGTTCTGTTTCTTGATGTCCTCGATATCCTTTTGGTTTTCACTTATTTTTCGTCGCAACGTTTGAATGCACTCCGTGGTCTTTTTAAGTATCTGAGCGCGACTGGCCTGTAAATAAATAGGATATATACTTCAATTCAAATTGTCATAAGAAATGACATCAATGCAAATGTATCTAAATTATGTGCGTTCATTTCTCTAACGAATTCTGTTTTAGATTAGACATAGTGTCTATCATAATCTTAACACAGAATTAAATAAGAAAATATACAATTATAAATACTGATTGTAATTTAAATGATTTAGTAGTTTCCCAATTTTATACAAATGTGTTAAAAATTGTGATGTTGAAATTTTTTCGTTTTAGAAGGTTTAAATTGGACAGTTTCACTAGAATCCATAAAAAATATGGCATGATTACCAATTTTAATTATTTTTTATTTTACCTTTTCACCCTTGAGTGTGGGCACCGCTTCGCGTAGATTGGTGAAGCTCTCCTTGATGTGATCTCGTCGTCGTCGTTCCAATGCGTTGTGATGCGCTCGTTTTTCGGCCTTGAAACAATAGAAAATAAATAAACTCTCATATTTGCTGCAACAACAACCACAAGAAGTTCCTTGCGTGTGTTTGTAAACAAAGACAACGTGCGAATCTCTTGTTATTGTTTTCTTTGCTCAGAGTTAGCGGGTTTTTTCTCCCACCTGCGTAAAATTAGCGGTGCTTGTGTTGCGCGAGGAGCCGAGACCGTTATCCGAGTCCACATCGTCCTTAAATTAGTACATTTTTGTTTAAAAATAAATTTAATAGTGTTTGTTACGTCAATTATGTTTTGGGGACTCTGCTTACGTCACTCTCGATATCGATATCTCTGTCG
This sequence comes from Drosophila fungiperda, assembly GCA_035042345.1. Classification (NCBI taxonomy): domain Eukaryota; kingdom Metazoa; phylum Arthropoda; class Insecta; order Diptera; family Drosophilidae; genus Drosophila; species Drosophila fungiperda. The sequence goes on from JAWNLM010000021.1 coordinate 5,451,241, forward strand.
TCATCGCTCATACTCATGTTGCAGCTTTTGTTTTCTTTGCAATTTAACTGTACACAAATTAATTTTTGGCACTTTGTTGTTGATATTTTATGTCCGTTTGTTTGATATTTATTTATTTTGTTTGCCAACGCACGTTTTGGTTAGTAAAGTGTGACAGCGAACTACATGCACAATCATACCAAAAACGCGACTTATAATTAAAATACCAGATTTGATTACACGCTGTGCGCAATATCATGATAAAAATTTTTTAAAATAATTACCATATTGTTTGTTATAACTAATAAATATAAAATAGCTAAGCATTTTCCTTTCAAAATAAGTTAAATAGAATTAAGTCAAACTACTTTGTATATTTAAAATTTTGCACATGCTGTGGAAATTCCAAAAGGAACTAGTTGAGCGAGCTGAAATCTTCGCTCGTTTGATTAATTCTTTGAGTAGAACTAGTTCCAAACGTTTTTTTTTCGCGTGTTGAATCGTTTTTACTTTTTGATTTAATTTGGTTTGATTTGTTTTCCGCTTATTGGTTAAAACAAAAATTTATCATTTTTTTGATGGCTTTTCCCACTTCGAGTGCGCAGCAAGCCGAAACCAACCGCAAAATACTCGAGGAAATACAGACCAAGAAGCAGCTGCTCATTGGACTCGGCAGTGCAACGAATCAGGTACAATGTCATCTCTTTTCAATGAATTCCAGCTAAATGCTATTTTGCTTTGAAGATGCCTGCTCCGCAGCTGCTTGCTCAGTCGACAGTAACAACTGAATTTGCACAAGTCGTAAGCGTTGCGCCCAATGCTGCAAGCGGAATCGCCGCTCCTCGCTCCGCCTTTAATCCGACGAGCTCAACAACGCTAGGCTTTTTTATACCGCAGGACTCGTACTTCGGCAACAGTTTCATACCCGTACTACCGCGCTTGGAGCCTGTACCGACGGCTTCAGCACCGAACGTCAAGTAAAGTCAAGTCAACAAGTCCCTCACAGTATGGCTCGCCTAAAGATGAAGAAGCTGGAGGAGTATCTGCAGTGTGTCGATCACTTTGAGCAGCCAAAAATTCTGCTGGAGCAATATCCGACTCCGCCGCACATAGCTGCCTGTATGACGCACCACATGCAGGCGCAGCACGACGACATCGAGGGCAAGTTTGTCGCTGATCTGGGCTGCGGTTGCGGCATGCTGAGCATTGGCGCTGCTCTCCTTGGAGCGCAACTGACTGTTGGCTTTGAGTTAGATGATGCTGCTTTGGATATTTACCGTCAGAACGTGATCGATATGGAACTACCAGGGGTTGATGGTGTGCGTGCCAATGTGCTGCACTTGGGGGGCAGCAAATGGGACAATGTTTTCGGCACGGTGCTCATGAACCCGCCCTTCGGTACCAAGCACAATGCTGGCATGGATATGCGCTTCCTCGAAGTGGGCATGCGACTGGCCACTGGCGCTGTCTACTCCCTTCACAAAACCTCCACGCGGTAAGTTGTTTGCAGTTGTAAAATGCAAAATGCAGCAACTATTTAAATATTTACGACAAAACACAATTAAATCATTTTAAGTCTTCTTTAAAATTCTATTTTTGCGTTTAAAATGTCTATAGTTTATAAACAACTTATATATTTATTAACAAATTTAAATTATTTATTTTAATTGTTTTTCGAGACCGAAAAAGTTACCAATCCATTTTATACACATTTTTTTAATTAATGTAAACAATAATTTATAAATACCTTTTTGTATTTCGTAAATATTCATTTTAACATTTATTTGAACACCATTACTGTTGGTATTAGAATGGTATTTACATTCTATATACACATCACATGTCTCTGCAGAAGTATACAAAATAAAAATAAAATTGAATTCATAAAAATGTATTTCTAATTGTTAAATTATTATATCTAATTCATTACAAATTGAATTTTTCTGTTAGCATCTTTTCTGACCAAGTATTGACAATTTGGTAGCAAGCTTAATCACTGTTTATGTTCTCTCCCTTGCAGCACATATATCCAGAAAAAGTCCAAGGAGTGGGGTGCTCGGGGCAATGTTGTTGCCGAGCTGCGCTATAACATCGAGGCCAGCTACAAATTCCACAAGCAGAAGTCCAAGGATATTGAGGTGGACTTTTGGCGCTTTGATGTCAGCGACCTGTGACTAGCCTAAAACTAATAAGCTGAATGCATTTCTATTTAGACACTTTAATAATAAGACAAAGGATAACCGTAACAATAACAAAGCACATTGAAATTTAATAGAAACATCTTTGTTTACTCTACGCTGAAGACAACACCCTGTGCGCAGGCAAGTTCGCCCGAATGATTCACGGTGATAGTGGCCCGCTTGCAGTACTGTTTCCAGGCATCTGAGCCGGACTCGCGTCCACCGCCAGTTGCCTTCTCGCCACCGAAGGCGCCGCCAATCTCGGCACCGTTTGTGGTGGTGTTTATGTTAACGATACCGCAATCGGAGCCCTGTGGGCCAATCCATTTGAACGCCTGTTCTATGTTCTCCGTAAAGATGGCCGAGGACAGGCCCTGCTCCACCTCATTGTTCCAGGCAATGGCCTCGTTCACATTGCGCGCCTTCAGCACATAGACAATGGGGGCAAATGTTTCGCGGTGCACAACGCTCGCATCATGCGGCAGCCCGGTGATGATGGTCGGCTCCACATAATGGCCATGACGCGATAGCACGCCTCCGCCAAAGGCCACAGTTCCGCCCAGAAGTTTTGCCTCTTCTATGGTCGCCTTGTAGCTGTCTACGTTCTGCTGTGTGTGCACGGGTCCCACCAGCGTTTGTGCCTCCAACTGGTGGCCAATGCGAGGTAACAGTTGTGCATACTTTTTTGTCAAGGCTTCCACGAAGCTATCATGCAGTTGCTCGTGAACAATGATGCGCCTGGTGGTGGTGCATCGCTGGCCAGTGGTGCCGATGCATCCAAAGAGCGCCGCATCCAAGGCCATTTTCATGTTGGCCGACGCGTCGACAATCAGCGCATTGTTGCCGCCCAGCTCCAGAATGACCTTGCCGAAGCGACGCTGCACCTCCACGCCCACTTCCCGGCCCGTCTGGCAGCTGCCCGTGAAGCTCAGCAGATTTACTCTCTTATCGGCGACGAGGGCAGCACCCACATCGGTGCCGCCCTGACAGAGGCCGACTACCGCTGGCAGGTTGTTCCGTCGCAGCACCTCGGCCACAATGCGAGTGGTGGCGACAGAGACCAGCGGTGTGCTGGGTGCACCCTTCCAGAGCACACTGTTGCCAGTTGTCAAAGCAATCGCTGCATTCCAGCCGAACACAGCGTTCGGAAAATTGTAGGCCGATATGACGCCCACGAGGCCCAATGGACGCCAGGTCTCGAGAATTGAGTGTTCGGCACGTTCCGAGTTGATCAACTGGCCGGCATAGATGCGGGAGAGTCCCACCGCATAGTCACAAATGTCAATGAACTCCTGTACCTCTCCCTGACCCTCGCTGTAGATCTTTCCCACCTCGAGGGAGACCAGCTTGCCAAGCGGCTCCTTGTATTTACGCAGCTCATCGCCGATTTGGCGCACAATCTCGCCACGCACCGGGGCGGGCACCTGGCGCCACTTCTTGTAGGCCTCCACGCCAAGACCGATGCACTCCTGCAGCTCCTGGACGTTGCCCTGACGCACTGTGGCGATGGCCTGACCACTGCCCGGATCGTAACTGGTAATGCTTTTTCCGCGGCCCTTCCAGTTGCCGGAAAAGACGCCGGGATTATCGCGCTCCAGGCCGATATCCTTGAGAAAACTGTACTCGGGCTGGTCAATCAAATAGGAAACGTTGCGCAGCTGCTGCAACTGCAGTAGTTGGCCACGCTGCACAGGCAGCCTTCCCGTCAAATGTCTCAAATGTGCGATCATGCTGTGCCCAACGAAGAATTAAAACAACAATGAGATTTATAGATTACTGATACGCCTGATAGGCCAGCCGTATCACCAGATAAGAGCTATATTTTTGCTGGTTTACGGGCGTCAGATGTGTACTGGAAATGGGTATGGGAATGGCTCGCTGATTAGCACTGCATCCACAGCCGTTTAAATTGAAGCCACTCACGTTTTTTTTGTTCTCCACTTAAGTCCGCAGATTGCCGTTGTGCTCCCTGCGCCGCTCAATTATCAACTGAGCAACTGAGTATCCCAAGCAGAGGCAGTCGAAGCAGAACCCGCTTATCGCTTATCGCATACTAAATAAAAAATACTTGTATGTATATAATATATGAAGAGTGAAAATTGGTCTTTATCAATGTTCTCTCTCAGCAACTGTAGATTTTAATACAGCTGATCTTACGAGGGAGACTGCTACCCGTTTGCTGGTGGGCTGAAAATAAAAGATAGTCCAAACTGCTAAATTACACTATAAACTCAGTTAAACACATTTTTTTCTATTAACTGTTTTCGGGCAAAATTTGAGGAGCATATTAACCCACATAACTGGTCAGTTTATATGGGTTAACTTGTTAATCAAACAGATATGTCGTATAACAACTAATGGTTTCTAGTCATCCGATCTGGCCGGCCCCGAGATATTTTCAGACTGTAGATATTAACAGATATATAGGAAGTTTTAACTTAAATATTGTGGGACTAGTTGGCGTAGAAACCGACGTTGAACAGAAATATATATTCTATACAAGGCATAATAATATTCTCGGCAAAATTAAAATAATCTCCACAATGGTATACAAACAATCTGGACTAGTTTATCAAATACATGGCTGATATTGTTTTTTGACTATGTATTATACTTTCTTATCATGGCAAATACACTTATTTTGATTGTCCATCGCAATTGCTGACAATGCATGCAATTTAACATTGAAGTCTTGATTCAAAAAGTGGCACATAGGTTTCAACAGAATCCATATGCACAAAAATAATAATATTAAAGCATTTCATTATTTAAACATTTTTAAACTAAACATTTTTGCTGAAAATATTAAGTAAAATAAATTATTATTTATTTATATTTATGTATATATAATAAGATATATTTAAATGTATTAATTAAATACATAAAATATACATATTTCTTCTTCTTCTTCTTCTTATATTAGTTCACTAGACAATATTTGGAAATGGCATATTTTTCTTTGTTGTTTGATCAACTGGAAATAAATCTATCATATTTAAAAAATTTAAAATTAAATATATATTTACTATACTTTTTAAAATATGTTAATTTAATTTGTCGTATCATAATAGATTTATTTATTTATGTAATTTAAAATTTTTTTCTATTATATATGCTAGAACATGAATCATTAGCTTGACTTGTTGTCCTAGCAACATCAGAGACCCAGTGGGCTGTTTATTCGATAGACACATGCCAGTTGGCTAATGAGTTTTGCAGTTGCAGCTGAATAGGATTAAATAAAGTGAAAATGGAGGTGCTCGAGGAAGGAAATTTAATGGACCGCGTTCCCATTTTGCTGCAACGTGATTTGGAATTTTATCAGGTGCCGAAGGGCTAATGCGAGATGACTGCATTGCGAAAAGAAGCACTTTAAATAAAAAAAACTCGTTAAAACAAAACGCTTCTATTCGCATTCTCTCAACAGACGCATCAGCGTGTCCTGCAGGAGCCCATTTGTCCTGGTGTTGTTGGTGGCAAGCTGGACTTTCCGCGCTATGCGTCGTTTGCCTCGATTAAACTAATACACTGGTAGGCGAGAATGCCCCAAGGTGTTGTTTGTAACCCAATTGAGTTTTCTTCAGGTGGGAGGATGAATACTTTGCTTCTTATCGCAAGCACTCGGGCCTGCTGCATACTGAAAAGGAGCTTAACGAGGGCGACTTTGTAAGTTGACAAATATGATTGTGGTTTCTTAATGTCTGTCACCATCTGATGCAGGGCAGCAGTACGGTCAAAACCTCTGATCCGGATAAGTTTGTGAGTTTGGTGACAAAGTCAGCGGATCTTCTCTTGGAGCACGTGCATCGCTTGTCGCAGGAGTCATTGGATCACGCAGATCTCTCAGTGCTCACAGCCACCATCGGAGCTGCGGCCCTGGTAAAGAATTCGTTGAGTGTCTATATGCAGGCAGCCACAACAACAATCTGCCCTCCTAAGGGAGATGAGAAGGGCGGTGCCTTGAAGCTCAGCTTTAAGCAGTACTCACAGATGTCGGAGGCATTGGCTGAGCGCCTCCTGGATCTCCACTGCCGTCTACTGTTGTTGTACATCATCCAGGATGCGGACTGCCTGCACTGGGAGGACACTCAGCCCTTCTTCGAATCGGAACGGGGATCGTACACAGTGCAAATGTGGTGGCACTATATGCGTGGCACCAAGACAGATCTCTGGAACTCGGTGCCTCCGAAAATGGCACAAAAAATCTTCGCTGGCATGCTTAACGAGACACTCAGTGTCCTCACCGTTCGCTACACGCAGATCGTCGCGAGCGTTGCCAGGGCGCAACTGCATCTGGTGGACATAAGCAACATGCTGATGTGCATCGCCGAGCTCCTGCCCCACATCTGCGAAAGTGGCGAGGCCTATGTGGGCCTCCAGTTGAGCAACCAGAGTGTCATCGTCCGCGATATCCATGCCAAGTGCAGAGAGCTCTTTTACTGCCTTTTGCTTCGTGGTGCACCATTGGGCGTTCTTTCCAAGGTATGTAAAAAAAACTGTTTAATTGCTTATTTACAAATATTTAAAATCAATATAAATTCAAATTTAAAAAAACAGTTTAGGCTGACTGCTTACCAGCGAAAAACATAATCCATTTTAACAAGTAAACGATTTAAGGTTGATTTTCGACGACAGAAGCAATAAATTTCCATCCCTTGTCATAACTATATTCTGTCATATTTCACATGGTATTTACTATTTTTATTATGATTGTTTTAAGGTTGGTCTTAAAATTCATTTCGAAAGGAGATTGACCTAAAATTATGGACATTCATTTTGTTATTCCCAAAAATATAGTCGAAAAAGCATCTTATAAAACATTATTTTTATTCGATCTGCCTTAACCTCATACTCAAAAGTAATTATGTAATTTAAAAAAAATTATTAAAAAAATTAATCATCGTGTATTGAACATATGCGAAAGAATCTATGAGAGAAAGTTCTGATTTTCTTCGGTAATTCGATAGCTTAAAGTGATTTTTAAAATTACAAATGTTTTACTGTCTTAAAAATATCAAACCAAAAAAAATCGGAACTTAAAAATAACCATAACATAACCATAACCATTCACAAATATTAAACAAAGTTAATAAATTAATTTAATTTAGTTTAAATTTTTGTTGGAGTTTCCAACTAGTGGTCATTCGTTCGCTCGTTAAGTTACTCGCTGGGATAACAACTAAACTCGAACACTAAACCTAAAACAGAATATTGCACTATTTTTTTCCCTAAAATATGTGTTTTTTTAAATTTATATTTTGTAGTAATCAATTTCTTAAAAACATGAAATATTTCTAAAAAATAAACTTCATAATTTAAAGAAAATTCATTATTAAATTATTGAAACCAAATGCAAGAAAATAATTTTAGTTTCCAAGTCGATTCTTAAAATGAATTAAAAAAACTATCTCCTTTTTTGATTAACAATTCGATTTAAAAGGTCTTCCGTAAAGGACTGGATAACATGGAAATGTTTAGTTCGCGTCATGGTCTGCCCAGCGCTTGGATCATATTTGCGCTGCCCCGATACTTTCCCAAGGAGCAGTCCTGCCAGTGGGTAACTGAATTTGCGGATCTAACCAGAAACACAGCCATCTCATTGGATTTGCGCGTACTGCTGGCCTTTCCCGAGGCGCATTGGTCGTATCTCCTGAAGATTCTGTTGATGAGAGATGCCTATCTGACTAGCATTATAATGCGTCATCTGATGCAACATTTGCCCTCGTCGGAGAACTTTAAAAATGTGGCGAAACATTCGTTTACTAGTGCGGAGGGTGCACCATTGAAATGCGAGGCATTTCTATGTCGAGGCGAGTGCTTTAATGTCACCGACTCCATTGCTGCAGACATAGGTGAGTCCATTAAATAAATAAGCTCTCAAGCAAATTATCAAAATCATGACGCAAAAATTGACTAACAGATCCCGTTGGGCAGTCGAATTACCAGATTGTTTTATCCCTTACCTATCTGATTATTGCCGTGGGTAAGGCTGTCGATATTAAGTCGTGCCTGATTAAGACCCTGGAGGAGCATGCTGTGAGCGGCTGGAGCGATTGCTTGGACAAGCGCCAGGTGTGGAATCAGAAGCGCACCCCTTGGCTGGAAGCCATAATGCATTTTGTTTACCCAGTGCTCGACTGTGTTGTCGAGATGCTCATCAATGCCGTAGAGAATGGCGCCAGCATGTATCAGGCCATGTCCTTAGCCTTGACTTGTGTCTCAGAGATTTGGGATTGCATGCCAGAGGGCTTGTACAAGATTACATCTCTACTCCAGGACGTAATACCAGTGTCGACACGTCCGCTGGGTGACTCTGTGCTGCTCCAAGTGGTTTTCGCAGCTCTCTACACAGAGCTTATTAAAACGGCTGAACTGCTGGAACAGGGTAAGCTTCGGAATAATTTATTTAATTTTATCTAAAAAAAACAACTATCTGAATTTTAGAAAATGTCCATACTCTTGACGCCAATAGTAAGTGGTAATCAGAAGTATATTTTTAAATGGCTATGATGTTTCTCTCTAAAACTAAGCTTTTTCTTTTATTAATTCCAGTGTATATCTTATTTTTGTGAATTTATTATTATTTTATTATTTTTGGGTTAGTTTTTTTGTGTACACAGATCTTTTACATTACAATTTTTATAAAAAATTTATACTTTTGTTCAACATAATTATATGAAGAGTTCGCATACACAAACATTGGGATATTTTATGAATTCATCCGATTTAATTTGATTAGTGTTACTTTATTATTTCCATAAGTTGGGTGTATATTTTTTCAAGGTCATTGCTATTTTAGGGTGTTTTGCTGAATTTAAAGGCAATTTTATTCTGAGTGTATTTATAAAGGCATTTCCATAGAAAGGCCCAATGAAAATATACCTAACTGCTTTTATTTTAATTAATATTTGCCAAAAAACTTGAATAAATCCTGTAGCTGACCCTTCTCCAATTTTCTTGTATCCTATATCTTGTTGTTGACTTCCTATTTTAGAATATAGTTTCACATTTTTAATGAATTTGAAGGCACTCTTTCCCTACTTCTTCCCAACTAGTTTGGATCCCTGCCACGAAATTATTACATTGGTTTTGTACAATATCCATCCCAAAGACTGAAATAAAAGTTATAAATTGCATTAAAATTTATATTAAGCTTATATTTTAAAAATTTACCTTTTAGCTAAAAACGAGGAAAAGGCCGCCATTTGCTACTCGTTATCAGAGGCGATTTGCTCCGCAGACGAGGACGATAAGCACACGGACCAAATCGAACTGTTTCTCAAGCAGGCCAAGGAGAGCATCAACCTGGACACGGATTTTAGCAACAGCTGTGGTCGTGGCGTTGGCGGCATGAGCGCTGTGAGCACAGTCAAAATGGATGACCTGGCGATGACCAATGCCGAATCGGAGCGTTTGAGTCACAGTCCACCGGCCAATTATGCTATGGAGTTGGATGTGGGCATTGCTGATTATATAGCCGAGGTGCTGGCAAGCGATGTGTTGACCACAAACATTGGCAAGCAGGCGCTGAAAGTGATCTATAATTATCTGAAATTCAACAAGGATTGGCTGCTGGAGCAGCTGGGCACGGGTGATAACGAGCCCAGTCCGTTTCAGGGCGTACTGGGCCAAAACATTAAGGAAGGTAAAACCTCGGTGCTGAAGTCCATGTTCTTTATTGGTAACACGCCCTTCGATCAGCTGCTGACTGGCTCGCTAAAGATCGACTACGTTAGCTGGCTGCAAGTGCCGCTCTCCTTGAATCCGGAGCGGACATGGCTGCATCTGATGCGTCGCTGCGATTTTCAGGAGGATGCCAAGTTGGCGCTGCCGGAGGTCGCCATGGTGGCTGGCATTAGCAAGATAATGAGACGGCGAAAAGACTACCCCAAATGAGGTGGTCTCAGGGCAGAACCCAGAAGCATCATTAGCATTGCGCAAGCGATGTACCCGTAAAGATGCCATTAATGGCGCATAATGCAAACAGCGCCCAAGCTCCTTAGTTAAAATGCAAAAATATGTTGGCAAACCAGAAGCTGGCCAAAGAAATATTTGCTCCTCAGCTACTCCTGTGTTTAATATATGGGAGGGTGGGTTTTGCACAGGCGAAAATGTTTTTTTCGACAATCAAAGAAGATGGCGGAATTGTCAAATGCTCCGGGGAGGAGTAGCTCTCCTAACGCAGGCCACGCAAACTGCCAGTTATGAAAATAACTGAAACGACGCCAACAAACATGAAGAAGTGATGGGGCAAGAGCAAGGGATAGTGCTGAAGATCCGGGGTAACACATACCAAGCAACAGCAACACACAAGGCAACGTGACAAATAAAAGCGAATCAACAATGGAATTTGTATTCGGCATTGAAGACTTTGAGCAAGCGCGTCCTCTGAATGACTACAGCCTGAAGTCAGTTAGTAAGACAAAAATACTTGCTAAGAGTTAAGCCAATAGTGTAAAAGAAAAAGAGATGAGGAAGGTATTAGATAAGTTAGATCTAATGATTCACTCTCTGAGGGTGTAGTTCTGCCATCATTGCTTATTTTTTCTACGAATTCTAAGAATTTTTACAGGTTGAGGGTGTGTACGGCTTCGGAGTTTAAGATATGTTTTCGTGAGATACTTTATCGTCTGCTTTTAGACTTTCAGTTAATTGAATACGCCTATAAAAACACTCAGTATTTATGCGCTAAATATTTATACTATTACATTTATATTAAGACTTGATTGATATCGTGGAGGTTTTAGAATAACTGAATATATTAGATGATTTTATTGCAATATAAACATTTTTTTTAAATAATTTTTCTGAATTTTCTGAAGAAGTATGCTTAACAAGGAAGTTATTTGCTTATATTACTCACAGTCTTTTCCGTTTCAGCAACAATTCTTACAGAGCTCATGAAGGAGCAATCGGTCAGATTCTTATTCAGGTGGATGGGTACTTAGTTCTCTGATAGCTAAGAAACACATGTAGATAACTGTACGATGTGTATTTAGCACCGTAAGGCTCCCCGATATAATCGCTAGCATTTAGTGTGGAATCTCAAGGATTTTTAATTGTGTACATGTGCTCCATACGCATATGGCGCAATATTTTAGAATTAAAAGCTTCAAAATATTTCATTAAGCAGACAGTTCGACAAGCTCACAGTCATTAAATGCAAATTATTATTATAATAGACGAAAAAAATAAATTGAGATATATTAAAAAATTACAGATATTTTCAAAAGAAGTTGTATGAAATATGATACCGTTTTTATGTTATTTGTAAATACAATTTTAATTTATATAGTTTACTCATTCAAAAACTAGGGGCTGAATCAACTGAAATCAAGTATTTAATAAAAAAGTAGGGCATTTCGTTGACTTGTTGGCTGCTCTTGCCACATATTCAAGCAGCCTGTGAGGCGACTGAGGACGATTGTTCCATTCATTCACTTGGCGCTGGCAGCAGCGTGCGGACGTTGTTTAGAGCACTCTGACTCTGCTCCGCCTCGGTTTAGGCTTCGGTTCGGTTCGTCTTTTGGCTCTAAAGTCAAGTGGCAAGTGGCAAGTGGCACCTGCACAAACTTGGCGGACATTTTAAAAAACTCTACTCAGTTGTTGACTATTTGCGTGTGGCGCTGAGCGGTGCGTGCTGGATTTTGGGAGAAGTGCTGAATGCTGCATGTTAACGGTAATTTGCAGCCATTAGTTGCCGCACACACAACCACACACGCACACACACACCCACAATATGTATATATTTATATGTACAAAATGGCACGGTGATTAAATGCTGCGTTAGAAAGGAAAAGCGAATTAAACGTTTAAAACACAGAAAGTGTCGGCCGCATTACGCATACGCAGCGTATGCTGTTCTTAAGTTGATGTTTAAACTTAAACGCGCAACGAGCTGCTTTTTGTTTATTTGTTGGATATTGCTGTTGATGTTGTTGTGAGTGTCGGTATCCTTGGCAATCGTCGGAGAGTTGCTTGCCAAGAAACTGGATACGTTGCCGTAAAAGTTCACTTGATTTATATTCAATGCACAACACAATGTGTCTTCTAAGCTAAGCTCTGCTGGTCTTCCAGTATTAGCTGATGTATTAAAGTATCCACTGCGAAACGCTGCCAATTGGCTGTGGAAATGCGCAACTGACACGAGCCAACAGTGATATACAACAATTGTGAGCCATGAGTCAACCACATCAACAACATGAACAATTGCAACGACTTCGACGACGTTGCCGCCAGCCAGTCGACCCATGCGAATGTTTACGTCCTGTGATAAGGGCTTTTGGTCTGCTGACTTCATTCGGTAAGGACACACAATCACACACCCTCACACACACACAATTACAAACGCTAACCCCTTAATAAAAAGCGAGTCAAGTGGAAAAAATTTACCTGCTTGTATCGCAGGTAACACATTATAAGTATGAGGCGCGAATAACCGGTTATAGAGAATGATTTATATTTACAGTTCAAAGACTGTTTTTGGTTTGATAGATATGGTTAAATCAGCCCGTATTAATTTGGTTATAGCTTTTTACATCATGCATTATTAACTTAAGTCTTTTCATAATAATTTAAAAGAGTATTTAATGAAATATATATGTATATACCAAGAGAGGACAATTTCTGTGTATAAGTCAAATACATTTAAACTATATAAATTAAATTATAAGTATATAAGTCGAATTAAAAAAAAATTAATTACATATTTTACAAAATAAAATACAAAATTTATGTATGGTTTTAATGACAGCAGAAGACGGTTCTTTCTGACTGTTTGATGGCTCGCTGGTTTTCAAAAATATGTTTTGATTTTTTATTCCGCTTTTAAAATCTATTAAAAATCTTTGCATATGCTAGAAATATTTAATATACCTTTACCTTTCATTACAATTATTATTATTTATTATTTCATTCATCATGCCATTATTCCCATGAGTACCATCTGTGTCCGAGACCCTCTGTCCCGCTTGATGCACTTGTAATAGCAGCGCTCAATAATGCAACAGTCATCAAGTGTGCATGACCAGCCCCAACTGGGCCTTATGATAAATGGTCGACACTTAAGTCCGCAGTGGTAGCTAGAACTTGGGTCAAGTTCAAAATAATTTGCCAACAATATTGTTTTTGCTTAAATCACGTCTGGGTCTGCATTATGCATGCAAAGCGCACAACAAAAAACTCACAGTTCATAAACCTCAGGGCTGCGTGATGTTCAAAAATCTGATAAAAAGAAAAATGCACTCTGGACCATTAACGAGGCATTGGCCCTTTTATTTTGCAGCTGGCAATTCCCTGCCAACTGCAGCGCTTTCTCTCCTCTTGCCCCTGTACAATGATTTTAGTTGTTAGCTCTCTGGCGCCACTCGTGTGCTGGAAGCCACCAACACATGGCGACAAAAGAAAAAAGACAACGAAAAATAATTCTGCTGGGTAAACCCAATCTTCAATTCCAACGCCCCCCTAATCGCACAGAGAGAAGCGCATAATTTTTGTTTGGTTTTTATTTGATTTCTGAAGGACGCACGTTTCATCGACTATTTTTGTTTTTGTAGTAGTCGGAGCGCTCGGAGCCTTTAATGTAATTGGTTCGGATTTAGTTTTGGTCAATGTTGCGGATTTCGGGCAACCTCATTTGCCTTTTATCTGCAGACTAATCGAATTTGTTTTCCCGGCGCAGACAATAACAACTTAATTAGATTGAGTTTTTAGTAGATTTTCTCTTCTCTCAATTTTGTTCTTTCTTGTTAGATTTGTTTTTATTATCGTAGTCATATTTTACACATTGAAATTAGGCGCTTAAGGGCATATATATATATATATATATATATAGATAAAAGTGTAAGTATTTATGGCAGCTGTAAGGAAAATATTATGTGTCGGCAACTTTAAAAATAAAATATTATTTGTAAAATCGATGTATAAGTTATCTTTATGAAACTTGTCATATATTTTTGCTGAAGGTTTTTAAATATTGTCGATTCGATATAATATTTATTTATTTATTTTTGTCATCTTCCAGTTTATTTTTTTGTTAGATGTAATTGATAGCTGTCGCCTAGTTGCAAACAAATTCAAATCACCCTCGCACATTAGGCTTTGGCCCATCAATGTGGTGATTTAGCATATTTTATTGCCCTTGCTGGCTCAACGAAAAACACCATAGAAATGTTATTTGAGTAGACACAATTATATTGTTTTATACGCATATTCTTGAACACGAAATGTCCATAACACATCCTGGCCCCAACCTCTTGAGAATCCAATAGTCAATTTGTGGTCATCTTTCATCTTTCAGTTATCTGCGGGGTGGGCGTGGATGTCTACATGCACGGCTATCCGGCTGGTCTCTTTATACTGTAAGCTGTGCTACACATTTTCTCCAGTCTTGGATTGGTTCAATTTTAATGCTTGACCAGTTTTTCAGCTTTGCTGGTGCTGTTCATTGAGTTAAAATGGCTGATAACTATATTCCTGCAGCTTCGATACTACGGCGAGTAAGTTGCTCAACCAAATAGAAAGAGGTCTTTGTACATATTTACTTTTTAATTTTTTGCGTTAATTACGACAGATCCACCTGCCTAGGCTGGTGGCGTCTGACCACATTGCTCGGAGGCTGGCGACCGGCGCCCATATATTTCGCCATGGGCGTGACTTTGATACTCTATCCGCATAATCTCTGGCTGAGCTATGTGGCTGGGCTGTTTCTCCTGCTTCTGGCGCTGTTCCGTCTATGCACTTTGCTTAGATTTGGTGGAGGAGGAGCCAGTCACTTCAAGGACGAGGGTCTGCTGCCACAATGCGATTTTGAGAAGTAACGGATATGCCCCATGCAACTAAATTTCCTACAAATAAAATACTCTTTTTTTGGTTACAGAGTTTCCAGTTTTGTGGACAGCGTCGAGGATGACTTCGCTGACGTCAGCACCTCACAGCAGGACGACGAGGAGCCAACTGTAGACGATGATGCTTGCTAATAGTTAAATATATTTTATATTTTCCACCAGCTAAAAATGTAGCTTGCTGTCTTTTGCTACATTGTTACATTGACTATTACAGAAAGGGCGTAAAAAGCGTTTCATAAATGGGGAATTTATATTATTATTTCTACACATTTTAATCTAAGCAAGGTTTCGTACATTGTAATCAAATATTTGTAAAGATTCATCACTCAGCTAAAGTTCTCCTTCCGAGATGTCTTCCCTTACGCAATAAATAGGAGTGGTATTATTATGCTTCCAAGTATTCGGCAGAAAGTTGCCATTTCAAAAATGTTTTAAATTACTTATTAAATTGGGGCATTAGCAGTCAAACACCGCTTATTTTATCTTCGGCATGTCGGTGATGTTTGTTTCTTTTTAAAAGTATTAAAATTCGTTATATTATGATAAAATCCACAACATTTTTTTAAATGATACTTTTGAATTTGATGGGTTTTTTTTTATTTAAATTTTATGCAGATTTAATTTATAGCTAAATTCTACAAAACTTCAATGGTCGCCATATCATTGAGCTTTGGCAAGGGCACAATGCTGTGTATTTCAAGGCAATTAACGCGCATGTCTAGTCAGACTATGTGGCAACACTCCACAGATGAACAAGATGGCGGGATGTTGGTAATACCTCATTGCCAACATTTAAGCTGTCCCTCTGTTAGCAACTAATGTTCCAATTTGTTTTTTGTCAGCAAAAGTAAGACTAAAATTGTATAGTAAAAATTATTTATTTTATAATTTCTTCGGTTTCCATTTATAGCATGCAAATATAGTTGTCCGATTTCTATATGTTTGCCCCGCAGCAAAAACCAACTTTAACATTCTCTACCAGAAGGTTGTACCCTAGGAAACCTTACAGGCAAATCCTTTAAGCACACACATACATAACAAATATTCTTGATTGTTGTTTTTATATTCAGGCTTCAGTCTAATAATTAATGGGGGTTTTCTGGGGGCGTCCAAAGTGTTCACCATTTCTGTGAAATAGTTTGTATAAATTTGCTAGTAACTTTTAAAGTTAGGTTTTATTTGGTTGGTATCTTTACATGTTTGCTATGCATATATAACATAATTTATTTTATTTTTGGTTGTTTAACTTTAACGTAGATTTCGCATTGAAAACATTTTGAGGTAGTTGCGTTTTGCATTCGTTACTTTAATTTTTTAAAATTAATTATTAGTTTTAGGTTCTTGATTATATCCGAAATATATAAAGATATGTAAATATACAAATATATATATTTAAATACCATATATACCAATTGTGTGGTTCAAAAGTTTTGGATAATTGTGTGCACAATATCGAGATAATATTTGTATTATACGTATTGTGATAACTCCAATCCTTATACGTGATGATTCTATTCTCAATCTTAAACATAAAAGTTAGAAACGAAAACAAGGCACAAAAATTAACTAAAATTTAATATATTTTTATTTTGTATATTATATATTATGTATATTGTGTTGTATGTACGTATGTATGTATCTGTGGATTATATGTATATATATATATATATATATATGCATCAACATGTACATACAAAGTATCGAAATCGTAAATTAAATTATATTAAATTAAAAAATAACTCAAAAATAAAAGTAAAACAATAATAAGGAAAATGTCAACATTTCATAAAAATAAAATAATAATTAATATTTGGCATAGCAAAAATCATATGTTCAGTATGTGTAGGGGTAGGAAATTCTTTATCAGAGACTGGCCACAAATATTTGAATCGGCAAGCATTTGGTTTTTTTTTAAGTTGTTAAATGCCCATTTATTGGCACATTTCTAACGAGGTGTAGCAAGATATTCCGGCTAGGCAGTCTACTCCTTTTATATAGTAGCAGGTAGTGTTTATTTGCCTTTTAAAGTCTTATGGTAAAGTTGAATTGACTAGAAATAGGAAGTTGGTCAGTTAGTTGATTTAACGAGGGATCTGATTTGAGGAACTATGCCATTAATAATCTGTTTTCAGTGGACCCCATCATATGCCTGAACAAAGCATTAACCAATATAGTACAATAACAATTTTGGAGATTAAAATTGTAGTCGACATTTAAAATCTATTCATTATATGAAGCAAAATTTGATAATTATATTATTCGTCTTTATCATCATCATCATCATCATCAGTTATCACTTGCTCTTCTTATAACTTAGAACTAATAACTATCATTGGGATTCTATCGCACTTTGCTCTGGCTCTTTTCACTTGAGTTTTTGATCATTCTAATTGAACGTTAAACTTGATGCAGCTGCTTGCACCTGCTACATTTGTTGCACCTTCTCTTCATCTCCAGCTCTATACAAATATATTAACATTTGCCTCACTTACACGTACATCTTTTTGGGGGATTTTACATTACTGATCAGCGCCGTCAAGGCGGACATCAGCATTAACGGAACTTTGTCTCTAATAAATGTATGCATTTTCGTAATTTTTGTTTCTTTGTTTTAAATTGGGCATTGACTGCAACGACCGTCGTCTACTGCTTCCTTGGGAGCGCTCCCCTACCAGCAAAACCAGCTACCACCAACAACAAAAGACAATATTGCGTTTTAATAGAACGAACTGCACCAGGCATCGCCCACTGTGGGGCTTAGCATGCCTACCAAATTGCTGCCATGATGCGATTGGATGGCGCCAATCGCCACAGACGCTGGCGATGCCTGGTGATTCGAGTTTGAGTTGGGCAAGCACTGGAAGCAGTAGTTGGCGCCATAGTTGCTATCCCAAAATTGTTGGCCCTTGCATTGGAAACGAACGGCGAACTCCAGACGCTGACCAACATGCAGTGAATTGCCGAAGAGAACAAACGTAAACTTATCGGAGAAGCCATCGCATGAGTTCTCCACATAGTTGGCCTGCAGATCCGCATAGCTGCGCCAGCCGTCCAGCGAGTAGCGCACATGCACCGATTTATGAAAGTCCAGATTGCGGACACGCACCGACCCAGAGATGGTCTGGTTGATGCTATCGGTGACGGCGGCATTCTCCAGAGACACCTGTTTCTCGCGCACAGCATCGAGGAATGTGGCCAGTCCGCCCGGCTGCTGGAAGAGCGGCATCAACAGTTTGTCCGACTTGGGGCCTAGCTGTAAAGGTGGCTCTGAGTCTAATATCTCCAGATCCTCAAACGCTGACTTCGGTATGGTTGGTATTTCGTCAAGGAACGTCTTCACATCCGCCAAATCCAGGCCAAGCACATCGGCAAACCGCACAATCTTCTTACGGCCAGGCGTGCCCGGTGGCGTTTTACCAGTTTTCAGGGAGGAACACCTTCGCACTCGCTGCGGCCGGCAATCGTCCTCGTCGTCTGTAGTATCGATGCCATGACTGTGCGCTGTCTTCTCTGTGGACTCAACCGCCTTGGAGGCATCGTGTTTGGCCTGCTCCAGCTGGGCCAAGTCGATGTCAACGGTTAGACTTTGGATGCATTTGTCCACCTCATCTGTGCCACTCAGCTGCACTTGGGACTCGTCCACTTCAACATTCAGATGGAGCAACTGTTCCGCTGGCTGTTCTCTGTGTCCATTGATCATTAGGGCATTCTCGTCGCTTGCCTGTTTCGCCTGACCATCAGTATTATCTGCGCCATTGATGCTATCGCTGTGCGATTGCAATTCACTTAGTATTTGTGCCTGCAGCAGAGTCTCATCCTCGATCTCTCTTTTCTGTTCCACTTTTATTACCTGCACCTCCTCCTCCAGCTGCTGCTTCTTCTCCTCGTGCTGCGTCTCCTGCTTTTCCTGCTCCAGCTGCTCCTGCTCCTGCTCCAGCTGTTCCTCCTCCGTCTGATCACCATTTGTCAGAGGCTCGTGAGTTCCATTTATTTGCAACGTGCCAACATGTTCTTTCAGCTCCGTTGCGGGAATTTTGCTGCGCTCTGCCTGCGGCTGTGAGGTGGTCACCAGCAAATCATCTGGTATTTGGTTGCTGCAGTTTTTGCCGCGGCTGCTGCCGGCCGTCGCGTCAAAGTAGGGGCCATCTGTGCTACTGTGACTGCTGGCAACAGAGGCGCACGCATAGCCCGACTCGGCTGTCGAGTTGTGCGGCGTATTCGAGGCGGTTTCAATGAGACGCAGGTACTCGCACTCTTCCGCCGGACTTCCAGGCGATTCCAGCTCACAGTCAAAGTCGAAGAATGAGTCAGACTCATGACGCAGCGGCTGCAGATCTGTAACTGTCTGTTCAGATTCATGTGCATTGTTCACCCACGTGTTGGTATTGGAGCCATTTATAATTGGCTCATCCTCTGCATTTGTTGCGGCATCCTCGTTCGCCTGCAGCAAAAAAAGATAAGCAAATATTATATATTTTGTTAAATGATATATGCTTAGTTTAGTCAACGTGTATAATAAATGAACATTGTTTAAAAAATCAGCACCCTATTTTCCAAATATTTAGTGGTTCAGCTAACCATTTGAGTTCATTTTTAATCTGTTTATTAATTGCAAAAGGGTAACGCGTTCTTCAATACAGACATTACTTTTCCGATATCAAAAAATTCTACGATTCCGTTTTGGGTTGTTCTGAATTACGTACAATTTTGTAAGCAATATGTACATCAATTCAGTTCACAAGACCAAAAGCCGGTTTATTTGATGTGTTAAATAGATAACGAAAAGATTATCTTTTTTTCGTTTGCTTGCTTTAAGGTAAAAAGGCGGAAACAATACAGAACAATTTTTAAAATGACAAGCTTTTCCGCTTTAGCCCTCTGGCTTTCCCATCCAGAAAAATAATTTTCATTTCATGCATATGCACGTCATTCTTGCAATCTTTAATTAAACTCAATAAGGAATCGTGTGCTTTAGCTGGCGTATTTGAAGTATTCTTCCTTTCCGGCATCGTTCGGCTTCATGGTCTTAGCACCCGGCCTCCAATTAACGGGACAAACCTCACCGAACTCGTCGGCAAATTGGAAAGCCTGAACCAAGCGCAAAGCCTCCTCGACACTGCGTCCCACGCCCATATCATTCACGGAGATATGTCGGACGACGCCAAGACGGTCGATAATATACATGCCACGATTTGCCAGGCCAGTGGACTCGTCCAGCATGTCATAGTCGCGTGAGATCTGCATGGACTTATCCGCTATTAGGGCAATATCCATCTCGCCCAACCCACCCATTCTGCGTGGCTGCATCATCCAAGCGGAGTGCGCAAAGTGGCTGTCCGTAGAACAGGCTAAAATCTCGCAGCCCATATTGCGGAATTCCTGGGCGCGGTCGCTGAAGCTCTGCAGCTCCGTTGGACAAACAAACGAAAAGTTTGCCGGATAAAATATAAGTAATACATATCTGCCACGATACTCGGCAAGTGACATCTGTCTGAAAGAACCGACGGCAGTCACCGCTGTCGAATGAATATCAGGTGCCTGTTTGCGTAGTAAACGCATTTTTGATAATTATAATTATTATTGTGTTGTAATGTTTGACTGCGATGTGTGTGACTCGAATTCAGAAAAACTACTGCCTAAAATCTGGCAGAGGCAACTCGAAATACTAACACGATTGCTTGGATACAAGTTTGTAGATTTGAAATCTATGCTTTACGTTTGATTCGAGCAACAACTCACCTGTGTGCCCAAGGTGCGCAGCTTGGAGGACAAACTTCTTGCAAATGCCTCGGCACGGCCACGGCATGATGACATCCCTATGTTCGGTATGATTGAGACAATGCTGCAGGGCGGCCTGTTGTCCGGCGTGCTACTGTGTGTCAATGGTATATCGCCGGGCTCATTCATTTACGTCACTTCAATTTCAATGAGCACGGATAGCTGGATAGCTAGCTGACTGGCTGGTTGGCTACTGCAACGATGCTGTGAAATACATACACATTTGTAGATGACGTGGCTCATATTAATTTAGTTTATTGAGTCTGTACTAAGAAATTCGAAAAGATTTTCTTAAGTAAACAAATAAATTAACATAAAATGTTATGTTTTCTTGTTTTTCTTGTTTTCCTATGCCAGAAAAAAAAACTGGCAAATATTTTATTTCATTTTTTTATAATTTGCAGCGCATTTTCCATATGGCGACTGCATTTAATTAGTTGCCTGCCAATAAGCAAGAAATAGTTAATATATTCAAGATGTCATATATCATTTCCTGTACATTTCGATTAGATTTTCATTTTTAAAAGAAAATTTAACATATTTTAATAGTATGTAAAAGTTTTTTCTAAAAATATACATTTGATTTCTAAAATTTTTGTCCGGCTGACAAAGTTATGTGCTGCTGCTTATAAGTGTTTTAAAAAGTATTTACCAGCTCAATAAAAAACAAATATTATATAAATGCCTGAATTTTTCTCTATGCATTTAATATTAATTTAATTCTACAAACGTTTAGCATACTTATAGAAAACAGATTTGAATTAGCTAATAAGTGATTATAGTTGACTACTGATTTAATCAGCGTATTTTTATTTTTTGCTGTTACACTTTCACCTTCTGATCAGGTGCTGCAAGTCACTTGGGCAATAATGTGATTTGTGTTTATCACAAGGCTGCTGTTGCACGTGGTCAGGTGGCAAAGACACGCCCACCTAAGTTAGCCAATTAAGTCGTTCGATTAGCGCCCTATTAAAGAGAGCAAAGTGAATGCACCAATCGCTTGTTTGTTAATTGACATTGAACTTTGCGGCGATCAACGATATTTTCATTTATTTAATTTCATTTGTTTTATTGTATTTAAATTTCTTCTGTGTGTACTTTATACTTGGCTTCTTTTTGGCAGTCTGCATGGGAAACTCAATTAAGCAATTAACTAAACAAATTGAATTTGTCAATAGCATCAACCGAGTTCACACAGGCACGGCGCCTGGGAATGGCTCGATTAAGGAGGTCATTTGTGACTATTTTTTATACAATTCCTTAAATATTTATCACTCTGCAAGTGTCAATTAATATGTGTTCCTTCGTATAGATACAGAAGTATATTTTGGCATATTTCACCTTTTGCTGTGGCCATAGCTCTGTGCTTCAAAGTATTGCAGCCAATTGTCAGAGAAGACCTCGCGTTCACTTTGTTTTAGTCCCTTTTGCACATAGCCAAATTAAAATTGTTTTTGGACCAATGCCAGTTGTCTAAATGCGTTTTGGGCGGCGGCAGATGACGTTCAATTCAGAAAAACATTAAAAAATTTTATTGAGGAAAAGAGACAGCAAGGGATCAGTTATTGCTGTTAAACAGCTTTGCGCTTGCTAGAGTCAAGTTAATTTGTTGCTTGATAGAAGAAAATATTGTTAAAAGTGTTTTAAAGAAACTAAAATAGGATTAATTCACAAAATATTTTATAATGCGATGAAATTCAAAACTGCACTTTAGTATAGTTATAATTCCAAAAAAATAAATGATATAGGCAGTTAATACGTTTGCCAAATGACCTTATTAGGGTCAATACTGATTTATAACATAGAACAGAAAGAAATACCAAAGGAACAAAGTTACACTGTCAAAGTTACTTCTGAAAGTCAAGAATCGAGGAATCTGTTGATTCTTTGAACAAAAGAAGAAATGTTCAAAACAAACATTTAAACAGCATATAAGTCGTCCAAAGTAGGTTTCAGTAGATATATATTTTGGAGAAAATATAGATACGGTCTTCAACTGTCAGAAGGTGTCAGTAAATTATTCCCACCATAACAGTAGAATATAGTAGAGTTTGTACAATAAATTAAACAAACTTGAATCTAATGTTCTCAAATTTATTTTTTTATTTTCTCTTGTATTTGTTCTGCTAACAACAACGAAATAATTTTTTCAAAAACTGACCGATTATTTGATGTATTGAATATAGTAGTGCCAAAATGTTAAGATCGTAATAACAGTTATTCTTAATTTATTTTGCTTAGATAACTTAAATAAGCCAAACGCTTTTCTACAAGGCATGTCTATTTCGACTCGTGTTTCTCTCCCTTCATGCGAAATATACGATTTGCTAAAAATGTGTTTTCAATAAATACATACAAAAAACATATTTACAGATTTTTCCAAAAGGAATATTTCCGTTATTTCTATCGCTTTGGAGAAGAGAATTTAACATCGCCCCCTTGTCTTTGACGGTGTGTCTCACATTTTCACGTCTCGCCTGCCTGCAAGTGCGCAGATAGTCGGGCAGAAAGTGGCACGCACTGTCAAGTGAGATGCAAAGTTTCTGAAGACATTTTATAATGTCACCCATAAGCAGCTTAATTGACTTAAATTGGGAAAGATGTGTGGCCCGGCGTTTTTTTCAATTGATATATATATATATATATAAACGTATATATATGTATGTACACGTTTGGGTGGAGGTTTGGTAAAGTTAGATTAAATTATTTTATGTTTTAGTGGTCAAAAAAACTGAACTGACACACACGCAAATAACAAACAAAAGGCGCTGTTGACAACCCAATTTAATGTCAAAAGATACAGTTGTATATTGTCATGTGACAGAAGGTCAAATGAGGTATATATTGCATTAGTGATAATATATTTTTTAAAACTTAGTACTTTAAACCATATACATTTTTTTTGTTAGTAATTATTCACCATTATTCAAATCCTCACAAATATTATATTCATTATATTAATTGTTTATTGCAATCCCACTATTAAGTTTATTTGCATTCCGATGTTTTGCAACAGTACAACTAGTTTTGCACAGTGTAGCCGTTTAGTTAGCGAGAAAGTGCACAATCCCCAAGCATCCTGAGATACACTTCTTAATGGGAATCCACATATATAAATATATGTAAGTCAGTGCTTAGATTGTGCTTTAAAACAGCATGACAATTGTTTGTTAAAGATTAAACGAGAAAATACGCTATTATATGTGTGTACACTAATACACTAGGCACAAATACATCGAGTTCACATGCCACTGACATGACTTCAAGGGTTCGAGGGGGCGATGTTAATCATGCCGCGCCGGCGTCTCGATTATGAGTGATGATAACAAATTTCGCATTTATTTTTAGCAGTCATTTACAAGCAGAGCGCACTTTTCGACCCGAATTGAGTTGAACTGAACCGAATCGAAACGATTCGAATCGATTTGAATTTAATCAATATTCCTCTCGTACTCACTGACACTAACTGCGGTCTGATCGTTCCCGATCTGTTGCGTCTGACCCGTTCCCGATCTGTTGCCTGAGGCATTAACTTTGATAAAAGCGGTAGACGTACTTTTACTTTACTTCACGGCACGTCTGCAGTATTACTGTTGCGAGCATGCAATGAAATACGCTTCTTTTTTTTGGCACTAAACGAACTTGCGCTGATTGATAAGGCAGCTAAATCGAAGTGCAGCAAATCGCACCGCCAGTGTCTGCCCTGTCACTGATGATCAGCAACTGTGATTCCTCTGTGTGCCCAGAGTAACTGTATCTGTATCTGCGCCGCACTCTCTATACACATGTATGTATAATCGTAATCGCTGCAACCCAAAGGTAAAACAACTGCAGCAGGCAGCAGGCAGTAGGAGCGGCAAATGCGACAAATGCCCTCTGCCCCGTCAGATATTCGCTAGCATTGCCAGACAGCCGCTTGCATAGAGAAACGCTCGTGATCAGCGTCGGCGTTGTTGTCTGCTACCCTCCAAGAGAGAGAAAGGGCATAATGCTCAGATGACTACCGACGACAGATGACTCTGCCCAGTTAAGAGAGTGTAATTCAATATTGATATTATTAAACAGATGGAAGATGGATTTAGTTCGCCAACAACAAAGCAAATGATAGAAAAAATAGGTTAAATGTATATGCTGTAGGAAAATTAACCTATATAGTCATTTCCTAGGGTATGCTGAAAATTGTATTGGGTATGCTACCGGTTCATGTACCAGTAATAAAGTGTCGCCGCGATCGGTACTTGTAACAAATTGGGCTAAAGATGTGAATACGCAAAGAGTTCTTTTGTACTGGTTTATTCAATGAAAAATGCGTGGTTTATATACAAAAATTCTTAGACCCAAATACACTTAAAGCCACTTGTAAGGCGACCTCATGTTATGTTTATTTATCTTAACGGATTCGCTCGTAAGGCGACTCCATGTGATGTTTGTTCTTAAACTAGCTGAGTGTTGCAGAGTTTGTAAGGCGACTCCATGTGATGTATTCTTAATATAATGCAACAACTTGAAAGTTGACTTCATGTGATGTTTTCTTATTTAACTGCAGCCACTTGAACGACGACTCTATGTGATATTTTGACATTAAAATAGCTGAGCCTTGCAACGTTTAAGAAACAATGTTTGCATGCAACCAATGGATCGGGTTCATATTGATGCTGTGCGTTATCAGCAGCGTAAGATTTTCTGCTTTTGAAGAAATCATACATATGCATTAAGTATTTGGTTTGATTGATTTTATTTCATATTTCATAAGGGGAGGGCGGAAAGTAGCATTCTCGAACCCATAACCTAAATACATTCTACATCAGCATCAATAGTTGATCAGGCGATACCAAATAACACACCAACAAGGTCGAACATGTTTTTATGCACCTGCACACACATTTTGTAAGAACGTTTGACTTAGGATCGGGGTATCTCCTAGTCGAGCGCTCTCGACTTATACTTTAGAATTTGAGTCACTTTCGCACGTGCAGCTAAGCTGCTCATGATTCAATTTGATCACATTTAAATGCAACAATGAATAGTCTCATACTTTTCTTGCCTTACAAATCATTTATGAACTTTTGCAGACATAAATTGCAAAGTTTTGTACGCTTAAAATTATGATAAGCATCCTTATTACAGGGTATTTAAAGTGCTGTATCTGTCCACTGTTTTACCCGTAGTATTTATGATAAACTTATCAGAGACACTAATGATTGTCACCTAAGTATCAGTTGTATTGAATTCAGTCCCGCTGTGACTGGGATTTCGTGTAATCCACTTCTTTCGGCTATTATTTTTATCAGTTATCGGATTAGATATGCTTTCAACAAATTGATGTCAGTAGCAAGAGATAAAAGAGATACGGTTATATGGTTGAATTGCTATTTGGTTAGTAATTGATAGCAAAAAGCGCATCAATAGAATAGTCTATATATTCTATGTCTATGTCTATATATTTCGGTTTCAAGTCCATTCCAATAATTACACAGCTTAGTATTTATCGAGACGGAAGTGCTTGTTTTAATATTTGTCTTACTTACTCTTAAGAGCCTAAGTCGCCATTACGTCTTTAATTATCCTCAGATCGGCCTTGGATACTTATTTACTACATAAGTCAGGTGTCTGTAGATTCAATATGTATGTAATATATTAAAGCTTTCCTTGCTTTAATTAGGTTGTTTTTTTCTGTCCACTCATGTGCCACCCACAAAAAAATATTGGCCAAAAATTCTACAAGCCACAACAGCTGACTTTGTTGGTGCTGAATGATTTTCGTTATTTATAAATAAAGTAGAATATATGTATACATATAATAATATATATTTTTATATGGCAAATTTTTTTTACGTCTTTTATGTTTCTGCTTTTGCGTCGTCAGTTGCAACATTATTGAAGTCTGGGAGCGGCGGCATAGTAAGAATTTTGGACAGGTTCCCAACTGATTATCGGTGTTTTTCTGGTGTTACAAATAATCAATACATTATAAATTATTGAATTGCCAATGAACAGCCTTAAATAGTCGAGTATCTCGCTGATACATTGTTGCTTGCCGAGCGGTCAGTGAGTGTTTTCTTTTATTTTTTTGGTGTGGGTGGTTCCTTTAGTGGGTGGCGGGGCAGCGCGTGTATATTCTTTATATTTATTTGACATTGCTACCCAGCGAAATGTCAAAAGCAAAAAATGTCATGCACCGCAACAATATTAATCATAGCAAAAACAACAACAACAATAAGAAAAACGATTGTGCTGTTTTGGAGCAGACAAACACACACAGATACAGATACACAGCTAAAGATACACAGATACTTTCGATTTTCACATGCTTTCGTTTTCCGTTGGCTTCACTTCGTGCTATGAATGTAATGGGTTACGAATGGAGCCCGTCAAAACATTTTCCGAGCTTTGAAGGCGGCGGTTAACTTTGTCTTAATTTGGTCAAGCATAGTTTGATTAGCATTGCATAAATTTTACTTAAATATATCAAATCGTTAAAATTTATTGTGAACATTCGTCGTCTATTCTATTTGGGATTTGCAAGTGAGCATTTTGAGCCCAAATAAGTAAATAAATTGCTAAAATTAGTAGCCAGATGCTCGTTCAAAATTGAATTACAATTAAAAAGGCCCATTTAAAACCAAAATATTCTACTTAAGCATAAATAAAAACATATTAATTAGCTAATATGCTAGGCTTGGCAGTTTTATTTGGTAATACAAATATCATGAATAAGGTTTTCATACATTTCATTTATTAATATTAGTTTGACTCACCCGCCTAGAGGTAATTAGGTTCCAAGCGATTTCCTTTTTTTAGTCCAAGTTCCTAGCTTGCCCGTCCACTTTGTAGTGCAAAACTGGAGTTGTGAAAGCTGCCGCATAAATATGTCGGAGATATTTGGAGATTTTTATATATATATTGTGATTATATACACCTTTGGATTGTGTGTATTGCGTGTTTATATATCGTTCTGAGCATAGCCGCTTCCACCTTAAAAATGTGCCAAGGATTGTGGAATGCGGTGGGGACTAGCGGATGATTTGCCTGACCTGAACTTTCACTTTTAATGCACATACACACACACAGACATACGAACGCACACAGACTCTGTTGGAAAAGCACTTTTTGAGGTTTCACAGTTGTCGCTGGTTGCTGTGGTTACACTTTTTGTAATGAAATTGAGTTCACTTTATTTTGTTTTTTTTTTCGAGGACGATATGTTTAGGATTATCTTTGCAGAAGTTTCTGCATTGGCACACGCGACGGAGGGTCGAAAGTTGGGATTATAAAAAAGGAGCTACGCGTTCGGTTTCTTGTTGCTTGCTTTTTGTGGTCGTGACGCGAAACAACAACAACAACTTACGGCAAATCTATGTTAGATAAAAATGTTAAATATTCATCAATATTAATCCATTTTGAATATTGCCAGCGCTCGTCGTGGCAGCCGTGGCAGCACCGCCAATTGTAGTGGCGGCAACAGCAACTTGGTCTCAATAAGAGTGTCGCTCAAGGGCATTACAAGGTCATAGCAGCACAGCACAGCAATCGATGTCGGCAGTCGGCAGTTGCGTCTTTCGCCCACTGTCGGTCGGCTTCGTTCGCTGAGAGTATGCAATGGCATGGGCCTCATTCATATACAAATACACACACATGCACAAATAAATATATGGAGAGATGCAAACACATAAAGATATGAGCACATTTTGCAAAAGAGAACTTTGTACAAATAAAGCGCAGTGAGTAGGAGTGGGAGGGAGAGAGTTGAAGGGAGAGTGAGAGAGGATCGCACACTGCAATTTATTTAATTTGCCATCTGCAGCTGCTGAGTGTACCTTCAAGATAAGCCTGAACTCACGAACCGCTCTTCTAGAATTTTGGATAACTTTGGCCAACAGCATTGAGAAGGGCCTGCCCGTGTGGCTGTCCTGTCGCGTGGCAACTAACAAAGAATGTTGCAAACTTTGTGGCATGCGGTACAAACTCTCACTTTTCTCATTCATATATCTGCTCTCCACACGCACTATGGGCCGGCTTAGGCCTCTTTCCTGGGAGATAGAAAAGAGAGACACTCAATTATGCGAACAGTGATACAAAAGCTCTGCAGGAAATTTATAAATTATTATCAGTCACCATCGCATATTAAAATACATCATTTGAATGCTGCTTGGATTTGCACTTGACCGCTGCGTAAATATTCATTCTGTATTTGGCCAATGTGATAAGATTATTTATTTATTTGATTTAATATTATTAATAATTTAGTACAAATAAGTACAAAAATTAATAGAAATTGCTGTTTTTATGTGCGCTTCAACAAATAATATAGCTTAACAATAATTTCGTTATCTAATGGACTTAACAACACTAACCTATGCCATATCCGCATTATCCGAAACAATTGGAACAGTTGAAAAGCGTTGTCGCATAATTCTTGTCCCACTGTAATATAACCGTATATGTGTCTCTCCAAATCTCGCTCTCTCCTCACTCTCTCTTTATTTTTCTCTTTCTTTGTTTTACTTTTTAGTTTCGCTCACTCCATTCAGTCGAGAGTGGAGCCGGTATATATATTTTTAATGTTATTGTTTTGTTTTATGATTGTTTTCATTTTAAAATATGTTTCGACAATTGTCCCAGCTTGTGTATTGTTTTCAGCTTGTTTTAATTATCATTGTACATAAAATAAAATTCATTTATTACTGTTATCTGTACGCAACACTTAGCTTTGTTTGGTTCATTTTATATTACACATAAAATTGTTTTTACATATAAAAATATATATATATATATGTATACAGAGTATGTTAACCTTGTATATATTTTGCTGTGCTGTATTTAATCCAAAGGTGCGTTGACCGCAATTAGCCTGCTTGCAACAATATGCAATTGCAATATATATATAAATATATATATGTTATTCATGTATTTGTATGATACGCCAAGCATATTTCACTCACAACCCACAATTACTCAATCAAATACATTTTTCTTGTTATTCTGTATATCTCTCTTTGCTTAGTTTATTCTATTTTTTTATATTAGTTTTCTCTTCTGAACCAGTCCTAACATTAATTTAATGCGACGGTGCTCTTGAAAAGTTTAATTTTTACATTACATTTTGCGGAGAATAGCGTAAAGACTTAAATAAAATAAGAGTTTTTGTTTTTATATATTTGGGCTTGGGAGCTTTATTTAATTACGACTTAATATTGTTCTTATTTTATAGATTATACAGCTTAAATAACTAACAATCTTTTACACTTCCTAATTAAACTTTTTCATGTAAGTTATTTTTAATAAATTATATTTATATATCATAGCTTTATGCTTTAAAACAAACTTAATACAAAATATGCATCTAATTGGTTTTATAATAAATAATTTTTCTAATTGCAAAAAATGGTTCGATTGCTCTTGTTGATGAACGATTTATTTTGTGTTCATAAAAAATAACTCCGAAATTCCACTGCTACTGCAGAGATACTCTGCAGCCCTGGTAGCACACAAGCAACCCTAACAAGTCCGAACAAGATTGTGAGCAAACAGCTGTTCGACTTTGTATGTCAATAGTATTCCTGCTGACACTTTTACGTTTTGTTTACAAATGTGAAATACCTTTCAATAGGAAGTAAATCAAATAGTTCAAAACTTTTTCCGTGTTGAATTGTGACCGTTCCACTCTTCTTTGCTGTTGTAAGGCACAAAAAAGTCGGGTTTTTCGGTTTCAGATGTCTAGGGTTATTAGCTGTGCAAAAAATTGCATTACGCAGCAGGGTTCCGAGTTACCCTCGCTTCCAATTCAGCAGCAGCAGCTACAACTGCGACAACAACAGACGTCCAGGGATAAGCAACCAAATCCATGTGTAAGTAAAACTGCCGCAAACGCAAACGAAACAATTATGGTTGTCAAGGCAAGGCATCAACAGCTGATTATCACCTACAGTTCACCAAATGAATTTGTCGCATATCGCTACTTAAATAGAGTTTGTAACGTGATGAGCAAAATTCGTTGACTTAAACAGAAGATGAAGTTATACTTTTATTTAATTTTTTATTTTTAAAACGTTCTACATACTAGTAAACACGTAGATCTATTTTCGCTTAGGTATCCCGTTGCAAGCTAAGAATTGAGTTTCATACTGGTAACAAACCCCGTTAAGCTCTGTTCAAGTATGAACACGAGACGCTGCAAAGCTCAGCTATTTTTAAATGACAAAATATCACATAGTGTCGACATTCAAGTGGCTGCAGTTAAATAGGAAAACATCACATGAAGTCGACTTTCAAGTGGCTGCATATGTATTTAAGATATAAGATTTTTGTATAAAATAAAGAAATGCTCTTCAGAGCAAACAGTTCGATTGCAAACGTCGTCTCATCGTGTTGACCCTATACATGTTTCACACAGCGTGTAATTCTAGCATAAAGCAATCGATTACTTCTAGAAGTAGCCCATCAAAATCTTTTAGTTCGCATTTGTCTGTGTGTGCTGCGCTCTTAGAAAGTGCCCAGGCATAAGAATCAAAGTATTTTTATTTGTGAAAAAAGGCTTTCTAATTGTTTTAGTTTAAAAGTGAACATTTTTGTGCATTTCTAAATTCTGAATTAATTAAAACTTTGATCTTTAAGATGCTAATTAATGATGATGTTCACGGAGTTATTGAAATCCCAGCTCACATTGGAGAGATCGTGGAACACAGACTGTTTCAGCGCCTCAAAAAAATTAAGCAGCTTGGATTGCTCTATTTGGATGGCAAACCGGAAGCCATTCATACCCGATATGACCACTGCATTGGGTAAGCTACATTCCACGCGACAGTGCGAATAATTAACTGTACTCCATTTAATTGAGCAGAACGTACAGGAGCGCACAGGTTCATCTAAATGCCTTGAAGCGTAATTCAAATAACGAGAAAGAATTGCCGGAATGGTGTCGACAGGCTGTTGAGATTGCGGCGCTCCTGCATGATATAGGACATGGTCCATTTTCGCATTATTGGGAACAAGTATGTGGGAACGGCTTTAATGTAAGTAGCACGGTATATATATGATACAAGTTTACTAAAAATTATATATACAAATAAATCTTCGTTCAGCATGAGGAGAACGGATTAACGTGTGTGGATAAGATTTTTGCCGATATGACGAGCGAGAAACTGCGTTGCTTGCGTGACGAAAACAATGGACGTGCAGTACAGCTTATCAAGGCTATCATAGTTGGCAAACGGGAGCAGCTAAGCTACCCAATGATGGGACTTGGTTATATCTTTGATATTGTGCACAACAGTCGCTGCGGTCTGGATGTGGACAAATGGGATTACATAAGGCGCGACAACAAATGCCTGAACGTGCTAAGCGATGAAGACCAGAAGTTCGATGATATATTTCTGAAGTCTCGTATTGCGCCGGACGGTCAGCGCATTGAATATCGCTATGATGACTACCATCTCATATATAAGCTTTTTGTGGCACGTTGGCGTTTACATATTCACGCCTATAAGCTGCCCAAGGCTGTGGCTTTTGGTAATCTATTTTCAAAAATTGTGCGGCGATGTAAACCGGAGCTGTTGGGTTTGATGGCTGACAGCGATGATTGGCTGGATTTATATGATGAGCGTGTATTTCAAATGATTAATAGCGATCCGCTTATGCGTTATATGCGTTGTCCTCAGCGTTGGCTAGAGGTACCACGCCTTGAGGGTGAATGTGAGAATTATGTATGCGTAAACATAAAAAAAATGGGTCCCGGTGTCGACATGAATCCCGATGATTCTTATGCGCTGTATGGTGATAGTAGGTATGTATTTGTATTATTCTTGACCTAAGATGAATTTTTTAATTTCTTGATTTCTTTTCTTTGGCAGTAAGAAACGCAGCATTGAGCGACTAACTACGCCGACTTCTATCACCACATGCTATAAGTTGCTTTAAGTAATTGATTTCACAATGAAGCTACATCATGATAATCTGTCCAACGATGTGTTCGCCATTTTGCTTATCAAATATATGTCAATATCTAAAAGATTGAATTTGCTTCTTCCCTTATATTAAATTAATTAATTCATTGTTTCACAACTTTAAAAGTTTTTTGTTTATTTTTATTTGGTTTCGATAAAAATTGATTTTGATATGCAAACAAAACAAGAAGTGTTCGAAGAAATAACTGATCTTTTTTCATTGTTTTGATAAATTTGAATATATGTTAATGTTTCTGTACTAATAATAATAAGAAAATTGACAGCATCGGATTAAATTCGATATAAGATTTTAATGAACCGTTCAAATTTTACTCTTAGAAACATCATAATTATGTTGCTATTTTGTATGAAAGAGGCTGTAAAGACCAAGTAAAAAACTTTGTCAGTATAATTACCTTTTGCATAAATAAATACTTACAAACATACCACACATATTTAAGGAAACATGCATTTAGATGTGTACTGTGTACATAAAACTACAAAATGCCTCAAAAATACAGACAAATATTTAAAGAAAATCCATTATTTTTATTGACGAAATGTCGATGTAAAATACAAATATACATTACATATTATATGTCTGGCAATCAATCTAAGATTGAAAGGTTGAAGTTTCTGTTTAAGCTGTAATTTCTGACTTTGAAATAATAAAAAACTGTTGTTTGTTTACTAAAATGAAAGTTCGACTTTAAAATTTTGAATTTTATTTAATTGCATAACAGAATCAAGAATGTTCGAGTCCGCAGTGTTTGACAAGCCGTTATTATATCAATTAAATCGAAGTTTGTACTTTTATTTATAAAGCCTGTGCAGAATAATTGTGTGAAACACGTATAGGGTGTAGTCAACACGATAAGACGACGTTTAGAATCGAACTGTTTGCTCTGATGAGCATTTCTTTATTTTATACAAAAATCTTAAACCTAAGTACATATGAAGCCGCTTGTAAGGCGACCTCATGTTTATTTATCTTAACGGAGTTGCTTGTAGGGCGAGTTTGTAGGGCGACTCCATGTGAGGTTTATTCTTCTAAGAATGTAATGTTTATTCTTCTAGAATAGCTGAGCTTTGACTGCAGCCATTTGAAAGTTGTCTCTATTTGATATTTTGCCATTAAAAATTAGCTGAGCTTTGCAGCGTCTCATGTTCATTCTTGAACAATAATTAATTATTATTGTGGATTAAAAAAAAAACCAATTGGGTCAAAAGAACTTATGGGATGTTCGGATGGGGCTGAGCTGAGGCCACCAGGCAGGTTGCGGGTTGCGGATAGCGAAAGTCCTCTCCTCAATAATACGCAATTTATCGTAATGTCAATCGTACTGACGAGGCGTTTGTGTCGCCGCCTCCTCAAAAGCATAGGCTCACATAACCCCAATCTTCCCGCACCACTGTACCTACCCCTTTCCTGTCCCCACACCTCACTCCGAACCGGACTAAGGTCTCACTCGGACCGTGCCCAGAGTCCGCTTGGCTGAGGGTTCATCGCAGATTAGATGGCTTGGCATGTGAATGCTAAATGCAAAATGTGCTTTTTATACAGACTCAGACAAACTGATCTACATCGTATTAGTTTATTTTAATACTTTTTCTTAAAGTTATGAATATGTAGCTAAAGTGTAACAGAAGTTTTTCCCTATCACATTGGGACTACTCATATAAAAAAAAAGAAAGTAAAAGAATACATCTCTTTAGACCAATGATAATTTTAATTTTGTACAATCGTTTAACTATATATTAATGTAAATCAAAATTTAAACAACACTTCTTCATTTATCCACTATAATTGATTCTAGCATATTAGTCTTATTTCTATCGATATAGGGACAAAATAGTTGAATAAAAACACCTTAATAATTTCTAAATGATGAGGCACTCAACTTCGAATCGATCCAAAAGATTAGAAAAATTCATCTATTGATTTCTGTCTGTTTTTGAATGATGCAAATTGCCAAATGTTGTTCACATCAATGAAAAAGTACCATTCGATCCGTCTAATACAGCTCTGTTTGACATTGGAAATTATAAAACTGAAGATTCCAAAAATGGAGTAAAAAAGCTAAGAGCAGATTAAGTGATTTTTTTTTAATCGTCTATAATTTTGCATAAAAGTGTTAAAATTGAGTCGTACGTTCACAGGGGCTGAGATGACGATAACACCGAT
This sequence comes from Drosophila fungiperda, assembly GCA_035042345.1. Taxonomy (NCBI): domain Eukaryota; kingdom Metazoa; phylum Arthropoda; class Insecta; order Diptera; family Drosophilidae; genus Drosophila; species Drosophila fungiperda. Next base: position 5,486,150 of record JAWNLM010000021.1, read on the forward strand.
CATCGATAAAATGAAATATTTTTTCACAATTTGAAAGCTAGTTTTACCAAACTTGGAAGGTTGTTGATGACTTTTGTCATTTACCTCTATCTAAGCTACTCTTACTCATGCTGGCCTTCAAAACGGTATCTGGGCTGGGTTTTACTTTATCTGTATTATAAGCTTTTGCATTTAATTACCTATCGATAAGCTTTGGCATTTAAGTAGCTATCGAATATCGGCGAATATTTCTATCAGATACCAGCGAATATTTAAAGTCCACATTGCCCGTGTTAAAATGCTGTGGATAAGGAGAGTTAAACTTTTGATTTTTAATTCGTGTCACGAATTATCGTTTTTTTTTTTTTATTCAAAAAATTGTTTGGATTGAATAAACGTTAACCCTGAAGCTGGTCGTTGTCGATTGGAGCGCGGTACCGAGTAGGAATGAGGGCATGAGTCTGGATCTCGAAATCTTTGAAAGAACCGGAACAGGTGTTGACCACATTGCAACCCAACCGTTAAGGGGTGGTCAAAATTGAGCAGGGTATATGTCTGACGCATCTAAGCTGACTCGGGGGCTAGAGAATATTATTATAAATTGGGGGTGCCTTCACTGCGTTCTTTTAGATCTGTTGTGCCTCCCTCTGAGCTTATTGCTGCTCCTATGCATCACTAAGATACCGTATATTTTACTGGTTAAGGTGAGGTTAAGGTGACACATTCTGCTAGGATTTCTCTTTGCTTTCACAAAACCTGTGCTACTATGTCGGACTTCTGGTGTCTCTGTTCAGCTCCGTTATCGCCTCTGTCTTCCTTATTTTCTAAGTTGCCGTATTGTTTGTCTTCCTATGCCATAAAACGGTTCTAGCCCTGTTAGGGGCATCTCTGCCCCTTAAGTTCCTGTGGCCCGGAACCCATCTTAGGACAAACCTATTGCGTGTTAGATCGTACCTCATGGGCTTTAGATGATATTTTCGTACCCTTTACAGCGTTAATTTCTGCTTGACTATCAAAAAGGATTAAAAGAATTTAAATTAATATTTATTTTTAAATTGAACTCCGCAGTAAAAACGATGTTAAACTGATAGGTCTGAAGGTCATTTGGTTTGATGATGTCATTCTTACCTGCCTTAAGCATGAAGAACACACCAGCGCTCGGTATGTGTACCAGGGCAAGGCTGTGTAGTATCGTTTTCCTATACGAGATGAAAACTGGCATTATTCGGTATATTCCGCGAGATTTATAGGGCTGGAATATACCAATTGCCTATTTTAGTTTCTCCGCTGTAACTGGCGACTTGGCGCATACCCAGTCGTCAGTCAACGGCCGATACCTACTCTCACTTTCGATAACGCCTTGATAAATGGGTATGCTACCTGGAAAGTGCGTTATAAAAAGGAGCTCTAGCTTCTGCTTATTATTCGTATTGTTAAGGAGGTATCTCTTTTTCTGGAGCATTTGCCTATGCTTACTATGCAGTACCGTTCCCATACTTTGTCTCTCTTTCCTTAATTGAAGGGCATACTTTTCCATATGCTTTTTTCCTCCAGGTTAAATTTCTTCAATACCTTATTTATTATATTATTATTTCAATACCTTTTTAATTTAGGTTCCGTACAGTCTTCTCTAGTTCTAGTCAGTTTATGGAATGTTCTTCTGGCTAGATTGAGATCTTAGGTAGTTTTGAATCTTTCCCAGTTTCTTTCTTGAAGTTGCGACTTGGCGCTCTGCTATTCCTATTTAGTTGATGATGATTCTATAGTCAGAAATAGATTCTTCTGGTGAGTAATGCTAGTCCCTCAGGCTTCGTCTACTGTAAATTACGCAGACACTACTACCATGGAGGCCGAGTTACCAATGGTTTGAACCACTATTGGAACGCAGACTCTAGTGAGGAGTTCTGAGAGGATAGTAAAGTTAGTACTCCTTCTCACCATACTGCATGCATTGGCAGTGTACAGGCATTTAATACTATCGTAGATGCATGGCACCTATGCCAGAGCCAGTCTGAGGTGTTGCCTGGTAAATATCCTTGCAAAGACAGCCTAGGCTGCTTTTGCGTGATGGATGTTTACCTCAACCAGCCCGGAATCGATGACCCAGAGTGTTACATCCGCCAACTCCTCATGGAACTAGGTTTGGTGAATGTTGTCGAGCTGGACTTCATTTCCGCTGCACAAGATATGCTTGTGCGCGTTAGGAAGCTTCAACAAGCCTGGTGGCCTTAGCTCAACCCCATCCGTACCATCTCACATGTTCTTCAGACAAGACAAGACGGCGGCGATTTTTCACTGTTCGATGAAGACAGTAACAAGACAGTGGTGGCGGTGGGCTTTACAGATGTCCCTAAGACTTCTGCAGATAAACCTCCACCACTGTAAGGCAATATCCACTGTTCTATTGCTATATTTGGCTGGTGGCGGAGTATATATAGAACGACAAACACAAACTTACAGTAGCTCTAACCTATATTTTTAAGAGAAGGAAGCCTGGAGTTCAAGCCAGCTCCGATACGGCTACTATCAGCGTATGTGGTTCATGACAGCACTAGGCTATCATTATATCCCTCATCCAGGAGAGCGAGAAGCGAGATCGGGCTCGCCATAGGCTGTGATGCCAATGCTCACCACACTCAGTGTGTGAGTCGCTCTTAACCTTTATTCTAACTGCAATAAGGGAAATTATCCCACTTTTATCATTAAATAGAAATCGCCATTCAAAACACTTTGTTTAAATATCAGTTTAATTCACTGTCTTATATTTAGTTCCAATATTCTTGACACTTTTATTTGATTTCCAGAATTTTAAAACTACGCTTAGATCTTAATATACCGTTTATTATTTTTACAGTTTGTGAGCTTAAAATCTTAAATCTATTTAAAATTAAACATTTAAAAACAAGAATTTCAACAGTTCACTTGAAGACATCACAATTCGAATGCATTTTCATAATATCTAACTAAAAAATATAAATATGCATATATAATAATGTATGTGATAAAAATACAGATAACTTGCATAACCAATTTGAAATGTACACAATGAAAAACAATTAATTTCTATAATATGTGGGGTGAATGGAGGGTAGCGCAACTGACTACAGGATCGTTATATTTTACACAATTATTAACAATTTGGAAAAGGCGGGTCAATTGCCTTCCAATGATGCCGGATGCCCTGTTATAATCCTCTGTGGCAAATGGGCGGCCAGATATTGCTTATGCAGTCTCTGACGGCAGAACTGATAAAATTCAATTTCATTGGTGAAATTGCGACGTACAATATCCTTGACATGCTCGCTAACTGGAGGCTTAAAGTTGTTTTTGTTGATCTTGGTCAGATACTCAGCGCTGTCTGAAAACGAATGAAAGACGGTTAGTACAATTTTATATAAATATACGCCATATTGTAAAATATATATATAAGAGTGACACTTTTATTATAAAGTAATAAAAAGCAAACAACCCGCACCTCCGATCCCAAAGCAAGATCGAACCAATAACCTATCCACCAGATCTATGTTTTCCAGCTTCGTCTAGTTATCTATATCTACACCATTAACGCCATGGTAAAAAGGGTATATTTTGTGCAAATGTATGTTAGAGGTAGAAGGAAGCACCCATAAAGTTCAGGATGAACAGTCGATATAGCTAGAGGTATATAAGCCACAAACAGATAAAGCTAACATATAGTGTTATCAAGACCCAAGTCAGGGTAGAAAATGTATTTTCATATTGATCTCATTCCTATTAGCACAAGCATTTGTTGTGTACGTAAATATGAGTTTAGTTCGGAATTATGTATATAAGTATAAGTATATGCGTTATCTTAGTTTTTGCAGTATACAACAGCTGAGTTCTGGTTCGAGTCAGCTTGACCACAGCATTATTACTTGTTTTTCTGTTAGATGATTTACTAACTTATCAAACAGCTTATAACTCTTTCAATAAGTCGTTTTCGACATCTTTACCATCCCCTCTTAACTTAATTTTTGGAACAGTCAATCATATATTTTGTATGGAAAGCTTGATTACCAGCCAACAAGCGCAACCTCCCATTAAAAATATTACTTACTTGCATAGATATCTCGCACGCCGTCAAAAAAGCGTGGAACATATTTTTCAAGCACTGACAGTGTTGTGTTAAAATCTTCAAGAACTCCAACGACCGCATATTGTTGCTCAACGGCAAATTTGGCACGCTCCAAGGCGCCTACAGTATTGAAAGGTCTATGGAAGCATACATTAAAGTATTCAAACGAGTTAATCGGTTAAAATATGTAATTATCTCACGTGCACTCGTAATCGTGTCCACAGAAGAACAAGCTCTGACGCCGATGATCACCAATGCCCTCAACCGTGACACCTTGTGTGTAAGTGCATTCCTGGTCTCCACTCAGGACGCACGTTTCAAAGTCCTTCTTCAGCCATGCGGGATGTGGCAGCGGCAGATCTGGAAATGCAGCCTTGCGCTCCACAAAATACCAGGGGGCCCGGACATAATAAAACCAACTGATCACACGCTCTACGGGATCCCGAACCACATTTAAATATATCGGCGTTGGCAAATTGAACTTGGTAAAATTGGTAAAGCACACATGCTTTATGAATACAGAAGGCTCGGGAAGCTCACAGATAACTTCGGCCATTTCTTGCTGCTGTTCCTCGGCCAGACGCACGGTTTCCACTTTTTGGACAGCATCACGATGAAACTGAAAGTTGTTACGTTCCGACAGACGCCGAAGTAGTTCCATAAATGTTTGACTGCCCACTTTGGGCACACGATTGAAGAAGACAAGTTCCATTTGAGCTTTCCTGGTATTATTCAAATCGCGCACGTTAAGCGATGACATCTGTATTGGGAAATGAACATATAAAAGAGTTAAGATAATAAATAAACGCGCAGACGCCCAACACTTGTGTCATTCATACCTTATATTCCTTGGTGTTTGATATTTAGTTTTATTTTGTTTGACGCAAGCGTCAAAGGGTATAATACAAATTTTACACTAGGGACTTCAGGGACTCTTGAACGTTAAAAGAATCTCGAAAAAAATGTGGAAAATATATTGAATACTCCAGACGAAAGTGCTTTACTAGATGCAATATTTTACTATCATAAGTCATTTTACCCTTTTATAGATAATAAGAGGAAAAATACAAGGAAACTGGTCAAAACTCAGCTAGTTGAATAGAACTTGATGATGTTTTTGTTTTCTTCAACTAGATGAATATTGTATAATTCCAGTTCTGCTAGAATCTAATTAAGATTCAGCTTTCAGCTATTATCGCTCGACATTAAAAGAAATATACACATTAATTAATATTTTTATACAAATATATTTGCTTATTAAATAGATTTTTGGTATACAGATATAAGATTCATTTTGCATTTCATTTGAATCTCCAACTATTTAACATTCCTTTAGTTAAGATTATCCTCCAATTGCAATGCCAAATATTGTTTATACAGATGTTGCTTGCAAAAATTATAGAAATCATATTCCAATGTAAAGTTTCGCCTTACCATGGCCAACACGTCGGTGTCCACTGCATTTCGACGATTGCGATTTTTCTTGTTGATTTTGTACACTGTAAGATTGTGTAAAATGGATGCTAGGACACCAAACGGAATTATAATAAAAAAATATGTTAACATACAGTTATATATAAAACGCGCATGATTGAAATATCGTGGCACGAACTTCTCCAGCACAGTTAGGGTTAGGTTCGCTTGCTCCCAGGTTCCCACAACTGCATATTCCCTCTCGACATTCCGCTTTGCCAATTGCACCGCGTGGGGGGTATTGAAGGGCCTGCGGATGAAGGCGAAGTAATGCTGACTTGATCCGTACTTGGAAATATTATGATTTACTCACAAACAGTCAACATGGTTACCGCAGAAGAATAGAGACTGACGCCTGAAATCTTGCACTCCATCCACAACCGAATACTTAATATATTGACACTCTGGACTACCGGAACGGACACAATCATTGAAGCTCTGCTTATACCACTCATTTGACTCCTGCGGATAGCTCGCATCGATGCTGCGGCTTATCGTCAACTTTTTCGGTGTGCGTCGTTCATAGAAATTGTGAATAACGCGCTCCACGGGATCCCTAACCAGCGATATATAGATTGGCTTGTCTATATCATATTCATTAAAGTTCATCCAATTGCCATGCGCTATGTAAATTGTGCCCTTCTTCAGCTGGCTCACCCAATTCGTTTCCATCGCCTCCTCGGTGGGCGTACGAATACGGCTCTTGCTCTCTACTGGACCATTGACCACGATATTGATGCCATTGTGGGCGGAGAGGATGCTTAAGAGCTTAATTAGTTTCTCCGTTCCCACATGGGTAGGGCGATTGAAGAAAGCTACTTGAAGGCGAGCGCGGCGAGTATTGTTCAGGTGCAGTGTGGTCACATTGTGTAGCTAAGAACAATTTGTGTTTTGGAAAAGATGATATTGATGCCAAGACAGATACCGATAACACAATTGATTTAAATCAAGCGAAGTGATTTTTAGGAAATGAGAACTGATTCAATGTAAGTAACCACAGTTAAACATCTAACTCTCTAAAGCTATCTATCTCTCTACCTTCAAAATTGACTTTGCTCCCGATTGCTTCAACTTACAATAAATATAAAGTATTTAATTTAAAGATATTGGATAACACTTATAAATTGCAGTTGTTCTTAACCAAGAATAACCCAACCCAAAGTGGTCCGTACGCTTAAGCGTAATGTATTGCTTATAAAGACGCTGATTGCAGTTTTGCTTTGATTAACTAATTAAATAGTTAATTAACAATTAAGTGTTGTTCATCTCAACTGGAACCCTGTGTAACACAACACACGCACAGATAGATTTAGACACAAATAGTTTTTTTTTTTTGCTTTGGTAGGCACACACACAAATAATAATAAATAATATTTGTTAATTTTTATAATTATTTATTTGACTTTAAAGTTATGGGCCTCGGGCTAACCCAACTATTTTAACAATCCTTGTTTCTCCAGCTCATGCAAATTGAGAGCCAGATACTGTTTATATAGGCGCTGCTTGCAGAAATAATAGAATTCATATTCATTTGTGAAATTACGTCTAATCAACTCCTTGACCTCTGGCTCAATATACGGCTTGCGCTTGTTCTTATTCCGGTTCGTGATCCTGTCATTATGCACTAAATAATTGGAGAAGTGGGAAATGGTTTAACAAGATCTGGATCTCTCCTTGATATCTGCGACCTACTTTCAAACATCAGCTTGGCACCACGAAAGAAGCGTGGAATGTATCCCTCAAATACGGATAACGTTATGTTGGTATCCTCCCAGCTGCCAACCACAGCATAATCCCGCTCCACATGCTCCTTCGCCATTTGTACAGCAGCGGGCGAGTTAAAGGGACTGCAAGGCACAGTCAAATTAGATTGTTTGTCTCCAGTTTTAGCCTTCCTATCCCAATTTACTTACATACAATCATCATGATGGCCGCAATAAAAGAGCGATTGTCTTTTAAAGTTGCCAATGAAATCCTTCACTGTATGGGGCACATACTGACACTCTGGATCGCCACTGCGCACACAATCATTGAAGTTTTTCTTGTACCAAGTTATGGGCTTCATTTCTTGATCTGGATTTTTTCGAAATTCAATGGCGCTCTTGTAGGAGCTACGCGCATAGAAGAACCAACTGATTACACGTTCCACAGGGTCCCTAACCATGTTTATATAGATCGGCTGCGGCAGATCGAACTCAGCGAAGTCAATCCAATTAATATGCCGTATGTACACGGTTCCTTCCTCCAGTTCGGCAATGTATTCAGCAGCTTCTCGTTGCATCGGCTTTTTGAGTTGCCTCTGCGTTGGTTCATGCAATCCACTGCGTTCCAATTGCAGGTCATCGTGGTATTCAACCAATGAATTGAACAGTTCCAGCAGTGCCTCACTGCCCACTTTGGCAGCCCGATTGAAGAAGAGTACGTCAATTTCGGCATTTCGAGTGTTGTTTAGGCGCTCAGCACTCAGATGTTGGAGCTGCAGTTCCGTCACATCGGCATAAAGCATTGGGATTGATATATAATCGAGTTTCTTTTAGAGTTTGAGTTCGCTTGGTTAGTTGCCAGAGAGAAGTTAGTGGGCATAGATCTCTAAATTATTATTTTATTTATAGCAAGCCTTGAGTTTCGGTAAGATATTTAAGAACTATGCAAAATGTTTCGTGCATTCATATTTCCATTGATTAGATAAAGATTTAGGAGATAGGTCTAACAAATCCATACTAACTTTGCTTTAAAACATTTAAGCTCTCTAACACTATTTAGAAAATTAACTGTTCTAACGATCGCATCAGCTTAATATAAATTTAAAGTGTTTAATTTAAATAAGATATTGGATAACACTTTAAGTATAATAGAAGTTGTTCTTAACCAAAGAATAACCCAACTATGTCAAATGTAAACGCTCGAGGTCCGTACGCTTGAGAGCAATGTATTGCTTATAAAGACGCTGCTTGCAGAAGTAATAGAAGTCGTATTCATGGGTGAAGTTACGCCTGACCATAGCTTTGACGTCTTCATCAACTGTGGGTTTACGATTGTTGCGATTTCGATTTCTGAGTGCGTCCTGATATACTATAAAAAGGAATGATTAACACTCTTATCTCAGATTGTATAGCTTACACTCTTACTTGGGTATAGCGTCGTAGCAAGCGCAAAATATCGCGGTATATAATGTTCCAGTACTGTAAGAGTAATATTGGTTTCCTCCCAGGTGCCAACAACAGCATACTCCTCTTCAACTCTACGTTTTGCTATTTGTATAGCTAGGGGGGAGTCGAAGGGTCTGCAATACATTTATACAACTATATTGAGTGTGACACAATCAACTTATCCCGTTAACGTGCAACATTTGTTACTTTTGTTTGATTAACTAATTAAATAATTAATTAACAATTAAGTGTTGTTCATCTCAATTTCCAATGTACAACAATAATTTTTAAGGTCTGAACATTAATGGGGTTAAGCCAGCTTACAATACTCACAGACAATCGTCATGGTGACCACAAAAGAATAGAGACTGTCGCATGTAATTACCCACATAATCTTTAATTGTTAATGGAACGTATTGACATTCTGGATCGCCGCTACGGACGCAATCGTTGAAGCTTTTTTTAAACCAAGCAGTGGGCTTGATGGGTGCGTCTGGATTTTTGCGGTAGTACAAGGCGTTTCTGTAAGAGTTGCGCACATAGTAATACCAGCTGATCATTCGCTCCACGGGATCACGGACAAGGTTTATGAAAATGGGTTTGGGTAAATTGAAGTCATTGAAATCGATCCATGAAGTGTGCTCAGTATAAACTGTACCCGGCTCTTGGTCAAAAATATGTAAAGCTAATTCTCTCTGCTTTTTGCGTGTAAGCACACGTTTGCTTTTCTTCGCGAGGCCAGTGTGATCGACATAAAAGTTGTTCATATCTTGTATATCCTCCATAAACTCTATTAGCGATTCGCTTCCCACTTTCGCGCCACGTGTGAAGAAAAGCCGATCCATTTCAGCTTTGGCCGTATTGTTTAACTGCTGCGGTGTCAAGGAATATAACTGGTGAAGGATTGGAAGGATGGGGAGGGGGTGGAATTAACTGATTGGAACGCAGAGTAACACAAACACAAACACAGATAGGATTAGAAACAAATAGTTTTTTTTTTTTTTTGCTTTGGTAGGCACACACACAAATAATAATAAATAATATTTGTTAATTTTTATAATTATTTATTTGACTTTAAAGTTATGGGCCTCGGGCTAACCCAACTTTTTAACAATCCTTGTTTCTCCAGCTCATGCAAATTGAGAGCCAGATACTGTTTATATAGGCGCTGCTTGCAGAAATAATAGAATTCATATTTATTTGTGAAATTACGTCTAATCAACTCCTTGACCTCTGGCTCAATATACGGCTTGCGCTTGTTCTTATTCCGGTTCGTGATCCTGTCATTATGCACTAAATAATTGGAGAAGTGGGAAATGGTTTAACAAGATCTGGATCTCTCCTTGATATCTGCGACCTACTTTCAAACATGAGTAAAATTCCTTATAGATTACTTTTGAAATGCTAATATTTTCTTGTTGTCACAGTCAATATATTTGATAGATCCTTGAAGCTTAAACTTTTATTTAATGAGCTGATAAATTGGTTGAATACTTAAACTACGCTTTCCTTTCTACTAACTAATCTCTTATGGCCAGCTCATTGGAAGTCTTCAATTTAAATAAGCCTTCATCCATGTGCATCAGATCCTTCAGTTTTACTGCCAGATATTGCCTATGCAACCGCTGGCGACAGAATTGATAGAATTCGATTTCCCTCGTAAAATTGCGTCGCACCATATCCACAATTTCCTTACGAATGTGAGGTTTCATTGGATTGTCATTGGATTTTTTGGCATGTAGACCCGCTGCAAGGTTGACATTTTAATGACATGGTCGGGTGACGATGGAGATTTTTGAAGAACTTACAGTAGTACATTTTAGAGGCATTTGCAAAGTAGCGCGGCACATAGGCCTCAAGAACGGCCAGGGTTTCATTGGTATGTTCCCATGTGCCCACAACTGCGTACTCTCGTTCCACATTCTCTTTGGCTAACTGAAGAGCCAGACGCGAATTGAAAGGTCTGGGAATTATGGCATAGACTAGTATCGCTGATTTAAGGAACTAAGCATTTGCTGACTCACGTGCACTTGGACTCATTGTGACCACAGAAGAAGAGGGTTTGCCTTCGATGGTCATTTAGTTTTTCCAGCATGGAGCCCTCGACGTAATTGCAGATCTTCAGTTTGGACTCGACACACTGATCGAATTCCATATTGACCCACTTGGGATTGGGCATTTCGCGATTATTACGACGACGACCTGGCACAAATATCCATGGAGCGCGTATAAAGTAATGCCAACTGATTACCCGTTCCACTGGATCACGAACCATATTGATGTAAATGGGACGCGGCTGAGAATGTTTACTAAAGTTTAAATAGTTGACATGGCTGGCAAAAACGGAACCGTCCTCGAGATTTGCTATATTATCAATCCATTCAGCCTCCTCGTCGGGCTGTAGAATTTTCTGAATGCCTCCTATTTGTGGATCTTTTTCCACGTCATAGTCGAGGATCTTGCCCAGTTCAGTCATTAGTGTTAGCAGATGAACGCTGCCCGTTTTTGGCACCCGATTAAAGAATAGCACATCGATCTCAGCTTTGTTGGTATTGTTCAATTTATTTGCATCCAGCTGAAGGATCTGCAAATGATCGAGGAATACCGTAGATATTGAGTTCGCAGCTAGCAAACCAACCATAAGCCCATTTGAGATTAGTAGTGAAAAGAATAGACTCGTTTGCATTCGGTGGTACTTTGTTTGCTTTTTCAGTTTTTAATATAATATAATACTCTTTTTTACTAGTCATTATCTACCAATTGCGTCATTTTTTGAATTGCGATATACTGTTTATAGAGGCGCTGCATGCAAAAGTAATACAAATCAATTTCATATGAAAACTTTTGGTTCAGATAGGCCTCCACATCCGCATCTAAATGTTTATCGTGCGGCGTGGCATTTATCGTAAATTTATCCTGATACGCTATACACACACAGAAGAGGAGTTTTCGATTAAAATTGGGTTTGAGTGGATAGAAAATGAATACTGACAATAATACTGATTTGTGGCATCGGCAAAGAAACGCGGTACGTAAGCCTCTAATACGGCCAGGGTTATATTTGTCTGCTCCCAGCTGCCCACAACGGCGTATTCCTTTTCCACATGCAACTTGGCTATTTGGGTGGCTGCCTCAGAGTTGAAATTTCTAGAGAATATCAATCAATTTAGCATCCGCTGTTCAATTACTGTGGACAATACCTACAGGCACACCTTCTGATTACCGCACAGGTGTAAGGTGAATCGTCGCCAGTCTTTATTGTAGGGAAGATGTGCATCAAAGTTACAATAAGGAACTATCCGTTTTCTGACACAATCATTAAAGCTCCTGTCAAAAAATTCCTTTTTCTCTATTGGCTTATTCGGATTGCGAAGCAAGCTATTTGCATAGATCGTAGGATGGCGCGTGTAGTAATACGCACTGATCACCTTCTGGATGGGATGACGCACCAAATTTATGTAAATTGGCCGGGGCATGTCGTGCTCCGTAAAGTTAATCCAGTTCGTGTGCTCCACATAGGCAGCAGGATCTTCGATCTCTTGTAATTCTTCGATAAAAGTCGCCTCCTCCTCGAAATCAAATTGGTTTTTTTTGTCACCTTGTATCAGGTTGCGAAACGTTTGAAAACCATTCAGCATGCTCAAATGGCCTAATAGTTTTGTCATGCTCTGACTGCCAACTTTTTCTAAACGATTAAACAAAACGAAATCCCGTTCGGCGTTGGGCGTATTGTTCAGTTGGGCAGCTTTCAAATTAGCCAGCTTGAATGAAATACAATATAACTTCTCATCAAATTCAAGAACGTAGTTTGTTAGTGAAAGAAGATGAAGATGATTGTTAATCTTCACAAATCAAAATTACAACTACTACTACTTCTAGCAAGAACTAGACTTCTTGGGGTTTTGAAAAATACGTAGGACAAGTTTGACATAGACACGGGTTGCCAAATGCTTTGTATCTTTTCTGCAACATATCGGAGAAGCGTCGACTGTTGCGTAAAGCTTAAGTGGTTAACAACAGATCTTAAGAGAGTTCCATTCTTAAGATAAAAATTCTTTGGGTCTCTGAGATGGCTCAGTAGAATGGCTGGAGATTTAAGTGCGGGTAAAGGGCTAGTAAGAGCTGATAAAATTGATAAACTAGGCATTTTGTATGTGTAATTGAATATAGGAATTTATTGTACTGTAGTAGTTGGCACAGCTTAACTTATGAATAGGATTTCTGTTTAATACTCATCTTCATCACCATCAGCTTTACCGTGAAGCTGTGGCATTAGCAGATAGTCGTCCTCACCAAACCTTTTGCCCAGAGCGAGAGCCGCATATTGCAGATACAGACGCTGCTTGCAAAACTCGTAAAACTCAATCTCATTGGTAAAATTCTTGCGCAGAATCTGACGCGTCTCATCGCTAACGATGCGGGTGACATTGTTGCGATTGATGCGCGAAAGGTTTTCCTTACCCACTGCAATATCAGCTATAGATTAAAAAGCCATTTGCCTTTAAAATAAATTCAAATGCTTACGATAATATGCCACCTTGGCGTTGCGGAAATAACGCGGTATGTAATGCTCCAGCACTGTTAATGTGATGTTTGTTTCCTCCCAGGTGCCAACCACAGCGTACTCCGACTCCACAGTGTGTTTGGCCTTCTGCATGGCCATTCCCGAGTTGAAGGGCCTATCACAGTGTTATTGTTTGATTTTAGTTAAGTGCTATGCACTTTTCCGGATCCAAAAGTATTACTTACATGCATAACTTCTTGTTCATGCCGCAGAAGAACAAGGTTTGCCTGCGATGGTCACCGATTGGGTTTCTAATCTGCATTTGCTCAAAGGTGCAATGTGGATCATTATTTCGCACACAAGTGTCCAGATCGAGATTAAGAAACTCATCCGATGGCATTTTCATAGCGTTTGCCCCCAGTTTGGCATTCATGTCATTGTAATACCAACGGGCTCGAACATAATAATGCCAGCTGATAATGCGCTCAATGGGATCACGCACCAGATTTATATAGATAGGACGTGGCAGATGGTATCGGGTGAAGTTGATGTAGGCAATGTGCTGACTGTAGATGTGCGGCTTGTGGCGTGTGAGCAGATCCCGAATGAGATCTTTCTGGCCCTCTTTGGGCATCATAATAGTCTCCTTAACGCTGCCGGGATTGCGAGCATGGACAAAGCCATTAATCTTTCCCAGACGACGCATTAGCTCCATTAGCGATTGGCTGCCCACTTTGGGAACGCGATTAAAGAAGACAAAGTCAACTTCAGCGTTTTTTGTATTATTCAGAATATCCGCTGCGCTATTATAGCCATGCTCATCTTGATCATCTGAGTCATAATCAGCGTCATCATCATTCGAAAGGTGGTCATCTTCATCATCAAGGTGTGCAGGATGCCTTTTCTTTGGCGGGGCCAACTTCTTATCGTGTTGGTCCTTGTGCAAATGATTATCTCTTTTTTGGTGAGTTCTATGATTATTATTTACTTCTTCCAGTTCCTTGCTGTTTCTGGGCGCGTGAACATTGTATTGACGATTCTGCATGGAGTAGTCTTTCGATTAGAGTTTAGTTCCAGTCAAGCTTCTATTACCAGCAATGGGATACAGTTTAGATGACTTGCAAGAGTCGGAAGCACAAAGCAGAGCAATTGTTAGAGTAGTTTTAAAATTTTTTTTTAGTTTTATCCGCTTACTAAACGGTACTTTCATATAGCACTGCTATATATGTTCTGTTTGTTCAGACACTGCCTGTCATCGTCAATTCAGGGCGTGAAGGCATTCCGGTTCTCATTTCATATAGCCTTCCATCGCAAAATATTCGTATTGGACACCCTGTATATGGAATATATGCCTCCAGTACGCTCAGCGGAGTATTCGTATCCTCACAGGTGCAACACTCTGCTGCGTTACCTCCTTCGAGTTGAGGAGAGCTCTATGAGTCATCAATCACAGTACTCAAAACACGATCTTATCACAAAACATCTGATACCGAAAGGTTGTAAGTATATTGGTTCAGTCCGATGTCTGTTCGACTGTAATTATAAATAGACGTATCTCAGACGCACAATAGATTTTTTGCGTTAGACAAAGGGTAAGTTTACTCCGCGGCTAGCAAGTTAATAAAATCGATAAGAACCTATATATTTTTTTTTTGTTTACTAAGATTTCCGGACAATACTTAATGAGTAATCATATTCTTTAATTTTAACAACAAAAAAAAAATACTTTGAGCAATCTGCCCAGCACTATTCATGAGTCTGGGCAACGTCGCAATTTCGTAAGGATCCCTAAGAGTGCTCACTCGAGGCGCCCATTACCAACATGAGAATACGCGAGGTTTTTATTAATGGGCCAGGGCTTAAAAGGTCAAGAAAGGCCATGTGCTTCGTATATGAATTGGGTATGCTGCGATTGAGTAACTTCATTTCGAGTAAATTGCGTGAATAGCCGGTATCCAAGAGTGTCGCTTCGAATAGTTGTTTGGGATCATGACACGCCTGGAATTTTTTGCGTTGGGCAACAGCTTGAGCAGCTCCATCAGCTTCTCGCTGCCCGCCTTTGGCACTCGATTAAAGAATTGTTTATCCAGCTGTGCTCGAGGCTTGTTGTTAAGCTGGTCATGTATTGCAGCTGCCGTATTGCAAAAGTGGATGCGCCAGTTCGCGCTCACAAGCTCAATTTCAGATAGAGCCACAGAACTCACCGGCACACGGACAAGTACAGGTACAAGTGGGTAGCACAAGTAAATAGTACACTGAGATAGGTAGGAGACTTTTAGCGGATTTTGTGTGAAGCAACATTATAAATTGGCCAGTGGGGTAATATCAGATGACAAGCATTTAACTTAGCCGTCGTCTCTGGCCTGGCTACAGATTGTTTCGTGCATAAATTCAGCGACGCCAACGCTAAATTGTAATCCTCCTCGTGGACTTACCTTTTAGGCGTTTATTGATTTAATGATTATTAATTATCGAATTTCTATCGCTTCTATTTCGCAACTGGTGCATTTGGCAACTAACTCATTTGCTTCAAATATCATAAAAAAAAGTCTGCTCTTTCAAAATTCCAAGTCTGAGTCAAAGTATAGCTTTGTGTTAGTGTTGAGAGAGAGAGAGAGCCAGATAGAGAGCATAGACGTAGAGGTAGTGTAAAATCTATAGACTAACATATATCTCTACTTGTGTGTATATATGTGAAATATTCTGTTTATGTTGTATGTGTATGCGTATATGTATGTGTATGGCTGCAGTGTGTGATCGAGATCGAGTGCAAGAAGGAGAGAGAGAGAGAGAGAGTAGAGAGATTTTGTTGCTGTGACTTTCAATGAGCGACTTTCGATGTGGAACTGAATGAGCACTCGATGGAGAGCGAGAGAGAGAGAGAGAGAGCGAGAGCGAGAGACAAACAGCAGGCAAGACACACTTAAAGTAAATATCAAACACCAAGGAGCTGAAGCTACCTTTCCAGCGAGTCGTAGCTCGACTTAGACGCTTTAGATGGTTGCGAAGATTTTTATGGCCAACCATAATGTGTATGGAATAATGTAATCGACTAAGTATGACACATGGCAAATGCGGCTGATACATTCAAATATTTATATGGTTTGCTTACCTGGCCGGTACTTTTCAGGTATTGATATGTCCCATGCAGCGTATTAATGTCATTTGTTTCTGAAATTGCAATACAAGATGTTTAGGAATATATATATATATATAGATCTTGATAGATTCGGAAAATTACAAATTACGGATAATGCTACTCTAAAATAAATTAAGATAGCATATGACAAATCCATAAATATTTTAGATACTACATTAATTATTTTTCAGGATATTTTGAATAAAGTTTAATATTCATCTGCTCAAAGTCAAAGTAGTACATAAACTCAGATATAAAGTCTCCCTGAATTTCAGAAAATTTTCATATATTTATCGCCAAGGCTCCTTGTATATATATAAAAAGGTTGTGTCATTATTTTCACAAATTTGTGACAAAATATTCTACAATTCCAGGATGATTTTTATATGTGTACATAAATAAGTTTTATTACTATTATTATTGAGCATTCTTAATTTAATATTTCACATATGCAACTTTCTACTGAGCTACGTGCCATGCAAGGCAGATAACAACTAAACTGTTATATATTTTCTTAAGAATTAAAAAATATGGTTTTTAAAATTAAGTATTGCAGTTCAATTAAACATTTTTTTTTATATTATATTTTATATTCTATAATTGTATTTCGTTTACTTATTTACTTACTCTACTTAACTTAAAGAGAATTTTCAAAAATTTCGGGGGATTTCTTTTTTTGAGTGTACTTAATAAAAAATCTGCAAAAATAGTTACTTTTACACTTTTTATAGAATGTTAACATTTATTTTTGTGTAAATGAATATTTTAACAGTGCAAAAGATAATTTAACTAGATGATTTTTAACTCGTTTCTATGCTCATATATGAAAGACCTACATTTCAGCTTTGTGGCACCCTGAGGGTAGTGCTGTCTGGTTCCTTCGACTGCAGTCAATACTTTTACTTTTCGACAAGTGCTTATGCAATATTTTGACTGGGAAGTGCACTCAATTTGCAAGAGCTACTCGCAAACCGGCAAAATTGTTAAATAAATGTGTGTGCAATAAATATGTATGCACGCTCATCATGATTCCTTTCACTTTCACGAAACATTGTGTACAGGATGAGCTTCCTATCTGGCGTTCATCAACCGGCGAAACGTAACCGCAATATTTAAGATAAATATCACCTATTTGGAAAGTCTGCTAATCAAGTCCTTTCAGAAGTGTCAACGAATTCCGCCTAAATGCTGAATACTTCGAAAGTAATTTAGATTTGAATGACTTTGCATATGTCAGACCTTGTCGTAGTTAGCAGCGGCATCATCAGCTTGAAATTGCACACTAAATGACTGCAATTCAGCATTGGACAGGAAAACGTCGTTCGATCCGAGTGAAGCGAAGCGGAATGGCGAGTGAGTGAGTGATGAGTGAAGTGGATTCAGGGGGAGTGTGGATAGGCTCGCTTTCGTGTTGCTGTGGAGCATTTCATAATTTGCCAGCTGTAGCCTGATGAATAAGGAAGTCGTCGTAATTCGAGACCAAATCCAACGACTATAAACCAGATTCAGATTCGTTTTGGATATGCTCTGCTTTTGGCCATTGGTTAGTTTCACTGAAAAATCTGAATGAAAGTCGGCAATTCGAACTGGTTTATTTACTCACATCACTGCCGTATTCAAGTCACTGAACCATAAAGGAATACTTTATTTTTTTCTTTGTTTTTTGGACTGCAAAACCGCAGACCTGAGAAGCTTTTTGCTTTTAATTTTCTGTCACTTTTTGTGTGGTCTTGAAATTGGGTTACATTGCAACTGCAATAGTTACACCCTCTCTGTTACACCTAAGTATAACGCAAATCCAGTTTTAGCTTCAGCTTTTATCAAGTCATTGACAGACTACGTTTATCTCCCGGCTATTGGCCATTTCTGTGTTCATCGAAGGTGAACCACATTTCAAAGAACAAAAAGTGTCGTAATGAGTTTACGTACTACCCACTCAATTCAGCACCAAATGCTGAAGTTCACAAATACTTTCTTACAATGTGAGTGAATAGCAGTCAAAGTAAACTACAGTTTTAGTCTGTGTTTTATTTTTTTTTTCAAGTGGCCATTTAACTTAAAGTGCTTAGCAATGTATTAATCTATTTAGAGAGTTCGACCAATAAACGTAATACTAAACATAATTAATTATATCAAACTTTATTTGTTAGCCTTTGTCCAAGCTCTTAACCAGTTTTTATTTATCAATTTTCCTTAAGTCGCCCATATTGCAGGGCAGCGGCACTTTTGGCTCGAAATCTTGCAGTTACACCCATAACTAGTGCTCCAATTTAAAATTCTGTTTGTATTTACCGCACCAACCGCACATGAGATTGGCTTAGACATTGCTTCTCTCAATAGTTGAATAACTAATTTCATGTAATGTATGTAATGTATATGTATGTAATGTATATGTCCGTAATGTATTACGTATATAAAATATTGAAATTGATCTAAAAAGATATGATTTAATCAGCACAACACACTGATTTTTAGCATATCCCACAATATACTTAACAGCTCAATGGAAAACTCAACTATTTATCCTCAACAGTAATTAGCCCAAGTCAAGTTCACTGCCACAGAAAAAAAGAGAAATAAAACTGGCAACTGGAGGTGTCATCAACTTGACTAAAGTGAGTACATTGAGCAATCGTTCGTATTTGTTTTCAAAGACACACTCGACTCATCGTTATTATGTGAGATATTTATGAATGAATGGGTAGCTGATGCTGAAAGGCTTTAACACTTTTCATTTTTTATTTGTGAGCAAGCGACGGAAAATCTCATCAGCGTCAAGACAAGGTTTTCTTTCATTTTTGGCCATTAGCCATCAGCCATTTCGCATTGCTCGGGGCCTAACCAGGCAATTTGTATCTGTCGTCTGCCGTCTGCCGTCTGCCGTCTGCACGACTCGCATCGCCGCAATTGACGCGTGCGCAGTGGCAGCAACAAAGCAGCCGCAACAATGGTTTCGGCAGAAGCTGCACGATGGCAGCGTATTGGAGCTCATCAGGAGTTCAAGTTGCAGTCGTAGTGTATGCTATCGTCATCATGATCACTTATTGTTGCACAGTGGATCATGTTTAAATATTAAGTGTACAAACCTGAAGTGACGGTAAATATAGTTGATAATTAAAACTTGAACTTTTTTTAATTTAGAGAAAAAACATAATTTTCTCGAAAAAAATGCCTTTTAGTTTGGCAATACATTAATTTCAATTAAAACCTTCTTCTTGTAAGTGAGATACTATTTGGCTGACATTGACTAGAATACAATCAATGGTATAAGAACAAATTCAAAAAAGACTAAAACAGCTTAATGTAGCTTTTCAAATTTATTTGTCTATAAATTGCCGTTTCAGTTAAATTAAATTAAATTAAGTGCTGGGTATAAAATAATAAAATTAATAATAATGTAATACAAATAGTAATAGAAATGAATTAAGATTTAAAAACACTGTACAGTGTTCAGTTGGCTTTTGTAACTAGCGATTGCCAGTTACAGCAGTTAGGCGTGAAAAAGCCGTGTGGCTGTCACCCCCTCCTTCCCTTACTCTGCACCTAGATCTTTGGTGCAGATTGTGGCATACTCGTATTTCGTCAGTGGCAGCTGCGGCAGGCAGTTTAAACTAATTTGTAAGTGGATTGCAGCCCAGACGCGCCAAGCTTCCGGCATTGAAATTAGGGTTTTGCATGCGGAAAGTTTTATTTGACTTGGTATCGTGAGTATATATGAACGTATTTTACAGTTGCAACTCGGCTAATAATAGAGTTATTAGTTAGTTGTCTGAATCTAAGTATGTGTTTGGTTCAAAGTCGATTAGGCAGCGTTCTGTTAAAAAGACTAGAATTGGCAAAAGTGTGGGGTGTACACAAAAATCATTACAAATTGCTACATGTTGACTTAAGTGGGGCAAGAATCAAGTGCGGCTCAGAGTTGCTGTGCCCTACAAAACATATATGTTTTTATGTTCGTGCATCAAGAACAGTGTCAAGTGCCTCTATACATTCAAGTGACATATGAAATGTGGTATATATTTTACAAGCCAAGAGCGGCCCAATGTTAAATGAGATGAGTCAATGGAAGTGAAGTGTTCGACAGCTTGAATGCATATATGAACCATTATTGAAACATTGTTTACAATTTGATTCTTTGCGGCTCTGCATATATCTACTATCAATATTGAAAACAAACTAAAAGCACTGAATTCTGTAACTATTTGGGATCGAATATCTGTGATAACTATAACTAAACACTTAAAATATTGGCTCGAACTTCGAAAGTGCCTATATGTATTTAAATAATTAGTTTGTCTAAATTATTTAATATACCAAATTGTACTTAGTAAGCCATTATTGATCAATAATATACGATTATAGTATTTAACATATTTGAAGCTTAAATAATTTCAATAGAATATGAGAATACACAATTTCCGCTGTTCACAAATGCACTCTGTGTGCCGTTGACCCTTTGCATAATTCATAACTAAATTAATAAATAGATTTTAATATTCTGCATTATTTATGCATACGTATATGTATGTTTGCTTGTATTAACTATAGTTATAGACTTTATCGGATGCTTAACGCATGTCAAAAGGTTAAATTGGCGTTACGACCCCTAAATATATCCGTGGGGAAAGGTTCTCTCTGTCATATCTAAATAATTAATAATATGAATGAACAGATAAATGTTTGTGTTCTCGTTCTACATCTCGTATAGATATTATTTGTATACCCTTAACCCATTAATAATGGGTAAAAAAGGTATAATGGTTTTGTGCATATGTATGTAATAGGCAGAAGGAAGCATCGCCGACCCCAAAAATTGATCAGGATAAACAGTCGATTCGACATAGCCATGTCCGTCTGTTCTTCCGATCGTTGCATAAATTGGCTGATATTGGAGACTTTACAAGCTAGAGATTTAGGTGACCTTTTTTCTTTTATCGAAAACTACCTATGATTCTCCTTCTTCTATTTTCGATAGCAATGCATATTATTGATATACTGCCCAAATTTGATCAAGATTGGCTAAGAAACACACAAGTTGTAGTCGAAAATATATTCTCATGTTGAGCAAATTTCTATCAGCAGCCGCAAGAATTCTGTATCTTTCACTTGCAGATTTACTCAAGTCGGGCGAAATTTTGCAATAAAGAAAGAAAATATTTAACAGCTGGGTCCAGGGTATTTCGTCGTCGAGCTCACTCAACCCTTGCATATTTCATTATATCGTACCCATATTCAAATACATATTTATTATTTTCATTTTATTTAACCAACGTGGCTATATTATATAGATGTGTGTGTGTGTGTGTCGAGATAAATTATACATTCATATAGCATTGCTCTCTAATTTGGCTTAAAACGTTCAGAGTATTTATGGTTTCCAGCGCAAACATTGCACAAAAAGCCATTTGTAGTTCTGTTTATAGGATGGGTCAATGTGGTCATTAAAAATCAATTGAGCATAGCCGCAGACTTTTTGTATGGGTGTTTTTGGCTTCCTGTGCATAGACGCTTATCTGACAGATGCAATTGTATCTGTATCTGTATCGCATACGCAGGCAGTATGTACAATCGAGCGAAAACTTTGACATAGTTCTGGACCGAGGCCTTGTCTCAGACAAGTCCGGCTGTAAGATGCGTTTGGTGGTTGCGTTGTGTTTATATTTAGATTAGTATCTTGGATACTTACTGCCCGCATCATGTCCGCTTATATGATTGCCGCTTAGTCCCAAGGCCGAGAACTCGGATGGTTGCAGCTTCACCTCCATTTCCTTCAGGCGACTGTTCAATTTGCTTGTGTGCATGAACAGAAAAAAGGTGCACGATATGGCCAGAAGTGCGATCAGCTCGACGGAACTACGAAATAAACAAAAAAAAAAAAAAATGATAAGAGTGAAACATTGTTAGTCAAAGGTGGCCCCTCTTCAGCTGAAGCATTCTTTTTGTGTACCCGTTAAGCTTTTGTAATTTACGCCAAATTGGTTTTTAGCAGCTCTTATTTCATTTACACTTTGAATCGCCGTCAGAAACAGACTTAGAAACTAACCCCACACCATCAACCACCCGCTCCACCTCATAATTTACTTTGTACACCCTATTTAACACACCCTCCTATCACTGTTTGCCACAGCTCTTGCACCCGTTGGTTGTCCTTTTGCTGCCCCAGAGCAGACTACAAAGTGTGCGCTGTGACAACATTTAATTAAGTTCTGAAAAGCCAAAACAAAACAGCAGAGAAAACTGAGCAGCAAACCAAATGCAGCAAAGAAAGCAACTATAAAAATTATACAAGAAATTAACAAACAATATGAAAAAGAAAGGGCAGTCTCACAGATGCACAGTGGGATCCTTAAGCTGGCGACATACTGCTCTCTCCTCAGCAGATGTTCGCGGTTTGATAAATTTTTAATTATTTATCTTATAAAGGGGAACAATTACCAGGCTGTAAAAATGACCAAGGAATATTATTTATGGACATCATTGACTTTGAATAAAAATAATTAATGTTATTTAATTTTATTTCAAGATTGATGGCCCATTTAACCCACATCAAATTAGCATTCTACCAAATTCCATTCCATTCCAAAATCCATTAAGTAAAAAAAATTTAGATTTAATTTGTTTTAAGCTGGTTAAAGAGATTAAAATGGTAAGAAAATATTTCCATGTTGTTTTAAGCACTCCAACAAAGTTTTGCAACAACAATTCACTTGGTAGGTTAGCTCCTCTCCATAAGGGCAAAGCCGGTCACAGCGGACAGGAAACAAGCCTTTTTGGTCTGGTCACTTTTTGGTACATTTTCGCTAGCTATTTTGTTTTCTTGTTTATATTTTCCATTTGGTTCGTTGATAACAAAACAAAGCTAACAAAGCAGCAGAAATAAACAAAGTCGAAATTGCAAAGCGAACTTCTTTTTTTGGAAAACTTTTTTAATGCAGCTGTCGTGGAATCACAAAGAAAGCAAACAAAAAATATGAATTGCAACAAATTTTATAATGCTTTTGTTGGCATACAGCAGAAACAGCAGAAGCAACTGCTCTAAAAAAAAGAAACAACTAAAAAGAGACACAACTAGCATCTAAATTATAATGACAATAAATGCGACCATAGGAAAAAAATTCTAGGGAGACTTTTTGAAGTTGTTGCAGACTTGTTGCAGTTGCCCGGCCAGTTGCCGGTTTAGTTCTGATCAGGTGAAAAGTAATTTATTTCAAATCACTGCTCTACCCTGTCCCAGTGGCCAAGTGTAGCTAAATTCACTGGACCTGCTGTATTCCTTGGCCAAATCACAGGCCTGGAGTGAAAAGCTAACTTTCATTTGGCATGCGAAGCGGAGCTAACTGGAAGTGAGGCAGACAGGCAGACAGGCAGACATACAGTCAGGTTGGCAGGTACGCAGTTAGGCAAATGAAATGTATCTGACGGATACGTCGTCACTGGCTTGGCCATGCGGCGCTCTAACTTCTGGCCACCTGCTGTGCGCACTCAGCTGAATTTCGCAGCTCCACCGGTCGTGGGTGTTTATTTCATTAGCAGCACTGTGCCACAGTTGATATCGAAAGTTTCTTACTTATGTATATGTATTTATGTATGTATGTATGTTTACAGAGTGAATGTTTTGTTTGACGACTATTCTGGCCACCCCACAGCCATTCATTGCCAACACAACCCTCACCACTCATAATTCTGCAGCAACTTATTGTTAAAGTTGACACTAAAGAAGGCCGCAAATCCCACTTAAGAGCTTCCTCGGGTCTCAACCACTCCCACTCCCACTCCCACCCCAACCCCCTTTCAGCAACTTTGACTTTTCTTGTTGTTGTTTATTATTGACATTTTGTTTTTTCTTATACTCCCTGCACGACTCTAATTCCCATTGCATCGCATGGCGTGTAAATGCCGAAAGTTATGTGATTATTAAAATAATTTTACGTGACTGCGTCGATTTCTTTTTCGGACATTTGCTAGAACACATTGTACGCTGTCGCTGACTGCGGATTCTGTTTGGATACCAGTTTCAGTTGGAGTTTTAGTTTGAGTTTGACTTGCTGACGGCCAGCTGGCGACTGGCGACTGTCGACTGTGGACTGTGGACTGTCGGCTGGTGGCTGGTGACTGCAGCTCGTTTGCTGCCACGTAGCACATGTGCCTGCCATTAGGGACCTACACTTGGTTCGTTAGCGTTTTTTGTGTGTGTTCCACTGCGGAACGAGTTCGAGTTGGAGCTCTATTTCTATGCATCTGTATGTGTTTGGGATCGTGGGAGTAGCACACGATGATTCCACATATTGGGGAAAGTGTAGAGCAAAAAGTGGGAGTATCAATCCATAAACAAAATTGGATCATTCTCTTTTTCATATACTATATGAGATCGATTAAGTGAAAGAGAAGAAGCTGCCACTGCTATTTTAGACGCGACGAAAACATCATTCATTATCACACTTTTCTACTCTAAATTACATTAGTCTACAAGGAAATGGAACAGAGTAATTCCGGCAAAAGATCATTAATCTTTTTGATGAATTTATTGACTAATTCAGCCCATTTATGAAGACAACTGCAATTGCTATACACTATGCTGTTTAATGATTATATTAGAAAACAATCCAGGCTCCCCCATATCACTCGCTGCAGTAGTACAATATTTAATAAGTTGATATATATTTATAAGGAGCGCCTTTCACTTCAACTGTTGCCTCAGCAATAATGGACATTGTATAGATGCTGCATGCAAATTGCTCACAATTTCCGTTCATTGTACGCAAGCTCCACTGCAACAAAAGTAATTTCATTAAATGATGGCAGATTTACCAACTAATCAAACTGTAACGGCAAATGTAAATAGCGAACAGGCATAAGCAAATTGAGCATAAAAAACGAGCAATTCGCGAATGTGTTGCTTGACTGATATTTTCGACATGGGGAACAGCTGGAGTTGTACATGCAACTAGTTGGCAAATTCGAGAGCAGACCCCAGACCAGACCAGAGCGAGTGCGGGTTGGAATTATGTTCAATTTATTCTGTGAGTGTCTGATCATTTGCGCAATCTTTGTAAACGCAAACGGAGATGCCGCACGCAGCGTGTGGCAAAACAATTTATCTACGGCTAAAGCAAAATCAAAACCAAAACCAACAGCTCGAAGCAATCCGTTAATACTTCAAGTCATTAGAGGTGTTTTGAAAGGTTTTTGAACCCGCCGAAGTTGGCTTGAAGATCAATCAGTTCAATTAATTGGCCCGCGGGCCGCTGATCTGAAGTGGCTAAGCAGGTTCAAAGAACTCGGCGTAGCCAAAGAATTATGAATACTGAATATCTGTTCACATATGCGAAAGCATTGATATCCCTGACTTTGACCAAAGATTCTACATGGTCATTAACATTAACAAAGACCAGAAACCGCCATAGAATCGAAATGGGCTTTTTATAAATAACAAGTTTGGCCCCAGGTCAGACGATGATTTGCTTAATTTAAAATGCGAAAAATAATTTTTAATTTGCATTTGCTTAACCAAAGTTCAATAAACTTATGTTTATTTTAAACTTTGCTTTTTCTAATCGCACGAGTGGAAAAAGTGCGCTTGCCTTCATATAATTATGGCTACAAAATTAGACACTGACCATTTGCTATTGTCAACTGAGATCAGTTTGAGACTCTCGAATCTTGTTTTCTGCAGACTTAAGAATTTTGTGAAAGTCGTTGCTAGTCAGTCTGAGTTCCGCTGGAGTCTGCTAGATTTATGAATAAATTGAATTTACAAGACACACAAAAGCTGAGCTGAAGAGGTTTGGTAAGGTCAGTTAGACAGAGATCTTTGAATACTGTGAGAAACGTACGGAACAACATGAACAAAAAAGAAATATATAAAAATGATGTAATCTAGTATTAGGCATTAATAATGGTGACATGCTAAAACCTGTTAAAATTAAAATTTTCTCCTGAATTTAAGCCCTTAGGTCGAATAGACGAATTAATTAAGATTTAACAGGTAGGAATTTTAAACAACAAATTAATGAAGTTCGTAATGTTAATAAATAATCTAGAGATCACTGCCAAATCGAAATCGGTTGAATGTTTCGAAGCAACTTAATATATATATTATGATCCTACATCAAAGACATTTGGAACAATTTGAATTTATTTATTTTTCTAGCAACGTTCACTTTCCACAGGCAAAAAAATTTTTAATACAAAAATTAAATTTTTAAAAATAAGTTTTCTGTGTAATATATAAAAATAAATCATGTATATAATATATATAGATATAATATCCAGAAAGGTATATACACTCCCCGAAATTCCATTAGAGGCACTTGATTTTAAAATGATAAAATTTTAAATTAAATTATTAGGAAATTAAGTTTGTAAAAAAAATAAAATTTTTAATTATTTTTTTTTCGGTGCAAAAATTGATACAATACATTTTTAGAACTTCCTTTTGCCTTCGTAGATGCTTAACTGTCTGAAACGGGCGACGGAACAGGTAACTAAATAATGTATTTCTATTTATAAAAACTTAAATAAAAAAGCTTACTAAATTATCCTATTCAAAGATATCCCATATAACGTCCTACTTATCTTTCGGGAGGCTACAAAGTGACTGCATTTCGCACGTAAATCTTACTTTAAAAAAACAAAAAGAATTATTTAAAAATGTTATGTAAATGTAAAAATGGAATTTTGTAAAACAAACATTTTATTTCAAGATTTATAAGAAAAAAAATCTAGTGCCTTTAATGAAATGTATATGTATTTTACACATATAGCATAAAAATTTAAAAAACCCGCTTTAAATTTAATTTTGAGTACTTGAAATTACAAAAATTTCAAAGAAGGGCGTTGGGAAAACATCCGTCTGTCAAGAGTCATTTAACGAGTTAAATGTCCAAACGCTGACCAGCTGAGAAGTATCTCGAGCCCTACAAGCTCACTTGTTATAGTTATGCCATGGACCACGTGAAAGACCCTCTCACGTGGTCCATGGCATAACTTTAACAATGGACCACTTTTGCTATTTTTACAGCAATTTTTTCCTCAGATTGTTGATTTTCACTGTTATTTCTTTACGTTCATATTTATGACAATTACTTTGTTGCGGTGATTATTATTTTTAGTTTCTTGCTTTTCTTGTGCCTTCAATTTTTGTTGATGTGTTTTTAAGTGCCGACAGTGTTGCGTTATTAAAATAAACAGAAAAAATATAGTTAACATTTGGTATGCGATTACTAAAATGAAATTAAAATAAACGCGATTGCACAGATTCGCAGTTTTTAGTTTTCGGTTTCAATTTCAGTTTTAATTTACAGTCTCTTAAGCAAATCTTTTTCTTCTCAGACGTTGTTTACTTGAGGGTGCTTATTATTGTGGTTGTTTTTGTAGACTTCAATTAAATCATATGCCAAGCTCTGTCTTCATGCGGCATAAAATTGTTGAGTTTGTCATTGTTGTTGTTTGTGTTGTTATTGTGGTGTAGCTACTTATACAATACCTAACTAACTGGCGGCCTAGTGCAAAACACAAAACAAAATAAAAAATAATCAAAACAAACCTAAAACAATTGCGTAAAAAATTCGCATGCTTTGAATCGCGGCTCTCAGAGATTATACAACTTTCTAATCAAAATAAGCATTACAATATTATTGCTATTATTATTACTCTCTATTTATTATAGCCGCTCGCCATTCATTTTGATCTATTTGCTTTCGAATCGTCGCGCAGATTCCAAAAATTCACAAGTAATGCAATTATTCAATTGGTCCCAGTAGCCCAAAAAGTAACGAACTCTTTTGTATTTTTCGGTACTTCAGCTCTCTTCAATCTTCCGACTTTATTCACGAATCGAATCTTTGAGACGTTTTACTTTTACTGATTTTTTACGTAGTTCCTGGCCAAATTGGAATTACTTTTGCTGCCAACGGCAGCTAACGCAAATGTTTTGCTGAGAGAGGACCGTAGAACGTTTTAATTATAATTGTGCTACTTTTGAACAGTGATTCTTCTTTTCGGTCTGTTGCCAACTCTGAGTGGCAAGTTCTCAGTGCTGCATCATGACTGGCAAAGAAACTTGCCCTAATAGTAATTGGGAATTGCTTCATGTACGAATCTAACGGTGACTACGTATTACAAAAAAGGATTACTACAAAACTATTATTTTAATTGTGACTTTAAATCCCTCGTATACAGACTTTTTTTTTTAAATTTGTTTCGTGATTTAAAAAATCATATATTTCTTGGTTATCTTTAAGAAATGGTTGATTAATATAAGTGAATTGGTTGTGTACGCAGTATCCACCCAGAGATTAGTAATATGTACTCAGTACCCAGTTCCCATTTCCAATACTGCATTTAATGCTATTTAATTATTAATATGCATGCATATTTTGCTTGTGGATTGAATTAACTCGCTAATTAGTCGAAAATAATACTGATAATAATTAATTTAAAAACGCAATTTAAAGCATGAAGTATAAATTTTCTTAAATGTTAATGATTTTCTCGTTCAATCGTTGAAAGCCACTAAAATCGTAATGGGTTATCATTTTACGAATGCGATTATTAGAGACAAGCCATCATCTTTGGCCGAGGCACTGCCCCCGACACAGCATCAACAGTAACCATATTTACAGCAGCTCTTGGCGGCTGTGCAACAACAGTTACAAGGCAATGGAAAATAATATTGTATATCGGCCTGGCGCTGTTAACCAAAGTAGCGTTAAACACGCACTTGCTCCAAGTTGAACGTGCCAGCTACTCAGTCAAGCATACAGTTGTCCCGCTCCTTTTCTACCGCTCCCACTCCCTCTCTTGTTTTCTCTCTCTCACTCTCTCTCTCTCTCTCTCTCTGCTTGACTCATCGATGGCATGACAGTTGCATATCCATCAGTAGATGCTGGGGAAATGTTGCACGTATCTAATAGAACGTGATCTCATAAAAACGGCACTAAGCCGTCTACCGTAATGTGTTAGCTACATGCTCTTACTGATTTCTGATTCAGACTCTGAGAAAGTCTTTGATACAAAAAATCGATCATTCGCTGCGGTTATTTCCACGCTGCAACTTTCAATTGCAAATAGCCTCGGGCCTTTTAGCTCTCAGCTCTCGGCTCACAGCTCTCAGTTCGCTGCTTTCAGTTTGCAGAAAGTGTGCGTTGCAAAATGCAACTGCCCCTTGAAGCCCCTGTTAAGATTAGCGACAATTGTTTTTCCAGCTGCTTTCCTTTCATGAATCTAAGCTGCAGTTAAAGCTACACTATTAAAACTTCTCTGTTCATTGTGAACACACACAGTAACAGTCACAGTCACAGTAACAGTCACAGTAACAGTCACGGTCATGGTCAATGGATAAAAGTGTCAATCTTGGCAAAATCGTCATTAGCTGTCGCAGTTGAAGAAACAATATTATTATTTTAAAGATCATTAGCATAAGCAAAAAAGACAATTGACTCGTTTGTTTTGCGCTCATTTGACTGAATGAAAGTAACTCAACAAATTTTTCTTTAATGTTGCGAATAATTATAAAATAAATATGTGCTGTGCGTATATGTAATACTCTTATATAAATGTTCGCCAACGGTCTTATTTATAATAATAATCAAAATTTTAAGATATTTTTTGATATCCGATAAGCTTGCGAGAGATTCTAAGCAAATGCGTCGCTCAATACGACTCACAACTAACATATGTGACCACATCTCCACATATGAAAAGCAGTTGGTGTTAACTCTTAATATGACACAATCTAAATATGGGAACCATGATGTGTTACCTATGGTAGTTTTATTTATTTATTTATTCCTACTGCGATGATGTCAAATTGTGGAAAAACTTTCACATGTGGTCACTTTATAAATGTTTCTTTTATTAATATTATATTTTATATACGCTGCAAATTTCTTATATTTAGAATTTAATATTGAGTGTAGCTATAATATTTTTGTTATTTACAATTTGAAAACAATATAATACAAACGAATATTTAAATTGAGGTTTGTTGATAATGCCAGAATTGCATGTGTATATGCAAAAGCCTATAAGTAATTGTACCTCTATAAGCACCAGGCCATAACTGAGTCGTAACTTATGTAATTGGTACTTGTTACCTGGCCACGTGACGGGGCGTGTTGAGATGTGTAATGTGGTGTGATGTGATGTGATGTGCGGAGACGCATGTGGAAAATTTAGGTGCTTCATTTAAATGTGGCCTAACTCATTTTCTTTATTTTATAACCATTTGAAAACGTGGAGTGCCGAGCTTCATTTGGCTTGGATTAGCACTGCCTGTAATTAAGTTGTAAAATCTAGTGGGGCTTCAAGTGTGCCCCATAAAGTCCTAAGTACACAACAAGCCAACAACCACGGGTAGTGCTTTGTTGGAGGGAGGAGCGGGGGAAGGGAGTTGCAACCCAAAAAACTTGTGTCAAAATGTGTAACTGCAAATTCATTGGGAGCAGCCTTTCATTTTTACACCCGCTTCCTGATCCGGTGCCACGTACAAAATTCAACTCGTTGTTATTTTAATTCGCTTCTTGCTCGCTTCGAGGTGTCGGGGTGCACGTAGCGTGCAAACGTTTCGAGTACCCCTCGTGATGCTACGGCTTGTTAGCGATTAACACACTCTAATTGCCATTTGTTTTGTCTTCTCGCGACAATTATGACGGCCCAGAATTTGATTCGGCCTCCGCGCCTCTCTTAATGGTCTCACTTAACAATTGTCATAACATTGTCATAAATCAGCACATGTTTTTTTTTTGTGTCTTTGGTGTGCGAGGTAAGCACTAAATGGAGTGCTAAACATAACATTTCAAATCAGATTTGTGCTAAACTCTGACTAACATTTAAAACAGTTCAGCTGGTGGAAAAGTAAAGCTAAATCTAAATTTAAGTTAAGACTTGGATAAAACTAAAATATTTTAGAAAAATTCGTGATCAACACAACTTTTTAATATAAACACAATTGTGTTTATAGTTTAAAATTTTTATTTAAAAGATTTTTTGCATAGTCACTCTTTCTCATTGCATTCCGAAATTAATCTTAAGCATTCGTAGATAAAGATAATTTTTTATATATTCCACAAATAATGACAATATAATTACAAGATTGAGATTGATTAAAAAATCTATTTATATTGCGTGTACTCAAATTTGTTATTATTTTTTCCGAAAATATACTTTGAATAACAAAAAAATTAGTTTGAATAAGTGAAAACGGACTGTTGTAAATCGTTTAGGGACAAGTTAAAACGGATTCAATACTGTTTTAAGCTAAAATGTGTAATTTAAGTTATTTTGATATTGTTTGAAATTTCATTTAGTTTTAATTGAATAATTCAAAACCATTTCAACGTAACACTGATTTCAAGTCGTAAATTACATTTTATCAAAATGTATATACATATATATATATATATGTATATATATATATGTATATATACAAACATATAACTCAATACAACTAATGCTAAAAGTTAAGTTAACCCACTAAACAGACAATCCAGACAATAAACCACCCACTTTGCGAATGTCACGCATCAGGCTCAAAAAATACAAATCACTAAAAATTCGAATGCCAACCGGACCAGGAAAGACAAGGACGGAGTGATGCTGCTTTCTTCACACGCATTGATCGGCTAGCAATGTTACTGCTCGCGGCTCTATACCTATAAAATTGAGAAAAGTGAGAAGATCGAATCAATCAGGCACCTCTATGTATTATGTATTGCGGCCTAAGCCAAGGTCTAAACAATTATGCGACTCCGCCATAGTTTTGCTGTGTTTAGTTTTATTTTTTGGAGAGTGCAACTGCCACAACAAATGCCTTACTTGGGCACAACTAACGTATCGGGCTGCCACGCCCATTGGCCAGTTACATTTGGCTAACTAGGCTGCTGTATTTGTCAGATCTTGGATTGGACCTAAGTTGAATTTGGTGCACGGATTGTGGACTGCAAATGCGGATGTGTCGCGTTGTCGCTTGCCAAAAAATTGGCCAACGTTTTACAATTTTCCCGCCGCAACTGAGAAAAAACTTCAACGCAAAAAAGAGCTTGTCGCCTGTCTGTGTTTGTGTGTGTGTGTTATTGGGGGCGGCTTACGCCCACTTTTTGGTAGGGGAGACACGGCTCGTGCAGCTTCTGGCAGCGATTGTTAATCAAATTTCGTGTCAACAACAGCAGCAACATCAACAACCAATACAATAGTAAAACGAAATTTACGCATCCGACATGTATTTTTTGTTTTTGTTATTGTTGCTGTTGTTGTTGTTTCTGTTGCTGTTGCTGTTGGCGCTTCCTTTAACGAGCTCATCCTTGTTGCAACTAGCGTACGTGCAACGCCCCCACATCTACCCAAAGGGATCCAGTCGACTTCTGCTTACTTTTACTACTTGCCGCTGTCATTTGCGGCATTGCAATTAATTTTTGTTAGCTGAGTATGTCTGTGTGTTTCTGTGTGTATGTGTGCTTGTGTGTATCAGGTGCACACTGAAACACTAATTTCTGATCCCTGCTGCAGCAACAACGGCAGCAACTTGTCAAACGCTTCTCATTTAACGCCTGTATGACTCGACTACCAATGCCAAGCTCAGAGAGATGGAGAGAGAGAGATAGTGAGAGAGGAAGAGGGGGAGGCAGGCTGCGGCTCATGTTTGGCGTTGAGAATGACGACAGCCTTAGCCTGGATGTCTGTTGTGGCCCTGATAATCGTTTGCAATGTTGTTTTGTGTTGTTATTATCAATTTGGGTCAGGTGTGCACCGAAAATGTCGCTTGTGGCGAACTTGAGCTCGATATGGGTTTGGGAAACCGAAATAATATTCATGATATCCTGCACCAGCTCAAGATGGGTTGCTCTACTTTATTATAATACTTACACTCAGAATAATGGTTTCATTAAACGAATTTGTAAATGCGAAATATGTAATAGTAGAAAAATTAAACTAGTAAGTCTGCACTTATTAACACGAACCATGTTCATTAGTGTTTCAGAATTCGGGAAAGTATAATAATTTTTAAAAAATTGATATTTTTATTTATTAGTTGTTATTTAAAGGATGTGTTATATGAAAACTAATCACAATTATAGATACAAGTTTTCTTTTTAAATAAGCTTGAAGTGCTTGTAAATTTACTCACAATGTGTGTGAAAATATGAACTTATGAAATGTAAAACATTATTTTCTACCAAGTCTTATTATTACGTGAATGGCTTCATCAGTTTCTGCTTCGATTTGCCCGAATGGCATAATTAAACCTTAGTATAATTGCTGGCCACGCCCACTTCGATCAGAGCTAAAATCAATAGCCCCTGACAATTAGCATAAATGCATGCAAAAGATGGAAAAAGGAAAGCTGCGAGGGAAATTGCTTAATTAATTTTCGAGCTGTTTGCGGAAAATTGAAAGCATGCATGTTGGGAGCTCTGCAAATAAAACTTAATATTAATGCAGCTTAGAGAGAGAGAGAGAGAGAAAGAGAGGAGATGCAGAGGAGGGGGAATAATGGTTAACTCCCTCAGGATGGATTCTGTTTGATGTTCTTATGTGCAGCTTTGCCAGTTGCCTTGTTTTTTTTGTGTACGGCAATCGCCGGCAAAACGGGTTGCAAAGTTTGCAGACGATGACGATGACGATGGCGACCTAGTTTAACGCTTTAGCCTGATAAGTTGCAGTTGCAGCAGCTGCTGCTGTTGCAGCGTTAGAGCTGGCGCCACTTTCTTTGGCGACCAGTTGACTGGTTGACACCAATTTGAATGACAAGTTGCAGTTCAAGCTTTTTATGATATTAAGCTCAGACTAAAATACAAATACTGCGACGTCCTGTCATGTGAAAGTCAAGGCGTAATACAAAAAACCCCATCAGCAAACAATACCCTCCCAAAAGCCAGCATGTTGCAAGTAGCGCAAATTACGAGTCTTTGCCACGAGCTGCTGGGGGCTCTACTGCTTTAATTTGCCGGGCAGCAAAAGGTGTTTTTTAAAGCTGTTGGGAAAGGGTAAGACAAACGCATATAATAATACAATAAAATTATCAATTTACTGAGAGATATCTCCAAGCGCTTAAAATTTTGTTCAGACTTGTAATTGTGGGGCAGGTAAAACGAAAAACAGGCTGTGTGATTATTTCAGTTCACTATTGGCTCTAAGAGATAGCTAATAAATAAGAAAGTGAAGAATCAAAGCGGGTTTATCAGTTGTTTCAGCAAAAACATTTTTTTATTACAATCAATCAGAGCATTGTTTTTTTTGTACGTACAACTTCCTACAAACTGAAAACATTTGCACTTGAAGCCAACTCGCAAAGCGCAATTGTCAGCTAAAAAAGACAACTGAATACGGCTTCCAGCAGACTCTCTGAAAAGAATCCGAAAACTGCAATAAAGCAGTTCAAGTTTTGCCATTTGGTTGCTGTTGTTGTGGTTGTTGTTGTTCGCAAATATTGGCCAAGACCGAACCAAATGCACTTTCAAAATACAAAAAAAAAAAACACAACATAAGCAAGTAACTGCCTCTGAGCCAAGCGCTGCCAATGCCGTCAACACCAAAGGCAAAAGACACCGCCTAAGCCTCGCCAACTCTATGAGACCCCGGACGACCCCTCCAAAAGAGACCAATACAAGTCTTGGAGCAACAAATTGAAATTGTAACAAAATGCTCACGACAAATATGCGGTTGGCTGTGTATGGTTACAACTTTTTGTTGTTTTTTTCTTTGTTTTTGTTGTTTTTTTCTGCAGGCTCTCGTGCTGCCCCATGACGTAATGACTACGTTGGAGACATGTGCCCCGCCAGTTGTTTGTTGGCTTTCGGTTGCGGCTAACCACAGTGGGTGGGGTAAGGCAAACTTAGCTCCGTCTAGGCCAGGTCCAGACCCGTTTGCACTCGATTTTTTCTCTTAACTATAATTAAATTGAAAACAGCATTTTTGTCTCTGCCACGCTTTTAATTGTCTGAGGATTGTTTCGGGCCACAAAAGACCCGTTCATATATGACAATGTTGTTAACTTACAAATGCAAGAAGTGCAAGCCAATTTTGCTGAGGCGGAATTATTTGTAGTCCATTTAAAAAACTAAATCTTATAAAAAAAATATATGAAAATTATTAAAATTCCTAACTCTGGAGAATTTGCTTTCAATTTTGAAAAAAAAAAAAAAATTCCTTTATGCATTTAAAAGTAGTACTTATGCTAAACAATTATTTTTTCAGATTTGGTTTTAACTACAATTTTTATATTAAAAATTTAATCAGAATGTCTTTTGACTTTTTCAGTTATTTTAGATTTCAGATTTTAATTAAAAGTATTAATTTTTAACTCTTTTTTAATTTGTTGAGGGATTAGCTTCCTGACACACTTATAAGGCCGAATCAAGTTTTCCATTTTACTATTCAGGAAATTTACAAATGGTAAGCTACTACTGCAATCTTAAATGGAAGCCAGATTTATTTGATTGGCATGTAACTCGTCATAAAGACATGAAAATCAGACAACAGGCAGAAAAAACAAAGATGCAAAATACTCAGCTCAGTTTGCAATGTTTTTATTATTGATTTGTGTTAAATTTAGTGAAAGGTGCGCGATGTTTGCCATTGGTATTAGCTTTTGTGGGGGTCACAAGACATACAAGAGGCTGGTCTGGTGCACCTGCCACAGTCAGTTTGCCTCAGATGGGTGGCACCCCAGCGGTGCATGCGGTCACCGTCGGCATTGTTTAGCCGAAAATCAATCGCAAAATACTTGGCTAAAAGTGATGCCCCTAATACGCTTTGGAAATGGGGGATTCGTTCGCACAGCTGGTAACACGCGGCTGGCAACACATTGACTACCCAAAAAAAGCGAAACGATAACAAGAGATTTATGATTTACGAACATGATGTTCAAGTTTCGATGGTGTTCAATGTTCGGCATGTCCACAGCCCTGGTAATGGGGCTATCATTAAAATCAATTTCTGATTTTGCCATTTGCCATCAAACTTCCTTTCACAACTAACACCAATGGTTAAAGCTGGTTAAAACATTAACTTTGCCTTCTTTATGTATAATTCTCAGCAAATTATCACTTTCATTTAAGAAAACAAATGGGAAATAAATATATAAATAAATATATACAGAGAAGAGCTCATCTTTCATATTTCATATTTCTTTACAATTTTAAAAAATTTTAAATTTGTAAACTGTTTATTTTGATAATGTTTTCCACTGCATGTTTTGAGATCAGTTTGGACCCAGTTTGGTAACTTTATGCAAGTGATTGTTATAATATTAAATTTGTACCCGTATTCGGGACTGCCCATCAATCTTGCTTAATGACGCTTGCGACTTTCTAGTATGTCCGTCAGCAACTCCGATTTGACTTATATAACCATTAAAGTCTTTTACTCTTACTTGTGACTATCTTAATTGCCTTTCATCTCAGAGCTTGAAACAATAAAATTGCTTAAGGTGTGTACTGTATTTAATCTTGTATTTAGTAGCATACTTAAACTCCTTAAAAAATGCATTAATGGCATAATAAATTGGATAAATATAGTTAAATTCCTCATATTTATGAAAATGACTAAGATATGTATAATTATGTTTATGATCCATAGAAAATTTGGCTTATCCGAATTGCAGATGCAAATAAAGTTAATACTATTGCAAAGACTATACATATGGCTGCAAGCACAGACTATAGAATTATGCATATAATATCTTGATATCTCTTGATATTCCTTGATAGCTTTGGATCAAATCATTTATATTTATTAGAATCATCTCTTAACAAAGAGCAACAGCAACCTTAACATAATTTTTACTTATGTACATACACATTTCCAAAATTGCAAATATTTACTTTTATTTTACTGAGTTTTTTGTGATGTTCGTTTGCTGATGTTTTGCAAATTTGCCATAGCCGCTGTATAAAATTTGATTGTTTTTGATAAAATATGCAGGAAAACGCTAAAAAGACGGGTTGTCTGTTTTTTAAGTTTGCCAAAAGCAGCAAGCAGAGGCAACAAATTTCAATTTAATTTCTTTTCGCTTATTTTACACAGACACGTCAAGTAAACTTCACCAGCGAAAGTGAGTTACTACCTGTAAAAGTGGGAGACAAATGGATGAAGATGCAGAGGGACTCTTGCAAGTATGTAAATCACCTTGACTACAGCACACGGCGCAGATTTATGGACGCCAGCTACTTAGCGAGCAGAATTTTGTATGGCCCCAGAGACTGAGACATGCTCCGGTTACCAATCCAAAGAGCATAGATGCCACCTCTTCCTCTCCCTCAGAATTGTAGGATGCGCTTGTGGCGCCG
Source organism: Drosophila fungiperda (assembly GCA_035042345.1). Lineage (NCBI taxonomy): Eukaryota > Metazoa > Arthropoda > Insecta > Diptera > Drosophilidae > Drosophila > Drosophila fungiperda. The sequence continues at coordinate 5,523,777 of JAWNLM010000021.1, forward strand.
TAAAACTGTCACAATCGATTAGACACCTCGTCATGGGGCAGACTCTGAGGCAGTCAGCAGCCAGTGAAAGCCGCGACGATTTCAGCGTTGCCGCTAATTGAACGCCAATTAGCACCTGGCGGCATATTTCGGATGCAGCCCGCAGCAGCAACACAATCAGCTGTTCTTTTTTATTCATCAGTGCCGGTGCTAAAAGGGCTTTTAGCAAATTGCCCGTCGACCGAGGCAAGTTAGTCAAAGCAGCCAACATTGCATTGTGATAAAATACAACAAATAAAAAGCCAAGCAAGGCGTAGATTTATATTTGTACACTCATAAGAAAATCGACCTAAATTGATGTAAAACGCTATTTTTGGCACACTATTATTCAGAAAGTAAATTTCTAAAAATTTGGTGGTTTTGTAAATTTTAGCATTAATTTTTCTAAATTTAGAAAATATGTTACATTATCGTGCCTCTCTTTTATTTTTGTGTTTGTGACGGAATATTGTTTTATAAGCCTTTTTGATACTAATATTATTAATTGACGCTTAAATGCATTTTACATAGTTTAAAATTAATTAATTTAAAAAACTTATCGACTGAGCTACTCAGCATCCAAGGCAGACGACTGCTAAAAATCTCATATAAAAGGTGAGCCAGCAAATTTTATTATTTGTTATGGAATTTTGGTAATAATTTTGTAAAAAAGAAAGTAAATATTTTTTTAGTTTTATAATTTTATGCGACTTTCTAAAATTAAGGGTGATTTTGTTCTGAGTGTAGGGATAGACAAAAGACAAACCAAAGCTGTAAAAGTTAAACAAGTCTTATTGCTACGCATTGGCAGCCACGCCCACTGTGTAAGTGTGCTCCTCTCTCCTGTTTTCATATTTGTAGATCAAGTGAAAGTTATTCGCTTAATGTTCACATTTTGCTTATGTTTATGTATTGCCAAATCCGAAGTGTTGCACACTTTTCACATGATTGTGCTAATCAGTTTTTACCTTATACTCTTTTTTTCAATAGTGCTAGTTTGCCTGTCAGCGCGACTTTTGACCGCTTTACATAACCAAAGTAATGGTTGGAAGTTAAGGTGGACTTTTTTGGTGATTTAAGAGCATGACTAAAACTGTGGAAAGTTGATTAGTTGCTGCCCCCTGTTGATGTTTGTGTTGCAATTATTAATTGTTATACTGTTATGCAGTCTGCTGTGGTTTCTTTGTGGGCGGGGGCGTATATTTCATTGGACTCTGACCAAAACCCGTTAAGCTTTAATTGCAGACAAACAAAATTTTAGGCTTTCACCTGCAAATTGCGTGCAAAAACATTTGTTAAACGATGAACTTAAACGGCACATAACATGCGGATAACAGGGCAACAGCAGCAAAGTATGCGTAATCGACAAAGAGAGAGAGAGAGAGAAGATGGAAGAAGAAGTTTTCGCTAGTTAACAATTAAAGCATCCGTTCCGCCCTCTTCCCGAGACATACACACCTTATACAGCTCCCGTTGTAATCCAAGTTCAGAAGCTGATGAAAGGCAAAGACACAGTTGCTGACTAACAGTGAATTACGTTTAAGACTCACTCATACGTAATTATTTATATATGCGTGCACTGTAATTAGCTTTCCAGTGTGCCCAGCTCTGCTGCAAAAGATTTTCATTGAAAATGTGTCAAGCAAATCACATAATTGTCGCCAAGCAATGCGAGGAGTCGATCAAAGAAGAACTGATAATGACAACAACAGCGACAAGAGCCAAATGCATAAGGGGAGAGAGTGAGAGAGAGTGAGAGTGCTTGCATTGTGTAAACTGCGCTTTGACTTTGCTCATTTGCTTTTTCTGCTCGTTGCTCTCGCCACTGCAGAAGCTCTAATTATTTATACAGAGCTCGTAGCTTGTGACGTCAGATGGCTGTTATTGTGTTATAAAATAAAAGTGAATCTTATTCATTGTCGTACGGATCGATCGCCTATATTTACGTGTGTGTGATTTATTTGATTTATGGCGACAAACTTATCACCTATATGGATATGGATTTATTGCTGGAAATAATCAGTGCCACGAACATATATTCATATGTATAAGTACCACACACACGCAAGAAAAACAAGCAGTTTGAGGAACTTCGTTAATAAATTATTAAGTCAATTTTTGTGCTTAATTGCTTGTGTGAAGCAGCACTTGTAGCCAACTCAAAAAACCGCAATTGATTTTGCACAGAGTCAATTAATTAATTAAATGAATATTAATTTATAACCAAATCAAAAACAAAAGCGCTGAATAAATAATGTATTATGAAGCATTGTTGTTGACTCTGATTTTTGTTTGGATAGTGTTGTTTTATTCTACTTGCTACAATACACATTTGTTTAATTTTATGCCACAAACAAAATTTTGTATATTTCGCCTTAAAACACTTTCAATTAAAATTATTCTTGTATATAAAAAAGCTGATGGATTGATTGACTGACTGACTTAATGACTGCCTGACTGGCAAATTGAAAGCACACAAACGAACGTTGCGTGAAATTTGTAAAATGAGCTTTTAAATTAATGCAAGTATTCACAGTGTCAAATGCATCCAATTAATATCGGACTGAAATTTAAAACTTTTTAATTTATTTCCTATGCAAGCAGCTGTATTAAATTGACAGTCTTATTAAATGAAACAAAAACATTTGAAATTGCTTTCAAAGAGACATCAATGAGATGAATATTAATTATTATAATCACTAAAGAAGTTGCTATCATAGCGGAGCACAAGAGAAGAGCTAACCAATAGGGTTTCTTGAAGGTTAGATTCTCATCTTCATCCTATGTCTGAAAGAAAGGCAGACTTCCAAGGACTAAGGAGTGACAAAAGAAGTAATGCAATATCTATTTCTCTTTATCAAAGCAATGTATACGGTAGTCATTATGATATTATATTATCTTGGTTTACATTAAACTAACATACAAATATAAAATTTGATGATTTATTAATGCTTGCTTAATGATTTTTACCTCACACAACACTCTCTTTTGTAGTTCATCTTATTCGGTGCATTGTTGCATACAAAAAAAATTTTTAAAACCAAAACCAACAATCAACACCTCCTAAATACCAATTAGTCCACAAACACTGTGCGTGTATGAGTTTGTTCGGAATAATCATTAGCTTACATCTAATGCGCTCTCGATTGCAACACTACATGGGTCTGCCACATGTTGCACAATAAGCGGACACAGTGAGCGATTCCCTGTACAGGTCTGGCCTAAACAACTCAACAAATGGCCCGCTTTTGGCCTGGCCAGCGACTAATGAGCAGGCAGCGAGCTGTGAGCTATGAGCTCTTTAAAAGGCAGTTCAGAACATAACCAACATAAAAAATAACAAAAATAGCTCGGGTGGTTGGGTGGTTGGGTGGTGCGGGTGAGTGGGGGTCACTTGAAATGCTTGAGGTGGAGTTTGAATTTGAGTATTCGAGGTTTTTCTTTTGGCTTTTTGCGCGCATTGTTGTTGTCTCCGTGCATAGTTTGGTAACCACAAAGAAAACAACAACAAAAAAAAACACTAAATGTGATAAAAAAAAAACTGGCCCCGAAGCTGCTCAGCAATTGTTGGCAGCACGGAATGAAATATGACCGCCGAGCAGAACAATTGAAAAAAAATGCGAGCTGGCTTAAAATTACTTTAAACTGGAGCACGTTGAGTGAATTCTGATTGGATGGCAAATGCAGCAGCAGCTGACCATGAAAAATGCGTTTGATTTTTTTTTCAATTATTTTTTTCTTCTCACTTTGAATCGGAAAAATACGTTTCACTTTTGCTCTATGCCAAAGTTGGCAGCTGGGTTTGCTGAGAAAACCGAAAGTTAAAAAAAAAAACAACTAGCGCAGCAGAATCGAGAATTGAGAATGGAAAATTGCAGGTAAAGTCGGATCCAAGTCGAATCCGAGTTGAGTGCGCAGATTCCAATAAGTAATTATGACCGGTTTTCAATTACACGTTGAATTTAGTTCGAAGTCAGTGCTTATGGCCAAGTGCCATGTTAGAGCGCCAATTATCTTGGCTGTGAGAGATAATCAACTACGAATTTATATCGACGTTATAGAGTTTATAATTTATTTATTTTATATATTATAATACTGCATTTTTATTTTATGGCAACTTACCGCTTCGGATATGGTATCCGTCTGTACTTGAAGGCATTTTCCACATCGCGCAGCTTCATTTTGTAGGAACGGTCCGAGTTTGGTGTCATAAAGACAAACTCACACACACGCACACGCAGACGCAGACGCACACGCAGACGCACGCACAACAAAATACAGTAACACTGAGAGCAAAGATCGGACAAGAGATCTTGAGGAGCTTGAACGGCTTCTCTAATGCTTCTATTCTGGGGGCACTTCCACAAGCTGCAGATACAGTTAAGTGCTGTATTATTTGGACCGGCACCGTCTAATGAGTACTGACTACTGAGAGTACTGAGAGAGTGTTGCGTGTGAAGCGCACAACGTTCGTGGCTCAACTGAATGTTCCTGCGAATGCTTGGCCGCCTTTTTGGCCAAGTCCAAATGCTGATCAACGCGCCGCGACGTCGGCGTCTGCGCTAAGCGCTAGCTACGCTTACGTTTACCGTTTGTTGTTGTTGTTGCTGTTGTTGATGTTGTCTTACCACCAGCTGCTTTTACCTTTTTCTTTTGCGCACTCATTCGATTGGAGTCAACTTGGCATCTCTTCAGCATTTCGCTCTCTTTTTCATTTTCTTTGCTACTCAATATTTTGGCCGCCAGTGTGCAGCATTTGATGTGTGTTTTTGTTGTTGTTCCCCTGCTTTTTTTTTTTATTTTACTTGCTGTGGTATGACACAAAATTATACTTTTTTTCGTTTATTTGGGTTGCTAATACTTAAACAAATTGTCAACGCAGTAAAGAGACAACTGCACAAATACATTCGAGAAACAATTGACAGTTGTTCTTTAGCTTTATTCGATTTGCATTTGATGCCAGTCCGAGTCCATAATCATCAATCATTCTTTTGGGACTATTCGAAAACTGGTTTCACCTTGAAACCAACAATTGACCATTTGACCTTTACGCCTTGCTATTTCTATACATAATTACAAATATTATTTATTGTCTTAAGATATATTCAAATTGCGAACATCTTCCTCAGAAAGCCCATAAATTTTCTGTGGAAATTATTCATATTAACATGTACAGTCCCGCACTTGTAGTGTAGTGTAGAGAGTTCATTGACCTTCCAACGCTTATAGTTTTACATTGAACAGTGTAAGCGAGAAATGTGCTTCTTAACATTGTTAAAAGAAAAGTTAACTAATTGCATACTAACATTCTTGACGTATGCCAAAGATGAACGAATATTTGAAAATACATTTATAATTAATTTAATTTATTTTAAATGCATGATGAAAGCTATATAAGAATCCCATAATGTTTTTGATCTGTTTCTGTCTTATGTTCAAATGAATTGTCGTATAATTCATTTCTCGAAGACAAATTAAAATACGCCAATCAGCAGCTTTATTTAAATCAATCCAGAAACCGCGAAATGTGAAGATTGTGGAAAACGAAATGTTTGACATGTTGGAATCTGGTTGATAGAATATTTTATGTTTTTTGTGATTTTGGTTTAAAGGTTACCTAAGTAAATTAAATTAATAAATTAAATTAAAGTTAGAGAATGCAATTTTTATTTTTATTTCCATATTTATTTTATTATTTTCACAAACTTTTTTGAAGTACTGTTTCGCTTAAGGTGCTCGGTTTTTGGACTGGCGTCTGACGGCTGTTGGCCAAAAGTAATGCGTTTTCACATTTGCCTGAGCTGTGATTTTATAATTAAATAATTTCATTTTTTTAATTCGTCAAGCTACAAAAAAATGGTTGTTTATATTTTTGCAACAAGCTGAAAATTCATGTAAATTTCTTGATAAAAAATTGAAAAACGCGAGTCAACAAAAAGTGCTTAAAAATAAATTAGCAGATAAAAAGAAGCAATAAAATTGAGGCTTGTGCCTCGGCAAGCATTATAATAAAAAGCACAGAGAGAGAGACAGAAAGATAGAGAGAGAGAAAGAGAGAGGGATATAGTGTGCGGGAGCGAGATAAGTACATTACATAAACCAGCGGCATCAATTGAAGTCGATATGCAGAAGAACTTCAATAATGCAATTGTCATACGATTGTAAATTTCGCACACAAGTAGAAAATTATTTTGATTTCTCACATTTCCCACTTAGTCGCTTGAAAAAACCTCAATGCTCATATGCTGACGGTAATTCGTGTTGGTCTTGATGACGTCTCTTTAACATCTGGATAATCGGAACACTTGTACAAAACTGCCACCATTTTGTCACTTTATCAGCAGCAACAAGTTTAACGCGCTGCTTTTGCTGTTGTATTTTATTTGTGGTTGTTCCTCTGGCAGCAATTGTGCTGAACTCGCAACTCAATTGTAAACAACTTCAATTGGCCCTAGGCCCAATACAAATATACAAATACACATTTGGGCCTGTTTGTCAGTTCGGCCAGAGTCCCGTGCCTTGTGCGAGGTGTGCTATAAGACTTCCAGTTGCGAACGATTATTGTCAGCTATCCATTTATATTATACTTCCTCCATCAAAAAATAAAAACAATGCTTCTCTTGCATAGTATTTATTTAAATTGACAGAAAAATAAAATAAATATTTATATATTTTTATTGTATTTTAATAAAATATTAATAAAAAACATACATTGAATTGAATTCATTTGCATTATTGATTTTTTTATAAAACTAAATATATTACTTTTATTTTAATTCACCTTAAAAGACAAAAATTAAATAAATAGCTTATGAAATATGATCGTTTATCAGATCAACATAAATAAAACAAATTTATATGTTATGTTAAAGTGGAAAGAGTAAAATAAAAATATAAACAAATTTCAATTAAATTGTATGTCCCTTTATATATTTAATGCAAATATATGCATCTCTGAAGAAATTTCCATGTTAATGTTGATCGAATTATTGTGGATCTTTCCAATTTCGACTCTCTCTGTAATATTTTCAGTTTTGTTTTATTTGATTACCTGGTCTCGCAGTTGGGCTTATCGACAGCATTCGGCCTAGTTTAGTGGCGACCAAACAGAGTGGAATATAGTCAGCTGCTGGCGATAAACAGCACCACAGTTGAGCACACAACCAGGACAATTACAACAAAAACAACAATAACAATAACAACAAGAACAAATGCCCCACTGGCTGCTGTTGGCTGTTGTTTGTATTGTGTGGATTAAGCTGGTCGGGTTTACGTGGTAAGAACAGTCGAGCTGGACAGGTGCCTTAATTGTAACACGGGCTGGGCTATTGAAAAGTATCCACAGGATTGGGCAATCAACGACTGTCCCATTTTGTTGAAAAAAAAAACGTGGTTAGTATTTTTAAAATTCTCGTTTTAATATTTTTTTTTCTCAATTGTCTTGTTTTAAATACTCGTTTCATCTATTTGATTCAGTGCGTCATTATTTCATTATTTTCATATATAATACTATGTTTATATATATTTTATTTATAAATATTTCCTTTTGTTTATTATACAAGTGAAACTTACGGCATAAGACTCAAAACAACGCACAATTTATGAGCACTCCAAATTTGAAAAAAAGAAAAGAAAAATATACAAATATTATTTAAAAGTTTGACAGTTTTTCATGTATATTTCTTGTGTTTTCCAATCAATCAACATGTGTTAACTGTATTTGGTTTGACTATTTACATAGCTGCTGTATTTTTGTTATTTTGTTTACAGCCTCAAATGCACAATTACTTTCTTCAATTTTAGTTTTTCTTTGTTTTGAGTCTACCAATAAATAACATGCAATGTTTTATGTGACTTCATAATTCAATTTCTTGTACGTTTTTTGTTTACTGAATGGAATCTACTTTAAACACAGTTGGCACATCAATTTTTTCCATAGTTTGTTTGTCATGTATGAGAAGGAACTGAACCGAACCGATGTGAACGTGACGTGATCGTGACTTGGAGTGTGACTTTGACTTTTAGATTGTGATTGTGACAGTAGCAAAACGTGGTAATCTTTTTCGCAGCTACATATACATATACATATGTGTATGTATGTATACAATGCTTCGTCACATTTTGCGTATAAGTAAGTATGTATGTATTATTCCAATAGCCGTCTGTCGACAGAAATTCAAATTTTTAATTGATTTCTTTTGTAATATTTATTTTTCTTGCATTTTCCTATTATTTGTATACATATGTAAAATATGTATAATATCCATATATATATATATATATATATATATATATTTGTTTTTATTATTTATGTGTGACAAAATAATATTTTCATAAAATTTTACAAAGTGCGCATTTTGGCTATAAATACATGTATTGATTGTATACTATCAAAAATTAACTAAAACATCGATTTTATTTATATACTCTTTGCCTTTTTACAGTATTATCTTTTATGTGTTTTCACTATTGCTCAAAGGTAAAACTTTAATTGATTTCATGGATCTTGCTATGCGAATTAATTTCGAGCTGGGACACATATTTGACCCTAGAAGAACATACTTATTATATATTTATAGTGCATTTAAAATAAAGTATATTTGTCTTAGGTATACATTTTAATGGGTATCTCATTTAGCTTAGGGCTTCTATTGGGAACTCTGCCAAAAATTTGATTGTTATACTTAATTGTTGACATAAATTATTATATATTCGCATCATACTATTGTAAGATATAGTTTATGTCTGTATTGTGTTTTTACAATTCTGTATTGTAAATGCTATTCATTCATAATATCATTAGGAGGTTTTTTTTTTTAATAAAACTGGTTATAGCTACAAATAAAAAACTAAGTATAGGAATTTGCTCATATATACTTATATCGAGTATAAAAAAAAGTAGAAAAATGTTGTAAAATCATAATTTGAAAATATAAATATATTAACAAATTTTAGATTTAAAGACATTTTACGGCAGTTTTACTATCATTTGTTTTTTGACAATCCGTGAACATATTAATTTATTGAACGGTTGCTTAATGACATCTTAGATATTATTAATTTAATTAAGTTATAACAAGTAAACCACTAAGTGATGTTGTGTTTTTTTGTTTTGGTGTTCCTATTTGTGTGTGAATGTGTGTGTTGTATAAAAAAACACACGTGCACTATACATACTCATAATATCGCCTCATCTGCTAAACAACTCATTGAATGCCTTAGTTGCTCAGTTAACTCTACAGTTAAATATAGTTCAGTATGTGCATGCCATGGATCACAACACTGTCGAGATTTTTCACTTGCCCCATTGAAATGTTGCTAACAGTTATATAATCGTATCTATGCCTAAGCTCTTATCTTATGTCAGAGAGAGTATTTTATTTCAGTTTTTTTTTTTTCCGTTTATACAATTTAATTGTAAATTATGATCTTTTTGCATTTGGTTTCTAATTTTAACTAACTTTTGTTTCTCTGTGCTATGTGTGCTGAGTACGCCAAGGGTTTCGTTTTGAAGTAATGTCTATCATGTCAAAGGTCCTAACTTACAATATATTTCGACTGCTTCTGTTGCTTAAATGAGGAAGACAAAAGTAACTAAATTGAAAATAATAAATCGTTGAATAGTTTTGAAGTAAACAATCAGTTTTGTAAAGCCAATAAAATATACAATTTGAGCATAATTGACAATCCTTTGGTAAAATAAAATAGCTGACGTCGAATTTAATAAAAGAGCAAAACATAGTTTTAGGCAAAGTATTCGTGTATATTGAAACCTTATAAACATGTTCTGATTGAAATCAGTGAAGCGAAGAAAATAAGTAACTTAATGTATTCAGAGTTATGGTTATAGATCTGGCTGTATACAGATTTATTATAATTCAATTTCTTTAATTATTATTTTAGCCTGTTTGTTTTATAAAAAATCAAATTATTCAATTCATATCTTAAGCCTGGAAGTTTGATTGCGATTTATTTGTATACCTTCATAAAGAACATTCTAGGCAGTGATGATCGGCTCAATGAAATATGCGTAAGTTAAAAACCCCTCGTATTCCTATTCCTATTCAATATCTCTTGCTCTTAAGTCTACACACAGACATTCCCGTTATACTTTAACTCTTGAAGCACTTAGAAAAGTTACGAACTTACAACTTAGCTTTAGTTCTCGATCTCCCTGTTCGGCTCAATTCTGAATCTTTTCGTACTCGCATTCTTACTACGCACACTTACTACACACCTCAGCAGCTTTAAAACCTCCATGCCAGATCCCGAACTGGTCCAACAACCTCTATTGGCTCCATCCGAATTTTCTGCTCTTGTTCCATATCCTGCTCCTGTTTCTGCTCCAGCTCCTGCTCCTGCTCCGGTCAGGCAATGCTCAGGCCCTTCTCCATTTGCTCGTAGAAGCCACAGCCGGTGGCAACATATCACACGGTGGTTTCCCGGTCCACGTGTATGTACTCGACCGGCTGTAGTGGATGTCAGGACGCCGGATCAATGTAGAGCGCCTCCTTCTTAAAGTCCTTCTTAAGTGTGCCAATATTACAGGCAGCTGGCACGGTGCCATTGCCATTTGCACTATTCATGAAGCCACCACTCTTCTGGACTACCGATTTTTTCCGTTTGCGCATTAGGCCGAACATGCAGAATATCAGGCAGGCGGTCAAAGCGGCTGCAATGCATCCCAATGCAGCAAAGACGCCGCCGGGCAGCTCAAGCAGCTTGCGAGCGGTTCCGCACTCCTCCTCGGACTCATCGAAGCCGCTGGGACAGTTGTGATGACCTGAAAATGCAGATAGCGCAGAGCATTGATTGAAAAGAAATCTGCGGTCAGGTTACAGGTTCGCCACGCCATTGCCAAATTGAAAGACCCGCCAGCGAGTGTCATTGGAGTACTCCCTAGTTGCAGTGGAGCTGTTTAGTTGCTGAGCTGCTGGTTTGTTTGGTTAGCTTGTTTAATGCGCTCTCTTTTTCGGTTAAGCAGCTCAGTTGCAGTCGCGCCTGGCTGCCCATAAATAATTGAAGCTAAAAGGCGAGTCCAGCCAGACATACAGACCAGTCCCTTCTCTCAAGTGCTGCACACTAAACCACTTGGCGGCATCTGCTGCAAACGAACGAACGGGCGGACGGGTGGACGGACGGACAGACGGACAGACGGACCGACGGAGGAACGGATAAAACTTTTGTGGTAGATATACATATAGTTTTTGGGCGGCTTAGGTGGACAGAACCCGCAGTAACTTGCAGCAGCTTTGTGCAGTTGTCAGAAGAAACTTTGCCTGATTACAAAAACGTGGCCAGCAGCTTGCAATGAAATTAACAGACAAGCAACCACAAGTGAAATTTCTGTTGCCTACAAGGAGGCGACGGACGGACATTTGGACAGACGAGGCAACAACAAATCAAGTACACGTAATGTGAGCTTATTGCTTGTCGAGGGTTGCCCAAGTAGTTAGTCAAATGTTCTTACTAAAATAATGTTCTTTTTTTTATAAATATTTTCTATCATTTTTTTTTAACCAAGGATAAAGGGCAGGATTGCCCTGCCGACTGATGTGAAAACTCTAATTCTTAAAAAAATAAAACTAATGAATTAAAACGAGAAGATAAAATTGTTTTTATAATATAATATCTTAATAATATTTTCTAAAATTGAGGTCGATTTTATGGACTTCTTTTGGCTTTCCTGCAGATTATATCCTAATTGTGCCCCGTAATGTTCACATCATTAATTCTGGATGGGATGAAGAAGTCTTGCTACTTGTTGGGCAACCCGTGCTTGGAATGCCTACTTGAGTTCTCAACTTACCATCACACCACAGGCTGGCTGCTATGCATGCATCAATTTCGGGACATTTGTACTCGCAATCCGACTCCTTGGGATAAAATCCAAATTCGTTCAGCGTTTCGTTGGCTGCTGCGCTGGACGCAATGCCTCCAGTGCCAGCAACGCCAGCACTGCCAGTGCCCACAACTCCACCACCGCCAGTTCCACCAGAGCCAGCAGCAACACTGGGTGGTGAGCCCATGCCCGTGGTTACGCTTGCATTCACATGCAGGTCCAATTGCTGCAGCAGTGCGTTCTTGGTACGATGTATCTCCAGCCACGTGAAGGCTATGTCACCGGGCTCCTTGAGTATGGGCTCGAGCACCAAGCTGATGGGCCTGCAAGTGAAACAGAGGGAGGGGCTAAGTTAAGTTAAGTTGTAAACATTTTCGGGTTTAAGTCTAGCAGCTGGTTGCCATGCTCCACATAACTTTGTGGCAAGTTTCGGGTTAGGAAGGAAGGGGAGGAAGGCAGGGATTACTCCACTCGAATATATCTTTTGCTTCCAGTTGCTCAAGTGCAACTAATTACGCGCAACTTTCAAGTTGCCATAGATAGAATACTCGTTTATTATTCACTTCGCTCCGAATGCATTTCAAATAAGCGGCAGCAAAACGAGGAAGATGGCGAATACGATGATTTTGCCATTAACATTATAGCATTTAAGTAGTCTTAATGCTTTCGAGTGCAAAATAAAGCGTGGCCAAAGCTGAAATGATATTAAAATTGAGTGCTCTAAGTGGCAAATAAGCTGAAGTTGTATCCCATCTGAGATATGTACCAATTGAACTTGAGCACAGCCTCAACCAAATAGTTTTGATAACGAGCAATGGTTCCTTAATATATATTTATATTTTTCATACTTCGAGTTCCCATTAAAAATGGTTTACATAGATATCGGTAAGTTGTGTAAATGTAATCGGCAAAGGGAAGCATTCGGGAATGAAGCGTCTTTCTCAAAATCAACAAATGAAATGTGTGTGCAGGAATAATAATTACTAATCCAACATTTCTGTTCAATATCAAACGCCACTTAATGTTGCTCATATATTATCATTGGAGGCAAGACTAGAGCTTAGCAACGCTTAAAATGAAATTTCTTTAGAGCTTTGCCACATCTACAATTTTTCGCTTTTTATCGTTTTCGGTAATATACTGTAGCACTTAAATTTAATGGCTTCAGTGACATTAATATGTGAGTTTGCTCATTCGGCCATAAGTTGAATTCAGAATTGTTATACAATTTTAGTGGTTTCAATTTTAAATATCTTTTATACTCTTGTTATGATATGTGGCATGTACTAAAGTAGACGTCTCTAAGCCCACAAAATAAATATATATTCTCACTCAGTATCCGAGTCGACATAACATATTGAACTTACTCATTTTAAATCTTAATGGATGTTGCAAAACATTCTGCGATCGAATCGGAAAATTATTTTAATCGGTTGTAAAACCATATAACAATACAAATGTGAAGTATTCAAAAAAGATCAAAAAAATTAAGCACCCAATGTGCTGGAGAGCGGATTAAATTTTAAATATCACATAATTAATTCCGATTTTCTCGGATATGTTTGGCTGCCCTAAAATAATCGCTTTTACTGTTTTTTAGCTCTTAAACTAATTGCAATTTAACAAACATATCGTATTTTTAACGGATCTCAATTTGTATGCCTCTCTCACACTCGAGGTATTAAAGTTCTTGTGAGACCTATTTAAAAAAAAAAGCAACCTGCTCAAAAATGCAATAACAGGAAATGGCTCTAGCTTCAACAAAACACAGGAAATTGAGCGCATGGATGGCAAAAAAAAAATAAAATAAAGAACCATTGAAGAAAGCAAACATGGCCGTCAGACGTAGAACATACACAAAAAGATACTATGTTGAAAGCATGCAGAAATTGCCAGGAGGTAGACAGAGAAAGATATATATATATATAGAGAGATAGAGAGAGAGACTAGCTCGATGAGAGGAGTTCTGTGTGTGTTCCAGCAATTTATGTTCAAGGTGCGTGGCACCAGTTTGAACTCTGTTTTGGTCAGGTCTGTGCTGCTCCTGCTGCTGCTCGGTTGGAGCGTGCTGGCATTAAATTTTATGTGCAAGTGCAGCGCAAATTTGTCGTCAAATAAGAAGCACAAGCAAAAAAGGAAAAACATATAAAACACACAACACACATGGCTATGTGGAAACATATTTTTATGGCACCCCAAAGGGTAATTGACAGTGTCCAGGCTGTCAGGCCAGACAGTGTCAACTAATGAGCGTGTCGAGCCTTTTAGGTAATTAATCGAGGGCTACAGCCACAATGATGTCCGCTGAATATTTTTACCAAGATCCGACTCATAAATATAACTCTTATAAATTAACCACTTACTAGTATTAAATTACAATGTATTATTAAATTCTTAAGTTAATTAAGAATTATGCTATTTGTTAAGTTAATTAATTAAATGTTCTTTAAATTCATTTTTAAAAAATTTATCAACTGAAATCCATAGTTTGGGTTATTAAATAATCACCTTGAAAGTATTGAGTTATGTTCAAAATAGCTTTTAGCGAGCACTTTTTACTTAATTCAAGTCTTTTTGTTTTATTTATTTGTTGTTATAAAATTTGTTTCAAAACTCGCACTCAAATTAACAGGATTTCGCTTTCGATTTTACTTGACTTTCGAACAGAGATTTTCTCTGAGCGTGGATATAGTAAATGAGACTTTCAGCTGATGTCATTGCCATTTTTTAGACTATTTTACATACTTGTTCATAAATAACGGCTGTCCATTCGTCCAGTCCTCGGAGAATATGTGTAGTGAGGTTGGTCTGGGACCACTCTGGGCGGGGCAAACCACACGCATGGGCTTCAATGGCCTGCCTGAGTAGACCATTAGGCGGTTCTTGGTGTGGCACCGCATGGCGTCCTCGGAGGTGGGATCGACCGGCAGATAGGCGCCCCAGGTTTGCACAAACAGCGAACGCTCCGGAGATTGGGCTTCAATGTACCAGGCGAGGCCCTCGCAGCTGGCGTCCTGCGTCTTGAGCGGATACTTGAGTTCATCCTCGCCGCCGGCGCCCTTCAGCTTCAGCTGCTTGCGGCAGTCCGCCTGTCGCTTGAACTCATACGAAGCCGAGAAGAACACATCGGCAAAGTCCTCCGAAATGTTAAGTCTGGTCACTGTAAAGCTTAGCTCCATGATTCGGGAATGCGACATAAATGTGAGCGGCGCATTGCTGTACAAGGCGCTCGAGTTGTCACAGAAACAGCCCAACTGTATTTTGACATCTCGGAAGGGGACATCGTAGAGGCGCAGCTCGGTAATGCGACCTTCGGGATCCAGCTGATTGCAGCGTGGTCGGCCCGTGTGCAAATCCGAGTCCGTGGTGCAGGCGCCTCCCTCGCCAAATGACACGTTGTGCAACACCAGCTTAACGCGTTCCGAGGTGCCCGCTTCGAAGCGATAGAGGCAGGTGATGTTCTTGGCTCCGCCTCGGCCGTAGAGGAACACATTCCTCGGCACCTGAATGTTGCCCTTGCGTTTGCGAAAGACCCGTGAGCAGAGCGGAGGCACTGGATCCTCACCTCGCCTACCTGGCCAAGTTTCGCCGCCTTGTTCCGTGTCAACAAACTCGTAATTCAGTGCAAATTGGGCAGGAAATAAGGCGGTGCCTGTGTGCGTGTGGAATTCTAGTTTCTGCAAATACCAAATGTTAAAATTACTTAAATTAGTGTACGAATTATGCACTGAGAAAAATGTAATTCAATTCGTATTTATCTCTTCTAATGTATAATATTATTGTCTTATAAAAGTAGAATACATTAAAGTAGTCTCTCCGAGCAATCCAATTTTAAATGAAATCTAATATTATATTATAATTTAAGTTTTATGTCATTTGATTTGTAACATTAGTTTTACATTTTCAATATTAAAGCCATTTATTTTCAAAATGTATTGGGTAAGGGACAATTCACCTTTTCCAGAAACAATTTAAAATCTATTTCCGATTAAAATCAACAAAATAATAGTCTGTTGAAAAATAGCTTCATCAATTAATGAGTTATTAAATAATAATATTTTATAAACTTTGCTTGTACTTTGACTATGCATGTTGCGTCGCTATCTGATCTATCTGATCTGCATTGTTAAGAAAGTACAATATAATGGTTTGTAATCGAGGGTTGCATTCTTATGAGTTTGCCCAAAATATTGATTTCGTAGTTGTAAGCAGCTTTTTCTTTTTAGTGTAGCTTCAATTTGGCATCAAAATATTTGCAGTTCATATTTGCGTCATTTAAAAAGGCTAAGCAAGCTTATATTGCGGTCCCCTCTATTTGCCAGGTCCGCAGTCAGTACACAGTACCCAGATGTCGCCTATTTCTGCCTCCTGGAAGAGTCGGCTTTGTGTGTGCTTTGGTGAATTTGAATTTGCCGAGAGGCAAAGAAGTTGCCGCGGGTGACTCTGCAGCTTCACTGGATTCGTTGGCTTCGTTTGCCGCATGCCTCATGCCGCATGCCGCATGCTGCTTGCCGTTTGTCGTTATTTGTGCACGTCTGGCGATGCACTCGAGTGTTTAATTTGATTAATTTTGTCAAGCTTAAAGCAAATACAAGTTTGCACAGTGCCAAATTTGTTGGCTCGCCTTGCTGCCAGGTAATTGTTGAGGCAGCCAAATTGAGCACAACTTGCACCACTGAAAGCTGGTGCAGGAGGCTGTTTGCATAAAAATAATAAACGAATCTCTGACTTTGTTATATTTTCAAGAAATTGTACTTTTTCCACCTCGTAAACAATTATATTTTCAAATTGACGCCTGAAAGCAGGCAACAGTATATCGTCATTTTGTGTTAATGTACTCACAATTATTGCATACTTTTGACACAATTCATTTTCCAAAGGCCGCCCTACACTCTCTGGCAATGTTGCCATATATTTACTTATATATTGCCGAACGACGTGTTTAGTATTTAATTTTTAGTGGCAACAATGTAGCAGGTCAACAAACTGGCAACACGTGTTTGTACACACTGGCATGTGTTTGAATATAGTCCAAATTCGGGATATTATTATTTTCACTTGAAATGAGCCGGCAACTACATTTTTTGTTAATGTGCGAGCCAAAAAACAACAACCAAATGAAAAGTATATTTATTGCGAGCAAAAATGCATTGAAATTAATGGCTTTTTATGCAGTTTTGCTTTTAGAATAGCTGGAGAGGAGCGATATAACTTTTAATTAATTCAAATATTTGTGTAAAAATGTGAGTAAAAATACTAAAATATATGTACATAAATATATATATATATAAACGATATGTTTACACGTCGTGTTTACGCGTGTCTGGCAGCAGAAATGTCGAATAATCTACCATGTTGTCAGCACATTATGCTTGAGATATATTTATCACTCAGGAATTAATTAGAGTTGGTGACTCCTTAATTGACTAAGCATAAAGATACAGATTTATAATAATGAAGTGTGATTTAATTAATAAAATATTAAATAATATATTAAAAAATAAAATAAAATAAAATAACCTTTATAGTTCCATTAATTAAGTTAAAGACGATAAAATACGTACTATAAGATATCATTATTATTTATAATAATATATAATAATAATATAATAATTTAGATGAGTTCTCAAGGTGGTGCAATCTTCGACATTGCAAAAATAACTATTCTTTTTTTATTTTATTAAATTGTGAATAACTTTTGTTACTTCTTTTTTTTTGAATTCCTATTTTCTTGTTAATGACGAAGTTAACAATTAACATTTCTTGGTATGCTGAATAAGTTAATAAATTCGGGTATCTTACCAAATCCCTGCCGGTGCTCACATAGCTCTCCAGTGGGCTACAGGGTCGCTGCTTGTTGCCACCCATCAGGGCGCTGCTGCCGCTGACTCCACTCCCGATGGCCGTGTGATCGCACAGCTTGGGCGTCTCGTAGTCGAAGATCTCCAGCATTAGACGGCGCTTGCCCTTGGTGCTCATCAGGGAAACGGCGTTTTGGCTGCTCTTGTCGGAGCTCAAGACGGCAGCAGCTGAGGCTCCTCCTCCTCCTTCGCGTCCAGATTTGCCCGAAATATAGTTGAGGCTATCCTTAATGCCGCCCAGCTGTTTGCCAGCAGCTCCGCCGGCAGCAGCTGCAGCCGCACTGCCCTGATAGCCGCTGTACTTGTTCTCCTGATTGAATATACTGGACTGGGTGGGTCCGTAGATGTAGGTGTCCACCGGATTCCAGGCGTTGTCAATGTTGACGCGCAAGTTTCGATTCAGTTTCGGATTGCTGGCACTGTAGTAGTAACTGCCATAGTTGCTCTGGTTCAGCAGCGTGGGCTTACCCCCATCAGCCGACGAGGCAACAGGCGGGGGAGGCGGTGGCTGTCCCGTAGTTACGCTGGTCGACTTGATGGGCAAATAGGTGCCGTAGCTGTCCCACATGCGCAGACGTGTAATCCAAGGCGGCAGATCGCTCTGCAATGCAAACAGAATGTATGTAGTTCTCCAGGTTATTGTTTAATTCCCTTGTTGAGATTATTTTATTTTTTGCTGCTGATGAACAACACCCAAGATTAACCAAGCCTTGCCTATTAAAAGTAATGCAGTCTCCTCTGACTTTGTTTCCCTCTCTGTCTAATGTATTTTTCCACTCTCTCTCTCTGTTGTTTGCTTGTCTTGTTGTCGCCTGTTCGCATTCCGTCACTGCTGACATTTCCCACTCCTCAGTCCACTCCTCCTGCCCCTGGCCACATCTGTGTCACATGTCACATATTCAAACAGCGGCAATGAGAGTCACTTGAAAGTGTGAGATATTTGTCTTTTCAAGTTTTGTCACAGCTGCTGTTATGTTTTCATGTTGTTTTAGTCTGTTTCCTCTCTCTCTTTCTATAGTTCTCTCCCTATCTCTCTCTCTCTCTATGTCCTTCTGCAGCGGCTTCATCATCTTTAACATGCTATTTGCAGACATTAAATATTTTTCTAGACCCTGTTGGGAATGTTTTTCTTCTCGTGTCTAGTCGGTGATTATTGTTGACTGAGTTAATAATGAAAAGGCAGCTCTAAACAGCTGTGGCTTCTGTAAGAAGAAAAAACAGACTATTTCGACTATTTGTCTTAGTGATTGTCATCTTCTTTTCTCTGACTACAACACCATCATTACAACCTAATCACAGATTGTGGATATCTATGCATCCTTATACCTGAACAATATATGTTTAAAAAATGGGACTATCTAATTCGCCAATGGATAACTTCTCTATATACTTCCAAAAGCAATTCGCTTAGAAAAAAATCAATCTTGTTTAGACGAATGCAAATCATAGAGCTTATTTTAATAAATGTTGTATAAGAGAATATTAATCTAAATCAATTCATTTTTGAATTTTACCATTGTTATTTTAAAAGCGCTAAAGTGAGCAATACAAATGCTCATTCAACAAGACTCGTTATCCTATGATTATGACAAGGAATACACTAACTATTCCCAAATGGTTCCAAAAATTTTGAACATATGAACAATCCCCAGTTGGCCCGAAGCCAACTGCTTGATGAAGACAGTTTTAACGACTTTGTTGGGATAACTCCACAATAGACCGGCTGCTAATAGAACCACTTTTTCTACCTATCATCAACTACCAAGAAAATCCTGCAATTAGGCGCACTCATCAAATTGGTTTTTCTGTCTGGGATTCCTAGATACAAGCACTTATAAGCCAACCAACTATCCGTTCCTGAAGATATACAAGGCATATTATTGTGTTTTCTTATTCAAATTGGGTGCATAATCATAATTTTCTTGTACAGTTGTTTTTCTTTATTCCTTTTGTAAACCTTTCCTGAAATCGCAGAACTCCCTGATCTTCTCAGAACCATTTTCTAATTCCTCACATACCAGCAGTATCAACCACATGTCAGCTTCAAGCAAACTTGTTAAGCTGTTAAGTGACTTTAAATTGGAGTTCTAAGTCTTATTGTCATGTCAACCCTCATCTAGTTGGGGTGAAAGTTATTTTTCTTGCCCACTTAGATTTCACATTGTATTCAAGCAGTTCATCAACAGAGTTTTTCCGCGAATTGTCTATAATTGTTGGCGGCTCTCATAAATGTCATCGAGTTCCTTCCAAAGATCTGTTTTTACCAAAGACATGAAGTAATGTTGTGTTTCTGTCTGACATATTGATTTGCCAAGGATGCTTGGTCTTGTTTGACCTGTAAATCGATCATTTTTATCGATTTTTTTTAGCAGAACCTGTTTTAAAAATAGGCATAGCACTTTTGGCTAAACTAGAGTAACCAAAATTTGAACGGTAAATAAATAATAAACTCCCGAAAAGAGTACACAAATTTTTTCACTTTTATAATTCTACTAGGGTGTTACGATGTCGACTTCAACCGAGTAAAAATTCTTGTCCTGAAATTTCTTATTGATGTGTCTCACGCTGTTTTTATATTGCTCTTTCTTTCTCTTTGCCACGTTTTTGTTGGGAGTTTTAACTTTGGTGCTTAATTTAAAAAGTTTTCTAGCTTTTTTTGTGCGAATTTTCTACAATTTTGCTCCTATTGCCGTACACAAAATGAAGGCACCCACGTACAAACTGTAGCCTCTTTTCCCTGTGTTGCTTACCAAGTGTTGATTGTCGTTGTTGTCGTTTTGGTTTTTGTTTTTGTTGCTATTGTTGCTGTTGTTTTATGTACCTGATGTTTGTTTTTGTCGCTTTGCTGCTGTTACAAAATTCATGAACTGTTTTTACTTCTGTTGATGCCCCTGTTTTATTTTACACATATTTTTGTTCTGTCACTTTTTACTGTGGCACTGGTCACGTGGAGTACGGGAGAATAGTTGGGTGCGGGAGAGTAAGCGAGCGACACTCAAGCGGAAGGGGAAAGGGCAGTTACTGTGCAGTTGTTGCAACATTAATGCCAGCTTTTCATTTTTACAATTTAAAGTGAAGGTGAGGTAACTGCAATTGACACGGACACTGCACCCAGCAGCGACAGACAGACAGACACAGGCAGACAGACAGACACAGACAGACAGACAGACAGACAGAAAGAGGGACAGATACAAACAGATGCAAGCATTTATTGTCGCCAATTCTGGGAGAGGAAGTTGGCGAGTTCCTGAGCTTCTTTTTACCGTACAAGTAAAGCCGGCTGATGAGCTCCTATTCCGTTCAGGTGGCAGTGCTCTTCATTGCGATTTTTGAAATTAATTGGAACTAAATTCGTGTGCTGACTATATTTCAAGTGGCCGTAAAGTGTGTTTCTTAAATAAATTAGATCCCCATCCATTTGTGTCTAGACAGAAAAAGACCTTGAAAAGTTGTGCAACTTGTGGAAATTTATAAGTCAAGACACCCAACAAAAGTAAGCTTTATATATGTGAGCAAACATGAAGAGGGGAGTGGAGCTGCTAACGATAAGAGAAGCAACTCAATTTCAAACACGAACTTTGCTTGATCACCTAAATGTCTTGTGGCTTGTCACGCTTCAAATCGGCAGGTTTATCACTGCTCGAAAAACTTGTCAAGTAATAGAACGTTGCTGTTCACTGAATACTTTTCAGTGAAAAAAACATTTAAAACTTGATATATGTAGATGAAAAAGTTGTCAAAAATCTACTTATTGACTGGCTGACTGATTGAGTAGCAATTTCTGGCTAGAAAGAGAATCTATCTTCTATGTGCAAATTATATATCACATATAGGTTGTATGGTCAAAATTTAGCTTATTATTATGGACTGACTGGATAAAAGTAATTAAATATAATAATAATAGTAATTGTTTTTTTTATGTAGCATTTATATTTTAAACATTAAATCAATAAAAAGGTTATTAAACATCCATTTGTCAAGGAACCAATAATGTCAGTAGCTTCAAATATATAAAATATATATAAATATATTAAAAATATATAAATAAATAAAAAAAATAAACATAGGGGTGGTTTTAACAAATAACACATTAAAATATATATTGCACATTAGTTTTAACTTTGGAAAGTCAAGCATCAAAGAAATATTTCAATTCACTTGCCAGATTCGAATATGCCTGAAGTTAGTAAGTAATGTTTTGCAAAGTTGCGTGCTATAAAAGGCCAAGTCAATTTGTCAATTTCTCAAGCAATAATTTGATTCGTTAAGTTTTTCGCAGTGCATAATATTTTCTAGTTGAGTCATGATTCAAATTCAACAGCTATCGTAAATAGGACACCATTAAAAACAGAATATTATTTGGTCTAGAAAGTATTTTTACTACTCTATTGCGCATAACTACTCCAGCCGGGTGCCTTGTCCCTCCCTTCGCACACCACCTCCCGCTGCTCATAATCCCCATCGTAATGCATGTATGCTAACCATTTTCACTTGCAGTCAAAGCCACCTTGACACAATTTACAGGCCGTTAGACAGCGAACACTGCACATTAAAAATGCGCACGACGCCAGAATGACAGATGGTGTTGCCATTGTTAATGTTGCTGCCCCACGCGCCTTTCTTGTTGTTGTTGTTGTTGTTTTAGTTTAGTTTGTGCTGTTGCTGCTTGCTGCTTGCGTCGCATTTTGACGCAGTTTCATTTCGCCTTTGGGTAAACTTTAGACTTTCAGCATAAAACGAATGTCGAAGTCCTTTGGCCACATTTCTTATCCTCGCAGCTCTGAGCCTTTACTTAATTATAAGCTGCTTGCGAACCATTTTAAAGAGTATTAAAATTGTGTTTTAAAGAGACATCTCCAAAATACAACTTTAATAGGAGTCTTGTCCGACTGCTCTTTTTTTAGTTTTATATTTATCTGGAATCTTGTAATATATTTGTATGTAAGATTCAGATTGTTGGATTGCGCAAATTATATTTACATTCGTGCAACTTCTGCTAGGGTATGACATCTTCGACGTTGTTTCTTGCTGTGTGTTTGCTTGGCTATTGTCAGTTCAGTCACAAAGACGGCAACATTTTAATTGGGTGCGAAGACAAAGTGTCGCTCGACTGGCTCTAATAGCATATATAGAAATCAAGACAATAGTCAAGTGAATTTGCCGCTGGGGTAGAGCGCGATGTGTTTCAACGTACAATGCAAACAACTCGGATACTTCAGCTCCTGCAACTCTTATAAGTCTACCAACCCACCCCCCTTCCCCGTACACACACAGACACCACCTCAACTTATATTTTATGCAAACTGTAACTGGCCTAGAACCAGAATGAGAGCCATTTCAAGAATCAGAGCCAGTACCAGAACCAGCTGCAAACCCCAATCTCGATTGGGGCTGCCTCAAACGTTCCACTCACCCGTCCAAGCGTATTGTTATCATGTATCGCCTGCTGCAGTATCTGCAGATTGTAGCTGGTGAACGATAACCAAATCAGGTCACCAGGATATCCGTGAAAGTGGTACGTGCATGTTGTGTTCGGCGGAAGCGTGTGACGCGGACTCACAATGCGTCCCATGCGGCCGCGACGTGAGAATAGCACGTCATCTGCAAAGGAGAGACAGAAAGATAGACAGTTATAAAGAGTGGGAGCGTGATAAACTGAGATTATGATATGCACATGTGTGTATGTGTGTGTGTGTATACCACATAAGTGTAAATGTATTTGCATATGCATATGTGTGTGTGTGTGTTGTGCGGTTTATACTGTCAACTCACGGCCGTTGCTAGTCGTTTTTTAATATGCTCCAAGAACGTTGTATGACATGCGGCTTACATGTGATTTAGGTTAATTTACACTGTGCTCTCAGATGATTTTTGTATTAAGTTTTCGCATCATATGCTCGTTATAAAAAATACACTTTGCGAGTATGCATATGTTGTGCATATAATGGCTTTTAAAAAGGCAATACAAGCGATAGGATTGACTTTTTATCAAGATTAAATCACCAGCAAAACACTTAAGTGAACTTATGTTTTGTTTAGTATTCTCTTTGGAATATTCTTAAAATTATTCATATTTATTCATTTTGCAATTAGAAGGATGATTTGAATTTTAATTTGAAATTATGTCATGGTCTCTCCTGAATTTTTAATATACATAAGCTAGTATACATTCGCAATTTGATTTTATTTTATGAATGAATATTTATTTATATTTATTCTCGAATATTAAAACATTGCTATAGCTAACAGGAATTTAAGAGAACGCTTCAAAAAAATGTATACCATTTGACAGTCTCACTTGTGCTGCATGCAATATGTTCTTACTTTACTAGAAAGAGGAAGCGTTGGACAAGGTCATTTGCTGTCATTTGCTCAATGGTGCAGTTGCAACACTTGACTGTACTTAAAGTTGTCCGAGAGGCAACACGAAAATACACAAGCAAGCAAGCAACTGGAGGACAACTTTGGCAACTTTTGCTTCAAGTGAGAAATTAAAAACGGCAAAGAGGGAAAACAGAAACAAGCCAAAAAGCGGGAGCAGACCGCGTTCCAATTGCTAAAAGTCGCACGATTTGTTGCAACGCGGTACACACAGAAGAAGGTATACACAGGGGGAGGGAGAGAGACTTCGAGTGAATGTGTCAAAGTGGGTGTTTGAGGGGTGCTCTCTATAAGGGAAGCAAACGTCAACAGTATCGATGATAACACCTGTGCCGAGACCGTCATTCTAACTCCGACGACAGCTTTTCAACTTTAAGTTGATGTTGCGCCAAAGAGTTTTGATGTGCCACATCGAGTGGCAGCACTGAGACGGCAAACGTTGCAGCTGCCATGCTGGCAAAAGTTGCCAGCTGGACTGAGACTGAGTAAAGCGAATGAAATGTTTGAAATGAGTTCATGGAAGACTCCAGTGCTGTGTGTGCCTCGGCTTTGAGAGTGTTTCTGCCTCATGCCACAGCTAATACATTTTGATGAGCTTTTTATTGCCCCATTCCGCTGGCTTCGCACCATTCTTACACATAAAGCCATGACAAAAGGCCTCCTAAGACTACTTTAAGCCATGTGTTCTACAATTTAAAAGCCAAATTGTGACACATTGTCAGCAACCATAAGAAACGGACTTTAACGCGTTAAGATAATTTATATATAAACAGATCAATTAAAATGCATTAAAATGAGATAAATTCAAATAAAATTACTTGTTTAATTATTTTAAATTGACTGATATCAGTTCACACAGAACAAAATTAGGAAATAAGTTAAAAAAGATTCAACCAAAAATAAGATTTAATTTAAGATTCGGACGGTGTTTAGTAGTTTAATAGATTGGTTCAATCCCAAACAAAAACACAATTAGAATACAAATATAAATAGTATAAATTAGTTAAGTCGTCTAATATATATATATATATTTAAAAAATGTTAAAATAATCTCCGTTCCGCAGAATATCCGGACTCTTATAAAAAAATGTAAATCTCTCGATATTTCTGTGGCATGCATATTTTTCTGCTTGCAGTGTCGAGGATTATGGTAATTTGGCCAAACTACGATTGGCACATAAAATATGTGCTGTGCCTATTAAAAGATAGGACAAATATGCATTTTAAGTATGGAGACAATCGTTCACTCAGGCTGCTGTTTTTCGATGACTAATTGTTTGAATACATTAAAACTAATGTAAACAACAACATAAATTTAACTTCGCATGGACATCAATATATGTAATATATACATAGTATTAGATAAGTCGACATGTGTGGATTGTTGCCAGAGGACAATTGTGTTTAATTTGCACAGTGGTGAAAGCAAATCGAAAAATAACAAAAACATAACAAGCAATCAAGGAACATGGCCAAAACCAAACGGAACGTCAGTCAATCAAGCCATATGGGGAGAATCAACCTCTGAGGGTCCGTACCAGCCCTCAACACTACCAGCCCCAACCACACATTCTACCGCACAATCAATAAAACTAACGCCCCATAATTTAATGCCCAAATGCGTTGTGTATACAATTGCGACTACATTTTGTGGTTGGGGCCGCAAAACCCAAATGCACTCTAATAATAAATCGCAAAAATACCAGTTTTATTGCCACGCATGCGGTTCGCCATCGAGAACTGGCTCGGTGCTGGGACCATAACAATCCGTAGCCCAACTATTTTCCGGCTCGCCATCAAGTGCGTGGCTCGATAGTCGAATCGCACATTAAAGCTCGCTGATAAACATATTATTATTATTACGATTGCTTCTATTACAGCACAGGTTCTGCTCCGATTGCGGATCCAGAGTAATGGTCCAACTGCTGCTGCTTCGGCGCCGCCACCGATTCCGATTGTGGCCCTTGAATTATTTCCGTGCTCTCCATTGCTGTATTGGTCGGCAAATCCGTAGCCACAACTTCGTATGACATCTTAATTTATTACAGCCACTGATCGAAACTTTAACAACACACACGTGTGTGTGTGTGTGTGGGTATGTGTCGTTTTAGCTATCCCAATGTGTTCGTAATGTAAATTAAGATGTGCGCTAACTTTAACTAATTCACAATGATTACATTTTGCATGTGCGACGAAAGATGGAAGGAGTGTCCACTGGGAAAGGATTTTGGATAACAATTCTTTTCAATGGAAGTGTCCATCTGGACTCCCTTCAAAAACCGATAAAAGCTTATATGGCTATACCCACTCTGTCACACAATTTGCAAGCTAGTTACCAAATTCAATTTCACTGTTCAGAATGGGTAAACACGTACTCAAAATATCCTCCAATTTTCCAGCTTAAGTTACCAAACTTACAGGGTAGATTACTAAAAACCGTCTTTAAAGATTGGTTGCGTTGAAATTGGCTAATTAAATAATTAAATTTTATTTACTAAAACTAGAACAAATAGAATTAGGCGGCGAACAAATGGATTAATAATATACCATATAAAAATTGAATTAAAACAAATATATACGTTTTCGGGCTAATACACAAATTAAATCAATTGAATATAGATTATGTTTATAAATATATATGTTATACACATATATATTATACACATGTATTTTGTGGGTGCCTGTGAGTAATTATGTATTTTATTATTGTTGGGTTTACCAAAAACATGCCGTCGGGTGAGCAACCAAACTTCAATTAATATGCTGCTGAATGTGGCTACGGCGATAACCAATTTGGATGATTTATTTGGGAGTCGGGCAACAATTGGGCAAGAAATAATCTTTAGCTTTAGTTTGCAGCAGTGCGCTAATTGCCAACACTTTGTTTTCACAGAAACTAAATTGCCTTTGTCTGCCTTTTTATTAACTGTATCTGGACTACATTCTTGGATCTTGTTACTTGGATCTGGGCTTATAATTGAGTCGCTGACTGACAATTAATGTATGGTGATTTGGCCTTTAGAAAGCATATTTAACAAACTAGCTTCTAACATAAATGCTGTTAATAAATTTAATATTTACCCAAAAAAAATTATGCTTTTGTATATTTGCTAATAATATTGCACAAAGCTAATAACCATCAATGGACACAAAAACAAAACGTATCCAACAGACAAATTTATGTTTAAATATTTATATTATATTAATGCTCACTCAAATAAAACGATGTCGTTGTGTGCAAATATGCTAATTTGCTGTTTGCACATCACATCCCAAACATTGACATTGTCTATACCATTCACCCACAAGCCAACTAACCCTCCACACACACCACACCACCCAACACACACCACCCACCGCACGCGACCCTCGGTTGGTCCTTGTTATTTTCGATTGCCGGATACTCGTTCAATGCATTTCGCCGCTGATTGCAAACAAAATTGCAACTCAATAAACAAACTAAACAACAAATACAACAAATACATGCACGTATACACTGTCTGGCCCATTCAGCCCGACCACCGACTCTTCCACGGACCCCCTTGTGCCCTACCATTGTCTCTCAAATCAGCCAGCCAATGACCTCATTTGAATGCATCCGCTGCCATTGTGGTTCGATTTTATGACAATATTCTAATGAAGCAACTTTTCTCTCTAGTTCATCCGCATTTTGATTATTCGTGGTATATTTAAGGGAATTACATTCGTATATTAAATATGTGAGTGTAATTTAAGATAGCACTTTACATGCGAGTTTAATTAGAATTTTTAATCCATTTATAATATATATATATATATATACATAATTGCCAATTTATGATTGCTTAAGGTCAATCAATTAAATGTAATCCAATTGATGAATTTTTAATTTCTTTATCGAAATTTTGATTATTTTATTATTACTCCAGACCCGAATATTCTTCCAATTTATTTTAAATGCAAATAAACCGCAATAATGCGAAATCCATTAAGCATTTTATTTAAGTTTCATTCGCAACACATTCAATAATAAATGTTTTCCAACAGCTCTGCTCATCTCAAGACAAATCATAGTCTTGTGTTCGCAATAAATGTATATTTTTGCTTGCCTGTAGACTTTCTGAAATTAAGATGCAAAAAAGTTGTGCAATCAAGTTCCCCGCAGCCTTATTGTATGAGATGAAAAAATCAAAAGATTTGCTTAAAGTTTAGCATTAAGTTTTGGCGCTGCTGTAACAACAGCTGATCAAAGCAGAAAACTGAACTGAACTAAAGCAAACCCGCTGAGGAGACGGCAACAATCTTAGAAAACTTTCAAGGGTTTGCAACATTGGACTTTGCCGTCCGCCCAGTTGCACAATGTTCAGTTTCTACGCTCCACTTGCTTGACAATAATCCGTAAATCAATAAAAATGGCAAAGCTACTTCCTCCAACGTGGAAATGTATCTATTGTACTTAGTCCGTTGCCTTCCTTTCTAAGCACACACGAGCTGGTGTACGCAAGCCTGTACACAAAATCGCATTTTAGCATCTTTTTTTTTTTAGGTTATTTGTAATAAAATCTAGTATATTTGCCTCACATTTGAGCATATTTTTAGGGCTTTGGAACCGTATAGTGCAGTGCATAGACGTACATATCTATTCGCACAAATCACTGGGTAAACGCTTCTTGGCTTCAACGGAAATGTTCCTCATCTTGTACTACAATAAATTTATAGCATCTGTGATCCCCTCCTTTGGCCCCTTTATGTTGGTGCGGGCTTCTCTGTTCGTATCCGACTCTGTTTCTGTGTCTGAATTTGGCTGAGCATAAATAATTTGCAGCAAATCTCACTGCGATTTCATATAATAATTTATTATACTCGCTTCGCATAAAATATTTCCAAACCGTTGGGGCGGAGTTGTCTTGGTGGGGGGGGGGATGGCTTTGGTTTGGCGGCTCAGCCATTGTGTTTATGTCTTGTGTGGCAGCGATTCGAGTGTCAGCAAGTTGATTAGCGTTAATTAGATGGACCAGAGTCGCTGGGCTTGGGGGGAGGGGTGGCTATTAAAATGGAATTTGAGTGTGGGTATTGAAAGCGAAATTGATTGAGGGCGTGGCTTGTCGGCTTATGTGTGAAGTGAATCTGCTAACTAGAGGCAACTAATTGAATCAGACATGTTTTGGAGTTAGCTTAGAACTAACTATTCAAACTAATCAAGCAATCGAAGCGAAACAACAAATTTCGAATTCTCACCGGTCTCTTGACATTATAGACTAAGAGGTTACATAATTAAACAATAGCGAAGTCTGAGAAGGACTTCTCAAAGGGAAACCCGAAAAAGATTTTCGTATTCAGAAGGGGGAATATATCTAACCGTGTGCTGTGCATGAGCTCCAAAATAGTAATAATAATAATTAACCAATTTATATAATTTGAGTATAGGGATGTAAATTTAAGTAACAAATAAAATTCGAAATAAAATGTATGTTTTTCTAATTTACAAATCACCTAATAAACGGCTAATGACATTATTAAAATAGTTTAAATGCCTGTGAATAATTGCATAAGTAAATTTGTGTATAGCAGGTGCGATATTGCGCATATTTGGGTATTTTTGTAGCAAAGTGTAACAAACAAGAGGCAACACAAAAAAGTGGCAGCAATCTTGCCAAAATTTCGCGGCGAGTTCAATTAGGAAAATGTGGTGCTCGCGCATGAAACATTTATAATCACCGAAGGGGGGGCAACGATGCTGGGGGGACTAACGCAAACAAGAAGCAGAGCAGCATAATTGTTTCGTTATCGAGAGAGAGCCACACAAAATACGCACACCATTGGAAAGGACACACACAAATACACACACACACAATCGTTTACTCGTATATATTTACACACAATCACAAATACCAAAGTGTTTGCTACACATAAATTATTGAGGGCTGTAACATGATTTTAATTAAAGTTTTAACGAAAACCAAATATTTATCGTTTCATTTTGCTTTCCATTGTGCGCAACGCGGTTTTGTTTGTTTAAAATGGCCCCAAAACAGCAACAGCAACAGCAACAGTAACACCAGCAACAATAGCAACAACAACAACAACAACAACATCATAACAACATCATTAAGGAGCCAACAAATTCAATATGCATTGCATATAAATATGTAAAATACTGAAAGGGACCAAAACAATTTATTATGAACAGCAAAGGTCATTTGAAAGTTATAATAATGTGCTCAATGTGTGTGTGTGTGTGTGTGTAACATGCAAATAATGTATGATAAGCCCCAACTATATAAACATGGAGAGTATGTACACCATTGCGTTTGATTAACCGAACTGCAGTTTCATTTGGAAGGGATAGTTTGGGACTGCATTGGACTCGGTTCCCTTGATTACGCAGCCAAATCTGTTGCATATTTCATTTGGTTGATTCGCCATAACTTTTTCAATTAAGCTTAATTAAATGTAGAACTCCAGCAGCACTGAACCGAACCTAAACTAATGAAAGCCAGCAAGTTAAAGTCCATCCCGCCGCCCCTCCCCCGCATACCACCTCCCTCCCTCTGCGTGTTTGTGTCAACTCAGAAAGCATTTAATTAAATTTTGCATGCATGTATTACGCAAAAGGCAGCTCCACTTTAATTGCGCCTAGTTTGATTGAATTGTCCGTTGCGAGACGATCGTTTTAAACTGCAAATTAAATCTAATTTTGTGTATAAATTTAAACAGTGTTTCGAGTTCATTTTAATACTCATTATTCGTAGTCGTAGCTGTGTAACAAATGTTGAAAGCTCATTGAAGAACAAATGTCACTTCTATTAAGGTCTCAAACAACAATTGCGTTTAAAATATTCATCAAAACGGATGGTTATATAATAAACTATTTTAAATTTTTATATCTAACACTAGTTATTATTATTATTAGTTATAATAAGAATACTAGTGACATAACATAATAAATATTTAGATAATATTACCAATATTGATTTGTAATTTTCTTTCTTACACTTAATATCTTTGACAACAATTGCAGTGGTTAATGTTGATGTCTAACATTTAAATGCTCTAAAAGATTTAATCTGCGTCTTTTAATGAGGCCATAGGCACAGCGTGATTAAAACTATGATAGATATTGCATTTTCACGCATTTTCCTCGTATAATGACTATCCTTTGGATAGACACATCTGCTCAATTTCCCAGCGCATTAAGCCGAAAGCCAATGCTAAAATGAAAATAAGCCAAAAGCGAAGGCATTGCTAAAGTTAAACGGTCAAAAATTACGAAAAACAACAACACGGCCAAAGCTAAGCTGGCAGAAGAACAACAAACAAATAAGATGGCAAGTTAATGAGCATGGAAACAACTCAGAAAGAAAAAAGCAAAGCAAACTTGCTGAGGGACACGTTAAGTGAAGTGGGTTGAGAAGCGAGGCTTGGGTTTCTCATTTACTTCAGCCAGGGCTGCCAAATTGGCCCGCTCAGACTAAAAACTAATTTCAAATAAAGAGGAATTTGCAAATAAAGCTAGATTGGGCAGTGCTTAAAAAACAAAAACCTATAAAAAAAAAATACTCAACCAAGTGTTGGCCAGAAAAATAAAACCTACTCAAAAATTATTAAGTGCAAATTAATGAACATTAGCGGCTGCCACACTGCCCCATCCACAGAGGCAGGCCCACTCCTCGGCTGCACAACTTACCAGTCTGCGGTTGCAACAGCTCCGCTTGCCTGGCGCGCCCAAAATTCATTTAATAATTTTCAATTAAATGCAGCTATCCACTGACCAACAGTGAATTAAAAAATATATATATATATTGGGCATTAAGAATACAGCTTATGGACGGAGACTAACAACTTACTGCCATTAAGTAAGTATTTAAAAATAATATCTTGAACACTGCACTCTTGCCAAAATATCTCGTTTTTAAATTGTGGAAATTGTCGGAGTTTGTCGGCATTAGAATAAAAAGAAACTAAACTTACAGCCAACATTTTGATATTTTTCATTTGTTATTTATCGCTATTCGATTATGAGTGTCAGTTGTCATTAACATGTGAGTGGGAAAAGAAACGCCTAATTTAAATAAAAGAGCTGATCGGTTTATCATCATGGTTTCACCATTAAAAATGGCAAAAAGAGTATAATAATAATGGTTTTGAGCAAATGCACATGCAGGAAAAACAATTCCGACTCCATAAAGTATATATATTCTTGATCAGGATAAACAGCCGAGTCGATATAGTAATGTCCATTCGTCCGCATGAAATTTGGAATATATATTCTCTTATATCCGGTGCAGATCAAGTTGGCTGCAATTTATCGATTATCGATAAATTTCGATTTCGGATACCAATAAAGGACAAAGGTTTAAGAAAGTGTATAAATACATAATATGCATATGCATAATATTGATTAACTGCCCAAGCTTCATCAAGATTGGATAAGAAACTAAAACTTGCTAAACATTAGAATATTTTTAACAATTGAGTTCAAAGTATATCGTAGTCGAAATTAGTCGACTACAGCTTTCTAACTTGTTATTTCTATTTTCGAAATGAATATTAACACTCTATATTTATTTTTAGCTCTATTTTATTGAATGTTAAACCCCTTTCCAATATATCATCAAGATTGGATAAGAAACTAAAACTTGCTAAACATTAGAATATTTTTAACAATTGAGTTCAAAGTATATCGTAGTCGAAATTAGTCGACTACAGCTTTCTAACTTGTTATTTCTATTTTCGAAATGAATATTAACACTCTATATTTATTTTTAGCTCTATTTTATTGAATGTTAAACCCCTTTCCAATATATCATCTGATTGTGGGATTCAATAAATCAAAGAAAAAAAGTAAAATGAAATAATTAATGCTGAAAGCACAGAATGTTGTTGCTTATGGGATAATATACACCCAAAAACTTTACATGTTGCAAAAATTCGATAAAAAATTTTGATAGTGAATCCTGACATACAATTCTCGATTCGAAAAAATGGTAAACATTACTCAACATTTTAGAAAAACCCGATGTTCTGTCATAGCTGATCGGTATAGATATTGACAAGCGAATTCGAAACATATGCTTGTAATAGCTGAATTTAAATCGTTTGCTTCAATATGAAACTGAAATTTACATTTTTTCTTTTGACTCCCACCCTGCTGGATAATCAAAATTTGATATCTGGTCTAGTCTGGTCTCCAATCAAATCAAAAAGCCATTAAGTCAGCTTAAATTTGGCTCAGAGCTAATGAAGATAGACAAGACGCCAGATTAAATAAAATCTTGCGTATATGCAAATTGTGAATGTTGTAAGACAGCGTGTGCTAATTAGCTGCCAGTTGTGTGAGGAGGAGGAGGAGAAGGAGGAGGAGGAGGCGGGAGCGAAGTTGAGTGTTCTGATAGTGTTCAGGGTTCACTCAAGCAGCATTACTGAGTAAGCAATATAAAAAACAATAAATTATAAATAAAGCAATGCTGCAGAATCGTCGCTGCATTTCATAAGAGGCAACAGTGACCAAAAGCAGCCAGTAAAAGAAAAAGATAAAATTGTTAACAAGGAGAAGTGGAGGGTGGAGAGTGCAGCTGACCTAATTTAACGTTTCTTGTGCCACGCCCAAAAATATTTGAATTTATTAAGCACAGTTTGAAAATGGTCATTCTGACTTTTAGTTTACGAATTGCTTACCTGGATTCGATGCATTTATATGAAATTCACAAAGATTTTTCATGCCCTGCGCAAAGTCAAATGAATCGGAATCGGTGAAGAGTATGTCCACATCCAGCTCGAAGCCCCGATTTGGTATTCCCTGCTGCAATGGTGCTGAGAAGGGGCTGGAGTGAAATGCAACCAACATTTCTGGACCGCTGCAGAAGACAAGATATTAAATAAAATTAGTCAGTACTAAAAACATTTTCACAGCATTCAAATTAAATTCTTAAGATAAAAACCAATTCCTAATAGACAATGGATAAATGTGTTCTATAGCCTGTCAAAGAGCCTAAAAAGAATATTACGCATACTTAAACATTTTTACTTAAACAGAAAATTATACTTATTTTTTATTCTATACAGCTTAGAGCTGTCCCGAAGAGCACCAACAGCTGAACATTTTTGTATGTACAAAAAAACATAAATGTGTTTTTGAAAGATGGAGATTTCTTTGTTGCTTCGATGTTAAGAGGCTTAAGTATTTTTTTGTTTGATACAAATATTATTTGAGACTAAAATAATCATCATTAGTCAGGAACAATGCCCATCGGCCCGATCAGCATTTGCCCAGCTTGGCCACTCAAATCAGAGGCGTGAGAAAACTAGTTTCTCATAAATTGAATTTGCACAACTCGACAATCAAGTCAAGTCGTAAATTTGTATATTTATATATAAAATCCGACAAACAAACAAACAAACATACAAACGAAACGCGTGCCAGAAATGGCGGCAGCGCCTAAAAGATGACGCAGTATTTTGTATTGTTTTGTGCTGTTTTGGTTCACAGTTTTGCCAGCAAAATTTTGTTTCCCAAACACCCATGCGCCGGCTTACTGCCCCCCTGTCGGCTATTTAAAGTGTCCGTCAGTCGGTCTGTCGTCTGCTTGTTTGCATTTTTGCTGCCAAATTAACTTTTTTCGCCATTGTGTGCTGCCACTGCTGCAAAGTTTTAGGCAAATTTTTGGCATAACAAGCGAAAAGCAAGTAGCGAATCTGCAGATGCGGGCCAACATTTTGGGGCCGTTTGTCTTTTGATTTTTGTCTAAAAATTATGAAATGACAGCCGTGGGTGTTGCACCATTTGCTGTAGACGTCGCGACGCCACAAGGGGCCCACCAGACAGGAGTCAGGCAGCCAGAAGCAGGGCACAGATGCCAGGAGCCCTGAGTCCGAGCCGACTTGCTGGCCATGGATGGCAATGACATCGAGTGCTCATAAACTTTGCCACTTTTGGGCGTCTGCTTGAGTAAACGTTTGTCTCTCTGGTCCCAAAGTAACATTAAAAGGCTTAAGTGTTAACTTTGAGTTGTGAAACTCTGTGGAAAAACCACAATGATTGCATTTGCCTGACAAGAGTAAGTAATAAAATTCTTGAAAAACACACAACTAGAAATAACGCAATAAAGCAGAGAAAAATTATATTTTTCGAGGCCAATCATATGGCTTACAGCTGGCCATATATTGTATTCAATTGACTTTTGTTAAGATTGTGACTGCATTTATTAATCGCAGAAGCTTTTCTGCAGTATTCATTAAATTCCTAAAGCCGGCCAATTTCAAATTCAAATTGAATTTTTATGGCCGATTTTACGCGCGTATGAGTAATATAAAGAAAATAAAAAAAAGAAGGCCAACATGAGTTTGAGCGGCTTGAGCAAATTTAGCCCACACCTGCTCCTTGTCAGGGTTCTCACGCACAAGATGGCCGGATGTTAAAAGCCATCAAATATGGGCAACGCAAATTGCTTTTTAATACGTGTAAGTGTGGCTAAAAGACAGCAGTCGAGATGGGCGCTCTCGTTATTCAAACACCTACACAAGTCTCATACACACACACACACACAAACACATAAATACAAAGTCAGGACCCATCTCAAGGACTTTTGTGGCAGCTGCCGCTGCAACGCTTTTTGTCACTGCCAAGTGCAATAAACTGCAAATGAAAAGTAAATTAATTTTTAATAAAGCTCACAAATGTTAGCCCTCCCTCCTCTCCCCCTCTCTCTTCCCTTTGACAAAACGGAATATCTTGGAGACCGGTGACGCACAACGTATGCGTGCCACTTGGGTACTTAATGGCCTGCGGCACTTGCGGGTGTCGTAAAATCAACACAAAACCAGCACACGTTTCCAGAGTGCTGTCCCTTTGCCGGTGGTTTCCAAAGCGTCACATGAAATTTTGCGTTCCGTCCGCTGCTCTCGCTGCCTCCCCCTCGCTCACCTCATTCCGCAGCTTGTTCTAGTCACGAATTCGCACAAACCCTCGATACCAAAATGTCTGACCGCAAATGGCAGTGTCGTCTTGCGGTGTGGTATCGGGATATATGGGTGGGGTGCTGGTGCAAGTGGGGCTAACGGAGTTACCAGCAGTTTTGATACTCGCTTTGAGAAGCAAACAGAGCTAATCCAGGCCGCTAATTGAACTAGTCCCTTTGATGGACAGGCCTTATGCCGTCAGCTGATTAACTCTGAGTTCAGCTATTGACTGGTTTAAGAGAGCATTTCATTTGTGGCAGATGATTTGACCAAAGGAACTACTTAAAGTAATCTTCAAGCCATAGAAATTATATTAAGAATTCATTAAAATGCATTACAAACAGAATATGTGAAGTATGAACTGAACTTTGACAAACAGGAAAACTCAGCGCGTAGTTAGCATGTGTGAGCATGGCAGATAGTTGAAAGCCAACGCTGAGTCAATGCTTGGGAGAGGACTTATGGTAACATAGTTACCTACATATTCTCACACATGTTCAGATACAGTCCCACAAGCACATCCACACGCACACACACACACACACACAACCTTACACACGCACCAAAACTTTATCATCAGGTTCTCAAGTTTAGCTTGCAGCTCGGAACCACGAGGCGCAAAATAATTAAATGCAAGAAAGATTAGTGTCATTGGTGGCCGAAAACTTAATACTCTTGGAAGTATACAAATCTAAATTTTGTCACCAATTAAAATCTTGCTGTGCAACAGTGAGCTGAGCTAAGCAGGAGTGATATAATTGAACTTAACCTTATCCCTAAAAGTATTTTTTTCATAAATGTTTAAGTTATAGCTAAATCATATAGTCTGTGTTATATTCAGCTTTAATTGAGTTTATTGTATTAGGTTTTAATATCTATAAGAAGGCAGACTTTTCTCTTTATATTCCTTATCCACTTCCCTGCAAGGACATCTACTTATTTACATTAGCAAACAACTGAGTAAAAATTAAAGTACCATTTAAAAAGCCAACGCTTTCCCAGATTTTCTGAAGTGCACACAAGAAATTACAATCACGTACAGTTGGAATAGCAGCAGCTGCTAGTCGAGAGGTGGGTTAGAGGGTGGTTTGGAGGGTAAAACTGGGCAGATCCCCAAAGAAAAAGAGTTCAATAAAAAAAGCACGTCAAGGATACGTTGCTCGTAGCTTGTTGCAATTTTAAGTTGCACAGGGAAATTAATAATTTTCATGTGGTAACATCATCCCCCTCCCAACCAGCTCCTCCAGCCTTTAGAGCAGAAAAGGTGCCAAGCAAATTGTATGACTGTCATGTCTGAGGTGTCTGTAAGCCAACACTCGCACCCAGCCATCTGATGCATCTGGGCGTTTATATATACTTGTGTGTGTTTGGTGTGTGTGTGTTGGTGTGTGGGTGTGTTTGTGGGAGTATGCATTTATAATTCGTCTCCTTATATCGCGCAAGACGTTGGCTCCAGCATCGCATAGTGGGTTGTAGGGAGCTCAACTTTTGAAGCGCACTTAATGCCGTTTTTCTTCAAAAAGTGCGGGGCGTTGTGCACACTGGCTGTCTTAAGTGGGGTTGGGTGGGGCGGTGTGGTGTGGTGTGGTGTGGACGTGGCATGAGAGCCCACTTCTTGCCATGACGAGGCCAGGCCGTGTCGCCATCCTTCGTTTGCATTTTCCGGCATATGCATTCTTAATGCGCTGCTCTGTGGTATGCATGTTTGCTTATAAGATTTCAGTGCTCGTAATTTTGCCAGCGTCCTCAAGAAAATGTCAATAAATGCCCGAGTGCAACTCATTAAGAGATTAAGCAACAAGGTAAAACGATCCTCATCATCATCTTCATCATGCGTAATCATCTTACTGCCTGAACAACTTTTAATTTGTGCCCTGGCTTAAACTTTCAAACATTTTTGCAGCTGCAAGACCTCAAAAAAAAACTACAAAATAAAAACAGAAAAATGGAAAAGATACGAAAAAGACCCCAACAACAATCAAAGTTGATGTGCATGTCTCAAGAGTCAGCGAAAAGCGCAAACTTTGCCCAGCCACACAACAACAACAACAACAAAAACAACAACAAAACAAAATGTGAAGTGCTAGATAAATGGACGAGAGGGGCGCAGTGGACCCCACCCGACATCCACTTAACTACCATGTGAAGGTGTGGCCTGTACTCGCAGTAGTTTGCACTTGAGCCATTTTTGGTCCGATTTTCCTGAGGCGTTGCTTCCTTAAAAATTTATACTGTGAGTCTTAAGTGAGCGTCAGAAAAACAAACCAACAAAACTAAGCAATGTAAAATAAAGATTTTCATTAAATCACAAAAACAGTTCACAAAATGCTGAGTGGAAATAATTATATGTGGTGGATTTATAAACAAATATAATTTACAATGATTTAGTTTATATTTAAACTAATTTAAGGAAAACGAAAGAAATGAACTCACACTAATATTTTTCCTATTATTGTTTTATTCAGATATGTTCCAATTAAGATACAAGCCCCCAAAAATGATCGTTGGTCAGAAAACATGATAATTAGAAAATATTTGAAGTGGCATTTTCCCAGAGAACTTGGTACTTAATGAGCAAAGATATTCCCATTGCATAAATCCCAAGCATGAAGATGAAAATGGTTTCAATAGGCGGCCATTTTGTATATTCAAACAAAAAGTTGCAAACGGTACACACATAAATCTATTTATATGTTGTTGTGTGGGTATGTGTGGGGTGCATGTGTGTATGCATCTGTGTGAGTCTCTTTTAAGTCTGTCTGTCTGTCGGTCGCTTTGTCTGTGTGCGGAGCAACCCAATTTCCGGTTTTTCTTAAGCATTGCACACAATTGCGAAGCCACATAAGAACTGTTTGTGTGTCTGTCTATCTATGTATCTATGTGTAACTGAATTGGAACACATGCGCCCCAGGCCAACTGCAGTGCAGTGCACTACACACCCACACCCACGCACACTCACACTCACACACACATGGTAAATAGTGCATAGTGCAACAAATACAAACACAACACATGCTCATTAAAATGGCGTTCTGTCTGTCAGTTTGTATGTCTGACTTGGAATGTAAATGTATTATGAGTCGTGCTCTGCTTATATTTAACTTTTTCATAAAGGAGAAATGGCGTTAAATGAATGTCTGACAAGAGCTGCAGTTGCAACACAAACTTTGCTGTGGTTGCATTCATTAATTCCACTTACCGTGACACGACACGCGGCAACCAATCGCCGCCACAGTATTTGGCCAGAACGGGATCGTTGGTGGAGCTGCCATCATAGAAGATCAAATGATCACGTTCTCCTGTACAGTCCGACCAGGCCCGAATAGAGCGCGAGGTTTTATTAAAGCTGGCAATCGAGCTGCAAAGGAAAATAAATCGATTAGTTTATAGAAGAAAAATGAAAATCGCAATAAAAAGGCAACTGCAAACTGCTGCCAATTCATTGGATATTGCACCAACTCTCAGAACTAATAACCCGCAAACAGAAATTGAAGTGTCATTGCCCGGATGTGGAATACTTTTCTAAAAAGAACTCCTACAGTTAGCAAAGGATTAAAGCCTGGTGAATAAGCTACTAATTAAATTTTACATAACAAACTTATAAGTACAGATAGAATGTGAGAGACACTGATCAAAGATGTACTCAGAAATACCAGTATTTTCAAATTAGTTTAGATCGAATGACTGAAGCTGAAAATTTGCTATACCTGGATACCTAAACTCTATTTTATCGTTCTCCTCATGTATATTCGTAAATTAAATATATATTTATTTAAATTTATACAAAAAATAACATCTGAAACATATTCTAAGTCTTAACAATTGATAATACACATTTATTATAAATTGTTAAATAGTTTAATATTTAATAATATAATAAATAACTGTATTATGAGATATGTTCAACAATTGGAGGAGTGGTCAGAGTGTTGGACTTGAGTGGATTTTAGGTGGCTTGGGTACTCTGTGTGGGTAGTAAAATTTATTTTAATTTATAAATGTGTTGCATAGAATTTAGTCATTTAAGACAAAAAGGATGCGCATAAGCGAAGATTAAATATAAATCAAATTAAGGGAGAACTGTTTAATGAGCATCCATGTGATATTTGATATTTTCACATGAAAGTATATTTATGTTATTGGCAAGTATTTCTCATGTCGGCTCAGATTGTTAAGTTGAAAGAGTGTTAAATAATCGGGACACATAAGAAATTTATTTGCATATAAATTGGGTTTGAGATATAGGCAGTTAGTCTGGGCCCACCTGTCTGTTTCAATCTAATTTAGAATGCATGAATTGCAATCATCCATTTAATTGGAATATACAAAATGCATCCGAGTCCGAGTCCCTCTCGCCGAGCCGAACACAAAGGTGTGAAATGCAAGTGGACAATGGAACAGAAAGTCGCATTGCAATTTGCCAAATTGAAATTTGTCATACAAATGCGACACGGTCTTTTGCATCCACAAAAAATCTAATGCTTATTTAATGTGCTACATGCACGTTGCATAGAATTTGCTATTTCAATGGAGAGAACTGCCCCAAGTCCCAATACACACACACACACACACACACACACACACACACACACACACATACACCGGCAGTCTTTTACTTACCGCTTTACTAACGCCTTATGCTGGTTCTCCTGGCTAACGGCAATCATGGCGTGCTTGCTGGTTGGCACTTCTTTCTGTCGAATGGTCCAATAGCAGGTAACATTCCTTGGATACATACCAGGATAATTTGGGCTTTGCAGGCGACACTTGTTACGATAGCATTCATCGAATTGCCTTGTACAATAGGTGCCGGGTGTGACACGTCCCAATTCCAATGGCTTTTCGGGCAGTCCATACCTGAAATGTAATGTAACATTCCGTTAGTAAAATGTGTGTAGTTGAGGGTGTATAGGTAGTTGTATAGGTGTTGCTGTTTTGCTGGTGTCTTGTTGAGTGTGTTTGTTTAGCATTTAATTCAGTTTAGCTGGCTCCACTCAGCAGTATATTTGTTTGGTATTTGGGGCTGGCAGAGAGCGGCTGCAACTTGCATATAACGTAGTTGGGCATTTTGGGTTAAAATCCTCATCTGGAGCAATGTTTGGCCATTGTTTGGTTTGCTAATGGTCCGTATGACGGACTAACAGAAACACATTGCTAACTCTCAATGCATTTTTGGCGGCAACTATAAATTTCCCTGCATATTGTCTGATATTTGTTGAGGCGTTAAAATAGTTTTCAATTTCTGTCGCTGTTGCCATATCCGGCACAAACTGACAACTGCCACAAACAAAAGGACGCGACACAAAATTTGACACACGTCTGAGCACGACTGGATTGCAGCTGGAACCTAGTGCAGCATGCCACGTGTCGAGACAAAAAGAGCTGCTGCACATGTTTTATGCAGCGCCCAAATCAAAACTCCATGCCACAAGGATTTTACCAACCAGCATTGCCTCAACTGCCACAGAAAGTGTCATTCGCCACAGCCGTGAGATGCCATTAACGTGCCAAGCTGTCCGCACTTTTAAAGGTCGCCTCCGTTTTTATATGAGTGTTGAATGATAAATGATTGCCTTGGGAATGCTTTCCCACGTATTACAACACTAACGGCGTACATTGGCATACTCATAAAAAAAAAAATAATCAGAAATATAGTTGCTGACCGAGGAATACTTTGATACCAATAAGGATGAGTGTAACCTTGGAAGAAGGCTCCCATTAAATTATCCCCCATTCGCCTTTAAAATTACGGTAGGTATAGGCTTTTGTGAATATGGGTGAAGGGAGGCGGTAGTAGGCGTGATAAAAATATTTCAGAAGGTTTCTAGAAATCTACTTTTCAAAATATTGTAACGATAGCTCTTAAAGTATGGGAGATATTGAGTGTTTAGAATTATAGGGGCGGAAGTGGGCGTAATCCAAAATCTGTCAACAAACTTTTTAAATTTGGTAACTCCAGCTTTCAAATTGTGTGGAATATATGGGAGGCGAACTGGGCAGAGCCATCCTATATTTTATCAAGCGATAAGGAAAGTTATCAGTAATATACATTCAAAATTTGATTACAAATTGTGAGAAAAATGAGCGAAGTTCTTCTTCTTTAAAGTTAAAAACTGTGGAAGAAATGTGGTTAATCGATATACACTTCCCGATATATCGACTTTTGCGATTAGGTGCGCAGGTGTGGGCGTGGCAATAAAAAATTGTTTTCGGTTTTTAAATGCGCTTATCAGTAAAGTTTTTACCAAATTTGACGGCTCTATCACAAAACTGTGAAATAACTTTGAAATATAATTTATAAATTTATTCAATTTGTCCTTTTCAATATGTGTAACTCTTCAATATATTTTGCGCTTTGTCTCTAAGCGCAATTGACAATTTGATAACGCTTTTTGAATTTGGAGTTAACTTACCTTACAACTGCGTCG
Organism: Drosophila fungiperda; assembly: GCA_035042345.1. Lineage (NCBI taxonomy): Eukaryota > Metazoa > Arthropoda > Insecta > Diptera > Drosophilidae > Drosophila > Drosophila fungiperda. The sequence goes on from JAWNLM010000021.1 coordinate 5,566,244, forward strand.
GACTGGCTAATAAATTTGTATCGAATGCTGAACTCAAAGGGTTTCTCGTCTCGTAGATTACGTGGCGGATGAAATACCTGCAAATTTGGCAAGAAGAGCGTCGTGAAAAAATGTTCAACAAAAAATACTTATATATCACTAGGCTTCCTTCTGCTGAAAGTTGAGTGTAGAAATAAATGTGTATATATATACATATTTATATATATATTTATAAGATGTAAGACGACATTTACAGGAAAAATTGTCCCGTCAGTCAAGTGTCTGCTGCTCAATTGTGTGCGGCAGTACAAAGGACATCGATGCACAGTCGAACGTGCTGGGAACCCCATTGAAGTGTTATTTGTCGAAAATTGAGAGCCAGCTGCCAAGACGTGGACCAGTTACAGTTTGGTTTAAGTTTAAGATGGCGAACACTTCCAATTGGGGCGCATAAGGATTTAAGCGGTGACTTATTTAGTCTTGAACGGAAAAATGCGCGATGCACACGCAATTTTCTTTTAATTATTCAATCTGCAATCTGTACATTTCAGCCATGTCAACTCATCATCACTCGGGCAATTTGTTGTACTTGCAACATCAGTAACAGCAGCTGCAGTCAAGTGCGAGAGCGACGCCCGAGCTCGAATGTGAATCAGGCTTGCATTTTTATTAATTTTCATAATTTATGCGCTGGTGAATTCTGAAACATGTCCAGAGTCGTTGTCCAGTTGCTTTTATGGCAGCTCGTTTGTTTAAATATTAATCAAAAAGTGGCAATGGCTGCTCAAGTAAACATTACGCATACGACACGTATCCGCAAAAGTTGTTCAATTTTAAATTAAAATCATGAGCAGATGATTCAATGCCGTTTTCGTATACACTTTCACTACTATCAGATAATTAATTTTAGGAGATACTCGAGTTCTACATCAATTGCGTTTTATTTACATTTTTTATTTTTTTGACCAATGAACGGAGCATTTTTTTGTCGAGAGAAATAAGGTAACTTATCGTTTACGGTATTTCATTTATGTAGGTTATTTTTTATCGTAGCTCACATAACGTATAAGCTCAAAAAGAAACAGAAGACCATTCCAAATGCATGTTTGCCATGAGCAAACATACACTCCAACTTGCGGGAAATTCGGAGTCTGTCCCGGGACTTTCCATAACTCACCTTCACGGATGCTGTCACCGTGGATGTTTCGCTGAAGTATAATTGCGGTCCAGTCGCCTTGCCGCACCAGGAGCCGCCAGTGAAGGGTCTCCCCAGTTCGCTGAGCTGCCAAGTACACAAATAATATTTAATTAATTAAAAATCAAGTTTACTTTGGACACACTGTTGGTAAAGAAATTCGCCTTTATTATTTTGACACATTTTAAAGATCATGCATGCAATTACAGCTTAAATTGAACTCCATTTTTTTTAAACCGTTGATTTTCTTAAGCGAAATATTTAAAAAAAAAGTTTGTCATGCAATTAAAAAATAAATAAAAGCACTGAAGCTGGAACCTGCTGGAGGAAGGAGCGATGCCCAAACACATACAATTTCCACCACAACCTGGCCAGCTCTGGGATCTGGCATGGGTAATGGATTATGACTGTTGTACAAATTTTATTGATTGGCGCCGTTTGCCGGCTCGTCTGCTCAATATTTGATTGTTTTGCTTTCGCAACGACAACTGCAGCTGCAGCAAGCAGTGAAGCTTACAGTTATGCGCCAAGCGGCAAGAGCCAAGCGCCCATTTCAAATAATGTAACAAAAAAAACTCTTAGCATATGTTGAAAGTGCGCTAGCTGAAAAAAAACTCATCTTAATTTCACTACACATAAAATGAAATGAGCAAAATATTGAAATGGATAGGTATGCAAAATATGCACAAAAATGAATATATTAGGGAATAATAAAAAATAAGCATTATTTTGTTGAAAGTACCCGTGTTAGAGATACCGTTTATGTATGAGAGTATTTCATAATATTAGGAACCAAATACACGTCAATATGCATAATTAAAAAAATACGTGTTTAATTGTATTGGGCAATCGACGCAAATAATTAGAAAATATTTAAATATATTGCTGATCTATTTTGGTGGGTCTAATAATTAAAATCTTCATAGATAGTGATTGCAGTTTTCTTTTTATCGATTGCGGAATACCGTGAAGAGCAATCGATATATTAAAACTTGGACTTGTAAGTTAATATACAATTTGTTCAGCTTTTATAATTTTTGAGATCGACAGATGTGCACAGAGTGCGTGATAATCACGTATATGTATATATATTTATATATATGCACTATAAGCTCGCAGACGTAAATACGTAAAAAAATTCACGATAAAATTATAATATCCTCAGCAGGAGGATAAATTAAAGTCCTCATAAATTTGCGGCAAGCTACAAATAAAAGAATCTTTTGTCTGGAAAATCTATCGCTTTTATTAAATTCAATAAAAAGTATAAATTTGACTATTATTGTAATTGTGATTAGACAGTTTTTTGTTGATGGTTAAAAGAGAACATTTCTTAAACCCCAACAATTTGTCTGTGAAACTCTTATTTTTTTATCGGAATCAGAGTCGTTTCTTTGATTATTATAGAAATGCACTAATACTCCCCATTGATAGCCAGCTGAGTACAGAGTATAGAAAAGAGAAATTACGAAAGCTGACAATTGGCATTCATTGAGCCGAGTATAGGCAGCTAATGTCGATGATAGCAACCGAGAATGGGCAACCACATCGTCAATGGAATAGGCTCGGTGACTTGGGTATGATGACTCTTTTGCACTTCCTGCGCTGCATAGGTCAGTGTGCCCGTTACTCCGATACTCCGTTACAGCAGCATCGGGCAGCATGCGATATGCAGCAGGAAGCTCATTTACATAGCGTCTATTGGCAGTGCATGTGAAAGGGTCTGGGGTTCCAATTGATTAAGTTTTTAGTTAATGGGTTATATGACCAAACAGGTCCATGTTCATTTGCCCAGTCGATGCCCAGTCCAGCAACTGGCCAGTTGCCCATGTCCTGCGGCTGCTGCTGCTGCAGCAACTGTTGTTGCTGCTGCGGCTCGGCCCCAATTCAAACAACAATTTTTGCTGTAATTGCAAGTCGCCATCTATGTCGTTCATTCCAGAGCTCTGGCCAATATTTGTTACTGGTTAGAGTAGCAATTCATTGCTGTCATATGAAATGGCCTCAACCAGCAGCTGTAGCTGGAGCTGGAGCAAGAGCAGGCAACAGGCTTGACAGCCCAGCATAATGGTAATTTTCTGATTTCGATTTTGTGTAAATTCATTGCAAACTGTGCGGACTCTCTATCTATATTTCTTTTTCCTATTTTTTTTTTGTTGTTTCCTGCCCCTAAGCACTGCCTGCACTAGATAACCTTCCCAGCGTCGTCATCGTCATCATCATTATTATCAACTTTGTTGTCGTTGAGTCCATTGTGTGCAGTGGAGCGTTATTAGCTTCGACTTCATAACGAATTATTGGAATTTTGTTTTCGTCCCCCAGCTGGAGTTAGTTAGTTTGCCCAGCATTTCATTTATTTCTTTTAGTCTTTAGTCTTGTGGTGTTTTTGTTTGATTAAGTGTTGGTTTTAAATTGATTGAATTATTATGTGGTCAGTTAAAGTTGGCAGTTTACAGTTACTGACAGAAATGGAGTACAATCTCTCAAATAATTCTTATATCTATTCTCACTACTTTTCGCTTTTCCCGGCCATAATACATTTTTCACAATTAATTGTTAATTACTGGGAATATATATATAAAATGTTCTAAATATTTAAAATTTAGTATGCTAACTCTTAATTTGAGACAACAGAAACACTAATATATTATTTATATCTGTTTCTCGAGACATGAGTCAAATTTACAATAAAGATTTCGGAGTGATTATGTGAACAGAATATCTCGATTGATAAATTGTATAATGCGTTTTATTTTAAATTATTTTATTTGACACAGTTAAAAAATACCCATTAAGCTAAGACTGTTGCACAAAGCTGTTAGTTTTGAAAATGTTGTGTACAATCAACCTTTAGCTGATTAAACTTGGCTCAATTCGGCTGATGCCATAGAGCAATACCTGCCATTGTTCCCCGGCAACGGCAACTGCAACAGCAACAGAAACAGCGCCAGCAGAGCCGCATCATTTAAACAATAGGCGATAAAAGTTTTATCAGCACAGTTGTTGGGTGTCGACGTCATCGCTCTATAATCTGCCAACAATAAACAAAAGCCCCAAACAGAGAAGCCTTCAATGGCTGCATCCTGTTACTTCGTCTCTCTTACCTCTTTCCTGCCACCAGTTATCTGTACTCTTTCCTTAGTTTCCCTCCATGGCCGTTAAATGCATGCATGCATTCCAGGTTTAATTGTGAAACAATTTAAGCGCATAATGATACATTCACTCCACAGTCCACGGGCCACAGTCCGCACACACATACACACACACACACACACACACACAACTTTCCAACTGTCTGAATTTCGTTTTGATTTACTGTAATTTAAAACATTTGCCACAGTATTTTTTACGTCATTGCTATTAAAAAATCATTAAAATATATTTTGGTTCGAGGCGAAGCTTTAATTTGCAATTCAGTGCGTTCTTGAATAAATAAATAATATTACAAATATAAAAGGGACACTTCTGAATGTGGACTGGAATATACCCTTTACCTGGATGCATAATAATTAAAAAACTGATGTTATTAAAATACATAGACGAAATGTAAAAAGAATTTAAGTTTTATAGAGTCATCATTCATTCCGTTTTTATTATTTTATTGTGATTTAATCATCATTTTGTTGTGGTTTTCTTAATGTTTTTGTAGAGAGAAATTGAATGAACTTTTTGGGGTTAATATAATGCAAAGGTTACAGGGTATAAGAAATTGGAAACTTGTAAATCATTCGAGCATGTTTTTTTTTGATGACTCGTAAATTTACGACACAAACAAATGTCAGTGGACAGTGTAGTGAAGGGGCGGAAATAGAACGCATGTCCAAGAAGTTTGCCTAGTTGAATTATGAGCTTGTCCATGGCACACACTCGCATTCACACTCACACCTAAACACACACACACACTCACGTTTATGTACAAGGAGACATATTTATAGAAGGGAGAGCTTAAACTGCCATTGACAAACTGGAATGTCCTATCGCTGTTATTGTTTTTGTTGTTGTCATATCTGTTGTCTTGCGGAGCAGGAGGAGACAGGAGGAGCAGAGCATCGAGACTAAGCGGATGTTATGATTGTCAAATATTGAGTCATTTACTCAAGTTTGCCAGTCCTGGGTAAAGGACAATGTGGCATGCAAGCAGAATATCAGGACTGAGGATGGAAATACTTGCCTTCTTGTTACTGTTGTTGTTGTTTATTTAGGGTAATAAGCTTATGCATTAATTTTCTTATTTATGATTAACAATATTAGCAAATAAACAATGCAGCAGCAGCAGGTTAGTCCCTAAATTTAGCCCTACCAGTTGGTCAAGCTTAAATCTGGCACAATTGCAAAAAGCGTTGATGAATTATTCAAAATAATCAGAGCAGAAGGTCGCAATAAGGACACAGCCTTTTGCAATATGCATGAGACAAACTGTCTAACAAAATTGAATAACTGATTAAACTGTTACTGGGCAACTGCTCAAGCACAACCCCGGCACAATCCAGCTTTATGTGGCAGTTTGCTACTCATATATGTATTACAAAAATCACATAGGTAGATTGCTATAAATACGAGGCGGTTAAGAATTTATGTGGCTAGGCCATGACACGAATAATTTATAAAGGAAACCAAATGGAAAAAAGTTGCAAAATAACCAAGGAATAAAAACGTGAAACCGCGTCAGCAGTTAAAAATGTTTGCCTTAAATAAATAAAAACAGGCGAGCCGGCGACGATAAAGCCCGGAATGAAACCAGGAGAATGACAACACAAACCTGCGGTTAGTTACGAGTTTATAAAACTGCAACAGGCCCGGCACATATGAGAAAAAAAGGCAAATATTTAACTGCATTTAAAAGCCCGAACTCACATGCAAAAATGCCCAGTTTCCATCAGTTGAACAGAGCCAGCGCTAAACCTCGACCAGATCTATTTTGGCCGCCGTTTCCCCATACGAACATATGTCAAGTGCCAAATGAAACCTCAACAGACGCACGGACGGATGGAAAGGCATCCCCGACAGCGACCGGGATGCCAGATCTGGATGAGCCGGACGGGACCACAAAATGTCAGCAATGGCGCACGCCCCACGCCTGTTCAAAATTTATTGTCAGAAAGGCAAACGATGGGCGTGGCAGACAGCAACGGCAAAAAAATAAATTGCTGCAACACTCGCCATCGCTAAACTAATAAAGGAGTGTGCTTCTAAATTGGGGCAGAGCGGGGAGCATAAGCTGGCTCCACTTTTAGCTGGACATTGAAATGAATCCGATGGGAATCATGGCGTAAAAATTTAAAACATGATGAGGAGAATTATATAAAACGGAAAATAAGATATGAGGGGGAGAATCCTATGAATAAGATTTAAATAAGACGAGGAATACGATTCAATTTATTGTGATTAAAGAAATTATGCGACCGAAATAGTACGATCAACTTTAATTAGTCATGCTTCTAATATGTTTTATATGACATCAAAGGTTTTAATAATATAAATCATCAAAGGTAATTAAGTAACCTTTACAAGAAGTAGTCGTTCACTAGACATTGATAAGAAATTTGGAAAAATACTCGATTTATGAATTAATAGTGCATTGAGTTGTATTTATTCTGGTCACCTTAATTCTCCAAGAATAAATTCAATTATTCATGGTAATATTAAGATGAATAAAAATTAGATTTCATGTAGAATTGACAGAAACAAGTGAGAACGTTAAAGTCGGGCTCAACTGACGTCCAAATAATTTAAAAGAGCGGCCCAGTAAAATACCATCCGAGATTTGGTAATTATAGTTTTTAAATTGTGGAAGAATTGTAGAAAGGAGTTATGAAATAAATAATTTTTATATTTTCACTGTTATATCAGTTGGCTTACTTGTGCCTCAAGCTTAAAATCGATGCAATATAAAAGCATTTTAAAATTTAAGCATCGGAATGTCTGGTGGCTGCAGTGTTGTAATGCCCAAGAATATGTCAAAAACTCTAAAATAAAAAATATAGGCGTTACCATTTAAATTTTTTTTTGTGGTTAGGTCTGATCTTCAAGGTCATCAGCAATCTACCATTCATGTTTGGTGAGTCTATCTTTAAAATTGTGGGAGATTCACAATTATATCGGCTTACAATTTCTGATATATATATATATATGTATATATATATGTATATTTGGAAAAAGATGAGTATGGGAATTACCTTAAAATGTTGTCAAATATATGTTCCAAGAGGCCAGGCTCTAGCTTTATGCTATAAGCGAACATTGCATAAAACCAATTTATTCTTGTTGCTCCGGTCTCAGATTTTAAAAATATTTCGTAATATTGTAATCGATGATTGAAAAGAAAGTTCAGATTACTGCAAATGAAAAACGTAAGCTTCAATTCGTTACCAGCTTTCAAATTGCTCATTTCGACAGAGAGTAAAGACAGTAATTACACCTAGGGTAATACTTCAAGGCAGATATCCTTTGTGCGATTTCTCGCCCCCAAACTGGTAAAATCACTTTGCCCTGCAATTCAACACTTTGCCCTTTTCAAATTGCCCCATTGCTCCGTTGCTCCATTGCTCCATTACATAAGTAGTTCACAGTCCGTACAACTTAAACTTTGAAATTAATTCGAAGTAGCTATGTGGCATGGTGGCAAAGCTGGCAAAGTGGCAAGGTAGTAAGGCGGCTAAAAGCGCATGCAAAGTGCATGCTACAAGCTACGTAACTGTAAATATGTATAGTGTATTGAATCAGTGTGCTTCAAGCCCCGAACCCAAACTATATCAATTCAATGGTAATGCTCCGGAAATAGCAGCAAAACTCCATTTATTGTAATGCAGCAGCATCGGATTATCAAAGTACACAGACATACACACACACACGTATATATATATATATAACGTATATATAGATATATATATATATATGTATATGTACTTAAGCAGTTACGAGTTTATGGCACATATACAAATGTACATTTCAACATATTGCACAAGTCAATTACAGGGATTTTGTACATTTTATTTGGACAGAGCTTTAGTTTTACGGAATGCCTCTCTTCCACCACTCCCCTGTTATCATGTAACATCATCCGTTTGTCAAATGGGAAGGGGAGAGAGACCAAAATATCTGCACAGAGTACCAATGTCAACAGCGTGGAGCCGCAAAAATTGTGATAAAAATATATGTATGTTAAATAGTTTGCTATTTCTTTCCATGCGATGTTTTTTTCCTTGTGCAGCACTCAAACTTCAATCTGCGGACACATGGTACGAGAGCCATGAACACAGAAATGGATAAAGCAAACATATACACACACAGACAGAGAGATAGAGAGTGAGAGAGTGAGAGAGAGAGAGAAGGAGGCACACAATTCAATTCAATTTGCTGGGCTAATGTGGCATTTGTCAACAGAACCAACAGAAAATTACAGAATTACTCGGACATTGATTGAATCGAACGGCGCGACGAAGCGACGGAGAAACGGAATAACGGTGGAAGGGTGTAACGGAGGAGTAGTCCGGAGCACGAACGAGCCACAGACCCAAGAAAATCAAATTTTCCCTTTTGCATCTCTCTCTCTCTTTCTATCTGTATGTGTTGTGTGTGTGTGTTGGCTGGCATAAAATTATAGTTGAACGCAAACTCAATAGCAACAAAAACAACAACAATTGCAACAAAAACAACAAAAGCAAATGGAGTGCAAGTTACAATTTTGTAGTGGTAAGTAATAAAAGTGTTTGTTGGCGGGAGGGAGGGGGGGGGCTTATTGCTTGGCTTACGTAATATTCAATTGGAGTTTTAATAAATTAAATTTGCACTCACCTGCATAAAGCCCTCGGGACAGCCAGGCAGCTCGCCTGTCGGACTCAGATTCGTCTCATAACCATCCACATCTGTATCAACCATGCCCTCGTCAAAGCGGCCCACCGTAAACCCGTCAAATATGATCTGCACAAGGACACAGAAATATATGTTCATATGAGTATTATTGTATATTATTTTTAAAGCGGATGGGCCCAATACATCGACTTAGAAATACCCTGTGGATAAAACTCACTTTAAGAAGAAATAATGTAAATGTAATAAATAATTACAAAATGTGAGATAAATATTCAAATTATACATATAAATGATTTTATTATATTTACAGGAGCTTAGTCAAGTATTAGCACCAAAACTTCACACAGGATCAACGTGGTTTAATTAAAGATTCATAATAAATTTACAATCGCCCCGTTTGTTAAAAATTATTGACAAATTTTTTAGGAAAATTGTATGTTGTAAAGAATCTAGTTTCTTATATTTTAATCACAAAAAACATATATTTTAATATACGTTTTACAAAATTTTAAATTAATTTTAATTCATTTCTGGATATTGCGTATTTTTCCCTTACAATTCCACTGCTGGGTATTCAAAATTTGATGTGAGTTTAGTTTCACACAGGCAAAGTTATGCAAATGAAATTCAATTGCAAAAAGGAACTTTAACAACGCCCACGCCACACACAATTCACTGGTTTCTGTTTGCATATTAGATTGGCCGTAAAAAAGACAACACACTGCAGGCGCCGGAGAGAGCACGTGCAAGGTCAGGACAGGGACTTGAAAAAATATAAATTCGAAGATGAGGGCTAAGGCAAAGTCAAGTGTGTGTGTGAATATATGTTGCTACACACATATATTTTAATAAAATATGCAAATAAACTTGAGTGTGTTTGAAATTTTTCAAATTGCAAACAAAACTTCTAAAAAGGGTTGAACTTTCTGAGGCGCTATACTTTTTGTAACACCTACCCAATAACCAACCATAAACAGGAACTGTAACCAAACTCTATTTTAATTTTGAATGTTAAACAGACGAATGGACTTGATGGTCTCCTGGATGCTTCACTAGAAGCATTGGGGACAACTTCTCAAGTTGACTAGCCAAGTGGATAGGCAAATAGTGTTTTCATACCTAAAATTACAATTTTGTAGTGAAGTACAAGGACATAACATTTAAAAATTCTTGATCAGCAACAAAAGTCGCATCTTAATGAGACATTTAACATATTCGCTATTTGCTATAGGAATTACATATTAATAACATTTTTCAGAAATATTAACTATTGCATGAAAAACATTTATCTTGAACAAACTTACATATTTAAATACCTATTTAATTTGTTCATTATTATAGCATAAAAGACTTTGATTGCAAAATGAGTTGTTTTCTTTATTATTATTTCTAATGTCAGTTTTTATAGAGCTTCTTATGCCACGGGCTTTTCTTGTGAAGGAAGTCTACTATAGAATATTTAAATATCTCTTTTATGTATTCGATTAATTTTCAATAATTTTCGATTTGCAAAACCTTTTTTGCTCATTCTGTGTGTAATCAACAATTCATGCCAAATACTCAATTAGTTACCTCATAAAAAAATAAATATACAGTTTCAAAAAAATATGTAAAAAGATCACAAAAGAGGTGATAAAAAATAACGATTCCAATGCATAAACAAATATAAAGAACACATTTAAAATACTCGGAAAGAGACAAACAAGGAAATAATATAAAAAAATAAGAAAAATTATGTAGCTATGTGAATTTTATATAAAAAATATCCGTTGATTTATGTGGGTGGCAAAACTCGCTTGGCTTTTATTGCTACAATTTAATATTGTTTCATGCTAAAAATGTGAAATACTGAGAAATAAGAGAATTTTGCTGGCACCATTCACCGCTTCGTTTTTTATACCCTGACATCGAGTGTATCGCAGTGTATTGCTTTTGTGCAATATCCGTCATGTTGTCTGTCCTTCCTTATGAAGTTGTTGGTGATGTCCTTCAAGGAGCGACATATACCACGTCGACCCCGATAAACCCATATATCTCCCACAATTTGAAAGCTAGACTCACCAAATTTGAACGGTATATTGATAGTAAAACTTACTTGTTACTTGTCGTCTCAGAGTATTTCGCAGTCGGGTACGGCCGACTGCAATATTCTCTCTGGATTTTCATATATGTGTATTTATAGAATATATAAGCTTTAAGCCGAACCACGCCCTCCCATCAGCCTCACACCATCGGTATAAAATACGCGCAGTTCATGGTAAATTTCAGAGTGCAACTTCAGGGGATATTTGATTAAAGCATAAAAATTGAAAAACGCATCATTTGGGAAGATTGAGGGCAAGTTCTTCCATTAAAAATTAGCCCCGGGTAAAATTGCATTGCTCTGGACCTGGGATTTGAGGTATAATGTGTGCGAAGTGTGGTGTGGGATTCGTAGGGTAATTTAAACTTTTTCTCTCGCTGGAAAACACACGTCGAGAATCATCAATCAATATGTACATCAGGTCTGCTGACAGACAAGACGATTGCGGTGCCCAGGACGATGTCCCCTGAACCGGCGCGTAACATTATTATTTCAAGCAATTTCCCACGTAGACACATGGAGCGGCAAGGCAACTGGGAGGTGGATGGGAAAGGAATCGATACGGCGAAATCCAGGCAGATGATTTATACGCATTGCGAACAAAATCAGCCACGTTTATTCTACAAAAGCGGAAACACAAAATAAAGGTTATAACTTATGCTTGACAGATTTGGTGCAAGGTGCAAAGCTGCCAGCGAAGCAACCAGCAAATTTAGCATATATCATTTTATATGGAGACAAAGGTAATTCTCAGCACCGGATTACGCAGGGAATTGACAATTCTAGTCAGGAAGAAATCTCGTTGTCGTCTGTCAGCTCTGTTTCTGATTCCAATCCTCGGTCGACTAGGCAGGAAACTCCCATTCCAATCCCAAACTCTTTTCTGTTAACTGCTCATTGCGCTGTTAACCAAATTGCATGGAAATCAATTATTTTGAAAATTGAAATTGACGTTTTTGTGACAGTTTGCCAAAAATGTGCTGAAGCCTGTCTAATTCTATTGTCAACGCTCTTTCCATTGCCGACGCTCGATTGTGCCCCAAAGGCACTTTAAAGACTTTATTTTAAGTAGATATTGCGCCGATGAGGGGGGCAACTAACTACAGGCTTTATGTCTAAGCTACACTCTATGTACCGTTATACCCCTAATTGAGCACGCACATAAGCTCAGAGCACTCCATCACGGAGAAATAGAAATAGCGAGGACACACTCAGCCAAAATGAGGCCTGATTCAAACGAAGCACGAATGCTCTGAGACTTAAAATGAAAAGTTGAATTTTTAAAAGCAAACGGAAAAAAATGTGCTCTCTTATCGTATCATTTTTTTTATCATCAATATATATATATATATATAGATATAATTTAATCGATATACTTTAGTATGAGGTTTAATTCACCTCGAAAAACTATCTGTTTTGCTTGATTTGTGGTTCTACTTAATTTACATAAACTGCAGATTTAGAAAAGTAGTTTTAAATACTCAATATATTAAAAAATAAAGCCCTTTGTCAAAATAGGAAATTCAAAAATAAAATAAGTCAACCTTTTGCTGTTTTTTATGAAAACATCACTATAGATTTTTATGCACTAATACCAATCGGATTGTAGTAGATGAAGCTGAGGCTCTTTGGACATCAGTAAATATTTGTACTTGCACCTAATGAAATATATCTACGAATTTTTAATTGTATTTTATCTTCACTTAAAAAAACTTAATATAATATTATTTCTCCAAATGTATGAGGACTGTTATCAAAGTCAGCATACCTTTTGGTAGTTAGTGTACGCAGCCCCAGGCACAACGTCATCTGGCATATTCTTGTATGCTTTGCGTTCTCCACTGTACCCAAATATTTCATGTCTGTATGTGTGTGCGTGTGTGTGTGACGGGAACATCAACGATTCCACTCTCAGTGCCAGGTTCAGCTCTGTGCCTGCATCCACATCCACACATTAACAGAATACATATCTATCTGGTGTCAGTGTGTGTATGCAATGCAGTTTTGTCGCCGGCACAGCCGGCTAATCTTGGCCTACGGCGTGCCAAAGCCAACAACGACAACAGCCGGGCAAACACTTCAGAACTGGTAGCTTTTTCCCGCTCGCTCCCTTTAAATACCCCTTTTAAAAGGGGGCCCTTTGGTTGAAAGCCTGCAGACTCACCTGGACGATGTCGCCTTGGTCATGGCCGGACGCGGTGAATGTCAAGTGGCAGAGGAAGGGCAATTTATTCCATTGTGGCGTTGGCACTTTTATAGCATAGGTGCGTCCAATATCGCCGTAATAGGTCCGATTGCATACTGCCAGCAAAGATAAATATATATATATATATATAGACAGACATATCACAGGTTGAGGTAGTCATAAAGTTATGGCTGCTTCAGCACTCACCGGAGCAGTGCTTGGGCTCATCACTGCCATCGGCACAGTCGCTGCGTCCATCGCAGTACTTGTCAAGTGGCACGCAGATGTTGCCACTGTTACCACTGCCCTTGCACGAAAACTCCGAAACGCGGCAAGCGAGAACCATGCTCAGTGCGGCAACCAGGAGCAGCGACAACAGCAGCCATGGACGAATTGGAATATTTCTCCGTTCTGTAGTCAGCATCTGCAAAGAGTGCAAATAATAATTTGTTAACCAACCTATTTAAAAAACAATATTTTTTCATACTTGTCCGTGAAATGTATTCGCCAAATAAAATAGCGTAATGGAATCCATTTTTGGGTTTCAGAACAATGATTTATTTTTTGGTTTTATATCTAAATGACAAGCCAAGACAATTGATGGAAAAGTAATTGAAAGGAAATTATAAGGACGTTATTAAATGAATACAAAAATAAACTTTGAGCCGGCTTTACACAAATTCCGGAATAATTACAGCTCAAGAGAAGAATTTACAGAAATTAGGCGTTTGTTTTAATAATTTGAGTTATTATAGCTCAGCAGCCTTAACAACATTTACGATTATTTATTTATTTCGTCTTATAACAGTCGACAGAGTAAAATGCAAAAAGTTGAAAGTAATTTAATTTAAATAAATAATTATTCGATTTAAATTCAAATTCGAAAAATATATATTTGAACAACAAACATTATCTGAAATTGAGACGTTTCTCGAACTTTACTTTTCTAATTTCAATCCATGTTTGAATCTAATGTGCCTGTAGCTCAAATCTGAAAGCGTACATAAAAGAGAGCAGATCTGCGAAAAAGTCCGATACTCAAGACCATCAAAATTATCCATCCCAGGCTTTCACGGCGCTCAGCTTTCAGCTGTTTTTGTTGTTTATTGTTGATTGTTGTCTGGCTGAGACCGAGCAGACATTAGGACGTACCTGCTTCAGGTTTTATGACGCCGTCAACCTTTTTCCCTGTGCCAAACATACACACATTTTATGGGGCATACGAGGGCTTCGTCATATTGGAAACTGAGCATTGTTATGACTTTGAAACTGGGGGGAACAACAGAAAAGGCATACAACAGCAAGTCCAGGTAAATGGCAGGTGTAAAAACTGTTATCGGTAGCCGGTTACCGTGGATGAGACAAAAGTTCTTAAAGCGTACTTGATTGCTCAAATCCTTTGTGTATCCTTTTAAGCCTTTTGTTTTCCATTATGCGCCGGAAGTGTTGTAAACACTTAAAGAAAAAAGCAAAAAATCCACTAAAAAAAAGGTAGGAGATGAAATCAACTACGGCCTGGAAGCAATAACAACAACTTTTGCAGACTTACGGAGAAGTTGTACCCCAGCCCCGGTCTATTCTCTGACTGGCCGCTGAGGACAACATGTGGAGACAGTCAGCTCTGCGGGAAGCCGTCGCCCTCCGACTTGGCTATATGCAAATTTGAGACGACAGTTTTAATAAAAATAAAGGAGGCACGGAAATAAAGCATAATAATGTGTGATGACAATCACAACTCAGCAAAAGGGGTGAGCTGAAGATGAGTCTGGGGCTGAGGTGCGTGTCGAATGGGAAAACACTCATAACGCTGGGTTGTTCCTATGTCGGCATTCCCTTGGTCTCTCAATATGCTACTCGCTTGAGTTATGTTATTTTTCTGGATGTGAGTTTGAGAATGTTTTGCATAAGTGTGTGCGCAGTGTTGGGACGTGGAGGAGCTCTTTAAGTTACTTAGCTAATGCCCGGAGTGCCATCCAGGGATTGCAACTCTGCAAGGGATTTGACGTTGACAGGAACCTGAAAGTGGCCAACACGGTATGTAAAGAGACGGAGTTCAGATGATTAGTTTGTGCCACAAGAGAATTTCCAACAAAAATTTATTTAACAATAAAATCATAAAGACCCTGCACAAGCAGCACGAGCAAAGGGAATTTGTCGAGCACATACATGAAGGACAAAAGAGAATCATCTGGAATGAGCTTAAATCTTGAACGCTTTCCATTTGAGCAAAAAGGAGAACAAGTTGCTTGCTCTTATTCTACACAGAGAATATGTGGATACTGAAGGAGCACTCATCCCCAACAACATAAGTACATAAATTCGTGATTCAAATCTTAAGGCAAAAAATAAAATAGCAAGTATAAAATTGATATAATAAGTAATAATTTAAGGGTGCTTTACAATATTGTTGTGAAGTTTATATGAGGGATATATCTCCGTCTTTTTGATAACACTGCTTTATCAGTCGACACATCAAAAAAACTTCCAGTGTATTTTTATTTTTTTGCAATACATACGTATGTTGAAGACGGACGGATCGGATCAGTATATCTTATCACACAAATCAGCTGTTAAATATATTCTAGTTTTATTGCCAAATTTCCGTTTCAAATTTTGACACACAAAAATGTAAGTAGGTGCGGAAGTGCTTTCAATTCATATACTAAGGCAGTAAATATATTTATTCTCAAGCCTGAGAGAAATATATTTATTCTCATTCTCTGCAGAAAATTATGTTATACTACATTCAATGCAACCGAGCATCAATACATATGTTAAGTCTCTTATTAATCGATAGTTAAAATGTTAATTGCCAGTCTTGAATAAACTTTGATTGAGTACACAACGCTGGTGGGATTCAGTTATATATTCTTATCCAGGCATTCCCGACGCGGGGAAAAGCTTTCGCTCCAACAGAGACCAATATAAAAATATTTGAAATTTTGTCAAGAAAATTCATATGCTTAATATATAGTCTATCCTGTTCGGATCTGTGCTGGGTATACGAGAAATTATATTCTCTACCTCTTCTAGTCTCTGAAATCCCAGTGTTCATACAGACGGATGGATGGACAACGGACGGGCTGCTTGGCTGTTAATCCTGATTAAGAGTTGGAGTTGGAGACGCTTCCTTCTCTCTGTTTCATACATTTGTATTAAGCCATTAATCTTATTTTTATCCACTTTTAGTGGGTTCAGAAATTATTAAGAAATTATTAAGTTTTATTTAAGTGTGTGGGGCAAAGTGGCTTTTACATACTTTAACTAAAATTAAGCTTAGATGTAAGTTTAATTAATGTATACAAGTTTAGGGATTTGAGGTATAAAAATGCAATCTGTCACATATCTAAAAAGTCAGATTAGTTTTGTAAATGGGTTAATCCAATAAGCAATAAGAAACTGTGCTGAAATAAAATTGAAGTAATCTCAAATAAGACCACCTGGGTATTGGCTTAAATGATGAATGTAATTGGCAGAATCACGATTAATTTGTGAGCTTTTAATAGTAGAATATCTGTCAACCATCTGCAAATTGAATGCGTTGGCTATTTCCAGACATATATTTCAGCTTCGCTTAACTGCTCCAGCTTATGTCGCACAGCCCCATTCCGAAATTGGGCTAGGGGAAAGGGTGAGGGAGGTAAGCATTAATGTTAGTTAGTCGTGCCTCCATGGGTAATCCAATCAATGCACTTTCGTGCCTCGACACAATCAAATTCTAGTTACCCAAAAACTGGAGTCTTTGCGACACACGCTTGGCACAATTAGAAAGCACGTAGACAAAAAGGGAAATGTAAAAAAAAAATACTTGGCTAACGAAAACTATGTGTACACACATACAAATACACACACACACTTCTTGCGAGGAGCTGAGACCAGAACCAGGACAATGACAATGACGAGCTGCAGAGTAAACAGGAGATGTGGCAAACTGGCTGACTGACAAGCAGGCAGGCAACCAGGCAGGCATGCAACATTTGCCACAATTGACAAAGAATTTATGCGATGCTTATAAACGGCTTATGGGGTAAGTCCTTTTACCCAGACAGGCACACACACACACACACACACGCATAGACACATGCACTGGAAAAGCGAGTGAAAAGGACAAGGGGCGAGAGAGAATTTCTCTTTTTTCATTCTAGAGAAACGATGATGTTGGGCAGCCAAAGTGACAACAGTAAATAAAAAAAAAGAAGAGAGACGAGAAAAACTGAAAAATCGCGCATGTTGGAAAATTATGTTGTAAATGCGCACATTTGCATTTTTGAATAATTTGGGCATTACTGCTACCAGGACAGAACTGACAAAATAAACATATGTCTGTTTGATCGACTGTCTAATGTCAATACATAAGTAATTAAAATGTGTATTTGAATAGGTTGAACAACAGAACAGAACCTGAGTAAAAGTTGACTCGTCTCTAGACCCAATGGTAAAACCGTATAGGATATAAATAAAAAATATAAATAAATTAGCGTAGGGGCAACACGAAAATTGTGGTTTAAAAAATCAAAAAGGGGCATCAAAGCGGGCAACAACCTAATAAATACAAGTCGGGGAGAGATAGGAGCAGGCGAGGCAACTTCAATGACCACGAGGCGTCAAGAAATTAGCATAACAAAGCCATTACAAAGAGGCGAGAGGATGCAACACCGAGACCCTAAGGCAAACAACTAACAACAACAAAAGGAGGGAAAGAAACAAAAACAAAGCAACAGAAAATCGTTTGTGATTTCAAAGGGCAACGCAATGGCGACTCTTGCTGTGGCAGTGGACGTGCCACTGACAGTGAACCAAGGACGCTGCAGCATGAACACAAGCAGACTACAAATGTCACCAACAGCAACGACAACAGCGGCAATAACAGCGGCAACAGCAGTTTCAATTGTGGCCGAGTAGGTGGCCAAAAGCCCCAACTACCACTGCAACCACAACTCAAAATTCAACTCCAGCCCCTGGCCATAGCCCTGCCATTATAGACGACATCGTTGCTCGTTTACATTGCTTCAATTTTGCTCATTTTTTGTGGCCCGCTACGTGCCTCGCTACTATTTGAGTAATGGCCAAGATTACGCAGCAATGTGCAGCCAGGAGATATATGTTGGGCTAGAGTGGCAGGAACGTGGGGCGTGGGGCATAAGGGCGTGTCTTCGACAATTTAAAGTTGGTGTCACGCATCACGCTTTGCTCTAATGAGTGTTGTCGATGTCCTCATCCTCATCCTCAACGTCATCCGCGACCTCGTCCTCGTCGTTGTCATCGTCTCGAGGCAATTGCTGATTTGGCGCCAGCGAATGCCGCAGCTCAATCACGCTTGAGAATGCATTCTTGGCTGCAGTGCGGACAAATGGCAGCTATTGTAACTGCAGCTGGAGTCGTCTCCGTGATGCATTGCGGCGGCTATGTGGCATATGAGCAATATGTAATTGTATGTGACGCAACGAGCATTGGATTTTAAATGAATTAGTTAAACTCTCATGTCGCTTGTGTGCCTCTGTGCTAACAAGGTAATTAGTCAGCAGTAAGAGATAACAATGAAATATATTCAATACATTCCAGTCAGATACAAAACTGGAATATGAGTCCGAATTGCAATGGAATTCTGAATTAAGGCATGAGCAAAATGTTCAAGCTGTTAATATTTTTATCAAACTAAAAATATATGCAAAAAGCGTTTCGGTAATTAAATAATAAAAGGTAAGAAGTCTTAACTAACTTGTGAGATTATGTTTGGCATAGAGAAATAAATAAATGGTATTTTCAGAATTCAATAAAAGTTTGACTCCGTTTATCGACTCTAATTAAAAAATCCGCCGTATTTAGTTTTTCCACAAACCAGAGCATCAAAAGCCGATCAAACGAACTGACACACATATTTCATTGAAATAACCAGCAGGTTTTTATGGAACATAAACTGAACCTTTTAATGTGATTCAGTATTTTGTTGTCGCTGCCATTAAAGAGATGACGTATTCCACAATGGGATTGTTGCCGTCACCATTGCCTGGAAATGCTGCAGCATGATTGGACTTATTTCCACACCAATAACCTTAACTGTATTCCAGAGCAAGCCAAGCTGACTCAACTGGTGACCCTATCCTTCCCCATCCCACACCGTCCCCTCGAAAGTCATGCCCATTAAAGTTGCAATCATAAAGCTGCTGAGTCAGTGGGCGATAAATTCCAGAATAGCACATTAAGAATGTAAGTTTTCTTTAAAAGCAGTTCTCGAATTTTGATTGGTTGTGTTTGTGCGTGTGTGTGTGAGGGAAAGTTTTGAGTTGCATGCAACAGTAATGCTTAATCCCAGTAGTCTATAGTGTGCCTTGGCAAACAATTTGCATAAAATGCCAAAATGCCAAATGCTGTTGTGAGATCGTAAAGCAAACGATTGTTGCCAAACGCCATTGCCACTGCCAACAATGTATATGGCCAGCACTTTATGCCACGGCCCGCAAACGCAAATTCGTTCAGCAATTTTAGCCGCGTTGCAAGCCAAACGAATTGCATATGAGCATTTTTCAATTTAAATTTTTGCAGCGCTGCGGGCGTTGGTATGCACAGAGTGTAAATTGGAATTTCTCGCAAAGTGCACAACAAAATTCAAAAGTAAAATGATTCATAATAGCAAATGGTATTGCTGGGCAACAAGCTGGTTGCCAAAGAAACAAATGAAGAAAAGAAACTCATTACGGAACCTGGTCCTCATCTTCCACATATTCCAATGACTGCATTCGCTTAAGGCCAAGTTCCATCCGATAAACTAATCACAAGCCAGTTGATAATTGTAGAACGCTCCTTACATTCCATTAGGAAATTTGTACATATATAAGTTGGATTTTTAGCTATAATGAAGTTTTCATCTGATAGACACCAAAATTAACACTTTTATATTCTGATACCGAAGGTACAAATTAAGAGACTTCAACCGGGGGGACACTTTGGATTCCCCTAAAATATGATTTGTCCACGCAAACTTTGCCCCCAAGAATACCAAATTCCCGAATATCCCTTTATTTCATATTTATGAATAGTTGTGGCACATAAATCAACTCTCATGTGTTATTTCATTTATTTGTTATTTCATTATTTTCCCTTGTGGGTAAACTTCTAGCTATTCATTTTGAACAATAACAAATCAGCATTAACATAATATTATAATAATAATATTGATATTAATAAATATTAGCAAGTTCAAATCCATTTATTAATCTAATACGGTTGCTCAAACTTCACATAAGTTCATATAAACTCTTTGCTTTTGGCTATTGGCATACATCAAACATTAAAGCTAAAAATACATACGCTTACATACAAAAATAAATACATAGAAAAACAAGTGAACAAAATTCACTCCAACTCAAAACTGCGGAAAATATTGATTTTTCAAAATGTTTGGAGGTGGGCGTAGAGAACGGCAATCCTTAAGCGACATCGCCAACAACCTATCTATATAGCCATGTGGGCATAGCGATTTCCGATTATCAATCTTATCGATTCCCTAGCCTAGTGGATGCATTCCAATTTTATTACGTTTTTGTTCTTTATGTTTTCTAAGCTTCAAGTCTCTATCTCTTATTGCGTCGAAAAAAGGTGGACAGACGGACAGACTTTGGAAACGCAAAATTGATAATCACATAGCTAAGCAGTAAACCAGAAAAAATAAAACAAATAAAAAACATAAAATGCTGTTTTTGGTAGAAAATTGTTATTTATTTAATGCTTCTTAAATACTGACGTATATTGCTGAAGTTTCAAAGATTCAAACTAAAATGGAAAAAAAGACGCTGTCAAATTAGTTAATTTAAGAATAGAACAGTTAACTTAACTTTTAGCGAAAGTGTTTTTCGCTGTGCTTTAACGAGCTGAGATGCTCCCCTGAAGGCAACACATCACACATTCGCCCTGGTGTCTGGTGACAGGCATTGAAAAAGCCATCAACAAAACATTCGAGAAACAACTGAAATGCGGCTGTCAAACTCTTTCCAATGGGGAGGAGGCGTCGTACTTTGTGCCTATGGACCAGTCGGTACCTTTTGTCGGTGATTTTGGCACAAAAACCACAGAAACAGAATCAGACAGACAAACAGGCTGAACTAAAATCTTATGAATCTTTGAACATACTTTAGCACTTTGACACTTGCCGTCGGCAAATGGCAACGGCAACGTTTTTTGGGGCACAATTTTTGACTTGGTGCCATTAAATACGGAGGCAAGTGGGTGGAATTACGTGTCATGTAGCTGGCTGCCCCAACGCGCGTCTTAGATTAATAGCAGGCGGCTGCGTCTGGTTTACGTGCGTGCTACGTGCCTCTTAATGTATGCCAGGTTTTTTCTGAACATAGATCTTGTTTATTACTCAACTCTAAGATTAACTGACAATTGTTTTTAGATAAGCCAATGCAATTCATGTTGTATAAGCTTTATTTCGAAGAGCGGAGCTGCCACATATGGTGATGAGAAAAACTGAGACACAAACGATTTTATATAATCTAAATATACAAAGCAAAAATATAATATTTATACATGTACATTTATAAATGTATATGTGTATAACAAAATGGAAATGAATCATCTAAATATATGTATAAGTCTCGGATTTGTTTCGGACTTTTATTTTAGCTGTGGTATTGCAACTAAATAGAAAATTTAAAATTTATAGAAATTCAAATGCAATGCAAGCAACCTTCACGTTAAGCTGGCTTAAAGCGTTCAAACAGGAAGAGCAAGGGGCGGTGGCGGCGGCTGCGGCAGGGGCAGATGAAGAAGAACCAAAGTAGGAAGCGGAAGGGTCAGGACACAGAACTATCAATGACAGTCGCAGCCGCTGCCGCAGCTTTGGCGTTGCTACAAAATGCCAAATTTGCATATAAAGTAAAATTGAAAATGCCAGCGGGAATTGAGAAGAGCTTTGAAAAACCCCCACTCCGAAACAAGCCCAAAGGCAAAGCCAAAACCAGAGGACTGCAGTAGTAGCAACAAATGGAATGCCATCTAAAACTACTTCATCTGGGAACAAAGGCAATGTAAACTATTCAAACGCGTTTTAAGCCGGGCTAAAAGGCGTTCCCAAAATATTCACATTGATTTGCTACTGTTGCTTTCACAGTTGCAATTCAAATATAAACTGTAGCCACTTTCTGTGTAATGGACATTGGGCTAAAATGCGCATCACGTTCAGGTCCACTCAAAAACCAACAGTCCGCAAATCAAAACGGACGCCGCAACACACCTAAAATAAAAAAATCAATAAATAAATCAAACTAACGGCCAAAAAATTAAACAGTGAACAAAATTTAATAGTTCTTCTATTTTCTATTGAAAGTGGTTTGTATATAACAAAAGTATGAAAATAGTTCTCTTATTGTGTTAATATAGTTAGCTATAGCTGATAATTTTTTGGTTAATCTCTTTTTATAATTTACGGAATGGATTTGCCGATTCTCTCCTGAAAGACATGTACCGATTGCATTCGAAAAACATACAATTTAAAAAAAAAAATGTGTCACAAAAAATCAAATACATTTTAAAAATATAAGATTAATAGACTATTATATATCTAAAAAAAAAGGGAAAATAAAAATATTAATAATTATCTGATTTAATTATTATATCTTATTTATTTAAGATCTTGTCTTTTTCTTTCGTGCAAGCACTTTCCAAATCGCTAATCGCAATCCACTAACAATTCTCTTTCTCTGCTTTTCATACCCTGGAATCATTAAAATTGGGTAAAATTGGTATCCTGAGGTTTTTCGCGTGTATGTGTGTATGGATAAGCGAGTTAGGGTATTCCTAAGGTGACAATTTCGACTAGAGCACTCCGCTTTATTTTTTTTGGATGCTGTGTAAACGCTGCACGGGGGACCCAAACCAACTGATACAAATTTGCAACACGTACAGAACTCAATAGCTCTGTATATATGCATGTGTGTATGTGAGTGTGTGTGTTTTGATGTGTACGTGTGTTCGTTAGACTAAAATCCGCGCTGGTTATAAGCCAGCCATTGTTGTTGTTGTTGTTGCGAGGCAAGCTAAAAACTAATTCGAAATTCATGGGCTCGATTTGCATTTTTGATTACTTGAACACACCACATGCGAATAGTTAGAGAGAGATGGCAAGAAGGCAGATAGAGGCAGAGCTAGTTTTAGCAGTAGCATTGTCTTGGCCTGGTTAACACACACACACACACCATCCTACTGGGCCAAAGCCTACTAACGTAACTAACGAAACCCGGCAAAGGTGTGATATTTATATTTATGAACGCAAATTTTGGTTAGTTTTTAGTAATTGGGCGCTATTTTTATGCACATGTTGAGGCAGAGCCTAGGAGGACCAGGAGGAGATGAGCACACACTTGGGTGAGTGTGTGTATGATGTCGTCACAAGGGGCGCATAGCTAAACACATAAATATTAAAATAAAAATAAAATTATAATGTATGTAATGCGATATAGTTTAATTGGTTCCCCCTCACTCAATATCTCTCCATCTCTCCCTCTCTCTGTCTCTCTTGCACGACTTCTCCCATTCTGCATATGTGCATAGCATTTTATGCTCCTCTAATTAAAAGAGTGACTTGGGAGCAAGATGCAGAAGTTCGAATAATATAATATAAAAGTTTTAATGTGGGCACAAGTCAATAAAAATGGGTTTACAAAGTGGACAGGTTGACACTATAAAAACGAGAACTTTGAAGTCGGGTTTTTTACTCATCGAAGTTTTGTGACTCTATCTTCAAACGCTGCTTTACCGATATACACTTATTGAAATATTCTCTTTGGCGACTATGGGTGCAGGTGTGGGCGTGGCTACACACTTGTTTATTTGTTCTTAATGGTGGCTACCATTACAACACCTACCAAATTTGACCCAAATTGAACTTAAAAACTGCAGATCCTTGAAGGACATCGCCAACAACCTATCAAACTAATTTGGTAACTGTAGCATTAGAATTGACTTCCTCGATTTGCAATTGTAGATCGTATCAATTTCCTAGCACAGTGGATGAAGCACAGACAGAATGACGGAAATATATCGATATCTTTTGTGTCAAAGTATAAAAATGAGATGCGGCAAAAAAATTATTTAAAAATTTGAGAAATTTAAAAGCATTTCATATTCTGAATTGCGACAAACATAACACACAAACCAGAAAGATATAAATTAAAGGTATATTTTACGTGCCGTGTGAGCACAGCTTATAAATGTTAATGTCATGACTTCTTAACTGTCTATTTATATATTAAAAATTGAGCTACTACTTTAACTCTATGAAAATGTGGTAATTTGCTTGCGTATGCAGCACTCCCCCTTAGCACAGATGACAAATACCTGAATTAATTTAGGTCGCCAAAACTTTCAAATATGCCAAAGTTGCCGCCATCAACTTCCAGTGCGACGACGATAATTGTCGACCTGTTTGCGTGTCACCTGTATATTAAGACCAGCTATTGTCACAAGGAATTCCTTAGTCAATTGCTTAATTAGTCAAAAATTTCGACAATACTTATTTCCCTTCTGCCTGTCGTTCTCTGCCTACGGCAAGCCGGCAACTGTCAAAATGTCATTCAAAGTTTTCAAGACCTAATTCTATATAATCTTCTGCCAGAAGGTGTGTAGGGCCACATAAATTTCATTAGATATTAGCCTTTTGTGTGTTGATTTCTGATTATTGCGTGACATTTTTCGTCCAGGCAGCACTCACGTGCTGCCAAATATTCTGGCATGTTGCCTAATCAATGACCCTTATCATCTCTTCCCGCAATGGCCCCTCACCTGTCGTCTGTCACTGTTTTAATTAAAGTTCACACTGTCAGTGCGCACGTAAATTGAATTCTAATTTGTGCTACGTATACGTAATAATCAATATACGTCTGCGTCTTCGTATACATATATACGTAACGTGTTACAATACGTAGCAATTGCGCAACTGGCCAATTAGTTGGGCGCTACTGTCGACGCATAATATCAATCAATATTCAACCAACAAACAAAAAACTTAGCCCACATTGCGAGCACCCTCGAACGGAGAGTCTGCAGCGCGCTGGCTCAAAACATTCCAATCTGTGCTCCGTCTCTGTGGCCTAATTCTACGCCCCCAATCAGCGAATAGATGTATGTATGTAGACCTTAAAAATGGCTCAAGTGTTAGCTGGATTTTCAGCCGCAAACAAAGGGGAAAGAAAGGCATCGTGCAATAATTGCAAAAACATTGTTTTGACATGGAATTTTGTTTACAAATTTCAATCTATTGAATATTACGTATTGGTAAAAATTGATGGACACATTCTTTTTATGGTATATCGAGCCATTTAAATATCCATATTGGCATTATACATAAATAAAATTATATGACTATAGCAAAATAAACCAAGAAATTCCTAAGAAACACTTTTTTATGTGTTGTGTCAAGGATGATTCCGACAGCCTTCAGACACAATCTGTTTGTTATAATATAAATTTGAACTGCAGCTTGAAGGCAATAACTCTGATCCCTCAAAAAGATATATATTACTTATCAGTAGCACTAGCCGAGGCGATATTGTCCTTCTATCTGCCAGTTGGTAAGCCGTTCTTATTTGTTTTAAATTACGTTTTTTTTTTACTACTTATTTTACTAAATGGTCCCATATCGTGTAGTTTTTAAGTTATTTATATTTATATTTATGTTTCATAAATTATATTATTGCATGATTGGCATTCTACGCAATGCCCACTTGAATTGGTTTTCACATATCTTGTTGGCCCCTTCGGAAACATGTTTATTGTAAAATTTTTTTATTTATTGGCACGATATGACTCGACACTTTTTACTGCCGCTCTACTGGCACTATTCCGTCCTTATGTCCTTATTCAGGCTGTCCAACTGTGTGACTGCCAGTGGATATCACTGTACTCGCTTTATGGGCACAGTTTTTCAATGCGCTGGCATTTTGTTTATTCATAAAACGCGCCATTCTTGCATTTTATGTGTCATATGTTTTCTGGGTTTTATCTTTTTCCTGCACGTTTGTCGCCTTTAAAAAAAAAAACAGACAAGCAATTTATTTAGTTTTTATGCAAATCAAATTACAGACAAACAACTATTTTTATTGCTGTCTTCTCTTATTGTTTCTGTTGGGCTTTTAAGCGATTTTCATTTAAATTCCGTTTGACACACGAATTTGTTAGCTCTAAGTGCATTTCGCATGAAATGGCAGCAGTTTGTTAGAGGTTTTTAATTAATTGATTGCATTTCTGTGACTGACCGCAAAAAATTTATTCGAATTTATGACAAGAGGCGTCAGCCAAATTTAGTGAAATGACACACGAAATTGGTAGCGTACAAATATGATTTTATTTAAATTTAAATTGCTTTATTCATATTAAAATAGGTATGATGTAGTGTGAAGGAATGCGCCAGTTTTATGAAAATTCATGATTTGCAATAAAGTACACGAATTTAAATTGTTTTGAAACAAATAAGCTCTTAAGCCTAAGAAAATCTAATTCCTCAATATCATTTTCAATATATTATTTTTGTCTATTTCTTACATCGCAAGATATCAATAATTCACAAATTTTTCATCAAACTTCAGAGATGTTGCCATTTTATGATTTTCATTTTCAAAACATGCAACGACAAACTTCAAATTAGCTTCAAACTCAAGACAACAATCAAAAACTACACCAATTTGTCAACACACAAACTCTCACAGAATCTGTAGAAAATATATGTGAAAGGCAATTTCTATAAGCGAAATATTGCAGTTACATTTCAACTTTAGCCACACAACTTGTGTGTGTGTGTGTGAGAGAAACTTTCCAGAAAAGGAGGAAATTTGTAAGGGAAGTGTGCATCAGTCGAAGCCGTTGACCAGGATATGTATAATATTTTTGTGGTCATGGCAAAAATTCTATGAATATGCAAAGTGAAACTAAATGGCGTGTAACAAAAGCACACACTCAAAAAGATAAAAAAACGTCCAAAAATACACATTGAGATGTGGAAATAGAAAACTATTTTTTTGAATGTGATAAAAAAAAAAAACGAATGCATAGTAAAGACTGGCGCCAAGTTGATCAAATTTATGCTTTTCTTTTGTGCCAGCAGCCAAGCTGTTGCCGCACGACTCTACGATTATAACTTAAAAAGTTTCCCAGCTAACAAAAAAAACAAAATGCATAAAATAGAATAGAATTGCAAGTGAGTCACAGTAAGAGTCAAAGTCAGAGTAAAAAATTGGACTGCAATATGGGTAAGCTGAGAGCGGCCAAGAAACGTAAGCAGAGCGCAACGGACACGTAACATGGAAGATTGCCACAACTGTTTCGCTTATTGTATGACAACCATAACAACAGTTATACTCCTGTGGGCCTGTCATGACACAGTTCAATTTAAGTACGAAATGGGAACAGTCAGAAATTGATAGCAATATCGAACTGCTGCTTGGCGCTCCCATACCTAGGAAGAATTTTGGCATAATCGAAATTTTAAAGTTTGTCCAATGAAGCTGGACAAATGTTCAGTTCTGCGCCTGATTAATTGTATTTTTTTATTTAAATTCGCATGAATGCCGATTGAAGTTCCATAAAACTAATGAGCAACTCAACTTTTCTACATTTTCCACCTACTCTTCTTGGTAGCGTGGTACACTGCACCCTAAAATTTCTAATTTAAAATTTAATATTGACTATTAATATATTATTTAAATATGAATATTTTTATATAAGTACATTTGTTTAAAAAAACGAAATAAAATGAAAAAAAATTATTTTTCTTAGAAATAATAATATCTACAGATAAAATATAAATAGAAACGCCCAAAATGTGGGCTTTTTTTAAATTATTTTATATTTTTTTTTTTTATGATCAATAAATACTTTTCTAATATTTACTTTTTATTGTTAGAAAGTAACTTAAACCAAAAGTACTTGTAAGTTTCTTCAAATTTAGTTATTTGAATCTTAAAAGCTATGTAAATTGCTTGTATATACGAAATGTTGCAAATATTTATATATATGATGCAAAATAATTAAAAATATATATATATAAATACATAGGATAACATAATTGGCCAATCATTTAATACAGATAATATTTAGCTATAATTACACAAAGCATATTTTACAAATATTTGTGCAGCAAAAATTGAGAAAATTTGGTCGTTGCAAGAACTAAAAAAAAAAATAAATAAATAAACAACTTAATTTAATTTTAAATTGACTAAATTGCAGCAAGCTAATTAGTCTCCTGTTCAATAAAAAGTAATAATTAAGTATTTTATGTTATTACAAATTGTCCATTGAAAATGATTGTCTTTATCCCATATTTAATTACTCACGTCATTTTATTGTCTTTCGCAGCTCCTGTAAACTGTCGGCTGTCCGATGAGAGAATTTCGAATAATATAAGACTGACTCTAACTCTGACTTGAAGTGACCTTTAACATTTGGGAGTGAATGCAAATTTCATGTATCCATTTCCGAAAACGTAGAGAGACTTTTGACAGAGTTTGAGTACAAAGCTTAATATGAAATATGCACCTAATTAGTAGGAGACCCTGTTCCATTTCAAACTCGTAACTCAGGAACAGAAGAAGAATTTAATTATTTATGAATACATGCAATGGCCAAATAACCAAATGGCCAACGAACGAGTCGAGCCAGCATTTTTCATTAGTGCGCGCGTCGAGTGGCCAAAAGACCCGATGTTTTACAATATAATTGCAAACGAGCTGCCCCAAAAAAAGTCTCTGGCCTGACCGCCGCTGCGGCCTTGAGCTCGTACGTAATTTGTTTTAGCCGAGTTTGTGCTCTTTTCCAGCCCCACCCCCTGTCAAACAGTTTTCAACATGCAAGGCAAAGAGCGATACTCATACAAGCTCAAGCGAGTAGATATATACGTAGGTATGTATATCGCTCGATCCACTATATATTAATCTCATGCACGCAAGAGCCAAAAAAAGCAGGATAGGATAAAAAAAAACAACTCAGAAATATATGAAACCATTTAAAAAACGAAAGCCAATAAAACGTTGCCCACAAAAGTTGGTCGAAACGGAATAGGCTGACTGACTGAGTCAGTCCTTATGAGCCACAAGGCAAAGTGAAAGTATTCGAATTGAAGGAGAGAATATGCCGGTAATAAATAAACTTACACAAAATGTATGAGGGCGGCAGTAAATGTTGATTGTTGCCCACATGCCAAAAGACCGTTTAACATGAGGCAACAACAAAAATGAGACTATGTTTTCTAAAGAGATCAAGGAACATAAAATACAAATAATGCCATTTTATGCATTTAATACTTTGAATATATATGAATGTTATTTATATTCATGTTTAGGTATTTATAATATGAATATGACCACTTAAGCAAAACGCAATTACGTTATAAAAATGCATTTAATTGTATACAAATATCTCTTTAACTCTTCTAAAAGCCACAAAGAGATATGTCAAGTAAAAAGTAAACTAATACAGCAACATTATCTATTTCTTTCATAAAAGGCCACTTATATCGCTGTCTAAAAGCAATTTCTTAACATACTACTTAAGCCCAAAGAAGTAACAATTTGGAACAGCATGAAAGAAACACTAGTACATATAACATATAACAGTTGCCCCATCTACAACAAAGTTGGCTGCAAACAACTGGGCTATATATAAAATATACTAGAATGCTGTCATAATGACCCAGATACGGCAGACTTTTCAAATGACAAATGCAACCCAGTCAGCGCTACAATTTCCATTACAATATGTAGTATTTGTGTTGTGCACACTTCTCAACAACTAAAAGCCAATCAAAAACCCTAGTTTTACCCAAAACAAATATTACAAAAATAACTTAAAAGCGTTGAGCAATATATATATATATATATATATATATTTACTACTATATATATATATACTGACTGCACCTTTTGGGATTTGTGGTTTGAGCCAAGCTCATTGTTTTTATCTATTTTTATTGTTGCTGCCCTTCTTTATTGTTGTTCTTTGCTACACACTCTTAGCCTTCAAGTCTGGCCTGGCCGTTGCTCTGTTTTCATTGATTTTTTTGTTTATTTATATACCCTGTGTGTGTTACTTGTATTCAATAGGGCGTAGCACATATTTAACAATAACGATTATTCATAAAATTTCAAGTAATATAGCGCTTCTTTTAAAATACAACATTAAATAAATTATTGAAACTTATTTTTATTTTGAAAAATATAAATGATTTCATTATACATTATTTTAATACATATTTTAATTAATTGTTTTCTAATTTATTTTCGCACATAAATTAAAGTATTATTGAAATCAAGCGGTTACTTTGTCATTTACACTTACACTTACACTTACACTTAGAAAAAGTACATTTTTATGTATGTATTATTTGGTATTCGCACTACCTACAGAAAATCTCTTAGTCATGGCTAGGGCAATCTTGTCTTTTTTTTAGATTTCGATGTGGGCAATTGTTTTGGTAGAAGGTTTTTAATATTTAAAGCAACCCCCAGTCACAAACACACAAACACAATTCGGAATTGACCCAAATGCTTAAATCTCAATAAAAGGGCATTTGCTTTGAAGCGTCAATCAGTCTGAATGTTAGTCAGTCAGTCATTCCGTAGTCGAGCTGGTTGATTCTATTTGGAATTGTCTGCTTTGTTGTTTGTAGTCGCCAGCAATTTGCTAGTCCAAGTCTGCCCGTCTGCCCGTCTGCCTCACAAGCATTCCGACTGACCCAGCGACTCAATGTCAGGCTGGTGGACTGACTATATGACTGAATGACTGGCTGACTATTGGAATGGCTTGTTTGCCAGTGCTTTCCTCATAGCCCTGTCCAGCTCCCTGTTGGTGTATTTCAATGTGAAATTGTGTTAAAAATCGCATTCCTTGCCCGGTTTTTGTGCAACGGAAATTGAAAATAGCGCCATGTTCGTATGCCACTCTCCATTTTAGCACAGCTCCGCATTTGATGCCGTTGTTGTTGCTCACAAAATGCTCATGTGGCATGAAAATTTAATTGGACTAAAATGCTGCCGCACACTCTCAAAAACAAGTTTATGTTTCAGAAAAAAAAAATAAAAAATAAAAGAAACTGGAACATAAATCAACGAGTGTATATTCCGCGACTGAAATGTGCATATGGCATTAGCTTCAAACATAGTTTTCCTATATATGTAAGTCGAATTTATATGAATACTTTAAGAACACATCTCCTAATGGAGAAAGGCGAGAAATATGCGTTTAAAAACACAGTTAAGAGGAAAACTAGAATTCAATTTAATGAACGCTCTTTATTAATGTGCAATTAGTTAAAAGAAAATGTTGGCTGCTTTTTAATTATGCTTCTTTAAGATAACAGATTAAATTCTTTGTATTACATAATGTAGGTAAATATCTGGCAGTTGTTAACACTAGTTTTATGAAGCTGCAGAGGCCCCTTTAATCTTAATTAATATTTTAAGTATACATATATATATATATATACATATATGTTTGCATGTTTGATGGCAGATAAGTAATCTTGTCGTATGCCCTAAAACAAAATATCAAACCAGATTCGCCCACGTTGCGTATGAGTTATGCATTATGTTTTCTTCCTTCTGGCTCAAACCTGCTCGATTCTACTGGACTTTGTGCTTGTTTGTGCAACGCATTACGACAAATATTTGCGCATTGGGTATCAACATATTCTTGCCGTTGTTTTTGCTTTAGATGTGTTTTTGGGTTTTGGTTTACTTGTTGGCCCGAAAACGAGGTCAGTGCAAAATCTAAGCCCTTAGCTATCCAAACAGCTGATGTCAGCACAACATAAAAGAGGTGTGTATGTGTGCTTTGTAACGTAATGTGTTTTTTGTTCTCACTTTGATAAATCAGTTGGTTGGCGCTGCAGGGCAAGCAGTCCTATAAGTGCTCAAATGGGGGACACGGGCGTGGCAAACACTTTTGTCTATGATTTATCTGCAATGCAACCCGGAGGCACACAGAAAGTTGCTTAAATAGAGTTCACTCGGGGCATGAATGAAGTGTTTATTTAGATAGACCAGGAGTAAGCAGCTGCAAGAATTTAAGATATTCTTACTTTTATGCATACTAAACTGGCAAGGCAAACAATTTGTTGCTGCCTGCCCCGGTTGCAAGCTATATGTGAAGGATTCCCAGCATCAGAGAAGGCAATCTCTGCCGCTCACGATTTGAGTTATGTTTGTTGCCATGTGTGAATGAATCATGAAGCTATTTGCATTCCACAGCACAGACCGAGATCCTTGAAGGCCAAGGATAAAAGTAACTCATTGTGAATAATTTATTAAGCAACTCTTATTTATCATTTTGCCATTTGCTACATGAGACAATAACCGAAATTATGTTGAATGCGTGGATCACTTTCTAATTCTTTCACAATGCACAGCTCAGCTCAAATCAGGTATTATTTAAAAATCTTAGGTATTGTTTAATTAAATACATAATGTTATTGATACTAATAAGCGGGTGTAATCCGTTGAGAATTTTTGTATTTATTGTTTAAATCTTATGTTTTTAATATCAATCATTTTGACTATTATTTTATTTGATTATTTTTCTAGCAAACTGAGTTATTAAGAAATTAATAAATTTGAATTTAATAAATTAAATTTCAACAATCTATAAAAGTTGGGAATTTCAAGAATTCTGTCATTTTTGTACAAATAATAATGAATCATTTAAATTAATTGTTATGAAGTAGTTGAAAACATATGTAAAACTAACCCAAAATTATTTGTTCACATTACACAATAAATGTGGAATAGAAACATAAATCTGTAAGCGATTTTCTAGTTTTTTATGGCAGCTTAGTAACTTTCCGAACAAACCGAAAAAAAATATTGCAGAAGATTTTTCAGATTCCCAGTTCGTTGTCCTACAAACAGGACCAGTCACATGACCTGTGCAACCACACTCAATAAGGTCCTGGCTGCTGCTGTTGTTGTTGTTGTTGTTGCTGATGGGATTGTAGGCGGCTTAGGGCTATCCGCCATTTACTTTACTTTGAGTAAACTGGGATATAAATATACTTATAGGCAGTCTGTAGCCATTTTGGCGTCCTCTCACGTAAAATACATGAAATTTCGATTTTTTGCTACTAGCCTGAGTGAGTTTTTATTTTGCATTTCATTTCAATTTGCTTGGCTTGCTTACTTTAATTTGGCTTTGGCAGCTGATGAGTTGAACCTGCTGATGACGATGACAATTTGCTTGGCTGCTCGTATTAACTATTTGCCAGTAGTTGTTTTGTTTTTTTTTATTGTTTGTTTTTAGGTGTATGTTTGTGACATTTTGTTCGTGTGACCGCACAAAAAATCCGACCTTGAACGGGCGCGCACACTTTTACAAATATCCACAAAATGGCACAATTTTTGTGGGCAACAGTTTTTAATGCGCCGCTGCCCGAATTTCGTTTGGTAACATTTTAAAGCAGCTTCTCACAAATTTCGTATCCTTGAAAGCAGCGTAGATAACGTGCAATCAATAAAAATATGCACACACACAAACTCGCACACACACACAGACACTGACACGAATGGTCACAGGCTACGTATACGTGACGCACATATCTGTATATCGAACAAATATTTGATTCACTTCTTGCGCTGCTGATTTTGACATTTAACTTTGACTTTTACACATACACACACACACACACAGAGACACAAACAGAAACACGAGCTGGACAATGGGACCCAACATTTATAAATTGGGCTTTACTTTTATCACCGTTATGCGAGAACGCTTTTTTTGTTGCGCGTTTGCTTTTGCACGTTACGCGTCCTTGTTCCAACTACTGACGTTCAACGCAACGCAACGGCCACAACTCGATTCGCTGACGGGTCCTGGATGCCCCCGAAAGCTGCAGTACCAGCAGCAGCAGCCGCGTCAGCACTCGCGAAGCTTTTACACTCAAACTCTCTCTCTTTTTCTTTTGCTCTCTGTCTCTCTATGTGCTAGAATTCCATTCAGCGCAAGTTGAAAAGCTTTGCTCTCTCAGTGTTTTTGCTACTGGCCCAGGCTCTCTCAGCACGTGCTTTTCCGTCTGTTTAACTCTCTCTCTCTCTCTCTTTCTGTGCTGTTGTTACCGTTGACTTTGCTTTCTTCTGTGCTTCTATGCCCTTTTCGTTTTTGTTTTTTTGCCTCGTTGGCAAGGTTAACAACAAACGCAGCTGCATGGCGCCAATATCCCAAAACATCTGATTCCTGTCAAAATAACGGGACATGCGCAATTCGCTTTCGACAGCTCACGTTGTGCTTGGTGGTCAATGGTCAAATTTGATGGGATCTTTGCCATATTTACCTAATGTTTCGTACTCCTTGCGCCAATATCTTTAAACACACGTTCGCTAAGTTCGGACTGATATGTTATCGCTTCGTCGATCTTAAGATACATCCAGTTCGATTACATTAGGCTCAAAATGCATCAGTGATTGCATTTTATTATTTCATCAATGCTATACCTTATTTACGTTTTACACTTAATCTCTGTAAATTGATATACTTTTGAAAAATTTTGGCTAAAATTTTAGTATATCATTATATTTTCTGCTTCAAGGGTTGGTCACAATTTTTTGCAAATAGTATTTTTTTTAAATTTATAGTTGTGACTCTCTAAAACTGAGTTTTTCATATCTAAATTCCTAGAAGCTTATTTGCCTAAAATGCGTTTGACAGCTAATCTTTAACAAAAAAGCCAAGCAAGTGAATTTTTTTACTTGTTTCTTAATTTTAGAATCGATGTTTTTTAGTTACGATTTTAATTTGTAATTCAAAATTTATGCCTTCCGTAAAATAAAAAAATGTTAAACAAAAAAAATATATATATATATGAAGAGCTATATTAAAAAAAAAAAATATATATATATATAAAGGGCTATATTATTGGATTCTCCAAGCCATAGATTTTTAATTTCGAATATTAATTCCCGTATACCACGCATAGATCAATTTTATTTAAATTGCTTCCTTTGGTTCCCTAATATCAGTAATATTGTATCTTGTGGATTTTGCTTATTCAGAATCTTATGTTTCATACTGAAAACAGATGATACAGTGAAGCAGGGTACATAGGCAAATACAATTTCCAACATATATAAATTTATATATAGATTGGATGCACATTTGCTCCTGTTCAACACTCAGTAGCTGAAGCAAATTCACATATTATTTTCGTGGAATTAGGTTTCAAATTCAAATTATACTTATCTTTAAGAGAAAAGTGAAATGACATTTTTACTCTCCTAATATTTTTCATAATACATCATTTTTCTTTTAATATTTGTTTATTCATTGCTTACATAAAAAAAATTGTCTAAGAAATTAATTTAGCATATGGCTATTATAATGTACGGCAGTACCACAAAGAAAATTTTATAATCATTGCTTTTGTTTTTTGCAGGTAAAAAACTTTCTTTTGCCTATGGCCATTATACATTTTTGAAGCATAAATATAAGTTTTGGGGAAATCAGCTAGTGCAATGTTTATTTCAGTGACTAGGTAACGTAATTGCTACACCTGCAACTGTAAATGTAGGCAGTGAAGTGCCAGCTTCTAACACACCCGGAGATTACACACCGCCCCGTCTTAACTAATATTTAAAAGCTGCAACATTTCGAAAAAGCGCCCTAGCGCCAATTACGCGCGTGCCACCACAGAATCTATGCAACAAAAACAAGCGAACTAAAAAAATGAATATATGGTAAACCGCGAAATGGCAAAATACAGATGTAGGTAGCCAAAATTGTAGCCAGAGCTATGTCTGCAGCTGTGGCTGAGGCTGAGTATGCCTCTGCCCAGTTAGCTAGTGCTAAACCTGGTTACCAATAAATTTTGTGCATACTTCAGAAAAGATGCGACAACGTTGGCAAAATCACCGTTTTATTTTGGGCACCGCATGAAAATCCGAGAGGTGACACTTGTCCAAATTATCTTGCACGATAAGTTAGCGCACTTAGCGTGTTATCAAAGCAAATACTGTCGGAACACAAACACACACACTCACACACACAGGGAGTCCATCCAGGATGAAGCGCATTGTAGTCAAACGCAGGCAGCTGCAACCCTTGAGCAACAATCAGACGAACCAGCAGGCGAGCCGAGGTCTGACATGCAGTTGACTCTAGTCGGGTCGCAGCCAGGATACGTTCACCAGGATACCACGAGAACGGCGAGGCGTGCAACGGACGCTTGAGAGTGTGATCAAACCTACATCTGAATGCAAGTGCAACTCGGAGTTCGAGTGTGGGCTTGTGTCCGTCGTCGACAGCTGCCGCGTAATACAGAACACTCACTCGGCTCATGCCATAGCGAACTAGAAGTGTCCAACTCGAAAAGGAGTTGTCACCCTGCCAGGACGAGGTCATGTCTAACATGGACAAGGTAACGTCTCTTCCGAAATTATGAATATCAGGAATAGAAAATATATATTCGAAGCAACCGATAATTCTCTGTAATCGATGAATTCTCTTTTCTCTGTAATATGAAAATCTGTTCGAGGTGAGTTTGTCAATTTTATGAGTAAGCATTCTTGCAAATCTATTTTGATTGTGTGTAAAATTCTTATATATAAAGTAAATACAATTTATAGCTGAAATTGAATACATATGGAGCACACCGTTAGTGTATCCGAATTGTTTAGATTAATCTAAATGTGTCATTTTTAATTTCATACAGCCACATCCCATGTTGAGTTAGCCAGGGAATGAGCCTACCAGCTCAGGTGCTAAAGATCTTATTGCGGACAGGGATGTAGGTTGTGTTTTATGTTTATTATTTTAAGGCTCACTGAAACCATAATATAAATTATTTAATTGTGGTAAACTTAGATTTATTATTTATAAAGTTTATTTGATATCATTGCCTTCTCAGCGCTGCAAGAGTATAACCATTCAAATGATTACATTAAGCATACATTTAAAAGACTCTTTTAAGTCCATCACACTATAATATTTTATTTAATGGAGATATTTTGAACTGTATCATTAGATGAGTCTAT
The DNA here is from genome assembly GCA_035042345.1 of Drosophila fungiperda. Lineage (NCBI taxonomy): Eukaryota > Metazoa > Arthropoda > Insecta > Diptera > Drosophilidae > Drosophila > Drosophila fungiperda. The sequence goes on from JAWNLM010000021.1 coordinate 5,603,506, forward strand.
GCGCAAAATTCCCAGAAACAAAAACAAATCTTCAAATGCATCTTATTTGAGCTGCAAACTAAAATGTAGCTTAATCTTGGTCTAAAGATGGTAATGTTAAGTTTATGAACTTTAATAAAGATGAGTTTAAAGGGAATATTATATATATTTAGAACGATTTGAATTAAACAAGTTCCCAAGTTGCATTGCAATAAAACCTTGTCATCATTCGATAAGTCGATGGTTCGCTTCCCGCTGAAGTTACAACAAATGATATTGTTTTTCCGCTTTTCTAAAAAAGTTACCTAGGGCAAATGAATTCATTTTATTGCAACGGAAGATAGTTGCACAAAAGTTAGACTTAAAGAAAATATAGTATAGTTTTACCTGATGGTTAAATATTTTGCATTTCATCTATTCACTGCTCGAAACTTTTCAACAAGCTCTTTTTACCCCTTGAAACTATTCACAAGGAACAGCGGCCCACCTTAAAAGGCAGAAGAGCTTTGTAATTTTCATCTGGCTAAAATTAAAACGCTTTCGCCAATGATAGAAACAAAACCAAGAACAAGCACCTCGGTAACCGCAGGCCATGCGACAACAGACAGTTAGTTGGTGGCGGTTGTGGGTTGGTCAAGGGTGTGGGGGAAGTAGGAATGGGGGATGGTGACTGAGACGGAATCCTCAATGGAAGCAGACATTACAAAATGCCCTCTTCGGAATGGAATGACAACCCCCCAAACGGCTGTCAGATTTGAGGCTGCGTTAGTTGCCTGCAACTGAAATCTAAAATGAATGCGGCAACCGCAGTTGAAAAAAAAAAAATTGAAGTAGCCGCAGTTGTTGGCCGGAAATGAAGCTGCCTGCAGAGCTGGAGCCAAAAAACCACTCCTGAGAATAGTTTTTGTTTTCCTTTAAAGGGCTGCTAGAAGAGGGCAGGAGATGAGCAGTTCATAATGGCCGTCGATTAGCGCAAAAAATTGTAAGTTGAGTTTGCTTTGCGGCAGGCTTTTCCCACCTCGCAGTGACTTTAAAATGTGGCCACAAGTCATAAATGCGACACATTCTTCTCCACCCTCCTTATCAAAACCACCACCCGCCCCCGACTTGTCGCTGTCATGTGTGTGGAGCAGTTAGTACAAAGTCAGCGCCAACTAATTACACATGAGGATGGGCCAAACAACCCAGGCACCCCTAGTCAATTCCTTGTTGTTTTAGTCCTTAAACAGTCGCCAGCGTTGCTTTGATGGCTACACAAAAAACAACCGCAAGCAGCGAAGCCCCCCACAACACAAACAACAACAACAACAACAACAGCAACAACAACAACAGCAAGAGCAACAATATACCACATAGGCAACTTAACCCGTTAACGCGTTAAAGAGCAAACGAGTGGTTAAAAGCTATGGCAGAAGGCAGAACAAGCAGTGTGAGTCCAGTATGGAGACCGGTTCAATGGCTGTGCCTCCTGTGGGTGAAGGGGAGATCGGCAAAGGTGTGGAATGGGAAAGACGAGGGCTAAGTCAAAGACTTTTCGAGAGGACTGCAGCACACTGCAGAGGTTAAACACTAACCTGATGGCGGCAAACACCGGAGCAAAACAAAAACACGAAATTTACGTTTTGTTATAGCAAATTTTGAATACCCTAACACGAACTCAGGAAATGGGAATAATTAAAAGAGTGTCATTTATGTGAATACACAAGCTAATATTAAACAAGTATTTTACATTAAAGGGACAGCGCAAGAAAACTAATGAATCTTAGAATATATTTAGCGTTATTAAATCAGTAATACAGTAATAATTTATCTTAATCTTATTAAAATAATTTATAACTTTCTATTTGACTACATTAAAAATCCACTCGATGTCAAATATATTGGAGTTACATAAAAACAAATCAGACACCCCTGAACTGGAGTCAGCAGAAATCCGTCTTAAAGAAGAAGTCATTAAACAATATTGTTCTTAAAATAAAATTGGAGATTCAACTTTAATATTCATTACACTTATATATATATATATATGTATCAGTCAAATCAAATATTGCTATAAAACAAGCTCAATCTTCGTCTTATATTGTTATCATTCTAAAAATTAAAATAAATATATATTAAGCAAACAAGATGAGAAAGAAGTGCAACTCTTCTCTGAGTTTGTTCTCTAGAAATGCTTCAGTTTATGTAAATATGTTGTGGACCAACTCGTTGTCGCTGCCTTTTGTGTGTTTGTTGTGTTGGTGACTGTGTTGGGCATGTTTGGGGCCCACGAAAATCAAGACATTTTTGATGTTGAACTTTGTCCAGGTAGAAATTTCAGTTTGTTTAGCTGGGTTCAACTCGCTTAAAATGTTGCGGGCAAATATTGAGTGCAATAGTTTGCACTTTAAGGCAACACAATGTGACATGCAGGTGCAGCAACACGCTGCAGCAAGCATGAAATATGAAAATATTATGACTTCTGCTGCATTAAAAATGTTTTTCGTCAATGTTCTTTGCATTTTTTACATTTTGTTTTGCACACTGCGACACTAAAAATTATGTTGCCTGACTCTTGATGTTGTTGATGACTGCCTGTGGCGTCCGTGATGGGTTCCCTACTCTTCCAGGCGGTCGTTTTTTTTTTGCCACGCTGACAGGCGCACAACACGTCGCCTACAAAATAAGAACAACTGGAACTGCAACTGCAACTGCAACAGCAACAGCAACAACGTAATCACTTTGACATTGATGAATAACCTCAACACTTTTTGCAAAGACACAGTCTGTCAAACGGATTGAGGCAAATGGTTTCTATTTTTTGGCCTCTTTATCCGCACTGATCCGAATTTGCATTTTATCAAAAATATTTATTGTGTTGGAGAACACATCAAAAAAATGTTGTCGTAGATTTACAAAAATGTTATCTATTGCAATTTAATGATTGCAAAAGAATTTCCTATCAGTCCGTTACATCATAGCTAAGACAGAGAAAGAAAATAACGCACTATATTAAAATACTTCCTACTGCTAAGAGAATCGCTTGGAAGCCTTTCTGCCAGTTATTAAATACAAGCTTCAAGAATACGCCTATTCTGTCAGAACGCAGCCATTCTGCCCCAAGAGTGACAACTGTTCGACCTCTTTTCAGCTAACCCAAATGACTTTAACCCCAAAGACTCTCGCACAAAGCCTTTCGACGGCGCATAAAACTAAACCAAAACTACACTCAGCTCAACCTCAAAACTAGGTAACCAACAAGCCTTATTAAAATGCGAGCTACACACCCTAAACTGAACTGAACCTAACCTGCCTCAAATACTCAACCGACACCCCTCCCGCCATACCTTCATGCCTCTTATCAACGGGTACGTAAGGAAGCGTATAATTAAATTAAATTATCTAGGGCAGCTGCAGCTTCTACATCTACATCTACATCTGCATCAACGAAAAATGTGCATCAAAGTGCACTTAAATCATCAGCGAGGCACGGCGACACACACAGCCAGATAGAGAAGCTCTCCCAATGCAGTCCAACCCCATCCCGATTCCCCTCTCATTCTTTCGAAATGGCGTTGGCTAAGTGCCGTTGCATTATAAGCGAGAGAAGCGGAGGGCAGAGATGTGAAGTCAGCCAACCAGCCAACCAGCCAGGCAACCAACCAACTTTGTACTTTGACTTATATTAGTGACCGGAAATGCAGCTTTCAAACGAGGAGGAGGCACAAAATCAGAGCTGCCTCAATGACTTGCCAAAGTGGCATAGACCCGAAGGTGGCTTGGCCAAACGGTGATGACTACCATACGGGTGCGGGTGAAAGGGTGAAGTTTGAGTTTTTGGAGTTAAATGCGCTCATTTTGAACATTTTTATTCATTGCATTGAGAGCATCATTTGATCTGAAGCATATTTATGAGATCTAATGACAGCAACTTCGACCTCTGTCAAAAGCAAATAACTTTCGAATATTTAAATGTTAAAAACTCTGCAAAAAACAGTTGGCTCTTGTAATTTGCTAAAAAAAAAAGAGGTGTTCAATTTAGAGTTAAAACTTTAATTTCAAACTAAACTCAAACAGGAAACTATTCGGCTTATCTATTTGACAATCATCTTCATTGGTATTGTGTCTCATTAAAAAGTCAAAAGTCACATTCCTGACCAGCTCACATTACCGATACTACGTCGGCAGACATTCAAAACCAATAAACATAATATTAATAGCGAAAAATAGTAAACAAAAATAATTATATTAATAATTGTTACGTAAAACAGCGAAAAAAAATGAGTGGGATAAATATCAAAAATTTTTTTTTTAATTTTTTGTTTTATACTAATATTTGATTAATATTCCGACAGACCATTACTATTTCACTTATTATTATACAATTCTAATATAACTGTAATTATACTAATTAAAAAAAAAAAAACAAGGACAGCTTTGCTAACGAACTATTATTTCTTTGTATATCTAGTGTAGTTCAAATTACTTTGATTTTTATTTTTGTAAACCAAATAAAGTTGGTATAAGAAAGTAACACAGAAGAATGTATCAATCATCTGTATTAACTTTCACCATTAGATAAATCGCCAAGCCCATTTAACTCTTAAGTCAATATATCTGAAAGTGAAAATGTATAACACTGCATAGCTGCCACAATTTAAAAATTCGAGTCACAGAACAAAATTTGATGGAATGTTACCACGAAACCGATATTCTTCATGGTGTTAATCAATACAAATATTATATCTATTATAATATTATAATAATAATATTTGAAAGATAGAGTCACCGAATTTGTAACGTGTATGGCTAGTGCAATCTTTTAAAATTAAAAAAGGCTTCCGGACCACTTCTCAATAAACGTGAAAAGCTATACCTCCAGCAAAATAATCAGATTTTGGATAATACTAGTAAACTTTTAAGACTGAAAATAATGTTTCCATGACACGCTCACTCCGCCCTTAAATCTGCATGGTCAAAGTCTTACGTAATTTTAGAGCTCAATTACCAAAATTTGGTAGGTACATTTCTAAGAACTCCATTTAAGACTAGCACTAATATATACAATGAACCCAGCTGTTAAATACATTCTACCTTTATTGGCAAATCACTATTTAAAAAGTTTTGCACCCAAATTTGAGCAGATTTTCAAGTGAATTCTTTTCTTATGGCAGGCACCTAATAGACCCGGTTAATGATAGAAATGATATCAATCTGAGAAAATATATCATGTCGTCGGTGATGATTCCTTCTGTCTGTTACATTAATTTGTACAAACCATTCTTCTTACCAATTTTAATCGGGTCAGGGTATAAAAATCGACTATGTATCCATTAATTTTGGAGAAAGAGACACAAAATTCAAAATGCACATAATGAATTTCAGTGGTGTCAGAGTATTCCAGAGTCGGTTACGCCAGACCACTACATTTTCACTTGTTTTGGGTTGATTTCTATTTCGGTTTGCCCACACCCCTACATCCAATTTTATACTACTTTCAAACAAAAACCTCCAATTTGACACGCCCGCAATTAACTCGATAACGCCTCATGCCCCTAAAATATAATGTTGGAATTCATGAAAACTTAATTAGAGATTTATTTGGCGCATTGGCAAAGCGTCAACATTTGCATACCGCATTTAATGTGCTCTGTTCATAGATAGGACAAAAACAACAAAACATCAACGCATTCCCGTTGTGTGCGAAATAATAAAACGAAACGAGCTAAAATTAGCATAAACAATAAAGCGATAAGCGATAACTTTGCAAATGTGTCAAATATAACAACTAGTTTTGTTGGACAGTTCAAAACTCATAAGTTGCTTAGCGACTAGGCTACTAAAATATATCCTAACTGAAATGTGCAGCGAAAGCACATACAAACTAAAATTTAATTAAAAAACAACATATTTCATGAATTATTCAATATTTATTGTCATAAACGATTAAATTTATTGGTCTATAAAACATACGGCTAATCGTCATAAACATTGAAAATTTATGAATGACATAAAAGAGTTTGAATGAGAGTGTTGCAATCTGATTCTGTCGGTAAAAAGATTAAAAACTAATATGTAGTCGATTTAACAAGAACAGGCAATTAAAATTATTTTATTTTTACCTATATTGGCCGAAGGTTAACAGTAATCTTATCTTTCAAAGCTTAGCGACTCCATTCGTAATATTGTGACAACTATATAAGAAGTACATAGGGCTTTTATCAAATTGCTTTAATTTTAAGCCAGACAGGATATTGGTAAAAAAAACTGTCTATCTTTGATAACAGAATATAATAAAATTAAAAAGTGCTTGACAAACTGAGAGATGGCTGAGTTTCTTGCAAAGATAAAACAAGTAAGGCTAATTAGTACCTAGATAATTAAATCTTCAACTGAAAAACATCGAGAAAATAAAGTGTAAATCGTATTAAAACTTAATAAATATTTATTTTTCGAATATTTTTTTTTTTATTTGTGATGTGTGATGAACTAATATTGTAGCAGCACACTAGTAATTTAAGGGAGAGTTGTGAAGTTGTGATAAGACTGTTACATAAAACTTTTCAGTGACAGAAAATAAACGTGAATAAAGAAAAGTGAGCAGAAACTGAATTGAGCAGATACAGCCCTCCATTTTCAAAACATACATTTTCCTAAAATTCAGGACGACTTTTGTTGTTTTAAAGCACTAAGAATTCTCTGAAATTAGTAGAATATCCAATTTTGGTGTAAATTTGAAATACTCAGATTTAATGACCTTTTATATATGAGCTACTCGCGACAAGCAGTCGCTGAGATCTTGGTGCACGTGCCTGCGAAAGGCTGCGGAGGTTCAGCTCTGTTAGTGGCAGCAATGTGATTAGTACAGCATCTTTGCAGGGGCACAGAGAGTGGAAGGCCTATGTAAATAAGTTGTTAATTAATTTGGAAATGTTGCATATACAAATATATACACATATTGCGGGAATGCGACGAGGACGAGAGTGAAATTATCAAGTTGTATTTGGTGGCAGTTTGTTGTCGTCGGTTGCTTGTTAAATTTAATAAACTCAAGCGACTTAATTAAAACGAAATTAATTAACTTTTTGACGGCTGTGATGCAATTTTAGGAACTCACTTAAAGCTGCTTTCCATTGAGTGAGTCCAAATGAACGAGCAACGAGATGGTGCATGTGCCGCATATGCCGCATTGTCTCTATGAACAGAAGATTTGCATTAATTTCAAGCTAAAACTTTAATTTTCTACGTTATTCTGTTCTCGCTTTTTGTGTCTCTGGCGCTTTGTGTAATTTATACGCGCGAAAAATGTTTGTAAAGTTGCTGCTGGTTCTGGTGCCGCATCTTTTGTTTTCCGGCTTCTTCTAATTAAAAACAAAAGTTTTTTAATCTGCTTTATGGCATAAGCAAATAATTATTCACAATTAACTTGAACAAAAAAGCACGCCAAAATGTCATAGCTTGTTCTCTTTTTGTTGAGTTTATTACAGCGTGGTACAAATGCTTTGATTTTAAGATGGGGAATACTATAAATCTTTTATTATATCGAAAATGGTTTTCCGAATAGTGTTTTAGTAGCTTATGCTATAGGAGACAGAATAATCAGTATAACTATATGCATACGAATTTTTTAGTTCGTCCAACTAATATGAATTTGGTGAATTGAGCTTAAAACTGTTTTGAGGAACGCGCATAAATATACCAAATAGCTTTGCAGAGGCCTACGTGATGGAAATTGATTTGAAGACTGGCCAAATTGGCAAAGTTGTATTTACAATTACACAGGCGAAAGTTATGCAGCTGCAGGCTGCAGTTGGCCTGCTTAGATATGTAAACAATCCATTAACCAGAAACTTAATCAATTCAAACGAGTTTGGAATTGCAAATGCATTGCCAACACAGCAAAAGCCAAATGTAAACGCCTATGCTCCAAGGCAGACACTTGGGTAAACCTTTCTCATCATTTTCAAAGTGCCTGGAGAAGTTTACCAATTGTGTATTTACCAGAGGTGTGTAGACTCCCCTCCCACTCCCCCTTTCCTAGCGTTGTTGGTGTATCTTTTGACCAAAATTTCAACAATATCTACTTCACGGCAAAGTTACCCGTCTGAGACCTGTCCTATCTCTGATGCCGTCTCCAGTTTGCCTTCGGTTGCCAATAGGTAGCTGATAACTTTTCTGATTTAGAGGTGCAGTTTAAATTGGTTTTAATTGTATATTAACTCTTGGATCCTGGTCTCAGCAAATTTACCAAAAGCCAACTAACGATAAAGTATTAAGAAAAACCAACATTTAAGATGAACTTGCTTGATACTTAAGTTTACTCAGCAACTCAGCAGTGAGTAACACAGAAGTATTTAAGTCTGAATTGCTGGTATAAGTGAACAAGAGAAAAATAATTATTAAATGTCATTTATGAAATAAATAACATGGTATTTCAAAATTGACTAAAGAGTCAATATTTAAACTAAACAGTAAAATTTATTGTGCAACTTATTTATTGTAGCAAATTACAAATGAGTTACTCGCAGCATTGTACATTACTTACAAGGCATATTTCTAGTTGAAAATACAGACTCACATTTATTTTTAAAAGATATATGTATATAAAAATTATTTTATTGATGTTCACCAACATAATGTGATCAAGTTCAAAGCATATTGGAATGTTATAAAGCCTGTTACGTAAATTAATGCTATCAAAATGAATGATTTATTTGGGTTCGTGGTGGAAATGTGTATGAGGGTGTGTGTATGTGTATGTGGGTGTGGGTGTGGGTGTTGTGCAGTGTGGGTGATGTAGTAAGTATTGTTGGCAAAATGACAACGGCAGCAGTTGTCGTTTCACACATTAAAATATTACAACATGAACTGGAAACATGAGCGCAAGGCTGAGACTTGGATATATACATATACACCCACGTACACACGCACACCCACACACAAACTCACACACAACAAGAGCCAAATTATGATGTGTCAGCACAACAACAACAACAACAACAACTTTGACACTCATATTTTGGTAGCTATAAATAAACTAAATAGCCAAACTCGAGTCGAGTCGAGTCGAGCTGAGTCGGGGCACACAGACAGCGAGCCACCCAGTTTCAAAAGCTTCGACGTTGGCTTAACAGCAGATTAAACATAAACGCATTGTGGGCGTCAGACCACGCCCACACATTGTTATGTAAGAAGTCCCGTTAGCGATTATTAAGTATGCACATTAAACTTGCTGTTACTCACTGATTGCTTGGCCAAGTACATCACTTGAAATTCTAACGTATCCCCAATCGTATCCTGCTGTCGCTCATTACAAAATAATAATTGAGAAGAAACACACAGGTTGTTTTGGATAAAAATGCATAATGTATTTTATGGTAAGAATACGAGTATGTTGCTTATATTATTTATATATATATACATATAGTAAGTTTACTAATTAGCTTGCGAACTTTCAGAGTATATAGAATATGCTTACAATTTATTTATTTTCCATTAATTTTTGTAATTATCCTTAAATCTGGCATAACTGATATTTTAGTTATTCATAACTGAAATAAATTATGTCGGATTTTCATCAATTAAAGAACAAGCGTATCCATTGCGTACCTGAAATCGTCGGCAAAACGTTCATTAAAATTATAATAACTAATTTGTAAAAGACACATGACTCGGCATTAAGTTTATTTCATCATCAAAGAAAAGCATTATATTAAACATTGATTATATTCTTCACAGCTTTAGAGTGGCAGCATATTGCCATGATAAATTGAGGAACTTCAAGGATAAATAAATAACTTATTACTATCGAATTTTAGGTAGATTTTTGTATACGTTATTTTAGACGGCTATTGGTCACCAAAGCCAACTAACTTAGGCCAGAACTGGCTTATTGTGCTGTCGTATTCAGGTTATTCAGGGGTCCAATGCGTTAAGAAATGTGGGTTGGTCCTAGACTTGCTATATAAGATTGGTTGGCTTCCCACGGTGCTTAATAACTTACTGGCAGATAAGGAGGAGCAGATGAAGTGTTTTGCAGATTATTCTTATTATTATTGCTTCTTGTTAATGCAGTAACTGCACGGGACCTTGATTTTATTGAAGTGAGGTTCGCCTAACAAGATAAACATTATTTACTCAAGTTCATAGAGTAATAATAATTTCCATAACCATATTTTTGTCAATTTAATAAGGATGTGAATTACATAAAAATGGATTTGGGGCTTAACTTAAAATACAAATTAGTTGCTGCTTAAGCTCAAAACATAAAAAAGAAAACCATTTCAAGCAGAAAATTTTTTAGCCTAAATGTTAATTGGGCTCGTGACACTGCTCGACGGCACATAAATCATCAAAATGTAAAGCCAATGCAACGGACAAGCCAGCCAAATAAGAAAAAAATAATAATATTGTACAAGCCTTGACCAGACCAAGCGACAAAGTTCACAGCGAATGAGCAAAAAATGTTTTTTTTTCATCTTTGGGTCTCTAACGAAACGTAACGACGAAAATGCAAAGACTTGATAAGTGAGAACTTTATATATATATTTATAATAAAGTACTTAATTGGGGTATGCTCAAAGATGGAAATACGCTAGTTGCAATATTCTGCAAGCAACAAAGCTGGTCGGCCAGCTAATTATATATAATATATATATAAATATATATATATATAAGGAAATAATTCCTAAAAAATAAATAAAATAAAAAATTTCTGATGACAAACTATTCAAGTCTATGTACATTTTCATTCATTTCAAATGCATTTATGCTAAGTTGCCAAATCATATTTTTGCAAAAGAGAAGAAATAATAATAAGCTTATAATCTGTAAATAATATATTATACATTATTTTCAAGAATAAAAAGTATTTTTTAAAGAAAAAATCATTCATAGGCAACAAGATAACATATTTTAGTGGAACCACTTAAAATACCCCTTACGAATAAATAAGGAAAAAGAGAAAATTTATTAAAATTCCGCTTTGTGTGCTTCTCACGTTCTATATTGGTCTATATTTTAAGAAATAATCCCAGTTCGAACTTGAATCTCAATCAATCAATTAACATCAGAAAAAACCGTAATATAAAAAAAAATGTCTTACAAGGTGTCCTTTTAAATTTGTATATTGGGAACTGATGAACACGTTTTTAGAAGTAGAAAAAACATCCATAATTTTCATTCTACTAAAAAATAATTACGTTTTTGTTATTACGTTGAAGAACTTTTCTCTCCAAATTTATAAAAATATATTCAAAAACATTTGACCAAATTTCAAAACTTTTTCTATTTGTAAGAAAATGTGTCATAGTTGTACTATTATTTTTTTCGATCTGTATATAATATTTAGTTTTTTGCACAGGCATTTGGGTTATTCAAACTCGATAAGCAAAAGAGCACTTTGAATTACACTAATCATCTTTGGCTTTTACACATTTTGCTGTGAATTTTGTGAATTTACATTTCATTTTGGCTCTGCACTTGGACATCTTCATTATGCCACGTTTTCTACTTCGAATAGCTGCAGGGTATTGAAATTGAACAACTTTCGTTGCAAAGAAGCCTGTGAAGTGAAATGTAAGTACAACGTAACTTAAGCAGTTTTACATCTTCAAGCAGCACAAAATTGATTGATGGCATTCTACGTGAAAAATGAAAAATGAAAAATGTTTTTCGCGTTTCGCCAGCGGTGGATTATGAGTTGGGGCACCACTTGAAACTAGGAACTATGAGGGCTGGCCGACAGACGCAAGAGCACTTTTAACCTTGCTCGAGCTCGGACTTGGCATTGATTAAAGCCGCGCTGTCACCAAAGTCAAAGTTAAGTAGGCATTAGCAGTAGCTATCCAAGTGAAACAGCTTGATGAGGGACAAAACAGTGCATGGGGGGGAGGCACATTTCCGACAGCCTGGGCAACGAAAAATGACAGCTGATTGGCTTCCCGCTTAATTAGGGGTGGGTTGTTGGAGGGGTTTGGACTTGAATGAATATATTCACATATCATGGTACTTATAGCTTAAAGGGCACACTTAAGTTCAAGGCCAGTGCGCTTTTGCCTCGGGGACGGTCTCTTCTGTTAGGTAGCATAATTAATTTTCGTTTAATTGCCAGGCGCTAGTTGAACTAACAAGCGTGCAAAACACACGACTTCCCACACTGTTCGCTTGCCATGGCCAACAGCATTTCAATTAATTAATGTGCCAACATTTGTGGGCGTGCTCCGAGCGGAGACTGGGAGGGGAGTGTGCCACAACTGTGTGACAGCAGCAAACACACAAGTTAGCCTACATATAAAGCGAGAAATCAAACATGGCAGCTCTCTGTGCCGTCCCAGCACCAAACGGATTTGTCTATGCGTGTGTGAGAAGAGAGGGAGACAACCATAGACCTACTGAAAGAGACAGTGAATTAACATGAGAGTGCCACATCTGAGACTGGGCTTGCTTGATGCTGCAGCTTGTGTGTGAAAGCGTTAACGACTTCCGATAGTTACAAAAGTTCTCGCGCCCCAAGCCACCGAGCAACCTAAACATCCACTACCCACCACCCACCATCCAATCCCTATCCATAGATTTTAAAAAGCGCCACAGGATAAGTCTGATAAACTAAAGAACAAACAAACACACATATTGCAAGCGAGGGTAGCAGCAAAACTAACTTAAAGTTGTGCCAGAAATTGTAATTACAATGAAAAAAATAAAAATAATAATAAATAACTAAATAAATTTAAAGAAGTTGGCAATTGAAAATAAATATTTTATTTATATGAGCATGGTTAACACTAATCAAGGTTCAAAGTCAACCTTAAGGCTAAAATGTAAAAAGGTTAGATCAACCCAATTGATACATAAAACATACAAACAAATTATGAACATACATGTACAAATATGTTTGTAGGTTTGTTGGCTGGCAAACTCTGTGCTCATTATATAATTGTAGCTGTTTGAAGTTGCAGCTTCTGTGAATGTTGGAACTGGTGGATGGTACTCGTTTTTCCCCCTCTGGCCGCTATCATGGCCACAGGTTATGTGTCGTAATTTGTAATCTCAAAACGGTGGCAGGGAAAAATGGTTATCGCTTTTTATGTTTGCTGTTAAATTGCCATAGCAGCGCAACAAGCGTCTGCAAAAGATTCCAAACGGTTTTAGGCGTCTATCATATTAAACATTTTTCTTGTGGTTTTTCTTTATGTATGCGTGTGTTGGTAACAGAGAGAGTGTGTGTTTGTGTGTGTGTGTGTATGTGTGTGTGTGGTTCGTGTGTTTCGTCTAGACACAGTTCTTTGCACAGGTAGCCAAACAAAAGTTGACTGAACTGCAAAGCTAAGCATAAAATACTCTTAAGTAGGAAAATACCAGACGCTTGCTGCCCTTTGGTGCTGCTGTTGTTGTTGTTGCTGTTGCTGCTACTAAAGTATACAATAAAATATTATATTAGCAAACAAAAGCAGTTGCAGAAAATACACATCATTGGGGTACACTCGCACACACACTTTAAGCAAACACAAATAAACCACAAGCGTTATGCATCGTATACTTTACTAGTGTGGCAACAATATTATATTGAAACTACAAAATCCATGTCAGCAAGTGGATACAATGTGTAGGGGCATGCCCCTTTTAAGGCAACCATTACTGCTTCTAAGATATGCGAAATTACTTAGGTTAGGTTGTTTCGCTGATTAGGATTAACTGAAAGAGGTGTGATGTTGCCTTTTATGATTAATATTATGAAAAAATAGGTCGTAGAAGGCAGAATATTATTTGGAAATCTATGTAAAACCAAAATCTTTTAAATTGAATCTAATATAGTCAATTCTTTCAATATTAAACAAATTAGGCGATATCATATTGGTTTCCTTTGGAAATCGAAATGTATTGATAATCGAGAAACGGAGGCTTTTATCGATAAACAAGAATTGATATTTCAAATTTAATCTAACTCTTATAGCCTCTGTGATCCGTATGTTTATATAGACAAACGGTTGGAAAGATGGCTATTAATCCAGATCAACAATATATATTTACTGTATTATATTCTCTTTTTTATGATTTCAATTGACATGGAGCAGCACAAAACATAATTGTTTTGTATATTCTTAAACATTAAGATATTTCTAGCCATGTATTCTGCTGCTTGGGTCCTACATATTTCGCATGAATTTAAACATAATAAATATAACAAGCTGCCAACAAAGAACTGCAATAGAAACAGCAAAAGTTTCACGTTTCGACAATGACATCAATGCAAGCTTAAAAAGTAACCCATTAACATCGCCATCATCTAATGATGACGTATTCTATCACGGTTCACGTTTCTGGAACCTTGTTGGAGAGCCGAGCAGCTCATTAATGTTTTTGTCTGGCATTTAGTTTGTTTTCCCGCTCGCTGTCCTATTTCTTGGCGCACCTTTCTGCGCTTTCGTTACGTCAACAACTTTAATTATTTGCTGTGCTTTCAGTTCAGCTATTGAATGGAATTTAACGCTCATTGTTTGGTCAGCCATCCGCGTGGCCGTGCCTTTTGTTCGGCTCTAATTAAAAGAATTTTTCAGCAGGTGCTTGTGGTTCTTTGCAACTATTTTAGATATTGAGCGCAACTCTATTGTTAGCCACGTCCCTAAAAGGTTAAACTGTTTCAGCGCTAACTTTTTGACCGTCTGCTAATTGCATATGCATTTTTAAAGCATAATTTTTGAGAGTTTTTTAAAATTGAGCCGTTATGAATAATTCCAAAATGAACCAAAAGTATAAAGTATAAAATCTATTTCGTTTCTTAGCTGTTGCTGTTCTGCGCGCTGGCCCAGAAAATGTTTTTTTTTAATAAGGAAAAATTAGGAAAATATGAAAATCGGCGGTGTTTAATAATTCTCTGCTTCCTGAATTAGTGTTACCTTTGGCAGTTAACGAAGTGTAAATATTTTTAAAAGAGTTTCTAAAATCCTTAGCACTTGCCTGCATCTCATGTTAACTGCCACATTTTGATCATTTTGTAATTGTGCTTTCCGTGTGAATACACAATTGCTCACAATGTGAATATGATGAGCGAATAGGAAAGTCGGAAATGATTTGTCGAATAACAAATAAAAACGTCATAAGTTCTTAAGTACCAAATCGGAATATGTTCTAAAAATTTGTATTTCTCTTCAATTACAAAGTTTATTTTGGACTTACTAAAAAATCTGCATTTGTTTTTGTACTGTAACTAGCTCCAATTAAAATAAAATACTGCTTCCAATTAAAATATTTAGGTGAGTATCTTTTGTTCAGTAGCTTTGTGCTTGTGTTTTCATTTAAAATGTGTACAATTAGAGAGTTTTAGAGTTTCATTCAGCATGCAGATGTTTTCTATATACACATCGCAAATGAAATGAATTTCATGCTCATATTATTCTACACCAGTACATCAGTACAGAACATAAAGCTGACTAAAAAAGTAACATGCTAAAAATACTGTAAGTTAATATAATGATAAAAACCATTGCAAAGCACTCTACGAAGCGGATTGCCCATTTCCCATACGAGCCCTTATCCTTTTAATTTTCCGCACTAGATCACATTCCCAAATTTTCAACTGGGGTAATCAAATTAAGCACAACTTTCATAACAAAGTCGCCCACAATGTAAAGCACACTCTATTTTTTGAATAGTGTCAAAAATAGTCAACTCTCTACCCCAAAGAACCCAAACACAATCGCATCCAGTCATCTAGACAGGTGTTTGAGGCAGTGGATCAACGAACGCTGAAGTGGAACTTGAAACTATGACTCGAATAATGAGACATAAATTATTTGTGTGTGTGTATGTGTGTGTTGTGTGTGCTAACAAAACAAATTATTTTTAAATGCGAGCCTTTTGTTTAAGTCCTCTGAGTGCGGCAAGAGTTCCACACGCTTCCAGAGTCATGAGTCAAATGTGGCACAGCTGAGATAATCTGAAATGAAAAGTCCAAACAAAAAAATTGTGAAGAGAATATGCAGAATTGTGTACAGTAAAAGTTCAAATTTCCAGCCAAAGAGAATTAACCAGACCGAGAATACTAGCGAAAGAGAGAGAGAGAGAGAGAGAGAGTCAAACTGCGCAAGAGTGAGAGAAAAGCTCGACTTTACAGAAAGAGAGAAAGTCCAAAACTGAGCACGTGCTGTGTGTAAAAATGATGTGTTACGAATAGAAGAAGAAGAAGAAGCTGCATATAAATCGCATCGGCATAAAACAAAGGTTTGAAGGAACGGAATGCGGATAAGAACTGTGCTATAAAATGTGATATGGAATAGCAACATATGACAGCTGTCATGTTGCAGTCCGTAGCAGCTAGAACAGCCAGCACAATGAAAGTTGGGTTAGGTTGCGGAATTGTAAGATTACGGAAAGAAAAGAACGGAACTGGCCGGATGATGTGGCGGATGAAGTGATGTGGGATTAACAGATACAAAGCACCACAAAGTTGTCAATGAATAACCGAATGAAGACAGATAGATAAGCCAACTGGGAAGTGTTTTATGCAACGGCCTTATAAACTCTTACTGTCAACGAATCGACGGAACTATGATGGGACAAAGATGGTAGATAACAAGAAGCTGCAATTATTGAACGGCAACTAATATGACAAACTGAAAAGAATAAAATGCGGAAAATCTATGAAAGAGAAGAAGAGATAGAATAGAACGGAAATCGTTTAATAATAACAAGTACCGACTACGGAGTACTCTTTATTTTATTTACTAAATGACAGCAGTACTCAAGAACATATTATGTTGATAGGATATGATATGTAAATACTTCGTTGCAGGTTATCTTCTATTCGAACTCACTGCGATGCACAGACAACAAAAATGACAGTCGCTTCATACTTGATTCAGGCAATATCGGTGACTTCTAAATATATATGAAAGGTGACCAAAATGAATGAAGCCTTGAATTGTGTACGCATCCGAAAGCACCCAAGGCAAAAAGCGAGAAAATTTCGGACACATAAGAGAATAAAATCAAGATCATGAGTCGCCACTATTTTTGGTCGCCAGTATTGTCGTCGAGTCTATACCGACAACCGATGAATAGCCAAAAATACAGAAGAGCTTGGCGAAATGCAACATTGAATCTGTTCCTTGCATAGTTTTATATTTCTTAATTAAAGCAGCACTGGGAATCTAAAATGGTCTGAAAGTGTACATAATTAAATGCAGAATTTGTAACTATTTACTTAAAAAAGCAGTTAATGAAAACCAGCTTTCCACAGGCGCAGCGAAGAAGCGAAGGAAAGGAATTTATTTTAATTCAATTCAACATTGGATCGGATAGGATCACAAAATATTATGTCATTGTACACAATTGTACACACTTCCACCGCCTCGACGAGCCAACTTGCCAAGTTCAATATATCCCATAGTTTACTGGGTACGAGGACAACAGCTGCTCCGAGGCAGGTGACGCAGAGAAAGGCGAGTATTTTTTTTTTGCATTGAAACCCAAATCGAAGGGGTTAAATGATGCGTAAAATGCCAGCAGCTGAAAGAGAGGAAGCAGATGCAGGAGTGGTGGGGTAGCTAGACATACATATATATATGTATAAATGTAAATGTAAAAAGTCTAGAGATACAGAGATAGCGATATTCAATGCGTTGGCTCCTGCGGCGTGCTAAGCTGGGAGCATACAATAAACTCTGCAGCGCATATAAACCTGAGTCGCTGCCTTGTCTGCTTCTGACATTGTCACTGGTTGGCACAGAGCACAGCAGGATGTGATGATGCAGGGGGGATGGAAGGGGAGCAAAGCATGCGGCAAATTGCCACAGAGCTGCAGCACTGCATCATCCACAAAATGGTTTTTGACCGCAGCCGCAAAGGCTTCAACGATATGCAGAACCATAACAACAGCAGAGCAAATTAATATTTTATTACTTAATTAAAAACACCAAATAAAATAGTCGTATGAATATATGAATATAGTGTGTAAATAAAAAGCAGAGCATTGAGGTTACCGGCTACTTTAAGTTTCCGCCGAGTCCAGATTTATAATTCATACGCCGCGTGGCATGCAACGGAAAAACGCTTCTAACGCGAATTACACACAGTCAATTTAATTTTAATTTACTCTGCTCATGCATAAAAAATATAAAAATTAAATAAAGCGCTGCGTCAGCGACCCATTGATGGAGCAAGGACGACAGAAAGCTGATAGCTGCGTTCACGTTAACCATGCCTCCATTGTCCGAATGCACAATATTTACAAAAATTACTACTTCCCGCCGCCCATCTCATCCGTCCCACCCTCCCACAAGGCCAGGCCATTAAGCAGTCAACACCACTGCGGTCACCCCGATTGTTTGTGCAAATGTGCCCCAGCGGGGCAAGGGGCAATTGGCTAGGACATAGCAGTGTTATACGTAGAGAGTAGATCAAGTACATTCGCATTTACAGATGTATGTTGGATCGGGAGAGGGAGAGAGACAGAGAAGCATATGTATTACCAATTGCTGTTTATTGAGTGCAAAGCGAGACGTTAAGCAAAAATCATTAACTTGCATTTGCTCAAAACACAATTAAATACAAGAAGTATCTAGCACTACTTACTCAGTTTGTTCTCATTTATTAAACAGTTCCACAATGACTTAAGGGCACACAAGATTGTAAGTAATATTTACAGAAATAAGTATTATATTACGATATTTTAAGATTATCTTTCTGAAATTAAAACGCAATATTTATATCGATCGATAAAAGCTGTCTGTCGCCCGAGCAACCAAAATCATTTATTTAAAGCAAGAATAGCGGAGAGACAAATTATTAAAATGCTGAGTGAAGTTTAAAGAAGCCTTGCGCATAAATCAATTTTTTCTAAAATAAAGCACCAAATATGAAATCATTTAAAGTGTTCATTTAAAATCAATTCAAATAGGCGCATGGAACTATTCTCTCTATTGGAAGACTACATACCCTTTCAGATCGAAGTCCAGCTGCCCATTTCTGTATTCTGCAATCAAGTGGTTTGTCCGAGTATCTGGGTAATAAAATATTAACTAACAGCGCCTGTTAAGGCTAAATGGTTTTTATATGCACAGACTGCTAAAATAATAAAAACACATTACATGTTTCATAAATATAGCATTACAACTAAGAGACTTGTTCGAGCAGAAAAAGATAAGCAGACGAATGCTCAGTAAAACAATGCCGTTGTTTTGTGAGCTCGACTATGGGATACCCTAAAACCAGCTGTTAAAAATATTATTCTTATTTTATTTTCAAATTTCCGTGTTTGGCAAGCAGTCAAAAACGGAACTACTCCTTTTTCTCAAGACCGGCACAGATACAGAACGGTAAACAACGTCAGAACGTATTTTTATTGAGAAGCACAAGCTTAAATCACCGGAAAGCGCGTGCATTTATATATATATGTATAAATATATATATGCACATATATATAATATGTGTATTTATAGGTAAATGTAAATGTTCATATACACGCAATTGAAGAAATTGTATGTTTATTTATATTAAAGTGTTGACCTATAGTATTAGGTAAAAAATGGGAAGCACTTGTCAATGTGAATTGAGATCATCCATTATTGGTTTAATGTTTTTCGAGTTGAAAAGGGTAAGGGATTATTAACCGGGTTAGGACAATTTGAGGTATCAGAGCACGTATAAATCATGGATCATGGACAGAAAATTGAAAATTTATGTCTGACCCTGTTCTTAATGGAGAGATTAAAGTGTGTAACTTGTAACCAGTGGAGTTGAATTAGATGATGGATCAATTTGTTGTTTAAATAGTGATTGTAAGGTTCGTAACCTGAACCCCTTTGCTAGAGTTAAATGAAGGATCGGTTAACGTGCTGAATTAGCAATAAGTCAATAATTGATGACCCCAATTATAATTAACAGCTTTTACCTGTCGCAGAAGTCCAACTGCTTTACATGTTTTATTTATTTATTTTGTTCGAATATCACGTGGTCTTCTCCTGCTTGATTTATTACAACTTCAAATTTGTCTCTGCTTTATGACCCAGATTGACTGACTCAGCATTTTAATTGTAGCCTAGACTCTGGCAAAATTGTTGCCCGGAACAAGCTAGATTCCACCTCAGTGAGTTCACCGCTTACATCAAATAGTTGGCTAGCCTGTTATGTCTGCCATGTGAAGCTCCCAAATCCAACAATGAAGACAACGCAGCCACATCCACACCCACAGGTTAGCTGCAATGAAAACATGGAAATTGCAATGTTATTGTTGTTTCGCAGGGTTTTTGTCATTTTACTGGAGAGTAGCTGTTATGTTCGGCAGTATAAAGTAAACAAGGCCGCATTTTACTGTGGTCAAATGACAGATTCGGGGCCATCAGCAAACTAATATTGAATGCAAATGATTCATTTCATTTCATTCAGTGTACTTAATTCTAATTTATTGCTTTTCAAAAGGCTCTTCAAGAAGTTAATGGGTTCTATAAACATGCAAAGCTGTTTGCGAAGTAGACTTTTTTAAAACCTCAAAATGATATACTTAAATTTTCCTGATTTTGTGATCAGCCGAAGAAACGTATAACTTACAGAACTCAACTTTTATAATCGTTACATGATTGCCTGCTTATGAGAGTTATGCGACTTCAGTTCGAATCGCCCAAGTCCACTGCCACACCCAGTTGAGATTTTTGTAAAAACAGTAAATGACAAGAATTTGACTCACGAATATCTCCCATACTGGGAAATTCAGAGTTTACATAGCTGCCACTGAACTGTTTTCGAACTGCAAGGCAATTAAAGAGCAGCATGTGAGAATTTCATTTATACAATTTATTCTCCATACTTTCAATTACAAGTTAATACAAACTATAAGCTTCACACAAGTCACTAAACACTTGTATCATATCGAATCCATCCATGAAGAATCAGCTTAATATATTCAGTCAAGTTGGCTTTAAGAATTTAAGCAAGTACCCCTACTGAAATGCCAAGACACGCAAACTTGGCATATAAAATTTGCAAAGAACACTTTGTGAGGCGTCTGAATGAGGGTTTTCCTCCTTCAATCCTCAGCACAGCAGTGATTCTACCTCACATCGTTTGCAACATGGGCCTATATAGTAAAAATTGATTAGTTCAATTAAAAAAACTAATTAAAATTGGATAAATGGTAAAGGAATGTAAAAATATATTTTTTTATTAAATCTGATGTTGCAATACTAAATATTATTAGCAAATATTTCTGGTAAATATATTTCATGTTTTCTGGTTTTGATTTATTTAGATGATGTAATTGACTTTCTGGTAGTCGTACTGAAAGACAAAAAGCAAAAGACCTAATTGATGCTGCAACTTATTGTGCAAAATAACCAAATCGATAAGCGAAATTGTGAAGAGTCAAGGGATGAAAATGCAAGTGAAAAGTGACATTAGAATGACTTAATATTGATTTCATATTTCTTCTTAGCCGAATTTATTCTTACTGGTATTTTATCATGCATTAACTGAGTTACTGCACAAATTAAAAGTCCACAACTTAAGCAGTATTTTAAATTCAATATGACCAGCTCTTATCATTATGTACAAAAGCGTCTCTGCACTCGTAATTTAATATTCAAAACAAACAACCAGTGCCAATAAATCGTTACAAGAAATCGTTTTATGCCACAAACACATCATGTAAAAAGCGGCATTAGTGTGTGGGGATCCAACCAAAAAATATTTCAATATTTGCCAACAAGCATTTTTTGGTAATGTTTCAATTAACTTGAGCAAAAATATTTATGAACGACGCACATAAAATTGTTGGCAGCCCAAAAAAATCGTTGGGCAAACACCTCACATACATAGACGCATGCAGATACACATGCGTATACACACACACATGCACATATACACACACATACGCATATACATACACAAACTCTCTTTTCCGTCTGCTAACACTCTTTGGCAGGTTTCCCTTTTGTCCTTCCGACGACAACATAATTTGAGTCTATTTGGCGCGTAGCATACTTTTCAGCGTCTGCCTGACTGACGCACAAGAGCAACAACAACAACAGTCACAACAACAACAGTCACAGCAACAAAATGAACACAAACATTAAAGAAACAACAACAACAGTAACAGCAATGACAACAAAAACAACATATAGACACATAAAAGCAATCAAGTGTCGCTGGAAACAAAACAAAACATTGCCAAAGAGCAAAGCGTTAAGTGTGGTGGCTTGTTTGTGGGGTCGTTGCGGGGGAGGGGGGTTGAGTTGTTTGTGGAGGTTATGTTAGCTTATGCGTAACAGGCAAAAATAACAACAACAAACTGTAAATTTAGTTACCGTCGCAAATGATTTTAATATCGATTTCTCCCAAATTTCAACAGTTTTAATAATAATAAAATCTAAGAGCTTTTCTAATGGATTTGAGTAGATGCATAAATAAATAAAAATTAAATAAAATAAATTAAATAAAATATGATGAATTTGTTTTTAGTTAGTTTCCGCAGTATGTCTTTGAATCATCAAGAGATTAAAAATCTATCCAAAAGCAATTCATATTTTGCGATACTCTTTCAAGGGTTAATTTGAAATCTCATTGCTAAAGCTGCAATCTAAAATATTGTTTTTTATGTATAATTTGGTGAAATATTTAAGAATCTGTGTTGTGGAACAGGTAAGAGCAAAGAAACATCAGAAGCGGCTTCTGCTACTGTTCTGTCCGTCAACATCGACGGCAGCGACCGAAAATCAATGGACTGGAAAATATTTATGATGCCCACATGCTATGCGCAAGGGACAGAGCAAGGATAGAGGCACAGGCAGCCGGGGATCCTGGGATCTGGCTACCAGCTGGGTGTGAAGTTTGGCAAACTGGCAAAAGTTGACAGTTGTGTATGCAAAATGGCAGTGGATAGCTGGAAAAGCAAAATATGGGGTGGTGGCAATTAACAGGCATAAAAATAAGTTGCAACTGCCGTCGATGAATAAATTTTGATGCAATATATTTTTTAAGGCTCTCGCCTCATTGGAGACCAAGCCGCAAAAGCATTTGCCGCTTCAGTGGCCACCCAAAGGCATTTCAAATATAAATCGCAGCCAAAGTGCTGCCATTTTGGGTTTGGGTATTTGGTTTCAGTTTTCAGTTTGTTTCCCTCTGGCCGTCTCGCTCCCACTCTAGCTTTTTCTCTTTCGCTCTACATATCTGTATTTGCTTCTTTTGTTGCCACTCGACGAATGTGTAGCCTTTTGTTCGAATTTACTGTCTATGCTAAGCATCCGAAAGGGGGCGTGGTAGTTTCAAACACACAAATTGTGTGCTCCGTGCTAAGTTTATCTATCTGGAAAGCATTTGTGTGTTTGTCTGCCCTGCGTTTGTCTGCTGTTGTATGTATTGTTGGCTTGCCAATGATTTCCCTTGAAATTCCCAATATACATTCATATATTTCCGATAGTTCGCTGGATGTGCAACAAAGATTCTTTTGATCAAAAATTGACTGTTCAAAATTAAAAATGCCTCCATTATCTTAAAATATACAAAAAATTGGATAACAATTTACACTTATTTAAAAGCTGCAACAATTAAAACAATTAGATATTATAACCTGTGGCAAGTCAAAGGAAATTAAACTAAATGCAAGTAAAAGAAGCTTTCACAATTAATCTGTAAACAGTTAAGAACATAATTAAAGCCATGCCTAAAAAGTGATTAGATATCTACATGAATAAAACAGCCTGTTTTAATTTACTGGTGGCCAAGGTTTCCCAAACTAAGAATGTCTAATTTGGACTGCACTTCGATTTGGTTGGCAAATAGTGGGTCAAGTTTGTTTTATGTGTTTGTCATAAAAAAAAAAAATAAATGCAACGTAGTAAAGACCGATAAATTTTGCGGAAAACTTTTGTATGCAATTTTTAAAGTTTTTTGTTCCGTCAGCATCAAATTAATTTTCAGATCAACCTCAAAGTTCGTAAAATTTTATTTTAAAAAATTGCAAAGATGAATAAAAATTTTTTTATTAAACTTATCTGAACGAAAATTCAATTTAAATGCAATTGGATTCAAAGGAATTTTTCATATGAACGCTTCACATTGTTGTGGAAAATCTTACTTTTTTGCGTGGAAATTTTAAGTTTTTATCGATTAGTATTGAAATAATCAGTGCATATTTTAAAGAAACATACCAAAAGGGAATATGATCGAAAAATTAATCTGCTTACAAAGTCTCGTAATTAATGGATTGAAACTTATAAATATATTAATAGATTTTGGGTTTGTCTGAGTGCTTTGACCAAACATTAATTTAGTAGGCTGCAACCTAAAGAAATTTTAACTGGTTGCATTTCACTTGACACGTTCTTTGAAGATTAAAATCAATAAAACAAAACCTAATCCAAGCAACAGACACATCTCAATTATTTTGTATACCACATTTGCTCAATCGCCTGTCAGACGCCGGCTTTGAAATCCAATCTGACGAGACGCTGTTAATGTGCTGTCATTGAAATTTTAACTTAATTTAGCTGTAAGCAACCTCTGGAGTGCACACCAAATACATATAACGAAAAGCAATTTCTTTTATTAAACATAAGGCGTTGGTTTTGGCATACAAATTGTCTTATCAAAAACAAATTTCGTTTGAATAGTGTTTGTTGTCATCGAAGTAGGAACAAAAACGTGCCATCTTAGCCGAGATTGTCGCCAGGTGATAGCTAGCCAATAATGAGGCCACGACTCGAGGTGAGCTAAGAATAAGAATACAATCTAAGAGAACCATGAAGACCGCAGGAAACACATCATGGGAAAACAAACAGTCTTCAGATTTAAGATCTGTCGTAACCGCAGCGACAAAAATTATGCGATTTAAAATGTATTTTTTCAATGAGAGACACACACTTTTGTCTGTTGAGTTTCTCTTCACCGCTCTCAGCTCTGTTGTCTGTAAAAATGTTTTCGGCATTATTAAAAGGAACACGCTGCGTATACGCGATGTAATTTCGTCTCGAATGTGCCCTCCTAATTATACGGGCAGACATATTTGCACTCTCCTCCGCAAGACAACAACAATCAACAACGGCAAATGGCAGCGAAACGTTGCTGGCTTTGTGCTAACAAACAAATTTTAATTAAAAGCCACAGAACAGCACAGTAAAAAGTGGCAAAAAGTAAAGTTCAGCCACAAAATGTGGCAAAATTATGCGGGCGCACCGAAAAGTTTAATGGAATTTCGATTTGCCACGAAAGTAAAACAGCCAAAAGGCGTCAACATTTGCCAAAATTGATAATAATTAATTTCATTGGCGAATTGATAAAGCATCAAACTGAGCCATAACTTGTAAAAGTGGTGTTAGACAATATTCGATACACAAATACCTACAGACTTTATGTATCTATAAAACTTAATGGAAACCAATTGTCTACTCAATTCTGAATTGTCTACACACACAAATTTTATACTTGTTCGTTGGATTCTGGGAAAATTCAATTAAACAGACTCGACAGTGTTTGTGTGATTCAAAGGTTGCTACAAAATGCAGTGAAAGCCATTTTATTTCAAGAAATTCGCAATATTTTACATATTCTATTAAAATTATACCTAATTTTTATAAAATAAGCTTGTGCATGTATGTAATGCGCATTAATAAAAAAAAGTAGTATTTTGCGACAGTTCAAATTTGCTTAAATTTTACGCATTACGCAAGTAAAGTTATTACCCAAAACGACAAAAGTTAAATGTTGAGCGTGAAAAGCCAAAACCAATGTCATGGGATGCTAATTGGGACCACAATGTGTAAATATGCTGGAATATCTGTAGCTGTGGGTGTGTGTCCTTGGGTAAGGAACTGAAGTGCACCAGCACATGTGCCACAGAGAGAGATTTTGAAGAAATGAGCATGCAGACGAGTATTTGTGTTAACATATGTGCATTTTGCAGCTGCAATCCAAAACTTCATTAGGCCAAGCGGCAGTCGAGCAGTGACTGGGTGAGAAGGCTGGCGAAAAGTTTGCCGTCTAATAAATTGAAATATAAGTAAGTCCATGCTTGTTCATGACCACAATTTTCATTTGTGTTAATAACGCCAACGGTCAGCTTTGATTGTACATTTTGGGGCAGCAAGTTTTTGGGGGAGAACTTGCCACAAAACTTTTACTGCAGCGCAGAAAAAGCATGGAGAATTGAAATTTGAGAAGAGCAAGCTCTATTTCGCAGCGTCTTGGCGACGGTGATGCCACTCGAAAACCACTTGGGCAATTAGAGCTGAAAGTTTGCGCCTGGGCCCAGAAGCTGTGACAACTTTTGTCAGGCCCAGGGGATGTTCAACTTTTTCCAAGCTCCCAACTGCGGTAATTGCGTGCGTATTGTTGAACATAAAACGGAACGGA
This sequence comes from Drosophila fungiperda, assembly GCA_035042345.1. Classification (NCBI taxonomy): domain Eukaryota; kingdom Metazoa; phylum Arthropoda; class Insecta; order Diptera; family Drosophilidae; genus Drosophila; species Drosophila fungiperda. Next base: position 5,629,801 of record JAWNLM010000021.1, read on the forward strand.
AACGGACTCTGATTCGGACTCGAGACGAAGAATCCGGGCTAGCTTTAAGGTGTGTGCCCCAAAAGCAATTACCGATCCGCCGGCATTGCAGCTCCAGTGACTAACTGCAGATGCAGCTCAAATGCACTGTACCGAGAGCATCAATCAAAGCGATTTGTCTGATGATAAGCAACTGAGCGGTGGTGGGGACGGTGGGCAACGGTGCAGTGGAAGGAAAGATCGAGTGCCAAAAATGTGAAACCTAATGCATAGCAATCAGTCTAGATTTGATGACGCCTGAGTGCATATTCATGACCGGTCGATGCTCCGGTTACACTTAGAATAAATATAACATTTTGCAGCTGCCATTAATGTCTTGTGAACTTATCTTAAAGTATTATTATTATATATAATTATTACTTACTTTGCGCTTTTCAATAGTGTAAAATCAAAATAATAAAACTTACTCTTTAAATTATTCAAATATGATATCTTTGCACATAGTATTTTTTACAGTTTATTAAAATGGCTCACATAAACGAGGGCTTTTACTGCTGAACAAATGTGCCGTATGATGACTTTGATTTCCAATAAGTTTCTCAAGCATCGCATTAACATATCGCATGAAAGGAAGGTGAAACGAAAAACGAGCCAACATTTAATATCCTTATAGAAACAAGCAGGCGAAGCAACAATAACATTGTATGTAAATAAAATACTTCTTTGTTTTGCATGAAATAAACGCAATGAGAATGGGAAAATAAAAGCCGAGAAGGGCGCATAGAAAGCCTGAAAGTCGACGATGTGATGAGAGTTACACATTTGCTGGATAATGTTGGAAAATATATACCTGTGCCTACACATTAAGCAATAAAAATGCAGACGCATCGCACAGCAGGAGTAACAAGCAGGTATGTGTAAATATATATATATATGTATATATATAGGTTTTCCAAGGAAAAATGAGTTGAGCAAACTGGAGTGTATACAACAAAAGGCACATTATGAAAACAATGAAACGTGGAATAGTAATATTCAAAATAACATGTATACCAAGTGAAGGTAAAGAGTGTTAAGGAGGTGTGCCTTAAAGGTTTACAATCTTTAAAAATTAGATCAATAGTTTAAGTTATCTGCCTAACTGACTACTTTAATCATATAATTTCTTATTTATTTTATGTTATTATTAATGCTTGCTCAAATTTACGCAAGACTTTTCCGTAAACTAATTTTAAAAGATAAACATACATATTTATACATATTTTTTTATGTATACATCTTTCCTAAAAAGATAAGAAAATACCAAATTCAGATTAAAAGTTAAATTTTCTTATAATCAGTTCACTTATCAGCATTAGATCAGCCCTACTTCGTAGTTGAACCTAATGTTACCCGTAATTCAGCTATGCAAAGCCTGGTTGTAGGAGAATAGTATGGTTCTTATTTTTCATAGCTTGTTTAGCATTTTACATCAAGTACAAAAATAAAACCTTCGTGAATACAGTGAATGAGAGATGAAAAGATTTCCAAAATTATGTTTTTCCTTTGAGAGGAGTGAGTGAATCGAAAGCTGTTTTGGCAAGACTTCACAATAGGCAAAAAAAAACTACCAAATGAAAAATAGTTGCTCCCATTCGATTGTTAGACCAGAATCAAGAAGAATAGGGCAAGCCATGAGCAAAGTATTGTCCGGGCCAACGTCCATTTGGCCAACCCTTTTATGATAGCTCAATTCTACTCAATTTCCGTTACACTCCAATGCGCGTGTAAGCAGCATGTAAATATGAAAGCGGTAGGTAGATTGATGCCAAAGTTTTGAGATACATTTGGGGAGGTGGTGGGAATGGGAATGGAGTTGATTCCGATTCGAGATGTTTCCCGTATTTGGGGGCAGCATAAATCAAAATAGAATTTGAGTGGTGTTTAGTCAAGTGGCTACAAGACAGGCGGAAATAGTGCCCGAAGTGACCGATAAGTGGGTCAGCAGTGGGCACAAGGTGGAATGCCAACTATTATGCTGACTTACCAAATTCTGTGGGAAGAGCACGAGAGATGGCAGAATAAAAGTGCCTTTTGATTGAGTTGGTTAAGACAATTAAAAGATTTCTTATACCAACAATTGAAAGTCGTAAAAGGGACGATTATTACGAAATAGAGATGAAACCGATATAACATAATCGAAATGGACATGAAGGGTCCTAATAGGTATCATAATTGACCTTAAGCGTACTTACACACTAGGAATGCACAGAATATTATTATTATAGTTTTGTCAATGAATTTTATTAAAGAACTTATGCAACATGCTTTTAAAAAAATTAATATATAAACTAAAAATAATTGTATTCTGTGCATTCCATTTTAGTATAATTTTTAATACAAGTAGTAAAGAAACAATACCTATGATTTCAGAACATATGGGTATGCTTGTAATATTAATTCCAGAACATTAGATTTTACCCAAATGCATTTCATAGTCACGTGAACATCCCCAGAGTTGAGCTTTGGGTTACGCGAAAAACAATTTGCATTTTATTGGCCTCACTAAAAACTTTAGACAAAGGCAAGGCAAAAGTAAAAGTAAAAATCAATGAAAGACAGAAGCACGGACAACAAGACAGACCGAAAAACAAGCAAACAGATTCAGCTTCAGCTTCAGACACAGATCCAGAAAAAGGGGCCAACCGATTTGCATTACAAAGTTAGGAGGCGCTCAATAAAAAATCACTTTGGCTTTCAGGCTTTCAGGTGCGGCGTTGCGGTTATATCAAAATGCTTGAGATTAAAAACGTTCGCTCATTGAAAAGGAAACTCACTGATATTTGTTGTTATGTCTATTATAAATATCTATGGTTAATAGTGTTTTAAAGTTGGGTTGCAGTCACTCGCAAAAAACGAAAGTTTGCCAGCTGCTCTGATTGCCTGTGCAGCGCGAAGAGACTGTGGACTAGGAGGATAGGGAATGGAGAACAGAGAACAGAGAACCGAGAACCGAGAGTGAGGCAAAGAGAAATAGAGTTGCAACAGTGGAATGTACGGAACAGAAGCCCATTTGAATTTCATTTTCGTATGCAAATTTTCAATAGGTTTTTATGCTGTTCGTTTGGTTCGAAAACGGAAACTAAGCCACAGAAATATGCAAGTGAATGGCTTCTGCCGCTCAGCCTTAGCCTAGGCTTTGGCCATTTGTGCACACGCTTTGCCTTGACTTTCATGGCAAATGCAACACCAGCTTTTAGCCAACCCAGGCCAGCCCAGCACCGCACTTTGTTACGCTCCTCAGTCGGTTACGAAACAATTGAAACAAGTTTGCAATCAGTGCATAAAGTTTTTGTCGAACACAGAACACAGCAGCAACAGCAAAAGCAACAGCAAAAACAACAGCAAAAGCAAAAGCACAAACATCCAAACACCGCAAAACAGACACTGCTAAAGATACAAAGCGGCGAGCAAATTGTGCGGCTGCTTTTTCCCCCTCGGCACCCCTCTGTGGCTGTTGCTGTTACGTTGCTGCTGCTTCTATTGGTCAGCGCCTTTGACTGCAAACAAGGTAAAACGCGCGCCTAAAAGCATGCAGCTAATGTGGATTTAAAGAGATTCTCTGCCCCTCAGATACCCTTTCATGGTGTCTTCTTTTTTGACCGAGCTCTGCTCTGTATATGTGTTAATGTTATTATGCTAATTTTAATTAAGGAATTATTTAATTAACTGACAGACAGAGTCTTGCACAATTAAGGTAATTTTACTTTTAATATGGCTTTTATTAAGCGTTACAACTGATTTCTTGTATACATTCTTGAAACTAGTGCCAGATATATACGCGTTTTTTACATATGATATATATTTTAATATTATGCTAGTAGATAGCTCATTTTAATTAAGCGAATATTTTAATTTACTGACACAAATTGAGAGACTACCATCCACACAGACACTTGAACATTAGCATATATCTCAAGAGATACTTACTTATACACTCTGGAAACTATTCCTAGCTATACAAACAGGTTTTAAAGATGGTATACATTATAATCCGCAGCTTGCTGCTCTATACAATTTATTTACTACAACAGCATGGATTATCCAACGGTTGGGCGGACTTGCTGTTGGCTTTGGTTCTGTGAGATCCACTATCTATAAATCAAAAAGCGCACAAAAGATTTTGCAATGTGGCCTGATCCCATAAACAAGTGAGTCGGGAAAAAGTTTAAGCAGCAATCAGCGACAACAAGCTGGGAACAAGCTGGGGCGTCCCATAAGCCTTCAAATTGAAACTTAAGTTTGATATTTAAGTTCATTGAATTCCATACAACTTAGTCCATAAATGGACGCTTGATTGATTGAAATCAATAAATACTTTGCACACAAACCCCCGCAAACATTTGCGAAAAAATTTAATGTTTTTTAATTACGCCTCATTAGAGATGTAAACAGCAGAAGGACTGAAAAGGGAAGGAAAGAATTGGTTTTTTGTTTACGCTCTCATAAATATTTAGGGCAATGAAAGTAGTATTAAGTAAAACTGAAAATGACAACATTGCGAATTGAATTGAGGCATGTGATTGATTGTCTGGCAGCTGCTATTGCAGCAGGTCCTGATGATGGAATCCTTCACGTTCCCGATGCTGTCGTCGTCGACACCATAAATGTCGACTTGTGTCACAGCCACACCTACACACACATCCACACACTCACACACACAGACATGCGCAGACAGCGGGACAGACAACAGAAGGTGTGGGTTGATTTTGGCAAAACATGACGTATGAAAGTCGTAACAAACACTTTGATTGATGATTGAAATAGGCAGCAGAATGGGAAACTGCAGTTGAATGTGTCTAGTTGAATGTGTTTGTGGTCAAAGGTGTTTGTGTGTGTGTGTGCTTGTGCGTGTGTCTTTGTGTGGTGTACTCGACCACAAATCGTTGTCAGAACAGCAGCTACAGGCAAAATGGAGTTCAGCCCATACAGGTAAAAAACCAGAACACTCTTTTTCTCTCACTCACTGCCACACTGACGCTCACACGACAACAACAGAAACAACGCCAGTAAGTTCATGATTCCATAATGTCTCTGACATGTGGCTGCCTCAATTTCCCGCTGACTCTCCCCTCTCCGCATCGGTGTGGTCATTCGGTTTCAGGTTTGAGAGTTAATCCGTCGTCATTCTTGTTATTGTTGTTATTGTTGCAGATGGTTTGTCTTTGAGTTGTTTCAGCGGTCGTTGTTCTGTGGCCTGACATGATTTTTGGAATCAGATGGCGGGCACTGTGTCCTGAGTTGAGTTGAGTTGAGTATTGAATTCTGGAAAGTATAAGTCGATTCATTGGATCTTATCAGCTATAAAGCATGTCCCTATTAAGGCGCTCCAGTTTCGCTGGCAGATGCAATATTTCGCCTGATTGAGCTTAAGCGCTTTGGCATTGTTAGTAAATAGTGTCAGAGAAAGTTAAAATTGGAGTATCACGTCTATTAGAGTGCTATGAAATCTATAAAGTCCATATTCGCAAATCGATAAGTCACATATCTGCCACTACAGTAACCAAATTATATTAAATAAAATACGCGTATCTTTCACAATATATAACAATATAATAAGATAGTCACTAAACTTGGATGTTAACTTGCTGGTAACAACCTTCAAAAATCGGCATTTCAATTTCAGACCACCCACATACACGTTGCCCCAAGGAACATCGGCCCTGGAAATATAAATGGCAATCTACCAGACAACAGGCGTTTTATCACTTTATCAATCTATATCCACCATTAGTGGTCCAGATTTCTACTCTCTGAGAATTTTGGGCTTAATTCAGTACATTTAATTCCACTCATACTTACCTTTGTCAATGAAATCCTTGTCCATAACATCGTTGTCTGCTGACTTAATCTACATCAACTTAGAAATTTTTATTAGCAATTTTTTTTATAAAATATTAGATTAAGCCATTTAATGTGATTTTTGTTTTCACTATTTTCTAAAGATTGCCAAAGGTTGTCCGTAATCTGCCTTGGAATTCGCGTCCCTTACCTATGGGGTGACAAATTAGCATTATAGCGTTGCTTAACGCATAAATGGAAGAGTATTTATTCGGAGTATCAAATTTCTAGCTTCAGGTGGTGTTCATAGGGTCAGACACAATACAGATCATTAATACGGCAATTATATAAAATTACCTTTTTATTGAAATACAATTGTGCATAACTAGTATTGATAAACTAGTACACTTAAAATGTATGAAATAGGAAAATATTGAACAAAATGATATTAAGAACCACAATATATCAAGCAAGGGCAAATAAAAGCCAGACACTTATTTGATTCTTGATTTGTATATAAGTATATAAATACATATAAGTCAATACATCTGCCCACACATTCAATGTTTCCATTGGAGTCTGTCGGTTCGTATGTGGCTGTTTTGTACATTGAAAATCAATTTATAATTCGCCTGGTTTGAGTTTGGCCCACAGTCTGGGTGGTCAGACCTTAAATGCATATAACTAAAATTAATCAACTACAACATTTATGTGTGCTAAGAAAAATCGCAAGATGGCAACTGCCTTAAGGCTTAAATTTTTATTTGATTTACTGTTTACGAATTTTTCATTTACTCACTCTTCGCTATAAGTCATCGGTTTTAAATTGCACACTTTTATTTACACTCAGGTTCAATCAATTAAACAATTCTAATAGCTTTAGCCTGTAATAATTGGCGATTTAATTTAAATATATTTATTAATTTCACTAAATATTACATGTTGACTTAAGAGTTCTTTCCATATAAAGCAATAATTAGAAAAACTTAATATTAAATTAATTTAAATTGAATAAATATTATTCTGGAAAATACAACAATACAGATCGTAAATATTTAGTTAGCTTCACTGCAGTTTGCCTTGCTGGCTGTTCGACTCTTACGCAAGTAATTAACTGCCCGTGCTCTAGCTAATTACGACATTATCCTTATGATAAACAATGAGATGACAGTTACATTAGCCACACAAGAATTTTCAACTTGCAACTCAAGCTGCGCCCTTCATCCAGTTATTATGTTTGCCTGCTTGCCTCTTTGTTGTTCACCTATTTCGATGTCTGTAATTGACACTTCGGCCAGAACGCCACACAAAGGCAAAGGCAATTGTCCTTATTAAGCACCCAACTCAAAGGCGACTCGTAGCATCCGTTCATCTGTCCGTCATATCCACATCGTAACGCTGCTGGGCATGTGCAGATTAACTGCAATTTCTCATATAACTCGCAAGCATCAAACGCATCTGGGAAATGAGTGAGCGTCAAAAAATACCCGTCACAATTTACACAATTCACAAGGAACAAAAGAAATATTAAAACCAATATTCGGTTAAAAAAATATTTCATAATCCTTTGAAAGTTAAATTTGTAAGAATTTTGTTTTAACTTTAACAGAGTGAAAAGAAAAGAATCTTTATATTAATTTGAATATTGAAGAAGATAATGTCAAACAACCTATTGAATTGATTGTATGCTGACTGATAAAAGTTTGTTCAATATAAAAGTACAGTTTGTTAAGAAGTATAGTTAGTTAAACAAAATCTTTTCGATCTTCATAAAATTTTTATCTATATGATACCCTTTTACAAATTTTGAGATGGGATCAGAGTTAAATACTGTAATTATTTGACTTCAAATCTTAAACAATCGTTACAGTTTTTATAATTTTATAAAAGTGGACAATCGAAAACTATACTCTTCAAGAAGCCATATGTTTTATACTTTAATTGATAAATTATTGTTAATGTTCTGTTATCGTAGTTATCGTAGTTTCTATTTTTCTGCAATGTCCGTCATGCTGTCTGTTTGTCTGTCCGTCTGTATGAACGCATCTTTTCGATAACCTTAGATAAGGAGCCTCTATGATACCAGGAGGCCAGAAAATCGATTAAATAGATAATCGCAATTAACGTATATATGATACTGAGAATTCCCTAAGAGATCGATTAAAGTTGGATAGCCATGCCCACTCCACCTGCCTAAATCTGTACACTTGCTAGGGTAATTCGATATGTTCATAACTCACAGAAATTAAACCAAATTATTAACTTATTTAATTTACCAAATATACCCTATTTTTCGGTCACGTCCACAAAATTCGCATTGATCTGTGGCTTATCTAAGATAGCGGTTCTTAGTTTCTTATTTGAACTTATGATCGGTAGGGGCGAAACCATTTTGAATCAATAATATTAATATTAGCATGTTATGCAATCTTAGTTTTCATAACTACCATGCATATTTATTAGGAGAATAAAAAGAATCATGGAAAGCTTAGGAAATCTGGGTGACATTATATAACGTAGAACATGAGCTAGCACAATAATTACATAATTTTACAAACTACCCATTGGGATGGTGGAATATATAATATGCAAATATAATTTAATTGCGGCAAGTATGTGTTGATGGCAGCGTGTCTTAATTCATATTTTCAATGACAGCTCAGCTGGTGCAGCTGGCTTAACCTAGCGGTCATTATGCTTTTTGCTCTTAAGCCTTAAATTTTAAGTCTATTATGCAATTAATTATCAAGATCAATTCCTTAATCAGTGCGAAATATATACATATATATATAAATTTATATATATAAATGTATATATAAATCTTTATATAAATCTACTCTGAAAACATAAGCAATATAACTTGTAACAACTCATTGAAGACCCGCTCTATGCGAATCCGATTTGATTTAATAGAAATTTAATCTCCATTACCGGATTGTGCAATTGTGTCAAGCGTTAGTAGTGCAAAGTGCAAAGTATGTGTGTCCAAAAGCAAAAGCAAAAATAAAATATTGGGAGTACACCCGATATCGGCAAGACATTGGTGCAAAGAAATGTTTTTAAAAATAAATAAATAAATGGTGCATATCGTCTAATAATCAGTAATGGTATGCATGTAATGGTCGGTGCGCTTAAATTGTCGTTTGATTGTTATGTTCACACTGCAGGCTTTTGGTGCGTTGTAAAAGTAGATTACAATCTAGGAGTAGGCAATGATTTTTTTTTAATTCGAAGAAATAAACCGTTGCATAATTTGCTTTGCTTTCAAAAGCGTTGTGGGAAGTAAGCCCAGCTCAAGATAAAAGCTTTGATGCGGGTAGTTGCTGAATTGTCTATTGTCTCGTGATTTGCTGAACGTCGAAGGTCAAAGAGCACATCGCCGGTGCAAAATGGATCGTAATGAACCAATTTTTAATAAGTTATAAACCCCAATGAGGCAATTAAATTCAAACCACCGCGGACGTTTATCTGCAACCATAATTAACATTTGTGCGAAATAAAGAGGAATGCGAATTAAAATATAAAATTTATAACCACAAGTAAATAAAAAATAAAACCCCGCAACAAACCCCATATATGATTGTTGAACAGCTTAATAAAACAGTCTGCGGTAAAATATACAAAATCATTTAAAAAAATAAAAAATAATAAAAAAAACAAAGCAAAACTTTAATAAAAAAAAGTTAAGTGAACGTGTTCAACGGAGAACTATCATCACCACCCTTCGTTACCGTATTATTACAGTGCAGTGCCGAGACAACTCACCTCTAATCGTAGTATTTTTTTTTATATTTAAGTGGTTTAATATCAAAAATCCAAAAAATATAAAAACATAAAAAAATAGATAACAAAAAAAATTAAAGAAGTTCCAAAAAGTGTATTTAATTTTTTTTTAAAATTTTTTTTGTATATATTTTTTTTGATGCACCTAATAATCTGTTGCTAAAATGTAAAGCAATAACGAAAATGACTATATAATATACTATATTGTTTGGTTACGCATGTAGCCGCGCCAAACAAAAACTAGAGCATCGCTCTTAATATTAACCTCTCGATAAGATATGCTCTGCGCAGCATAAGAGCAGGTTAACGTAACTGTTATTTTGCATATGAGCGATAAGACTCTCCTCGTTGGTTTTAGTGGTTGCTCTCCGTCTGGGAGCAACAGCAATTATAAGGCTGCATTTCGGCAGCTAATGAGTTGGTTTTGATCTATCGAGAGATCAAGTTGTCGCGCGGTATTTGACCTCGCTAAACAAAATATAATTGTGTAAGTGCTCACATCGGAGCTTACAATTAACAACAACAGCTGCAATTCGGCAGCTAATTGATAACATATAAATTGTTAAGTGCTCAATTTGGAGCTTTAAAATTAACAATTAAGAACTATAAGTTTGGCCACGAAGGCAAAATAAACCAAATATATATTAATGCAAATTTCGGTGCATTTTTATTTATTTAATTGAACATTCGATAGCTATTGAAAAAGCTCAATAGCTCAACATTTGATGCAGGTCAAACACCTGAACGGGGTGAACAATGTTGAGCTATTGAGCTTTTTCAATAGCTATTGAATGTCCAATTAAATAAATAAAATGCACCGAAATTTGCATTAATCTATTTAGTTTATTTTGCCTTCGTGGCCAAACTTGTAGTTATTAATTGTTAACTTTAAAGCTCCAAATTGAGCACTTAAACAATTATAGTTTGTTAGCGAGGTCAATACCGCGCCACAACTTGATCTCTTGATAGATCCAAAACAACTCATTAGCTGCCGAAATGCAGCTTCTAATTGCTGTTGCTCCCAGACGGAGAGCAACCACTAAAACCAACGAGGAGAGTCTTATCGCTCATATGCAAGATAACAGTTACATTAACCTGCTCTTATGCTGCGCAGAGCATAACTTATTGAGAGGTTAATCTTAAGAGCGAAGCTGCTCTAGTTGTTGTTTGGCGCGGCTACATGCGTAACCAAACATTCTCCCCCCGTTGAAAGACTCGGGCTTTCAACAGCATCCTCCTTCGGAAGCGCACACAACTTGCGCACAGCTCTCTTTGTTGTTCCAGTTGACGTCTTGAGAACAGCTACTCGGGAAACGCCGTCAGCTTCAGCAACAAGCTCGACCACACGAGCCAGTGGCCATTTAAGGGGTGGCAAGTTTTCATCCTTTACAAGGACCACATCATTAATGTGAACGCCCGGGTAGGATGTTCTCCATTTGGACCGTTGCTGAAGAAGCGTTAAATATTCGTCACGCCAACGACTCCAGAAAATTTGCTGATAATAAGCTATACGCTGCCAGCGATCTAGGCGGCTAACGTTTAGCTTGGTGACGTCCGGCTCCGGAAAAATCGCGAGTGGCGCAGTGCCAAGGAAGTGCGCAGGAGTTAACACATCCAGATCTGCAGGGTGCTCTGAAAGTGGAAAAAGAGGTCGAGAGTTTATTATTGCCCCAATGTGGCAGACGAGTGTGCGCAGATCATCCAGGGGCAAAACTGAGGGTCCGACCGACCGATAAAAATGGTATTTTGCTGTCTTCACCGCTGCCTCCCAAAGTCCACCAAAGTGTGGGGAGCGAGGTGGGATGAATTTCCATTCGATGTCGTCAGAGACACAAAACTCTCGGACAGAGTCGATGTGCTTCTCGCTGAGGAAGAGTCGCTTGAGTTCAGCTAGCTCATTCTTGGCTCCGACAAAATTTGTAGCATTGTCCGACCATATGCGAACAGGTTTACATCTGGTAAGAATAAACCGCTTCAGCGCATTGAGAAAGGCTGCTGTTGATAAATCCGGAACCAGTTCGAGATGCACTGCCTTGGTTGCGAAGCAAATGAAGACCGAGATGTAGCATTTTACTGGTCCTTTGTTACGAATCTCGCTCTTATAGTAAAACGGTCCACAATAGTCCACTCCAGTGACGGCGAAAGGATGCGAGCCACTAACACGATCGCGAGGCAGATCAGCCATGATTGTCTCAGCCAGGACCGGTTTAGCTCGAAAACACATAATGCATTTTGTTGTTACGCTGGAGACCGTCTTACGCCCCCCAATAGGCCAATAGCGGAGCCGTATATGAGCAAGCAGAGAACGAGGTCCGGCATGCAGCTGACGCCTGTGAAAATGCATGATGATAGCGCGCGTGACACGATGAGGACTCGGAAGTATAATCGGATGCTGAGCATCGAAATCCAGGCTCGAGTGCTTTAGACGGCCACCAACACGAAGAAGTCCAAACTCATCGATGAAGGGGTTAAGCGAGGCAATAGAGCTGGATGATGCGATCGTCCGTCCGTCTTGAAGAGTCCTATACTCATCACTCAAATTCGCCTTCTGGATGCTCCGCAAGAGTAGTTGAGTGCCCTTGTGTATCCAATCTACTGATAGACCGGGATGCCTGATGTGTGGCTTCAAACCAGGATGACGCTCTAATTTGCGCTCGAGGTTGCAACAACGACGATATGCCTGCTGATATGAATCTCCAAGTAGATCCACAGTGTGCTTGACTGGAAGGCGAACCGAATATTCGCCAGTGTCCAAGCGAGCATGAGTTTGTTTAAATTGCGCTTCACAATCAAGTTCCTCCTTGGTAGATTCGTTGACTAAACGAGAACACGATTCTACCTCCCAAGACCGACGAACGATTTTATCAAGCGTGTGATCTGGGCTAGAATTTGGCATCAGAACCGAGCTAGTGACTATCAATGAGGTAGGGCACGCTGAAGAAGTTCCACCTGTCACTATCCAGCCCAATTGAGTGTTTTGAAGAATGGGCAAACCAGGAGCGATTTTTATTTGACCGACACTCAACAATTCAAAAAACAGGCCAGCTCCAATTAACAAATCAATTTTGTTCGCCTTAAAAAACTCTGGATCAGCCAAGCGAATATTTGAGGGTATATTCCATTGCTCAGTGCTAATATCGTAGCTAGGCTGATTTCCAGTTATAGACGGAGCTATGAGAGCTGAGATGTTGGCAGAGTACGCAGATGCTAGCGATTGAAGACTTATATCGGCCGAATAGCCTTCTGAGGCAACAGTAGACTCTCCCAATCCTGAAATCAAAGTAGGTGAGCGATGCCTTCGCAGCTGGAGGTGCTGAGCTAGACGAGACGTAATAATGTGCACCTGCGAACCAGAATCAAGTAGCGCTCGGCAAGGGACTAAAACTCCAGTACGACTTCTAACGTTGATTACAGCAGTTGCCAAGAGCACCATGTCTTGACTAGGATTTTGGGCTAGAAGTGTTGCAGAAGGGTTTGCAGCAGGCGGATGCGGAGCACAGTTAACTTGAGAGCCGCCAATCTGATTCTCAAAATGCAGAAGCGTATGATGCTTGGCCTTGCAACGCTTGCAGGTAGTGGAGCTGCACTCCTTTGACCGATGACCCTTACACAGGCAATTGATGCAAAGGTTGAGCTTCCTTACCTCTCGTAGACGCAGTTGCGGAGACAGATTTCCAAAACGGGAACAGTTGTAAATTAAGTGGCCAGAGGTCTCACAAAACACACATTTATTTGTGTTGGAGTTAGTAGCAACAAAGGCCCTTCTACTGGTGTTAACGATTTTACTATTTTTTCCCATCTTAGAGCTAGGCGTATACGTTGCCATAGCGTGTTCCACATTTTCCAACCTTTGGCATCGTCGATCCAGAAATGCCATGAACTGCTCACAGGTCGGAATAGTATCCATCGGTGCTGTCTCCTCCCAACTGGTCTGCGTTGCCTTGTCCACTTTCTGCAGCAAACTGTGCACGATAATGAAACCCGCAATCTGCTCAACGTTGCCCAGGCTTTGTAGAGCGCGAATGTTGGCGTTAACCGTATCCGAAAGGGTTCGAAGTTTTACTGCCGACGACGACTCGATGCAGTCTAAACCCAAAATCTCCGTGACATGTGCTTGGAACATGAGACGTTTGTTGTTAAAACGTTTTTTAAGGAGCTCCAATGCAACTGGATAGTTAGCGCTGCTGATTTCCAACGAAGCAACACTATCCAAGGCTGATCCTTTCAAACAAGATCGCAAGTGCTGAAACTTCTCCACATCCGAAAGTCCTGAGTCCGCATCAATGATTGAAGAGAACATCGCCATGAACTCTGCAAACTTTGTATACCCTCCACTAAACTCGGGCAGCTTGATTTCAGGCAACCGGATTCTGCCTTGAGACAATGTGCGATTGTCACCACATGTATCCTGCCTCATAGTCGAACACAACGGCGATGATAACTTTCGCTTGTCCATTTCGCGTCGCAAGCCGGTTTCAACTAATATTGAGAAGTCATCAAAACATGCCCGCAGCTCACTCCCGATTTCATCATAATCCAGCTCCTCCAATGCGTCATGCATTCTGTAAAATGCCTGCTGAGAAGTTTCCAACGCCTTAAGCCGAACAACCAACTCTTGTTCGCTGAGATGCACAATTTGATCCGGAGCAATTGCTTTGGCCATCCGTTTTACTTGCTCATCAATAGCCTTGGCCTTGGCTTTGTAAAACGTGGCACCAGGAGACTGAACGGCAGCAGAATTATGCATTTTTGAATATTGCTGTAGGAGTCACTCAATTTTTGTACAAATGCTTTCACACACAAGTTCAACCGACGCAATGTCAATTTGAGGGCAATGAACTTTTTTCACAAGCGCAAGCAATACGAACCGGGAAAAGCAATAACAATGCAGAAACGGCTGCTGCAACTGTTTAAGCAAACGCGATAAGGGAATCGACTGCGCAGGCGCCAATGCAACGCCTGAACCGAAAGTGAGCACAAAACGAAACGATGCAAGAGCGCGGGCGCGAGGTTTATTAAGTCTATACGTTTAAATAATTTTTATTTATTTAAACGAAACACGAATCACGTCGGGGTCACCAAATGTTGAGCTATTGAGCTTTTTCAATAGCTATCGAATGTTCAATTAAATAAATAAAAATGCACCGAAATTTGCATTAATATATATTTGGTTTATTTTGCCTTCGTGGCCAAACTTATAGTTCTTAATTGTTAATTTTAAAGCTCCAAATTGAGCACTTAACAATTTATATGTTATCAATTAGCTGCCGAATTGCAGCTGTTGTTGTTAATTGTAAGCTCCGATGTGAGCACTTACACAATTATATTTTGTTTAGCGAGGTCAAATACCGCGCGACAACTTGATCTCTCGATAGATCAAAACCAACTCATTAGCTGCCGAAATGCAGCTTATAATTGCTGTTGCTCCCAGACGGAGAGCAACCACTAAAACCAACGAGGAGAGTCTTATCGCTCATATGCAAAATAACAGTTACGTTAACCTGCTCTTATGCTGCGCAGAGCATATCTTATCGAGAGGTTAATATTAAGAGCGATGCTCTAGTTTTTGTTTGGCGCGGCTACATGCGTAACCAAACAATATAACTGCATACATAATGAAATTAATAACAATTGTAGTTAACAGAAAAAAATTTTAAAAAATATGTGTTGCATAAAATCAAATGCAAGACACCCTCGACGTCGAAAGGCATTTCCTCGCTGGATGTTCACGTTAGTCACACAGTTCTTGTTTTATTAATTGTCTTCAATTATGGAGTTAGAGAAATAATAAAAAATTATGTTGAAAAAAAATTTTATTTGACTGAAAGAAAATAGAACCAATAAGATTAAACAAAATTATAAAAAATAATATATTTATCAGAAATTTTTTTTTATAAAATTTATTAATCTCTTCGTAATGCCTTAACAAAATGATTAATTGGAAAAAAAATTACCTAAGTAATTACTGGAAATAATTTAGTTTATAAGCTTTACCCACTTGAAATTTTTTGAGGTTTTGTGTTTGCCGTAGTACAATTAAAAGCTGGCTACAAGTATGCAATAAAAAAAAGAAAAAAAAAAGTTCTTAAATTTATTGCATAGTTTAGTACACTGTTAAGGCAATTGAAAGCCAATAAATAGAAAAGAATAAACCATCAAACAATAGGAAACAATTTTGTAAATTTCTATGTTTAATTTTAAAAAAAATTTTCCGCAGGTAAATTAGACAAATCCATTAAATTAGGATTAGTAAAACAGTATTTTTATAACGTTAGTTTTTTTTTTTAAATTATGAATTTACATTTAAAAAATAATTAATAAATTTGTACAAGTTAGAAAAATGGATTCGTAAGCTGAGTTGTTTTTCCTACTGGCTAAAATAATAGCTTAAGGTAATGGAAGAAAATGATACACTCGCACAATTAACATACAATTCGTTTGTGTGTTGAATTAGCCATAGTTTGGTTTTAATTGGGAGAGTTAATAGTCATAGAATTTTTGGCGTCCAACATCGCGCCACTATCTGTATCTGAATATTTTACAAGCAAGAAAATGTACAGTTGCAGTAACGGACTTTAGATAAGTAAGTGCGTAATAAAGCTGAGCTTAGAGAAATGAGCTTTTACACAAACGGAGCATGCCCAAGGTTACCCTACTAGCGATAGATAGCTTAAGGCTATTATAAAACCCATTTTTCTTGTCTAAACTTTTAAAAGACAGTTAATCCAAGCAAAACGCTACATTTTAAATGAATGTCGCAATGCAAGAATTATTGTTATATCGCTGAAATCAGTGTGTCCAAAATAAAAAAATTATTAACAAAACGAAAATATTGTGAAAACGATAAAAAAAAATAAAATAAAAAATTATACAAACAAGTAAGCGATTCCGACTCAACTATTAATTCAATATTGGCGAACTTCTTATTAAAAAGATTTGCACCCAATTGTGAGCAGGCTGCAAGTGCATTCATTTCTTATTCCAAGAAGAGGCACGTAGTTGTAGGTAACAGGTTTCGTCGTTTCTAACATGAGCGAGCATATTTTTTATACAGGAAATACTTGCGGGTGCTGGTAAAAGTGAGATCAATATGAGAATATATATTTTTAACCATAACTTGGGTCTTTCTTATACGATGAAAGAAATATAATTTGGTAATTGATTCATAATATGCATATGTTTATTGTGTATTCAATTTAAGATTCTGCCATTAAATTTGTGGCATTTATTGCTATTGCAAATCGAAAAGGGTTGATAATCGAGTCACGGAGGCAGTTATTGATAAAAAATAGCAAATTCGATCAGCGCCGGATATACGAGAAGAAGAAGTCGATGAGATCCCCATGTTGATACAAACAGACGGACATTTGGTTCAGCTCATCGGCGACATCCAAGTTGACTTTATGCATAAGGAACAAATTCAAGCAGATGTCCTATCGAATGGCCTAAGCAGTGCCAATGATCATGGTTGCCTTTTAAGATTACCATAATTGTTACTTTGAGGGGCATGTTGCATTATACGCAATGTAACAATATGGCAGCCCTTTCACAATAGTAATATTTTTGAATTGATGGAACTTTAATCTTGATTATTATAGCATAGAGTATATATATGTCAACAGGACTGCTGACATCGATTGATCAATAAATGTTGTAATATGATACAATAATGCGCACAAGATTTTAATTTTGCATTTATATTTAAGTATATATATATATATTAATTATAAAAATTTAATTTATTAAATGGAGTCAAGTGAAATACTATAGCCATTAATTTAATGCTTAAATTTTTAAAACTATATTCTAACAAAGCCAATAGATTTACAGCACAGCAGACTAGGTTAGGGTAGGATCATGGTTGATTCCCACAAGGTTGGTTGGGTACAGAAGTGATCCATACCATCTTAGTTCACGCATTCTAGATAGGGTGTAATGCATAAGATTAAATGTCCATTATGTCTGGTTCAATTTTCTTTAGTCCTTCTCTGTCAACGATATTATTATTATGACAGCGTTTGTCTAGGCGGCACAAGATCTATGCCATAATTCGCTTAGCAAGGCCGTCCGCATTTAGACGAAGTTTGCATGCCAAGATGACTTTATAAATGTTCATTACACTATAAATTGTGATTTGTTATCAGATTAAAATGGATCTCTATATAGTTGTGTATAACTGTGTTGGCAATCCTCCTTCCTTGGCAGATCACAAAATGTTTACAGGAATGCATTTCCTTATTTGTTGTATATTTCTCTCCAATGAATTTTATCCAATTATTAACACACTTTTATGTTTTAATCTTGTGTTTATAAAATTAATTATTTTTAACCTCATTACATATATGTATTTCACAGCTTTTTAGGAAAAATACTCTAATAAAATAATCTAAAGTGATATTTTACTGAATATTTTTTACAATTATCGAAAGTTAAAACCAATATAAACGAATGCACACCAAGTAGCCAGATTAAACTCAAAATTAAATTTTCAAAACTATGTACTCAGGAGTAAGAAAATATATTTTCTGAAGAGAAAAAATTTAATCCAGATGGTCCAGACGGTTTAAATTACTTGCGCATTTTTAATAATTCTAAGAGATTTGTTCCTACTCGAAACATTGGTTGTGCTTCACTCATCGTCTGCAGTGCATTTAATTATTCAACTGTTCCCCGAAATATGAACTAGGTTGTTTATATAAGCCATTTCACAAAAGTTTTGGTAAACTTTATGGAACACCAACCAGAACCTTGTTTCTTATTCCAGCAGGATAATATTCTGCGTGGCTGTCCTTGTATCTTAGGGTAAGCCTATTGTGATCCCCGAGTTGGTCAAGCTTGGATCGTACTTCATGGACTACTTTTGAAATTATATTCGTCCCATTCACAACATTTATTGCCTCTTGACTATCGGATAGGAAGGCTATTTCCGCATTCCGATAGTTACTTTTAAATTAAGTTCCGCACACCTCCCTATGGCACACACCTCAGCTTGGAATATGCTGGTGTTTGTCCCCAGAGATTCATGGTAGGATATCTAAGGGCCCACCGCTCACAGGCCTGTTCCCTGATTGGTAATTAATTCCTCGGTATACCATTTTCTGGTGTGCGGTTTCATAGGACGGACTTCATCAAGTGTCGTCTATTCTATTTTGCTGCTGGCTCGAACTTTAAAATTTCGCTCTCAATAACCATTTCATCCTTGGGTTGTAACAGGAGTGGAAGTTCATCTGATAGAAGTTGGGCATCTCTATGGCTTAGGATGTTTTTGCCCACAAATCCTTCTGCTTATGAAATAATAGGAAAGTTTAACTTCTCCTTACCATAATGCATGGTATCGGTGCCTCCGATCCTAGATTACTTGTCTCTGTCTCCTGCTTCTCGAATAGAATATCGTTACGCAGCGGGGCAATGTTATATCATCTCCCACTTTGCAGTCGAGGGGTATGCCCTTCCATGATTGTAGCGATGGTTCTCAGCCAATCGGTTGAGCTCTCATCGGAGCATTCAACGACCAGAACTCCAGCCCGAAAATGAATGCCCGCAATTGAGACCGGTTTGTCCTATCCAGACGCAATACCTTCGTCTATGACGGCCTCCTCCAACATAGACAGTTCTCCGTGGCTGAGCAATACCAGTGGGTATTCCACAGGTAACCCAATCACCGCCGCCCTCTTGGTGCCCGGGCACACTGTCTTAGGAGTGGCCACCGAAAGCGTTAGGGTGCTGCTACGTGTTTGGCAGCTGGTGCCGCTGCTGCTGCTCCCCTCTGCTCTTTCGCCTTCTTCAGGGCCTCTTCCGGAGCGAGTCCTTGCTGGCGGTCTCTTAAATACCATTTGGACCTGCAGATGGTTGCGACGATTCGGATCATCCAGCTTACCGAGTTGAACCCTTGGTGGCAAAAACCTACTCGCTTTCCGCCACCCGAGACCCGCCACAGCTTAGCCCTATCCGAATCATCCTACAAGTTCTTTTCAACAGGAAGGTCGCTACTATAAATACCCAATATATATAGGTGGCTTCCTAGTCTAGACTAATGTTCTGTCAGTAGACCGGTAAGTATCCTAATCCTATTCCATCCCATGGATATTACTTGACTAAATCATTTAAGATTATAGCCGCCCAATAAACATTTGGTCTGTCAACCCAGCCCCTTCCGCACCATCCCACAAGTTCTTTTGACTAACTAAAATTAATCAAATTCCACATTATATGGGCTAAGGAAAACCGCTGGCTGGCAACTGCCTTAAGACAAAGATTATTATTTGATTTACTCTTCATGAATTTTTAATTTAGTCACTCTTCGCTATAAGTCATCGGTTTTAATTTTCTCGCTTTTATTTACACTCAGATTCAATCAATTTAACAATCCTAATAGCTTTAGCCTAATGTTTTTAGCCTTAAACTATTTTAGGTGGAAGCTTTAAATAATCTGTAATAATTGGCGATTTAATTTAAAGATATTTATTCATTTCACTTAACATTACATTTTGTCTTTACAAATAAAGCAGTTAAACAGTTAATTTTATTTCAAGACTTATCAAATTAAATAAATATTATTCTGGAAAATACAACAATACAGATCGTAAATATTTAGTTAGCTTCACTGCAGTTTGCCTTGCTGGCTGTTCGACTCTTACGCAAGTAATTAACTGCCCGTGCTCTAGCTAATTACGACATTATCCTTATGATAAACAATGAGATGACAGTTACATTAGCCAAACAAGAATTTTCAACTTGCAACTCAAGCTGCGCCCTTCATCCAGTTATTATGTTTGCCTGCTTGCCTCTTTGTTGTTCACCTATTTCGATGTCTGTAATTGACACTTCAGCCAGAACGCCACACAAAGGCACAGACAATTGTCCTTATTAAGCACCCAACTCAAAGGCGACTCGTAGCATCCGTTCATCTGTCCGTCATATCCACATCGTAACGCTGCTGGGCATGTGCAGATTCATTGCAATTTCTCCATATTATGCAACTCGCAAGCATCAAACGCATCCGGAGTGGGGAAGTAGAGAGAGAGAGATAAAATTACTCGTCCCTTTCAATAAATCCACAATTCTGGCAAATTTAATGAGATTATCGGCAAGCTTAAACAACTACACAAGCTACACAACGTAAATGAAAGATTACTGGGAAACTTCTACAAACATTTTCTGAAAGGACAGGCTACTAGGATCTTACAAGGGTCGGTATTTCTTAGCTACACCAACTTCTGTGGCACCTATTATGACTTTTTCACCACTGGCTACGCCGTACTGCAACGTGCTGAATCAGGCAGAAGAAATCATCGAAGACTCCTTTAATGCTTTATCAATAGCCAAGCTGATTTAGCTATGTCAGCTAATCGGACGGCATATTAAGCTCTGGCTTGTCTAAAATAGCCAATGTTACTTCCATGTTTTAACTTTTAATTCATGTTTTAACTAATAACTGCCAAGCATATTCACTAGGAAAATAGATAGAATCGTTGACAGCTTAGACAATATAAGTAACATTATATAATGTAGAATTTTATTTCGTCTAAATAATTCCTCAAAGAGTATAAGAAAATATGTTATAATGCTTTTTCCGCGACGCCTTGATAAAAAAGACTACGAATGCAGCTTTTAAATACAGATTTGATTGGTTGGCTGAATATATGAAAATTCGCAAATTCAATGTAAGTATTTTTATGTCCAATATATAATAATAAAGAATTGACTAATTTTTTTCACGCCGCATTTGAGTATCAAACATTTGACAACATAAATTATTGCGTAGCTTAGAACAAGATGCACGTGAACACCCTTAATGAAAAAAATACAGGACTTCCTTTAAAATACCAAAACATAAAAAAAACATAAAACGGATGTTCTAGTCGAGAGATATCGAAAAGTTAGTATATTGTACCCCACCATGAAATATATTAATTATTTAAACACAAATTTCGCCTATACAATTTTTATATTGCTTAAAGTAAAGAAAAAAAAGTACCCTTTGGTTTTTTCTTAAAACCGAAGCTATAAAAAAGCATTATTGTGCTTAATGAGAAACTTCGTTAATCAATAATATATAAGAATATACTATATATTAATTGGAAGGATATATCTTTGATATCGATCGATTTCTATCGATATTCGCGGAACATTCAGGCGAACTTATCGATAAAATAGCATGCAACAAGTTCGTGTAAATTAAAATTTTGACGTTTCTAAATTTTCCTTTGATACTTTACCCTTTATCACATTTTATAATATGTTCTCGGTATAAAAAGGGGTAATTTTGATTGATTTTTTCTTGGCTTTTGGGTTGTAAGCTGCGCGTTCGAGTAAAATATTTACAGCTCTGCGCCGTTTAACTACTTAAACATGAAAGGGCCGAAGCTACCAAGTCGCCAAAGACCCACGATTGCCCGGCAAAATTATAAGATGGGAAATCAAGGGAGTGAGTGGGGCGGCGGAGCCATCAACCCACGCACATTTTTCACATAATTTCCTTGGGGATTAAGTTTCCACTTGGCTTTGCCTTTGCCGCTACTGTGCTCCTCGCTTTTATTAATTTTCTGCCACAAAGTAAATAGAAAGGCAACCCGAGTAAATTTCATTAAAGACGTCGAACAGAACACGGCGAGGATACCAACGAAGAAGTAGCAAAATGAAGGCGGCAATGTAACTAATAGATAAAGCGCGATTACGATTACTCAGGTCACAAATCACAAGACGGCAGGCAGCTAAAGGAAATGACATTTGAAGTCGCTTGGAAAATGAAATAACCAAAATCGGTAATGGGCACCAACGAGTGGCGCCACATAGCGTCACGGTGGGTAGAGTTGCAGACGGAGGTCAAATGAAATTACAATCAGTCTGGCTTTAAAATGAGTTTAGACCTACGCCATTTGGTCCTCAATCTGTCGGTTTTGTGAAAATATCTTAAGCAACTTTACGAAGCCGAAGCATCTTCCAGCAGACCCCCTTGCATAAGTACTCGCTCCAGGGCACAGGCGACAACAATTTATGCACACACCTCTTTGGAATTTTTGAAAAAAAAAAAAACGAAAAAAGACACAGAAAAGAGGAGGGGATGCGGATTCTTCCTGGGACTTGCGGCTACTGTGCACAAAATGGCGACAAAAGTGCGAGAAAACATTTTTTAAAGCGTTAAAAATGTGGAGCTGCAGTTAACAGCAAAGAGAGCGAAGGAAACGTTGAAATATTTCAGCAATTTTTGTATATGCAGCGAGAAAATCGAAGTTATTTATTATGAATGGTAGATTAATCAATACCCTGTTTGGGTACATTAGTTGAATTGAAAAGTAATTAAATTTTTCATCGAAATTAACGTTACTGGATTAATTAACTTACAAATGATACTGGATTAATTAATAAATAAAGAATTTCTTAAAAATCATTTGTTTTTCTATATACAATCATTTATATTAATTATATAAAGTTTAATAAATTCAGGAAAATGTTTTAAGGAACGCCGAATATTACATACATTAATGGAACGGAATCAACCTACAGACATTTAAATTCATTATAAATTAAATTTGAATACATATTGAAATATATTCTATTATTTTAATTTTTTTCGGAATATTAGTTTTGATGTTTAGGGTAATCTGTTTTGTTATCACATTTGTGTATTTTATTAAAAGCTGCAGGTGTTATTCTTCTAAGGGAATAACACGCATACAGATGTATACTTATATATTGACTCGGCAATAATGCTGATCAAGAATATATATATATACTATTTTGATTCGAAGGTGTCTCTACTAACGTGTTACAAGTTTCCTGACAAAATTCTCTACAAAGGTATGAAAAGGATACGCTTAACCATTGTGGCGGCAACTTTTGTAGCGTGCATAGTGAAATGTTGGCGAAACGGCTCAAAATAAGTTATACCCAAAATCAAGGCAATTAAGTCAAAGCCACGTCAGTAACTCAAGCAGGGGCAGCTCTTATGAATATGCAACGATGAGGAGATTGGGAACGGAGCATGCAACATCGGGGCTTTGGAGAGAGAGCAACAACATTTTCGTGATTGAATTCATTGATAAACAACAACAGCAGCTCTTAGCTGGCATTGGCAGTAAGCAGCAGAAGTAGGAGACGAGAACTGGGAAAGCACATGGGCAGAAGGGCATGCAACCACAGAAATTGAAGTGCATGCAAGTGATTGGCCACATGTGGCAAGCAGAGTGGAGCAACAGGAAACTGGTAGCTGGGCTCAAACTCCATCGATTGCTGCCAGTACTCCATGTCCATTTGTAGCCACAACAGCGTGATACCCGTGACTGTGGCATTGAAACAAATCACCTTGATTGATGATTGGCATTTTGTTGCCAAGTGATTTGGGGGCAGAATCTGTTTGCCAGTAGCCCCAATGTGATTCTCTGTCTGTCTGTTCGTCTGTGTTTGTCAGAGCCCCAAAAGTCAACCGCAATTAAATGAAAAGCAGCGGCTGCAAAGGGCGTCGAATTGTGCGGAGTGTTTGAGGTTGTGCTGTCGGGCAATTTGAGCTGCTGTTTTGCTTTATTACTGGAGTTGCTGAGATGGCGAAGATGGTGGAGATGGTGGAGATGGGCAATGTGTCCTCGAGCTGTAGTTGTCAACACGACATGTGGCCAAACATCAAAGAGACGAGTCAACACTTGACATTAAATCTGGAGTTAATTGAATAAATAACAGTTTATCAGTTTATTATACTAATTAAACATATTTAAGTGATGTTTTCGGTTAAAAAACGGGCACTCAACACCAGTAATTAATAAAAATGAAGAGCGAAATGTAAAACAACGAGTGTCAGATACAGAGCTATAAAAGAGCAAAGAAATCGCCAACTAAATTATTATTGAATTATTATTTTAATTTCTTTACAATTCTATCAATTCGATCATTAGATATACTGCATACAAAATAAAAATAAATCACCCTGAATTTGAGGAAATGGTTATACTTTCAGCTTACCATATTATTTAGAGTGTCAATTTTAATAATACTTGGTAATGTCTGGCCTTTGTTACTTCAATAATTGTAAATTAGCATAAGTGTTTACGGTGCCACCTTTTAAAGTGAGTTGCTTTTTGATGCGATTTTTTTCACAGTGTCTGAGTCTTCATCTCAAAACTACATTTGAGGAAACGCAACTTCTGCTTATTGTCCTTTTTTGTCTGCTGTGTAAAAATGGTATTAATATGTACATAAATATCATATCGAAACATATTAAAATCATTCAAAATATTGTTAATAACAACCCAGTATGATTCTCAGACAAATTGATTTACTGTCCAAATCCAGGCAAATAATTTAAATCAAACAACGCAATTTATTAGCGGATAAGTGATTTAAATATGAGCAAATTGTGTTTTTATGTTAAATCCATTAATGAAAACCGGAAGAAAAAAAAACATAGAGTGGACTGATGCGGGGCAAAAACATTTTTGCATTCACTGTGGGCATTACGAGCTGGAGAACAAGCTGAAGGATGCACAGCGATGCTGTCGACGGCATCGGCATCGACAGCACTTCGATTAAATAGCTCAGTAAACAGCAGGCGACTGGATGGCAGGACTTCTCCTTCAAACAAGACCAGACCCCAGCCAGACACTTGAAAATGCATAACTTTTTTATGGCCGCAAAGGGTCCTGGAAGTTAAATTCTCTATGGCGGACAACCTAAGGGCTGCCACATTGGGGTAGTCTCTTCTCCAGTTGTCCAGTTGTCTGCCAGTCTGTCTACTTGTTTGCTACGCTTTTAATGTATTTTACGCTGTGCTGGTTTCCTCTTTCCTCACTGCGCTTTGTTTAACTTTGCAGCAGCTGAAAAAAAAATGCAGCGCTATCAATACAAATAAAGCTGATTAAGCAGTTGCCATGCTATATATTTATATATATTTGTATATATGCATCATTACTAGCTGTTCGCCAATTTTAAGCAGTATAAAGCCACATTGCGGTTTTTAGTCCAGTTTTTCACAAATTGTCATCCACTTTGTGCCTAAGAGCATGCAACGATATTTCATCAACTCTACTTACTCAAAGCCATATTAATTACCACACACATCAGGGTTACGAAACTAATTAAAAGCATTCCGTAGCAGCTAAATGGATTGCAGTTAGCCAATAATTTGATAAACCAAAGCAGTTTAATATATACGGTAGGGAAAAATAGTTTTCACTGACTAATTGATTAATTATTTAATAAGCTATTTAATAATATATGAAATAAAAATAATAATAATAATAATAATTAATCAGTACCCATTTACAATTTAAAATTATATAAAGAAAAAAAATGTTTTGAGGTAATAAAAATATTATTGACGAATCAGCAATGAGGCAGTCCTGAGCCCTTAAACTTCTTCTTCAACTTCGAGTGCTTACACATCATTTTCGTGTAACTGGCACAAAACTTTTGGGCTGTTTGCTTATTTGTCGTATAATTAAAAGGCTAGCACATTCATTTTGACTGCAGCAAGAAGTGCGCATTGCAGACGTGGCCCAGCATCAACAGCAGGACCAGCAGCAGTAGCAAAGCAATAGTTTCCAAAAAGCCTTACAAAGCGCTCATGATAAATCCACAGAATTTTGGCCAAAGCAGCCAAACGATTTGCTGTTCATCTGCAGCTTATTTTATTTTCGTTCTCCGTTTTTGGCTGCCTGCACAAAGTCAACAAAGTGCCTGGTGAAGTCTCGCAAAGGCAAAAACAAAGACCCCTGCAATTAGCGCTGGAAAACTTCTTAGAAATAATTGATTTGCTACAAACCGTTTGAAGCAGCCTCCTTAGATGCCGCTGCCACAGTTGCGACTCCTTTAAAATCCTCTTTTAATGCGAGCCATCCCCCTCACACTCAAGTATGCAACACAATGGTTATTGAACACGTAGCAGCCAACAAATGCAAGCAGGTTGCAACTTGCATCGAACCGCAGCGGCAACCATCGTCAAAAGCAAAACAAAGAATTTTTCTCCTTCCAACTTTTGTGTTGCTTGTATAGCAATAAAAACAAAACAGAAAAATCGTCATCTGAGTAAAACAGGGGACGAAAGATGATTTTTAAATATTTTTGAAGTATATTTGTTAACATTAAATTGGGAATTCAGAATAAAATAAGTAATGACATAATTAAGCATGTTACATAATAATCGACCGAAATAAAAAGAATCAAGAAAATATAAAAAATATTAAATATTAAATGGCAAGTTAAAAATGTTCAATAACTTGCGCGCTCGTCCCATTTTAAGTTTTGAGTATAGAAAATACACGAAATATGGAGCAGCCCTCGCTTCGTCAGCTCTCCCCTGAAGTGCAACAAGATTATACTTCCGTGAAAGCAATAGAAACAACAACAGTATCAGCTTTGGCAAATGGTAGCTCAGAGGACGATTTGAAAAATTCAACACAAGAAAGCGGCATTAACAAGCCAACAAAGCCTTGCACTTTGTTTAGGTAGACTTGTAACTGCAGCTGTCCCATTGATGGTTTAAAAATTTCACAAACTTTACAATTGCATGGAAACAATATAAGAAACAATAACTGGAATATAACCTGAAAAATGGGTCCAAACGTTATATAGACCTGAAAATAATAAGCTTGTTTTCAGCACTAGATATTCGCCTTGGCATGGAAAGCTTCAAGCCACAGACTGGCCTAGGTAGAATCAATAATATGTCCAACGTCGATGCCTTGGGCAACGCAACACCCAAGCTGAAACTCTGTTTAACCGCGTCGCGGCATTAAATGACTCGTCCTCGATCAGCACAGACACCGCCAGAGGGCGCCACAGGACGCCAGCCAGAATAAAAACTAATTTAACTAGTCGGCAGGGTATTTTACCAAATGCTGAAAATTGTTGAAAAGACTGACAGAAAGTGAGTTACACATAAAGCTAGGCAAACGCATTTGACACGCATCGCGGCACGAGGCTTTGATGTTTCCCCTCCATGGAGGCAGGCCTGTGAGACTTGAGAGGAATATGGAGCACAGGATGTCGGCTGAATTGGTTGCTAGCAAATATTTGCTAAATGTAAATTACTGTTGACGCTCTGCGTCCTGAAAACTGAAATGATTGACTCAGATCGAGTCTATGAGTGGATGACAACCGACGGCGTGACATTGTCAAAATAATCAGCTTGAAAGATCACAGGAGAGCTCTGCTAGGTGACAAATGGATTGAAAGTTGGGTTTGGCTGTAATTTAACCATTTAAAATAAAACATCATAGCATTCGCTTGACATTTTCTTGCATAATAATTTAAGAATTAAAGTTTGGACTTAAGCTAAATACTTGCACATTCGTAACATCAATGAAAGATAAACCATCTTTCTCATGTCAAACTTTGTGAAGTGTATTTAATTAATAAGAACCGATTAAAATTATAAAATTAATGCGACTTAAAATTCACTGGCCTTTTATAATGTTTCAGAGATGCCCAACAATACTACATGAGAGAAAATTTAATTCGGATGGAAATATTTTTTTTAATTAACTTATAGCACTTAATAACATTTTTCAAAATACTAGATTCAAAATCTGTTTCGCTTCTGCTTATCCTTGCTGTGTATATTAAGAGTGGCTCTAAGCCTTTATTGAATTTCTTTGTCACAGTTGATTGATTTTAAACACTAAAAAATTATTATTAAAAATTTGCGTAGGAACTGTAGAAATATTAATTTTTATTCCATTCGTTTACTTTGAGAGGGTATTGCAATACTATCACAAATTTCACACAATACGCTAGTTCTGAAAGAAACTATAAAAAATGCACTCCAGGGCGCTTTAGTGTGTAACAATTTCAAGTTGAAATAGTTAGCATATGCTCCGATGGTTGCTCTCCACTATCTTCAGGTGTTGGTGGCTGTGTTTGGGTGCATATGTTGCCACTGACATCCAAATGCAACTTCGTTGCAATTAAACACTCAATTTGCAGCCCCTCTCTTGGAATGTTTATAAATGAAATTTGGGAAAGGTAAAGTTTGTGCGCCACTGGCGACATTCGGCGATGAAAGGGAGTGAAGCAGAGACCGAGAGAGGAGTGGATAAGAGGATGGAGATGGAGACTCTGAGTTGAAAGACAGGAGACAACGTCAACAGAAGTTGCTAAAATAAATAGTTAAAGCAAAATGGCGCCCCGGAACTTAGGTGGTTGTGGAATCGTCGTGGAGATATTCGAGGCAAAGACGATGACGTTGCGCATTTGCTGTAGATTATTACAAAAGTTTAAACACACAGACAGATAGGGCGATGGCATGTTGTGCTTATAGAGAGCCCTCAGGTGTTTTGAATTTTGCTTGTCGACGACCAAAGCAAAAACCCGGCAGAAGCACTGGAGGAGTTGAGCTTAGTTCGAGTTAAAGCCTTAAATAGCCTTGCCAGTTGCAATTGCACATGGCAGAGTTATCCAAGAGTTTCTGGCCCACCTTACATAAGTCGCCAGATAGTATATTGTTTGGTTATAAGTTTAGAAATGGCAGAAGTAGACAACATGCCACTTGGAATCCGTTCTGTTATTCAGGAGTCAACTAATTGCCCGTGATTAGTCAACTTTTATTGTGGCCCGCACGAGTTGTGGCTTATATACATATTATTATTATTAATGCACATGAATATTTATTGCGCAAACCAATAAATAGTTAATTGCCTACATATATACTATAGAAAATACTAAGCAAAGATTATTACTCTATATTTTCCTAAGGGAATTTTGTATGCACATTTAGGTAAAACTAGCTCGTGAAAAAGAGAGATTACTAATTGCAGTGTCAGGAGATAAATTGAGATTCTGGCTGTTTACTGGCGGGGTCTTTCGAAAATTCCATTTTCACTTTAGCAGCTGGAATGTGTGATCCCCTCAATTCTTTTGTGTATCTTGAAGCGATGTCTGGTTATTTCCGTGCGTCTGCTGCTGGCGTTTACTTTTAGTTTTAATTTGACAACCCGCATAATTTTGCTATGATTTGCACTTCTTAATTAATTATTTTTCGCTTTCGTAACTGAATGCGGATCAGAGCTGTGTCAGCAAATAAGAGACAAACCCAAACCCACACCCACCCCCGCACCCACACTCAAACGCACACATGTGCCTGGCAACCCTTCAACGCCAGAGCCTGGCGGCAAAACAAACTTCGACAAAAACTTTCTCATTTTTTTCGGCATGCGTAAGAGGGCTTATTCGGGTAAAATTCTGTGTCGAAGCAGACGTTGGGAATTGGTTTTGCTCAATTTCTGAGAGATTTGCAATGCATTTGGCATTTCTTAGCACCTTTGACACATGCGGCGTATGCGTAATATGCGACAGCAAAATCAATCACCGAATGAAAAGGCTTACCGTGCAAATTCCCAGCTTATGGCAATTGACAGGGAACGATGCAGACATGCCAACCGTCCCGTTTGTTTCATTTAAACAAAAGCTTCTGTTTTTTTCATATAATTCATCTATGTGTTGTATGTATGTGCCGTCAGCGTTTTTCACGCCACAATTGTTAGGCTGCCCTGGCCCCCGCCTCATCTGCCACTCGATGGCATCTGTTCCGTGTCAATTGCATTTAGGTAGCAATGCAAATTGGCGGAGCGTTGCCATTTTCCGTTCGACGGCTGCTCATTATTTAGACGCTTAACGCACGTCGCCTTGCATTAGGCGATTAAGTTTTGCAACGCCACCTGGCGGTCGGGATTGAAATTCGCTATGTGTGTTGCCCCAGCTGTGTTTTTCACGCACTCCAATTTCGACTCCTATATAGTTGCTGGGGGTATTTTAATTTTGTTCCGAACTGTGCTCTTGATATGCACTATATAGACATTTGAGTTGGGAAACCTAACTTGGCGGTGTCACACAACTATATTATTTTAAGACATTTCTTATTGAAAATACTCTTTAACTTTTTTGTATATTCTGACAGAGTTTTACTTCAATTCAATTTGAAGGTAAGCAATGGGACTCTGCTCTGCAAGGGTATGCTTAACTTCGACTTGCGAAAAACAAATTTCCTTTTTTCTTCTTTACATGCTGGTGCCAAATGTCAAATTGGTAGCAAGAACTAGACACATATACGGTCAATACCAATATGAAGAGCGGCAACAATACTAACGCACAGATTTGTGAAGGTTTCTGGCATCTGCATCGCCCAGGAATCTAAAATGCTCCAGCAAACAAATCACGTAGTCGGTGTCCCAAGCGCCGTGCAAGACTTGTTGGCGTCATATCAAAAGACAGAAGGCTGGTGGATTTTCGCGGTGTTGCATATGAAAGGCTAAGAGCACAAAGCTCCACTTATCCATCCCTTTCCATTCCATCAATTCCCAAAATCTGAGGAAGCTGCTAAGCCACCACAACGAGGCCACCTTCCGCTTGTCTGGCAAATTCTGAGATTCGAGTTCAATGTTTACAAGTCAAGTTTGTAGTTGGAAAAGAAGTTTTATATGTAAAGTATTCGGTTTGAAAAAATGTAGAGTCGGTTATTGCTACCTTGACGCATTGTCTAAAGTAAATGGTCAAATTTAATAAGATTTTGAGTACAATTTATTCAGTCATAAATTTTACAGAATATTTCAAATTATTATAAAAGATTTATTATTTTAAATTGTTACAATTTTACAGTAACGATAAGTATTTTGTACTGATTGTTTATTAGTTTTTTAGAGTATATAATATCGTATTCTAAGAAAGATTTATGTTTTACTAATATGTTAACATGTTCGTAGAAAATAAATATCAAATTTTTTTACAAATTTACTTTGACTAATAGTGCTATTTATCTATTTTTTATTAGATGTAGAGTGTTGAAAAAGTTAAGAAAGGATTCTTTTTTTAAACTTTTATACCGAGGCAGTCCGATCGTCACATACATTGAACTTAGTGTGCTGGGAAATTTGAAGGTTCTAGAGATTTTCACTTATCGGAGTAGCATCCAATGTTTAACCATTCGCCACTAATTAAAATATATTTATGAACAAAACAAATAATAAAAGATTTTAAATGTCATTTTAGAAACTTATTTTATTCAACTTTAATGCTATTAAATAACAAATTAAAAATTCAGAGTCTTCCTAATTACACGTAAATATGCATTAAATGTTTTCACAAGAACTTGCTGTGAAATCAATTACCAAAAGGAAAAACTCGACGACGCAACGATGCAACAAATTAAACGCATGTAAAGAAGGCTAATGAAATGTTTGAAGGCAGAAGCCGTCCAAGCATGGGCAAGGAGCAAGGGGCAGATTGATTGCCGGAGTCGTTATTGAAGCACATAGAATTTTTGTGTCTGTATTTGTCAGGGGAGGAAATTACCAAAAATGTGCCGAGCGCAACACGAACAACAATAAAGTGAGTGAAAATTAAGGCAAGTGGAGTTAAAAGTTAAGCCAACAAAGGAAGATGAGGATGGAATAGGATAGAATAGGATAGGAAAGGATGCGAATCCATGGTATACGGAGTTCCGTATGTGAAGCTTATGTGAGTGTCTATGTGTGTGTGTGTGTGTATGTGTGCGTGATGTATGGCCTACAGCACACACTCAAACGGACAAACTGAACTCCGGCGCAATTTTACGCAACTACAAAAAGTTTAATTGAGGATAAACTTTGCTGCGTTTGCGCTGCTGTTGAAAATCAGCTAACGTCGACGGGGTATATATATATATATATATATATATATATATAGGTAGTGATATGTGGAAGACGGTTAGAGGATTGTCTGTATGTGTATATCGCTTATCTTTGCCGTTTAAGTTTTCGCTTTCCTCCACTAACAACTTTTACTGTTCCCCAACCCAACAATAAAAGGAATAACTTTAAGATTAAATTTGTGTGCACACATGCTGGAAACTATAATTCAAATGAAATTATTTGGACATTTATTGGCCATAGGTATGCGCTTCCCTCGCATTGTTGGCCAAAACTAAATTACTGGCAAATATAGATGAAAGGTGCTTGCAAAACGACCTGAACTTGAACCTGGGTTGCAGTGCAGTCCTGGCTCGATGCTCGATCTGACCCACACAAAGGCAGATGTACAATAATTCATTTAGATGGATGCAAGTGAAAAGAGAAGGACAATGAAACACAAATGACCTCAATAAAACCGATGTGCCACAAGCGATTGGCTCTTTCACCGACTTTTAACCTCTCCTGTCGTGAACAGTAACAAAAAAAATAATTGGAAGCTGCCAGATGCTTTGGTAATGTTTTTAAGTCCCTTCAGCACCCATTCTATGTTTTATATGTATTCAAAGAAAACAAATAAACTAAATTGAAAGCTTTCAATTGCATATCAAATATTCAACAATTTAAGTAAAACCCAAAAAGTAAGCTTACTTATCCCAATTTGAATAAAAAGGATTTGGTGATGTTATAATAAGCTAATGCTTTATAACAGCTAAGTTTGGAATTCTGAGATCTGCAAAACTCAGTAAAGAAAATACTGGAATACTCTTAATATGAGCATTACTGCGGTCTAAAAAAAACAATATTGGTAATTTTTTACTTGCCATACCAAGTCGAACGCATTTTATTAAGGCTATCAGTCATTAAATATGCACGCTGTTAATCCTTGCTAGACTCAGCTCCTACCACAATGCGGGTGCTGCCGCATAGCTCAGCGGAGCTGATCCGTAAGCGAAGGGGGCGGTGTATTTGGCTAATACAGGTGCGGCATACGGATGAGCAAATGGAGCCGCCAATGGAGTAGCGAATGGTGCAGCGACAGAAGTAGCCAGAGGAGCTGCAACAGAAGCGGCGAATGAAGTAGGAAATGGAGCGGCAACCGGTGCAACGTGTCGGAAAACTGGAGCAGCCAGAGGAGCAGCAACTGGTGACACAGATCTAATGAGTGGAGTTGTAACTGGTGCCACAGTTCTGATGAATGGAGCTGCAACTGGTAGTGGAGCAGCTGCAATCACAGGTGCAGCTGCGATGCCATTGAATGTCCTGGCCACTACTTGGCTACTCGCAGCGGTAACCACAGGTGCATTTGCTGCAAAGACGGTAGCTGGAGCAGCAAGCGGTGCATGCAATAATCCAGGCTTGCCGACAACGCAGGCAACCAGAGCACAGAGTACAACGGCCTGTGAATGATTACAAGGAATACAAGGATTAGCGATATCATCAGCGAGGATATTCAATCTATGTATTACTAACGTATTTGATCATAGTGAATTGATGGTTGGTGGGTGATTTGCTGACTTGGTTGCTAGTTGGAGCTTTAGAGTACACTGCGAACTGATGTCAAATTGAGGCCTTGCCACGCATATTTATACCCAAGAAGACAGCACATTGCTGGGTCTACTTAAAATGCGCCCTGCGTGGCACTCATTGTCCATTATAAGTGGCGGCTATTGGTTACAATTGGTAGTTAGTCATGTCTTTCGAGGGTTTCAGTGCTGCTGCCAAAACCCGAAGGGCAGCCAAATCCGATTGCCGCAGCTAATTACACTAAATTTGTATGGAAATCAAAGTGCATGAAAATAAATTGATCGCATTTGCTTGGTTACGAAATGCAAGCAAAGAATTATAGTACTTGTTGTCGATTATATCCACACTCGCAAGTGAACATGACTGAATTAATCAACTATTAATTAAATGTAAATGCCAACCCACAATTTACATGTAACTGTAACTGTAACTGTATATACAAGTATACTATATAAACAATTTCGATTTCGTATATTACCAATTTAATTTTAATCCATTTGTAAAATCTACATATGTATATCAACTTATATATCACAAGTGTTTTTTCAACCGTACTCTTAAACTCTCCAGGCAGTGACCTGACTTCGCCGAGTTCTATTCAGTTCAGAGCAATCGACCAAATTAACTTTTTGTGCACGTACGCAGACCAAAGCGAACTAAAAATTATTGCTCGAACCCGGCCACAGTTTGGGTCAGCAAACACACTCGCTCACACACCCACATGCAACCAAAAAAAGAGAAGAGACACACGCAAACACACACACAATGGACACTTTCGGTTGTTGACACAAAAATTATTTATTTTATTGGTATTGCTTTTTGGGTCAAGGCTGAACATGAAGTTAGGGTATTAATTTAAACTGTTTTAATTATATTTTATTATAATTTTTTATAATAAAAAAACTAGTTAAATATTCCGAGTTAACTTTTGTTCTAAAATAATATTATGGAAAACCACACCGCCGTTCTCTCCTGAAATATAGGTATAGTATGTCTGCAAAAGTTTGGACACAGGGAAAAATTCATATTTTCTTCATATACAATTTGAGATTTAAATTACCAACGCTACCGAGTACGGACTGGTTAACGCACGCACCCAGGCAATCTGCAACAAACCACTCACCCAACCGACCAAGGAGCGCCGCAAGATCGGGAATTACTAGACTGATGAAATAAAATAACAGTTTTAATAGAAGCAATAGACGAAGTACAACTTATTAATGGGAATCTCATATTATAATTGGTTGAGTTTAAAGCAATATAGGCAGACGATTCCTTACATTTCTGATCGGAACTGTAAAATTAAGTTGGCTGACTAACTCGGGAGAATCAATTTCATCGTTTTAATATATATATATATATAAATATAAAACTTAAGCAAAGAATAAAATTTGGTTAATTTGCCTTTCGACATGGGCGACCTTGATAGTAATGTGTGTGTTGTGGGAAACTTAAAGCGACGCAAAACATTTATGAATCAATGCACTTATTAAAGTTACAATTCACTCAACGCTTTGTTTTGTCTGACTTGGCTCACTTTGCTCGCGTGCTCTGCATGCTAATTTGTTGTTTTTCATTGTGCCGGTTTTTTGGATTTGTTTTTGTTCAGTATTGGGCGTTCGTCACGTTCGATGTGAGTCGCTATAAAAATAAATCGAAATCGAAGACATGTCATCAAACACAGTTTCGCTTTTCAAGTGACCACTCCAGAAAGCAATCAGACATCTCTCGACATGTTCAAATACGTAAGTTGTCGTCATTCTTTTATTATTGCTACTGCTTCTCCTCATGCTCAAATCTCCACAACTCTCCGTTCAGGTCGCTGTCCTCTGCGCCCTGGTTGCCTGCGTTGTCGCCAAGCCTGGACTTCTCCTGCACACACCAGCTCCAGCTGCCATCGTTGCTCATCCACTGCTGACGGCCAGCAGTAGCCAGGTGGTGGCCAGAAACTATAACGGCTTCGCCGTCGCGCCCGTAATTGCAGCTGCTCCACTTATCCGAGCTGCTCCTCTGTCTACGCCTTTCGTCGCTGCTTCGCCACTGGCAGCGCCAATAGCTACTCCACTCACCTCTCCGGTTTTCGCCCGATTTGCAGCTGCTCCTCTCACTGCTCCGCTTGCCTATAATGCTCCACTGCAGCACCTACACCACTTTTGATTTAAGCGCTTACACTATGATCCCATAGAAACAAATAATTTACTAAATATTAAGAGAATAAAACAAATATTAATTTAAAATCTAATCTATTTCGAGTATCCGCAACACATTTTTCCACTCCAAGTGGGAAGTTGTCATCGGTTATCAGCTGATAAACAATTAAAACTTGATAACCCATTCTCGCAGCTTACCCCACCAACCCGGTGGTCTAGTTTCCCGTCTGGCAGCGCGGTAATTTAGGAATGGTTCTGTCTTATTGTGCACCGTTACCGCGATGTCTTTTCTCTTCATCTTCGCCCGCATTACTCCCTTATTGTGTATTCTTTCAAAAGTGAAACATCCAAAAAATTTATAATTATATAAACTTGACCAACTATCTTTGTAAACAAATAGGAGATAATCGGTCAATACATCTCATATCAAGCAGTTGCATTATGTACACCTGTAACAAATCAATTGCTAAATCTTAAAATATCTATTAGCTAATTTAAAAAGCAATTTTCACCTTGGCATAATTAGAATTTGTGTTCAAGCCAAAATTAAACTTACCTCATTTTAATGTGACGCGTCACGCATTTGTCAATAATTAAAACAGCTGCTGCTGTTTTTTGACTAATATTTTTATTAACTATGTGACTTGCACTACAATTGGCCAACGGTCGACACATTGGTCGCGTGTTCGTATATGTGCTAGCTGTGAGTCCAATTAACAAGACCAAGAGCACCCAGAGATAAGACAAGATTGGTTAAGTTACAATTTTGGGTTTTTTATTATCAGTCAGCCAGAAAGTTATTACACCAGAGCTGGAGCGTAGGAGAGAGGAGCCACCAAGTGTGAGCTGTAAGTCAGAGGACTAGCGAACGGAGCAGTAGCATACGAAGCGATCAGAGGAGCTGCCAAAGGAGCAGCTGCATACTTGGCAATCACGGGAGCAGCAACGGGAGCGATCACTGGAGCGTGGGCGATGCCATTGAAATTACGGGCAATCACCTGGCTACTGGTGGCAGTCACAACCGGAGCAGGTGCAGCAACGACTCCAACGGGCGCAGTGTAGGCCAACTGTTGGCCAAGGAGAAGTCCTGGCTTGGCAGCAGCGCAGGAGATGATAGTCAGGATAACGATGGTCTGTAAGTGAAAGTAAAGTCAGTTAAGTTAGAGAAGCAGGACACAATTCAAGGACTTTCCCTCTTACATATTTGAACATATTGAAGATTTGTTGCTTGTAGGGTTAGCTGCAAACTATGTATGTGATGTCCAATTACAGTTGCCAGCGCATATTTATACCACAAAACACCAAAATGGTCTTTATCCAATTGTGAGTCATTTGGTTCATTTAAATGCATGGGCAGTTTGTAGCCACAGTTAACTTTAAACCTTTTGTAGCCCATATCACTTCACATGGCCTCTTATGTTATTTACCATTGTTTTATTTATAACGCGTCGTGGTAACTACAAATTTCAAAAATGCAGACTTAAGGTCAACATCTTAGTCGCCTTTTTGTATAAATAGCGCAGCCAAAACTATTAAAGGCCATCAAACAAGTTCAACTCATCGAGCTGCAAGCATATCCCAAAAACCCAAAATGTTCAAATTCGTAAGTTGATAAATTGTTTTATTTATATTAGAGCACAATTTGAATGTGACTTATTTGTCTACAGACTGTTGTTATCTTTGCCATCATCGCCTGCGCTGCTGCCAAGCCAGGACTTCTCCTTGGCCAACAGTTGGCCTATACTGCTCCCGTTGGAGTCGTTGCTGCACCTGCTCCGGTTGTGACTGCCACCAGTAGCCAGGTGATTGCCCGTAATTTCAATGGCATCGCCCACGCTCCAGTGATCGCTCCAGTTGCTGCTCCCGTGATTGCCAAGTATGCAGCTGCTCCTTTGGCAGCTCCTCTGATCGCTTCGTATGCTACTGCTCCGTTCGCTAGTCCTCTGACTTACAGCTCACACTTGGTGGCTCCTCTCTCCTACGCTCCAGCTCTGGTGTAATAACTTTCTGGCTGACTGATAATAAAAAACCCAAAATTTTAACTTAACCAATCTTGTCTTATATCTGGGTGCTTTTGGTCCCTTTAACTGGACTCACAGCTAGCACATATACAAAGACGACCACTGTGTCGACCGTTGGCCAATTGAAGTGCAAGTCGCACAATTGGGACAACACAATTAGGAATAGCGGAATATTAACAAGAAAATCTGTTCAGGGTAGTTTTATCAGGAATCTAGGTATATCCAATCCGGGTCAATGGAACTATCCTCCATATTGGATAACGTAATAAACACATTGGCTTGACACGAAATACATTAATAAATTGTACATTTTTGAGACATTTATAGACATTTGAGTCTTTGCTACTATATTCAATAAAAGCAAGAGATAACGTTGCAATCGGGCCATATTCTATACGGTGTTTCAGCTGATAACCGGTAGAATGAACAGTAGACTTCCTTTGAAATTTGGTAACTGTAGCTTCTAAATTGCAGAGGTTATTTAGGGCTTGAAAAATTAATATGAATGCTTATGTTAATCTTCCCTCTAAGTGTGTTATTTGTAGCCATTAAATTGCGGGAGATATAGACTTTTGTCGTATTTGGACGTAGTCAAACATTCTTCCAGATTTTTGAAGAGTGTAACTAACAATTTTGGTGTCTCTAGATTCAAATTGTGAGAGATATATGCTCTTATGTTTTTCCACTAAAGCTATTGGCTCAAGAAGTCAAAATTTGAATTTAGCCTACTAATTGTGAAAAAATGGAATTTCAGTTTTCTACGGTCGTAGATCCTGGGGGAACACAATCGCCAATTGTGAAACAAGGTTGTTACCACAATTTTTCAATTTTGGTGACTCTATCCTTAATAACATTTTTAGTGGCGGGGGGCTAGTAGGCGGCAGAGTTGGGAGATGTATATGCCGATCCTTGAATGACAACGCTAACAACCTATCAACCAAAGTTGGTAACTGTAGACTTAAAATAGTGGCAGATGTGTGGCTTTATCGATTTGCGAATATTGATTTAGTCGATATCCTAGCCCCCTATTGAACATATTACTCCAATTCTTAAACTCTGTCTGACGCGGCCAACAAAACAGTATATGTTCCATGATTCAAGTCTGTATATCTAAGCATTTGAAAAAAGTTTCGTTCATACTTACGGACAGTCAAGCAGACAGAGAGCATGAGGGACATTGCACAAAACAAATATACTATGATGCTTTTGATATCAAAATATGAAAACTAGGGTTGAGGAGCAAAATTCGAACAAAGTGAAATTAACATTAATATAATACATACAAATGGCATGGAAATAACAAATGAAAAATATGTCTAGCTTCCAGATTTGTTAATAACTACAAAATTTGGCATCGATTCAACAACTTTTTAAGACACAAAAAGTCGATTTCCCACTTAGACTCTATTTCACAATTTTTTTATGGAATACAACCACAAAAGTCCCCCGTATTGTTATCCTTCTGGAATGGAATATTTGGGCCAGGTTGAATGCACCGCAGATGATGAGTGAAGCACTACTAATGCTTCGAGTAAGAAAAATTATCCCGGAATTATTAAAAACATGACGGTAATTATTTAAAAAGCTTATTCCATCAAGATTACACTTTTCTCTTCAGAAAATCCTTATACCCACTCCAGAGTACAGGACAAGTTTTTTTCTTTGCAACATATTAACAATTGCAAAAAGTCGCACAAAGATTTTTAAATCTGATAACAAATTACAATATATAGTGTGTTCATGCCTGCAAGTAGGCCGTAAACAGTGAAATGCCGATCTCTATTCCCAAACCTGCCTTGGTGTATCCAACACCCTTTAGCAATATAAGAGATATTTTGTATCCAACTAGTTTAAGCAGCATGTAGCTAATTAGTATCCAATACAAAGTGAAACAAAAAGCATGTATTTTCTTTGCCCAGAAACCACGCATATTATTCCCTCGCACACAAATTCTGGAGGTAAGAGGTGTGCCAACCTACAACATTTGGTCCTTCGAGCTGGATAATGTCATCTACATCATCAGTTGCATGAGCAAATTTCAAGAGTATCGTAATTGTGCTTTCTATTACAAAGTCATAAAAGTCCATACAAACACCCACACTTTAAATTAACAGAGCAAACATCTGCTTAAAACGTATTCCGCAGTATTTGCCAACTTTAAAAATACATATAATAATTATTATTATAAAAATAATTATGTGTACAACTTAAACCTTAAACCAATAAAAATATAATATACAAAATAAATTATTTTGTCGGTTTGCATATTGATTGCATAGTCAGCTGCTATTGTAATTACAACCCGCCACATCCAGGGCTGCAGTAATAAATAATATGTAAATATTTACTGTTTCAAAACTCAAATAACTTATTAAATTAATTTAAATAACTAACTGTTTTATGTAAATAATTTCAGTCGCCACATTTAAGTATAAGCAGGAGTAGCTAATTATAAAAAAAAGCCAAAAAATGAATATTTATAATAATATTACATGTGTGAGTGTTCAGATTCCACACGTTCCGATTAAAAACTTTATATTGGAAACTTACCTCCTTCATCATATTACTATGTTTGCCCGAACGATCATATTATCCCGTTTCAATTCCAACGTTCCGCTCAACTATATTTAATATAAAAGAAAAGGCTGGTGGTGATAAAAAGACATTGACTCACCACCCTACATATGAACCCAGAAAATAATTAAAGTAATAAGAAGCAGTTATCTGGTCCTCCACAGGGCGATCTTAATGGTTCGCTCATTTCTTCAACTTGTGGTTTCAATAGACCATCTCCGAAACCGTGGGTCTTAAAGGTCAAAAGTGAATAAGCTTCCACTGAGACTGAAAGGC
Source organism: Drosophila fungiperda (assembly GCA_035042345.1). Lineage (NCBI taxonomy): Eukaryota > Metazoa > Arthropoda > Insecta > Diptera > Drosophilidae > Drosophila > Drosophila fungiperda. The sequence continues at coordinate 5,670,580 of JAWNLM010000021.1, forward strand.
CTGTTAAACCCAAAGAGCTTACACCTAAATCCAAAGGCACTCGATATCAAATTAGCAAAATCATAAGCTCGACAGACATAACCAATATGAGGCATAGATCATTATGCCATCCACAACTCCTGCCTCAATTTACACCTCAAAATCCGCTGTGATTAAATACGATCCCTAATGGAGAAGGGTGAAAATGGGTGAGTATGAGTTGTGTTCCAATACTGCAATTGAAGGAGAAGACAGTGACGATAGTGCGGTCAGGCAGAACAAATATTATCATTGTTTTTCTGTCCAATTCCCGACCCCGATATTGAAAGGTGGGAGACTTCCGCCATGCGACACTGAAGTCTTTAGTGGAGAATATCTACGCGTTCCTACGTTCCGAGACCTTTTCACGGCCGTCAATATAGGCAATCTTAGTCTAACCCCGGTGGTAAATCTCTTCCAATGCCAAAACTATTGGCGAAGCATTTAATATAGTGGTCAAGTCTAAATAAAGAAACGATGGCTTTTACTCAGCATAGAAAAACATAACTGAAAGATTCGAGTACAGAAGATTGCTGGTTAACAGTCAACTTAAAGGTCTATTTAATTTTCCATCCATATCTCATGAATCTGGAGGTGCACTCAAGGATATCCAGAGCACCTTCCAAGAATGCTTGACTGCGCTAGAAGTAGCAAAGGTCAAACCTGATATCTGTGTTTTCTGGTCTTCCTTTGTTCGTGAAAACTCCCAAAACTCACTCTATCCTTATGGGAGGAATTCCACATGGCTTGAGCTCAATTTATTTCTATTGAAGACATCGAGGACATTAATCCAAGCACCAGCACGCAAGTCCAACAAATACCTAACCGTAAGATCAAATCGCTTGAAAACAAGGTCAGCATTTTGACCCAATCGTGCAGGTTATGTTCCAAGGAGAACCATCTTATTTACTTATGTCCACAATTTCTTCAAATGCCTGTAAAGTATCAACCCTTCCCAACCAGCCTCTGCAACATCTTCCAGTACTGTGAAACATTTAAGGTGTCTTGCTAGGCTCTGCTCTTATCAATATCTGCTATGCAGATAGCAATTCTCACACAATTTTGGGAGGTGGAGGATCTTCCTTAAAGTCCTATGAAGGACACTGATTCGATATGTAAAATGAATTTTAGCCCCACTACCATCAAATATGTAAATGGTAGATACGTTGTAACCCAACCATTCTGAAATCCTGATCCTATCCAATTGGGACATTCAAGGTCGTTCTTACCTGCTCAGGCACGAAAGCCGTTTAAAGAGAAACACTTCCTTAAAAGAGCAATACGATTCGCTGATTCAGGAACACATTGATCTAGGTCACATGAGACAATTCCCTCAAAGTGACACCAACAACTACTATCTAACTTATCGTGCTGTTTTATAACCACACAGCACAACTACAAAAATTCGCGTGGTATGCAATGTCTTTAGTCCGACCTCAATGGAACTCTCCTCTAATCCGTTTTGACAGTGCAGATTTTGAGGTAGCGATTCTCTTTTTTTGTTTTCAGCACCGTTATTACTAAGATGTATCGACAAATACTTGTCCATCCAAAGCACACTACTTTAAAGAGACTAAATTAAAAACAACCATGTTCGGACTGAACTGTGCTTATTTCCTCGCTATACGAGTTCTGAACCAACTTGCTCAGGATGTGAACTCCATCTTCCCCCTCGCTAGTGACATTATATCCAATTATATGTATGTCGATGGCATATTGGCTTGGTCACAAACCAAAAAACTGCCACAAGAACAATAGAAAACCTGAATCGATTCAATCCATGAGACAGAAGTGGAACAACGTAGTGTCAAATGCAAATGTATAAAGCTCAGTTTTCACTTAATTCGCACTGGACTGTTCCAACATCAAGCAGCATGCCCATTCCGTTAGTCCAGTGCTTGTCCAGTTTCTTCCATTTTCGTGCACTCACTAATTTGAATTTAACATCGTTTTTACCCAGCTACAATCCGAAAATGGCTCCCTGTCCACAGAATTTGGAAGACGGACGTGTCAAGGGGTCCACTCTTCGAAGAAATGTCAACGCTTTTTAAGGATAAATGCCGCAAAGCGTCTCCTGTCGTTCTTGGTTAACAAATACTGCCCAAACTGTCTTGCCCACGAGCACTCCGGGCGCTCATGTCTGCGATAGAGACAACCACACGTTGCTCTACTTCCGCTTGCCAAACGCCAACAGTGATTGGTCGATTTCGAGTCCATCACCCGCGGACGGCCGTACACGCTCCATTGCTACGTTCCACCATCCCGTCGACGTCTTTCACATTATTCTCTTTCCGGAAGCGTAGGTGTTAGTTGATAATGATTCGAAGCATTTCAAGACATGAGCGCTTATTGACCAGTGCAGTCCGATAAGTCGAATAAGCTCTGGTTCCCAAAAGCCCCTTGGATTCCCGGTGACGCGGATCGGAGAGGACGGCGCCTGCACTTTCTACATGCGGTCCCGGATATCGGAAAGCATCCGGATGGAAGTGATTTTGAAAGCTAAACTCAATTACCGGGTCATTAGACCTAAAATTCAATCAATGGAAAGATTAAAGCGATTTTTGGGACAATCTGAGAGGTCTGCTCCACTATAACATAAAGTATGGAACACTCATAGAGTCGACTCGGACTGCACTCGATCTTGCTCAGAAAAATATGGCGTGGGTATTGTGCTGCCTAGACAAACAGTGCTAGACAGAGAAGGACTAAAGACGCAAAGTGAACCTTACATAATGAACACCTACTGATATGCATTACACCCTATCTAGGATTGGAGAGCTAAGGTGGAATGGATCTCTTCTATACCCACCCAAACTTGTAGGAATCAACCATAATCTTACCGTTATTTTGTATAATTTTCAACACATTTCTACTCGGAATCCAAAAGAGATAATTTTTAGAACCTACTCATAATCACTAATGCATAGAAAATACTCATAACAACATTTATGAAATTAAGAAAGGGCATCGGTGGCCTGTGCTCGATAGTGTATTGTGGTTTGGGTGTCGATTGGTTGGTGTGGTGTGCTTGCAGTATTTGTGTAGGTTATTTCAGTGTATCGGAAAGTCAGTTGAAAACATTCTTTGCTTAATTCCAACCTAAAAAGAAGCCAGTGAGTCACAGTGGAAGTCGGGACTCTTTGATAACCCAGCTCGTTCGGAAGAATGGCGTGTGGTTGCCGTATCATATGGCTCTATTACATAATGTTTAACTATTATCCCTATTGTCCCTATTGAATTAATTTGAACTAAACTTTGAATTAGACGATTGAAAAATAGAAAGCAATTCGTATTGTAACAGGGGAGTTTCTGGTACCTGCTTGCCTGTCTACTAAATTTTAGTAGGATATAAACTGGTGATCGATCCTCGTTGTCTGTACCCACAGAACTATCATTCTCTGAATGCGAATGATAAGAGATTTTTATGAAATAAAATTCTATACCATTAAATCATTTCGCCAGGCCCCCAAATTCATGATAATCAGTTTAAAACATAAACTCTTAATTATATTTATTCAAATCTTTTAAGCTTATATAACGTTAATACATTCAACGATTTGAATTAGAGCCTTCAATTTAGGTAGATACAACACAGACCGCCTTTAAGAACCGATAAAAATGTAGAGCCACAAAAATTTAAAGATAAATTAGTGGTAATTAGTGGTCTTCGGTTCTAGAAACCTGAAATGTCCATATTTTCTACAATTTGTAAGCTGGATTCACCAAATTTTGATAGATACAAAAATAAATGGCCGCTGCCACTTTGATTCCCTAAGCCTTTTAGTGGAAAACGATAAGAACTTATATCTCACATAACTGAAAGTTAGAGAAATAAAATCTTTTTTTTTTTTTTTTTTTAATTGTGTTATAAAAATGAACCATAAGAGGGGTTGTCACTGAAAAAAATAAGAATTTCTATTCATTAGTCTAAAAATGTGTATTTATGATTCGCTCATAGCTTAAAAGTTCATTCAACTGACAAACCCTTGGCAGGGTGCTCTAAAAACCTTGACATATTTTCATTATTAAAAATATTCAAAATAAAATATTAAAGTATTAGACAGTTAACCGCAACTAATAATAATTTTTCACAAGTTATGTGAGTTAAATGTAAATTTCTAAATTACGATTATACGCGTTATCTGCACATAGAGCACAATCATTAATTCATTTTGGTATGCACCAAAGAAATTTATTAAAAATAAATTTGTACTTGCATTATTAATCCATTAACTATAATCTTACAACAGAATTGGAGCAGCTCCGACGGAATAACTATATGGCAGGCTGTAACCCAAGGTAGTGCTATAGGCCAAGGGAGACGCAGCATAATTCGCAATGACAGGAGCAGCAACTGGAGCAGCCAAAGGACTCGCTGCATACTTGGCAATCACGGGAGCAGCAACTGGAGCGATCACTGGAGCGTGGGCGATGCCATTGAAATTACGGGCAATCACCTGGCTACTGGTGGCAGTCACAACCGGAGCAGGTGCAGCAACGACTCCAACGGGCGCAGTATAGGCCAACTGTTGGCCAAGAAGTCCTGGCTTGGCAGCAGCGCAGGAGATGATAGCCAGGATAACGATGGTCTGTAAGTGAAAGTAAAGTCAGTTAAGTTAGAGAAGCAGGACACAATTCAAGGACTTTCCCTCTTACATATTTGAACATATTGAAGATTTGTTGCTTGTAGGGTTAGCTGCAAACTATGTATGTGATGTCCAATTACAGTTGCCAGCGCGTATTTATACCACAAAACACCAAAATGGTCTTTATCCAATTGTGAGTCATTTGGTTCATTTAAATGCATGGGCAGTTTGTAGCCACAGTTAACTTTAAACCTTTTGTAGCCCATATCACTTCACATGGCCTCTTATGTTATTTACCATTGTTTTATTTATAACGCGTCGTGGTAACTACAAATTTCAAAAATGCAGACTTAAGGTCAACATCTTAGTCGCCTTTTTGTATAAATAGCGCAGCCAAAACTATTAAAGGCCATTAAACAAGTTCAACTCATCGAGCTGCAAGCATATCCCAAAAACCCAAAATGTTCAAATTCGTAAGTTGATAAATTGTTTTATTTATATTAGAGCACAATTTGAATGTGACTTATTTGTCTACAGACTGTTGTTATCTTTGCCATCATCGCCTGCGCTGCTGCCAAGCCAGGACTTCTCCTTGGCCAACAGTTGGCCTATACTGCTCCCGTTGGAGTCGTTGCTGCACCTGCTCCGGTTGTAACTGCCACCAGTAGCCAGGTGATTGCCCGTAATTTCAATGGCATCGCCCACGCTCCAGTGATCGCTCCAGTTGTTGCTCCCGTGATTGCCAAGTATGCAGCTGCTCCTTTGGCAGCTCCTCTGATCGCTTCGTATGCTACTGCTCCGTTCGCTAGTCCTCTGACTTACAGCTCACACTTGGTGGCTCCTCTCTCCTACGCTCCAGCTCTGGTGTAATAACTTTCTGGCTGACTGATAATAAAAAACCCAAAATTTTAACTTAACCAATCTTGTCTTATATCTGGGTGCTTTTGGTCCCTTTAACTGGACTCACAGCTAGCACATATACAAAGACGACCACTGTGTCGACCGTTGGCCAATTGAAGTGCAAGTCGCACAATTGGGACAAGACAATTAGGAATAGCGGAATATTAACAAGAAAATCTGTTCAGGGTAGTTTTATCAGGAATCTAAGTATATCCAATCCGGGTCAATGGAACTATCCTCCATATTGGATAACGTAATAAACACATTGGCTTGACACGAAATACATTAATAAATTGTACATTTTTGAGACATTTATAGACATTTGAGTCTTTGCTACTATATTCAATAAAAGCAAGAGATAACGTTGCAATCGGGCCATATTCTATACGGTGTTTCAGCTGATAACCGGTAGAATGAACAGTAGACTTCCTTTGAAATTTGGTAACTGTAGCTTCTAAATTGCAGAGGTTATTTAGGGCTTGAAAAATTAATATGAATGCTTATGTTAATCTTCCCTCCAAGTGTGTTATTTGTAGCCATTAAATTGCGGGAGATATAGACTTTTGTCGTATTTGGACGTAGTCAAACATTCTTCCAGATTTTTGAAGAGTGTAACTAACAATTTTGGTGTCTCTAGATTCAAATTGTGAGAGATATATGCTCTTATGTTTTTCCACTAAAGCTATTGGCTCAAGAAGTCAAAATTTGAATTTAGCCTACTAATTGTGAAAAAATGGAATTTCAGTTTTCTACGGTCGTAGATCCTGGGGGAACACAATCGCCAATTGTGAAACAAGGTTGTTACCACAATTTTTCAATTTTGGTGACTCTATCCTTAATAACATTTTTAGTGGCGGGGGGCTAGTAGGCGGCAGAGTTGGGAGATGTATATGCCGATCCTTGAATGACAACGCTAACAACCTATCAACCAAAGTTGGTAACTGTATACTTAAAATAGTGGCAGATGTGTGGCTTTATCGATTTGCGAATATTGATTTAGTCGATATCCTAGCCCCCTATTGAACATATTACTCCAATTCTTAAACTCTGTCTGACGCGGCCAACAAAACAGTATATGTTCCATGATTCAAGTCTGTATATCTAAGCATTTGAAAAAAGTTTCGTTCATACTTACGGACAGTCAAGCAGACAGAGAGCATGAGGGACAATGCACAAAACAAATATACTATGATGCTTTTGATATCAAAATATGAAAACTAGGGTTGAGGAGCAAAATTCGAACAAAGTGAAACTAACATTAATATAATACATACAAATGGCATGGAAATAACAAATGAAAAATATGTCTAGCTTCCAGATTTGTTAATAACTACAAAATTTGGCATCGATTCAACAACTTTTTAAGACACAAAAAGTCGATTTCCCACTTAGACTCTATTTCACAATTTTTTTATGGAATACAACCACAAAAGTCCCCCGTATTGTTATCCTTCTGGAATGGAATATTTGGGCCAGGTTGAATGCACCGCAGATGATGAGTGAAGCACTACTAATGCTTCGAGTAAGAAAAATTATCCCGGAATTATTAAAAACATGACGGTAATTATTTAGAAAGCTTATTCCATCAAGATTACATTTTTCTCTTCAGAAAATCCTTATACCCACTCCAGAGTACAGGACAAGTTTTTTTCTTTGCAACATTTTAACAATTGCAAAAAGTCGCACAAAGATTTTTAAATCTGATAACAAATTACAATATATAGTGTGTTCATGCCTGCAAGTAGGCCGTAAACAGTGAAATGCCGATCTCTATTCCCAAACCTGCCTTGGTGTATCCAACACCCTTTAGCAATATAAGAGATATTTTGTATCCAACTAGTTTAAGCAGCATGTAGCTAATTAGTATCCAATACAAAGTGAAACAAAAAGCATGTATTTTCTTTGCCCAGAAACCACGCATATTATTCCCTCGCACACAAATTCTGGAGGTAAGAGGTGTGCCAACCTACAACATTTGGTCCTTCGAGCTGGATAATGTCATCTACATCATCAGTTGCATGAGCAAATTTCAAGAGTATCGTAATTGTGCTTTCTATTACAAAGTCATAAAAGTCCATACAAACACCCACACTTTAAATTAACAGAGCAAACATCTGCTTAAAACGTATTCCGCAGTATTTGCCAACTTTAAAAATACATATAATAATTATTATTATAAAAATAATTATGTGTACAACTTAAACCTTAAACCAATAAAAATATAATATACAAAATAAATTATTTTGTCGGTTTGCATATTGATTGCATAGTCAGCTGCTATTGTAATTACAACCCGCCACATCCAGGGCTGCAGTAATAAATAATATGTAAATATTTACTGTTTCAAAACTCAAATAACTTATTAAATTAATTTAAATAACTAACTGTTTTATGTAAATAATTTCAGTCGCCACATTTAAGTATAAGCAGGAGTAGCTAATTATAAAAAAAAGCCAAAAAATGAATATTTATAATAATATTACATGTGTGAGTGTTCAGATTCCACACGTTCCGATTAAAAACTTTATATTGGAAACTTACCTCCTTCATCATATTACTATGTTTGCCCGAACGATCATATTATCCCGTTTCAATTCCAACGTTCCGCTCAACTATATTTAATATAAAAGAAAAGGCTGGTGGTGATAAAAAGACATTGACTCACCACCCTACATATGAACCCAGAAAATAATTAAAGTAATAAGAAGCAGTTATCTGGTCCTCCACAGGGCGATCTTAATGGTTCGCTCATTTCTTCAACTTGTGGTTTCAATAGACCATCTCCGAAACCGTGGGTCTTAAAGGTCAAAAGTGAATAAGCTTCCACTGAGACTGAAAGGCCTGTTAAACCCAAAGAGCTTACACCTAAATCCAAAGGCACTCGATATCAAATTAGCAAAATCATAAGCTCGACAGACATAACCAATATGAGGCATAGATCATTATGCCATCCACAACTCCTGCCTCAATTTACACCTCAAAATCCGCTGTGATTAAATACGATCCCTAATGGAGAAGGGTGAAAATGGGTGAGTATGAGTTGTGTTCCAATACTGCAATTGAAGGAGAAGACAGTGACGATAGTGCGGTCAGGCAGAACAAATATTATCATTGTTTTTCTGTCCAATTCCCGACCCCGATATTGAAAGGTGGGAGACTTCCGCCATGCGATACTGAAGTCTTTAGTGGAGAATATCTACGCGTTCCTACGTTCCGAGACCTTTTCACGGCCGTCAATATAGGCAATCTTAGTCTAACCCCGGTGGTAAATCTCTTCCAATGCCAAAACTATTGGCGAAGCATTTAATATAGTGGTCAAGTCTAAATAAAGAAACGATGGCTTTTACTCAGCATAGAAAAACATAACTGAAAGATTCGAGTACAGAAGATTGCTGGTTAACAGTCAACTTAAAGGTCTATTTAATTTTCCATCCATATCTCATGAATCTGGAGGTGCACTCAAGGATATCCAGAGCACCTTCCAAGAATGCTTGACTGCGCTAGAAGTAGCAAAGGTCAAACCTGATATCTGTGTTTCCTGGTCTTCCTTTGTTCGTGAAAACTCCCAAAACTCACTCTTTCCTTATGGGAGGAATTCCACATGGCTTGAGCTCAATTTATTTCTATTGAAGACATCGAGGACATTAATCCAAGCACCAGCACGCAAGTCCAACAAATACCTAACCGTAAGATCAAATCGCTTGAAAACAAGGTCAGCATTTTGACCCAATCGTGCAGGTTATGTTCCAAGGAGAACCATCTTATTTACTTATGTCCACAATTTCTTCAAATGCCTGTAAAGTATCAACCCTTCCCAACCAGCCTCTGCAACATCTTCCAGTACTGTGAAACATTTAAGGTGTCTTGCTAGGCTCTGCTCTTATCAATATCTGCTATGCAGATAGCAATTCTCACACAATTTTGGGAGGTGGAGGATCTTCCTTAAAGTCCTATGAAGGACACTGATTCGATATGTAAAATGAATTTTAGCCCCACTACCGTCAAATATGTAAATGGTAGATACGTTGTAACCCAACCATTCTGAAATCCTGATCCTATCCAATTGGGACATTCAAGGTCGTTCTTACCTGCTCAGGCACGAAAGCCGTTTAAAGAGAAACATTTCCTTAAAAGAGCAATACGATTCGCTGATTCAGGAACACATTGATCTAGGTCACATGAGACAATTCCCTCAAAGTGACACCAACAACTACTATCTAACTTATCGTGCTGTTTTATAACCACACAGCACAACTACAAAAATTCGCGTGGTATGCAATGTCTTTAGTCCGACCTCAATGGAACTCTCCTCTAATCCGTTTTGACAGTGCAGATTTTGAGGTAGCGATTCTCTTTTTTTGTTTTCAGCACCGTTATTACTAAGATGTATCGACAAATACTTGTCCATCCAAAGCACACTACTTTAAAGAGACTAAATTAAAAACAACCATGTTCGGACTGAACTGTGCTTATTTCCTCGCTATACGAGTTCTGAACCAACTTGCTCAGGATGTGAACTCCATCTTCCCCCTCGCTAGTGACATTATATCCAATTATATGTATGTCGATGGCATATTGGCTTGGTCACAAACCAAAAAACTGCCACAAGAACAATAGAAAACCTGAATCGATTCAATCCATGAGACAGAAGTGGAACAACGTAGTGTCAAATGCAAATGTATAAAGCTCAGTTTTCACTTAATTCGCACTGGACTGTTCCAACATCAAGCAGCATGCCCATTCCGTTAGTCCAGTGCTTGTCCAGTTTCTTCCATTTTCGTGCACTCACTAATTTGAATTTAACATCGTTTTTACCCAGCTACAATCCGAAAATGGCTCCCTGTCCACAGAATTTGGAAGACGGACGTGTCAAGGGGTCCACTCTTCGAAGAAATGTCAACGCTTTTTAAGGATAAATGCCGCATAGCGTCTCCTGTCGTTCTTGGTTAACAAATACTGCCCAAACTGTCTTGCCCACGAGCACTCCGGGCGCTCATGTCTGCGATAGAGACAACCACACGTTGCTCTACTTCCGCTTGCCAAACGCCAACAGTGATTGGTCGATTTCGAGTCCATCACCCGCGGACGGCCGTACACGCTCCATTGCTACGTTCCACCATCCCGTCGACGTCTTTCACATTATTCTCTTTCCGGAAGCGTAGGTGTTAGTTGATAATGATTCGAAGCATTTCAAGACATGAGCGCTTATTGACCAGTGCAGTCCGATAAGTCGAATAAGCTCTGGTTCCCAAAAGCCCCTTGGATTCCCGGTGACGCGGATCGGAGAGGACGGCGCCTGCACTTTCTACATGCGGTCCCGGATATCGGAAAGCATCCGGATGGAAGTGATTTTGAAAGCTAAACTCAATTTCCGGGTCATTAGACCTAAAATTCAATCAATGGAAAGATTAAAGCGATTTTTGGGACAATCTGAGAGGTCTGCTCCACTATAACATAAAGTATGGAACACTTATAGAGTCGACTCGGACTGCACTCGATCTTGCTCAGAAAAATATGGCGTGCGTATTGTGCTGCCTAGACAAACAGTGCTAGACAGAGAAGGACTAAAGACGCAAAGTGAACCTTACATAATGAACACCTACTGATATGCATTACACCCTATCTAGGATTGGAGAGCTAAGGTGGAATGGATCTCTTCTATACCCACCCAAACTTGTAGGAATCAACCATAATCTTACCGTTATTTTGTATAATTTTCAACACATTTCTACTCGGAATCCAAAAGAGATAATTTTTAGAACCTACTCATAATCACTAATGCATAGAAAATACTCATAACAACATTTATGAAATTAAGAAAGGGCATCGGTGGCCTGTGTTCGATAGTGTATTGTGGTTTGGGTGTCGATTGGTTGGTGTGGTGTGCTTGCAGTATTTGTGTAGGTTATTTCAGTGTATCGGAAAGTCAGTTGAAAACATTCTTTGCTTAATTCCAACCTAAAAAGAAGCCAGTGAGTCACAGTGGAAGTCGGGACTCTTTGATAACCCAGCTCGTTCGGAAGAATGGCGTGTGGTTGCCGTATCATATGGCTCTATTACATAATGTTTAACTATTATCCCTATTGTCCCTATTGAATTAATTTGAACTAAACTTTGAATTAGACGATTGAAAAATAGAAAGCAATTCGTATTGTAACAGGGGAGTTTCTGGTACCTGCTTGCCTGTCTACTAAATTTTAGTAGGATATAAACTGGTTATCGATTCTCGTTGTCTGTACCCACAGAACTATCATTCTCTGAATGCGAATGATAAGAGATTTTTATGAAATAAAATTCTATACCATTAAATCATTTCGCCAGGCCCCCAAATTCATGATAATCAGTTTAAAACATTATAAACTCTTAATTATATTTATTCAAATCTTTCAAGCTTATATAACGTTAATACATTCAACGATTTGAATTAGAGCCTTCAATTTAGGTAGATACAACACAGACCGCCTTTAAGAACCGATAAAAATGTAGAGCCACAAAAATTTAAAGATAAATTAGTGGTAACAGTCTTCGGTTCTAGAAACCTGAAATGTCCATATTTTCTACAATTTGTAAGCTGGATTCACCAAATTTGATAGATACAAAAATAAATGGCCGCTGCCGTTTTGATTCCCTAAGCCTTTTAGTGGAAAACGATAAGAACTTATATCTCACATAACTGAAAGTTAGAGAAATAAAATCTTTTTTTTTTTTTTTTTTTAATTGTGTTATAAAAATGAACCATAAGACCACCCCCACTGAAAAAAATAAGAATTTCTATTCATTAGTCTAAAAATGTGTATTTATGATTCGCTCATAGCTTAAAAGTTCATTCAACTGACAAACCCTTGGCAGGGTGCTCTAAAAACCTTGACATATTTTCATTATTAAAAATATTCAAAATAAAATATTAAAGTATTAGACAGTTAACCGCAACTAATAATAATTTTTCACAAGTTATGTGAGTTAAATGTAAATTTCTAAATGACGATTATACGCGTTATCTGCACATAGAGCACAATCATTAATTCATTTTGGTATGCACCAAAGAAATTTATTAAAAATAAATTTGTACTTGCATTATTAATCCATTAACTATAATCTTACAACAGAATTGGAGCAGCTCCGACGGAATAACTATATGGCAGGCTGTAACCCAAGGTAGTGCTATAGGCCAAGGGAGACGCAGCATAATTCGCAATGACAGGAGCAGCAACTGGAGCAGCCAAAGGACTCGCTGCATACTTGGCAATCACGGGAGCAGCAACTGGAGCGATCACTGGAGCGTGGGCGATGCCATTGAAATTACGGGCAATCACCTGGCTACTGGTGGCAGTCACAACCGGAGCAGGTGCAGCAACGACTCCAACGGGCGCAGAATAGGCCAACTGTTGGCCAAGAAGTCCTGGATTGGCAGCAGCGCAGGAGATGATAGCCAGGATAACGATGGTCTGTAAGTGAAAGTAAAGTCAGTTAAGTTAGAGAAGCAGGACACAATTCAAGGACTTTCCCTCTTACATATTTGAACATATTGAAGATTTGTTGCTTGTAGGGTTAGCTGCAAACTATGTATGTGATGTCCAATTACAGTTGCCAGCGCATATTTATACCACAAAACACCAAAATGGTCTTTATCCAATTGTGAGTCATTTGGTTCATTTAAATGCATGGGCAGTTTGTAGCCACAGTTAACTTTTTTGTAGCCCATATCACTTCACATGGCCTCTTATGTTATTTACCATTGTTTTATTTATAACGCGTCGTGGTAACTACAAATTTCAAAAATGCAGACTTAAGGTCAACATCTTAGTCGCCTTTTTGTATAAATAGCGCAGCCAAAACTATTAAAGGCCATCAAACAAGTTCAACTCATCGAGCTGCAAGCATATCCCAAAAACCCAAAATGTTCAAATTCGTAAGTTGATAAATTGTTTTATTTATATTAGAGCACAATTTGAATGTGACTTATTTGTCTACAGACTGTTGTTATCTTTGCCATCATCGCCTGCGCTGCTGCCAAGCCAGGACTTCTCCTTGGCCAACAGTTGGCCTATACTGCTCCCGTTGGAGTCGTTGCTGCACCTGCTCCGGTTGTAACTGCCACCAGTAGCCAGGTGATTGCCCGTAATTTCAATGGCATCGCCCACGCTCCAGTGATCGCTCCAGTTGCTGCTCCCGTGATTGCCAAGTATGCAGCTGCTCCTTTGGCAGCTCCTCTGATCGCTTCGTATGCTACTGCTCCGTTCGCTAGTCCTCTGACTTACAGCTCACACTTGGTGGCTCCTCTCTCCTACGCTCCAGCTCTGGTGTAATAACTTTCTGGCTGACTGATAATAAAAAACCCAAAATTTTAACTTAACCAATCTTGTCTTATATCTGGGTGCTTTTGGTCCCTTTAACTGGACTCACAGCTAGCACATATACAAAGACGACCACTGTGTCGACCGTTGGCCAATTGAAGTGCAAGTCGCACAATTGGGACAAGACAATTAGGAATAGCGGAATATTAACAAGAAAATCTGTTCAGGGTAGTTTTATCAGGAATCTAAGTATATCCAATCCGGGTCAATGGAACTATCCTCCATATTGGATAACGTAATAAACACATTGGCTTGACACGAAATACATTAATAAATTGTACATTTTTGAGACATTTATAGACATTTGAGTCTTTGCTACTATATTCAATTAAAGCAAGAGATAACGTTGCAATCGGGCCATATTCTATACGGTGTTTCAGCTGATAACCGGTAGAATGAACAGTAGACTTCCTTTGAAATTTGGTAACTGTAGCTTCTAAATTGCAGAGGTTATTTAGGGCTTGAAAAATTAATATGAATGCTTATGTTAATCTTCCCTCCAAGTGTGTTATTTGTAGCCATTAAATTGCGGGAGATATAGACTTTTGTCGTATTTGGACGTAGTCAAACATTCTTTCAGATTTTTGAAGAGTGTAACTAACAATTTTGGTGTCTCTAGATTCAAATTGTGAGAGATATATGCTCTTATGTTTTTCCACTAAAGCTATTGGCTCAAGAAGTCAAAATCTGAATTTAGCCTACTAATTGTGAAAAAATGGAATTTCAGTTTTCTACGGTCGTAGATCCTGGGGGAACACAATCGCCAATTGTGAAACAAGGTTGTTACCACAATTTTTCAATTTTGGTGACTCTATCCTTAATAACATTTTTAGTGGCGGGGGGCTAGTAGGCGGCAGAGTTGGGAGATGTATATGCCGATCCTTGAATGACAACGCTAACAACCTATCAACCAAAGTTGGTAACTGTATACTTAAAATAGTGGCAGATGTGTGGCTTTATCGATTTGCGAATATTGATTTAGTCGATATCCTAGCCCCCTATTGAACATATTACTCGAATTCTTAAACTCTGTCTGACGCGGCCAACAAAACAGTATATGTTCCATGATTCAAGTCTGTATATCTAAGCATTTGAAAAAAGTTTCGTTCATACTTACGGACAGTCAAGCAGACAGAGAGCATGAGGGACATTGCACAAAACAAATATACTATGATGCTTTTGATATCAAAATATGAAAACTAGGGTTGGCATCGATTCAACAACTTTTTAAGACACAAAAAGTCGATTTCCCACTTAGACTCTATTTCACAATTTTTTTTATGGAATACAACCACAAAAGTCCCCCGTATTGTTATCCTTCTGGAATGGAATATTTGGGCCAGGTTGAATGCACCGCAGATGATGAGTGAAGCACTACTAATGCTTCGAGTAAGAAAAATTATCCCGGAATTATTAAAAACATGACGGTAATTATTTAAAAAGCTTATTCCATCAAGATTACACTTTTCTCTTCAGAAAATCCTTATACCCACTCCAGAGTACAGGACAAGTTTTTTTCTTTGCAACATTTTAACAATTGCAAAAAGTCGCACAAAGATTTTTAAATCTGATAACAAATTACAATATATAGTGTGTTCATGCCTGCAAGTAGGCCGTAAACAGTGAAATGCCGATCTCTATTCCCAAACCTGCCTTGGTGTATCCAACACCCTTTAGCAATATAAGGGATATTTTGTATCCAACTAGTTTAAGCAGCATGTAGCTAATTAGTATCCAATACAAAGTGAAACAAAAAGCATGTATTTTCTTTGCCCAGAAACCACGCATATTATTCCCTCGCACACAAATTCTGGAGGTAAGAGGTGTGCCAACCTACAACATTTGGTCCTTCGAGCTGGATAATGTCATCTACATCATCAGTTGCATGAGCAAATTTCAAGAGTATCGTAATTGTGCTTTCTATTACAAAGTCATAAAAGTCCATACAAACACCCACACTTTAAATTAACAGAGCAAACATCTGCTTAAAACGTATTCCGCAGTATTTGCCAACTTTAAAAATACATATAATAATTATTATTATAAAAATAATTATGTGTACAACTTAAACCTTAAACCAATAAAAATATAATATACAAAATAAATTATTTTGTCGGTTTGCATATTGATTGCATAGTCAGCTGCTATTGTAATTACAACCCGCCACATCCAGGGCTGCAGTAATAAATAATATGTAAATATTTACTGTTTCAAAACTCAAATAACTTATTAAATTAATTTAAATAACTAACTGTTTTATGTAAATAATTTCAGTCGCCACATTTAAGTATAAGCAGGAGTACCTAATTATAAAAAAAGCCAAAAAATGAATATTTATAATAATATTACATGTGTGAGTGTTCAGATTCCACACGTTCCGATTAAAAACTTTATATTGGAAACTTACCTCCTTCATCATATTACTATGTTTGCCCGAACGATCATATTATCCCGTTTCAATTCCAACGTTCCGCTCAACTATATTTAATATAAAAGCAAAGGCTGGTGGTGATAAAAAGACATTGACTCACCACCCTACATATGAACCCAGAAAATAATTAAAGTAATAAGAAGCAGTTATCCGGTCCTCCACAGGGCGATCTTAATGGTTCGCTCATTTCTTCAACTTGTGGTTTCAATAGACCATCTCCGAAGCCGTGTGTCTTAAAGGTCAAAAGTGAATAAGCTTCCACTGAGACTGAAAGGCCTGTTAAACCAAAAGAGCTTACACCTAAAAATCCAAAGGCACTCGATATCAAATTAGCAAAATCATAAGCTCGACAGACATAACCAATATGAGGCATAGATCATTATGCCATCCACAACTCCTGCCTCAATTTACACCTCAAAATCCGCTGTGATTAAATACGATCCCTAATGGAGAAGGGTGAAAATGGGTGAGTATGAGTTGTGTTCCAATACTGCAATTGAAGGAGAAGACAGTGACGATAGTGCGGTCAGGCAGAACAAATATTATCATTGTTTTTCTGTCCAATTCCCGACCCCGATATTGAAAGGTGGGAGACTTCCGCCATGCGATACTGAAGTCTTTAGTGGAGAATATCTACGCGTTCCTACGTTCCGAGACCTTTTCACGGCCGTCAATATAGGCAATCTTAGTCTAACCCCGGTGGTAAATCTCTTCCAATGCCAAAACTATTGGCGAAGCATTTAATATAGTGGTCAAGTCTAAATAAAGAAACGATGGCTTTTACTCAGCATAGAAAAACATAACTGAAAGATTCGAGTACAGAAGATTGCTGGTTAACAGTCAACTTAAAGGTCTATTTAATTTTCCATCCATATCTCATGAATCTGGAGGTGCACTCAAGGATATCCAGAGCACCTTCCAAGAATGCTTGACTGCGCTAGAAGTAGCAAAGGTCAAACCTGATATCTGTGTTTCCTGGTCTTCCTCTGTTCGTGAAAACTCCCAAAACTCACTCTATCCTTATGGGAGGAATTCCACATGGCTTGAGCTCAATTTATTTCTATTGAAGACATCGAGGACATTAATCCAAGCACCAGCACGCAAGTCCAACAAATACCTAACCGTAAGATCAAATCGCTTGAAAACAAGGTCAGCATTTTGACCCAATCGTGCAGGTTATGTTCCAAGGAGAACCATCTTATTTACTTATGTCCACAATTTCTTCAAATGCCTGTAAAGTATCAACCCTTCCCAACCAGCCTCTGCAACATCTTCCAGTACTGTGAAACATTCAAGGTGTCTTGCTAGGCTCTGCTCTTATCAATATCTGCCATGCAGATAGCAATTCTCACACAATTTTGGGAGGTGGAGGATCTTCCTTAAAGTCCTATGAAGGACACTGATTCGATATGTAAAATGAATTTTAGCCCCACTACCGTCAAATATGTAAATGGTAGATACGTTGTAACCCAACCATTCTGAAATCCTGATCCTATCCAATTGGGACATTCAAGGTCGTTCTTACCTGCTCAGGCACGAAAGCCGTTTAAAGAGAAACATTTCCTTAAAAGAGCAATACGATTCGCTGATTCAGGAACACATTGATCTAGGTCACATGAGACAATTCCCTCAAAGTGACACCAACAACTACTATCTAACTTATCGTGCTGTTTTATAACCACACAGCACAACTACAAAAATTCGCGTGGTATGCAATGTCTTTAGTCCGACCTCAATGGAACTCTCCTCTAACCCGTTTTGACAGTGCAGATTTTGAGGTAGCGATTCTCTTTTTTTGTTTTCAGCACCGTTATTACTAAGATGTATCGACAAATACTTGTCCATCCAAAGCACACTACTTTAAAGAGACTAAATTAAAAACAACCATTTTCGGACTGAACTGTGCTTATTTCCTCGCTATACGAGTTCTGAACCAACTTGCTCAGGATGTGAACTCCATCTTCCCCCTCGCTAGTGACATTATATCCAATTATATGTATGTCGATGGCATATTGGCTTGGTCACAAACCAAAAAACTGCCACAAGAACAATAGAAAACCTGAATCGATTCAATCCATGAGGCAGAAGTGGAACAACGTAGTGTCAAATGCAAATGTATAAAGCTCAGTTTTCACTTAATTCGCACTGGACTGTTCCAACATCAAGCAGCATGCCCATTCCGTTAGTCCAGTGCTTGTCCAGTTTCTTCCATTTTCGTGCACTCACTAATTTGAATTTAACATCGTTTTTACCCAGCTACAATCCGAAAATGGCTCCCTGTCCACAGAATTTGGAAGACGGACGTGTCAAGGGGTCCACTCTTCGAAGAAATGTCAACGCTTTTTAAGGATAAATGCCGCAAAGCGTCTCCTGTCGTTCTTGGTTAACAAATACTGCCCAAACTGTCTTGCCCACGAGCACTCCGGGCGCTCATGTCTGCGATAGAGACAACCACACGTTGCTCTACTTCCGCTTGCCAAACGCCAACAGTGATTGGTCGATTTCGAGTCCATCACCCGCGTAGGTGTTAGTTGATAATGATTCGAAGCATTTCAAGACATGAGCGCTTATTGACCAGTGCAGTCCGATAAGTCGAATAAGCTCTGGTTCCCAAAAGCCCCTTGGATTCCCGGTGACGCGGATCGGAGAGGACGGCGCCTGCACTTTCTACATGCGGTCCCGGATATCGGAAAGCATCCGGATGGAAGTGATTTTGAAAGCTAAACTCAATTTCCGGGTCATTAGACCTAAAATTCAATCAATGGAAAGATTAAAGCGAATTTTGGGACAATCTGAGAGGTCTGCTCCACTATAACATAAAGTATGGAACACTTATAGAGTCGACTCGGACTGCACTCGATCTTGCTCAGAAAAATATGGCGTGCGTATTGTGCTGCCTAGACAAACAGTGCTAGACAGAGAAGGACTAAAGACGCAAAGTGAACCTTACATAATGAACACCTACTGATATGCATTACACCCTATCTAGGATTGGAGAGCTAAGGTGGAATGGATCTCTTCTATACCCACCCAAACTTGTAGGAATCAACCATAATCTTACCGTTATTTTGTATAATTTTCAACACATTTCTACTCGGAATCCAAAAGAGATAATTTTTAGAACCTACTCATAATCACTAATGCATAGAAAATACTCATAACAACATTTATGAAATTAAGAAAGGGCATCGGTGGCCTGTGTTCGATAGTGTATTGTGGTTTGGGTGTCGATTGGTTGGTGTGGTGTGCTTGCAGTATTTGTGTAGGTTATTTCAGTGTATCGGAAAGTCAGTTGAAAACATTCTTTGCTTAATTCCAACCTAAAAAGAAGCCAGTGAGTCACAGTGGAAGTCGGGACTCTTTGATAACCCAGCTCGTTCGGAAGAATGGCGTGTGGTTGCCGTATCATATGGCTCTATTACATAATGTTTAACTATTATCCCTATTGTCCCTATTGAATTAATTTGAACTAAACTTTGAATTAGACGATTGAAAAATAGAAAGCAATTCGTATTGTAACAGGGGAGTTTCTGGTACCTGCTTGCCTGTCTACTAAATTTTAGTAGGATATAAACTGGTGATCGATCCTCGTTGTCTGTACCCACAGAACTATCATTCTCTGAATGCGAATGATAAGAGATTTTTATGAAATAAAATTCTATACCATTAAATCATTTCGCCAGGCCCCCAAATTCATGATAATCAGTTTAAAACATTATAAACTCTTAATTATATTTATTCAAATCTTTCAAGCTTATATAACGTTAATTCATTCAACGATTTGAATTAGAGCCTTCAATTTAGGTAGATACAACACAGACCGCCTTTAAGAACCGATAAAAATGTAGAGCCACAAAAATTTAAAGATAAATTAGTGGTAACAGTCTTCGGTTCTAGAAACCTGAAATGTCCATATTTTCTACAATTTGTAAGCTGGATTCACCAAATTTTGATAGATACAAAAATAAATGGCCGCTGCCACTTTGATTCCCTAAGCCTTTTAGTGGAAAACGATAAGAACTTATATCTCACATAACTGAAAGTTAGAGAAATAAAATCTTTTTTTTTTTTTTTTTTTAATTGTGTTATAAAAATGAACCATAAGAGGGGTGGTCACTGAAAAAAATAAGAATTTCTATTCATTAGTCTAAAAATGTGTATTTATGATTCGCTCATAGCTTAAAAGTTCATTCAACTGACAAACCCTTGGCAGGGTGCTCTAAAAACCTTGACATATTTTCATTATTAAAAATATTCAAAATAAAATATTAAAGTATTAGACAGTTAACCGCAACTAATAATAATTTTTCACAAGTTATGTGAGTTAAATGTAAATTTCTAAATGACGATTATACGCGTTATCTGCACATAGAGCACAATCATTAATTCATTTTGGTATGCACCAAAGAAATTTATTAAAAATAAATTTGTACTTGCATTATTAATCCATTAACTATAATCTTACAACAGAATTGGAGCAGCTCCGACGGAATAACTATATGGCAGGCTGTAACCCAAGGTAGTGCTATAGGCCAAGGGAGACGCAGCATAATTCGCAATGACAGGAGCAGCAACTGGAGCAGCCAAAGGACTCGCTGCATACTTGGCAATCACGGGAGCAGCAACTGGAGCGATCACTGGAGCGTGGGCGATGCCATTGAAATTACGGGCAATCACCTGGCTACTGGTGGCAGTCACAACCGGAGCAGGTGCAGCAACGACTCCAACGGGCGCAGAATAGGCCAACTGTTGGCCAAGAAGTCCTGGATTGGCAGCAGCGCAGGAGATGATAGCCAGGATAACGATGGTCTGTAAGTGAAAGTAAAGTCAGTTAAGTTAGAGAAGCAGGACACAATTCAAGGACTTTCCCTCTTACATATTTGAACATATTGAAGATTTGTTGCTTGTAGGGTTAGCTGCAAACTATGTATGTGATGTCCAATTACAGTTGCCAGCGCATATTTATACCACAAAACACCAAAATGGTCTTTATCCAATTGTGAGTCATTTGGTTCATTTAAATGCATGGGCAGTTTGTAGCCACAGTTAACTTTTTTGTAGCCCATATCACTTCACATGGCCTCTTATGTTATTTACCATTGTTTTATTTATAACGCGTCGTGGTAACTACAAATTTCAAAAATGCAGACTTAAGGTCAACATCTTAGTCGCCTTTTTGTATAAATAGCGCAGCCAAAACTATTAAAGGCCATCAAACAAGTTCAACTCATCGAGCTGCAAGCATATCCCAAAAACCCAAAATGTTCAAATTCGTAAGTTGATAAATTGTTTTATTTATATTAGAGCACAATTTGAATATGACTTATTTGTCTACAGACTGTTGTTATCTTTGCCATCATCGCCTGCGCTGCTGCCAAGCCAGGACTTCTCCTTGGCCAACAGTTGGCCTATACTGCTCCCGTTGGAGTCGTTGCTGCACCTGCTCCGGTTGTAACTGCCACCAGTAGCCAGGTGATTGCCCGTAATTTCAATGGCATCGCCCACGCTCCAGTGATCGCTCCAGTTGCTGCTCCCGTGATTGCCAAGTATGCAGCTGCTCCTTTGGCAGCTCCTCTGATCGCTTCGTATGCTACTGCTCCGTTCGCTAGTCCTCTGACTTACAGCTCACACTTGGTGGCTCCTCTCTCCTACGCTCCAGCTCTGGTGTAATAACTTTCTGGCTGACTGATAATAAAAAACCCAAAATTTTAACTTAACCAATCTTGTCTTATCTCTGGGTGCTGTTGGTCTTGTTAATTGGACTCACAGCTAGCACATATACGAAGACGCGACCAATGTGTCGACCGTTGGCCAATTGTAGTGCAAGTCACATAGTTAATAAAAATATAAGTCAAAAAAAGCAGCAGCTGTTTCAATTATTGACAAATGCGTGACGGGACATATTAAAATGTATGAAGCTAAGTTTAATTTTGAATACAAATTCTAAGTATGTCAAGGTGGAAATTGCTTTTTAAATTAGCTAATAAATAACTTAAGATCCATGTTCTTATCGGGAATATCTTAATAATTAGCCACATGAGACCGCACCCCATTATTCTTGAATTATGTTCAGACCCCAAACAAGAGTGGGAATATAGGATATCTGGTAACTACTAGTTTGCAATCAATTTTAAAAATATTCCAACATTTCTTTTCTTCTTAAAAACGAAACATATATATGTAGTATTTAAATAAAACAAAAATGTATATATTAACCAAAAGAGGGGCTGTCAATATAAAAAATTAGAATTTCTATTCATTAGTCTGACAATTTGTATTTATGATTAATAGTTCATTCAACTGCAAGACCTTGGCAGGGTGCCCTAGAGACCTTGACCCAGTTTCCTTATTCAAAACCGTTACCCGCTAGTGATAATCATTTTTCAAAGGTACGTGAGTTAAATGTAAATTGCTAATGTAAACGCTTATGCACATTATCTGCACACAGAGCACGTTCATTAATTCATTTGGTGTGCGCCAAAGAAATATATTAAAAAGCGATTTTTATTTGCATTACTAATCCTTTCACTATAATCTTACAAAGAACTAGAGCAGCTCCGACGGAATAAGGAGATGGCAGGCTGTAAGCTAAACTAGAGCTATAGGCCAAGGGAGACGCATCACAATGGAGCAGCCAAAGGAGACGCTGCACAATTAGAAATCACGGGAGCAATAACTGGAGCGATCACTATAGCATTGGGGATGCCATTGAAATTACGGCCAATCATCTGGCTATTGGAGGCAGTCACAACCGGAACATGAGCAACAACGACTGCAACGGGCGCAGTTTAGGCCAACTTGGCTTGGTAGCAGCGCAGGCGATGATAGCGAGGATAACGATGGTCTGTAAGTGAACACAAAGACAGTTAAGTTAGAGAAAAAGGAGACAATAGAACATATTGAAGGTTTGTTGCTTGTAGGGTTAGCTGCAAACTATGTATGTGATTGTTTATTGCAATGCATTGGAAGTTTGCAAACACAGTGAAAATATAATATATAACAGATTCACTGTTCTGTTCTGATCTGTTTAGCTTGCACAGACACACACATGGAATTTTTTATATTCACACGCAGAGCTGCAGAGTCTTATCCTTTCGAATGCCTTTGCAAGTGGTTGTCTGTTAGTTTAGCGTATTTATCTTAATCGTTTTCATAGCGTATTTCATGCATTGATGCACACTTTAAAAAGCCATTTTTGCTTTCGCTCATGCCTTTAGACGATAAAGGCCTTTACAGACTCACGCGCTGGAAGGTCCTTGAAATCTTTGGCCTATGTTATCGCCCATGAGCTCCTCGCCTGATGGGCACAATTTTTTGTGTAGGCGTATTCGTCGCTTCCAACGGGCTGGTGATTTGATAAGTTGCATCTAGTGGAGTTACTTCTAATTACTAAATCTAAATAACTGACACCAGCTAACTTACCTTTCGACGGCAACCACAACACATCATAAACATACATCCTTCTATAAAATCGGGAAATCTGCGACCAGTGCTAGGTGAAAAATAGTGCGAGTTTTCTGACTTCGAACAATTAATTAAATGTTTTCATTTGCCCATTTGTTCTCGCCTTTTTACTATTTTGTTTGTCATTTGATATTGCTATTAATGGCAAAAACAAACATAGCAAAGCGAATGCTAAACGCAAAAACAACTAATGGAAAACACGCTATTCTGCAGCTCGAAATGCTACACGAATTTCGCATTCCGCCCAACTCGGAAACTCAGAATAGCTGCTGTCCCCTCGTCCCCTCAAGCAAGAGTAGCATGGCAGGCAGGCAAACAGGATGAAAATCTAGTCAAAAAGAAAATATGTGTATGTACACGAGTTATTTGTAAACATAATGTTAATTTCGTCTGTACATGAGAGGAAAGTGTTAAATCATGCCACTGACATTTGTTTTAATATTCATCTTGGCACGCGACAAGGTGAATATAATATATGTCATAAGTACATGCAAACTGTCATAAGTAGAAGCAAACCATGGGTTAATTATTTCAACATCATATTTGTATATACAAATTATATACTTTTGAATCTCCGGAGGAGAAATAAATGGCTATAATTAAATAAATGTAAGTAAATAAAATATAAATAAAAGTAGACTTGTCTCTCATGGCATTAATTGCATATCGAAATCAATGAACAAATTAAAAACTTGTTTTTATGTCCTAGTTAATGATTTCATTAAGCTGACAATGACTCACTTGGAAATGGAATATTCTTTGAATCTTTCCTAATGACCCAGTCAAGTTTTCCGCGCTCTACGAAGTTTGGTTGGATTATCGCCATTGCTATTAGTGTCTGCTTATCTGTAGGTCGCTAATTAGGCTAAACAAATTATGAAATATGATTAATAGTGGATACGTTAAAGCAATTAACTTTCTGCGATAAACAGTTGCGAGTGGAATTAATGTGTTCTGGAATTGCATGCCGAATTATTGCGACCCATTCGACTGGGAGCTCTGGCAATGCCAGGCACGAGATACACAAAATCTATAATATATTACAATGCACGTAGTGAAATTTGCATTTTTGATTACTTCAATATTTGCTGCATTGCGTTTTGGTTTATTTGTAGGTGTTGAGTATTTCTTCATTTGCTTTTTTTTGGGCAGGGTGGTTTTTTGGAACGTGTCATGCAAATAAAAAGGTGGTCACGCGGGGCGAAAGGTCAGTCGGTCCTTTACACATTTTTCAGCCATTTTTTTGGGTTATTTCTTTATGCAAATTATGAAGGCGGCTTTACCGTTCTCCACATTTGCACTTGCGGTGGGTGTGACAAGGTATGATTATGTTGTTGTTGGTCAGATCTAAATTTACCGGTTTCGCTTGTGATTTATGTTGTCCACGGTGTCATTTGCTTAATTTGTTTGTCGCACGTAGAAAGCAAAAAAGATTCAATCAAAAGTATTTTAGGACTGAATGCAAAAGCCAAAAAAAACTCAAGATAACACAAAAACCACAAAGTTCAAGCAACCCCCAGACCATGAGCCATGTATTATATTTCCAGGCAATTGTTAAAGCGCACCAAAACTTGCCAACAAAAATGCTTCGCCATTTAAAAGTTTGGGGTCGGGGCTGTGCTTTCAAGGGATGCGGTTTCGTGCTCAAGCAGCAAACCTTATAAGAAATATTATAGAACTGGGAGCCACTCTCGAAACAACTCCCACACGCTTTAGCTAAGACACGAGTGGGCGACAGGATTCAAAATTCAGAACCCGACTCTGACGTGCTTGCTGCTGCTTCTACTATGGCTGCAGTAGCAGCGAGCCACACTTAACCTTGTCTGTATACGGCCGAGGACACGCCACTTAACTTATGAATTAAATTCCTGCGCTCGGCAAATGCTGAAGCCAAAGTACGACATATATTTTATGACCAGTACTCGCAACTCTAACCCAAAAAGCGTTGTGCGCTCGCTGCCTGCCAGCTGCTAAAGCTTGCGCACTAAGAGCATGCGAGATACGAGCTTTCTGTGCGAGTTTCCATTCAGCGCACTCTTTGCAGCCAAAGCTCTGCAGGCAGCTCTCTTTAATTTTAATTCAAAGAGAATGAAAGTAATGTCCGAATTGTTTATTGGGTTACAACAGGGAATACCTAATTAAGCTCTTCGGTTCGAATAGATGCAACTGCTTATTAATCTTATGATTTCAGATTATAAACTATATTGTTTTATATAAAATGTAATCATAAAAAATTATAAAATAAATTATCCTAATTTGTAAGTTTGTTTATTATCATATTAAAAGTCGTAACAGTCAGAAGGAAGCATCTCGGGATCAACAGCTGAGTCAAAGTAGCAATATCCGTCCATCCGTCCGTTTGTCGAATATCGATATAATCACATATACTATCTAATTATATACTTAAAATTAATTAACAAATAAACTTAATATTTCAAGGCAATTTGAACTCTTTAAGTGATTATTTTCTGAATAGTACTAGTACAGGGCTGGGGACTTGTTAAGCATATTAACCTGACACATGACTACCAAATTAAACTGTAATCTACTCTATGCAAATGTGCCACGAATGTAAATGTAAAGCGATTTTGATTCGGGAGTAATGTAGAATGTGTAGCTGCTTGATCAAGATGTGTAGTCAAGGCAGTCATTTGCTTAGTCCTTTAATTTATCTAAATTTATATGGACCACAAGCTCGCTAAAACTATATGCTTAAGCTGCTGCTATTGAAATACTTTAGTATTAATAAAATCAACCACTTCTGAATTGTAGTAATTCAGCTTTCAGCTTCGCAGACTGCATCCGTGCTTAATCTGGTTTTTCCTTTATTAATGATTTAGACAAAGATTGGAATGTGAAATGCTCCTTATTAGTAGGACTTGTAATGGCATCGATCCTTTCCACGTCAAAAAGTATTGAAGTCATTCCAAACGTACTTTGCTGTCCTATTGTCCAGATTATAACCATTAAACAATGCTTTATTTTTCTGTAGTAGAGGTACTTTAGCACTTAGTGGTGTATGTCCTGTGACAAGATTGCATAGCGATTGTCTTCAAAGTCAATAAATGACTAGAAATTTCCATGACTGATTGAAATTTTTGCCACCATAGCCGTAAGTGACTTAAAATTGTGGTACAACAATAACATTTTATAAGGAAAATAAATAAATTAATAATAAAATTTAGTTTAATTAATATCAACAACAGCAACTATAAGATTAGCAATCATTATATGTATAACTAACGTAACTTGTCGTAGCACAGATTTAATACAACAGATCATTGTGTGTACTAATGCAGACGAACTCCCAAGTCGCAGTTTATTAATTCCAGCCACTTCAATATTTATAGTTTCTAGATACTCACAGATACTTCATAAAATATTTACGAAAATTACAAAATTCCGATGAGTTAATGTTTTAACTAAACGTAAAGGAAATGGTCAACGATCCTGTTAATAAAAATTCTATTAAAAGCGGATGAGCTTTGATAATATTAAGAACTTCTATCTCTGCCATCACTTAAGACTTTTACCACTTTACAGGGTTTTTGATTGTCTTAATATTTCTTATGTGTCTGGTCGTAGGTAAATACGTGTTAGCCGACAAGTTGAAAATTTTTAAATTGAGTCAGAAATCACTAGAAATATTCTCTTTTTACACATTGGTATTAAAAGTACCTTAGTATGTTGGTTTTGAGCAATGACCGTAATAATGTCGGTCTGTCCGTCCATCCGTCAGACAAATTATAAAATTGTGGTTATCGAGATATCGATAAAATCGTAAAATGCAAATCAATAACGCCGCAAAAATATCCATCAGTTTTAAGGCTACAGTCACTAAATTTGGTTGGTAGGCACTCCGCGCTTGAAAATTTGTAATTGGTAAATAGCGCAGTTTTTTATTTAGAGCAGTCAAATTAAGTAGATATATTACTGATATTATAGCCACGTCCACACCTGTGCCCATAATCGACAACGCAGTTGTTCCGGAAATTGTAAATCGGTAGTTAACATATCGCACACAATTTTAAAGATCGCCATAGTTTTCGGAACACGCCCACACCCACCACCACCAGGAAATTCGACTTTTAGAAATTTTAGAAAATCCGCATACCATCCAAAAATTGAGAACTAGAGTCACCAAAGTTAGTTTTATAATATGTTACTTGTAACTCAAGTAAGAGATCGTACGAAAATTTAACACGACGACATTAAAAAATTTCCAATTTCCAAATTATGGAATCAAAGTATTTCGCAGTCTGCTACGAACGAATGAAACGTTCTCTAGTTTTATTTTTTTTTTTTGCTGGTCAGAAAGGATCTGGCTGGAAAAAGTTACAGTTATTGCAAAAGTACTCTGTCACTGCTCATTTGTTGCTAATAATTATAAAAGTTTACACAATTCCCCAACTGAAACACACATATGTGCACAAATTATGTCAGTGTGCACCAAAAAAGTAGCAGACAGTCTGTCTGTCTGGAGGGAGGGCGGGCGTGTAACTTAACTGGGAAAAGTTTAGCGCCGTTCGAAATTGTTTAGTTTAGCAACATTTGCTGTTGATCAAAATGTTTGTAAAGTTTTAAGTGTGGGTCTAATACAAACGGCTGCCTCCGATTACACAAAACTGGGTACTCGGAACTGCAAGCTGGAAACTGGGCAACTCAAATAGTTTTCTACAGCAGCAGCCTAAAAGCATGAGGTATTCAATTTTTATTTGCCAACCCATAACAATTGTGCGAGCTGAATGCTCTTTCAAGTAAGTCCGAAATGGGTCGCTAGTCATAAGTCATTTTGCTATTGGCCCGCAGCCAGGCTCAGGTTCCGCAAGTTTTCGCAAACAAGTCCAACAAAGCCATCTCCAAATTGCCTTAAAAGCCTTTTCTAGTCAAATAGACAAACTATTTGCGCATAATTATATAGCTGTTTTGTAGATGCCATTTAAAAAAGAAGACTATTCATATTCAAAACTTATTTAATATTGAGAGCACTTTTTAAATTTAAAAGAATTTGTTTGCCTAATTAACACTGGAACCCTCCAAGCTAATCAACAACGACAAAATCGGGATTATTTATACGATGATAAGAAATAACAAACAGAAATTGAGAATCACAATGATCAAATCTACATGATCTGTAGTTTCTAACGATGAATGAACTTAATGAACTGTGTAACACATTAATACAAATATATTTTTTTGGTAATACTAATAATCTCAGATAAGTATAAGAATCTTAAACTTCAAAATCATCCGCTGGATCTAATTAGACTTTTTCAGCTTCGAATAGCATGTGGTCAAGTAGTTCCATTTGGGTCTGCATGATATCAGCAAAAGTGAAAAGTCGTTCAATACGACGGTTATAATTAGCGTGCTTAATGCTTTTAGATTTCTGGGGTGCTTCCTGCTTTACTTTGTGATCCAACATTTTTTGCCTCGCTATCCGTGGTGAAGGCAGATAACTTGCGCGGTCAGAAGGCTTCATCAATCGCCAGCATCACGAATTTGATTGTATCAGAATCAAGGAATAGCATCACTGCCAAGTTATCATCTGCTGAATTAAAGTGAAATAGGAGTGGTCACATCCGCATATTTCCCAACAACGTCAGGCATTTTTAGTAGGGGTAGGGTTGGGGTACTGGTTTTTTTGCTATAACATTGAGAGCTGGGCATGCGGACAGGTTAACTCTGAGTATATTCAAAACAACACTTGGGCTACAGTGTGTTTATACCTTATTTTCCAATGCTTTCTAGACACATGCTTAATACCAGAGGTATTACTCTTTTGTCGTGAAAGAGATGACCAACTTCATAAAACCGTTTTTTCAAATTTGACTAAAAAACCAACAACAAATAAATTCAAACAGATTCCTTGGGGAAAAACGAGATTAAAATCGAAATAAATAAAATACCGATATATCGTTCACGACATGAGGCATCAATTATCAGTGTTAATAATGCTCCGTAATTTTTCACAAGTGGGTTATCTGAGTAGTAATTTAGGACCGACATTTTTTATTATAATATTAACATATTCACTTCACTATACATTATGTGATTTTTACAACTTTATTGAGTTGGTTGCGTAACTTCGGCGACATCTTTGCACCGAATAATCGTAGAAATCACCATCCATACCGTTTAATAACGGTAACCATTTCGCGTTTCTTACTGCTATAGTGCTTTTCCTATTCCCATATATATTATTAGTGGAGCGCAGATCCATAAAAGTGTGTGAAAATATCAGCAAAAATCTATCCTTGACCTTTCGCTGATGTTCATTTATAAGCCATTAAGGCCTATTATAAAAGGTGAATGCCTGTTCGCACTCATGCACGCATACTTATATAAAACTGATTTCAATTAATTAGCGAAGTTGTCGTAACGAAGTCATGTGAATTAATGACCAGTGTTTGCTTCTGGGCAGAATTGCGCCCAGATGCACATTTTTAGCCAATTTGACGCCTTAATGTATTCTACTTAGTGAATGTGTAATTACACTCACATAGCATCTCAAACATGACAAAAATTTCAAAAAGTTCTGTTTCCGTGCTTCATTTAAGACATCGAGGGTCGCTTCTTGTTAGTTGCTGTTAGACGACGAGATTTTGGGCTTCGAAAATGTATTCTCAGAAAACAAAACAAATATATTGTTAAATACAAATTTGAAACATTATTATTTAGTAGTTATCTGGGAGTGAATACATATTTAAATATATTTCATTTAAATAAACAATAATAATATACGAACTTCTGTTCATTAATTAAATATCGGCAGAATCACTCGTTCAACTACACGACGCTATCATTAAAATCTTCTCTGTGTCTATGCAGTAGATCTTGATCGCCTCTATTTTTCTTCCTCCCCTTTTCCTTTTTTTTGTCTGCATCGAATATCAGACGCTCCATTATTTCCATTTGGATATTTAAAATAGACGCGATGGCATACATGTGCTCCACACGTTCCCTGTACTCTACTTGTCGAGTTTCCTCATCCTTGTATTCTTCAACCTTATCCGTGCTGCTCAATACACGCTTTTTGGCAAGAGCTTTCATTTGTGCAAGTTTATCGTCGTTATCCAAGATGTGTTGGATATTCTCAGCCACCGTGCGATTGTGACGTTTGTAATCCTTTCTTATAAAGGGCAGCGATTTATAGAATCTATAGACACCATAATATTCTACACGCAAGAATTGCCAAAATGTGATATCTCGCTTGAAGTTGGCATTAGTCGCAGTCTTTGCAATCGTAAAATAATCATGGATCATTGTAATAAACACATTGATTAGCAGCACAGATACCACAAATCCTAAAAAAACATACATTAACATGCCAATAAACTTTCCACCGTGAAATAGATCCGACGGACTAAGCTGCTTATTGAATCCAACCGAGAAGCACAATGCCGTTATAACACTTCTTACCGGCTCGACAAAATGGCGGCTATTGTTGCCGTTGATGATAGTAAAAGCAATGCCAAATGCCATTAAGATGATAAGTATTGCCATGGCAGTGATGGCCAAAGCCTTCCAGGCAAGGTACAGGGTGTTCGTAAATAGCTGAAATACTTTTGAGAACTGCAACACCTTCCACAATCGCAGCGTTGTTATGCAGATAAGAAATCCAGTCAATATGTTTGTCAGCATATACAAGCGTGCCGGCTTTCGAAAGTCGAGAAACGACATCTTATTGGAGCTCTCCAAACTCTTCAGCAACGACGTTATGAGTATTAATTGTACGGTAATAACAACTAATAAAAATACATTGAGAAGAATAATGATCAAATCCAGTTTGTACCAAATGCTTTTCAGCTTGTAAGGCTCATACCACAAGTTCACGACGAATGCCTGAATGAACTGTAATACGACCACCACGTAGAGAACCCCCACAAGGATCGCCTTGTAGTTTAGCTCCAAGGCATCACTAATCATTTGAATACTGTCACATGACACGTCTGGTATAACACTGCCAAAGGGCAGTTGTTCCACTCGCAATGTACACACGCTGAACATATCTGCGTCCACACTGTAGAGGGTAAAGTCCATAAATACCGCTGACGTGTTATAGTTAAGCCACCGGTTGTCCGTAAGAAAATCGAGTATCTTTATGCTGTTCTGCCTGTTACGTGCAAGCAGTGCGGCGTACCCGCTAAGTTCCGGATAATAGTGAAATTTACCAATGTGATCAAAGTTTAGAAGGACTCTAGATGCAAAATCGTGTTGGTCTCTTATGGGCAGCCAGGGATCGTAGACTCGCCAATATTTGTAGGTATAGTGCAGTCGTTGGTAAGGTAGCTGCCAGCCGGGCATATACATAAGATCTGTAAATTTGGGTACACCCCAGCCGAAGTCCTCCTTGGCCACACGCAACTGGCGTAGTCGAACGACACCAAGTATTTTATTTTGTTCGGAGTGGATCCAGGATGCGCCCTCTTCGCTCGCCCCTTCGGAGAAGGTATCGACAAGCGATGACTTTACAAAATCGAATAGCTGATTTAGGTGGTTAATCTCCTTTAGTCCAATATACTCGGAATGATTTAGCATGAGAAGATTTTTCATTTTGGTCGTATTGTAGTACAATAGCTGGTTACGTGAGAACACCACCACGCAGATTAAGATAAGAAAATACTTCCCATAGAGCAACAGATCATTAACAATATCTTTGTATTCGTGGTTCAACGCCTGGTTGCGGTATCGCTCGGTGATCAGCATCTGAATTCTCATGCTGCTTAGCCGTTGTTTGAGAAAATTGAGGCGGTTGTGGTCCTTTTCGTCCTCTTTTGTGTCTTTGCGATGTTTGGCCATGCTTCGTGGCCAAAAAGCCATATCAATGGAGATTATTAGATATTTAATTGGATCTGCGATTACCATTTGAAAGAACAATACAATAATTATTACCAGAATAAGATTTTTTCCGTTTGTCGACTCATGATCAAAGCCCGAATATATAATCATCAAAACCACGCAGGTGAGTATTATAAGTACTGTGAGTGCAAAAAACCATTTGTGTCTTGTGTGTTTGTCCATTGCTTTTAGTTAATTGATTTCAGATTTATTTGAAAATTTTTCGGCTCGTTTTTAATTTAAACAAAATAATTCTCTTACTAGAACATATTTCAAATAATTTCCGAACAAACTCGATCAACGTTTTTACAAATTATGACTGATTTGTAAGCAAGTCCAATTTCTTAACAACCTTAAACTGTCAACTTTTCAGCTGTCAATAAACTCTTTTTTTATATGAGACCCAATTGATCACTTTTGTGATTGAAGATGGTGGCGAAGTGGGTAAAGAAATACCCTATCAAAATCTCAAAAGTGTGTTTGGGATGAAAAGAATCCCATACAACTACAAAGTTGTTATTTCTAAGCTGTTTAAAAAAACTTAAGCTTTAGAATAAGAATTACTTCCCCAAAAAAATGTTTTTTTATTCGTTTATTTTTTATGAAATGCACCGAATTTGAAAAAATCACTTATCAGGCATTTCCGCAGCCCTGCAACACTTCTAAAAATATAAAATAGTAATAAAAAATAAGTTTAACATAAATTTAAATAGACATAAAAGTAATAATTGGCAAATGAACACGAATAATTTACTTTTCCTTATATCAACAGTTTTATTTACTTTGCGCGGAGAATGTTGACAACAATAATTGTATACAAAATTATTTAAAAAAGGGCCTCATTCCTGGGCCCTCCAGACAATGACTTTAATGCAGCTGTCAGGCAATTTGCATCGGGGCTTAATACAGGCCGATTATTTGTTTTAAGCAAGGGATCAAGTGGCTCTACGCAGCCAATCACAGATTGAGTATCGGAATGGACACAATTGCAGTGCGGAATGACGTCACTATTCCTCCAATCAAGTTGTAGGTTTGCCTTCGCTGCTTGTTGTCGTTGTTGTATTTTCCTCTTGATATACCTTTATACCGAAAGACTATTGGTATATAGGGTTTGTGCAATGTCCATCATGCTATCTATGTGTCTGTCTGCCCGTCTGTATGAACGTAAATTGTTCAAATACATGTATTAAAAAATGAGAAATGGCGTAATTTACAGAAGGAATGAAAACAATAGTCGTATAATAGTAGTATAAATGATACACTCTATAATTACCACAACTAATTAGGACATACTGGTACAAACAAGATGGGAGGCAAAATAACAATAAAATACTGGCTTGCAAACATCAAGGCTAAGGCAAA
Organism: Drosophila fungiperda; assembly: GCA_035042345.1. Lineage (NCBI taxonomy): Eukaryota > Metazoa > Arthropoda > Insecta > Diptera > Drosophilidae > Drosophila > Drosophila fungiperda. The sequence continues at coordinate 5,704,536 of JAWNLM010000021.1, forward strand.
GCAACACATTTGAACTGTATAGCTTACAACATCGTAAAGACGAATGATTCGACATAATATATCGACATTATCGCTACCCCTTGAAGTAGTGAACATTGATAATTATAAACCGGTCAATCGAACCGGTCGATCAAACAAAAACAGATTCGTATTAATAGAAGCTTTGTTAGAGGAATTAGTTTAATAAGTAAACAAAATTTAAAGAACGAATATAAGAAAATGTGTCAATTTTTAGAGGTCACTTGAAAGTTAGTCAGTCGAGATTTGGAGACGAACACAATGAGAAGTGCGATTTTTTAGAAAAGGACCGCTCAACAAGATAATTTAATTTGTGCAAAAAGAGATTTAAAACGACCCATTAATTAAAATTTCAAATAAACACGAAAAATTAAATCAACATAACCAGAATCATAAATGCAAAAAATAATATAATACTTGAACCTGTGTCAGAAAGGGCCAGGAAGACGAGCCCGTGCAAGAACCCTAAGCAGCATTCCCTGGTTCATATGAGTGAGCTAGCTAGTGAAACAGCTGATCGCCTAATATAGCCATAAATACATTCTTTATTATTAACGGCAACAATAAAAGAGAAAAAAGAAGAATGACAGTATAAATAAACGTAAAGAATAAAATAGAGAATTTGTTATACATTTTGAATGTTCTTGTAATATTTACCTTTCGTTTACGCGGCTCGTCTACTCTGTCTCTTTAATAAGTAATCTTAACTCTGGTGTGTATACACATGTGTATATTTATAAATAAGTCCAAATAAGTATAAATAAAACGACAGGATGCTTAGCCTAGCGAGATCTCTTGGCAGGGTAAGGTAGATTTTAAGATCACACTCTAGATTTATATACATGTATACATACAATTATATTTACATACATACGTACCTGTGTATGTGTACATACGTATGATTTTTAAATAAGTAACCCCAAAGATGAAACTTGAACATGAAAAATAATATAATATAATAATAATAAAAAAAAGTCTTTAATTTATAATAAAATTTTAATTTTTATGAAAGGTGTGAGGTAAGGGTATTATAACCGATCAAGGATTAGATTACTGTAAAAGGGAATTTCTTAGACAAATTATTATTAGAAGGGAGGGACACATATTCTGCACAACACCATCATCGCAAACTCAGTAGCGAACGAACTAGTCTGATGGAAGTATTTCTTCATTTGTCATAGTGTCGATCCATAGTCGCGTAGAAAATACAGTGTTTATCATCAGCAACGACATTAAACATTTTGGCGCATTGCACTGGAGACAGAGGGTCTACCTTCTACACAGTAATCGCCATATTAGGGAAACCACTGTATCAATTCAAATGTATGCCGCTTGGTCTCTGCAATGCAGACTGATGCAAATGCTGAGAAGTCATGTTTTCGTTTATATAGATGATCGGCTAGTTATTATTATTGAAGAGCATTGTCATCTTTTGTCCGAAGTGGGTTACTGTCGTTAATATGCGAATTATAAGATCGGAATAATCACATCCTAACATCTAAACATGGCGCACTACGGACTGATCCAGTAAGGGTACACGAAATTACGTAGATACCCATTCCAAACAGCTTCGACAGTGATCAGGTACCGCCGGTTGGTATTATCGCTTTATCCGAAACCATTTTTAAGAAACCATTTTTTATACAATGCGAGGCCTAATGACTAGTATTGGAGCCGTCCTATTTCAAATCAACGAGGAGAAAGCAGAGCACCCAATAGCCCTATTTTTCCGTGAAATTGCGAGGACCCCAGTTGAACTAAATGCATTGCAGCAGTGAAAGCAGTAGAGAAATTCATATGTGGAGCTTTTTCCGTTCGTAACGGATCATGGAAGTCATCAATGGTTAATGTTATTAATTTTCCGAGTTGCATTCGGAAAATGGATTATTGTTTAAGATAACTGGATTCTGGAAGCCTTATCGAACACCTAGTTAAAGAAGCAGGCTTTGCGAATATGCAAGCCGCAGGTAGGCTCAAACATATGTTTTACTGCAGCGCTGAATTCCCCATGTTTTGTGTTCCAGAAGTCATTTACATTGTTAACGGAAGACAGTTTATATCCAAGGAATTTTTCAATTTCCTAAATCGACGAAATATAACACACATGCGATATGGAAATTACGCACAACAGGCAAACGCAGCGGAAAGCGTCAAACAAACTAACCTAACGTCGATAAGGACATATGCTGGAGACGATCACACACGTTGGGACGTTAGTCTGCCCGTCATCCAGAGGGCGTTTCGAAGCGCAGCTTTGGAACTTCTCCATATTTTGTGCTTTTTGGACAACATTTGTTTACAAACGACAAGGTTTACAAGGTCGCTCGTAAGCTAGGAACCTTAAGGGATGCAGAATTCCAACATCTTTTCACACAGGATCAACAACAAATAACCCGGAAAAAGATAAATAAGCACAGAGTACATGAGAAAGCTGCTTAGAATTACAATTTGAAACGCGGGATGTTCAATACTTACCTAGTCGAGAAGTTTTCGAACGGAACTTCGTTGTAATGATTGTTAACTTGCTGCCCAATAAATCGCGGTCGTCCCCAAACTGAGCTGATAGCTAGCCGCCCGAGCGATATATATACCTAGCCTATCGGAAGCAACGTGTAGCAGCATTCACATATTTTGTTAGGCTCAGTAAAATTTACAGACCAGAAAACAAGGTTTGAATTCGATCAGACACACTCGATTTCCGTATAAGGGAAACATAAATACAAAATAACAAATAGAGTTAATTAGGTATCAATGAACTTAATGTAAATAATAGAATAAGCATAATATCAATGTAATAAGTATAAGCCTTAGAAATTGGTTTTAACTATGAAACTTCAAATATCTCTATTGAGCAATAGCACTTCGGTAAGGATTGCGGAGTTGTTGTAAGAAAAGTATTCATAGTATTAAGTACCATAATGGTAAACTACATACGCGGTTGCATCCCGCGCTTCGTGTAATCGTGCTCAACACAGCTAGAGATCGATAAAAAAAGCTGTTATTAATATAAGTTTATCTTTGTTTGTTTTATTGTTAACATTGCTTTATAAATTGGGACCTATTAGACCAACCTCAGCTGCTGCACGAATGCCAGAATCTTTGTTGGGTTGAGGACTTCCATGTCATTGAAGCTAATAGGATGCCCTAGGATGCTGCATCTTTTCCTGGATAAGGCGAAACATTCTGCTAGGGTGTGAGTTGAGGATTCCATCTCATAGTTTATCATTAACATGTTTAATCGTTATAGGAGACAGTCGTGTAATTAATTATTCCTATAAAATATAATTGAAATAGCCAATTACAATCCTTAAATGTGAAAGACGTGCGATTATTTATTATGAAAAAAAAAAAAAATATTTTATTAAACTGTTTCAATATATGTCGATGTTAATGGGCTATTTATCTCACTTAAGTATCGGAATCTTATTTTCAACATAATCTAATTAGACTTTTTCAGTTTCGAATAGCATGTGGTCAAGTAGTTCCATTTGGGTCTGCATGATAGCAGCAACAGTGAAAAGTCGCTCAATACGACGCTTGTAATCAGCGTGCTTAATGCTTTCGGATTTCTGGGATGCTTCTTGTTTTACCTTGTGGTCCAAAATTCGATTCATGTTCTCGGCTACTGTACGGTTATGACGCTTATAGGCCATGTTGAAACATGCCATCTTTTGAAAGAATCTAAATATGGCGGCGTATTCGACCCTCAGAAATTGCAGAAAGTTAATTTGTTGTTCATGCCTCTCATCTCGCATGCGCTTTGCACGCGAAAAGTAATCATTCATTATTGAAACAAATAGGTTCGTCATCAGCAAGGCAACAAAAAATGCCAAAATTAGGTATAAAACAAAACCCAGCAACCGACCGCCATAAAATAGATCTTTTGGCATTATTTGTGAGCTGAAGCCAAAAGAAAAGCACAACGACGATATAATACTCTTGAATAGTTGGACAAAGCCAAACGCATTATTTCCATTCACAATGACAACTGCAATGCCGAACCCTACTAAAAATGTCAGAATTATCATGGCAGTACTAGCCAACGTTTGCCACGCTGAGTACAACGTGGAAGTGAATAGTTGAAAGACGCTGGCAAACTGCAACACGCGCCACAAACGCATTGTTGTGAGGCAGACAAGAAAGCCGAGCATGTTGCGGGTCCATTCATGCAGACGTGTAGGCATACGAAAGTCGAGAAATTCGAGTTTGCTGGAACTCTCGACCTTTGCAAGCAGCTGTGTTACCATTAATTCCTGTACGCATATTAGAATAATCACTGTGATATTGAGAACAAAGATAATCAAATCCAACTTGGTCCACATGCTGCGCAACTTGAACGGCTCATACCATAGCACCATAACCAAAGCCTTGAAGAATTGTATGACCACAATTATGTAGACGATCAGTACGATCAACCCACCTTTTCCCAGCTGAGCAACGAAATTCAGTTTTGCACTGGTTATTCTTGCGCTGGACAGAATGGTCCCAAATGGCGTCTGCTCCACAAGCAAAGTGCATATGGTGAACATATTCGCATCGGCATTGAAAAATGTAAAATCCATGAAAACTGCCACTGTCTTCCAAGTAAGCCAATGATTCTCCTCGAGGTATTTAACCACCCTCATGCTATTGTCATAGCTGTTTGAGAGCTGTGTTACATAGCCCTCCATCTCCGGATAGCTCTGCAAGTAACCGGGGTAATTAAAGTTGAAAAAAAACTTATCGGTTCTACTGTAGGTCGGACTAATAGGCAGCCAGGGCTCATAGATGCGCCAATATTTGTCTGTGTATGATATTCGCTCATACGGCAACTTCCATTTGGGCATATAGTCGAGATTTGAAAACTCAACTGGATTCCAACCCGTATGAGAATGTTCCTCTTTCCGAAGCTGACGCAGTCGCACCACTCCCAACATGCTAGTGTGATCGCCATACAAAATATAAGAATTTATTTTGTCGGTGACAGCCGTTTCGAAGGACTTCACAATCGAGATCTCAATAAACGGATAGAGTTGATCGAGTCTGTTCACTTGATTCAGTCCCATGGTATACGTTTGATTGTTCATAAAAAAGTCTTTCAGCGCACTGCTATTGAAGTAGAGCAATTCGTCCTGGGTCACCAGCACCAGGCACATGAGTAGGAAGAAATACTTCCCATAAAGCCACAGATCCTGTGCAATATTTTGATATCTTAAATTCAGTCTCTCGTTTCGATGATCCTCCGTTGCCAGCAGCCGATAGCGCAACGAATTTAGTCGCATCTTCAGGTAATCCGTGCGCGTGTGGATTTTTGCCTCGCTATCCGTGGTGAAGGCAGACAACTTGCGCGGCCAGAAGGCCTCATCAATCGCCAATAGCACGAATTTGATTGTATCAGCAACAAGGAATAGCATCACTGTCACCATAAACACGTTCACCAGAATCGAGATTATCTTTTGTGACTCATGATTAAAGCCAGAAAAATGTATTATGAAACATACACAAATGAATATTATAAGTATGGTAGCCGCGATAAATAATTTATCTTTTTTTAGAAATGCTATCATTTTCAACTGATTATGATTCTCAACAAATGTATACAATTTTAATGACATTACTATTTGACTAACGCCTGTCAATGCCAAATAAGTCTTTACAGGAGAAGCACAGAGATTCATTATTTTATCAGAAAAAGGAGAAACATTATACGATTATTTTTATCTAGTTGAATTAAAGAGTGTTGTACAGCGTATTCCAGATTCCAATGTATAAAAAATGTTCAACGCCAGCAATTTTAAGGAGTTAACGACTTACACTGAGATGTTTTAAATGTTGTGATTCTTCGCGTGTAAAAAGAATTTGTCCGTAACTCAATTGTAATAATTTCAGACATGGCCAATCAGGTCACCGTGCAACATAACGCAAATAGAAATCGATAAGCATACATATTGCGCAGATTGAGAAGGCCAAGATCTGGATCATGAGAAGGTGTCCATTTCGAATTCCTAATTTGATTAAGTCTAATTCGAGGTCGAGTTTCTCTCAATCTTGAAACTGAGTTGATTGTCTAAAAAGTAAGTGATTCACTAAAGTTTCGATGAATTTTGAATTTCAAATAGTTCCAGACGAGGACATGGGTTTTGATGCGATTTACAGCACGACTATGCTAGACGCAGTAAAGTAATAAAGTATGAAGCTAAGGTTATGCATAGAGTTGGGAATGAAAGTATACATAAATTACTGCAGGTGCAATGCGTTGCTCTCTGAATTTAAAGATATATCTGCAGAATAGATTACTGTAAGTGAAAAGGAACATTTATCCCATCTAAGTGAACCTCATTATTGTGTTTTTAAAGATCCATATGATATATTAAGTCTCCAGTAGAAATAAAAATCATTTTAGACTATAAATCGCTGTATCTGAACCACCAGGGCTTTTTTCATTTTGCCTCCCAAAATTCTTATACAATTATACAATTATGCAGGCCCTGTAGACTAAGTGATGCAAAGCATTAATACAATAAATTTAAGTGAACAGGCTATTAAAAAAAGCAAACTTTAAATGATGACTCTGGTACCAACCTCAGCGCTATCCAGTGTCTAAATCTATAGATTGTTTTTTTTAATAACCGGTTCATTTAGGTTTATTGTATTATTTATCCAAATTTCAGGCAATAAATACCGAAGGGACCCATACCGGTAGGAAATAGGAAAAGGTATTTGAAAACAACAAAATGTAAGTGACACCAATCATAAATTTATGTTAAAAATTTTAAAAATTTCTAAATACTCCTTATAGAAAATTTCAGTCAGAAAAAATCTTTCAGAGAACGAGGCTAACCATTCAAATCAGCATTCAGGAGCAAACTCGTACTGGGCATTCGTTCCAGGAACAAAGAGCAACATTTTTTTTAAATCGAAAATTTTAATTTTAAATATCTAAGGTAGAGCAGATTTAGATATAACTTGCAAATTTCTTACATCGAAAAGCAAATGTGGAAATTATATAGGATAGACTCGAGAAGCTAGCCCAGAAATTCTATAAGAGATGTTCTTATAGTCATATAAATCAAATAGTTCGGAGCCTAAAGTTTTGAAGTAAGAAAGCATTTGCGTTTTTAAAAAAAATACCAAGGCCTCCAATATTTTGTTGAATGGGTTGCACCAGCCTGAATTCTAAACCAACTAATTATACAAGCATTATAAGAGGAATTACACATATACATGCAAAATTATGCCACACGATAGTATAGACCAATGTTTAGAAAAGTTTGACGATTTATCAAGCAAGCCTTTATACTCGAATTATAAGATCAGTGAGTCACACAGTACTCGAGAAGCTTTAAGTGGAGGCACTTATTTGAGCATGAGTTCAGTGTCGAAAATATGTGTTAGGCATGCATTTTAAAATAGTAAAGGACTGCAGTTGTATTATATTCCGAAATCAGAAAACCAAGTCGTTTGCGTGGCTAACAAATAGAGAGGATGGGAAAAAATAAGATATTCTGACAACAATTAATAAGACGGATATGCCACATCTCAAATTGACCAGAGTATGTATGGCTTTAAATAGTTGGGAAAAGCAAGTTGAGATTCTCAGTAATCCTACCCGTTTTGTATCAGACAGGGGCAATGCAATCAGCTCATACTTTAAAGAATTACTGCGAAACTCATAATATCCAACATTTCCTGATATATACAGGTCAGTAGTTTAAGCAAGTTGAGTTATGTAAGTTCGACTGCCTGGTACAAGTACAATGGATCACTGCAGCATATCATGAATAACACTGAACCAGAAGCAATAAAACAGCGCTGCTTAACTTAATAATCGATGTTATGCCGGGTGTATGCGTTTGGTAGATCACACATAACTTATGGATCTAATATGAATTTATTACCAAAGAGCTAGATGAGGAACGTGATCCCTTCGGGACGAATGTTCAGTCAGGAGGGCCGAGTAAGGGATCTAAAGTCAGACAGAGGCATGAAGCACAGTTAAGCACAAGTTCAAACTGAAATATGTTCAGGGACAAACATTCCAATGAATATAAGGAAATAACTTGTTTAATAATATCAATATCATGTCGTATTTTTAGGCATATACTTAATTGTGTCCTCGTAAAGTCTGCATTGCCTATAACCACACATCGTATTTATGTTCATGATCTGTATCACTTGGCCAGGCGATATAGCCAACCAGATCCGACCACTTAGTCATATTCAGATCAGGTTGCACATATTTGGCTGAAAAGTCATTAACATCGGCCAATTGTATCAAATCGGCAAATTCACTCTGGTTTCTTATAGCATATAGTAATATTCGGTGTGACGCAAAAGATGTTGTTTCTTGTTTTATTACATATTTAAAAATATTCATGATCAGCTTTAGCAGAAAAATCAATCTGGCTTTTTTTTTTTTTTATTCTATGCAAACTTGTCAAGTATAAAAAATATTTTGTATTGTTTTCTAAGATATTAACTTAATTTACAAAAGACCATTTTTCACATCTTAAACTTACTTTTTCATTAGGCTCGCACTGGAAAAATCTGTCGTTTTTTCAGTACATCTTTAAATTTTGATGTGGGCAGGTTGACTCAGTTGGAGAAGATGCTCATTGATAAGCTCACGCTTAAGACATCAGTTTTTTTAGCTGCTGGTCAACAAATCGACTTATAGAACCTAGAGAAGCTCAGTCACAAAACTTTGTTCAACGAAAACTTTTCGAGGTAAGTGCACAAACTTACATTTTTTGTGGACTAAAACGACTGGGTCTGAAATATAAAAACTTGACTGCACACCGTCCTCTGCCAGCTGCATTTCATTTTGTGGTCAACTTACTAGCGACTTCTCAATACCGGACTCAAAACTTAGTGCTTTGCCTATCAGATTAGATTGGCAATAGAAGGCCCTTGCACTGAGTGCCACCTGTTCTGGACTATTGTCCAAGAACTGATGCGACTGAGATGGGCTGCATATTAATAAACTGCACAAATGTTTGCCAGCTGCAAGTTCAGTCTATTAAATGCCAGTTGCCCTTCTATCAGCTTTCCTTCTGTCTGCAAAAACATGGTAAACATGTTAGCCAAGCCAGAAGCAGAACAAGCCATGCTCAACATTTGTTAGCCAAGACAAGGGCAACCAGCCAACCAACCAACATTGATGTTGATGTTCAGTGTTGCATACACTGTAAAATGCATACATTTTTGTTGCTTTAGACTGCGTGGCATATTTGTCGCACTTTTCATTTTTCGAAAGAGGTTTGTAATTTTAGTGCTCAGTGCGGTGTGTGAGCATAAAATGCTGAATAATCAATACAATGAGAAATCTAAATATAATTATATTGCAGTTGGTGGCTCGCACATTGAAGACGCCTCTCAGTAATCCTTTAGTTGAGCTCGAAATAAATTTGAACAATTGACATACCCATATAAATAAAAAAGAGTGAGGTCTACTTGATAGTCGAACTTTCAGTTATGTACAGCTTTTAGGTTAAGGTGTCATTTAATTGTTTGGAGCAACGCTCATTCATTACTCATGAAGATATAATCTGTAATCTACATATGTATGTTGACGTGGATTTGTCACATGTATCTCTTTATAGTGCCACCAAAATCATATTAAGCGAAATTAAGCGCAACAATAAACCGACAAAGACACAAGGATAACAAAGCGAGTGGGGACTGTGAGCCTGCAGGACATGATTTCCTTATTTTAATTTCTTTTCCCATATTTTCCTTTTGGCAAGCACACATATGCGTCCCGTTGACAAATAAAGTTTACAGATATGTATGTATAAAAAGCACATAGATGCACTCTGAGAGAGACTTGGTGAGCGAGAAATGCTGGGAACACATTCAGAGACAGATGGGCAACGCACAAGAGTAAACAATGGAGAACTGAGTGGACTGTGCAGTGTGTCTAGTGATGAGGGGTAAGGGATGTGTGAGGAGCAATGTGGGCAATGGCAATGGCATGCATGAAACACCAACACCAACGACAAGAATGGAGCACTGCTAATGTACACAGACAAGTCCCAAATGAAATAGTTTATGGTAAGCCGCAATGCGAAAAATGTCACCTCTTGGCAAAAATGAGCAAAGCGAAAGGGCGGGCGAGATTCAAACAGATACAAAGCAACAGACAGAGACAGAGAAATTGAGATGGAGATGGAGAAGAGCTGGGGGATTGGAGATAGCTGGCTGGCTGAACAAGTGCGGAAGTTGTTTATGAAGCTGGCAAAAGGAGCACGGAAGCGGCCTATTGGGCAATGGCGGCGCCACAAACGGAAATGAGTCAACTTGGTTGCCATTTGAGGCGTTGCTTCTGGCGCTAAGTCAAACACCCGGCCACCTTCTTACAATTTCGACTTGATCTTTAATAAGTATGTGCAAATGTATGTACATTGTCTGACTTAAACTAGATGTTGACCTAAGTAATCCTGAGTTGTAGCACCTTTTAGAGCAGAGAGAGAGCGCAGTTTTGGCTCATCTATGGGCCTCGCAAAGGTGGCTCTGTGAATTCCTCATTTTGGGCATCGCATCGCTTGACATCCGCCTCGGTGGGCACCACATCCTTGGCCAATTCGAGTAACTTGTCCAACGGACACTGGAAGTCACAGCCTGGTACCGTTAACTTTTGAGCTGGTGCCTTGGGATTATTGCGGAAATAGATCTCCACCCAATACTCGCCGGTTTCCTTGTTCTTGTGCAGCTCAAACAGTGCCATAACCGAATAACGTGGCAGCTGACGCTCCCATATCTTCAGGCCGGACAGCACGTTTACCACGGTCGAGTCGTGACCCGTATAGATGAACAGCCTACGCTTATCGGGCTTCAGAGTCGCGTTACGCCTCTGCTGCATTTCGTCGAACATCTTTTTGAGGAATGGACCAGCCTTGATCTTTTGCATCTCGGGAGTGTAGACGTTGTACACATAACTCTGTTCGGTTAGGAACTGCATTTTCTCGGGAAAATATTTCTTAGTCCATTCGGGCAACTCTAGACCCCATTCCTGCTCGGCGAGCAACGTGAGATAAAGCGATTGTACATCTTCTGGTTCTTTGAAATCAAGTCCAGTGTGAGCTTCCAGCTCCTTGTACATATAGAGATAGGGCTCGATTTCTTTCTTGACCTCGGGTAATTCAAAGACTTCGTGCAGTGCCTCAAAGTAGCGAGGGCAAGGCTTACGCACAAGCAGTAGCTAAGGATTAAAGAGATCAATTACTATTATAAATTGACAGAAATAAACAGTCAAAAGAACTGGTCAGGTTGCCAGGAAATTAAACTAGATTCAAATGTAAACATATTTACAATTTCAATATAATAGTTCATAGTAAAATTCGAGTTCATTTGGGTCAAACTTAAAGGTTTTCTGCATTGAAAAGAATGCTATTCCACATAAAAACAATTGTTGAAAAATGGAAAATTCCTACAATTTGCAAATGCAACAACTTCAAGATGCAATATAAATTCGGACTAAATTAATGTGTTTGCAAATAGTGTAAAAATAAAAGAGACTTTTAAATTCTGCAATGAAGCATTATTAATGATTTAAATTTGTTTTTGTGTTCGCTCAAATTAAAAATAAATTTAAAAAAATGCGAATCAAGCCTAAGCATTAAATTACTTCATGGGAAGAAGTAAGGCATAAAAAACATTCAACTGATGATGCCATTAATATTGATTGGTTGGGTTGACATACCGTATCCTCATTTAGCTCCTGCGAGAATACTGGAATGGGCTGCCAATTGTACTTGCTATTCCACTCCATGGGCGTGCCCTTCGGGGGGAAGAAGCTGGCCAGCACCGTCTGCATAGTCATGTGTGTGCGTGGAACTCCCGTTGCCTGTGCATGCACCAACTGTTCATGTGGAATATGAAGCATGGAGCATGGGGCCAAGCATAGCAGAGCAGAGTGGAGAGCAAAAAGAAATTGAGTGATGAGGCAAGTGCGCTTGAGCTCTGCAATTTGTAAACGTCCGCACTATCAGACACCCGTCCGGCGGCTGCCGGTACGGTTGTCTGGCGGTTCGTTAGTTCGTTGGTTAGGTTACTCACATCGGGACTGTAGTAGGGTGCCAGAAATTTGCCATAACGCTTACGCATCCAACTCCCAATGTTAAACAGCTCGCGTTTGCCATTCTGAGCGTTGATTTATTGCATGGCATGGGTGGTTGGTACGTGGGACAACAGCCGGGTAGTCCACAAATAGAAACAGCAATACATCCAAAGAGAGAGCGAGAGAAACGGAGAGATAAAAAGACAGAGATGCAAAATGTTATAAAATATTAAATGTCTTGCAATTTGGCAATTGCATAAACATATGCATGTGTATATGTTAATGCAGCACAGAATAGCTCAGCTTCCCCTCCGCATTTTTCCCGTCCTTTGCCCTAACAAACATTTGCATTTCAATTTATTTAAATGTTTAGCTGCGTGGTTCTGGGAGTGAATGGGAAGCTTACAGGTTCTCTTTTCACATTTTCACTTATTTTTCTTATTGTTGTTGTTTTTAGGTAGTTTTTTGTGGAAAAGTTTTTGCTGCACTTGTGCTCAACTCACATTTGTAACTTGTCCCCAGCCAAATGGATAGTAGGTTTCATTTACATGGGGATCCATGGGATATGTGTCCGCCGGTGTGCGTGGCCCATGTCGGAAGACCTGAAAATTGTACAAATGTATGCAGAGTTAGTTAGCAGTTTGTCAACTATTATTTCGATTCGTTGCTTTAATTAGCCATACTGATGGCAGCTGAGCTAGATTGTTAAAGGCATAACTATTTAGTATCACAAGCCTTAGCTTGTAAAATTAATACCTATTGTATTACGCTTGAAAAATTTTAAATTTTTAATTCTTAATGATATTGCCTTAATAATTTTAGCCTAGCACGCGACTCTGATGAGCAGCAAAACACAAAATCTCTTGCTGTTATTAAGAATGAGTGCAAGATGCAATTTAAGATTTGTGATTTGATTTGAGGAAGCTTTTCAGCATAATATGAGATTTGATTTAAATGCCAGTTTACTGATAAGCAGGCGCCTTGTTTGGGGCTAGTTTGAAAGTCTGCAACCTTGAACTGAACTCATCTGCTTATCTCAAAATAAGCTGAAAATGTTTTCAGGGCCTCAATATTAGGCCGAACTAAGTATTAATTTAAATCGGCACATATATTTATAATTATATATTAAGAAAGCTGAGTCATATTTCATGGAATGGGCACTATCAAAGTCATCGGAATGGCTTTTTTTTGTTTTGTTTTGTTTTTCAGTGTTTGGTCAGTCAAAACGAGTAATTTTAATTGTAATTAAGCCTGTAACTGGTTTGAGATTAGTTTGATTTTGTTTGATGATTTTTGTTGAGGTATGTGTTACTGCTTATACCCGATTTATTTGCCAGTTTGCGAAGCGTCCAACAAATTTATATATGCATTGCACATCAAGCAAACACGAGTCTTTAAACTTTACCGACAAAAATAAAATATCATAAAGGTGCTAAGCTGTACAATTCCACTCTATGTTTAATATATTCTATATATTATTAGACTATTAACAAAAGTGCTGAAGTGCAAAAAAAAAACCATGCTCACATAGAATTTCGCTACTTACTAAACTAAACAACGCAATGGATGGCTGATTATTAATTAATGTTATTAAACTGTCAAATAATCGCTGGAAATATTGTTTTCATCCCGTAGACCTGTAATCAGTGTGTTCTATTATTATGGCACTTGCACGAGTCGATCATTAAATACAAATTAAAACAGCTGATAGAACACAGTCACTTGTCACTTTGATTCAGTTCAGACCGGCCATAAAACTACTATCGATGTTTGCTAACTTAAAAAAAAAAACCTTTCTGTTCTGATGACACATATTTAATGACACTTCGAATTTCTAAAATAAAATTTTGCACAATGGTCGCTTTACATTCATCCACTGTCATCGTACTAAATAAATAGTTTATGTTGTTTAAAATTCAATGGTAACTTTATTATGTTATTGTAGTTCGTTCGAATTTTAAATTTGTTTTATCAGCTGCTTTTACGGTAATTTCCCATTCTCCAGAAAGATAGTAAATACTGAAAAACTCATACTCTTCGGATTGGCATTTCTTATGAGCTATGAATAAGGCATTGAGTTGCAGTTAATTAGCTGTATATATATATTTATATACAGAGATAAATAAGGGAGGGGAGTTTGTGCTGTCGTGAGAGTAATGAATAACAAAGCAAACACAAGCCTCAAGCAACCAACCAAAACATTTATCTATTTATCTATTAAACATAACACATTGTTCTTTTTATCTCTATTTGTTTTGAGTTGGTATTTTTTGTGGTTTCATCTAAAATTTAAGATAATTGACGAATAAAAGCATTTTTAAATGATCTCAAGCTATTCGAGCTGTTTTGCTGTTTTGTGTTGAATTGCCAGCGGCTTGGGGGACTTACCACATGCAACAGCTCAAGCGTAGACTCGTCGGTGCCGGGATCGGAGATCTTGCCCGAGAAGACTGTGGAGTGAGTGAAGCACAAGATCAGCAAAGCCAATGCAATTAAGCCGCCCGTCATTGCTAGACAGTGCCTTCTAGTAAAATGCGAACGTGGCATTTTGGTATTCGCGCTTTATATTGCTTAGGCGGCGCTCGAACTTGGAGTTCTCTGTTTTATTATTATTACGTATATTTGCTTGCTTGGCGCTAAAAGCGGGGCGGGAACGCCGTCGAATTGTCGACGGCCACAAGCACACAATTCAGAAAGCACACAGTCAACTTGATTCTTTTCGGCAATTTGTTTTGCCTTTTTTCGAATTTTTAATTATGCTGCTCGTAAAACAACAAAGTCAACAAATAAAACGTGTTTGCTTGTTGTTAATCTGCAAAGTCGCTATTGGAACGAGTTTTGAGGGCCCCTTTCCCTCATCAGCATTTGAATATATGTATTTTGTGGTTAATTTGTCTTATTTGTCTTATCATCAATACAAACGTTATTTAAAATTGCTTTTGACAAACACACACACAGATCGCCTTTGCAATTCGATGGGCCGCGTAATAGTTCAGTTCAGTTCAATTCGACACGACTCGCTGATAAGCGAACAAACCTATAACGGTTAACGTATAACAGCTATTCAACGGAGCACTTCTGCCGCACTGTCTGACATTTCACACTCATACATTTGAAATACGTTCGTAATATGTACAAAAATGCATGTGCCTTTTATCGTTTCGTTATCATTATAGGCTTTCGTCACTGTCGTTGCTTTCGTCTATTATTAATGTTATTGCCGTTATTGTTGTTGTTGTAACTATTGTCGAGTGTGTCTATTGTGTGTTGCGTGGCCCGTAACTGATCGTACATTGAGCAGTCGCCCCAACAATGCCCGTACATTTGAGACGTTTTAAATCGCGGGCGCCACTTGCATTTGTATGGAACACAAGCACACACATACACAACCACACACAGTTAATATACAGATGCCGGCATCTTCGACATCTTCTTTATTTATGGTCAAAGAGATTCGTCACCAGATTCTTAACCAACCGGCTGTAATAAGTCTCAGAATTTTGTTAATTACTCAGGATAAAGATTATCGTTATTGTCGATGTGTTTGTTTTATTGATATTAACGTCAATTTCCAAATTTAAATTTGCAATTTGCAAGTCAATATTTATTACAGCACGGAAGTTGCTTCCGGTCCTTTTTTGATTTTTTAACGTAATTTGTGCTTAATTAACGTAATTATAAAATGATTCAAGTGTCAACTGTTTGGCTTCAAATCGTCTACAGTTTGTATTTGAGACATTTTAGCAAACGTGTATTTTAGTTGAAGGTGGGCAGCTTGAGTAATACGGAAATGTTAACAGCTGCAGTATCAAATATATATAACATAAAATATGCAACATAGTTTTCATTTACTCCAAGTGTTTATATACATATATATATATATCTCTATATATCTATATATATCTCTAAATATCTATATATATATATATAGATGCAATACAATCAGTTCAATATATTTATATAACTGAAAATAACGTGATCTAATTTATTACATTCGCCTATTTTTGTTAAACCAATTTACGAAAATATTACAAAAATAAAACAGTGCAAAAAATATTGAATAAGATGTAATATTCACAACCGCTCAAAAGAAAACTAGTTAGATCTGGTTAGATAACCAGTTTACACATGTTTACAATTTAATTTACTACACTTAGAACGGAAGCATTTTTAAAACTATTTAATCCGCCTCGTTACAGCTTGGAAAAACAAATCACATACATATATAAATTTGGGGTTCTGCACTGCGACCTGTCATCAGTAGACCGACAATGACATCAAGGGGACGATGACCGTTTTAGTAGGGCTTAGGTTGAGCCACCCTAACTGGACTATGTCACAGAGTGTCTGGACTGCAACAATGCAAGTATCCACCATCCATGGTGGTTGGGTCTAGGTCTCTCCTTGAGAAGGTGGCCTTAATCACATAAATTAAATGCTAAGTTATTCAAATAGCGTGCAAATCAATAAATTATCAAAAAGTAGATTTCAAATCAAACAATATAAGAACAATACATAGAACAATATACAGAAGGAAAATGTATGATCATTAGTGATAGCTAATGTGAGTCCCATCACTGGTTCCCTTGGCGATGCATAGCTGCTCATACGGAGCATCGGGCAACACTTCCTTCATTAGCTCCTGGAAGTGTTCAATGGGGCACTGTTCACTGCAGCCGGGCACCATCAGCAGCTGCGGCGCCTTGCTGGGATCATTTTGGAAGTATACTTCGACAAAGTAGTCACCACTATCTTTGCGTCTGTGCAGCTCAATGGCAATAAGTGCCGAGAAACGTGGCATCTGCTCCTGCCACACGTTCAATGCGCTCAGCACATTCGATATGGTCCAATCGTGTGCACAGGATATCAACAGCTTTCTGCCAGCTGGCTCCAGTTTTTCAGCGATCTTCAACTGCATCTTCTTGAGCACGTCTTCCAGATAGTAGCCTCCTTTAAGCCTACGCATTTCTGTCGTATAGGCATCATACGCATATGACTTCACTGCCAGTGGTCGCATTTTGTCTGGGAAGTAGTTCCTCGCCCACTTGGGCATCTTCAGCCCATAGGCCTGCTGCGTCAGCAGCGAGATGTACACATTCGTCACATCGTGTGTATAGCTCACATTCAGACCTGTCATGTCTGTCAGTTCTTGAAGCAGCTTCGAGTTCTGCTCATGCAAATCGACAACCTCCGGCAAGTGCATCACCTCCCAAACTGCCTCGTCGTAGCGTGGACAGGAAACCTTCTGTCGCAGGCGCTGCAAATAGTCACGTTATTTAATAATAAGCAATTATTATTTAATTATATATACTATATTATTATTAATATCATTGTTACTATTGTTACTACAAAATGTATTACTTTTGAATTATTTATTTTTAATTACTATTATTATTGCCTATTCTTATAATATATCCTACTGCATATTTACCTTATCAGTTTCCTCGGGCTCAGTATATATTGGAATGGGTTGCCAGTTAAGTAACATATTCCACTCCATGTGAGTATTTTCTGGTGGAAACAGACCAGCCAGTACAAGCTGCAGCGACATAATAGTGCGCGCAGATTGTGTGGCTTCTGCGTGGATCATCTGGTAATGGTTTATAGATTAAATATAGATCACTCTTTCGAGCACTCTTAGACTTACATCTGATTGGTAGTAGGGCATGAGAATGTCTCTGTAACGTTTGCGCAGCTGTTTGCCAATTTTATAAAGCTCCACTTTGGCAGGCTATTCGATTATTCATTTATACTTTAATATTGTAGCTATTGTGAATATTGTGTTGTAAGTTTGTTTGACTTACATTGGTCAGTTGGCCCCAGCCATAAGGCTCGTAGGTCTCGTTCAAGTATGGATCTTTGGGATAGGTGTTTACTGGAGTGCGTGGTCCATGTCGAAAAAGCTACAAAAATAAATATAAATCCAACTATTAAAAGTAAAGTCTGATCGAAATATCAATATTATACTATTAAATAAAATATAATCAGTATGTAAATATACAGTTGCATCATATGTAAGCAACCGGTTAGGTCAATCACTTTACTAAACGCTAGAATAAATTAGTATGTCTTTATGTACAAGAATCAATAAACCGGTTCGATCGCTTTGAATTATGTTTTATTTTCTTAGCATTAATTAAGTTTCCAAAATTGGTCAAAGTCATATTTAAATTACATACAGTCTTTCAAATTAAATTTCAATACAATGTATTTCCACATACACAACAATTTAAATTATACATATAATAAATTATGGCTGTTCCTCGCACCACTGACTGAGCATATTAAATATTATTAGAGCCTCGTTATAGTTCAATTATATACATTAAGTAGATCATAAAGGTAGAAAAAAGATTTGATGCTCACCAACAAAATTCACTTAAATCGTAACATAGACGAGATTATACATATTATATAATACATATAATACACATATAATATATAATATAATATTATAACATATTATATAAAATATTTATCGGAATCCGATTAAAGTCAATTTTATATGTCTTGAAATTTATTTACCACATGAACAAGCTCTAAGGTTGAATTTGTGTCCTTATTCCCATCCGGCGACTGCTTTGCTTCCCAAATAGCTCCTCTGGCTGGAAAGCAACTAGAGCAGAGCAAAAGTCCAGCGAAAAGCTTTGACCACATCTTATGTAGAGCGCTGAATTCGCGTGCTTGCAGCTACGCCGAAGTTCACTCGTATAGTGACTGCAATAATAGATTTCAAGCGATTTTAAGGCGCGATTTTGTGAAACGCAATGGAGAGAACTGCGAACCTAATGTTTGAAAAGATAGCGAGCCAAGAGAAAGAGAGGGAAAGAGAAAAAGAGACGATGCTCGGCTCTAGCAAAAAAAACCATTCGTAAAAAGCCACTTAATAAGACAACAAATTAACTATAATCAACACAATGAACGAAATTATCCAACAACAAAAAAAGTACAATAAAAATATGACAAACGATTTACTTTTATTTCTATATTTTGGAGAGATTTTTTGTATAGTAATTATTGCCGTTTATTGTGTGACCAACGGCCACCGCCTAATACTGAGGATTCTGAGAGCACGCGTTCAAAACAGTTTCTTGTCAATGAACCACTACTGATCGATTTTACGTGGCGGCGGTTCCACAAATGCGGAGTTATGAGCGCGACAGCGCTGCTCTATGGGTTCATTTGGTAGCACTGATTCACTCAGCTCGATGAGGCGGTTCAGGGGACACTGCAGTTGGCAGTCAGCCAGTTTCAGCTGCTCCAGGCATCCAAATTCATCGTTCCGGAGAAATATCTACAAAGAGTTCGGTACATATGAGATGAGTGCAGCTCAACAGTATGCGATCAATTACCTCCACATAGTATTCTCCTGTCTGGCGATTCTGGTGCGTCTCAAAGATGGCCATGACAGCAAAGCGTGGCATTTGACGCTTCCAAAGGCCCAGGGCCGATAATATGTTACCCACGGTCCAATCGTGACCCGTATAAATAAACATTCGGCGATCCCTGGGCCTCAGGCTGTCCGCCTGCTTCGCCAGCATTTCGTCGTACATTTTGGCCAGAAACGGACCGCCTTTGATCTTTTGCATCTCAGGCGTGTATGCATTGTAGATGTAGCTCTGCTCGGCGAGGTATCTCATGCGTTCCGGAAAGTAGTCCTTGGCCCAATTGGGTAGCTTATAGCCGAACTCCTGTTCAGCAAGCAGAGTAATGTACAAGGAGTTCACATCCTCAGCATCGCGCATAGGCATCCCTGTCAGATTGCTCAGCTCCTTCAGCATATCCGCGTAGGGCTCCTGCTGAGCAATTACCTCAGGCAGCTGGAAAACCTCATCGCGCGCCTCAAAGTAACGCGGACAGGACGTACGCACGAGGAGCAACTGTAAATGAATAACTTTATCTTAATATCTTGAGTAAGATCTAATCAATATATTTATACCGAATCTTGATCCAGTGGCTCCGATACAATGGGTATGGGTTGCCAGTTGAGCTGCTTGTTCCACTCCATGACAGTGCCCCGAGGCTCAAACATACTGGCCAGAGTGGTTTGCAGCGACATCAGTGCTCGAGGCGACGCGGTGGCCTGTGCATGAAGTATCTGTAAATATAGATACAAAGCAATATATCGGGGTTGCACATAGGCACAGCTAAGTAAAGCTTACGTCGGGTCTGTAATAAGGTCCCATAAAGTCCCCATATCGCCGATTCAGCCAGCGGCCCATCTCAAATAGCTCCTTCTTGCCACGCTGCAAAACATATTCCAAAATTGCACTAATAAGTTAAACATGAACAATACTCTTGAAAGATATTAGCAACAGTAATTAATTATCAATTAATTTTAAATTACCAATACGACCCATTGTTTCTGTGGAAAGTATATGTGTCAAATAATCTTACTAGTTTATATTTTTAATTGTTAGTTAATAATGTAAATTTTAAATGTTTTTATTTTTTTTAAATTTTTGCATTTAATTAAATATTACTTAAATATTAAGCTTAGAGAATTGAGATAAACTTTTCGAAGTATCGAGACTCGGAATTTTCACTACTCACGTTTGTCACATGCCCCCAGCCGGTGGGCTTGAAGTTGTCCTTGAGATAGGGATCATTAGGAAAGGTGTCGACGGGTGTTCGTATGCCATGTCTGAATACAATGTGCACCAATTCGAGCGTTGAGCTCGTAGTATTTGGCAACGTTTTGTGGCACTTGTTGAAGCTGTGGCCCGCTGCCCAAGGCGGTTGCTTGGACTCGACTTGACTAAAGACACTGATGGCAACAACTGCCAAGATAATGCCAGCAGCCAGAGCGCTCATTGTGAGTATTTGTTTGCGAGTGCAGGGACCGAATATCATTCTGATGGAGTTGTTTCTTATATAGCCAGAAATACAGATGATATTCAGGCACTATAACACAACCGAAATACCGAGGCGGAAGCAAATGCAGTTGACAGCGCGGCGACACCAGACGAAAGTATCGTAAAACCTGATTTTCGGATCAAGCTTTGCTTTTGGAGCATTGGATTTCACGTACTGAATTGAACTAATCGCAATTAAGCAACGTCAAGTCAACGGTTTGTCGACGAACAATTTGGGGAGCGTTCGCGAGTGACGCGTGCTTTTGCTAGTGCGGCTGACTCTCAAATAAAACCTAGACAAGTGGATGCGGAGAACTTAAATCGAGTTAAATCAACAGCCCGCTTGTTTGCCTGAGCAGCGGGCTGCACTTGTTATGTTGAGTCAGGTGACTAATATGTCTAACTGTAACTGGTGGTAACTATCTATCTGCCTTTCCAGTGAACTATCGGACATAGAGCCGAACGAATTAATTGGGTATTCCACTCAACCATGCAATCATATTAATTCCCTCCTCTATTTATAGATTCAGCTTACGCATTTCTTTTTGTGCTGTTGTTTTTTTTTTCACAATCTCTGAAATTTTACAAATTTGCGCATTTCCAACGACGATTTTATTTGTATATCTAATTATATCTAAGCCAGTTAAGAGTAGTTACCTGTGCACCGGAACACAGCTGATTGTTTGTTTATGAGAAAATTTTGTTGGAAAGTGAGTGCTAATTATTTTAATGGGGAGTGAAACAATTGGTAATATTCAATCTGACGCTGCGAATTTTATTGCCTGCAATTGAATGTTGCTTTATTAATTAGAATTGTTATGACACAAAGAGGGCGGAGATGAAATCTAAGTTATTTTAGGTACATATTGCAAGCTGTACATTTTATTTAATTTTAATTATATGTTTCTTTGAGAGGCTAAGAATGAAAATCCGACTATTTTATGCGCTTACAGCAACCGTTCAAAATTTGAGATTAAATAGTAAAAATAAAAAGTAATACATCAAATTAAAAATGTAAAATAAAAATAACAAAATCAAGTGCAAAATATATCTGGGGCTGCTAAAAATGAACTGGTCCAATAATTATAGCAACCCAACTGATTGCTGAAACTATTCTGCAAACTCATCATAAGCATGTTTATTGAAAAAATAACAACAAATAAAATATGATCATATATGAGTATATATGCACATATCGAATAAACAAATTCCAAACAACAAATCCATAAAAATAGTATTATATTTGCACTAATTAGTTAAGGTGACAATGTTGGGGTTGTCTATTGACTAACACTGAGCCAAGTTGTCATTATTGCCTGTGTGTTTGCTTGATTTAAGCAAGTTGTCTAGTGTTTTATGGATGCAATAACATCACAACAACAAGTCCAACTAAAGACTGATATATATATATGGTATCTCCATCTCGACAGTTGCGCATTTCTTGTGTATTATTTGACTGCAATTAGTTCTATGACCATTTAATTGTTGCTAACAGTTCTTTTTAGAATGGTTCTCAAAGTATTCTCTAATTACTCAGCACTCAACGAATAAACTTGTCCTTGTTTGTGTTTGTTGGTGCTATATTAGAGTCTAATTAAAAGCAGCGTTTGCACCTATCCACCTCAATGCCTTTGTTGAACTTCCGAAATGTGCAATTAGCTGTTGAAAGATAAAAAAATTATTGAGCTGAATAATTTAGACTGGTGACAGCTCATGGCTTCAATCTACAGTCTTGAACTGTTGTCCGGTGTTAGCAGTTAGTTAATGTTTAGTGTACTTAGTTTAAAATTGTCAGCATACCTGAGTTGCTTTTAGTTAGTAGCTACATACAAATTGATTTGTACAGCAAACTAATCACTAGTTCAACTTATCAATGAAATTGACATATGAATTGCATCAGCCAAAATGTGATTGAAATAATGCAACAGCGAAATTTAACGGCCTTGAGAGCAAACGGAAATACTTTATAATTATATTCGGAATATTTTTGAACTAATTCTTAATCTACTTTGTTTATTCAAGCTTTACAATTTAGTGGCCCCATCTTACTCAATACCTGTTTTAATTTTATGTCTTTCACATTTAATAATTATAAATTAATTTCAAACTTGTTGAAATTGTAATTTCACTTTGCACGAATTGCGCGAATCAGTCATCTTTTTTTTAAAGTTTCGTGTTTTTATTTCTAACAATCGACGGTCAGACCAATTGAACATTAATCGTTGCTCAATGTGACTTTTGTCATTGCTTTATCGTTTGGGCGACAACACATTGAAGTCAAATCTCGACTCCTTCCAATTGCTTCCAATGTCCCTCGCGGACAACAACCTTGTTAGTTACGGACAAAATCCGAAATCCCTGGCTTGAAGCGCGCTTTGTCTCATTGAATTGCCGTTGCCACGCCTACTTTATAGTCGAGATCTGCAACATATGTGTATATGTTAGAGTGTGTGCCTCTGTTTGCTTATCAACGACAGTTTTTTTAAAACGTCTGTTCGAATTTTCGGCTATTTCATCGAAAAAGCATAAAAAAATACCAAAAAAAGAGAAATAAAAAAATGAAATGAAACACAGGAACTGGCGAATTTGTCGTAAAATCTTTGTAATGGCTCCACTGAGAACTATTTCAATGCGTCGAATCAATAAATTTTGCAAGGCAATCGCATCGCTTTGTCTGACAATTTGGCTGGCATTATTTTTTGGCCCCTTTCCTCAAAGAGCAGTCGGTCGAGTCAATAGTTTGTACGTCCTTATCGTAATTGCAAAGCTGATAAATATTAAATTCGTGTGTTAAGATCCTGCTTCCAATTCGCGCTAGTTTGATTGTTTGTCTAATGGCAATATATTCCTTCTTTTTTTATTATTACCAAGTTGAAAAACATCTCTGACTATCTATCTATCTCAAAGCGCCAATCAGCTATGTATGTGAATGTGTGTATAAGGATATCTGCAAGTTGGGCACGTTGGACTTAAGTACTCCTACGTGTTTTACTGGGCATTCGCTGGGATCTTAGCACGCTTCCAGTCTGTCTTCTTAGGCAACTGGGTTGCTTTTGCAATAAGAGATAAGAGATTATTTTGTTTGTTTGTTTTTTACAGCCGAAAGTGAAAGTTATTTTGCAAATTGTTATACGAGTGCCTAACAGTATTGATAAGCAGAGAGAGGGAGAGACAAGTAGCAATTGATGGAGAAACGTATGTTTATTTAATTATAAAAGGTTCTTAGCGATTTTAGTCAGCTTGCATCATAATCAGTGGCATGCATCTGTCACTTTTGAATTAATGGCATTACGCTCGAATAATCGCATATTAATCAGTTGTTTTAACTCTGTGGAGCTGCTTAATCGCGCTGATATTGTCTGCTTTACACAAAATTACAACAAATTATTCACATAATTACGCTTTAATGCCGGCTCTAGCCAAGCCCCCAGCATAACGACCCCAACCCTCCCTCCCACCTCAAACTACCACGTAACGCATCAATGCAAAGTAAAATTGTGTGTAAAAAATGTGATAATTAAGTTAAGTCCTCTTGGAATTGACGGACGGGTTGTTACCGGCCTCTGATAGCTCTTTGACTGCCTTACCAAAAACATACATTCACACACACACACACACCTACTTGAATACACGTGTATATTACTAAAGGCTTGTGCTTTTATGTGCTGGTACTTATATGCATAAATACGAGTACATAAACTCATTGTCAGTTAATTATGTAAAATGTGGGTGCATATATTTTCATTTTATGCTAGCAACAACACAAATGATACAAAAAACGAAATTCCTATTATGCCAGATATACACGCGCACAGGTTTCCAATGGACTCATCCATATTCTTCTGAGTATGAAATATCAAGGTGGGTGTGTGTGAATTAGCGATGAGCAATTCACAATTATAAGAGATATCCCCATAAGTAGTAGTCGCTATGCGGACTAGTAACCTGATTCCATTAGAAATTTGTTGTCTTGAATGTAAACAAAATGTACAATATGTCGCTTCCACACTTCTCCATAACTTCTGCTCAACATTAAACATTCTTTAAGTATGTTGCGAATTTTAGAAATTCGACCCAAATACTTCGTATGGATGCTATGAAAAGTATGATTTATTTTTATTTAAACAACCAAGACAAAAATAGGAACTGCAGAAAAATGTTTGAGGTGTGAATGGGTTGTGTTATACTCATTCTTGTTTGGTAATATTTCTTAAATTAAATGAGAATTTTTATTTTACTTTATGAGATTGGTTTTTGCTGCAATGGCCTGACTTTAAGAATGTTGGGTGAGGTGTGCACATAACGGGCACATCTCTAATTTGTGAGTCCCATTGTCACCGTGTACTCTTGAGGGAGGTGTTGTGCGGTGCTATTGTTGTTGCTGCGGTCTTATAAATTTAAATGATGTTTACCACCCACAACGTGCCTTTCTCACTTGCGAGGTATGGGGTTCGTTGGCCGTGTGAGAGTTTTGTCTGTCAATTCGACTTGCACATTTGACTTTCTTCATTTGCTTTGTTAATGAGCGTCTCATAATGCATATAATTAAAAACAACAATGGAGACATATACATGACTCTACACACACAGAACGGTGGCAATTAGTAATTCTCGTTAGGCAGTGGTTTTTCCTTCCTGTTTTTGCCATCTTCCGTTTGGAATGCATGACAGTTGCTCTATGTGCTAATCCTTTATAAATAATGTATTAAATGCGGCTTTTGAGGAGAGAGATTCAGAGACAGTTGCTTCTAGCGCATTTTACAAGCGCTTTCCCTTGTCGGGGCGGAAGTTAGGCCATTCAAGCAGATCCTGAGCTCAGCTTTATTTAATTCAATTTGCATAAAGTGCTTGGCATTTTATTAACCCACTTAAAGTAATTTAGTGCCCGACCAGAAACCTGAGACCGGCCCAAGCTCCACGCTTCAATTGCCCCGCTGATGAAGTGCCGGCGCCCACCAACCTTCCATCCAAACAAGCAGTTGCCTCCATTCCAGCTCCCTAAGGGCTCAGGCCGGCCCCAATTATCGAACGACCGCAGATTTGGTTGATTTTACCGACCTTGTGCCTAGTCTAGCGTAAAGTGAAGCATTTGTGGGCAGCATAACGATGGATGCCGCCTCGGCCTCTGACTAGGCCCTGCGCTTGCCTCTCTGCCAAGATTTTTATTCGGCTTTTATGCAAAATCGAGCCGACCACTTGAGCTGACTAAGCCATTCAGCTCAACTTAGCATTCAAAACGGCCTAACATGCCCATTAACAAGTTCTGTAATTCGGCAAAAGCGTTTTACCTGTCTTTTACAAGACGCTAAATATTCGATTGGCTAAGATTGAGATTGACTAATATTTTATCTGGCAAAAGACACACATCTATAACTATTGAGTGTGTGTTAATCATTAAAGTAATTCTTGCGTGTTGTTTACATTTCACGATTCCATTACGAGTCTCCGTTATCGGAAACATGTGAGAAAAAAATTACCTTTAGAATTAAATAAAACAGCTGATCGATTTATTTTATTTTTATTTACTTACAATTTAAACAATTATTTAGAATAGGAGACAGGTGATGACCAATTTACTACAAACGACCCAATAAATAAAAAACAACAATTTGGATCTTAACAAGTAATTCATGTAAATATAACATTCAGCAATAAATGATATTAAATTAAAAAAAAAGGTACAAATATTTGAATACTAAATAATCTCTTGCCTCCATTAAAATATCAGTTGCTTGTGCAATTGAAGATGTCATGAAACATTTTTTGAGTCATTTTCGAAAACCGACACACCTGGGAAAGAATGCTTTCATTCGAAAATAGTAGATATGTCATTTTAAAATATATATTGTTACACTTATTGCGATTGACTTGTCACTTTTATGTTCATAACTGTGGATCTAATCGTTCTAGTCTTACCTTCTTAATATAAAATTTGATAATTTACCGACTATGTAATAGAAAAATTAAATCAGCCGTAAAATTTAAATTTTTGAAGGGATAACACAAGATCTTTTGACATGAGGCAGACATATGTAAAGATGGATATATCAGTATTTATTTAAAAAAAAAAACAACTATAAATTGAGTATGATTTGCTTATAATAATATAACATTGGCATATAGGTAATATCAATATGCAATATTATTGACATCTGACAACACTAGCTCATAACTAGATCCGAACTAAATATATGCACAAAAAGCCAAGATTTTGCTATTTGTATTAGGATTATTCATTTACGTCAGTATACTTATAACATAAAGCAGGCGTCGTTTGCAAAATCTTATTTTAATTTTTATTAAAAGGAGAAGTACCAACTTTCAGCTGGGAGCGATTAACCTAAGCGTAACTGAATAAATGAAATTATAATCATAGCAACATCTCTTACATATTTTGTGCACAGCTTTCAACTCACTCCAAGCATCCCCTTAATCTCTCGCTGTATCCTGTTGTAACTCTGTTACTTTATCAAAATTAAGATTAATGCTCTCATAAGCACTAATTGGTGACCGTACATGACTCTTGGCTCTTGCCATGACCAGGACAACAAGCCCTGCTTTTTGGCTGCCTCTTCACGGCTTTTTAGACAGCTGAGTAATGTCACAAATCATGACACTCCTCTTCACACATATCACTCCTTATTTTTGCAAAAAATATAAAGTCTGCGTTCAGGAAAGCCACCCATCATCACAAATACTTGAAGCGCGAAATATAAAACATAAAATATGATTAAGCCATTCAAATGCAGATAAATAAAAAGGAATATAAAATGGAAAATATAGAAGAGGACAATATGAGAAATTTAGCCTACGTAAGCATTTCAGAGAGAAAAAGTAGGCTACGAAAAGTTGATATGATTGGTTTTCGGCTCGGCTTTTAAATGTTGTGTAGGCAAAGGGCTAACGAAGCGAATGAGGGTTGCGAAGAGTGCGAAGGGTGTGAAGAGAACGTGCTCTAAATTTTGGCATACAACTGACCGCTCATAAATTACAACAAGCGCAACAAAAACAGGGCAATCAAATCAACGTAGGTTTTCCTATACACAAATGAGCAAATATCAAAAGCTATAAAACCATTTAGCTCAGATGAGCGTGAAATTTTTGGGCAATTTTGAGCCGTTGCTTGTAGGAATTTAAGCAAACGACAATCGTTGCGACCACAAATTTTGCAGCAAACTGTGCGAAGTTTTATGAGTGGCTACGCCCAAAACATATAACATAAACGCCAGCACACAACAACAGAGCATTGGCAACAGCAGTTCGTGTGGCAGTGGGAGTGGCATCCTGGCCAATTTTTGGGGCAACGTTAAATAACATTTAAATGGTGGGATGATAGTCGTTCGGTTAGGCTTGGCGGCAAGCAACCGGGTTCAGCAACATTGGCTACTGTTTTTGGCGGTTTGGTTTGACTCTTTATTTCCCCTCGCCTCGCCTCGCCTCGCCTCGCCTGCTTTTTAAGCCTGTCCAGCTGGTGTCCTTGCAGGGCCAACCAAAGGCAACACTGCCAGCTGCCTGCTTATGACGGCAGCAGGAATTAAATTTCATTTAATGTGTCGACGGCGGCGAAAACTTTGGCCACACATGTGCTGGCAAACATTTGATGATAACAAAAGCAGGTCAACACTTCGCCCCTTACACTCTCCCAATCCGAAATTCCGAAGCTAAACTTTAACCAAAAAGGCCGACCATCAAAGGAAGAGGTCGGGTGTTTTTGCTGCCTGCTGCTGTGACTGCAGGCCGACACAAAAATTATGATTATTTTGCGCAATTAAGCCAAATAATATAAATTTGGGTAGTGTAGTCTGAGATTCGCTTGAAGGTCGCCGTCAATGCCGGAATTTGTGGTCTTTTATGTGCTTTAATTGTGGCCAAACAGCTGTTGTCATTACTGAAAAGGAAGAAACATAAACATGGCTCTAATGGCATGAAGCAAGCTTGGGAGCAGGCCAGGGTTACAAAAAGTAATTAACTTATTGTAGCCAGTTGAAACTTGGCAACACGATTATTCTTACAATCAGGGAAAATAAATTAGTATACTAATAGTATTAGATAAAATGACCAGATTCGCACATTCGAATAAAAAATCTATCAAAGCGAATTTAAATTTTATTTTCTTTAAATTTTGTGACCTTGACCTTCCACTTTCCCTTAAATTCGTAACTCGTATGATTGCTGATGTGTGCTGGTCAGAAGTCAGACAGCACATAAATAAGATGGACATAATATTTCATGGAAGCTGTATTCCGTTTTTCATAAATTTTTTAATAGCCCCGAGTTTTTGTGTAGGTGTGCCAGTGTGTTTATGCAGAAACATATGCGTCAATGTCTGAATTTATTATGGCATAATTCGCTGGAGCTTGATTGCCACAATTTGTGTTTATGTCTAAGCCTTCGTTTTTATGGGACTCGACAAACGATTCCCTGTCCGGCTGACTTTTCGACACTTGATGCGACATTTAGCCCACTTTTACTGCTCGACCTCAATGGCAACCATATTCCGCTGTCCCAGGCGGCGTATGCGCAATATTTAACATTGCTTGTTGCATATTGGGGTGTGTCGCCGCCGTATTGCCATCATCATCACCATCAACATCAACATGAATATCATCATCTGCATCTCGACATCTCTCCATCGCCATATTCACAACTTAACGTCCACTTCTCCGTCAAACAGGCCGTAAAGTGGCATTTCCGTTGTCGTTCCCGCGTTGGTCCTTTTGCCGTTGCTTCTTTGGTTCGTTCGTTTCGCCCGTTTGGGTTCTTTTTGTAAGCGGCATAAAATTAAATTATTTGTTGCATAAGCTGGCCAAGCATCTCATCGCCCAGCACACAGACTCCCGACCCAAGCCCGACATGACCCCGCCGCCCACTACAAAAACCAACGAACTATGCACCAAAGTGCTAAGCCATGAGAAAGTGTGCACTTGAAGCGGCACAAGCCGCATGCTACACACCGCAGATGGTCACGCCCTTTTTCCATGGCGGAGGGGGGACTTAAGCTACAACTGCAACTACAACGTCGACATTGGCGTTGTCCTTGCAGTTCTCGTTGACGGCAGCAGCACATTATTATACTTTGAGCAGCACCGAAATCAGGAAAACTTTCAGTTTGTCCATTTCTGCTATTGCATTCTGATTCCTCTTCTTTACTTTTTTGTTTTTCTCTTCTATTTGGCATAACAGAAGACAAAGGCGAACTAAAGAGGGCAACGCTTTTTATACGAATTGCCGTTTGTAACGTGAACGTCGCCTTCGTTTTCATTACATTTCATTTCATTCATTTATTCCATTTCTCGCTCTCTCTTTATCTCTCTCTCTCTCTCTCTCTCTCTCTCGCTGCTTCCATTTATTTTGGACAGTGAGATTTAATTCGACTTCCCCACTCCGTAACTATGACCCCCCTCTGGCAGCAAGAAATATTGAAGTGATATGCTTAATTTAACCAGACTGATTCTGAATACCCTTGCTGAATTGAGTTATTAATTAGTTAGAGCATTTATTTATTATTAGGCTTGTCAGCCAGGCGAGTGGTATTCAAAAAATGTTTGTGATCGACATAAGCTTCAAAGATGCCAACAACTTGGTAGTTCTGTGTAAGAGTATGCAAGTATGACCACGAAATGCAATTTGAAATGTTCGTATAAATTTCACGGCTCGTGTGATGGGTCTGCCAGAGCTGACCGTCGGGGTCTGCTTGCTTGTCTTTTGAACTCACCCACCTGGATGCCCATTCACCTGGCCAATTTATTTATTTTCTTTTTTTCTTTTCGTTTTTCGTTTTTTTTTTTAAAGCAGCCGCAATTTCCACTGCTCATTTGCATACTTAATGAAACCATATAAGGCAGCAAAGGAGAGAGGTCAAGCATAAGGCTGAAGTCAAATTATGAGCCAAAAGCAAAGTTTTTATTTCGTTATTCACACATGCGGATATCAGGGCCAGTAAACATACAACATACGAGTTCTCTTACCCTGGTCAGTTGTAGGCCCACCCCCAAACTGTCAATGGCGCGGAGCATTTAACTGCCCGGGAAATTTGTGGAAAAATAAATTAATCCCATCATTTACATATGCAGCTTTATTCTGGACTTAAAAGCTTATTTCTTTTGGCGCTTCATTCATTTCGAACAAATAC
Source organism: Drosophila fungiperda (assembly GCA_035042345.1). Classification (NCBI taxonomy): domain Eukaryota; kingdom Metazoa; phylum Arthropoda; class Insecta; order Diptera; family Drosophilidae; genus Drosophila; species Drosophila fungiperda. The sequence continues at coordinate 5,735,577 of JAWNLM010000021.1, forward strand.
CAGATCCGAGGCAATCTTAGTCTTTGGTCTCGCAATTCTTGCAAATTTATGTGACCGCAAAACTTTGCTGCAGCGCATAAATTAACGTACAATTGATGAATTTATATCAGACTGCGGGCTAATCGGATTTTGTGTCAATTTTGAAAGGCTTTTATTACATTATGGTTTTTTTCCTACGAAATGAGTAAAAATATAATAATAAAAAAACTGTTAAAGGCCAAAAGACTTATCTCCGACCGCATAAAGTATTCTGTCTGACGCATCATATTCTATCGATAACGCCTCCTTTTACGTAGTTTTCGACTTTCATCGATTACTGATAAAATATTCAGTATATTGCATTATAATTCAAAACGAATATACCTTAGAGTCCTACTAATAAACTAAAAAGTTTTCATCAATTTTGATTAAACTATTTATATTAATATGTTCATATTATTTTCCTGTTGTTAAACGAATAAAGGCGCAAATGGTTTTTATTAGTTGAATTGCATTTATTAAAATTGAATCACCAAGCAGTACAGTTTTCAACATGAACCACAAAGCAGTGCACGCACTGCTTTCACAGTAACCCCAAAACTGTGAACACGCCTGAAAGTATACTTTATTTTTTATACGAAATTGCTAGTAAGCAACTGAAAGGAATGTTCTCAAACGCACCAGACGCAGGAAACCAGAATAGTATCAGATATTAACCGTTGAAGATTGGAAACTTCTGAACGGCCTGAGTTCGATCTAGGTAATTTCTCAAAATATATGAGTACTGGGGCGGGTGAAAGTTCGTCAATCAGTCAAGATATCGGGAGCTTTTATTATATAAGTTTTAATGTTGTGAATTTAAAAGTGTGTGTTGTTTTTTTCTCTTTGTTGCGTTTGTATGAGTTTAGTTCAGAAGATCGTAAGAATGTATCCTTTTCAACCACTATTTCGGGCACCATGTCCCTATTACAATGAAAATAACAATATACATAACAATTATTGCATCCTATAATATAACCTTTGTTTTAGTATCATAAAAACACGAAAATGCTAACTTATCTTTTGAATAATATCCGACCAAATCCGACAGAATCAGTATTTGATCACAGAGTAAAAAACGTCGAGTGTCTGACGTATATAAAATTATAGAGTTATCTGCCATCCACAAATAATTAAAATAATTTCCTTATTAATAATAATAATAAAAATAAACAAATAAATAATAATAATAAACACACTGACATACGAAAAGCATTTGATTCTGTTAAGTTTGACCTTGGATATTAGATATTATCAAAGGTCAGACTCAAACAAAGTGGCTTAGGTCAATTCCATCGATAATGATTGACTTCTGGTGTACTTTAAGATAGTAATCTGTTACCATAATTTTGAATTCTTGGTATTAGTTCTCCCTCTTATCACATTCTTATATGATGATGCCAGTTAATTCAATTTGTACACCCATCATCTGCATCTGTAATTTGATACTTAGTCGAACTAGAAGCCCCTTATCTAGTAAAAAATGTATGCTTATACTCTAAATCTGATCGAAACCTAGAAATTGTTTATTTATACGTGCTGATAAAGTTTAAAATATTTGTTTTTACCACTCTTAATTGAGACATGAGCATTTGCATGCCCGACAAATGGAAATATTTTTTGTGTTTTACTTTTGCTAGCCTAATTAACCTCCAAATAGCAAACTTAATCATATTCATATGCATGTCGACTAGAATGGTGAACTATAAAAAGGCTAAAGACTGTTAGATTTGTATCACAGTTACAATTGGGTTTTAGGCCAAGCAACAATTCAACTAGCAATTAACAACCCATATTCGAAACAAATGGCTCAAAAATTGATTTTGATATGGTGCGCATTGCTGGGAGTCTCAGCTGCCAGTTATTTATCACATGGTGGCCACGAGCATGGACAACATGGCGATAAAGGAGTGGGTTACAGCATACACACGCATCATGAAGCACCTAAGAAGTGGCATAGTCAGGAGCATGATCATCACTGGGCTCAACCACAAGAACATTATTTTGTAGCAGCAACAGCACCTCAGCACTGGGCGCCACAGCATCACCATCATGTTGCTGCTGAGCCTACTCATCATCCCAAATATCAGTTTGATTATGGCGTGAAGGACCCCAAAACTGGCGACATCAAGCAGCAGTGGGAGACACGTGATGGCGACAAGGTCACTGGTGGCTATACAATGAAAGAGGCCGACGGACGCACTCGCATCGTGGAATACACAGCAGATCACCACAATGGCTTCCAGGCAGTCGTGAAGCACATTGGACATGCCCACCAAGCGGATCACGGCTACTTCGGAAATGGACATGGACATGGACATGGACACGGGCATGGACACGGACATGGACATGCCACAAGCTATGTGGACGTCAAGCAGGATACGGGCAGCAAATGGTAGTGAAATTAACCGTTTAGATAAATGTGGATAAAAATTGGCTGCAATAATATAGAAGCAAAATAAAATGAATAAAACGATCTAAATGCAAATCTAAACAAATTAAAAGGAATTGTTTTAAACTAATTAAATAGGGTAATTCAACAGATTTGAAATGAGCATTTTGTTTGATTTAACGAAATAAAAGGAATACCTATATGATATCGGGATAAGAGATTCTTGAAGTATTCAAGAGACAGATACAAATATTCCCATATACAAATATTCTACAAAAGGTAGAAGAGACACCATATTTGCAACATAAATCCTTGTATAGTATTACTAGATGATTTTATATATCCATCACTGTAGAAAGTCCATAAATATCGGTTTCACATTACAGCCTTTAAGGATCTTGGAAAATTATGTTGTTGATGAGATGCGTCGGATGACTTATGACTACAACTTGAATGTTGCTAATCCATTCTTGATTAAATTTGAGTAGTTGATATAATATTAGGGAATCGTTGCATTTATCGATTATATGATTATAATCTGCGCTTGATCTGCAATGTCCTATACTCAAATTTTGTAGTCTCTAGCTTTCATAGTCTCTAAGATCCGCTTGGCAAATATAATAATACGAATATCGAATGCGAACTTATTTTTTTAAAGAGCAGACGATATTTCTAATTGAACCGGCAGTATCGGTATTAGGACAGAGGGTAGATACGTGGTTTGTTTGACATTTAATATTACAAAGTTATCTGCCATTCAAAAATAATTTAAATAATTTCCTACTTCGGCTTTGCATAAATCTCTATAAATCAGTTGTATCTGCTCAGAAGGGATTCGTTAAGAAGCGGTGAATCTCGGCCAACTTGGTTTTATTTGCATCTCTTGTAAATTATACATTAACAATAAAAGCAATGTTAGTACGCTGACATAAGAGAAACACTTGATTCAGTTCAGTTTGACCTTGAATATTTGATATTTTCAAAAGTCAGACTTAAACAAAGTGGCTAAGGTCAATTCCATCGATAATGATTATCTTATGTTGTCCCTCTTATCACATTACCATATTCTTATATGATGATGAAGATAATTAGTTTGTACACTCATAATATAAATCAGGATTTTTATATTTAATCAAACTAGAAGCCACTTGGCCACTTATCCGGTTTAAAATCTGGTCGAAATCTACGATCTGTTTATTTATACGTGCTGATATAGTTTAAAATGCTTTTTTGGCCACACTTAATTGAGAAATGAGCATCGGGCAACAAAAATATGAATACGAGGTGTGCAAATGAAAATATTTTTTGTGTTTTACTTTTGCTAGCCTAATTAACCTCCAAATAGCAAACTTAATCATATTCATATGCATGTCGACTAGAATGGTGAACTATAAAAAGGCTAAAGACTGTTAGATTTGTATCACAGTTACAATTGGGTTTTAGGCCAAGCAACAATTCAACTAGCAATTAACAACCCATATTCGAAACAAATGGCTCAAAAATTGATTTTGATATGGTGCGCATTGCTGGGAGTCTCAGCTGCCAGTTATTTATCACATGGTGGCCACGAGCATGGACAACATGGCGATAAAGGAGTGGGTTACAGCATACACACGCATCATGAAGCACCTAAGAAGTGGCATAGTCAGGAGCATGATCATCACTGGGCTCAACCACAAGAACATTATTTTGTAGCAGCAACAGCACCTCAGCACTGGGCGCCACAGCATCACCATCATGTTGCTGCTGAGCCTACTCATCATCCCAAATATCAGTTTGATTATGGCGTGAAGGACCCCAAAACTGGCGACATCAAGCAGCAGTGGGAGACACGTGATGGCGACAAGGTCACTGGTGGCTATACAATGAAAGAGGCCGACGGACGCACTCGCATCGTGGAATACACAGCAGATCACCACAATGGCTTCCAGGCAGTCGTGAAGCACATTGGACATGCCCACCAAGCGGATCACGGCTACTTCGGAAATGGACATGGACATGGACATGGACACGGGCATGGACACGGACATGGACATGCCACAAGCTATGTGGACGTCAAGCAGGATACGGGCAGCAAATGGTAGTGAAATTAACCGTTTAGATAAATGTGGATAAAAATTGGCTGCAATAATATAGAAGCAAAATAAAATGAATAAAACGATCTAAATGCAAATCTAAACAAATTAAAAGGAATTGTTTTAAACTAATTAAATAGGGTAATTCAACAGATTTGAAATGAGCATTTTGTTTGATTTAACGAAATAAAAGGAATACCTATATGATATCGGGATAAGAGATTCTTGAAGTATTCAAGAGACAGATACAAATATTCCCATATACAAATATTCTACAAAAGGTAGAAGAGACACCATATTTGCAACAAAAATCCTTGTATAGTATTACTAGATGATTTTATATATCCATCACTGTAGAAAGTCCATAAATATCGGTTTCACATTACAGCTTTTAAGGATCTTGGAAAATTATATTGTTGATGAGATGCGGCATATGACTAAACCTTGAATGTTGAAATCCGATCTTGATAAAATTTGTGTAGATGATATAATATTTGAGAATCGGTGTACTTATCGATTATAGGATTTTAATCTGCGCGGCAACTACAATATCTTATATTCTAATATGGTAAAATTTCGCTTGTTATGTATAAAATTACTTATAGAGAAATACTTAAATACAATTTTTAAAATCAACCGATAATAGGCAGCAAAAGCAAACTGTGTATTTCCTTAGAAGTTTGGTAACTGTAACTCTTTAATTACGGGAGGTATAGTCTTCTAGAATTTTAAAGACGTGATTGGGGGTGATGTTTTGGTATTTGGGGGTGAGAGTGGGCGAAGTTCAAATTTAAATATAATTTTTGAAGGGTGTAATTAGATATATACGTTGCAGATTTCGGAATAGTATTATCGATTTACACTACGGAATTTCTATGGCCTAAATTCGTTGGGGCAGCAGGAAATTGATATGTCAATCCTTGGGGGTGCTTACCAGAGTATTTCCTTCCAACATTCAGTCTAACTTTAATTTTATGGGAGATATGCCAAATTATCGACTTACACATTCCGAAATACCGGCCATTTGCTATAACTTCTTTAAAGCGGCAATAACAACTAATTTAAAAACTGTGGGAGATATACCCATTCAACTTTTTAAAGCGGGGTGCGGAGGTGGGCGTGTTATATACTACCAACTAAGTTATTGAATGTTTCCGTTTTAATAGTGAGAGATATCTTTTTATCATTTCGCAAATAATCGGTTTTACCGACTTCTTACCACAGTCGATGTATCACTCCAGTTCTTACTTTAGAAATATACAGGTGTCAATGATTCTCATCAAATGAGGCACCTGCTCAATCACATCACGGGTTACATGCATTAAGACAATCGAATTCCCTTTCAGTACTTATTATTGAAAGCATCAGTGAAACCTGTGATGTGTATCTATCAGAGACTATAAAAGCTAAAGACTACAAAATTAGAATATAAGACATTGCAGATCAAAATCATATAATCGATAAGTTCACAGGTTCTCAGTTATAATATCATCTACACAAATTTTAACAAGATCAAATTATGAACACAATACAAGGATTTGTATTCCAAATTTATGTCTCTACCTATTGTAGATTCTAGGATATACGCTCTGGACTCGCCCTACTGTTCAAGAATACTTATTCCTTATACCCGAGGATATATTGATCTTCCTTTTGAATACTTCATGATACCCTTTTTACAGATATCATGGAGGTATGTAAATTACAAATTAGTTTAATTACCCTATTTAATTAGTTTAAAACACGTCATTTAAATTTGATTAGATTTGCATTTAGATCGATTTATTCATTTTATTTTGCTTCTATATTATTGCAGCCAATTTTTATCCACATTTATCTAAACGGTTAATTTCACTACCATTTGCTGCCCGTATCCTGCTTGACGTCCACATAGCTTGTGGCATGTCCATGTCCGTGTCCATGCCCGTGTCCATGTCCATGTCCATGTCCATTTCCGAAGTAGCCGTGATCCGCTTGGTGGGCATGTCCAATGTGCTTCACGACTGCCTGGAAGCCATTGTGGTGATCTGCTGTGTATTCCACGATGCGAGTGCGTCCGTCGGCCTCTTTCATTGTATAGCCACCAGTGACCTTGTCGCCATCACGTGTCTCCCACTGCTGCTTGATGTCGCCAGTTTTGGGGTCCTTCACGCCATAATCAAACTGATATTTGGGATGATGAGTAGGCTCAGCAGCAACATGATGGTGATGCTGTGGCGCCCAGTGCTGAGGTGCTGTTGCTGCTACAAAATAATGTTCTTGTGGTTGAGCCCAGTGATGATCATGCTCCTGACTATGCCACTTCTTAGGTGCTTCATGATGCGTGTGTATGCTGTAACCCACTCCTTTATCGCCATGTTGTCCATGCTCGTGGCCACCATGTGATAAATAACTGGCAGCTGAGACTCCCAGCAATGCGCACCATATCAAAATCAATTTTTGAGCCATTTGTTTCGAATATGGGTTGTTAATTGCTAGTTGAATTGTTGCTTGGCCTAAAACCCAATTGTAACTGTGATACAAATCTAACAGTCTTTAGCCTTTTTATAGTTCACCATTCTAGTCGACATGCATATGAATATGATTAAGTTTGCTATTTGGAGGTTAATTAGGCTAGCAAAAGTAAAACACAAAAAATATTTTCATTTGCACACCTCGTATTCATATTTTTGTTGCCCGATGCTCATTTCTCAATTAAGTGTGGCCAAAAAAGCATTTTAAACTATATCAGCACGTATAAATAAACAGATCGTAGATTTCGACCAGATTTTAAACCGGATAAGTGGCCAAGTGGCTTCTAGTTTGATTAAATATAAAAATCCTGATTTATATTATGAGTGTACAAACTAATTATCTTCATCATCATATAAGAATATGGTAATGTGATAAGAGGGACAACATAAGATAATCATTATCGATGGAATTGACCTTAGCCACTTTGTTTAAGTCTGACTTTTGAAAATATCAAATATTCAAGGTCAAACTGAACTGAATCAAGTGTTTCTCTTATGTCAGCGTACTAACATTGCTTTTATTGTTAATGTATAATTTACAAGAGATGCAAATAAAACCAAGTTGGCCGAGATTCACCGCTTCTTAACGAATCCCTTCTGAGCAGATACAACTGATTTATAGAGATTTATGCAAAGCCGAAGTAGGAAATTATTTAAATTATTTTTGAATGGCAGATAACTTTGTAATATTAAATGTCAAACAAACCACGTATCTACCCTCTGTCCTAATACCGATACTGCCGGTTCAATTAGAAATATCGTCTGCTCTTTAAAAAAATAAGTTCGCATTCGATATTCGTATTATTATATTTGCCAAGCGGATCTTAGAGACTATGAAAGCTAGAGACTACAAAATTTGAGTATAGGACATTGCAGATCAAGCGCAGATTATAATCATATAATCGATAAATGCACCGATTCCCTAATATTATATCAACTACTCAAATTTAATCAAGAATGGATTAGCAACATTCAAGTTGTAGTCATAAGTCATCCGACGCATCTCATCAACAACATAATTTTCCAAGATCCTTAAAGGCTGTAATGTGAAACCGATATTTATGGACTTTCTACAGTGATGGATATATAAAATCATCTAGTAATACTATACAAGGATTTATGTTGCAAATATGGTGTCTCTTCTACCTTTTGTAGAATATTTGTATATGGGAATATTTGTATCTGTCTCTTGAATACTTCAAGAATCTCTTATCCCGATATCATATAGGTATTCCTTTTATTTCGTTAAATCAAACAAAATGCTCATTTCAAATCTGTTGAATTACCCTATTTAATTAGTTTAAAACAATTCCTTTTAATTTGTTTAGATTTGCATTTAGATCGTTTTATTCATTTTATTTTGCTTCTATATTATTGCAGCCAATTTTTATCCACATTTATCTAAACGGTTAATTTCACTACCATTTGCTGCCCGTATCCTGCTTGACGTCCACATAGCTTGTGGCATGTCCATGTCCGTGTCCATGCCCGTGTCCATGTCCATGTCCATGTCCATTTCCGAAGTAGCCGTGATCCGCTTGGTGGGCATGTCCAATGTGCTTCACGACTGCCTGGAAGCCATTGTGGTGATCTGCTGTGTATTCCACGATGCGAGTGCGTCCGTCGGCCTCTTTCATTGTATAGCCACCAGTGACCTTGTCGCCATCACGTGTCTCCCACTGCTGCTTGATGTCGCCAGTTTTGGGGTCCTTCACGCCATAATCAAACTGATATTTGGGATGATGAGTAGGCTCAGCAGCAACATGATGGTGATGCTGTGGCGCCCAGTGCTGAGGTGCTGTTGCTGCTACAAAATAATGTTCTTGTGGTTGAGCCCAGTGATGATCATGCTCCTGACTATGCCACTTCTTAGGTGCTTCATGATGCGTGTGTATGCTGTAACCCACTCCTTTATCGCCATGTTGTCCATGCTCGTGGCCACCATGTGATAAATAACTGGCAGCTGAGACTCCCAGCAATGCGCACCATATCAAAATCAATTTTTGAGCCATTTGTTTCGAATATGGGTTGTTAATTGCTAGTTGAATTGTTGCTTGGCCTAAAACCCAATTGTAACTGTGATACAAATCTAACAGTCTTTAGCCTTTTTATAGCCCACCATTCTAGTCAATATGCATATGAATATGATTAAGTTTGCTGTTCGGAAATTAAATAGGCTAGCAAAATTAAAACACAAAAAACACTCCAAATATTTGTGCAAATTTTCCATTTCCACACTTTGTATGCATATTGTTGTTGGCCGATGCTCATTGCCCAATTAAATGCGGTCCAAAAGTAACTTCAACAGCACCAATAACAACAACAAAAATAAATAAATGAGGCGTTAACAAACCAAAAACACAGCAACGCTTCAGTTATCTGGATTGTTGTTGTAATTTTACGGTTAGCTTTTTGTGTTTGTTATTGTTGCTGCTTTAGAAATCAATCAACAAGTGTGGCCCGCTTTCAAATTGACCAAAAGCGCCAAATGCCACGCCTCGCTGCGCTTTTAAGCCAAGCTTCGAATGCTTTTGCGCAGAGGTAGACAATAGCCCAGAAACCACCTGACCTTGAGACGCATTGCACAGGGGGCCAATCGTTTTGGCCATTAATATTTACACTCTGGGGGGGGCCTGGCTTCCGAATTAGTGTGAAACTAAATACCTGTTAATGTTCTCTACAAGCGAAGCAAATTAATCAGTTTTGTTTTGAGTGTAAATTATGATTTATTGTTATTAGCTGATTTATCATGATATTAGGCGATAAAAAGGAGTGCCCTTTAGTAAACGAACTAAGATTAGGCTCATTAGCAACAGTCAAGGTCGAAATCATCACTCGAGCTTTAGTAAATTCATAAGAACTCATATTTTGAGGTATTTATCTTTTAACTATTTTTAATCACCAGCAGCCGTATAATATAGATTTTCGCTGTGATTTGATTTTAAATTTTCTCTTACTAATAAATTTTCTGCGTTAGGTAAAAAGCTTACTACAATTTTTCACCATTTAAAAAAAGACAAAATTAATAATCGCAAATAAATAGAAACAACTTAGAATTGTTAAATTATAAAAAACAGGAGTCACAACATTTGGTTATTATTTCGACATCCCCCAAAAGAGCATTGTCCCCTATAAACCGGCCACGTAAGATTGAGTTATCAAATGTTGCACGCACACCCACGTACTGACCATCTCTAAATATAAATTGGCATCAGAAAATTCATAGTCGCTCGACTGCAACGTTTCACTTCTCTCCTTTTCATTATATTGGTTTTTATCAAATTTAAATACAACAATTGAATTGGTAAGCAATGCTTCTAACAACTATTAATGATTATTATTAATGACGTATGTCCGTCCGTGTTTTTTATTGTTTCCTACATTTTTACCACTGACAAATATAAGTGAACATATTCATTTTGTTTTTATAATTTCGTGATAAACTAAACACAATTACAAAAAAAAACGCCCTCCAATTCGGTTTTCAACAATGAAATTGTAGAGTTTGGCTTAAAATAACTTATTTCATTTTCTATGCAGCTCAACGATCAAAGCTCAAATTTACAATTATGAACAACTAATTAGCTAATCGAAGGCAAGTGAATGGCTCTGGGCCAGAGACTCAATGCGCCAAGCAAGTGGTATAAAAACTCTGAGTGGCAGCACCAAGAACCAACAGACATCATCACAAAGCCAACCAATTGTGAACCGAAGACAATGCATTTGTTCTGTGGAGTTTTGGTGTTCGGCCTGTTGGGCTTGGGTCTGGCGGCGCCTCATGGACATGGACATGGACATGCGATCAGCTACAGCGTGCTGACCAAACACGAGGATCCTGCACACAAGAGTTATGCTCATGGTGGAGGCTATGGAGGCTACGGAGCCTATGATGGCTTGGGCCTTAACTACGCCAGCTACGGTCATGGTTATGATAAATACGAGCCACATCATTATCCTAAGTATCAATTTGACTATGGTGTTAAGGATGCGCATACGGGTGATCAGAAGAGCCAGTGGGAGTCACGGGACGGTGACAAGGTGCACGGTAGCTATTCTCTAAAGGAGGCCGATGGCACCACACGAGTTGTGGAGTACACTGCCGATGATCACAATGGCTTCAACGCTGTGGTCAAGAAATTGGGACACGCCCATCATCCACAGGTTCACAAGAGCTACGGACATGGTGATATTTATGGCGCCGACTATAGCTATGGACAAGATGTGGCGCACTATGGTGGACACGGACACGGACACGGACACGGACATGCTAGCAGCTATGTGAGTGTAAAGCAGATCCACTAACCTAGAACCAGACGCTGTGAATGAACTGAATAGAACCTGATCTGAGCCAACTTGTATAAATCGAAAGTATATTTATATACAAATGGATAAGTAACAAAATACCAAAAGAACTCGATAGGGATTTTTGTGAAAAGTACTATTTATTTATATATTAAAGCAATTTAATCAAAAGATATGCAAGTCTCATATTTTTAAAACTCGCTTCCAGTAGTATTCTTCCTTTCGCAACATACATAATGTGAAGTCTTGGAACGCCTTTCAAGAGGCTCTTAGCAATGCATTCAACTAAGAAATTTAGCATATAAAAATGTCAAAATGCATTCCAATAATGTAAACTTGATCAAATTAAGCAACCACTGAATGCGCTAAATGCTGTTCCTCGTAGATAGTTAGGAAAAGAGATAGTCTGATATCGAATTGCCAGGCCAATCACGAGCTTTTATTTTATTTTAAGACTAAACGTAATCCTGCCAGATATATATTTTATAACTCCAGTGAACAGCTGCAACCGTCGACGACTTTTACTATGCAGCTGAAACCAAAAGTGGAGACAGCCAAATTTCAACTGCAGTTTGATGCTGATGCTGATGTTGCTGTGGCTGCTGTTTCTGTTGTTGCTGATGCTGATGTTGCTGATGTGATAGCGAAATGAAAACGAAAACGAGTTTGTCAGCGCCACAGTTTGAGACTGAGTTTCATATAATTGTCAATTAGACCGGGCTTAGGAAGCGTTCGCACGGCACAAGCTCTGCTGCCCACATTGGCGCATCGTTGCCGCCTCGCCTCATCCCCAACTGACAACGACAACAGCAACTGGCAACGACAACAATTGTGAAACCAGTTGGGCCGGAAAATCTTGTCGCCGGGAAAACGCTTAGGCCACGCTTTGGCGATGCCTGTTTGCCGGTCGTCTTCGTTTGCAGCTGCTGCTGCTTGTGCTGCTGCCTATAAATACTTTGGCAATATCGCGCAAACGGTTTAATTACGTTTTTGTCCTTGACATTGAACCAGTGAGCGACTGACAGCGTGCAGTGAGCAACTTCGACGCGTTTCCCGTGCGATTAAAGTCGCGCAGTCTGATCTGTGTGACGTGAACAACGTTTTGTGTGATTTTTAGTAATAAATTCATATATTGAACACTTGTTGACGACATGCGTTTTTATGTAAGTGCAAAACATTTGTCAACTATGTTTTGTTTGCCGAGGCATCCACAACATGACAGCAAAACTTGTCGTAAATAGGAGCGAAAGTCTTCAGCAAAAACTTTCACCCCTAAAGTGAAAGTGATTCAGATGCAAAGTGAACGCATGCAAATGCACAAATTTTACCAATCCAAATACCAAATATAGCAGTTTTCTCATTTCGATTGTTTCAAATAAATGGCAAATACACACATTATGTGCGATTATAATACTACCATAATATACAATTTTTAAAGTTGTGCTGGTGTCGTAAATTAGCGAAATTCTAAGTCAATATTCAATCCGTATATAATTCAGTAAATTAAAGTTTCAATCTAAGTTTCAAATTCCAAGCCAACTTTCTACAACTGAACCTATTCTTTGTAAAGCTTAGACAAGTTTGGCTTAAATAAAATGACAAATGAGAAGTCCAATTCAGATCCAAATTTGCGCACAACGCGAACCCGCATTCTTATGGAATGCCAGACTTGGCTTTACAAATCACTCTCAATCATTACTAATTTGCTTGAGTTGGTATATGATTTTGTATCTGCATCATCGATTGTCTGCTGCTTTAAAGGAACTGCAATAGCAACTGTACTAATTAACCAAGTTTCATTACAAAACTGCAACCCAAGAGCTGCCTGGGCGAAACGACATATGCCAATCGTTTGCCAAAGAAAATGCCCAAAAAAAATGTTGCAATTTATTGACTGGTAGCCTAAAATAAAAGTCTGTTACACGTTGTAAGCGGCAAATGGCAATTGCCAATTGGCAGTTGAAAATTTAATTGAACTGATCTGAATTGAATTGAATTGAATTGTACGTGGCTGCCATCCTGCCAGACCTGTTTCGATATCCAAGCTACTGGTCTTAAGCAAAACCATCAATCTCCAACCCGTAGCCATTTCTGTCACATTGTACATACAAATGTACGTCTGGCGAAGCCTAATTTTGGGAACACCGAGGCGTATGCGTATTACCATTACTATTTGACAACTGTCACAACGCTGTATGACATGTCCCGAGACAGCACGGGACGCAACGGAACGCAGTGGGGTCTGAGCTTGAGAAATGTCCCAATGCATCTGAAACATGCGTCGTTTGGCTGTTCGGCCAGTTAATTGGCCCATGCTCGCGTAATAATTTTGAAGCCAATTTATTAGCTGTTGGCTGTTGGTCAACTTGTTTTATCGCTGCATTTATTAAGCGATCCACTGATAAAAACCACACATTCATATTTCTGTTAAATGCCTTAGATTACGAGAGAGCTGCCTTCAACCCGCTGCAAATGCTACCTTCGCCTGCTCACAGCCTTCCTTGCGTTAAGCCTCTCGACGCTCCCCGTGGCCTGTAAGCGAGTCACTGCCGCACCTGTCGTCGTGGCAGATGATGACGAAATGATGGAATATGCTCCTGAATTTGTAAGTATCTCGCATCCTCTCCACCACTCTGAACCACAAAATGCATGAACAGTTAACGGTAGCATAATAGACTGGCGAAAAATTGGACAAACTGTTAACTTTAAGCACAATGGACTGGAAATCCTAAATGACTTCTCAAAATCACCTCTTTCTCCGATGCATTATTTAGTCAATTTGGAATTTAAATTCCAAGTAAACAGTTAATCAATTGGAACTGGAAATGTAATCGTTAAGTTTCACATATTTGCAAATTTTGCTGCAATCTTTTAACTATTAACAAAATATTTCATTGCATAGCCGGCCAAAGTGAATGTTGTTCGTGAGTTCTGTGATCCTCCCCAGCCCCAAGAGATATTTAATATTTTGCTTTTTTGGCTAACGTATCGACGCCCACATAAATCAACATGTAAGTGGAATGATCTGGCCTGGTTTGCGCCTGTCCGGGTCTAAGCCAATGTATTTTTCTTTTGTGGGGACGAAGGTTGGCAGATAGCCAAAAATGCGTATTGCGTGCAGCACACGAACAACTATCAACAACAACTATCAACAACAACGATCAACAATCAACAATCAGCGGTGGCGCCATATAAGGCAAACTCACGCAGTCAGCTGCACCTACTCGCACGTGGGAAGGCCTCAGAAGGAGACAATTGTTTGCTCTGTAACCCGAAAGCAATGACAAGGCGCGTTTAACATTTTAAAATGATTTTCATGTGCTGCAGCAACAAGTTGTCTACCAGTCTGTCTCAACTGTCCGCCTAGTGAAACGCCTTGGCTCGTACGTGGCTCGAGCCATTGCCTGCTCTGATAGCTAGTCTGTCTGTCTGTTTGTCAGAATTATTAGACTTGCTGGTTTCATAAGCCTTCTCCCACGATCTGTCCGTTGCTCTGTTGTCACTTTGACGCACACGGCCAACGCAGCATACGCAGTATACGCAATTTAATGTTATTATTGGGACATTCGCGTTTCGTTCGTGTTCGCATTTTGTGAATACGCCCAGTGAGCACAGTCATCAATTATCCACTGCATGCGCAATTTATGAGGCAAAGTTCACACGCACCCACCAACTCAACAATCCAATAAGGCGATCTGTCCGACCACCAACTGGGGCCACAGCTTACAAGCAACTGCAACTCACTCCTGGGTGGCCGGCCGGCCAGCGCAGTGGTCAACAGCTCCGTCTGCCCACTTATGCAACTGGCAACGAGCACCAAAAAAGTAGCTCTGATTAAAAACTATATTTTTGCCAAATGATTTTGCTTTGCGCACTAGGCACATGCTTTGGCTGCTCAGGTTACGCACTCCCAAAGTAATCATTTGTTTTCGCCGGACAGCGACAGCCAGCAACAGCAAATTGATAGGCAACCAACAACACAAACCTACTGTGACTCTAAAGACTCTGTATACTCAAACGTCTAGACTGTTGCATGGACACGAGTATGGCCATTTATGGACATCTGCGCTTAATTGAAGCCAGCGCCAAAGCATGCGAAATACATTTTGCAATGTCCCCTTGCTTCGCCTTGATAGAGGTGCCAAGACAAAAGTCAAGGAAAATAAATGTTGTTGCTATATTTGTGCAAAGCTGACATATGTGTATTTCTAAATTGAAATTGAGATTATCATTGCACTTGCAATGAATTGCTGCTACTTATTATTGGCTTTCTAGGACCCAAGCAAATGTAATACACTAATATGCAATTAGCCATTTGTATTGCGTTTGACTTGATGTCGGCTGCAGATCAAAAGACCATTGCATAGACGGCAAACTTACTTAAAAAGACAAAGCCCAACCCAGACTCCAGTGACTTTCAAACTGTGCACAGTGCGCGATTTTGCCTTGACATAATTTTTAGCTAAGTTAAGACCAAAACGGCACTTATTTAATTTTTTTGTATATTTTTTTTTTGTCGTGAACACATAAGAATTCTACTGTTTGTTATTGCAGTCATTGGAGTACTTTTTTGTATATTTGTCTTATTTTGTTATTTTGTTACCAGGTGTGGTCAACGCATTTTTTGAACGCATGCACGAAAGAGACTGTATGAAAAATACATTTCGTGTATATTCCTTTAAATAGAAATAGTGATAAATGCTAAAAAATTTTCTAATTCTAAATGTGTTAGCGATTACTAGGATATTTTTGGTTGCACTTATTATATAATCGTTGTTTTCTTTTGCTTACGCCAACTCTCTTCACGTATAACTAAACTAGAGTGCACAGCCCCACTTCTCCCACAAAGTCTTGTTGTCAAATACCCAAGCAACCCCAAAACTTTTTGTTAAACATAAAATGACAGACATGCTTTAAAGAAGAAAGAAAGAAAGAAGTAATTTTGGAAAATATTTCTTCACACAGGAACATCCTGAATATGCATTTAGCTATGGAGTCAAGGATCTACACACAGGCGATGTGAAATCACAATGGGAGTCCCGGGATGGCAACGGAGTCAAGGGTCATTATAGCATACTCGAGCCAGATGGCTCCATACGCACAGTGCACTATACAGCAGATGCCAAAAAGGGTTTCAATGCTATCGTAAAAACGGTGGGTGCCAATTCGCATCCAATCACAGAGACACCCGAGGGCGAGAATAGTGCAAACGATGATACATCACAGTCGAAAATCAATCACTATAGCAAAGATCAGGAGCACATTGTACTCAGCTCCGATATAAAGCCGCTGAAGAAGCCCATAGAGGATCTGACACATTCGCATCCAAAAATACCCAGCCTGATTGAATTCAAGCCGCATGCCCGTATTAAGCAGGTGCCCATGGAGTTGGAGCCAGACATCAGAAAACGGCTGCAGCAGGCAAGGGACAACTATTACAAGGAGATTGCAGCGGTCCACAAGCTAGAGGAGTATTCGCAAAAGCTGCAGCCCACCTACGCCGTGCAGGAGAGCGACTGGAAAGCGGTGATTGTCAACGAACCAAACGAGTATCGTCCTCAATATAGCACAAGTCATCCGCATCAGCACCCCTACTATGAGCAATACAAGCCAAAGGAGCTGCCACCGAACTATCTGCAACATCCATCAGTGCCATTGCAGTCACTCCACACGAACTACGCATCCTCCAAACAGCGACCTTTCAAAAACCAGGAGCCCATCTCCAATCACATACACCAGAAGAAGACTGTGAACACCAGTCCCGGCCTGAAGAACTTTAAGTACAAGGGTGTTCCAAAAAGCTTTGCTCGTCCCGATTACGCCAGCTACTTCCAACGTAAGCCAAAGAAGCTGCACGAGAAGCCATGGACAATCAATCAGCGGTATCCCCGACCCGAGGATACTGGCCCCGTACTCTTCTCAGACCAACAACTGGAAGACGATGACTTCGATGAGACCCAAGACGATGAGCAAGGAGTCGCCTCCGCCCGCCTAGTCCAATCCATGGTGCGGCGAGACAAACAGCACATGTTGCCCATGTATGCAGGGGCTCATAAGTTTGCAGTGGGCAACTATAGGAATTTGCAGGGAGTGTGAGGGATGATGGTGCTTGATACTGTTAGGATGATTTTTGAGAACTGTTTCCTGTGTATGTTTGTTAATTTATTGTATTTATTCGTAATTTAATGCTATTGTTTAATTATCATCATTTTTTTAATTTTGGCATAAATATATTTCTTCAGATTATCACGTTTAGTACATATTGAGAGAACAATTATTTAAATGACCTGACCTAATTATAGATGTTTTAAAAACCCTTTCATTCCACACACTTATTAAGAATGATGCCCATATTATTTATATCAACCTAGATTTAGTTGTCTTTCTTAGTGGTAATTTTATAGTCGAGAGTACTTGACTTTAAGACACTCATTTCCACACTCATTGACACAAAATCGATAAAAACCGAACATCAAGGTTAGTTCTAAGAAGAGACCTTGAATTTGGTCAACCTCTCATAAGTGTTGAGTCGACCCTCGCAACTGCTGCCGCTCACACACGGGCACTCGATATGTTGCCACATTTTTGGTGCAGTGTCATAAACATTTGTCATAATTAACACAAATTAGGCAGCATTTGAATACGAATCGCTGCTGCAGTTACAGTTGAACCAACTGCCCCTGCCCCTGCCCACCTGCGATGGCTTCTACGCAGCTAACTAGTGGCCAATCCAATTAACTTAATCTCGGATAACGAGTTTGAATAGACAGACAGAAATGCGGCTAAAGCGAATGCATGGTCGCACAAGTCCGTACCAAGTACATATTCTAATTAAAAGTACTTTTTGACTACTTTGGCCACTTTGGCATTGACTCGGTTTCTTTTCTTATATGACCAACTTGTCTGTTTGCAATAAATGCAGTCACAAAGGTAAGGATTATGTTAGTATATATCTGTCGATGTTGCGTGTCAAATCCCATCCCCGTTACGCATTTCAAAACTGATTACATATACATATGCAAAAAATTTTACATATTTATGTACTGAATATGCAAAAGGCTCCCACATCCACCAATCGACCAAAACGAGAACAGCATTCTATGCTGTGATTTGAAGTCAACCAGTTAATCAATTTGAAAGAAAAAAATGTCGATCCACAATTGATGTGCAAATGTGTTATAAAAACTTATCGCGCTATTGGACGCGTGAGAAATGTCTAAAAGTCAATTGAATGCAGCAAATTCTCATTTCAGAGATCTCAGAAACAACTAAGGTGCAGAGGCGTTGCCTACGCTCCCAATTAGATAATTTACAATATTCTAGATTAGGCGCCGCCTGCGCCGAGGCGACATTGAACAGTGGAACAGCTGCTATTGAAGTATGACTCAGTGTTGACTCTTGAGACTTAGATCCGGTTTGCTGGCTAGAAAAGCTGCTCAGTCAACACGCACACCTATTAAGGATCTGGAGATTGCAGCCAAGAGTGGAGAGAATGTCAGTTCAACTGATCAATTAGCTGGCAAAGCCAATGTGAGACAATTTAAAAAATTCCACTGCGTACCCGTTGCCAAATCGCATAAATTTTTGGTTTATACTCACCGGCTAGGAATAATTGATGCCCGCGCCTGCCAAATGACCTGGTGTTAATTTATGGTTGTCTACGTAAATCGTATATCGCAAATCGTAATTATGGTATGTCTCTATGACATAACCGCACGTCTACAATTGCTGCTACTCAGTTGGCTTTAAGAGGTTTGGCAAAGCGACAATACAACGGTCGTTCAGATCAGAAATCATTTCTGATTGTTACCTTAGCTTGTTAGCAATTTCCTGCCTACCCACAAATTGTTCATGTTTTTGTAATGTTTTCTGAAATTTGCTTTTGTCTGTTCTGTTGCTGATCTCTGCAGTAACAAATTTACATATTTTGGAATTCGTAGCTATGTACATTTCGGATTATGATTCCATGTAACTAATAATATCTATTTAGATTTTCCCTAATTAATATGCTAATGTATTTTAGAACTGACACTCTAGGTTGCTCCATACATGAATCAATTTAGCTTGCAAATATTATGCAATGTAAGACGTGACTTTTCTTTTATATGATCGCCTTAAAACATGACAAAGGCATTATTGTAGGAATTCAGCATAATTGAACGACAGAAATTTCACATCTTGAAAAGTGTTTTTCCCAAGCTGGATTAACACTCAGCATTGTCTACCTCAGGCTACCACGATAGCAGGCAGCGGTAACTTATACTGTGGCTAAGAGCACTAATCGAAATAGCGGACAACTGCAAAATAACAAGCATACGACGTGTTATCCGCCCCACACAGGCTCACAAACATTTTAACATATACGCAACCCGTTCGGTTTGAGAGGTTTTTATACCGATTTTGCACTTTTTAAAATACTATGAGACAACCAAAACTGGTTCAGGTTTTCGATGCGTGTAGAATTAGATTCGAGATTGGGGCTTAGAGTTTTAAGATTCGCGATTTGAGATCGTCTATTGCGCAAAAAAGCAGGCGGCATTAAATCTGTAATTTTATGAAAATGTGCTGGAAAATTTTGAAATGTTTACGTACGTGTACAACATGCATTTCGATTTTCAACGAGCGACAAACGATCTAGATAGACACGTAAACATATACATATAAATTTGCACAAAACGATACAAAGTTGGGCTGCTCATATGGGTATCTAAAATAATCGACGAGAAAACTTTAAGTGAAATCTAGATTTTTCAATTAAAATTTGAAGCTGAGCGGCGGGTGGAACAGCAGCTGAGAGGAGGTGGCTGAGGATCACTGGCTGGCTGCAGTTGTCAGGCGGATTTCGTCATGATGTTAAGTAGGCAATGGTCGATCGTATGTGTGAGCCACGGCCAGCTGTAGTCGTCTGTAGCCGTCTGTTAGCCAAGTGCCTGTTGCCCGTTGGCAATTACGTAACGCCCCGCGGCCAGATCTCGGTGCGTGTGTGTGACAAATGCGCGACGAACTAAACTCGACCAGTCCACCCGAAGTAGGTTAAAATTGCAGCTGACTTGCAGTTGAAGCTTGCAGTTTTCAGTTTGTAGTTTAAAGTTTTTGCATTGGCTTGCAAATGCAAAAATTAAAATTCAATCAAATTGCGAAAACCCGAAAAAATATATATATATAAAGAAAAAACATAAAAAAAGAAAACGCCAAATAGTCAGACAGATAGACTAAGAGTCAAGCAAACAGCCAGCTCTGAAACATGTTTCATGTTCAATTAACAGGCCCAACAAATCCCAATACCAACGACAGCCTTTCACTCCACACACTGCGTATGCGTATTATTCTCCGTTTCGGCGCGATAAAATGTCACATCATGCCACAAATTAGTAATTGGGCCATAACGCTTATCTCTCTCAAAGCCAAGCGAAATCAGCATTCCTTCTGCTTCAGCCAGGCGTGGCCGTGCCGAGTATATACTTCTAATTGAAATGTCAACGCGTATACAGCTCCACCATCTAGTGGTCTGCTTATGGTCCGTCTGTTTGCCTAGATCGCACTGATTTTAAATCGATCCATACTCGATCGTTTTCGATTCTGATTCGTATAGCATGTGGTGTCAACCCCAAGTCAGGGACAAAGTGTGGCAACTGTGGCAGCTTTAATTTGAAATATGTTTTGGAGGCCTTCACGACAACTTATTAAAAGCCTTTTTAATTCAATTTTAATTTTTATTTCGACACCAAAAAATGTATTACTCAACAATTTTTTTATATCCTGACTTTAACAACTGATTTGTCTGTAATTTTAATGATTAGTAATAAAATTGTTGAACAAATATTTTTTTTAGTTGAAGTTTAAAATAATGGTACATTTGTGAAATATGTTGGTAATGGCATTGCTTTAGATCAAAAATTTCAAAAGTTGTCAATAATTAAAAAGTATCCATTTTATAATACAAGTTAAAGTCATAATGAGTAAGAACATAATTTTTTGCTGTTCTTATTTCTTTTACCAGGCCTCGTCGAAAATCATTGAGTTATATTTACAAAATCTTTATACCTTGTGAAACATTATGTAATACACTTTAATTTATGTAATGGGATGTATATTGCTTATTGAATAATTGGTTTACATATGATCAATAAAAATGCACAAAGTTATCCATCAGAACTGTCCATTCGGTCTATTGACTGGACATAACACCATTTTCTTGGTCGCTCCAAGACAATATCCAGCAAATAGTCATCGAACACACCCGCCAGCGAATTGTGCGCGTTTTAAAACGCAGCGACACAAAGTGACCTTAATTGCTAACAAGTCAACACTTGGTCATATCGCAGGTTATTCTATTAGTTGGTAAAAATGCTTATGTGTGTGTGTGTGTGTATGTGTGTGTGTATAGTATATGGCGCCTTTTATCTAACTAATGCTCAAGGCTTCAGGCACGCACAGACAGAGACAAAATTTATTGATAGCGACAGTAATACCACAATTTTGTAATTTTTTACTTTTATTCATTTTTTTTTCTTTGAAACAAATTGCGTATGAATTTCAAAGCTGCATTTTTGCAACAGCAACACGCAATGATCGCGATTAAAATCTAAATCAAATTAAGTCGCTTTAAAAGCATATGCAAAATAAAAGCAAGCAAAAAAACCTGGCCAACAATGCAACAGGCGCAGCAGTTACTGAGAGAACTGAGCAGAAACGCACCACGCGCATTTTGAGCCGATTTCGAGCCGAGGCGTTTGCTATGATCTAATAAAATGCCTGAGCCAGATCAACGCGAAGGTGGGGCCTAAAATAGACGATGCAGGTTGCAACTGCGTTGCGAGAGAACTCCATAACAAAGAGAACTGAACAAACTGCCAACTACCAACGGCGCAGCCGAACAGTCATCAATTTTTCTTCATGCAGTCAGTCGCAGCTTTTGAGCTCTGAATTGACTTGGCTTCGCTCTACCTAACTGCAATATTTTTGCTGGCGATTTCTGCTCACTTTACCATTTTTATTTTTTTTTGACGTTGTTGTTGTTTTTTTTTTTTTTTATGCTGCTGATTTTTGTGTCGCTGAACTGGTGCGTGGCTGCTGCGCATGCGTGTGAGCCAAAACTGACCGAACGTATATAAGCGATTATAGGGCCGGGCTGGCCAACAGTCAGCCGCGTTGCTCTACATCGAGCGAGCGTTGCGTGTGCCGTGTGCCGAAAGTTCGAAATACGAATCAAACGAAATTAAGTATACGCCTACTCGAAGGATATTCATCAATTAGCGTTCGATTACAACAAGGATTACGAGCATTTGTTGCATTATTTATACTGTGAATGCTATAACAGTTTACAGTAATATACTGCGCTCAACCATATTATTATAACGTTTATTGACAACTTCAACTTAGTGTGCAGAATAAGTGAAAATATGAAGGTGGGTTCTGCAACTAACGTAAAAGTAATACAATTTGGAATATATTAATTATTAAAGATAATAATAGTTTGAATAATCGATCCTGTGATAAAATACACTTCAAGTCATATACAATCTTAATGAAGAACATTAATTATAAGCGATTAATTTTCCTGGCGCGGAGAGGCCAACTAGGCGAACCCTTAAATAAATTAAATAAATATTATTAATAATTAGATCTTGCTGTTAAAAAACAATCGGCTATTTCAAAGAAGCGTTCTCTGATTACGTCATGCTTTAACACATGGTTTTGAGAAATTAAAACAATGGAGGTCAACAATTGTATTTAAAACGAATAATGTTTGTATATAAACATCGAAACAAAGCAAATAAATCGATTAGAAAAACATTAGCTAATAATATTTTTGAATTATGATTTATATTTGGTACTACCCAGGAAATAGTTACCAATCTCAGATCAAGTTTTTTTTTATATATTTAAAAAATTGCAATTTGTCTGATGCTGAAAAAAAAATAGAACAGAATTTCTATAGCAATAAAATAACAACTGTAAAAATTTGATCAAGATCAGATAATAACCAAAGACTCTGCTAACCAAAACGTATTTGCATATTATGCCGAGGGACCACAAATTTATATAATTATACATCTGTAATCTTTTCTACGAAGAAGACTGTAATATGTGTAGTTAAAAAAACGAGAGTAGTGAAACCGTTACATAATTAATTTTAGAATTTCAGCAAATATATAAAATTGATTTGCACCTATTAAAGTATTTACCAGAGTTGAACTTGATATAAGTTAAAAAAGGTTAAACATTAAAATAATATACATTAAAATTAATACGTAACCAGCAAGTTTAAACCATAAGAGAAACAATAAAAATTTTGGCCAGTCGCATCACATATAAATATTTTCCCCATTAACATACTCCTCTGTTTCCCCATATTAATTCCACTCTCTGTACTTTCTACTATTTTTTCAATCCTCATCAGTTTGATCTTATTGCTTTAATAAGCCTTCTGGCCATCTCAGTACTGGCAGATCCCACACCAACAGCAGCACCAGCGATCGTACCTTGTGTGCACTCGGGTGGCAACACTGGCTACTCTTATGCACCACCACCAGCCGAAGTCAAGTTCTCCATAACGCCTGGCGTCACAAGGTACAGTGAGTCGCCAGCGATTTCCAGCTTCTCTGAAAATGGCAAATTCGTGCACACATCTGTTGGAAGCGGTGCTGCTTCCTATGAGTCGACTGCGGGATATGCGGGTCACTCTTACGGAGGTCTGACCCAAATTAACAAATACGTAGCGCCAATACAAAAGACTCTATTAACGCCCACAGCGGAATATGAGGGACACGGCATAACCTACGCAGATAGATCCCCAACTGCTAAATATGCGACTGTGGTGCCCTCGGGTATTGAGCTAAAGAATCTGGTTTCACCGGCCCTAACCAAGACCATACTGACGGGTCCTAAGCTAGATAGTGGCTATCTGCGTCCTACGTCGGCCCTTACTAAGGTGTCTACCTATTCGTCGCCGGGCTACTCCTACAGCCACTCCACTCCGGGCATTTCGAAGCTGGCTACTTACACCTCGCCTGCCTCCTCCAGTGGAGCCTACTATGCATCACCAGTGACCACGAATGTGGAAACCTACACCTCTCCAGGCTTTACCTTCTCCAAGGCGACGCCAGGTTACTCCAAAGTGGAGACCTACAGCTCACCGGCCTATAGTCCCCTTCAGACAGCACCAAGCCTTGCAAAGATTGGCACCTACTCACCGTCGATTTCGTATGGCGCACCCGTCATTGCCAAAGTTTCATCGTACGCTGCACCTCATCTTACCACCACATCATCGCTGTTTTCCTCACATAGCTCAGGTTACTCAGCCAACTATGCGCCAGCATTGTCCAAAAGCTATTTGCCAGCGCCATATATCTCATCACCTGCCTATGGAGCTCCTGCACTGGCCATAACCAAACTGACAACCGGCAGCTATAAAGCAGGAGGTTCCAGCGCTGTCTCCCATCAGTATGTTTCCAAACCCGCGCTACAAAGTTATGCAGCTGCTGCTCCAGCAGTTACCAAGATTGCCAGCTACTCAGCTCCTGCTTTAAGCACTTACTCCTCAGCGCCAGCTAAAATATCCAGCTATGCTGCGCCCTCAATCACAGGATATTCTTCAGCGGCGTCACTTGCCAAGACTGCAACTTATAGTCAAGCCGGAGATGTGTCACATCAGTATATTTCAAAGCCTATTGTCGCTGCTTATTCAGCCGGTCCTGCGATTGCTAAGGTTGTCAGCTACGCTGCTCCTGCAATTTCCACATATTCCACTGCTCCTACCGCAAGCTACAGCAACTCAGGACATGGTGCTGTTTCTCATCAATATGTTTCTAAGCCCGCTGTGGCTCCGACAATTGGCAGCTATGAACCAGCAATTTCAGCAGCACCAACTATTACTAAGGTGGCCACCAGTTATGGAGGGGCTGGTCATGGTGCCGTCTCTCATCAATATGTCTCGAAGCCTGCTGTGGCTACAATTGCAGCAGCGCCAGGTATTGCCAGCTATTCATCAGGGCCAGCAATCTCAAAGATTGCCAGCTATGCGGCACCTGCAATATCCACCTACTCAGCAGCACCAACCATCACTAAGGTGGCCACCAGTTATGGTGGATCTGGTCATGGTGCCGTCTCTCATCAATATGTCTCGAAGCCTGCTGTGGCTACAATTGCAGCAGCGCCAGGTATTGCCAGCTATTCATCAGGGCCAGCAATCTCAAAGATTGCCAGCTATGCGGCACCTGCAATATCCACCTACTCAGCAGCACCAACCATCACTAAGGTGGCCACCAGTTATGGTGGATCTGGTCATGGTGCCGTCTCTCATCAATATGTCTCGAAGCCTGCTGTGGCTACAATTGCAGCTGCGCCAGGTATTGCCAGCTATTCATCAGGGCCAGCAATCTCAAAGATTGCCAGCTATGCGGCACCTGCAATATCCACCTACTCAGCAGCACCAACCATAACTAAGGTGTCCACCAGTTATGGTGGATCTGGTCATGGTGCCGTCTCTCATCAATATGTCTCGAAGCCTGCTGTGGCTACGATTGCAGCAGCACCAGGTATTGACAGTTATTCACCAGGGCCAGCAATCTCAAAGATTGCCAGCTATGCGGCACCTGCAATATCCACCTACTCAGCAGCACCAACCATCACTAAGGTGGCCACCAGTTATGGTGGATCTGGTCATGGTGCGGTCTCTCATCAATATGTCTCGAAGCCTGCTGTGGCTACAATTGCAGCTGCACCAGGTATTGCCAGTTATTCACCAGGGCCAGCAATCTCAAAGATTGCCAGCTATGCGGCACCTGCAATATCCACCTACTCAGCAGCACCAACCATCACTAAGGTGGCCACCAGTTATGGTGGATCTGGTCATGGTGCGGTCTCTCATCAATATGTCTCGAAGCCTGCTGTGGCTACAATTGCAGCTGCACCAGGTATTGCCAGTTATTCACCAGGGCCAGCAATCTCAAAGATTGCCAGCTATGCGGCACCTGCAATATCCACCTACTCAGCAGCACCAACTTTCACTAAGGTGGCCACCAGTTATGGAGGATCTGGTCATGGTGCTGTTTCTCATCAGTACGTGTCCAAGCCTGCGTTGGTTAACTATGCAGCAGCTCCAGCTGTTGCAAAGATTGCCAGCTATGCTGCTCCTGCTGTGGCTAGCTATGGACCAACGTTATCTAAGACATATTTACCTGCTGCTCCAGCTCTTGTTTCTGCTCCAGTCGTTACAAAAGTAGCCACCAGTTATGGCGGAACTGGACATGGTGCTGTATCCCATCAATATGTTTCCAAGCCTGCTGTGGCTACAATTGCTGCTGCTCTGCCGATTGGTAAGGTGGCCACCTATGGAGCCACTCCTGTAACCACCTACTCAACGGGTCCAGCAATCTCAAAGATTGGCAGCTATGCAACGCCTACCCTATATGGCTATTCCGCTGCTCCTACCATCACGAAATTAGCCACAAACTATGGGAGCTATGGACATGGAGCTGTCTCCCATCAGATTGTGTCAAAGCCAGCATTGGCTACCTATGCAGCAGCGCCAGCTGTTACTAAGATTTCCAGCTATGCTGCTCCTGCCTTGAGCACATACTTGACATCTCCGGCCCTCTCTAAAGTAGCCACCACTTACAGTCAAGCTGCTGATGTATCCCATCAATATATTTCAAAGCCAATCGTTGCAACATATCCTGCCGCAACACCTGCCATCGCCAAAGTCGCCAGCTATGTGTCACCAACCGTAGCTACTTATTCCACTGGAGGTGCACTTACTAACGTGGCCACAACCTATGACCGCTCGGGACATGGTGGCGTCTCTCATCAATATGTTTTGAAGCCTGCTGTGGCTACAATTGCAGCTGCACCAGGGATTGCCAGTTATTCATCAGGGCCAGCAATCTCAAAGATTGCCAGCTATGTGGCACCTGCAATATCCACCTACTCAGCAGCACCAACCATCACTAAGGTGGCCACCAGTTATGGTGGATCTGGTCATGGTGCTGTTTCTCATCAGTACGTGTCCAAGCCAGCGTTGGTTAACTATGCAGCAGCTCCAGCTGTCACAAAGATCGCTAGCTATGCTGCTCCTGCTGTGGCTAGCTATGGAGCAACGCTCTCTAAGGCATATTTGCCCGCTGCTCCAGCTGTTGTTGCTGCTCCAGTCATTGCAAAATTAACCACTGGATATGGCGCATCTAGACATGGTGCAATATCTCATCAATATAAACCAGCGATTGCCAGCGTCGCAACTGCTACATATGCCGCCCCAAGCGAGGGTCACGTGGTCACAGGTGAGGCCATCGGCTTGGGTTATGCAAGCTCTGGACATGGCGCAGTCTCGCATCAGTACGTGTCAAAGCCAGCGATAGCTACTGTTGCTTCAGATCATGTAGGTAGTAGCTATGGGCATGGTTACTCCGGAGGCAAGTTGGGTTTAGGACTGGGCTATGCATCCAGTGGACTCGGTACACTGTCCACTCATTATTTGTCCAAATCCGCCGATAACACATTGTTAACTGCACCGCTTACCAAGCTGACTTCACCAGTTTCTGGCCAAGGATATGCCAGCAGTTCCTATGGATATAATGCGGGTAAGTCAACTTAACTGGGAATGGCTATTTTATAGGTGTGAACAGAAGATAATCTTAAATTTCGATGTCTCGACATTAAAAGATTTTTGTCATGGGAAAATATCACTGATAAACTGGCTATATATATATCTTAAGAGGAGGAGTATATATTATAAGTTGGATGATTTTTTTGATTTTGAATGAGAAGTATTTAGAATTTATTGATTTGTACTTAAATTCGAGGGCCTATCGATTTAAATACTTTTAATGAGAATATATTCAAAAATGCAAGTCTCTACCTTCAAAGCACAAAAATAGTATAGTCGTTATCAACGTATAACTATCATTTACGTACATTGATAGTATTCATTCATTCAATTTATTTTTTTTATATCTCAACGGAAACCCTTAACTCATAAGAATATAATTTAAATTTTTTTCTCAGGGAAATTACCGGTGGGACCAACAGTCGGACATGATGGCCTGTACTACGGAGCCATATCGCTTGGCCATGATGCCGTCTCGCCTGCACTCAACTATCATGGAGCCTTGTCCCATGCTGTTAATGGTGGTGGTGGATTGGCGCATCTTGACGCCCCAATCGCTGACTACAGCCATGGTCCCGGCATTGGTCCTTTTGGCGCCGGCTTCAATCGCTATGCGCCAAGCGTGTCCACACTGAGCGCCCACACCCCGCTAACGCCCGCAGCCTACTTGAAGTCTGCACCTGTGCCACAGCACGCTCTTTTAAAGGTGTTGCCTGAAAAGCATCTCGAGCACTTCGTAAGCTAATACTCAAGTATATTTTTGGTCGTTTTAAACAATGTTCTTTTTTTCAACAGGATGCTCATCCACGATACGCTTTTGAATACGCCGTAAATGATCCTCATACTGGCGATAATAAGCATCAGCGCGAAGAGCGCGATGGCGATGTGGTCAAAGGCGAATATTCTCTGGTCGAGCCCGATGGCAACGTGCGTACCGTAAAGTACTACGCTGATTGGGAGACCGGCTTTCATGCCGAGGTCATAAACAGTCGTGACCAGGGCAAAATAGTGGCCAAGAGACAGGCGGCAGCCAAGTCGTGAGGTAAGGTCGATTCATATTATGTAATCAATAAATCGCAAGTCTTTACTAATTTTATTTTACATTTTGGCTATGCTAATACAGCGCCTATGATGACGACCAAAATGACTTCATTGTTTGCCAGCAACTGTAAATAGCCTACGATTCAATTTTCTTCTCATTAAACATTACACGTATTTATGTAAACCATACAGCAACAACTGCGACTATAATAAAAAACAGAATTAAAAGAGTGCCGATATCTTGCACCAATACGTGCCCCTTACCCTTACTCATTATTTCTATTTACCTATTTTCTGTACATGTGATAAGAATTAAAAATTAACTGTTCGGCTGACGTGGAAATGTATCCAAGATCCCTGAGCATGTCAATTTTATATATATATTATTAATTTTTTACAGATCGTGCAGCTTGTTGTTCGAAAATATTTTTTCCACATCTTTGCTTTGTATATACATCATTTGTCTCTTGGTGCTCGGACGTAACCGATTCCGAAATACTCTGATACCACCAAGACATACTATCTGATATCGGGATCCTTAGCACAGGGTGATGTAGAAAATAATTATGGACTTTTGAAGAATCCTAGTTATCTATTCTCCGAGTTTTCCTTTATAATTGCGGTAGATATGACTTTTGTGAATTTTTGGAAAGGAATTGAGCGTTGCCAAAAAAAAAAAAAATCAGTGAGTTTCCGAGTAACCTTCATTCCAAGTTGGCAACTGATGCTCTTATATTACATGAGAATTTTGTTGGCGGAAGAGGGAGTGGACAAAAAAATTGTTGCATAATGATGTTATGCTTATGTATGATGATTGCTAACTCTATCACGTTTGGTGATTATCTTTAAATTTTTGAGAGATATGCAGTCTTATCTATTTACATTTTCCGAAATATCAGCTTGACGATTAAAGGCGCAGATGTGGGCGTGGCTATTCAATTTGTTACTCGGTTCGTAATATTCCTACCAAATTAAACGAATCTAACTCAAAGACTCTAAGCGTTGATCTTTGAGGACATCGACAACAATCTTCCAACCAAAATTTTCTAAATGTAGCCTTAAAATTGTGGGGGCTTTTTACTTTAACGATTTGTATATCTCGAGCACATTTGAGAATATGTCATGTTATGCTTATTTTGGATCAAAGGTGCAATCAACTCAGATGCGTTGATGAACAACTTTATTACTATACTATTAAATGAACTCCATACATGCAAAGATTTGAGTGCTCTGTAATGCAATAGAGTTTTAATGCAATCGGTTCAAATTCGTATAATTCTATCAATAAAAACTTAATTTTAAATCTCTTTTCTTGTGAACAACATTTTTGCATTTATTTGAGGATGGGCTTAACTAATTGATACTAGCTATTTGTCTGGATTAATTGAATTTTCTGTGTTTTCCCAACCCATTCAGCAACTGTCAATCCATTCAGAATGCCTAAATAGAACAAAATTATTGAGAAGGAGACTTACTCAACGTGCAAGAGAATCTTTTCCATTGCCGTACTAATGCCGTGTAATGTTAAATGAACGGTTTGGCATTTTGTCATCCTTTATCCTGTAAACGAAGGAGCATTAAATAACAGTTATCCACAATTTTCACTCAATTTTAGTATTCGCAGACAAACTAATTGCAAACTTCACAGTTTTGGCTGGTCGTCAGATACTCGTTCAGTCAAGCAGTCAAAACAAAATATTACACTTCTATAGATACATCAGCTTTTTCTTAGTAAGTAATAAATTGGGTATATTTTGGTGAATATTTTGGCTATGCACTGCAATTTTAATGAATATTGGATTAACAAACAAAACACGCATTAATAATTAATAATATTAATATTAATATTAAATAATTAAGGTAAGCAGCAAATCACACTTATCTCTGTTCTCACCGTAATACATTTGGGTCTAGTACAATTAACTTGGCTAAAATGCGCGCCGCAGATCCTGGCGTATAAACAGACCAAAACCAGTATGAGCCGCACGATGCGGATTCAGTGTGCAATATGTTTGGAAGATATGTCGTAACAGCCGGCTGCCCTGCAGCTCAATTTGTGCACGACGCTGATCCCCTCGCGTACCTAGCTCCAGATGGGCGAGTAGCCATTGGTTCTTAAATCTACGCAGTTCGGCCTCCAGCGAATTGAGCTGAATATTCGCCTCCAGCTGAGGCACATGCAACGGCTCCAGAGCGGCAAAGGTTTTGCACAGCTCATTTCCCTGCAGTTGGACGCGCAGCTTACGCTCCTGTCGCAGTGCCTGGTGCATCAGATTCAGTTCCCGATTGCAGCTGCGCGTCGAGCTGGTTGCACTGGCATTGTCCGCCTGCTGCTGCTGTTGCCAATGCTGCTGAGCCTGCTCCAGAATGCTCAGCTTATCGGTTAAGGTGTTGAGTGCGTGCTGTAAGCTAGCCTCCTTGGAAACGATGCATTGCTCCAGCTGCTCCATGCCCTCGGCCATATGTGTGAGGGTCTGGCAATAATCCTGGCTGAATCTGTGCACCTGTTTCTCGGCCATCTCTTTGCGCACCTGCAGCTCCGAGTAATCCTGCTGCTTCAGCTTGGCCGTGTATTTGAGCGTTTTAATTTCCTTGTCCCGCTCTACAGCGGCTATCTCCAAGCTTTTGACATCTTCGTAGTGACGCTTAATTTGGGCGGCTCGCTGCTGTAGCGTATTGCAAGTGGCATGGCGAACGTACTCCGTGTTGACGTCCCGGGGCTCCAACAGCTTGCACAGCTCCTCCAACTGTTCCTCGAGCAGCTTCATACAGCGCTGACCAAAAGCATCCAGTTCTCGCTGCTCAGTCTCCTGACTGGGCGCGAGTTTGCTATAGTTCAGACTCAAAAGATGCCAGAGCTTTTCATGCGCAATGCCACCATTCGACTCCTTGTTGGCCTCACGCGCCGATACGCCCAACATACTAATAAGCGCGCCGAGGGCCTCGTTGGCCTCCAGGATGCGTTGGAAGCGTGCACACTGCATGCCCGTCCAGGCAGCTGCAGTTTTGTTGCCGCTCAGCTTGCGCTGCAGCTTCTTCAGTTTCTGTTTGAGGGTACAGGATTGCTCCATGAGCATCTGCATATACTGGAACGAGGCTGTTTGTTCGTCGCCCAGTTTGATGATGGTGTGCAGCATGCCCGCATTGGCATTCACTGCATCCATGCCCGCCTCGTAGACCTCAACTAGTGCTCCATACAGCTGATGCTCATCCAGTAGATCCACCAGTGTCTGGGGCGGCATCAGATTCTGGTGCAGTCCGTTAATATAGTGCAGCACGCGGCGTATGGGCTCACAATTGGTATGCTCGTCCAGCTGGCCGGTCTTCAGCAGACGCACAAACTCATCCAGCTGCTGCTCCTGCGTCTCCAAATCCATGCGATAGATGGCCGCATGTGTGCACAGCTCGTAATCACAGTGATTGAGGCCATGGCGAAACTGTTGCAGCACCAATTGCAGACTCTTCAACAAATATATGCACTGAGCCCGGAAGATGTACCGCTGCACCGAATAGCCCTCGAAGATGGCATCGCGACCTGGCGAGGTTTAAAGAAGTCACAAACTACAGTCCACATCCAAATATCTCAATGAAATACTTAAAAAATAATCAATATTATAAACATTCGTATTTCAAATTAAAATAAATATTAAACGTCTTGTCTTGCATTGATCATCGAAAACTACTAATTCATACAAATTTTTATTTTTTTCGACTGTTTGGTTTTTTTCTGCGTTTTCCCCTATTTATTCAACAAATGTTTGGCTACTTTGCATATAAAATCGGACAGAATATTTCTTATTTTTCTCTTATTTCTTAATTTTTTTAATATATAGAAATACAGTTACACAAATATATTGGGCTATATGACTACATTTTCCAAATCATTTGAAATTGTCAATCCAGTAATTTCTTATAAGTTATCTTTATAGCCAGAAAGTGACTTATACAAGAACTGAACTTATTAGAAAAAATCGACTCACGACAACAGTTTAATTTTTATAATACCATAATAGTCAAACGCTTAGGTAAAATGTAGACCTTTTTAGTATGGGATTAAATGGGATTAATACTCACCAAATTCGCAGGCATTTGGAAATTTCTCATTGATGGCCTGGCAGACAATTTCAAGCTTGTCGTTCATACGTTCAAGAAGAAGCATGACTAGGATGACATCGTGTTCGCCACCTCGAAGAAGCAACTGCTCCGGTACAAAGGTGAGTAAGTGATCCAGGTGCTTACGCTCTTGACGCAGCTCGACGGCTTTCAGCTGTTGATCCAAGGCGCGTCCGTAGGCCTTGCTTACACTAAAGATGTGTTGATAGTCCGCAATGCTTTGCTGAGATGTCTCCTCTTGCTGTGATTCATTGGCGCTGCTGAAGTCTTCAATGGAGAGAGTGCCACCGTCTGTTTTAAGTTGCAGCTGCTCCTGCAGCTGGCGCACCAGATCCCGGAACTTCAGGATAGTCACATCACGATCGTAGAGACTTTCTAAGGCCGCATTCTTCTGCTGCTCCAAGGATTTGAGCTGGCCACTGAGCTTTTCAGCTTCATCACGCAAATCCGATTCCAATTCTTGGTTGCTCTCTATGAGCTGTTCTTGAATGTGCTCTAGTGCCTCCAATTCAGAGACCTCATCTTCCAATAGTTTGACACGCTCCTCCAGCTCCAATTTTAACGTGGCCAGCTGCGTTACCATAGACTCAGCGCCCAGCGAGGCATCCACCTGCTCTTTAAGATCAATCAGCTGCATTTCCATCTGATCCACCCGTCGACTCTGCAACTCCTTGATACTCTTCAGTTCGTTGATTTCTGAGTGCTTCGTCTCCAGCTCCTTGTGCGTGCGCTGCGCCAACTGCTTCTCAAGTGCCAGGGTATCACGCAGTCGGACCACCGTCTCTCGCAATCTCTGGTTGTACTGCTCCAGACGCAAGAACTCTCCAGTTGTCTGCAGTGTCGTTTCCTTCGTCGACTGCTTCTCTGACTTTTCCAGAAGATGGTCATCGCTTTGATGTTCCTGTTCCTGCTCGGCTCGCAGAATTTCTAGATCGAGGGTGAGCTCATCGTTGCGCTCCTGTGCAGTCTCTAGCTCCATTTGCAGTGTGTCTAAGCGTTCTTCGGCCATTTCCTTGTCCAGTGTTAACAACTCAATACTCTCCGCCACGTCGTCCAGCTCCCGTTTGTATTTGGCCGCAGTCTCCTGGTACTCGCGCTGCTCGTGACGACAGCGTTGCAATTCGCGCTGCAGCAGCACCTGCTGCGTCATAATTTGCACCTTGAACTCGAGTAGCTGCTCGTTCTGTATCTTTATGCGCTCCAATTCCAGCAGCTTTAATTTGTCCTCACTCCTCTGTACGCGCAGCAATTTCAGCTCCTCAAGCAGTTGCCACTGCTCTGCACTATCCACAGGCGCCTGAGGTGGCGCCACTGTGCTCGGAGTACGCAACGCCGGACCCGGTGTAAATTGCGGTCGCAGTATCTCCAAAAACCCAGCTTCCACAAATGAAGCGGGTGCCACTCGCTTTACGCCGCTGCTCGTGGGACTCATGCTCGTCTTGCTGCGCTTCGGCGCCATTGACAGAGGTACCGGCATGGCCAGAGTCAGCTGTGCCGTCGAACTCTGGGCCTGTGCTGTCGTCGGCTTGGGCTGACTAATCCGAGTCGGCCGCAACTGTGTATACGATGTGGAGCGACGTTGGTTGCATGTCATAGTAGGTGGCGTCAATATCGATGACTGCCGCACTTCTTCGAGTTGCTCCCACTTGGCCAGCCTCTGACATTGGCCTGAAGGCGTCTGTGAGACAACACTTGCTTCTGTCTCTTGTAGGTGACTTCCGTCAGATGTTGCATTGTTTGCAATTGTTTGCTGCTGCTGCGACTGCGATGAAATGTTGGTCGACTTAGGTGCCACAAATGGCTCTAGACGCGTACTCAACGTCTTAGCTGACGACTCCAGCTCCACCTCAGTGCTCTGCTGTTAGAAAATAAAATATATATTGAATAACAATTATTTTGATATTTACATGTGCATTACATTTGCGAGCGTCTGTGATTGTGACTGTGATTGAGTGGAAGACACCGACGGGATCGCATTCTCTGATGACTTTTTTGCAGACTTCCCAGTTAAAGTTGTAACCTCCCTTTGATTACGCTATGCGAAATAAGTTCCGAAAAGGGAAGAACATAAAGTGCCACACAAAAGAACTTTATCCACTTAACATTTAACACAAGTTAAGGTGTATTTATAATTTATGCATGCATAAAATGAACAGCTGTGGGCATATTTGTAGGCGTGACTTACTTGGTCCACTGGTTGCCTATTTCTGGATCTCGCAGGCATTTTTACTTTGCTCACATCGCGCTGCATGATGTCCTCCTCTAAGCGATTGTTGTCCTGCTTTTTCAGATGTTCTAATTGATTTACGACTGACGTCTGCAGCTGCAACTGTTGGGCACGCACAAAGAGTCCATAGTTGTGCCTACACTTGAAGTAGGTGCTGCCGCGAATGGTGCCATTGTTTTTGCCACGCGGCTCATCCAGCACAATGCCAAACCACTGACCGCCAGCGAAATTGGTGAGTCCCACATAGGCGACACGACCGCAAAGTTGATTCTTTCCCGTTAATTGTACACGCTGACCAAGTTTCGGTTGAGCTGCTGACATATTATTCATGGGAAGCTTACGTCATTTTGGCTAAACGCATGACCCGGTGCTGAATATCGAGCGAGATGGCGTGCCTAATCTCAGTTAACAAACAAACCCTTCCAATATGCAATGCAAAACTGATGCGTTTCTTGTCATCGTCATCGTTCTCCACTCCAAGCCACCCCAATTAAAACTGAAGAGGAAGACCCACTACAACGGCTACAGCGCAGAATCGTGAACTTTACGGTGGTTGGTGCATATATCGTGCATACAGTACTTAACTTAACTTATTTTCAAACGTAGACAATGATTTTTAATATAATTTTTTAACGGATACATACACAAATGAAATAAAGTATTTTTTGGTATTGAATCTTAATTTTATATTAAAAAGCACAGGTAACATTTACGGAAGCCGAATTCTCAGTCAGCTGAAAGAAGAAGAAAGATATAAAAATACAACCATATATCGCTAAGTCTCTCGTTATTCCCATATATTTCCAAAGTGGTTGATGGAAAGTCCAGCTTAAAGGTGGAAGCTTGAAAAAAGCTTTTTGAAATATACACGTAGCTGATCTTTCAACGAGATCATAAAAAGTTTAAAATGATTTCGGAAACTTCTTCTATTGGAGCAACATCATCACTGCCCACGATCGAAAATGCTGCTTTTTATAATATATATTTATTAGATAAAACACAAGATTTTAACTGCGTTTCTTGTAAGCACAGTGAATTAAAAATGTACATGTTTACATATAGATTAGAATTAGATTAGAAATACATACATACACTTTGGTTGTGTATATAACAAAAATAAGTAAGCAATACCAATTTATTATGCTTTCATATCAATGAAACCATAAAAAGCCTCCCAACACATGCAAAAGTTGAAAATTAAAACTATTGAATTTATTGTGGTTATACACCGATTTACAAGAATGGGCCAAAAATTAAATCTTTTGACTATCGCCAAGGCTTTCATTGTGCCGAGTTTAATACGTGTTGATGAACTGGATCAATAAGTATATCAATTAAAAAACATTGCGGCAAATGGGACAGGTAGATTTGCTGCTGGTGGTGAACCATTTGTACTACAGGAATGAATGTTTTGATTAGTAAGTCATTGTTAAATTAAAATATTCCAATACTCACCAAACAGGGCCCGTGGAATTTCTTTTTGCAGGTCTTACACGTTAACTTTGGAAGCTGGCAGGTGTCCTGGTGTATTACCGTGTAGCAAACATAGCATTCTTCAACGCCTTCGAATTTCTTATCCAGATTGTTTTTCCACAGCGTCAGACCATCGTAAATTGTACCATTCTGTTGAGCAATCAGAGCAATTAGCACATAGCTTATCAATCAGAACTATAAACTCACTTGATGCGTTAAAAAGATGGTAAGCTGCATGCCAACATTACGTGAACTGGCGCGTCCGCCAATTTGCTTGCCACAGTCGACTTTGACAGCGCCAAGCGGATAATTGGCCGCAAGTGTAATGACCAGTTCCATACGTGCCTCATCGATCGCATAGACAGCCAAAACTTCTCGAGTGGACGTGTGTACAGTCACCTAAATATAAAATATTATAATAAAACTTGGTAGTAGCAGGCTTTCAACTTCAAGCTCTCTGGCAAACAAAAATATGTTTTATTGAATTACATATTTAAATTGTGCAAAGAAAAAAGTGTTTATTTGTATAAACCAAATTTTGTCTATTAAATATAAATCTTCTTGTTTATTTATAAATAAACAACAAAGATTGGCACCACTCTCCTAACTAGGTATCTTTGCTGCTGTGCGAACATCTGCGTTTCTTAATCGAAGGATACCGGAGTTTATGCTGCGACATGATAACGTTAGAGATCTTTAGAGCAATTGTAATTGTAATGGTATTGTTCGGGATCGTTACGATTTTTGTATTACGCACTAGTATCGAGGAGACGATTTAAAGAGACGTAATAGCAACTGAAAAAAAAAAAATTAAACTAAAGCAACCCACCTGCATATTTTCATGTTTCTCCTTCCGATTTGCAATCGCCTTCAGCTCCTCACTGCAGATCAACGCACTCACGTAATTGGTAGTAAGATTGTCCACAAAGTTCTTCTGCCTGGACGGACTGGTGTTCCACCATTTACGCACCACGGCGGGCAACTTGCGCAACACCTCTGTATACAGATGGCAGACATATCGCTCAAGGGAGAGTTGAGGATCTGTGCCAAGAATAACGAAAATAGAATTTAGAAATGTCTTGATAAAGAAGTAGGCCGTAACAAACAAATTCATAAGACCTTGTAGACAATATAATACAGTTCAAATTGTGATATATTTGTGTGTTTTTCTTTTGCTAAATAATTTTCATAACTTAAAAATGGAGAAAAAATCATTAAACTTTTACGAAATCACTAGCGAGGCCCCAGCCCGCGTAATTAAGCTGGAGACCGAGAAGAAGAAGACCGTCGTTGAGACCATCGACTTTACAAGGTTTCCCAGCGATCTAGTGCCGTCAGAGCGTGATGTCAAAAAATCGACCGTCACAGTGGCGGATGAGCTAAACGCACGTCTCGCGATGGTCCAGTTGCGACCAAATCGCGCCCTTCGAATTAAGCGATTGGTCAGTTCACAGATAGCCGAACCGCAACACTTGTACAAATACATTTGCGTGTGTCCACGATATCATCCCTGTTATGTGCCCTGCAGGCACACTGGCCAGATTATCATCGATCGCGATATGCTCAAGCGGGAAGAGCACACATGCTTCCTTGCGACGCCAAAAAAGAACTTTCTTTCACCGCTACGTCTCAGAAGGCCGCGCTACATAACCAAGAAAATATATGTGCCCACATGTACGGCCCGCATGGAGCGACTGGCTAATCCGCATCCGATGCGTGTCCAGGAAACATTTACTTCTTTCAAAAATATTCTCTCGCAACGTCATCTGACTGCATTAGAGCAACAGTTGAAGCCCAAGCCTCCCGTAGAAGCAATGACTATGGAAAAGGCAATGGAGTATTTGGAGGAGGAAATGCGACAACGTCGCGTCCAAAGACAGAAACACAGAAATCGCTGCAAAGCACTTAGAAACCTGATTAAAGAGCGTCAACGCAAGCAGATGATGAAAATTGTTTGCGTTCTCTTTGAGGAAATGAAAGAGTTTCTTTTGAACGACCAGTTCATCATTGACGAGCAATCGCCACTGTCTGCCGTGATATTAGAACGCATCCAGGAATTTACGGGTGAGTAATTTATATGATGGACTACATTTTTGATGACATTTGCGCATTAATTTAAATTATATTTAAAATTTTAAATACATTTGATATGCAAGTGATTTGTCTTTGAAAGGTTTATCAATATGATTTTTAAGATCAAATTCACAAAGAAAATATAATTACTAATACCAAAAGAAACTGCATATATTTATATTATGTTTTGCATTTGCAGAACATGAGTTCTATACAACAAGCAACTTGCGCGACTATCAACGTATTTTGGCCAACAATCTGACAGTTTGGATAAACAAGTTCATATCCAACTTAAACATTTACATGGCACCCAACCCCATACCCGTGGCGCGCCCAATGCATGACAACGATGAAAGATTTGTGCCAGTAGCTGATTTTATATCACTATCAGAAGATAATTGCGAAGAAATTATGAGTGACTTGGACATTGGCATGAGTGAATATGAGGACTATGATGATGACTATATACGCGATGTGGAGAATCTACCCTCGGAAGAGACGCTGGTTAATTAATTAAACAGATCGTGAAATGCCGCAATTTACCTTTCAGTTGAGAACAGCTAAGCTCCTTATAGACACCATTGCTTATGACCTTGGCGCTATGGTTCTTCAATATGTCCATCGGCATGGCACGAAAAAGAAAGTGCAGGAAATTCTGTAAATTAATTATAAAATTTGAAGTTTTAACAAATCATTAGTAAACAAGTAGTGTCGGATAAGATCTCACCTCTTCAAAGTGATTCTCGTTCAGCCAGCTGGTGTAGACGGAGCGCAGTGCAACTGGCGACTTGGCGCATGCATTTATAATACAATCCCATATCAGTAAATAACTGTAGGCATCGTGTCTGTCAATTGGTTCTAGATCCTCCAGTTCGGTTAGCTTAAAACTGAACTCCTTCAAATATTTGCGTATGATCGCATCATAGCGATTCAAATAATCCTCGAAACGATTGAGAAAATGCCACTTGGAGATTGTCGAAGAGGCGCTGGTTTCAATGTTATCGCTGTTCTTGTCATTTAGCTCAATATCGTCGGCCACAAACTGTTGCGTTAGCTGGCGCAAAGAATGCACCGCATTAAGACGAACACTGTGTTGTGAGCTGTGCAGTTGTTTTAGCAGGAAGTTGCACAGATGGTCCAGTGTCAGCTTTGAGCTGGGTGATTTGGCAAACTGCGACAAAGAAACCAAATTGAAATGGGAAATAAATTATTTTTAATTAGTTCATTTGTACCCTATAGACAAAGCCATATTCCAGCATTTCCAGCCCTGGCATTAGACGCTCCAGCAGGGCTTCGTAGCACACACGTAGTTCTGTAGGCACAGTTGCTTCGTGAGTCAAATCATAATATGATTTGAATAGTAACACGTTGACTTCCCGGGCAAATAAGCTTTCCCACTCGTCGATAACATTCTTCAGGAGCTGCGTTGAGCTCTTTTCCTTTTCCGAGCGTATAAAGGTAACCAGCGTAGCGAAAAGTTGATACACAGCCGCTATGAAGAAGGATGTCTGTAAATAATTTAATAATATACAAATCAGGTAGTTAGTATAGCCTATAATACAAATTTTATTATAATTAATTAGTCATCACTGTAAATGTAATTGTGTCTCTGTCACGCCGAAGATTACCTACTATCAATCTGCTCACATGTAAATAAAATATTCATTAAATAAGCCAGATTGTTCTAATGTGAAATATACGATAGAGAAGGTCTGCGAGCCCAAAAGTATGACTATACTATACTACTATAACTAGCCGATTCGAACTATTCTCTCAGTTTTAAAGTATTTTTTGAGTATTCTTGTACGAAATACTCGATTATAAATCATATAGCTTTAGTAGAAACAATCGGTCAGATTTATAAAATTATAATTAATTTGAGAGGGTTTGTAATCTTCGGTGTACCATTCTTAGAATTCGTATACCACCTATTACTTTAGGTAACGAAATATAGAATATATAGGTTATAAATATTGTTCTGCGATATTTTTAGAAGGATTACTTTTGTTTTCGATCATTTTTATAGCTACGGTCATAACATTTGAAAGGTAGACTACAAACAATATTTTTCTAAGCTAGAGAGACTTGCTTTTTAACAATACCCACCTTTGGATCACTGTAATATTTAATAGACTCGGATACAGTCAGTACCCAGGAGCTGATGCCAATGCGTATGGCATCCCAGTTTTTAATGGTTAGTTCATAGGGAAATCGTTGGAGAACTTCGTTAAGCAGTTGAATTATCTCCACGGTATTTAAGACTGACTCGTAAGGCTGCTTAAGTAACTCACTAAAAAGAGATTAAATTAATAATATTAGTACAAATTTAATAGTTATTAATCATAAGATCATCTTACACATTATAGTGAAGTAGCTCTTTTTGCACACTTTGCTGCTCAATAACGTGCGTTAAAAACTGCAGCGTTGAGACAATAATGTTGCGATCCGTTTGTTCATTGAGGTCTGACTGAAAATTATTGAGTAGCAAGCAGCGAAATACAGCGGCCTTAACCCAAATTTCATGCGGTTCTGTTTGCATAATGCTACTATTTAAGCTAAGGGCCTTTTGTGAGAGTTTTGGCAGCAAATGCTAAAAACAAAAAACCAAAAAAATAATAGAAACTCTTTCGTAATTGAATCAAAATCTATTGCTCACCTGCAGCGTCATCACATAAGCTTTGAGAGCACCTTGCGAAACAAGCAGCTCGGAGAGATCCTCGTGCAAAAGAATTGCAGCGCTTTCCTCAAAAACTGCATATTGAGCATGATGTAATAGAGAGCACAACAGACGACAGCTTATCACACTCTTCTCTTGCACCGCTGCCTGCTGAAGCCGCTGCTTTACAATGTCCACCAATTCACTGCTGTTGCCCATAAGGCATCGAACCTGTTCGGATAGGCACAACACAAGCTCTTCGCAATCGGCATTCAATTGTGGACTGACTTCTAGCCAGGTCTCTGCAGCAGCTGCCACCTGCATGCACTGCAGCAGTTCAGAAATCAATGATTCGCTCCACTGCTTGAGTAGATTTGCATTGGGATCACAGTAGTCTTCGGTAAGCTCATCCTCGCCCTCGATTGGCTGTTGTGCCAGCGGAGGACTAGTGACGCGGCAGACTAGCTTGCTGATTGTTGCAAAGTTCAATGCCGTGCGTCGCAGCAGAGGGAGAATATTGAGTTCATCCAAAGAGGCGCTCTCGAGGATTGCACCGGGACTGATCGAAAGCTTCAAGGACAACAGGTAAACACAATGCTGCTCGAACTTCAGCACACTCTCGGTTGTCTTTACTTTTGAATTTAGCAGGGCGACAATGCTGTCTTCTATGCGGGATGACCGCTGAGACTCCTCCTCAATGTTCTCCGTAGAGCAGATGACGAATTTTGCGATAGCCTCAGCCATGCATTCCAAACTGGTGGCATCTATCTCGGCATGCTGTGCCATGTCCTCCACAATGCTCGCACAACTCTCCAGCAGTTCGTCGTTGATTTCGATATCCTTGCTGCAGAGCGCATCCTGCCAGCAGGTGGTTATCTCCCACAGGGTGTCCTCCGACAGATAATCGCACGCCCGTCGCTCCAGGCTAAACTTGTATAACCTCAAAAAGACATGCCGACGCACTGCCGGGGAGGAGTTCTCCTTGCTACATATAACAGGCATAATCTGTGCTATAAAGCTGCCGCACACCTCGATCATCTCGCTCGCATCTGGTTGCTCCAGTGGTGAACACATGGCCAGCAAAATTTTGTCAACGGTGGACACATTGATTAAAATGTCACCAGTGTCCGTTTGAAAGAAACATTTGTGCAGCAAGTTTAACTTATCGCGATTGTTATCCACAACAACCTCCTCCGCAATGCGTCCGATTACGGCACAAGTCTCTGGGCTGGCGAGCATTTGACGGACGACAGGCTCTGTGCACAGTGGATAAGAAAGAAGACGATGCAACAGCAGATTCTGCACGCGATGCTGTTGTATCTGCAAATAAATCATTTTATTAAATTATCAATTCAGAGTCCTATATCATTAACATCGAATTTTTAAACGTATTGTCTCGAGAATAATATGTATGCGTTTGTGCTTGAGCATCTACCAATTAATTTTAACTATTTTTTTTTCTGATTCGAGTCTTTTTGTCTTTTTCAAATTAATATAACAATTTATATAACAAACGCAAGGCTGAAAAAAAGGGACGTAACAACGAGACCAATTAGAGAGAACAAAAAATAAATTTTGCTCAACAATGGAACGGAATCAGTTTCATCATTCTATACCTTAACTACAAGCATAACTTCTAGCATAACATGATGATTAGTTAAGGAAGAATGTTAACGAGGAGCAATCTATCGGTGTATAGAACAGTACACCCCAGTCATAGCGACAAGGAGCAAAAAGTAAGAAACTCTTTTGCACAGATTCCAATCTACTTCGGTTAATCAAGTATTTAGGAATCCTAAGAAAATATCAGTTTTTCATCGTCATCAGTATACATTAGTACGTTAGAATACAGGTTTGAAGACTACTTTTTGAGTTCTGTTACTCAGATACTCAGAAATCCATGAATCAGAAGAAAATAGTAAACAGAATCAAAAGGCTTTCTTAAGTCTATATAAACGACATCAGTTTGCATCTTATTCTGAAACCATTTGATCAAAAGCGAAGTGAATTCAATAACGAGATTGGTAGTAGACCTACATTTCACAAAACCTTTCCGGAAATGTGAATTAGTAGATCTACACAATTGTTGCAGCTGAGTTGTTACAATTTTCTTATAAGCCTTAGGTATTGGGACAAGTTTGAAATACCCGTGAAGAGAAATTATATAGGACTCCTTTCAAATAGCGGAGAAGAAGCAATTATTAACAAAAAGTAATAATTTAAGTAAAGGTTTGCAAAGAGACTCAGAAAAGTATCGCCAAGAATTGACTTTTCAGCGATCGCAGGGCCAAAAATCCAATTAGATCTATACAGTATATAAGGATAGGGTACATTGGGTAAAAATTCAATTAGATCTTTGCATTATATAAGGGTAAAAAGAGCAAATTGCAGCATACAGTAAAAAATATAATTATTATTACAATTCGAGTTATGAGTAATCAAAGTTAGTCTAGCAATTAAATAACGAGAGTAATCAAATAATTTTAATTTCTGTAAATTAAATTTAGATATTCAATTTTAATTTTTATTTAATTTAATTTATTTCTACTTACTTTCATCAGGTTATCAGCAATGTAATCGAAACGTGCTTCTGGCTTCAGCAGCGACAAAATTTCAAATAGTATGTCCATCACAGACTCGCAGGAGTCATCGTTGAGCTGTTCCAACAGTGCCACAAATTTATCCAGTGTGGTATTTAGATCACGCGCTTCCGACAGACTTTTGTAAAATTCGGCATCCGAGAACATTTTGGTCAGCGTGCGCACCTGGCTGATAAAGCGAACAGAGGAAGAGTTTTTGCCGCTGCCCGCCTTGTCCATGCAAATGCAGACCAGCTTGACAACAAGCTGCTTGAGCTCCTTTTGTATGAAAGCGGCCGCTTCGTGCACCTTTTTGGTGGGTGTTGAGTGCTGTGAGCTCTGATCTGTAGTTTTTTCCCCGTCCACGTCCACGAACTTGACGTT
Organism: Drosophila fungiperda; assembly: GCA_035042345.1. NCBI lineage: Eukaryota > Metazoa > Arthropoda > Insecta > Diptera > Drosophilidae > Drosophila > Drosophila fungiperda. The sequence goes on from JAWNLM010000021.1 coordinate 5,780,029, forward strand.
TTGCGTTTCGAGGCTGGGATTGGCCACATGCAAGTCCTGTACTAGCATCAGCACATGCGACAGTAGCTGCTCATTGACATCTTCAACAGCGAGATCCTGTGTGACAAGCTCAAAGATTCGCGTCCAGAACCTATTCAATAATTTGACGTAAAGAGTGCTGGAGCTCTTGTCGGCATTATTGCACTGACGATCCCAGAACGCAACTAGCGCAGAAGTGTGCTGAAAGAAGTACTTAACATGGGCACCATCACTGCGTAGCAGTTGTCCAATAGGCTCCAGCAACTGCTGTTCGAGCAGCCCAAAGCCAAACTGCTCCACTTGAGCCGTGCGCAGCGCATTATTGTTAATCTGTTGCAGCATAAAGCGCAAACACTCAAAGTACGCATTGTGCATGAAGGAAGTGTCCGATTTGGATAGTGGAGGATCATGTGGACCCACAACAGCTGTCTTGAGGTCATCAAAGAAGCGCTGATAGAACTCGTAAATGTCCAAATCATGCAAACTTTCGATTGTTATTTTGGATAGAAACGGCAACAGATTCGGACAAATGGCCTGAGCATTGCGATTAAAGCCATTACGCAACAGAGATGAGAGCTTTGGCAGCAGCGCTTTGCGAATATTAAGCGGAGCGTACCTAAAACAAATGAAGATAAATTGATTAACAAATAAGCAAAATTCTCGAATTCTAATTTTAGACTTAAGCTTTTTATATACATTTATTTTTTATTAACCATCCAATGAGCAATGCAGAAATAATAAAAATGATACAACCTAGGTGGTAAGTCATCAGTAATTACATATACAAAAACCGCAAATAAAATTATTATTATCTTTAACTACGATTGCGTTCTTAAAAATGTTTGTAAAATTGGTGAAATATAGTTACTAACATTTATTTTAACACAAGCAATAGACATTGTGACGGCTATAAGATTATGAGCAAAAAATGTATATTTTTGGATTTATAACAAAATAATTGTAGTGGAATAGTAGTAAAGGTTTCTTAGCTTTCCCAGCAACTGAACGATATAAATTACAAATATTACGGACTATCATCAAAGTTTAGATTATATAGAATTGTAAATCATTTCCGGGTGAGAAACCAATTATTTGTTGCTTTGCTCAAATAAGTTTTTGGACGTATTAGAGATTTATAAGATGACCAGACATTCAGCAGTGCAATGTTTGCCATGCTGTCTTTTATCACCATAAAATTCATTTAGATAAAAAATAAGTGACTAATATATAATTTTACTTAATAAACTGGTTCAGTTCCTAATTTTTTCGACTATTTTACCAGCAATACTAATATTTTGACCGTGGCATAAACAGGGGGGATTATGGTAATATTTATAATTTTCATTTTATAAAGAATAACATAAAAATTTTCATACCAATCGTCGTAGTTACTTTGCAACAGCAGCACACAGCCCCAAACGTGAGGTGCAACCAGTGGATCAGCATCGTCGATGAACTGGAAACTGGCCGTGATCAGCTGCGATTTGTTTGGCGAGAGCACCTCGAGCAGAGTAGCGCATTGTAGCAGATGATAGATACACTCGAACCAGGCGGCTCTACAATTTAAATAAACAATCAAATAAATTTACAAATGTTTGCCATTTGGTATGGATGTATTTATGTTACTTAATGGCTGGCTGCTTATGCTTGGCAAAGGTCCAGAACTTTTGATGCGCCAAGAGAACTGTCAAACCTTGCTTCAATTGATCCTGTTCTGTTGCCTGCGCTGTTTGTTCCATGAAGAAGGACAAGACCTTAAAGCTGCTGATGACGACTCGCTGATACTTTTGTTCCGACTCCTCCGGCTTGAGACTTTTTCCCACCGATAGCGTGGCCGGCGTGTGAAATGTTAAGTTGCGAGTGCAGTACTCAATTATTTCGTTCTGACAATGTAGGCACACTTCAGAGGTGCGTGCAAAAGTCTCCCGAAACGAGTTACTGGCTATGCTCGCGGCAGGCGCATAGCTGTCATAGCGACTGGCCAGCCAAACGGGAACCAGTTGCTTGAGGAACGGTGCCATAGCACGCTTGCATTTTGAGGCAAGCAGCTGCAGCACTAACTGCGTCTGTTCGCGCACCGAGTGCTCAATGTCAGTGGCCAGATTGTGATAGTATTTAGGCCAAAGAGGCAAAATATTCTTCACCGCATCCAAATCGGAGTCTGTGATGAATTCATGCAGCTCCTGCAGTGCCTTCTTCTTGGTCATAGGATCCTTTTTGGAAAGCTTCCGCAGTATAATCTGTGTTTGTGGATCGATGCTGGTATCAAATGTGTCCGGCATTTGCTCGGCGCTGGCGAAGCCAGGTGCAAAGGGCACCAAATTGCCATCGGACTGCGTCGAAAAACCCACAAAAATGGGCGTTGTGGTGCCCAAAAGCTCAGCGGAGCGGCTGCTGCTCGATGGCTAATGACAATGCCAACATAACAGATTAGTCACCTTGTTGTTTGACTTGGCTTTAATGCTTACCTTTGCATTGTTTTTGGTGCGCGGCGCTTGTTTCGTTTTTCCACCCATTCTAACACGTTCAACTAAGTTAGCAATGTGACCGTACGGCAGTGTGAAAACAATTAGTCACACATAAGCCTTGAACAGCTGTTTGGTAAGTTCTAATATTTAGTACTTTTTTAATCTCCACTTAAAAATATATAATAATAATTGACTCTTATGTGCATATATTATCAACAAAATTAAATGAAATTCTTATACTGACAATACTTTTTCCATTTAAATTAGATTTATTTTTGTTAGGGGATCACCAAACGATATTTTTGCAGAGGTATCGATTAATAGCTAATATAGCCGTCTGTCAAGTTCCATCACTATTTAACCGCACGTGTTACTTTTGTTTTGATTCAAATTTTATTAAACAAATTGTATAAAATGTCGAAATTCTTATCGTACTACAATCTGTTTCCTATACCGGATCCAAAAGAGTTTCTGGGTATGGCTGCAGACAGGGAATCGGGCAATGTGATCACCACGCTGGCACGCAATGTTGTTGTAATTCTAAATGTGAGTTGGAAACGAAACTCTTAACGCCAAAAATTAACTTTGTTAATAAGCAAACAAACCATTTCAGATCAGCACACATAAGCAGCTGTACAGCTGGTCCATGCCAGAGAAGCTATCCACGAAGGTCATCTACGATGCACACAGCCACAATTACGTCGGAGTCTTTGGCAACCACGCGCTTCGCCTCTGGGATGTGGACACAGCCGATGTGGCCAAGTGCAAGAAGCTAAAGGTTCCTTTCAATAATTTTATATTTTCTAAGTTATTGACAACCGTCCTTGTACACAGTTCCAAAAGAGCATTGCCCATGTGGTGGCCACAGACGACGAGGCTGTTGTCCTATATAGCGATGGCTTCTGCCAGCCGCTGTCAAAAGCTTTGGAGTCGCGCAAAGATCAAAAAGAGAACACTGCGGAGCAATTGGCCTTGGCTGCCAGCAAGACGCTGAGCAAGCCAACGGTGCACACGCTCCCCGACGGGCAAAAGGTGCTCACCTACTTTGAGGAGAAACATGCCACCGGTGAATTGTTCCTCATGCGCCGATCCCTGTCTAATTTCCACAAGCGAGCCTACGCCATCAAGAGGGAAGTTGTGCGACTAACTGGCCATGCAGTCATTGAAGGCGATGCAGGCCCTCAACTCATGACTATTTGTGAGTAGCGATATATTCTTGTAAATAATATGTATTTATAAACCTTGAATCTTGTTTGCAGGGTCGGACAAGCGCATTTTCATGCTAAGTCTCGCCGAGCGCTCACACGAAACGGCACCGGGTCAATTTGTATCGATGCTCGCCGAATTAAATGTGGAAAGCAAATTGTCAGTTTATGGTTTGTCGCGTAACTTTGCGGCCATTTACGGGGCCAACTATGGCCAGGAAGGCGCCTCGTTGCTGGTGTACAACACTCAGTTCAAGGTGGTCAATGCCAAGCAGTACTTCAAGGTTTATTTGGACTTCTCGCGCCTGTGGGCACGGGACGAATTCATTCTCCTCGCTATGGGCCAAAACATTGCAGCGGTGCGCTATCGCATGAATAACGAATTGCTGGTAGATATGCTTGGATCACAGTTGAGCGAGGCCCACTTGACGCCCATTGAGTTGGACCACATCAACGAGGAGGAATCCCTGGAGGCGGCCATTAAATTTGCGGACAACAGTCGCGTGCAGAACCCCAACAAGCACTCCAAGCTTCTAAAGCAACCGTTGGCCGATCTACCGCCGTCCGATGGCAAGACTGTGGCCTTTGAATCACCTGAGATATCGCAGCATGCGGTGAATGAACTCATCAAGCAGCATGTGGATGGTGAAATGGTACATGTGGACAACGGGCTGGAAGGCGTCAATGTAACTCTGATGAGCAATTATTTCGATGCGGGGCCACAGAACTTGGCGGTGCAGTCAATAGTTAGGCAACTGGAGCGCAGTGGGGCTGGCGAACAGGAGATAACGGAAAAGCTGCTCACACTATTCATAAAGACCCAAAACACTGAGCATGTGCTAATGTGTGTGAGGCGTTACATAAACATCTCCGAGCACATGCTGGCCTGGTGTCTGCGCTATGCGCTGGACACCACTTCAGTCGCTACTGCTACCAATGGCGAATCCATGGAAACAGAGGACACGGCTCAGGCATCGGCAGACACCAATGAACTGCTTAATGCGGTTCTCGCCTGCAGTTTTAATGCAGTTTCCATTGAGAAGCATCTGAAACAGCGCCTGGAACTCTCTCATGTCCAGCGCTTGCTCAGCCATTTGTACATGCTGGCCACCGCAAAGGATGAGCTGATCGAGGAGCGACCCAATCAGAATACGGCTTGGCTTGGCAAAACGATCACAGAGCTACAAGTGTTTCAATGGTTGGGCGCCCTGTTGACCTCACACATTACGTTGTTAACCATCTCAAAGGATGAACAACTTATGGACATGCTGGCGCAGTGGTCGGAGCTCTTCCAGCTTTACGCGGATCTTTTGGAGCCACTAGCGACGATAGTGCCGCTCCTCAGCAACATTATAGAACGACACGAGCCCAAGGACCCATATCCAACTATGTGGTATGGCATCGAGAAGGTTAAGTTCTACTAACCATGGTTTTAACAAATCCATTTATGTTCTTTAAACTTGTTGCTAGTCTTAAGCTAAATAAATGTATAATTACCTAATCAGCAGTTTATGGAACTATAGAAACGATGGAAGAATAAGGCAAGATATCGTTCTAAATTTATTTTGTCCTGTGCCATCTTCATATAAACCGGATGGAAATCAGTCCGCTACTGACAACCGGACAAAGTTTGCCTTATGGACGACTTACAACAACATTATATACTGAGAAAAATATTAATGTAATTTTTATGAATCCACTGAGTTTACATATCTTAAACATATGACTATCAAATGTTAATGTTAACTCGGATTCCAATCCCCATAGCCTAATTATTTGTAGTATTATCTTGTAGCTACTTTTTTGGATATAACTCGTTGAAATAGAATAAAAAACGTTTTATTGAAGGTTCCCGGGTTTAACGGTTTCTATGCAGGCTAATCTTCAAGCTTTCAGGCCATCTCAAGATCTTAAAATGTATCCTATTTCTGTACCACTATAAACTAAAACATCGATGGAAGTGTGCTTTAAGTTGGCACGCATGTCTCAACTTCTGATACAATATAAATACAGAAATGTCAAATATTTAGTTTGAATCCAAACTATACCAATGTTAGGATATAAGTTCGTCAGTCAAAAATAACCTTTCTCTTCTTGTTTTTATATAAATAATATGAATTATACACTCAGCTAAAAGAAAAAAATTTTAAAAAAATGTGTCTGTATTTTTATCCACATCTTTGGGCCTAATGAAAGCAAATTCATTCAAACCCCATAGATATGCAGTTTGAGGCTAACATTAAGTCTACTTAGTGCCTGCTGCCAGCTGACTAACAGCTAAAGCTTGCCATTTACTGACCAGTCGAGCAGAGCTGCGGACACTGTCTTTTGACATATTTTCATCACGACGATGGCAAAGCTCTTAGTCAACTTCATCTAGCTTCAGCTTCAAACTCCAAAATTTATTTTGGCCTGAGTCTTGGCACTTTCTCTGCGCCCAGATTGAAATCCGTGCGTCGCTGGCCACTCGAGAGCGATGACCAGCCGAAAAAAGAAAATGAATTAAAAATTGACCAGGGTACCGGGTTTAAAAATAGCTCGCCGTTTGATTCATTTTGTGTTGATTAGACGTGGGTTAGGAGCTCACTCAAACTATGGGCGTCTTGCACATTGTAGACTTATATGGCATTAGAGAGACAAGTATTTAAATTACAAGCGCTTAGACAGCAACCTAAGAGCATCGTTTTTATTTGGTTTGATTGTAAGCTAAAGATTTATCGCGTTCTTGGACTCTGTGGGGGGAAAACCTGCTGTAACGTCATAAAACCGAGATAAATTATTTAATTTTCGATTTCCTAAAACCATTAAGCAAAGCAGACACCTAGCTACCCCAAGATGCCAAGTCATACCAAGACCACAAGAGCGACAGTGATAGCTGGAGAAAAAGACAGAGAGGGAAGTACATATAAAACGAATGTGTAGCCCTTGTGTACATATAACCTGACTGATACTTTGGGTTCTCTATATATATAATAAAATGTATGTGTGTGTATCTATATGGCCATAATGAAGGCTTTTGCTGATGCTGCGTTACTGCTGACCGTTGCCTGCCCTTCGCTGCAGTGCTAAGGATACAGATACATATAAAGATACTACGGATACAGATACATACAACAAGCATACGCCTACCTGTGCGCAGGTAGCGCTCGGCAGGCAACTCTTTACCCGCGCAAACAGACAAACATCCCAGCACTCTCCACACACACACACGATTGCTGGTGCAGATGCGAGATACTTGTTACAAACCAACTTTAAGAGATGACGGCGATGAGGATGGGGAACAACGACCACTACACGCTACACCCAACAACAACAAGAACAGCAACAACATTTAAGCAGCGTCATGATCATCAGGTTTGGGCCCTGGACGAGGGCAAAAAGACAGCAACCAAGCACACCAGCATCCAACCAGGGCTTCACGTTATTAAAAGCAGAAACTATATCCGCAGTCTTAGTTATTAAGATATTATATTGTAATTTTTGAATTAAGTAAATGTGTTTGTATGAATTTGGAACATTTACAATTCTATATAGTTGAAAACTAGGCTAGATTTTTTATTTTATAACTGTAATACAGCAGTATTTAATAAAAGTAATAATAATACTTTTCTATCGTGTAACTTACAATTTGGAACGTACTATTTATTTAGGCTATCGTCTCTGCCGTTCCATTTAGAGGTAAGTCCAGTAAAATATTTTAATAAATTATATATATAAACACATATTTTTTTATTATTTGAGTGGTGGTCTGAATAGCACATATTGGTAATTTGCCCAATATCGAGTTTCTGCAAAATTGTATTTTCATATTTGAAAGAAACAAATAATAATGTCCAACTAAATGAGCTCAAAATAAAAATGTACCGATTAATCAGACATTTAGAGATACTGGATTAATACAGGTTATTCTTATACATATGCACATATGTTTTCAAATATAATATATTTAGTCTTTAGTGCATCCCTGACAAAAACCTGACAGATTGCAGCTGCTGCTCCGTGGGCCTCTGTGTAAGCCGAAGCGAGTGACTTGGGCACCATTTGGCTCGCAATCCGGCCTGTGCCTGTTGCTGCTGCCTGTTCCTGTGCTTATGCCTCTTGCCTGCTCCCTTTTCCCGGATGCCTGTGCACAAGGCATCTCGTCTTTGTCCGTTCCTTCGAAATGTTATTCATTTTGGTTATTTTTGTTGCCACACAAACACATACATATATACATGCACAGACAGATGCATATATGCATGGGTGTGTATATAGTTGTGATTGTGAGCACACTCTTTCCTTTATTTTTTGTTTTTTAACGACAACAAGCCGACCGGCATTATTTTTAGAATTTTTAAGTCAAACGTGTTACCATGCTGGCTGAAACTAGCTGCGAGGCAGCAGCCACTGCTGTGGCAGTAACAAAAGCAGCAGCAGCAACAACAACACCAGCACCAACTAAAAATGCAATAAAAATGAAGCTGCGGCTCCGATTCTGGCTCTGGTGTTCAATCTCCTGTATTTTCTCTCCCTAGTGTAACCAAAGGTAAAACTGTCTGTCTGTCTGCATAAGAGTATATCTCTAGGTGTGTGTGTGTTAGTGACTTGGCATTGTTACTGTTCTCTGACTCTTTAATGCCAATGCCCAAAACTCGTCGACCAACAAAAATAAAAAATTGTATCGATCGGTGCCATTGCCTTAGCATGGTTTCGGTTCATTTTTTGTTGTTCAATTTTTGTGTTCTGTTTTTGGACCGTACGCTTTGCTCGGCCGTTCTACGCAGCAGCAGCGGCAGCATCATCATCATCATCAGCAGCATCGGCATCGGCATCTCAGCCAGCCCCAAGGGGGTACAGTTTCGTTCCGAACTGAAAAGTTATCATTTTTTCTTTTTGTTTTCGTTTTGGCCGCTTTCTTTCGAGTTCGAGATCGTTGGGGCGGCTGCCTTAACAACATTTACTTAATTTATTTTCATTTTTATTTTTTTTTTTTCTCTTCATTAATTTGATTTTTTAATTGAACGTCGGCGTCACTGTTCTCTTGCTGCTTGTTTCAGAATCAGATTATTGACTTTTCGGGTTTTTTCTGTCGCATTCGTTCTTTGTGCACATTATTCAAATGTATTTGGTATGCCATTGTTTAGGCCAAAACATGTTTTGTTTAATGACTTTTCAGTGGTTTGGCTTTATTAGCGTTGGAATACTGAATAGCGTTGCTGTAGCTCAAACCGCTCAAAATGTTCAATTCAAGTAATATAAATAGATATGGAATAGAATTCTAGATGTGGTCAAGTAAATATTGTTAAAGTAGTACCAGTCGTTTTCAGAGCTTGAGCCGGGACATTTTTTGATATGCTGATGATTATGAAATGAAAAATATCTGGCAATTAGTAGAACTGAAAACTGAATCTACTGTCGAGCAATAGTCGATGACACTAGAAATATGATATGCAAATGCAAGTAAGTTCTATTGGGAATACGCCTGCAAGTATATGTTATTTTTTAGTTATGAGTTTGTTAGTTAGGGCATTCACAAAGATTCTGAAATGAAAATTCAGTTTTTAGTCTTAATTTAAGATTTAATTAGATATGTTTATTTACATTTTGTAATCAATATGATTAATACTTTATTGAATGAGGTATATATTAATTTATTAATTATAAATTTTAAATTTATTTCGATATTTAAATACCTTTTTTCACATTAGTCAATGTTACTCGTAACTACATAAAAAAAACAAAATGTTTTTTCTAGGACGCAAATTTATAAAATATTTTTTTATTACATAATGTTAAATTTAAATTTGATTATGTGTTTATTTATTTTTAGATGTTGATATATTTTTCAAGAAGTAAAGATTAATAAAAATAAATAGAAAGTTACTATACAATAAATAACATTAATATAAGATCTAATTTACTATTTTGAATAAGCAATTGTAAATTAGGATTGTTCTATAAATTTATAGTTTAATATAAATAAAGAGATCTATAACAAAAACATAGAATATTTGATGTTACAAATTCACAAATTAATTTATTTAATAATATCTACTTCACATTGAATAAACTAAATTATTTTTATTTTTTTTTATTAAAAAATAACAGATTGAAATATTAAAAACGCAAACTTATTTAATTTGAGATGGATCTATGAATCTCAAAACTAGTTTAATAACGGTAAAGATAATCAAATTTTAATAATAAAAATTGCCATAGAAAATGAATATTGATCATTTTATGTAGTGTTCTTCTTTGAGAACATTTTCTTTGTTGTTTATAGTTTAATAAAATAACAGAACAGATTTTATAACTTTAATTTAAATGAAAATTTTCTCAGATGATGCCGTATGTAGTTAAGTATAATATTTTTAATTTAAATATATTTATAATTAATTATATAATAACATGTAATACATACATAAAAAATTCAAAGCAACTTCCGCATTGGCCTTTAGTTTAAGTTGAGCCAAATACAAAATCAAATTTGATAATATGCAGGCCAAGTCAATAATAAAGTTACTCAAAGATCACACGGCCCACAAATTCAAAGAAACAAAAACCCACAAAAGGCAAAGACATTGGCATATTTATACATCCATATATACACATATTAAAGTCAAATATTTTCTCTGCAACGTTCCCATAGCCGAAGACTAAAAACATAAGAAAACAACAACAAGCTACGAACCAAACATCACGCTTGCTTGCCAGACAAATCGGGAGGTCGCATCGTCGGAACTTTCCTGTCTGTTATTTTTCCCCTTTTTTTTGAAGAGTGGGGAAGAGACTATGCGAACAATGCAAAATTTCAGGCGATAGTCGTAGACGGTAATTGAGTATGTGGGTGCTAGAGAAATATATATATAGAAAGAGAGAGGGGAGAGTGAGTAAGAGAATTAGACTAACGTTGCGCATGTCAATAGGTTAAACAGAAGTTCGTTGCCTAAGTCTTTTGTTTTTATTCGTGTTCTTGCCTTAATATACTACCTTTCAGGGGCATGCCAGCAAGAAAGCCAGTTGCGAAAGTATTGTGAGCTTAGCGCTTAATCATTTTCTAACGAAAAGGTGGTGAGCAACGAATTGTTGAATGCATAAGTGTCAGTCAGTAAACCGGGCAACTAAGCAGCACACTATTTCAGCAATAATCGAAGTCACCTTTTGCTTGTTTAGCAGCATCTATTAATTGCTACCCATATCCGCCAGCAGCCAAGCCGGCATTTTAAGTGACTCACTATCTCACGTATGTTATTCAAGAGATTTGTCGTTTTTCTGAAGGTCTATTTCTGATTTTTTGGTGCATTGCGGTTTTTTGTGTTGTTTTTTGTATACAATTAAAAATTCCTTTGACGTTTTTGTGCAAAAGCAAAAAGCCCAAAAGCAATTTGATCTTTAAATTTAAGCACGTTTAAATCAAAAGAGCACACAAACACTAACCAGCAAGGCAATCATATGTGTAAGTATTGCGTGCTGTCTTTAAGCTATATGTATGTGTGTGTTTGTGTATGTATATAGAGAAGCTATGTATCTATCTACATGTTAAACCCACAACGTTGGAGCAGCGACGCCAGCAGATGACTTTGTGAAATTCGAAAGGCAGCAGCGACGTTGCCGTTGCCGTTTCTTACGCCTGTCTCCTCCACTCCCCCTTGCACACTCCTCTCATCATTCATCGCTGATCGTACGTAGTGCTGGTTGGGCCATTATGTACTTTAAATTTAAATTCAATTGACTTCTCTTATGATGCCAACGGGCGGCGGCCACGCCAAAACGTGCCAAGAGTTGCGCTCACGTAGCCGGGGCCGTTGTCGTCGTCTCGATCCGATCTTCGACGCTCGTCTTGGTCTCGGCTTCGGTATTCGTCGTCGTCTTCTTCGGTGTTTGTGCTCGGCTTGCGGTAGCCTCTGTACTTGGCTCATTGGCTACGCCTCTGCCTTTTGCCATTTGCCTGGCAATTTTAACGGCCATTTCTTTGCGTTGTCGACATTTTTGTTGTTGTTGCTGTCGCTGTTGCCACGCATGCGGCAGCGCGATCTGCGTCAGCGTCTCTGTCTCTGTCGTTGTAGTCGTCGTCGTAGTCACTCTATCTTGGTAACGTAATTTTTTGTTGTTGTTGTATGTCAGTTTGATCTTTGCCATAAAAGTGATTTTTTTCCCCTGCTGACTGTTGCCTGGCCATTGCGCTACAGCAAATTGTGTGCTGTACTTTTGTGCTAAAGGAGCTGCATGATTTATAGATTAAAGACGCCTGTTCAGCAAAGGTTCAGCAAAGGTTCAGCAAAGGTTAGCATAACTATTGAGTCACTGATTTTACCACGGATTGAGAAATGTTGTTCGCACTTAGTTAATAAGGTTAATGAATCATGAACATAAGCGGCGATATCTGCGCTCTGTAGGAGACAACAACACGGTTAAAGATATTTTTTGAAATGCTTAATCGAAAAATTAGTTTAAAAAAAACCTTTTTTATCATTCTTCTAGGCAAAAAAAATTAATTAATTTAAAACTACTACTACTAAAAATTAGGAATACATAGAAATAAAACAAATTCACAATATATTTTACAAGATTATAAAGAGAAATTATTTTTCATGTTTCAGTTTCTCGACGAGAAAAACATTAACCATTATTTATTTTTTAATATAATCTAGACACCATATTGAATTTAAAAAAAATGGAAACTAGTAATGCAATAAATGAAATCTTTAAGATAAATCCTAATTTTGCATATGATCCTTCCGTAGTCCTATTAAGATTAATCTTTTAGTAAACATCAGTATATATTTTGAATATAAGTATATTTATTGAATATAAGTAATATGCCCGGCTTCAATTCAGTTCTCAGCTCTTGACTTTTTAACAAGTTTTCTTTGTTGGCCTTTTTTTGTATTTCTTTAAATTTAATTTTTTATTTTTTGGCAAAAGTCAACTGTGCTCTTATGCCCGGCAGGCAGCAAACTTGCTGCAGACAAACAAAAAAGCATTCACATTTGAGTGTTTAACTGGTTTTTAGCTTTGATCATTTTGCTGTGCTATGGCCGCCACATACAGGGTGTCGAAACTAATTATGTATTATTTTCCAAAATAAATTTAGTCGAAGTTATTATGATCAAATATATCATTCTGATCCAAAGGTTAAGTAAAGGCCAGGCTAAGATTGCATATGGGTGTAGGCACCCTGTATAACAAACGTTATGACCACTTTTGTTAATTTCAGCTTGCGTACAATATAATTTACATCATTTTTCACCCGCATTGTTGAAATTCAAAATCAATAGCAATAGGCATTACACTCGCACTCACACATACACACTTGCACACACAAAAACTCATACTCAAGTCATTAGGCAGCGTCTTTGAAACAAGGTGTATGTCTGTACAGATTGTCTATTTGTGTAAGTATCTGTGTATGCATGTTTGATTGTATATGTGTATGCATGTATGTGCACCTTGCCTCACTCACACACTTGGACCTGTCTTTACCTGTGCCTCTCATTTGGCGGGAAATCATAGCCTCTCCGAAGCAGAAACAAAAACCCGAAAATCAGGTAACCAACTCAGCTTAGCTCGGCTCAGCAGCAGTAGCAGCGACGCCGACGCCGATGCCAGTACTTTAAGCACAACACACACACACGCACACACAACCACATACCTTACACAGGTAAGTGATCAGATCATCGTCGTCGCTGTCGTCGTGGGCCACACCAACGCAAAAGTGGCTCACACTCAGACATGAGAAACACACACACACACACACGAACACCTTGGGCACAGGTAAATCTTTATATACAATGTGGACGTCGACGCTGACGTTGACGCCGCCGCCAACATCGCTGCCAGTCTCAAGAAGCTGATCAGGAGCCCGTTTGTCGCATTTTTACCAAAACTGAATTTAGTTTAGAAGCGTTTGGCGGCGTTGAAGGTGTGTGCAAAAGCGCAGTCCGGTGCCAGATCTCTGCTAGCCACCAGCATAGCATACCATAGAGAGCGCTACATACTCATACACTCATTCATATATACATACGACTCATTTGGATTCAGAATCTGAGCCAGAAGCAGAACCAATAACGTTACTCACTTAGCGTCTATGTTGTCTGATGTATGTGTCAACAACATTTGATACTTTCAATAAAAAAAAAATAAACCATTGAGATTTCGTTGGTTTCGCAAGTGTTTCGCAGTTCAAGTGCAGTTATCAAAACGTGTGTCAACACTCAATATATCTACATATATACTCGTATGTATGATTATAAAAGATCGAGCAACTCTAACGAATCGTTTCCAGAGCAAGCAACAGCTGTCATAATTAACTGGCTGTGGCGCCCCAATGGTTCATCAGGTATGTCAGTCATTTGCATTCACATCTGTTAAATATGTATATGCAACTCGAAATTCACTCGAACACATATATACATATACATATACATATTGTACAGCGGGCACATCCGGCTTTGAAGCGATCCGCACACGTTTCCAGAATTTTCAAATCTGTCGCCATCGTCAGCATCGACCTCATCACTTATGCATAGGCAATTTCTGTGATCGTGTCGCCGAGTTAAACGTGTTTTGGGCCAATAGACATCGGACCAGCGTCGCTTGATAGTCAATCGGCAATGGTAGATCGGGAAACGGGAATCGGGAATCGGCGGCGTTAACGCATTTGCATATATCTATTAAAATTATATATTGCAGTCTGTAATTTTTTTTGTATATAGAGTGCATCTAGAGTGGCGTATTCCTAGTTCTACAAAAATCTTTGGCTACATGAAGAGCACTCAGCTTAAAGACTTACGGCATCGGTAGGCTAATTATCGACGACAGCGGCTAAGACTATACTAGGTGCGGCTTATTTGTTGAGATACAAAGTGTTAAATTTCAGGCAAATTCAAGATAGAATGGGAAATAGCAACAAAGATTGTAGGTCCCCAACATAGAGTTAACGTCTATATGCGAAAACAAAAGTGAAATTCAAAATGAGGCAGAACTTAATTTCTTATATGGTTGAGATTGTTGAGGTATAATTAAAACTTGGAAAATTTTCTTCTATTTATTCATTGTGAGTCAATATCCAAAGCCAAATGTCATACAGTTAGTCGTGATTGAATTTAAAAAATAAGTGCTGTGGAAGGAGTTCACCAAAATATCTAATTAAATCCAAGAAATGTTAAAAATTCTTAATTCCTTTACTTTTTTAATTACTCTAACCGAATATGTGAATATAACTCTAATATTTCCTATGGGAACAGAGTGTATATATAAAAGCCAATTACGAACTAAAGGAATGCAGACTACCTGTAGTTTATATCAGAAGTTTTTCGACGATTTTTTAGCTTAAGCAACACTCTTAACTCTAAACTGTTAATGGTTGCTACTACTTACCAACTTACTAGTTACCCTATGCATTGTGCGACTGTCGCCATATCCATTGCACAATGTGGGCAAAGTGACGAAAAAGAGAAAGAAAAAAATTAGAAGTGAAGTAAGACTTTTCAGGCCGTTTCGTAGGTTTTTCAGGCTTTTCAACATTTTCCGCCGCTTTATGTTTCAAAGATTATTACAATGAGTGTCGAGTGTGGAGTAGACTCGAATCGAGTCGAGCGAGGCGCATAATTGTGGGAACCTACGGTTACGGAACGTTTGTCTAGCGAGCAGTAGACAGACATAGACATAGGTAAGGCCAGTCAGCCACTCAGCCACTCAGCCAGTCAGCCATTCACTTGGCTTACTCACATATTGCCGGCGCTATAATGCCAATGCAGCCAAGCAGCCCAAACAACCACCCAACCCAACCAGGCAACCAAGCTGAGCTGAGCTTAGTTCGGTTCAGTCCACTCTGTCTGTCTGTCTCGATGTCGTTCCAGTTACAGTCACTTGACCAACCGAAACAATAAGAATAAGAAGACGAAAAATACTTCTGCTTCTGCTTCAGTTTCTGCTGAGACGTTCGGTTTTGGTCGTGGGCATAATTGTTGATCGCCGTAGCGTGCATATTTATGGGAATATTTTTCGTAGCATAAGAAAAAAATCATTGCAGCCCCCTTCTTATATAAAACATACATAGAAACATAGCCAGAGTTCTGGACGAACGCGCGCTCGACCAACTTTGACCTTTTTTTCGTTCATTTTGTATTTATCTTGTTCATGCGCCCCTGCTCCGCTCCGGGTTGTGTTTGCCTATGCAAAATGCATAAAAATTCCACGTAGCATTTCTCAATGCAATGCCATTCGACGGCGACGCCTGCGCAAAAATAAAACGGGCGCCGATGACGATGTGGACGATGACGACAGTGAACAATCTCCGACAGTTTCTACGCTCTTTGCAGTCGTGTGGGCGCTACGAACTCGACAAGATGTAGAGCCGAGAAAACAAGTACACCAGTATATCCAGTAATCAAGTGAATGTTTCAAAATCATTACTCGAGCGCGC
Source organism: Drosophila fungiperda (assembly GCA_035042345.1). Classification (NCBI taxonomy): domain Eukaryota; kingdom Metazoa; phylum Arthropoda; class Insecta; order Diptera; family Drosophilidae; genus Drosophila; species Drosophila fungiperda. The sequence continues at coordinate 5,796,126 of JAWNLM010000021.1, forward strand.
GAAATTGGAAGGCCAAAATAGGCTCTTAAGAAACATAAAGCAATTGCAATTGCTGAGCCAAAGGAAATCGCGACTTCAGCTGCATACTAAACCGAGCCAAAAGCAACAATCAGCAAGCAAATAGGATTGTGCAAGTTTGCGCCGCATACAGGGTGCTATGTTGTCTTTGGTTATCTAGCTGTATGAGTGATAAATAACGTCATAAAGCTAGCTTACCGAAGTTAATATTAGTGTCTGTTCAACGTAACACGGGGCGTATACGCAGCATTTAAAATGTGAACCATTTAATTCTCAAGATGCCTATCCAAATGAATTGGTTTTTATGACCAGCATATCAAATCAGTGAGTAAATCTAAGAAATGCATGTTTATCACTTGCATAAAAAAATGTGTATTAATTGTGGGTTTTTACTTTAAGTTTATAATAAAATATGATAATGCATCTGCACAATACAACTGGCCTTTACTTGAGACTCGGCCTATAGCTGAATGTGTTTTTCCACTCAATTTACTTTTGTATCTGTTTCTTTTTTGCGAAAAACAGTCAATAAGCAGCTGATTTTTTGAATCCGATATGGGAAATACACTGCGCCAACTCCTGCAATATTACTTATCTTATTAACCGAGATTCGGAAGATGTTGTGACCATGGAAGGCTGGGAATGAGAAAGCCGCGTACTCATATTAAGTTTTAATACTTTCAAATTGTGGCGTCAATTGTGCCAAGGTTGAAAATAAATCACGTTTAGTATTACTATAATTGAATCATATGAAAACAATATAAATGTAATTGTAAGCTTACAATTAAATTGAGTTATAGAAGCATATATTAAGCTTTTAATATTTTAGATATTCAAATTAAGTTGGTATAGATAAATATATATATTTGCTGCCACCTTCACAGCTTAATGATTTTAAGGTCTATGCTAAGTTTCGAGAAGTTATTGGCGAATCTTTGAAGCATATGACTAAGCGTCACAGGCTATGCAAATTAATCTGGCCATATTCGCATGTAAGCCAGCTAAAAAAACATTACAGCCGTTGATATCCAATATGTGTGTAAGTATATATGTAAGTTTACGTACCCAGACCCAGACGACCCGACTATATCGCACACAAACAAAAACACGCAACCGATCTCCCTTGCTTCATACACAAACAGAGCTCAATTGAACAAGTATTATTTTATATATGTCTATGGTTGCGTCTATTTCAATTTATACATAAGTATATACGTATGTATTTGTGTATATAAATTTTGCTAGCTTTATATAGTCGATGATGTATGGTGGGAATTTCCGTTACTCGCAGCTTTCGACTCTCGAATGTATTTCAATCGATCTGTCTAGGTTTTTGGTGTTTGTGTTGTTTCTGGTCAAATAACAGCTCTCATATAAACTCGCACATTTTGTTGTTGTGGAAGTAAACAGATTTCTTTATTTATTTTATTATTAATTTTTGTATAGTTCTTCTTTGTTTTTGTTCTGTTCGAACACATACCCATGGCAGAGTTTCTGTGTTTCGAATTTTGGAATTACATATCACTAGAAATCAAAACAGAAAAATTCTTTAGGTTAGATTTTCGATTGTTTGTTGTTCTTTTAGAATATAGCTACAGGAATTGGCTCTAGTGGCCAAAACTTGTTGATTATTAATTTTAAGTTTTTTTTAAACCAAACTATAGTCATCAAATATTTAATATTTTGCATTGAGTTCATTTAAAGTTGATTTTAATTTGGCTTGCTTTTGATATTGTTTTTTGTAGTACAGCTTGTCACAAAATTAATTTAGAATTTAAGATTTTCCAAATAAACGCTAAATATACAATTTAAATAGTCAACACCATAATTATAATAGTAATAATAATAAATTTATTATACATACATACAAGCTCAATTATAATGTATTCCTCTCTTTATTTAGTTATATTGAACTAATTTTAAATGTTTGATTTAGTTTAATTTATAATTAATTAATTTACGTTGAGTTTGTTAGAATTTGCTAAGAGTTTTAGTTTCTGTTTTTAATGTTTCAATTTATAGCCTCGCCTACACACATATACACATACAGTTAAATAGTTGCTAACTTAGTTATTCGGAAGAAAGTTTGGTTTAGTTGCTTTTTAAAATGTTTAGATTTGTTCATTGGAGTATTTTAAACGATGACAACTGAAACCTTTGGACTATATCAAAAATATACAATGTACGATAAATTCCAATGAACTGAAAATAATGTTTACACATATTACTAGTCCTCATAAGACGAACTTAGCCAAAGAGCCAAATACAAGTTGTGGAAAAGGTTTTCCTTGGCATCCCTTACAACTTGAAAAAAATAATATTAGACAGTTGAACGTTATATTCACTAAACTACGGACCTTTTAAAAAATACATCAAGTTTATTTGTAAATATATTTTTCCATTTTTGTTTCTTTCCATTTTTGTTATTTTTTTTAATATTCAAATAGTTCCTTACGGCTTGCCTCTACTCAAATCGTTTGCTTACGATGGCTGTGAATTTGCTTGTTTTTAATTCGTTTATTTTTACATTTTTTCTTGTTTTTTTGGACCCAATGCAACTTGCTTGAGTGAGTAAGTACATAACAATTTTTATTTTGAATTTTTTAATTCTTCAATGCCCGCTTAAAAACATACACAGTAAATTCCTCTAAAATGCTTCTGTTTCTGTTGGTGTTTTTATATTTTTTCATTTTTTGTTGTCGTCTTGTCACCTATATAAAGTAAATAGTGTTGAATATGAATTTTTTATGTCTATTAGCGGGGACTCGATAATCAAATCCGACTTTGCTTCTTCGCAACTCGTAAGTGTTGAGATTTTTATTCGTAGGTTACACTTTTCTGTATGTGCGCCATACATTTACCCATTTTTGTTAGTGTGCAGCTTATCTATTGTTTCTGTATGTATTGCTACTACATTTTTACACATTTAGAAGATTGCGATTTGGTGTTTTTGCAAAATTTAATTAAAATATTTAGCATTTTACTCGAAAATCAGATTTTAGAGATTTTTGTTTGTTAGATTACAGTTGTTTTGCTTAGAATTCTTTGTCTACAATAAATTCAATTCAATTTAAAAACTTTTCAAGTTAGACTAAATATAAACTTAAATCAGCTTCTTCAGCATTATCCACACATCATCTTCGACGCTGGCTCAAAAGGATGCCTCCACCAGGTAGGTGCCATCCATTGGCTGATTGTTTTGGCTATTTTGTGCATTACTGGCAGCTGGCATATACTTTCCGCAGGCCTGTAAAGCAGATTACAGAAAGAAAAAGCCAAAGAATCATTAAAAAAAAGTTATCTTGTCCTATATCCGTCTGCTTAATATTTTTTAAGCTTATATAATATTTCTAGAAGCTCGAAAGAATGCAATTTTATTAGTTCCCATTGCCTGATAAATATATGTTCTTGGTGTTAAGTAAATATAACGCTATTTCCGGAAGGCCTTATATGGCCCTTATGTGGTGTATATATAAGTTATTTTATGTTACTTAAATATGAGACAAAGTTCATTGTTGCTAATTAAGCTGATTATCAAAAGGAAAATAAAAATATTTTCGTGCTTATATTTAAAAGTGAATTTGAAATATGATTTTGTTATAATGAATATATATATTAAACCTATTGGGCGTGCTAAATGTTGTTACATCTATAAGAAACCTTTCGTCTAGTTCATTTCTAATCTAATGATCCACAGCCATCTCACAGGATTTAAATTTCCTAAAAAGAAGCTCACATTTGGCGGCAGCTAAAAGTATGCAATACTTCAACACAATAAACATTTAATGGTGGTCATGGTGTGGGATTGCAGCATACTTTTGGGGGTTTTCATAAGCATAACTTTGGTTTGCAATGGTTTTTAAAATATTGATCACCAGTGTGCGTATCGAACGCATTGAAAGACATATCTTCGATTTCAATAACTAAAAATATATTCTTGATCAGCATCTAGAACGGTCTTATATTTGATAGTTTGATCGGACCAATTTAAATAGGTAAAGTTGAGTTGCCATAAGAACTACTGACCGAACGATAAATTCTTGCATCTATTATTATTATTATTTATTATTTTTTTTTTGTCTAAATCTTATTTTGCAACTTATTTTCATATTTGTGTGTTTTTGTTGTTTTAGTTTCTTGGCGTGCGCTTTCGGTTACTGGTTAGAAATGTGCAGATAAACACACAAACAGGAGTAAAACAATCAAATAGGTACTTAACTTTAAAAAAATAACACCCACCTGCACTTAAGGTACACACACACAACCAGACACGCACACAGTTTCACAATCACACACACGCACAACAGAAAATAAGACGAATAAGAAAAAACAGATAAAATGGATGTTGTTAAGTATTTACAGTTTGTCTCTTACCTGATAACGCTGGGAGCAACAGCGTCCGCAGCATGATTGCAACAGACCCGCAGCGCTGTTTGTCGAGTGGGCGGGACTAGCCATGGGCGAGGGCGAGCCCGGTCGCTTTGACTGGCCATTATATGCAATTTCTAACTCGACAAATTCACGATCCTTTTGATTTGAGCATTTGAGTATGTGAGTACCAGAAGAATTTTACAAAGAGAAACGTAGAATACATAGAATACAATGTTTGGTTTATACTTTTTTTTTAACAATATACAGAAGGGAGGTGGGATGTTAAGCCAGGTTAGAGACACACACATATATATATATATATTATATATTTAGTAATAATAAATATTAATAGAGATTTAGTCAAAACAACAATCAGAACATTAAAGCGGGGTAGGGGAAAAGTTGTCAAACGTTTGAACACTTAAAAATACATATAAAGTAAATGGTCGATGGATGGTGGGGGAAGGGGTAGGATTCGGCACCTAAGCAATGACAATTTTACAATAACACAATAAGAGCAGTTTTGTTAGTCAGCCAAGTGGATGAGCGGAACAGGGCGCGGCCGATGGTCAAGTCTTTAGCGCGGCTGGTTGGGGGCGTTAAGCAAAACGAGCATGGCGATGGAAGGATGGGTTTTCAAAGCAAGCACGGGAGAACGACTTTGAGTGCGATATTTAATTGCTGTTTAAAATGCCCGCGTCTTAATTTTGTATGAATTAAATATTTCCACATACGCTACATGTATATTTTATGGTATTGCTCATTTAAATTCCGTAACATAATTTTGTCGATCTAGTAACATTCTCGTACATTACCCCGGGCAAATTGTTTAGTTTTCAATATTTTTAATAGCCTTCATTTTATTTAGTTTGTGTATTGTATCAGTTTTGAGTGTGATTGCATGTGGCGGCGAGTGGCGCTGTTTAAGAACTTTTATTATAGCATTAGCTGGGAGCCTCTTCAAGCATTATTTTTCGATATTTTTCAATAATGATCAATAAAAACAACTTAAAAATCTTAAGTTAAAACAGAACTGAGCGCATAGCTTTCACCACAAATCGTTTGTTGCTGCTTGAAAAAATCGAACAGAAAACGTAAAAACCATTTGCAGCGCGTAAATGAAAGAATTTGTGGGGAAGCAAGAGAGAGAGAGATAGAGAGAACGAGATGTTGTGAAAGAGAAGAACGGAACTTAAGTACAAACCGAAAGCACTTACTTCTGGCCAATTTATTACGTTTCGTTTCGATATTTATAAAATGGAGTCATAAATTTATATTTCACTTTACTTTATATTGCCATTTTTTCTATGTTGGGCGCTCGCTGGCAAACTTGATGTTAACCATATCATGAGAAACATGACGCAAAATGACAAAAGACTATAAAACATAAACATAAATGTAAGACAGAACTGAAAACAATTTCACATATGTATAAATTTATGTGTCCTTATATCGATTTATGTACATATAATACAAATGTAATAAATAATAATAATCAATAATCTTTGCACACAATTCTCTCGTCAATACTAATACAAATGCTGAAGGTTCTTTTTATAATATTTATGATTATATGCGTTGTATGTAGTATGTTATCAACGAGCACAAGAGTTCTGAACTATCAATTGAATTTCTTGTTGCTGCTGACGTTTATTGTGTTTTTGCGCTCGCAGATACAGTTGCTGTTACTGTTACTTTTACTGTTACTGTTGCGGTTACTGTTGCTGTTAATGTTACAGTTACAGTTATGGGTATAGTTGTAGTTGTTATAGCTGCTGTGTCGCTTGTCATTGCTTGCCTGGCAAGCACAAGGCAAAGGTGCGAATTTTTTGCTAATCAAAAGATTTTCAAATGTCGCTACATCTGTCGAAAAGAGAACACAAAGAAAACATAAGAAAACAAAACGTCTAATAAATCAACATGTATGTAAATTAAAATAAAACAAAGAAAAACGCGACTTGTTGCCTGTGAATACTATACATGTCCTGCAAGCAAGCTTGTCTTCTCGTTAAGCATACGCACCGTTGTCTTTTCGAGACACCGCAACAGATGATGATGCTGCAGTTCAAAGATATCCTCATCCCTATAGTTATCGTCCAGCTCAATGCCCGACTCCTGCGCTGCCCAGCGCGCTTCCGCCGCCTTCTTTTTGTTGACAAATGCTGCTCCCGACGAAGCCTTCGCAATACGGATGCGTGCGAGCCGAGCTTTCTGCACGCGTCACATGAAATTAATCGTTAATTTGAATGTAGCATGGTTTCGAGATTAATTTACACTTACCCGCTGCGCCTTGCGCTTATCCGCACGCTGGTTCTGATGATATATTCTACTAAAGTTCGATACAATAACAGGTACAGGTAAGGCGATGACCAGCACTCCACTAAGCGAACAGACACCGCCAACTATTTTGCCAGCTATTGTCTCCGGCACCATGTCACCGTAGCTAAAATTCAAGAATAGCGAATTAATAAAATGCACATTCATTGTCACGTAAATTAAAATTTAATCCATATAACGATGTATTTAAATTGTTAATTTTTTCAATGTTCTTCCAAAAATTACAAATGTTCAATTTATATCAACGCTGTATTAATTAATAGTGCGTATACATACGCACGAACACGCAATCGTACGTACCGGGGTTCTTCAAAATACACAAAAACTTGACCCTCGAATCAATTATCATGCCATCTCTTTCTCACAAATGCATTCGCATATTTATGCATACAGAATATGCTTGCGGCTGCTGGTCGAATTGATATCATTTTGAGAATATATTTTTGACCATAACTTGGGTGTTTCTTATCCGATCTTGATAAAACTTAGGCAGTTGATCAATATTATGCATATGCAAATCATGTGTTTATTAGATTATTTTCTGTGTCTTTTATTGCTATGGGAAATCGAAATTTATCGAGAATCGAGAAACGGAGACAGCTATCGTTAAAATATAGCAAACTTTTTATGTGCCGGATATACGAGAACCACTATCCCTATATTCAAGTCTTTAGCTCTTATAGTCTCATACATACAGACGGACATGGCTTTATCGACTCGGTTAATCCTGATCAAGAATATATATACTTTACGGGGTCGGAGATGCTTCCCTCGGCCTGTTACATAAATTTTAACCAAACCATTATACCCTTTTTACCCATTTTAAATGGGTTCAGGGTATAATTAAAGACAGATAATGTAAAATAAAAGTTATAAACTCAGAAAAAAAATAATACTGAATTTTAAAAAACCATCTAGAAACCTCAACAATTCCGTTGTTTTAAAAAATAATTTATAAATAAAGGAAACAATCTAAAAATAAGAAAGATTGTGAAAATTAAGTTACTACAATCAGAGTTGGCAATTTTGATGAGGGAGAAAAAAAACCTTTCTTTTCAGTAATCTTTAAAGTAGAAACAGGGGAAGTTTCTAAGATCAACAGCAAACAAATTAAAAAGCATATGTTTCGTGCTTCTGAGCAACTCTTAATATATATTAAGGGATAATTTAGAAACAACAGAATTTGAATATTCAATTATTTATAAATCTATAAACCAACTACCAGAGAGATGACCAAACAAATAATTTCAACATAAAATTGTTAATAAAAGAAGAAACACAAACTGAGTAGGTCATATGATAAGCTGAAAACTGTTTATACAATTTATTAATGTATTTTTATATTTTTTATCTTAAAGCTTATGTGGAGTTACTTACCCCAAGGTCGTCATTGTGACAATGGTGTACCAGAAGGCCGCCGGAATCGATGTGAAATTGGTGCCATTGACATTTTTCTCGGCATAGAACATGACCGTGGCAAATATGATGATGGCCATGGCCAGCGAAAAAACCAGAAAGCCCAGCTCACTGGCGCACGACTTGAGCGTATAGCCGAGAATGCGCAGACCCTGCGAGTGCCGGGAGAACTTGAAGATGCGAAAAACGCGAAAGACACGCAACGTGACAAAGGCGCCGCTGACATCGTCGTTGTCCGTTATGCCCAGGCCAATGTAGTAGGGCATGATGGCAACCACATCGATGATACTCATCACGCTGCGCACAAACTTACAGCGATCAGGCGCCGCGAACAGACGGAGCAGATACTCGGCGGTGAAGATCATCACGCAGGCGGTGTCCAGGCAGAAGAAGACGATTTTGTAGCGTTCACCACATGGCAGAGTACCGGCTCGTCCGGGCCGATGGCCGCAAGGCACCGTCTCCACCACGTTTGCCATGACGGAGACGGCTATGAAGAAGCCGGTGACATAGTAGAAGACCAGGGCACTGGTGGATGTGTGCGGATTCTCGAAGGCACGCCACATCTTCTGGCGTATGTTGGTTAGCTGTTGCAGATTCTGATCCCCATTCTCCGACAGCTTGTCATCCATGAGGCGTTCGGCATTCTCGCGCTTGCGATCGCGATAGTCCTCATAGCAGCAATCGCCGATCACATCCGGCAGGATGCCAAAGAAGGCCAACTCCTCGTCGTAGCTGGTGAGGCATTCGTGTTTCGGATAATGCAATTTACCTGTGCGATAATAGTTGAGTATGTGACGAAATATGTCTGGATCCCTATCAAAGAAATACTCTTTGCAATCCTCGTCATAGAAAAACTCGCGCTCATTCGAGCCGAGCAGCGTGTCAGGATATTTCTCGAGAGTGTTGCGCCAGGTCTCGAAGCGACGGCCGGACACATTTATCAGCAGCTTCTCATCGTCCGTTTTGCGTCGATCCTTCGGCACCGGAGGAGGTGGCAATGGATGCGTAGCTATCGGCACCCAACCGATGGCCGCCGCCCGTGCAAAGGGCAGCCAAGCGGCGACCGAGGCCATACTGTGTGGTGGAATGTTTCAGTGTCCCAAGACAGATGCGCGATGGGACGGGGGCGACTTCGAGGTAGTCAACGGTCAATGGAGGTTTCTCTCTATCTATATATATATCTATATTTTTTTTTATATCTATATCTCTTACACAATCTGTGAACTTCTTGTACGCAATCTTGATAATTTGTAATTTGGCTTTTTTCGACTTAGTTCTAGGTAAAGCTTTCACATTCAACGGCAGCTTGCTTCCTGTTAAGCTTAATATTCTGTGGATGAATATAGTTTTGCAATGATTTCCGTATTTCTTAGAATTAATCTTATGCTTTACATCTTGCTGTGGTTGATGTTCTTGTTGCTGTTGATGTAGTCATTTAAACCCGCTTGTTACTCATTTGTTTATTGCTTAACCGTATTGCTGTCATTTTTGCATTATTGTTCACGCCGATGAATATTAAATATTTGAAGTGAATTGGCGCTGCAGCACTGAGAACACTGCAAGCAAAATCAAAGAGGGTAAGTTAGGTCAAAAGTTCAGGAATAAGTTAATCCAGTAGTAGCACACATAATATACGAATGTCGCCAATCGCACCAAATCGGCTAAAACACAAATTTCACGCCACACCATTTGACAAGTTGAAAATTCCTCCGGAAATGTATTCAAAGAAAATTTAATATTAGTTCTTGGTATTTAAATTATGCAAAAGCAATGTAATTATAGAAATGCCAGAAGAATGAGTAAGAAATAAAAAGAGCTGCCGAAAGGTAATGGCCGACTAGATATAAAAATAGTATTTTTAATCAGACAACTGGAATATGGTTGTTGCACCAAATATGTTAAAAATATCTGTTCAACCTTTTTAAAAATTGTACAAAAAAAAGGTTTGCTTTCAGTGTTTGTATTTGTGTGTCCCATTTCGTAAAATTACTGTTAAAAATTCAATTTTTATAGTTTTTTCCTTCACACTTTAATTGAGCCTTTTGATTCTAAATTTGTTTACAATATTAAAAAATTAGGGAAATTGGTTTTATTTTCTCTTTGATGAGAAATATAAAATATAATTTATTTGATTCTTGTCTTATATATAAATTATTTTCGTTGTTAAAACCTTTTAAAACCTTGAAGCAATGGGTTTATTTTCCAATAACCAAAAAAATGCTTTTAAGTTCGTAGGCAACTTTGCAAAACGCTACTTATGACTTTACTTAAAAATCATGTCAAACCAGAACGAATATAGGTTCCGATCTTTTATGATGTTCCGCTGCGATGTTTTCGTTCCGATATTGTCTATTGCGTTTCAGTTGGGGAATTTGGATTTTAAATAATGTTGAATTTAAATAACAATTCCAATACCAATTTTCAATCCGTAAACCTGCGATTTCTATACCAATTCCGGTTGTACACATACCAAGTGAAAATCGTCTATTGCTACTTAAGATCAATTCAGTGCCTGGAATGCCACATTAGATAAGGTTGAAGGCTTTGCAATAACACGCAATATAAACGTACGACCAAAGTTTGGTTGAAATATTTAAACGAGCCGCAAAATAGAACGCTTCCAGCTGGCCTAGCATAAATAAAGACACATATACTAATGTACATTTATATACAAATACAGATCCAGATACAAAATCGAATTTGCGCACAACTTTGGACCAGTTTAATGAGACTTTGTACTTTCCCCGGCAGACGTGACGGACGAACGGAACAACCAGTCGCCGAACTGACTGGCATCCATATGAGTGCGTTGGCGTTGTGAATGTGTTGCCTCCTAGGGTGGGTGGTGGTTGATAGCTGTGGCTGGGGCGGGGCTGTGGTGCTGCTTGTGATGCTGTGCTTGGCACATTTCGCAAAAAAATTTATGTGCATTTTTACGAAACAGTATACACCCCGAAACGGTCACAAAGTATTTTTGCAACAACAATTAAAAAAGCAAACATCTTTGAGCAAGCATTAAGTGTAATTTTCTATGAGTCCTAACACAAGTGCCTATCCCTGCCTCCTCCCTACCCATGGCTTGTATTTGTCTTCTGTCATTTGACAAAAGACATTTGTTTCCATAAATGTCCAATTCTAGCGTTCTCTTGAAGTATACATAATGCGTTGCCTTGATTTATTTAATATTTGCGAGCTAGACTGGCACGTAAGTTGTTTGTATTGATAAATGATAGAATATATATACTTTTGTACTCGAGCAAAAGGGTTGGCATATTTATGATTATTATCACTAATTCGTATCTGAGGTACAAGTTTTCTGCTTTTTGCTCCTGCCACCGCACACCGGGCTAGATTGCCATTTTTTAATAAATTCTCATTTTTAATAACTATTATGGAAAAGTAACATAATTGTATAAATATCTTTAATGTTTTTGCAATTTAAAGTTATAATGTATTTAAAATTTATACCATTTCATAATTCATAGAAACTAATGGAAAAAAAATTGTAAAAATGTTATATTTGGGTTTTTTTCATACGAAATTGAAAAAGCCGAACCAGACTTATTCCTCACATTTCTTACATTATATATAATATGAAGATAATTTACATTTTCCAATAAGAAACAACATTACGTGCAATCAACCTTCGGAAAGGACGAAATACTCCCCGAAGGAACCTTGTTATTAAATTCAAGCTATATTTTACCGATAACGATGACGATAACGCGATATGTAAAGCATGAGAGCCGAAAAACATGCATATATAGTGACATATAGTAATTTGGGTTTTGATAATATTCATTTCAATTTGGGATTGGTCTATAATATATTTAATTGTTAAATTGTTTCCAAAAAAAATTCGATCTAACCATGCTTGTTATAATTTTATTTGGTAAATTGATTAAGATTTCATAAGCAAATTATAATTAACCTGCTCTTGGAGTAACTCAAATATATATCACTAGACTGTAAATGTTAAGCCTACATATTACCTAGCCAGGGTCCGCATAATTCCATAATAATGGAATGTGTGAGTTTACTATATTTTAATCCACAATTCCAAAAATTAAAGCATTTTTTTTATTTTTTAGAAATATTTCCTATTATTTAAAAATTTAAAAATAAAACTTCTGTATAATAAGCTGTGTTGCGTTCTTGACGACCTTGAAAAGTATAGAGAATTGTTCAAAACTAGTAATTTTCTGAGCGTGCTGGACTGGGTAAAATTGTCCCACTTTCTCTTAATGTGCAAAAAAAAAACATAAGCAGGCTCACACTATTCAAACATTGAACAGCCAGACTCATCGACTGATAGACTGACTGTTCTGTAGACACACTTCTGCTTTGGCTCGTTACCTTACCGCTTCAGCTTCAATCAAACAGTGCCGCCCACTCATGGGGTGTGGTGGTTTTTGCTGCTCCTGTGGCCATCAGCTCGAATCAGGCGATGTTTCACTGTGGCAGCAGCAGCCGTGTGTCGGCCCTTAATGTTTTAATGCCGCATTATCCTAGCAACAATTTTGCTGGCATAGGTCGACCTTGCTGTCGGTAACTGTGTCCCAAATGGAAATTAATCAATGCCGTTTGCTTTGCTCTTCCATTGATGTTGAGGGCGCCATTTTGACTGAGCCACCTCCTAGCGCCTAGCATTAGGCCATAGTTAGACGACAAAAACAACAAGAATTTACGTGTGCGTGTTGAGCGCCATCAAAATAAATTGTCAAGCATCAAATAGGGGTGGTTGGAATGGAATGCTGTCCTGGCCAGCACCCAACCACCTAGCACAACAGACGGTCAAAGAGTAAGGGGCATGACTTCCACAAAGGCCATATCCAAATTTTGCAAGCATCATTAATTATTTGCGTTGCTTAATTTAGCTAACTGTCGCTCGTTTCATTTTTTATGGCTTGTTGTTGTTGCTTTGGTTTCCTTTTTTGCATTTAATTTAAAGGCTATGGAAATTAGCTCCACAACATCAACAAGAACAACAATAACTATATTCTCTCATAATAATGCATTCATTCATTCATCCATTCACACCGGGCCCCCATAAACCAACATTGTACATAATCTGTTTTAACAGGTTGTTTACAAGTTGCCTTTGCAAAAAAACAATCGTTTTTAAAACTTGCTCTTCGGGTTTTGATAGGCAAAAACATAACATGAAACGTAATAAAATTAAACAAAAGTACTTTCGTCGAAAGAACTTGACTATAAGATACCCTTCATACAGTTCGTCTACCTATCAATCAATAATCGTAGATGTTCGAGTCTAAATATAAGTATATTTTATCGACATCGATCAAATAGGGGTATAGGCAAAAGAGATTTGTAGACAAAGCCAGTCGGGAAAGTCAAAAGGCAATGAAGTAGATATTGCCTAAAAATGATTTGAAATTGATTAAGAATAAGCCTCTAAATATTTAGTGAACAATTTAACAACTTCGGTTTTTATTTATTTAAATTTGTAAGATACTTTTTGGCCGGTCTCCACCGGATGAAATGTAAATATAATTTAATAAAAAACTTATCTCGATCACTGTAGCAAAAAGCATCAAAAAGTCGACATAATTATCGTAGTGGACTCGGCAACCGAATATAATATATATGGAGCGATGCAACGTTAAACCGAAACTAAAGATGCCTTTTGGATCATAAACGCATTTTAATATTTGTGCATTTCAATTTTGTATTTTTACAGGCAAAAAGTTTACAAATACATTGTTTACATTACGGTGTGTTCTATATTTAAACAATAACGCCAAAAAAATACACACACTAGCTACCCACCAAAATGTCCGCTTTTGTTTACAGGCAATTTGTGTATGTGTGTTTTATTTATTGGGTATTCAGACTGCGGTGCTGACGTTTGAAAAAATAAAACTATTGAAAGTTACCCAAATGCAGGCATAGACCCAAAGAACAGACACAGGCCACAGCGAGAGAAAAGCCGAGTCTGCGCCTGCCACAAAAAACCCATCAGGGAAGGGGGTAGTGATAAAGACTTTCGAATGTGGGTTAATTTGGTTGGGTTGGCTTCGTAATCGTTGTTGGCCTCTCCTTCAACATAAAAAACAATTTGCTGTTTGTCTCTGCGATTTATGAACAATTTATGATTTCGGGGCTGCTGCTTAAGAAGCGCTTATGTATCTAATTCTCTAATAGGTAGACAGTCATCTCAATAAAAATGGGGTTTTCTACAAGTAATGTGAGGCTTTTAGTTGCTTCAGGAGGGAAATTACTCATTGATGGAACTTATATTGTTGATTTATTATAAAAAGAAAACAAGAACAAGCATTCCATAAATAATTTCCAATAAAAGTCTTCTAATCCTAATATTAGGTATTTAACATTTAATATGTTTTAAATTATTACTTCTGAAATCTAAGAAATATTTAGTTTTTTTAATATAAATTTAAAATTATTTAATTTATTTTTAATTTAATTTTAATCTAGTTTTTTCTTTTGGTATTTCTTGTGTAATTAATAATAATCATATGAATAAAAAAGTTTATTTTACGTAAATTCGATCCGGTAAAAAATGTGTGTTCAAAGTTTGAATGAAAAATACGCTGAAAAAATATTACATTACATTTGCAAAACAACTATTATTGATAGCTAAGCTTTTGGAATAAAAGAAAAGAATAATGTATTCAGAATGACGTAACAAATTAAGTTGACAGCTTTTGGAATATATATTTCCATTTTAAATCAGCAGCTACAATCTTTAAAAATTTTAAAAATAAAGTTCGAATTTCATGGCTTATTTTTTAAAGAAAAAAAAGAAACTCAAAAATTAGCTTTTTTAAGAACTGAAATTTCACATATAAACAAACATTTATATAGTTTATAAAGTTCATATACTCGACCTGAAAAAAAACATAAACGTGGATTCCAACTCTTTGAGTGACTTCGTTTTATATGGACTCTAAGACAGACGGCAGATAAACACTAATATAAAAGCCGATCTAGTAAACTTCATTACTTGCTTTAGAGATTTAAAAAGGGTTTTTCTAAAAAATGAGGGTTTGCCATTCTACCTGTTTGAAATTCATTTTTATAAATGGTAAATATGGCAACACATTTCTAATGTATAGTTATATTTTTCAAATATTTAGAAATTATTTTAAAACTTTCAGAAAAACTTTTTAGTAAGATTTACTAAAAATGTAGGCCTTGTTATTTTCACGAATCATGTGCAGATACATTTTCTTGTATATTCAACTTGACTTTAAAGAAATGTACCCATCAATAATGATAATCAGCAGACCCAAAAAAAAATGATGGCGAACAGGCCGAAACAAGAACGTGCAAGTGACCCCAACTCGGATATATTCAGGATAGTTGGACATGTATGTGTCTGTGTGTTTACGGGGTGTTAAGCCAATGGCGTAATTTATGTAGGCCCGCTAAGCCTTTCAAGCGTTAAATGTTATTATATGTGCAAATAATAAAATGCACGCAAATATACACAGACATACATAGTTCTGTAAGGTAGTATGTACACAAATACACACAAAAATATATGCGATGTATATGCCAGAGTTGCCAAGCAAAATAAAGCTTTGAAGGATTTGATTAGCATAACAAAAAACAAAGTGCAAACAATTAAAGTACACAATATATAAAACTACTACTATAATATAATATATGTTTATATATGTCAGAAACCTCCACTCAGTTTTATAAGGAAAATCTCAATCTGCTGAATTCTTCAGCGCACATAATGCTAAGAATTGTG
The DNA here is from genome assembly GCA_035042345.1 of Drosophila fungiperda. Taxonomy (NCBI): domain Eukaryota; kingdom Metazoa; phylum Arthropoda; class Insecta; order Diptera; family Drosophilidae; genus Drosophila; species Drosophila fungiperda. The sequence continues at coordinate 5,812,012 of JAWNLM010000021.1, forward strand.
TACATTTTACAAAAACATGAATACTTATTTTTGTTTGCATTTTGGGTGGCTCGGTTCAAAAAAAAAATATTCAAAGTTGTTCACAGATTTTGAGCGGCCACTGTTTGTATACAAACGTCATCTGTGATTTATGCCGAAAATGATAAATATAGTCATAAAATCTAATATTTTGTTGCTTAAAATAAAACAAAAAGTATGATAAACAATGCCAATACACACTGGGCAATGCTAAGAATCCTTCAAAACTAGCGATAAGCAACCAAAATTTTAATTTAAGCGCACCATTGCTGGTAGTAATTAACAGTAACAGTTAGCAGCAAAAATTAAAAGGACGAACACAGTTGCAGCAGCAGCAGAAGAGCTGTGCATTAGGCGCGTCATAAACAGCCACACACACACGTACATTCACGCACACAATAACGTGCATACAATCCGTTATAAGTATATGAAACTTTGCTAGTGTACGCATGTATGTTTGTATTAATGTAAGTACGTACGGTGTATGCGGTTGGGTATTATGTGGCTTTGTTGTTGCGCCAAAAACCAAGCCAAGGATTTTTCGCACACTTGTGCCAGCAAATGGACTGTTTGGACTTAGCTGCTGCTTGTGATTCTGCTCGTTGCTGATACTGTGCGCTCTTTCTCTCCTACAGACGACCTTCACTTTCAGAGCAGAATAGAAGAGAACAGCGGCCGTCACCGTTAGTTTTTTTTATTTAAATGGCTTTTTGTTAGTGATGCACATTTAACTTAAAAGCGGCTGCAGCACATTAATAAGGCCACCAACTTGTTGTTGTTGTGTGGCATGCAACGAAGCGTGAATAGTGTTTCCAATTTTACCATAATTATTGTACAAGGACAATTTTGTGTTCCCTTTTTTATTGCTTTTTTAGGTGACTACACGAGACCACAAGCAAACAGCAACAACAACATTCTTGCAGATACACACATTTTCACATTTTCACAAATCAAAAAGCAAATGAATGCCTCACACATACACTCACAAACTCTAACTCACCCACACAGGCATAACCCCATACACACACACACACGCATGCTTATGAAATAAGGAAAAGAAACCAATTGCTCTTCTCATAATCTTTATTATGGATTTTCCGTTGCATGTTTTAAGTTGAATTATTTAATGAATATTTCACGGCGACTTTTTGTTGTAGTTCTTGCCTTTTGTCTTAGTGTCTGTGGTCATTGTTATGCCACACACACACACACGCTTACACTTACATATGTGATCTGTGTGAGTGTGCGTGTGTAGTTTACATTTTGCTCCACTTGCTTTCTCCTTTTAGCTTTTTTCACGCTACCCGCACATTTTTTTTCTAAGTGCTGCTTTTGCCTTTTATATTTTTACACTATTTTTGCGCACATTTCTATTTACTCAGCGTTATGCTTGCAATTAAAATTTTTTTTTGCCTTTTTAGCTAATATTTTTACGTGCACGCACGATTCTCAAAGTCCCGTTGCGTTCAAACGTTCTCGACAAACTGAACGAATGGAAAGTGAAAAGCGCGCAGCAGCAGAAGAGCGGCGGCAGGGTTGCTACTGCTGCACCCATCTGCGCCTCCTACGTTGGCGCTGGGCTACGTAGTGTAAGTTTGTTTCTCTTTCTCCCTCTCTATTGCGCTGTCATTCTTTTCTCTCTATAGTTGGCAATCCGGGACGCGCACTCTCTCTCCCTCTCTCTCGACGCAGGCGCATTGTTAGCTGGCGCAAGTGGTGGTCCCTGTTGATGTTTCCGCAAAATTACAGTGGGTCGCAGTTTTATGCATTTAATGAAATTTTGTTAAACATATTCCAAAATAATTATAAGGAGAATTTGAGAAATATGAATATACGATTTTCATCAGTGATTCCTTATAAATTTTCAATTAAACAACAAAGCGTATCCGTACTCAATAATAAACCTGTTTCTATAAAATTGTATATTTTTTATTTTAAAACAACGAATTGGCATAAACGGTAAACGGGAACTAATTTGAATCGTATCTGAGTTGCATCATTCATATATATTTGAAAAAATATTTATTTCCGGGCAACTGCTATTAACAGTTCCAAAATGTTAATCAGACAGTGTTATGTACAAAATATCACTGTTATAAGGCAACAACATAGTTGAAAAGAAAGTTACATAAAGGGGTTCACTTTTAAAAGCATTGCTGCTTAGGTGTTTTCTTGTGTGGATGAGGATGTTGTAGTAGATCTGTTATTATTTGGCAGGAGACTCTTTGAACTGTTTATGCCATTCCAGATTTTGCTTTGTGACGGATTCGCCTCGCTTGGCTGCCTGCTTGCCACTATATACCATAATTCCACAGCCGACGATGGTTAAACCAATCATTAAATTAGCCAATCGAATGCGCATCTTGTTCCGACAACGCTCCATTTCCTCTTGACTGCAAGAAATCAGAATGAACTGTTTAACAAAACATTGAACTAGATAATTGGCATACCTTACGAAGCTGGGCACATCAGCTGTTGACTTGTATTTGCCAGTCCAGACGAGGAATCGCTTTTCCAGATCATTTGGCTCATGATTTTTGATGGACTGTTTTAGGATTTGCGTGCTGCTTAACGAGCGCTGCGCCAGCCATTGGGATACACGCCGACCCCATGAGGAAATTACTACGGTTTTCGTTAGCATGCTGTTACTAACAATTTTGGGCTCTTGAATTGAAAACCGGCTTTTAGGGAGACTCAGGTTAAAATTCTAACAAAGTTGTAAAACTTTATGCAATTTTCGTGACACGCAGAGTTGTATTTATTCTATAAAAATTACATTTTTTGAATGTTGCCACTTTGATGAAAAAATGTCAAAAATAAAAAAATTGCACGACTAATCTGAAACATAAAATATTCCAATTTACAATTATTTTGTAATTATTATACTACGTTTTAATATTTGCGGAACGAAATTGTTGGATTGAATGCCCGTAGGTAGAAAAAGTTTAAGGGAATTGTTAATTGACTTCTATTAACATAATTTGGTGTAAGGAATTTACTTCTGATGGAAGAAATAACAATATTTAAAATAAATTAACTATCGAAATATCCATCACAAATTTAGTTGAGTATAAAATATTATGAACATTTCGGTTACATACATTTAAATACAGTTTTGAGCTGACGGAAAAAATATAATGGATTTGGTTTATATACGATTATAAATTGTTATTACATCAAACAAATTAACTAGCTAATACAATATGCGTAGACTAACAACGATTCGTTGCATATTTACAATTTTGCTATTTTGAAGACTTTATGCATTAAATAAATTTGAAAAGACATTTCGCTTATAAATAAATATTCGTAAATTTAAGTAAAGATACTAATAAATCAACATCAAAGAAAAATAATAAAGTAACCATTCTAAATTATAAATAAGCTATTTATGCAGCACAGCATTTAGTATTTGGTTGAATGTAGTTTCAAAATTTTTTATGCAGTGTTTGCATTTATTGCAAATGAATAATGCTAGAAAGAAAATTGTGTCGCATGCATTGTGAAGTAATCGGACAATTGAGCTAATGTGCTAAAAATGCCGAAATACCAAAAATCTAATATAATCGATACCAGCCGAGTTGTCGATAGTGGCAACCAATTTGATTAACTCATTGTTATTAAAGCAGTTGTGAGTAACGGTTCGTGCTGGTTGTTATTGGAAACGAATAAAAAACAAAAAGGCTCAAAATTTAAAAATTATTCGAAATAAGTACAAATCGTGAATAAAAAATAAACGCCATACTTGTGCATATCTCCCATAAAGAACCGTCAAGCTAGAACACGCAAAAAATAGTAGATATTTTGCAAAGCAATTTTAAAGAGCCGTAATTAAAAGCATACAAAAATGAATTTATCTTTTGCTGGCTGCGGTTTCCTTGGAATCTATCATGTTGGTGTAGCTGTATCATTTAAAAAGTACGCTCCTCACCTGCTTCTAGAGAAAGTTGGAGGCGCCTCCGCTGGCTCCCTGGCAGCATGTTGCCTACTCTGCGATATGCCACTTGGTAATTAATTCAAAATTAGTATATTAATGTAATGAATTAATTTATCACTCGATTAAAATGCAGAAAACTAACTTCTTATATATTTGTACACATTCATACACATCAAAACAACAGCATACTTTTAACTCATTTCCGTTTTGCCAGCTGCGAACACTCCCATTTTTTTTTGGGGGCTGGTCGCTCTTCAAGCGTAAACCATAAAAATACAACGCTCAATGTAAACAAAAACAGAAATACTCGTTTACACATATGCACATTTGTGTGTTTAAGTGTGTATGTAATAGGCCTAAAAATAGATTTGGGCAAGCTGTGTTTGTGTTTGCATTCATTTATATTTATTTATTTTGTGAAGGTCGGAATTAATTATTTTTGGGGGCTTGTTCCTATTTCTGTTGATTTTATCTTTGTCATCGTATTTCGTATCGTCTCAAAGAACCTCAAAGCTTTTGAAATTTATATGTTCATGTAAGAAAAATCAGTATACATATAAATGTACAAATTAAATCCGACAGTTGATAGATGATCAGCTTTATTAGCATCCATTGAAAACAAATATCTACTTCTACTGAGTGGTTTATAAACATACACATACATAGATACACACATACAGTTTCAGTCAATATAATAGAAATGGTGGTGAAAACTCGAGTTGTATGGGAAAAACTATACACTACTATACTATATATATATAATATCTTATATGCCTATTTAAAATCATTCCATAGAAATGTGACTTATTTTAAGGTCGTAAAATGGCGCGCGGCATGGCGCTGCTTAATATTGAAAGTTTGATTATCGTCAGTCAGGTAGAATGAATGATGCAAAGAGTGTGTAGAGTTTAAGTGCACTTGTTTAATTGCAGCTGAAGGTGGTGGTGGAGGAGGAGCTGTAACGGCAAATATTTTTACACGCACACACACTCTTAATTGTGGAGTTCAATCGATCGAGTAATTTGCATTTGTCTTGTTTTCTTAGCTACTAGTGAGTTGCTCTGAACTTTGGAGCTATTGATATCAAACACACGACTTGTGTACTTTAATTGTATACACACTTCCATATTTTGTAAATTTTGACTTTTGGCTCACTTCACAAATCAATTAGGAATTACAATTTCCATTTTCTGACACTTATATATATCGAGATATAGGTGTATATATAGAGGTTTGATCAATAGCCTTTTCAATTGACGTCAATTCCATTGGGCCTATGCTTAGTAGCTGTGCGAAACAAAAGTGAGCGAGTTTCCTATATGATTAGAGCTAATACATTGTGAGTGAGAAATACATACTTAAATACAAGGGCGTACTCAGCTTTGATGAAGGGGAAATAATTGTTTTAATTTGTTTGTTTTAATTATTATATATATAATATATTTGAACCAATGTTCGTGAGGAAAGTTATGCTTAGCTTATTTTCATATTTCAGATTTTCCTTCGTTATGGGGGCTGTGTCCCCCAGTACCCCCTATACGCCCTTGCATATATGTATATCAGCAAACACACACGCACACTTATAACACTTGTTGTTATTTACAATAATTCAGCAGCTGTATTTTGCACAGTGACGCAGCTTATCAGCTCATTATATTGTGATTTGTGAGGGTCTTTTTACACACACGTGCGCACAATTTTATATAGAAAAGCATTTAATGAGTTAAATTCAATTTTATTAGAAAGAGAGTACATTTAATTTTAGTGTTGTTAATCCAAAAACAACTCAATGCAAAGTTTACGCATATTTTATGTCATTGCATAACAGTCTACCAACAGATGTTTATATTTAGTATGTGTGTAAAAATACACAAACTGCTAGGCTCTTAGAGCAGCTGTTCTACTGACCTAGTAAATGATTTTAAAGTACAGCACTTTAAGCAATTTTTTGCAAGTGTAGGTTTGTCTGTATGTAAGTAAGCAAATACATATAAACATGTTAACAAATCGCAAAATAAACCACAATATCATAAACTAAAACTATTCCCCAGTGAACTATATTCGAACTTCTCAAATCGATTTTTTATAACTCAAATGAAATTTTTAAAACATAAAATTCTATAAAACTTTGTTTTCACAACAGTATTAATAGTTTATCAAAATGCAAACCAAATGCTTACAAAAGAAAATTATATTTGCTTCTAAAAAAACTGTTTTTTTTTATGTTTATGTTTTTATGTTTTATGTTTTTATGTTCAATTTTAACAAATATATTTTCTTATTTGGTTCTCAAATGGGAACTCTGTATTATTAGGACAAGGTGTCGACATTTTGAATGAAAGAACCTAAAAGTAATCGATTAGGAACACTATGCATAGACGACCAAAATTTAAACGATATACAAAATCTACATATCCACCCATTTATGAACGTGTATGAAATATGTATATTGACTTAATTTGTAAGTTAACGTTTTTCATTCAATTTGCTGACAGTTTAGCGCCAAAGTAGTTTGTGTGTTACTCTTAAAACCTAAACAAAATTCATAAAATCCAGGCCACATGAGAATATAATTTGTAATTTTATTTTCTATCAATTAAAAATATATTATATATGAGTAAGACTTATTATCTTTATCAGTTTAGGAGTATTTTTGCCTTAGGGCCACATCGAATCATTACCCAGAGGCCGTGGCCTAGTTCAGGCAAATGTATTTATGTATGTATGAGGGCGTGTATGCAGGTGTGGAAGGAAGTGCGTACACACGAAATATATGATCATAAGGGGGGGGGGGGGGGGGGGTGATTTTATCAGCTGGCGATTAAAAAAAAACAACTGCTCCCACATGCCGAACCATAAAATGTCATTATAAAACAAATAGCAAAAACACGACTAACAGCAGTAAGATTTTAAAGTGGCTAATCGGTTATATATATATAGGATATATATATATATATATGTGTATATATATTTAAATATATATATTTCCTATCGCATACCTGGGTGATCTCGAATCTTTAACAAGAGCATTGTAATTGCGCTAATCTGTGTGAACCCTATATATTATTTAAACTATAATATAAAAAATTATGTGAGAATAACAATAAATCCACAAAAATATACAATACGTAACCATGTTGATACTGATATACTGATATGGAAACTTTTGTACCAAATACAACATAATAATCAAATATATATATTTTTTTATTTAAAAAAATGTATTCAATTATCAGATCAACATCATAGAACTTATTACCTTATCTAAAATAATTATCTAATGATCAAAGATATATTTATACACGTCGTTTTATTAAATTGTCTTAGCAATGTTTTATAGAGTAGTCTAAAATGATTAACACATAATACAAGATATTTTTCTATAAAACATAACTTTAATCAGTTTACTACTGTGCGCTATATTTAATAGTATATTTTAAAAAGAATGTATATCAATAATCAGATTTAGATAATGGAACTTAGTCCAGACTACACTAACAATATTTAGAGAAAAAAAATTTTAATTTGAATATTTTAATATTATTTTTTTCCTCTTACAGATAGAATGACCTCGGATTTTTTTCGTGTGGTGAACGAGGCTCGTCGGCACTCGCTTGGGCCTTTCAGTCCGTCGTTTAGTATCCAGACCAGCTTGCTGGAAGGTCTCCAGAATCAACTGCCCCTTGACGCTCACAAGCGGGTCAACGGTCGCTTGCACATCTCGCTGACGCGGGTTTGTGATGGCCGGAACGTGATCATCTCGGAGTTTGAGTCGCGAGAAGAGTTGCTCCAGGCTCTACTCTGCGCCTGCTTTATTCCCGGTTTCTCAGGAATTTTGCCTCCGCGCTTTCGGGGTGTGCGTTACATGGACGGTGCATTCTCGGACAACTTGCCTATTCTCGACGAGAACACAATTACTGTCAGCCCATTCTGTGGCGAAAGCGACATTTGTCCGCGAGACCAAAGCTCGCAGCTATTTCATCTGAACTGGGCCAACACAAGTATCGAAATTTCACGACAAAATATCAACCGCTTTGTACGCATTCTGTTCCCGCCACGGGCAGAGTTTCTATCAACGTTCTGTCAACAGGGATTCAATGATGCACTGCAATTTCTGCATCGCAACAACTTAATAAACTGTCGTCGCTGCATAGCTGTTCAGTCCACATTTGTGGTATCAGAAACAATCACAGTGCCGCCAGACTTTGATGCAGAGTGTCGCGAATGCAAAAAGCATCGAAAGGTTCGTTTGGCAAGCTATATTGCAGGAAATAAAATGAACTCATTTCTTTTGCTTCGTTTATAGGATGCGTTGAGCTCAAACATGCCAGAAACTGTGCTCGAGGTGTTTCAAGGCTACATTGAACAGGCAAACAAAGGATTAGCCAATTGGATCTTTAAGCATCGAGGCGTTAAATTGCTTTCGTTGCCAGCCACGCTACCGATGGAATTTTTTTTATCCACAATATCAAAGTACGTTTGATCCTTTTCTCTGTAAATGAGAGACATATTAGTTTCCTTTCTTTTTTGTGCGATATCGAATCTTTTAAATAGTTTGCTTTACTTAAGATGTTAAATCTTCATTGAATGACACTTTTTTAATATAATTATAATTTTCATGTAAAGTTCATCTCATATACGACTTTTTTCGTTTCCCTTATATTGATCTAAATTTATTACTTATACAAGTAAAATTTTACAACACATCTTGAAGAAACAAAGCTTTAATCGGATTAAATTATTTTCTAACTGGCCTTGCTTTGTGTAACCAAAATAATATTCTTATAAATATTAAATTATTATATTTCTAAATCATTTAAATAATTGTATTTCATGTATTCTCGTAGGCTCACGACCTTGACGCCAAAACTGACTAAACAAATGCGACAACTTGTTGAGGAGTTTATTGTACAGATAAACAATACTATGCATGTTCGATTCCTCAACCGATTTACAGTGAGAAACACATTTTCATACATTATCTAATAATACTAATTTCACAATCCTATTAATTTATGTAACCTTCTGCAGCTTTACGATCAGCCACATTTTGATGCAACTGCTCTGCTGCACTCCAAGCATTATTATGGACCACAGGTTTCAATTATAATCGATGAATGGTAACAAATTTATAAGCCAATTTGGTTACAATCATTGTACTAAACATTTATCACTTCCGCAGTGGCGCTGCACCTTTGGACTGCGATGTGGATCAAGTTCTTCAGATGAGCACGCATAACGACAATTTATTTGACTATTATTACTCAGATAATAAAACCAACAATGTTCAAGTGACCGAGATTTTTGATCTCGATGACATGACGAACAACGACTTGCAAATACATAAAGGGCCGACCGGTGAACATTCTGATGCGCATCAGGACTTTCATAATGCTTTAGTCAGTGGATGGAGTAACCTTGAATCGGGTTTGTTGCATAGCTTTGAAAATTAATATAATCACAATCTCTCAATGCTCAAAGGTTTATAATATATTTATAATCGGCTTAATCTCTCTTTCAGTAAAAGTTATGTCAAAGACACCAGAAATAAACGATGTTGCCTTTTAAAGCCTTCATAGACCAACGAAGTTGCATACAATACTTTTCAATCTTCTTTTCGAGAAAGTAAATTAGTTGTAAAAAGGTTTATTTACTATTAATTGAATTTTATCTGTTATCTCCTAAAAAAATTTATTATTGTATAATGCAAAATAACTAATTACTATTATTGTCATTTAAATGTATTTAAAGATGATCAAACGCCTAGCTTTGCCAACTTTGAAAGTTATCCTGAGGCTGATTTGTACATAGAAATTTAATAAGAAATATTTGATGTAATGCAGTTTTAGTCTTTATGTAATGTAACGACGCCAAAGTGGCTTGTAGCCAATAAATTATTTCATTTTGTATTATAAAAAACATAGCATATTATATGCTATACGTGAATAACCCTGTACCTAAAAATAAACCATTTAAGATAACATTTCAGAAATAAACAGTATGACATAATTGTAAGAAATCGTAAAAATTAAGTTGAGGTAACATGTAATAAATTTGTTTTATATATTGCGTTAAACAAATATTACGCAAATGGTTAATTTTTATCCAAACGCTTAGAATCTAATCATTTTGTATATGATATTGAATTACGTATTTTGTTCAAAATATTAAAAGATATTAAAACATTGAAAATCAATTTTATTTCAATAAACAAAACTTTTTCGCAAACAAGCAGCAGTTTAACATATTAAAATAAACAGTTATTTGAACTGGTAACCTCGTCTCTGCTTGAAATGAGAAGCTATTTACATTTATAACTGAAACTTTTATTTATTTTGTTAAATAGTTGAAAAAAGTTCACTTAATATTAAAAAATTAAGAAAACAAAGAAAAATCAATGGTAAAATACTTTTTTTTTTGCAACAGAAATATCGCATATTAACTTAACTTTTCTAATATCAATCAATGTATATCATCTAATTGATTTACCCACTCACAAAACCAAACTTATATAATTTTAACATACAGATTGGTCATAAAATATAAATACCCTATAAAAGGGTACACAAAACTTTGCACTGTATTCAAAATAGCGATGGGTACTTGACTAAACGAGCACTGATGCTTGACGTTATAGTATGTTTGTAACCATATTAAATTACTGTCTTAAGGTGGAATACCTTAACACCTTTGTGTGCTTTTTATAAAAAGAGATTTGATTTTTACTGTTCAATGCTGTGAACAATGAACAATAGATTTATAATCAAATTTTAACTCACGAAAGGGTACTCTGCATAACAATAAGTATTTAAACTCATAAATAATAAGATTTTACATTTAAAAATGCCAATAAACAATTTGTTTAATCGATTTTGACTTAAGAGAAATGTGCAACGTATTTAAGAAAACCATTTATTTTTGACAAAAATGTAGGTAAGAATGATGTAAGCGGAATGATTTTTTTCAGATAGTAGTGTTATTGTACAAATAAACTTACTTTTGTTCCTTTTGGAGAAAGTCGTATTTTGTAGTTTTAAATGGATGTTATAAAACAATTGATCCGTTCAGGTACCCATATTATGATTATAGTTGTATTTATTGAATCTTTTATACGGCGGCTAAATAATAAATTTTGTGATCTAATGCGACGGATATATCCGCTGCCCTAAATAAAAATGCTATATTTATCAGGATAGCTTCAAAACTAAAAGACAAGTGAGCTTTTTGATGAACAAATATATGAATGTAAGTACTTAATTTAAAACCCAATGGGATATTCTCACCACTCTGCTTTGAGCTAGCTAAGAGTTAATCATTTACGTTTTATATTTCTATCTTTAAAAGGCATTGTGCTAAATTTCATGTTCAATACTCTCTTACCAACTCAGCGAATCTTGAATGTTTGTATGTCACAATTAATGATTACATAAGTAAGTAGAAAACGTGAATAAAAACTGACAATATGCTCACAGAACTTTATATGAAAGAGACTATAAGGCAAAAGTTATCGCTTGATTAACCGCAAGTATTATTGCAAACGTATAAAAGATGTGGTTTATTTTGTAGATGTTAGTCAGTCTCTCCATCGGCGATATTCGAGCAGAACTAAGCTACAAACTGTCGAGGATATTTACATAAATGTGCTTAAGAGTGTGCCCTCATTATAGTTGGGATTTTTTAGATCAGCAGTTATTGATAAAAAAAAATAATATCATAAATCTTCTACTGGCCTACTAAGTCCCAATATAATGGGAGTAAAAACTTCATTTTAAATGATATAAGAAGTTTGAGTGCTTAACTTGGCATTTCGAAATATCATATCAAAAGATATATATATTTATTATTTATTTAATGTGGGCAAATCATATTTAATGAATAAATTTCAAATGGAAAATAGTCAATCTTCTTTTTTGCAAAGATTGAAAAAAATAACTTAATCAAATCAAAACATCGTTAACTCTGTTAGCTTATTAATAACCAAAGTAAAATATAAAGAAAGTAAAGAGGAATAGTTATAGGGTGTAGGAAGGAAAAGAGAATTTCGTCAAGACCTAATAGAAATGCGTATTTAATTTCGTCATTGATTAACATATGTAGGTAGTGTCTTACGCTTAACTAATGACGGAAGATTAATAAGAATAAGTCTACTGTAGGACGATGGAAGGGAAAAGACGGAATTGCTTCTGAACATACTCATTTTTATCTTGGTAGTTTTTGTACAGAGGAAATACATGAGCAGAATTCAAGAATAGGGTAGTCAAAGAAGAAGACATAGAGAAAGTGAAAGGGTCATTAAATTAAACTGATTAAAATTCAGTTTGGTATGAATAGTAACTCTAAGATCTGTAACTACGTGTTGGAACATTGTCTATCAAATTTCAAGGAGTACAACTGGAAGTTATAAACATACATTTCAAACAATTAAAAGGTAACTGGTGCTTGGCAAAGCACCACAACTGCATTTAACTTATGGCATCTTGTCGAACACAGCACTCACGCAGGGTCAGAAAATTGAATAATTAATATTCTTACGTAAAGTTTCAACACAAGGCTCCATAATTTAAACAGAATATAAAGATAAATTAAATTAGCATTGAATTATAATCTTTATCTACAACTTATCAATAGTAAAATCATTTTGCTTCGTCAGCTGGTATTAAATAACATTTTATTGAATGCGCTACAAAAGATCTTACTTAATCTAAATCTAGTTCAGTGGAAAATAAGTATCTGGTTTAATGGATCCAGAGTTATGAACGACGGAAACACATAAGTGTTGATTGTAACTCAGGTCACGGAGCAACTAAAAATGATATAAAAAATATTGGTATATAAGCACAGAAAATTTGTTTTAAAACTTACCTTTGGCGTAACAAACAGGTATTGCGCAGATCCATGTTTAGTAGCTTCTCTTAAAAGTAAATCAAAAATATGACGCTCATTTTTGCCATCCATGCCTTGATTAATCTCATCCACGCATCTAAAATAAAAAATTATGATAATAGTTGTAATGATTGTAAAAATGAGACTGAAGAATTTTGTTAGAACATCACTTTTTTTTGATTCTCATTTGTCCGACGAATGTGATAAATACGAAAAAAAAAATATGGGATGAATATATTTCTTATTATGTGCTAAATAAATACTGTTAACATTTATGTTATTGTATTATTACCGAAATGGCACATGAGTAACGTGTTGCAATGACAACGAATATATTGCGATTGCCACAGCACGTTCTCCACCGGATTGTATATATTTATCCAGAGCTTGCAGTTTTGCATTTTTCCTATATTGAACCATTATTTGAATGCCATACGATTCAAAGTCAATCTGAAAAAAAACCAAAATATTAAGAATTTAACTCCTGTTGGTTTTGCTTATATAGACTTGTAATTCTTATCGTGTTTTAAGTTAAGTTTAAAAATTATATTAATAAATCACTATAATAGATGTGTATTTTATAAAGTATATAAATTTAAAATACATTTATTATTTTATGTATATATAATATAATGATTTAAATGCCAATAATATCTAGTGCTATCTATTTGGAAATTTGGATTTTTAGAAAATCGTACAGCTTACTGAAAGAAAACGATGAAAACTAATTACCACCTTGGAGATAACATATCATGTGTGACATCACTGCACTTCTCAGGAATCGCACGCCATGTCCTGCAAAATTGTTCTATGGATCTGTGACGATTTGTTGACTCAACAAAATGTTTTTAAAGACTTAGTGTATACAACGAAACCGCCTCGTCGGCGATGAATGGAATTGTATTAGGACATTAAATTACCAAAGAAATTGTACGTTTTCGTTTGACACCTAAAATTACACGAAGGCTCTGGGAACGATTACGATTAAGAAGCTCATGCTTTAGAATTAAAATTTTCTTACTCTTTTCAGTGGTCGCCCGTTACCACTCAGGGCCATTTTATAAATACTATATTATATCATGCAGAGAATGCAAGCAATGTCATTTATGCAGAATTCAGTAAAGCCTTTGCTTCTCTCCTGCTTCACTAACTAAACCTTATAGGATTTCCTACTAACCTTCTAATCCGCATTATTGATGATCTGAGTAACAGAACTCAAAAAGTATTGCTTTCAAAATCTTGTCACGCTGGGGTACCCTAGGGCTGCTGGGTCCATTGCTTTTTAACCTATTTAATAATGGCATTCTTTCTGTAATTTTCTATCTAACGTATTTATATAACCTGTCAATAAATAAATTTAATTTTTTGCATTTGAAGATCATGTCATTTTATCGTTGTTGGTTGCACCCTCGATTGGATGCCACTTGATAGACTAAATGAAGTAAATGACGCATGTTTACTTCTTGATTATAAGTTTAAATACGTCAGTCATATTAAATTCACTGTCAATAAAGCCTTTAAAGCTCTTGGTCATGTTACTCGTTGGTCATCCTTATAATACCACGATACTTTTGACATCTCTGTACGTCCAATTCTTGAATACGCGCCTTGTTTGTGGTCTCCTTAATATATGAGGTGTTAAGTAGATTGGAATCTGTGCATTCTATATTCTTACTTTTCATCGTCGCTAGGATAGATTTATCCTTATTAACATTACGATTTATTCAGATTCGAATATGTATTTAATTCAAAATCACCTATTTATATTATTAAGAAACCAATTTTAAACGTCTTGTACGTAATCCATACTAGCTATTATTTTGATCTAATTCGGTTTTTGTGGTTTATTCCATTCCTGCAGCAGAAGTTATGCCATTTTGCATTTAATAGTCTAATAAATATTTCTTATCTTTTAATTTAAATTGTATTTTTGGTTTTATGGATTCTATTATTTTAAATTTTATTATATTTTTTGTTTTAATTTATAAAAGGAAAACTCATTACATTATTAAATTTAATCTATAGCTAATGCTCAATAATTTTGAAAAAATGCACAATATTTACCGCTTCTTTTCTGGACAAGACCACTTCTCCAACATATTCGATAGATTCCATAAATTCACTGAACTTGGAGTTAATTGTTTCAATTAATTTGTTAAGTTGAGGCTCCCATGTGTTGAATAAATTTAATATTTCAGTTTCTACGTTTTTTTCTTGGATTGATTTGTTTTCGATGGCTTTCTTTAAATGTTCCACATTGACTTGGAGTTGGTGATAATTCGTAAGTACCTTTAATATGATACAAATAATTAGTTTAAAGATTTGGTAAAAATTTGAATATCACAATATTACCTCAGAATCACAATTTTTCATGCACTCTAATCTTGCCTGATAATCGATTATGGCTTCATGAATTTGTTCTAAGCTGAGGCTTAATATTTTTTCAAATTCGCTTTTAAAAGGAAATCTTTCGCTTGACGGAAGTTGGCCGTTGCACAACAGCTTCACTTCCGCGGTTTTAGATGCAATTTTCTGTTGCTGAGCTTGAAGTAATCCCGTCAATTTTTCGACTTTCGACTAAAAATTGTATTGATTAAGTTGCATTTATTGTCTTTATTAAAATAACTTACATTGGTCATGTTGTATATCCCTTCACTTTCCTTTACTGCATTTGTTTGAGTTTCGTGCTGTTGCTTATGAACTTCTTGAATTATATGGTTTAATTTATATTTTGTCTTGAGCTTATCTACAGACTGTACAACGTTGATTAATTTGCTCTCAATTTTAAAAATGTTTCTTAAATCCGAAATTAAATTTCTTTGGAATGCTTCTTCTACGATCTCCAATGCTAGAGGTTCAAAATTAAATTAAGTTTTGTTTCATGGTGTGTCCTTTTATTTACTTACAAGAGAAAGATTTACTTAAATAGTCAACTCTAAGCTGCAGATTTTTCACTTCAGTCTCCAGATTTCCATAATGCGCCAATTTTTGTTCAATTTTTCTCTTTTTTTCTCCTTCTTCGCGAAAAACGATCTGTAAGCGATCAACTTCGCTATCGATCTCACGCAAATTGTTTCTTATTTTGTCCTTTTCAAATATTAATTTGGAGTATCTGTAAAAATGTATTTACATTAAAGGATTAAACGATATTGAAATAAAACATCATGTACTAAATTACTAGTGTTTGGAGACAATTTTGTATTTAAAATGTTATTCGTGGCTTAGAAAGCTGGTGAACAGCTCAGCCAGAATCAGAGAACCGGTTTGAAACCGAACTGAACTGCATCCCCAACGATCGTACAGCCAGAAGATTCTATGAGTGCTTTACGGCCAATTTACTACCGACCTCAATCCAGTAGGCATTTAAATTTAGTTGATTATGGAATTTTCAAACGGTTTTACACAATAGCTTAACATCTAATTTTGTATGCACCTAATATGCGTATATGCAGCAATGCTCCAATAAATACTTGTAATACAGTGTCGTTCCTTTAATAGCCACTTAAACTGAAGATGTAAGACAGCTATCAATATTCATGGCACTTCACTGAGACAAAATTCGTTCGTGGTGTATAATTAAGACAAAATGCCAAATACTATCGATTGCTTCTTAAATATCAAGCAATATGGCCGTATAGTAGAAACTCTCTTCAAAAGCTTCGAGAAAATAGTTAACTAACCTATAAAGCTGATTCTGAGTGTCAGGCCCGTTATAAAAGCTAAATTAAAAACCAGAAAACGTGCATCTTCGAGGTCAATTCGAGTGAATACAAGATTTATGGATATTTGCATTCAATATTAATTAGCTCTGTTTATTATCACTCACCTTTCCTTTAGTGACGTCAACTGTGTTGAATCAAGGCTAATAAGTAGATTTTTTCTTCGAACTGTGCTTTCGGTTAATATAAGGTCAGAACGGTATCGTGATGTCGTCAAAGAAAACATTTTGGTGCCTTATCAAAAATTAAAAAAAAAAATAAGTGGATCGCAACAAATGTATGTTTTGTATTTATAGAGGATAAAAATGGTCTACGTATTTAAGAAAACAACAAAAAAAAATATTATGCGAACTGTAACTAAATCGGAAAATAGTATAAAAAAAAGTTCAATGAATTTCTTACCTCCAAAATATATTCGAATGGATTTTGGAATTCGCGAAGTAAAATTACTAACTTCATCTTTGCCAATAGGAATATTATGAATTTGATAAGTCCCACATAGCTTGTTTATTATTGCTATCGGCCCAGAGATCAGATCAACAAGATACGAAGTAAATCCCATCTGCCTGCAATTAATGTTATTATTAGATAAAATCAAATGCGTATAATCTTCTTCACTTACACAATTTCTGCTATTGGAACTCTAGACGTATACAAGCATCTTTCTGCTGGAGCGCAATATATAACATTTACGGGCAGCTTTTGCTTCACGCATAGCTCGTTAATAAGATCAGACATATCTGTTTTATCCTCACAGGCAAAAGCATATAGGTCGCGTTGTCTAACAACATTCTCTAAATACATTGCTCCTTCATCACTTTTTATGCTTAACTGAAAAAAAAGAGTTCCAAGAAAATTTTATTAATGAAAAGTAGTTGTACCGTTTATCAATATTTATTTTATTAATGTAAACAATGGGTCTTGTAAGTTTGAACAATTTTTGTTATTTTTTAACATATAAGAAGTAAGGTTTATATACATTTTGCGCCTTTGAGACCTGCTCCCGGCACATTTTTTAAAAAAAAGTATAGGAAAAGTAATTATCTTGAATTTTAATTTGTATAAATGTATCGGTTGTATTTTAATATTTTAATTAAT
Source organism: Drosophila fungiperda (assembly GCA_035042345.1). Classification (NCBI taxonomy): domain Eukaryota; kingdom Metazoa; phylum Arthropoda; class Insecta; order Diptera; family Drosophilidae; genus Drosophila; species Drosophila fungiperda. Next base: position 5,829,667 of record JAWNLM010000021.1, read on the forward strand.
TATGTGTTGTGAAAATGAACATATAATAGATTTGGATTCAGAATACCTCCTAGTCAGTGTCATTGACAACAGAACTCTTATTTAGGGCTTCTAAAGTTTAAAAATGATTTTAATGCTTTAGTTTCATATTACGACCATTTTGATTTTTTTTTAATTAATTGAAATAAGAACCATACGTAACCTTACGTCTTACGCTAAATATGTTTTGGGTTTGATTTTTTATTTTTGTTTTGAATCAACAATCAATCACAACTATTCGCGGTTATTAATACTAGTTTATAGTTCAGAAGATGATCGTTTGCATAACAAATTAATTAATAAAAAAAATAACTGAAGTTATTATTAAATAAATTTGCTTAATATTTAATAATAAGTTCAGTAAAGAATGGAACAAAAGGAATAGCGTTTCTTTAATGAACGATAAATCCATTGACGTAGACTTGTCAATAGAATTGTTTAATTATACTAATATTAAATAACAAAAGTTTAAATATACTTACTTCAAATACCATGGGGTCATAAATTTTACATTTATATTTATGTTTATTTTGAGCAACCCAGTTCATAGCCTTGACCACATTAGGATTTTTATGGCGTAACTCCTAAATGTGTTGAAATATTTAAAAAAGAATACGTAATATATAAATAAATAATATAAATAATGTATATCACTTACTTCAATCTTTTGGGACTTTATATTTTGCAGTCTCTCTATCTTGTGAGTAAGAGCCGTGATTTCCGGAATTTTTTCATCATTTAACATAGTTTCAAATTCTCTGCGCTTATTACACTGATTCATCGTTATCTCACGAGTTGTTTCTATTGCTTTCTTTTGTTGCTCTAGTTCATCCAACACCTCCACTTTGTCATTACTGAATTGCTGCAATTCATGTAGTTTTGTATTTAACAAAAACTTTATTTTATCTATTTCACTTGTACTCTCGGTTGACTGTTGTATTTTTCTCTGTAAGACACTTTTATAAAATAAAATGCGCATATAAAAGGAGATGAACCAACCTCTAACTCGCATTTATTCTCATTAATTTTATGTTTTATGGTATCCAGTTGAGAAATTAAATCACATTTAGTAGCCAAGGATTTATTTATTTGCTGAACCTTAATTTAAATAAATATAAAACGATGTGTAATAAATAAAAAGGATTTCTATGATCAACATGAACTTACTTGCTCTACAGTTTTTTTCATCAAGATAGAATTTGTTTTTATTACTTCCTCCTGTGCTCTTTTTTTACTTTCCAACGTTTTTTTTTGAGCTTCACATTCAACTTTCGCCTTATCCAATTGTCCATTATAATCATCAATCCATGTTTTTCCCATGGTTATTTCATCGCACAGTTTTTTCGTCTTATATATTTTTAAGTTCTGTTGTATTTCTTGACGCTCTTGGTATTGGTTTACCGAAATTTGTAACCTGAAATATATTTTGTTCAGGTTTTTAAACTTTGATACCGAAGGGATGTTCTGTGCACGCGTCAAATGTGCTGACACCTACTGGGGGCCATAAATTCGGTAACAGCAAATCGACAAGGCCGTATATTTCAAATTTTCACAATTATAAGGCTACAGTCACAGAATTTGGTTGGTTGCATATCCTTTAAAGATCGGCATATGGCACACCCACCCCCACACACAGGTCACACTACTACCGCCTTTAAAATGTATTATTTCTGTCGCAGTTTTTGTTTAGAGTCTAATTTGTATTGCAGGTAGACGTTTTTAAGAACCGATTATTTTATAGCCATGCCCACACCTGCGGCCATAATCGCCAATGCCAATATTTCGGAAAGTTTATGTCGATAAGTTTACATATTGTGGGAGACAATTGTAAAGATTGAGTCACCAAACATGGAAGGTAGCTGGACACCTCCTTTAAAAATTGTATATTACATTTTCGGATGACGCCCACAACCACTGCCCCCAGGAACTATATAACTATAAATCTGAAATGCACATATCTTCCAGAATTTGTAAGTTAGTCACAAAGTTTTGAAAGTATGTTACTGATCAATCTTCTAACAGATCGATACAAAATTGGATGGCCACCTCCAAAATTTTAAAGCTGGTGTCACCAAATTTGAAAGGTATACTGCTAGTAACACCCTTCAAAAACCAGAATATAACATTTTGGACCACGCCCATTCCAATAAAAGCCTATATCTTCCGCAATTTAAAATATACAGCTAAAGTTACCGATCTCAATCTGAAAGTCAAACTTTGACGGTATTTCTTGGCTACACGTATCGTTTTTGTATACCTGTTATCGGCTGGTATTATGGTATCCAAGAAATACAAAGTCGGTTAAGCCCGACTACAAAGTTCTCTCGTGTTAAATATGCATATGTAAAAATCACTTACTGTTCCAGTCTTTTTTCCTCTTTCAGAAGGTTTTCGTTTTCCCGCTCTCTGTCGCCATGAGCGTTTATTTGTGTTTTACGCATTTCTTTTAAATCATTAAAGCATTGTATTAACTTATTGTCGCACACAGAGGCCATGGTGTTGACTAAAAGCTCTTGGGGATTCATTTTGGAAAAATCCTGTTATGTGATCAAATATATATATATAACATATAAATGTACAATAATCGTAATCAGGAATACAATTTTTAGTTTAAAAACATATGCAACATTATTGCATCTTAATATAATACGAATGCAATTTGTTTTTTTTACCATATTATTGGCTAGACCTTTGAAGAAGGACTACATGCAATATTATGAGCGTGATCTTCGATCCAACCTTCAAATTTGACTAGCTCTCAGAGGTGGTAAAAATTATTTGCACAAGACATGTGTTAAAATAGTAATGGACCTAAGGATAGAAAATGCAAATGTAATTCTACCTGAACTCGATCCTGTGGTAAAAACTGGCACAAATTACTGACTTGAATGTTATAGGTTGCAATAATAGCCACGAATTTTGATTTTGATAATTCCTTAGAATTCACAAAATATCGAGATTGTCCATTGTCACTTATTATGCGCTTAAATGCTTCTGTGCAGTTATTTCCTCTTCCATAAATTGTTATAATAACTGTAGCAGTGCTTTTACTGCTTTTTATGTAATCTGCGATACTAGAGGAGCGTTTTAGTAATTGCGGTTCGCCTCCTAGACCCAAAATTATTGCAGATACAATTGTAGACTTCCCAGTTCCATTTGGTCCTGTCAAAACATTTAAGTATTCTTTTGGGAAGAATGTAATTTCCGAGTATGATCTGGAATTAAAATATTTTCATTAAAATTAATTTGTAAAAATTAATATTTGTGTATTTTATAAAAGAAAAATTAAAAAAAAAAATAATAATAATTATAATGTATTTAGAATAGCCAAGTTGATATATTCTTGACTCTGTATATTGCTGTTTATATGCAAGCTATTATAAGCTATAAGTACTCCAATAAATTTCGATTTTCACTGCAGGAATATAGGCAAATTTTTATAAAAATGAAACATCCGAACGCGCATCTAATATATTGATGAAAAATAACTATTTGTAATTTATATAATACACTAGATTCAGTGATATATTCTAAAGTACCCGGAGCAGATAACGAACTGAAGCGAAAGAAGTAAATGCAAACGTGGATCACAACTCTGCAGAATTCCTCCCATGTATCAGCTGAACGATTACCAGATGCAGAATATTTCAGCTTGAGCACCACACATTATATTTAGGAATGAACTACCAAGCCCATTAATAAGATCCTCAATACCGCCTACTTAATAATATTGTGAAAAAGTACGCGTCTAATGGCTATGGCAAACAACCTTCCATTGTCAGTCTTCATTGTATTCCTTTGGTATTTGTTATGGACCTCTGTACTTGGCGTAGTGCCCCTAGTCCAAAAATGTTAGCAGTGGACAGATAATATGCATCCTGGCGATAGCGACGGGTTCGATGAATTAGTTGACCACCATCTAAAATGTTGGTCGATCATCAATGTCTCGCTTGTATACATATTTAACTTATCGCGAAGTAGCTTGCAGCCCATTCTTGAATAGGCTGCGTGTGTGCCACAACAAACAATATACTTAAATGTTTTGAAAAATAATAATATGTAAACAGATGTATTTAAACATGTTACTCACACAAAATCTTTGCAGTAGACAGATTTAATTCTCCCCTCTAATTGCGCTTGCGTTAATTGGTTTGTGTTAGTCATATTGTTATGAGCAAAACGACAACAAATTGGAGCTTAAATAGCAAATGATTCTGTTTGTAAGGTGTAAAACGACTAATAGTTGAAATACGCGCTTAATTTTGTGCCAGCCAAATTTCATACCAACACCAGTCAAGATAGTGGCGATTTTTCAAAGTGGAATGACAATCTGCTGTTTTTATGTTTCTTTTTCATGTTCCATCATTTTTAAAATCACATATATTTATCGCAAACGTTTATGTGCAGTTTCCATGTATGGCATTGACATTGCCAGATACGGAAGGAAGATGAAAAAGGGAAGATTCTGCATCAACACAGAATTTTTACCATGTATGTAATTCCGACTGCATTTCCATAATAGCGACCAGCCGAGTATGAAAATATATAAATCACACTGAGCAACGTCTTGCGGTACGAATGGGATTTTTTCACAAATATGAAACGCTTTTACATAGGCAACATGACAAACAGTATCAGTGTCAGCTTTAAGCTAAACATAAAGTATTTGCTAAACAAAATATTGAAATTGTATGTAACGAAAATAGAAGGGTTGGGCCAGAAAGATATGCAGACTAAGAACTCATTTGGTTTGGTCTGATTGTTCGATATTCTGTGTACACAGATATATAGAGCTGTACAATTAAAAACGAATTATAATTTAGTAGAGATAGAAACTTGAATATATACAGGTCTGTGCGCGCATCACCAAAATGTGTAAAAACTGGAATCGAAAAAATTGCAAATCGATAGAGCCACACATCTGCCCCAATTTGAAGGCTACAGTCACCAAATTTAATTATGGGCGATGTCCTCCAAAGATCGGCATAAGATAGAGTGACCAATATTGGAAGAAAACTTGCTGATAACCTCCTTGAAATATCGGTTTGTACATTTTTAGACCACGTGCCCACACACCCCGCCCCAAGAAAATTGAGACCTAAAAATCGGAAATGCGCATATTCAGTTTGTAAGCTAGAGACCATATATCTCACAAAATGTGAAAGCTAGTCACCAAATTTTTAAGGTAACACTTAAAAAAAATTTTGGACCATGGTACTTCTGCCCCCCAAAATTGATAAAAACCTTTATCTCTCACAATTTAATAGCTACACTTATCCAAACTTGGAGGGAAGGTTACTAGAGACCTTCAATATATTTTTTTCAGATATGCTCACTACCGCTCCTAAAAGCCCATATCTCCCATACTTTTAAAACCACAGTTACCAAAGTTCAAAGGAAGGTTACCATTTATAATGGATTCAATTTAACTATTTTGCAATTGGCATAAGAAAAAATTCTAAATTATTAAAGAAAATAATTGAATTATTGGTTTACATATGATATGATGGAAATAAAGTAATTGCCAATATCATAGACGAAAGAGCATGTTGCCGGCGTTGTTCAATATCTAATGATTTAAAATGAATACATGATAATAAACAATGAGTAAGATGTGTACATAATTTATAAGATTTAGAAATATCTGGCTTGGAAAAATAATATTTCTTCATTCGTTTGTTTGTTTTTTCTTTACTTAAACTATAATATATAATCTTTGATTCTTCAGATCAGTCCTATTGCCTTTTGCTTATTTTAAAAACATTACATAAAAGCAGCCTAGCTGGGGCCCCATAAATGGCCCAGTCTTTTACGGATCATATCGAACGTTTAAACATCCACTATTATTAAGCCTTACGTGTACATCGCGAATTTCAGTGCAGGTGACCGTTTTTCTCCGCAGCTCGTGGGTTTATTACGGATTCCAAAAACGTAGCGTAGGTAGTGGCTGCAAGGCCTAGCCAAATCACAAAACAAGCAAAAGTGGTTGGCAACCTGTTTGATTACCATGCCACACCGGATTCGGGGAGTAAGGCAAAGTACTTGTGCGGCTAATATTGCGGTAGGAGCTGGTGTGAAAGAAGAAATGGCGACAACCACTACCTTGTCGCGCCAAGTATCCTATGCTGAGAGAAAGATGCGGCAACAAAGTGAAATGGGCAAAAGCTAGTTGTCAGATTTCAAAGTGGCACAGCCCAGTTAAGAGCAAGGCCAAGCAGCTCTCACAAGATTTCTTAAAGAACCGAAAGAGGGGTTGACAATATAGCAGAGATGGGTCATATTTGAGCCCACTAAACTACGGTGGTGGTTCTTAAATAGGAATTACTGAATCCGATCGAAGCGGCCAAGGGCGAACAGTTTGTTTGGCTTCAGCTGTGTCATCATAAAGATGCGGCGGCGGAAGGGGGTGGACTGGTCGTCATGGACATGGTGATTGACTTGGATGAGAAATAGCGACAGGCAAAGAGCGTGGAGAAGAAGAAATCGAATGTTCTTCTCATAATATACAAATATAAAATACACAAATCCTTACGCTAATAAGTTATAAGCTTACAGTTGTTTAGATTAAGTGGTATTATGTGCAGCCAATGTGATTGTTGCAGAGGCAAGAGATGGTGTTTTGCTACATATACTAAGCCTACTGCATGAGACTAAGCCTAGCTATCCAAAAACAATAAATAAAAAAAAAATTATTCAAATTTTAAAATTTGATATGTGATATTTAATATATTTAAATTGGCTACATGTACTTGACAGCTGACATGTAACGCCCATACAAAAATTCGAATTGAACTTCAAGTCGATAAGAGAATTATTTTCTGGGTGGAACACATGAAATGTGAAACAATTTCTAGACACCATCGCGAGCAAAAGGTTGTTACGAAAATGTATTTTATAACTGATGTTTTACTTAATATAAGTAGATATATTCCGAAAAGAGGGGATCTAGACGACTTGGCGGACCTTGAGATCCACTCTAGATTGCTATAAGTGGTGCAGGCCGAATATTGTGCCTGAGGCCGTCTGACTCCGGAGAAAGCAAGAAGAAATGCGCTGGAACACATTGTCACTACTGCGTGCCCTGTGGTTTCAGCGAAAGGCACGTCGCTATGCCCAGTTCCCAGATCTGATCGAAAGAGATATAGGTCTCCAACAGCAGTGAAGTTCTCCATAGAGAAGCTTAATCTTTGGAGACGGCGTTATCGGTAATCATCTTTAGCAGTATTTAGTTAGGTCAGGGACGAAAACGCCAAGGAGTAGCTCGATAATATTGCCTCTAACTGCTCTATCGACGATAGTCATTTGAAAAGCCTGACAGGTAGTATACCTTTAGTGAAGGGAGTGAAGAGAAATACTTGGGTTTGGCTGTGTGTGCAAAACAGGGGCCTTATGCCAGACGTTCATTAAGTACACTGACACTGAGGGTGGCACCCTTTTACAGCTAGCAGAAGGAGCCCTTAACGCTTATTCAGCATAATGTAGATGATATACTGTTTTGAGCAACATGTAGCCCAGAAGCCGTCGATGCGCACACCTTTGTCGAAATGGAACTTGACGAGCTATATGTTCAAAACGACATAGATCGCAATGGCATAGAGACGTTCGATGATATGATTCCTAACTCACATAACTTACTTTAATTACCAATAAGACTTTGACTTTGACACTGATACTTTTGCAAATACCTTGCTTTTTAAAAATCCATAATAGAACATTTTAAAACAGGCAATAATCCTTCACGTCTGCGTTAAAGAGAAATACTGGATTCACACAGAACGACATCAAGAATTAATTAATTGCCAATCAAAAAATTCGTTAGGAAGTGAATCTAAAATATTCCTGTAAAACAATTTTAAGCGGGGATTAAATATGAATTATTCTTAGTACTGTACACATTTGTGAATGTACAGATTAGGTCAATCGCACAGAGAAATATCTTGCGGAACGAAAGGGAATTTTTAAAAGTCATAAATCTCAGTTCACATAGACAACATCTGCATCAGTGTTAGTTGCAACCTTTGGATGATAATGATCAACGGTTTTCTAATTCCCATATGTGAAATGTGATAACAATATTTTTCTTAAATCAAGACATCTCGACGTCCCCGTCCCTACGGCATATTCCTTTGCACACGACGATTGAATATTTTTTGGGTTCACTCCCCATTGAGCACAAATGGTAGCTAAAATTGACGAACTATTTATTTTTTTTTTTTAGATTTTTCATGCAAAATAATTAGTATTGGCCGCGTATCTCGGATATCTTCGCGTAGACAGGAGAGAACAAGAACCACGATCAACTTATATATAAATTTGCCGATATCAGCTACCGTCATTACAGTTGACGCTGTGATGGTGCTCCAGCGCTTCGTACATGGTGTTTGACGTATTACACTTAGAAAAAATGGCGACAACCAAAATTCTAAAAATGATGCCTGTCCCAATAAAATTATATTTAAATAATTTAGGCTTTTGGAACCGATAGACGACCTTCCCCTATAGTTGAGAAAGTTAATGAATGCTTCATTACCATATTAAGCATAGAACCCTTAATACATTAATAGTTGATATTGAAATTGAGTTAATTTGTACACACAACAAAATCGAAAATCTTAGTCTGTTTTATGTTTTATATTTGCTTAGAGTACATTATTTATGCAAAACAATAATAAATGAATTCACGTTTAAATGTTTATTGCTTGTGTTATATTATTATTTAAACTAATGTGCCTGCGGGTCACACTGTAAAAGCCGCACTATTGAAGGATCACTTTTTGCACCTTCTATAAATTCATCCAAGCTTAACTTTCCATCCTTGTTTCTATCCATTTGACGAAAAATTTTATCCGTCCTTTTCTCAGGAGTGCTCTCATCCTCTGGCATTTTCATGACCGATCCAACCATTTTATATATTGCCTGAAAATATTTTTCCGATTTAATTAGTATATATATAATGTATGTTTCCCTAAATTAAAAAGAGAATCTGTTCATTCAAATATTAAAAATCATCGGAACCGATATTATTTGAACTGATATGCCCCAAGCAGAGAACTCGGTGGACATTTTATTAATAAATGCCTGTATTTACTATATAGAATTTACCGATCATTAGGCATTAACATGAGAACAATGCAAGTCGAGCGCACCCTCAGCGATACTTTAACCGCCTACCTATGCAATAAAAAATAAAAGCGTACAGCATTCGCTGGTATCGAATGAGATTTCTGGCGTGACAAACATTTTTTTACGTGTGTCTCATAAAAACCCCTACTTTAGAGATCAACCCAAAATGCAGGTTTAACACTCCATCCATAAAACGTTTGATACATATATAATATGGCTGTTATATAGAGATTATGTCCTGTAGATATATAAGAAAGTTAATTACCGTTACGATTTCAAGCATTTCCTGCCTCGATATGTATCCGTTTCCATCTAAGTCGTACATTGAAAACGCCCATTTCAGTTTTTGCTCCAGTTTTCCCCGAGATGTTACACTCAATGCGCATAAAAATTCTCTAAAGTCGATAGTTCCATCGCCATTTGCATCGAACGTTCTAAATACGTGCTCTGCAAACTAAATATAAATATTATTTATATTATTTTTTCTGTTATTTTCTTTCAATATGAAATACATTTATAACGACCATTTAAAGTGTAAATCTATATTTTTTGCCGACGAATTCTGTCGAAGTTATAGAGCGGTAAAAATTGTAAAGGTATGTTCTCGCAAAAAGAAATACAGCTCAACAATATTCATTTGATTAATCATAATCTCGCTTTGAGTTTTATATTTTTTAGCAATGCAGAAAACAAACATAATAATAGCTGTTGTACTGCAATACCTTGCCATTTTATATAAATTTGCACAAATTTGCAATTTTACCCATTTTAATGGGTACAGTGTGTACAAAATATGACTTTACGCAGTTTGTCAGATGGAGATGTTCAAATATTAATATACAGAGGCATAAATTGTTTGGGGCTCATCATCGTTTTCTACGAGTCACGATGGAAAATGTTAACTGGATGACTCATCGCCAACAGTCGATGAAAGTGGTTTTGTCCTGTTCAAGTCCTGAAAATTGCTAGGATTATAATTCATTATCGCTAAGAAAAAGTAACATGTCGAGAATTGTGTATTATGACCCTGTAAACATCAAATAAATGTACGCATACATACGTTCTGCAAAGTTCTATAACGACTAACTTTAATACTGTTTTATTTTTCATTAAAAAATATTAAATATGATAGTTACCTTACTTGCATCTCCATATGGAAAAAAGTTTCCATAAATCTTCTTAAACTCTTCTACCGACAAGTGGCCACTCGGGCAATCTTTCAGAAAACCTTTATACCATTCTTGAATCTCAGCATCTGAAAAAAAAAGAAAAATTATTCAAATGTAAATGCATAATTTCAAAATAAATGTGTTCCAAAAAAAAGCATGTATGTAATCAAAAATGTCCTAGCATCCACTTTTTCACAATTACATACATGCGTACACGAACAGCTGTAAGACTGCTCTGTTTCACCTAATTTTAGATGTTGCATTCAAGTTCAACGTAATTTCCAAATTTGTAAACGAATTAAAATTTTAAACTTAATCCAACATACTGAAATCAAAGAAATGCAAACGATAAAAATACAATTTTGTTGTGATACACAAATGCTTATTGGTCATATCTCTACTGTTAAATCTATCAAATCTTCTATACTATATAAATAATATAGAGCATAGCAATATGATATGACAAGCAATTCCAAATCTATTTGAAAAGATATTTACTTTAATATTACAATATATCTGTTAATCACTTATCTCTTATGCTCAACAAGACTTAATAAAAAATATGCCTCCCTCGGATAATTTGCTAAATTTTATCTCTCTCTTGAATAATATAAAATATAAACAGCAAGAAAGCAGCCATTTCTGGACGCTTGCATCCTTGGTCAGCAAACTGCATGTACTTCAGAAGTCAATAACCATAATCTTAACAGTTGCAAGAATTCTAGTCAGCATTTAAAATCTGAGAGCTGTCAAATAGGTTTAAAAAAATTCCAACGTAACTACGGATTCGATCGTGGAAAGCTTACATCATAATAAAGAATGAAAAGTTATGCAATCCAGAAAATCTACTCAGATGTCTTTTTTCTATGATGCAGTATATTTTGAACCATCATCTGCATTATAACTCTGTGGGAGTTGCGCATTTGAGAGGCACGAAATGGTCTGCCCAATTTTGGCAACTGGCCGACCGTGTTTCTACTCGCACTCACCGTAGAATTTTTTGTTTAGACAAGTATAGCCAACGCAGTTAATTGTTTTATTTTTATTATGAAATATTTACCTGTGAATTCTGTATTTTGCTTAAGATCTTCCAAAACTTCAGGCTTGAGTTTACTATTTTGCTTGCCCATTTTTTGAAGTTGATTTCATTATAGTGATTTCTGTAAATATTAAATTTATATATTAGCAAAATTGTAATATTATCTTGTTATTGAAAATTGTTTATATATGTATATTTACATTTCATACAGAAAAAAGGGTTCTTGTAGAAAGTTCCAAGCTAAGACATACGATAGTTATAGCTTTGTGGTGTTTAATATACTCTACTCTTTTTCAAAAGGACCTTGCACGTTGGATGTTGTAAATTAGTATAACATTTATTGTTCAAATATGGCACTTAACTATAAATAGTATCTTAGTGCAAATAAATGCAACAAGTTATAAAGGACATGTTTGATAGAATTTGCCAACACAACGTAAGCTAGTCATATTATTATTATTTGAGAATGTTTTAGTCGAGAACAACCTAGCTCTAAAATATATTTTTTAAATTTGTTAACTCTAGCTCAACAACCAGAATAACTATCCAGTATTCTAAAGATACGTATTTAAGAAATTTCTAAAAATCCACGACCAATTTAGAGGATAATGGTTCCCTTTGCGAGAATATATTTAGATCAGAGCTCATTTTAATCGAGATTTTGATGTTGTACTCCCCTCTATACATTTTAGATTCATTGGTAAAGTACTGCAAGTTATTGGGAGAAGAGAGTTGCTATTCCAGTTTCTTCGGTCAGAGGGATAATAGTTTTGAAGTTCCCACAGAAACAACGACCAGCGACCTTTAAATCGATCTTATTGCATTTGCAACTCCTTCTGATGGTTTATAGTAGAAGCCTTCTAAACAAAAATGCAGTGGATCTGCACATAGTGAGGGTAAACCACACAAGCCGCTGAAGTTTACCTAATTTTTAAAACTAACGTAACGAAATGATTTCAAAGTTTGAGACATGTTATTCAAGGTTACCGTGATGACTTCATCATACATAACATATATGGACAAAAAAAAGGGTTGTCAATCAACTTGGGCTTTACATGAGGCTACCAAGAAAATAAAACTGACACCAAAACCGACTTCTATTCAGCTTGATTTACTGATCCTTCTACAAGGCGGAACTCAGAATCTGCAAAAGAGTATTCAGTACTAAGTACAATATCCACTAGAACGTGAACCTCGCCAGATATTAAGTTTGACGTGACGATAACTTCTGAAGTTTTGATGATGAGCAGGTGTTCACTAAGTCTCGGGGTATCTTTAAAGATACACAAGATCACATCTCCGGCCTTATTAAGTATATTTATTTTTAATTAGAAGAACGAACTAAATTAATTTACCACCGTCAGTAAGTTGTTTGTCAAATTGAGAAAAAATTTCAATTTACAATTTATACCACACACAGTTTAATTTCAACATTAAACGCTTTACCGAGGAGCAGCGCTTTTGTGAATTAAATCGATTAATATTGGGAACTCGGTTCTGTGCATATGCTTTTAGTTAGTAAGGCTGCTGCACTTAAGTCAACAGCACAGGTTTGGCGACTAAGGACAGTAAATAATACAAAAATTAACGACCAACCATTGAGCGATTATCCACGAATGAAATAATTTAAATGATGTTCAATATTTTTATATAATTTTAGTATAAGAAATATAAATTAAATATTTATACATTTCATTACAGATTTCATCAAATACACACATATTATGGGATATAAATATTTAAGGGGCCAGCATTTTAGACAACTCTTCATCCTGCAAACATCCTTTCAAAAATTCATCTTGGGTTAATTGACCGTCATTATTTTCATCCATCTTAGCGAATATATTTTTTGCACGCTCCTCTGCAGAGTCAGCAGGACGATTTGATGAGCATGCTCCTAGCATGTCGTAGATTGCCTAAAACGATAGCCATTGTTAGTCTAAATCTAAATTATATAATCTTTATTATCCTATTTGCATTACTATAGGTCTACGATCAATCTAAGTAGTTTGGCATTGCTTCCGCTTCGCATTTCATAGAAAATGTTATGCTATGCAAGTTGGGGGAGTAATTTACATTGTGAAAAAAAAGAACTAATGCATAGCTTTCTTTATTTTATTTTCTTTCCTAGCTACCAATGTATAATTTTTGTACAACATACTGATCCACAACAAATTCTAAATGTGTACATTAAAAAAAAAATTAACATATATTTCCACAATTCAAAAGATAAAAGCTAAGCTTGGAACAATATTGGTATTCTTCTTCCAAAACAATGTAAATGTTTCGTGACTAATAGTCGGGAATTTCTATATTATGGAAAGTCGCTTACGTTGGACTGAGAAGTTTCTGATTTAGACGGAAAATACTTCATCGTGCCAACTAGTCATTTGGTGCCAGCAATTTTCCGCTAGGCTTTAACAGCTTTTCTTGCTGCATCTTTAAACAGACTTATGAATGAGTAAATACCCAACAACTCACTTGAATGCCAGTGGATCAGGTTTAGCATTACACAAAGATAAGGGTCAATAAGTTTACAGAACTCTATTTTGCTTGAAATCTGCGATTGCGATTCAACATTTTTATCTGCCGAAATAGTCATCTAATTGATAACTTGTTTTGATGGGTCCAGGATATAAAGGTAAAGCTAATATTGAGGCATAGCGTTGATGATGATATGGTCAATGGTAATATTATTTCTCACAATAAAGTGAAGAAAATCAAAATTTAATGCAGACAGAGAGAGAGAGATAAATAATCAAATGTAAACCCAAGCCGAACGTGCGAAGAAATTATGTTTTTTTCTTTTCTAAAATGAATAAATAATAATACAATATAGAATAATTTTGGTTACATAGTCACCCAAACTAGGTACCCCAGGGATATAAACAGAAGGACTTCATTATTTATAACATGAGTGTTCAACAATCGTAATGCCATTAACATAGAACCACTGGTTGCGAAAGACAACAATAAGAACAACTTTAGCAGTATGGACAGTAAAAACTTTTAGTAGGATTAAAAAATTTCATCAATATGGTAATACTTAAATTAACTTTAGATATGATAAGTACCTGAACAATTTTAGTCATTTCTTGAATGTCAATAACGCCGTTACCATCGACATCATACATTCTAAATGCCCATTTTAGTTTTTCCTCTGGTGTGCCGCTAGAAGTGACATCTATTGCGAGTAGAAATTCCTGCAAAGTAAATATACAAGTCAACGTTTTAAATTTTATAAAATCATATTAGTTTTGGTTTGTAACTCATAGATGATGAAATCTCTAATTCCATTTACCTTTTAATGAATAATTATGTACTTAAATTATAGTTTAGAAAATCATTTGAAAAGACAATTATTTTTACAAAAAAATTTCTTTTATAAACTTTTGAAACCAGTATAGAAATATATTTATATATATATATTATGTTATATATATATATATTATATATATTATATTATATATATTATATTATATATTATATTATATATTATATTATATATATTATAATATATTTTATTTTATTTCTATACTGGTTTCAAAAGTTTATATATATATATACATATATACGTAAACAGAATTTTATGGTGCGTAAAATTATAATTTACAATTATCTACAAGGAATTATATCGAAAACAGTCACTGTTGTTTTATTCCTTCCAATGTTTTTTTTTCCAACAAAACAGATGTTTTTGTTATTTTTTTTATTGAATTAAGCGTTAAAAAAGTAAAGAAGTGACATTAAAATAATGTATTTTAACAATTGGTTATGTATAAGCGTAGTAAACAAAATAAAATATAACATTTTTTTAATCAAAATAAACAATATTATTATTTAACTTTTACTATATAAAATCACTAAATTATTGTATGTGCGTAAGTGCATTAATAATGAAATCCAATAATCCAATCTAATGAAATTTTGTTACTTATGCAAATGGTATTATTAAAGCAATTACCTTAAAGTCAATATAGCCATTTTTGTCCATATCGAATGTACGAAAAACATGGTCACAAAACTCTTCTGCATTTCCAGATGGAAAAAACATTTTATACATGTCAACGAATTTTGCAGGAGTCAAACGTCCATTGGGGCAGTCTTGCTGCATTAAATAAATACAAACACATATGGTTATTATTGGAACTATTTTGTTTAATAAACTGCGCGAAACTCACCTTAAATCCTTTATACCATTCTTTTATAGTAGCTTCATCATAACGGGTGTGGGTTTTCAAAAACTCCATATCTTCTTTTGTTAGGCGATCTTTACTACTTAAGCACCCCATTGAATATGTAGATTTTCACTTTTAACAATTGATATAAATTTATATTTTTATTTATCAATAAAAAGAGACTTGTGATTAAGTTCGCTATTTATTACGCGTTTTCTCAAGAGTTGTTATATGTGATTAAAAGTTCATTCAATATTAATATTTGTTAAAAATATTGCGTTACGATTACGATATGTATTAATTTGTTTTACAGTATTTACATTGCATTTTTATTTCGAGTGCCTTAGAAAGGTTTTTTTTTATTAAACTATTACCCCGTAAGTTGTTAACGCTAAGTGAACCAAAGGACTAAAACAGATTGACTGATGCGCATGCGCTAAAATTATCTGTATACAGGCTGATTATTGAGTTACCAATTTTTTTTCTGTACACAGTAATAACCTGTTATTTACGACAACAGAGTTGCCAACATGATATTTTAATTTAAACAGTTTGCAACTGTTTATTTGGATTTGTTAAATTTAAAGATATTTATATAATTATATATTATATATTATTCTTGGAAAATATATTAGAAAATTGTAGTAGATTAGGCTGAATGTAATAAATTTATCGATGTCTATCGCAAAAACAAGAGATTGAAAAGTTTTCGATACCTTAGGAGCATAATTAATGTTATAACTTCGAAAAAATAGTTATTATTCAAGATTTTCGATTAATAATGGCCAATTGTTTACTATGGCTTATTTGACGTGATTTTGATTTCTAAACTTAGATTTGCATAGAAGCATTCGGCTTACCGACAAAGTGATACATACATGTTATTGATATTTCACTTTTTATATCAAAATTATAATAAACATTGAAACAAGACAGGAATAGGAGAGTTTATCGATTAAATAAATAAACTAAATCTTAGATTTGCACACTGTTTATTTTAATGAAAGCGAAATGGTTGACTATTGACTAGCTTAAGCATTAATGAAAGAAATACTAAGATACTTAATAAGTTTCGTTAAAATGTGTGTAAAAAGATTTAAATACAACTTAATTTTAGATCAATGGTGCCTGAAATGTTTGAAATAAGTTAGCTTCTTTCAAAAATACTCCACGTGGTATATTCCGTTCAGGTACTAGTGTTTTCTGTAAATTTTAGATTTTTTTATTTTTGGGAGCTTAAATTGTTAATAAGCTCAAAGCCACTTAACGGTCACCCACTTTCTAATTTTTTGCTCGCATAATTCTACCACTAAAAATCTACACTTAAGTAATGCAAGTAATATCAACAAGCACTGGTAGTAATAATATATATCCATGCCAAACTAAGAGATATTTTCGCAGATCAAATTCTCAGATTTAGATAGACTGTTGGAAATGACTATTTGGTACCTTATGCAGCCGGATTTCTCCCTTAGCACTTTTCATACATTTGCAGAATTTAATGTTATCAATTTGAATGGGAATTCAAATTCAGGGCATAGAAAGCACAATGGTAATTTTAGGAGATAACAGCAATAAAACCGTATATTTTGCAGTACATATATACGAGTAAATATAATAATATCACAAAATCGATATTTGACAAAAAAAAAAAAAAAAAAAAATATGGTACAACACCAGAAAATTTACTTACAGGTCAATTCCGGCATATACATTATTTTAGCAATTTGGCTAACGCAATATATCAGTGAATGTTTCATACCAGCAATCCATCTAGCGACATTTTCCTACCAAAAAAAATTCTGAAAAAATTAAAAAGATTAAACAAATCATTGATAACCCCTGCTTTAAATGAAAACATATAAAATTTTGCACCCACCTAAAATATATTTTAGTACTTTAGCGATATAAGATTAAATACAATTTAATTTTGGTACTCGACAGAGACCAGACAATTTTTAAAACAGGAACCTTGTTTTCTTACCGATCTTCATGAGATGCCAAAATATTGTGGCCCAGCATTAAAGCAAACATTAAAAAACTTTGTTTCTAAAATTTCATCAAAAAGTTTAGTTAAATCGGATTTTTATAACATATAGTTCACATGCAAAGCATTGTAATTGATTGTAAGTGTGAGGCCTAATACATCTCCGACTCCAAAATGAATATCAGTCAGCCTTAAGTCGATAGAGCTATCTAGCAGTTGAACTGTTTACATGCAAAATTATAACACTTCCAGCATCCAAGCTATTTTATTGGAATTTTGACTTTAAATGACCTTCATTCTCTAATGATAACACCTTGATTCGAGTCCTTTGTAAAACTAATAATATATCGTTTATTGATCCTTCTTCGACTGTAATTAAGATTTATTTCGTTCTAATCTATGTACACTTTCATGATGTTTTACAAAAGCATTCATAGCCACATACATTATAAATATTCTATAGCAGCATCAAAGACAAGGACATCGGTTCATCTGTCGATATATCAGTCCGTCTGTCAGTATTGTTGACCTCGAATACTATAAGTTTCACTTTCAAGATAGACTCCTAATTTAGTACTATTAAAAATACGCATTTATCTTTAAAGTAATAAGAGAAACTATTATCATTTTGTTCAATAATTTCACTTTTCTTATGCAATGAACATATTAAAAGTGCTTACAAATACTATACGTGAATTGTGTAAAACTAGAGCAAAAGAAAGCACCTCCGACCATATAATGTGCATATATTCTTGATAATCTAGTCAAGTTCGTCTGTCTGCATAAGCACGCGGATCACAAATAAAAAAATACTCAAGTTTGTTTCATTCATTCGATAACTTCATCGGTTTCGCATCGGTCTCCGTTTGCAATTAAGCCACAATTTTAAAGGCACACTGTTTCAATACAAAGATAAGATATTTTATCGGAGTAACTATAAGCCTTTTGACAAGAGAATTGACTTTATCGACTAGAGCATCCTTACTTACATGTTTAAGTTAATCATCTTGCAAAAAATATTTTTCGCAAAATTTTTTAAATTCATAAAAATTATTTTTAATAAATGTGTGCAAATCTTTATAAAAGTCGGAAGTATCTCCGTCCCTAATAAGTGTACATATATATTCTCGATCGGCATTAACAGAAAGTCGATTCAAAAAGGAAAAAGTTAGCTCTCAAGTTATTGTAATCATTCAGTTATTTTATATTATCGACAACTTCTCCAGTTTCCCAAAAATTGATTAAAGCCGTTATCATTAGAAATTAAAGCTGTAACATAAAGGAATAGGAACACTTAAGCCATCTATTATAAACTTCTGATATTAAATTGGTTATGATACAGAAGTTGTTTATGAAAAAATATTTGTCCTATATACAAAAAAAACAAGCAAACACAAGACATTTATTTATGCATGATAATTCACTAATGCCCTGAAATATTTAAAGAACGTTCTGATCAATATATCATTTTTGAACTCAGATATTAGCTAGAGACTTGAAAGTTAGATGTTCGAGGAGTTAAAATTTGAGTTCCTTGTCTATTATGATGATATGTAATTGATATTCGCAAATCGCTAACATCACAAAACTCCGACAATTTTTAAGTTCGTCATTTAATTTATAGATAGATAGATAGATTATTGGTGCTGTTCTTCAAAGACTAAAACCACGTCCCTAAAAATTTAAAAAGCCTATATTTTCAATAGTCTTTGATTTAATCACTAAAGTTGGAAGGTAACAACCTTCATGGATCGAAAAAAACCAATTATATGTAAATCGATCAAACCGTATATTTAACACAATTTGAAAGCACGAATCATAATATTTAAAAGGCATATTAGTCATAAAAAATTCAGACCTCGTCCAGTCATGCTTTCAAAATTTGTAAAGGTTTAGATATCCCCCAATTTTAGAGATAAAGTTACCAAACATTTAAGGTTGGTTACTAGGAATCTTTTCTCTTCAGATAAATCGGTATTACCGCCTTAGCTGAAACAGAGTATTTTCGCGAAAAGTGTCCGTTATGTACTCTAACATGACATAAGAATTTCTCAACCATAGCCCGCCTAACCACACCCCAAATTAATATTATAATTTAAATGTTAATTTTCACAACCAAATTATTGATTGACTACTAAGCTATATAAAATAAATATACATGAATATAAAAAAAAAATTTTTATATAAAATATATATAAATAAATTTGTTTAAGAAGAAACAAGTTTCAAACCGGCAGTATTGATGGTACTACCAAATTCATCCAGAAAGATTAATTAACTCCGTTGTAGTTGTCAAGATAAGGGGTAAAGAGTACAAAAGTACTACACTTTTAAAAATGGATCATGACCCTTATAAATTTATTGTCTGCATTAAGAAGATAAATTTAATTATGAATATTTTGGGTATCTACCAATTTTATTGTATCTAAATTTACTTTATAAACATACAAAAATATGTGTCGTGTTTAAAGGTTTAGGCCGCCAAGCTAGATTATAAGGTTAATTTAATTTTTTATTTTTTTTTTAAATATAGTGTTATTTGCGTATTTTATACATACTGATACGTATACATTTTAATATGAAAAGGATAGTGGTACTTACTTACACTATATGAATCTGTTGTGATTTTCAAACCGCTAGAAGAAAAAAAAAAATATTAGCCTTTAACATAATAAAAATATCGATCTATATATAATAAGTAAAAAAACAGTGCAAGTAGATTAGATTATGTTAAGATGGTTTTCAGCAGAGATAGATCGCGTGCTGTTTACTACCGAGCTTGTGTAGTTGCTCGTAGAACCGTTAAAGACCGAGTCTAGTAATCTGGGTTCACATATAGTCTAAAAATAGGTAGACTAATTTTATTCAACTTCTCGTGATAGTAATTGTGAAAGTGCTTCCTTTATAGCGAAAACTTTTGCTTGCAAGACACTGCACTCAAGTAACCACAAATAGTGGTTAAAATCTAGCTAGTCTAAGTAGACCGTTACTTCTTTGTTTGTATTAAATCGTTCAGATTGAAGTTATTCCCTATGATAAGCTAAGAAATATTTGTTCTACAACTTTAAAAAAGGGATACCTCAAAGGTAAATAATGTCACCTAAAATTTATTTTGAACCTCAAAAGATGCTAATATATACCATTATTATATTGGGGGTTCTGTGCACTGCGACCTAATAGATCTATTGTGCCCCTAATATATACCATATATCGTTGAAAAAGTTTTTTTTAAAAAACAAGTAGGCTTACAAGAAAAATAAATCTTCCTATTGCACATTTTTGCAAATAAAAACATATGATTCTTAAACTATTATTCAATTAAAAAAAAAAAATTGAATTTGAAAGATATATTGGCAATACAAAATGTATATGAGTCCCTAACGAAGGTATAAAACTTAGTGGCTCTATGGTCGAGTCTTATTTAATGTGGCACACATATCACGACAAAATTTATTAATTTTTATACAGCACAAATAGCTAAGGGATACGCTAAAAATATTTATTTCCGATGGAGGAAAATCTATCCCAAATCTAAGCCATCTTAATGAAGTATTTTCCATTGCTTGAATTAGTTTTTGTTGTAAAACCGGAACAAATTAACTTATAAGCATGCAAGCTGAGTCTAAGAGAGAAAGTTAAAAATACATTATTTAGACCAACTCCAAAAAAAATATATTTATGTTGGAGATACCAGGATGTAGTCTAATGTATTGACCAAAAGAACTATCAAACACTATAAAATCTAGTTAAGAACTTCCTTTTATATTTGTTTTTAATATTAATTTATTTCATAGCCGTCTAAGTACAAGAGATTTTCATCATTTAACATAGTTTTGTTGAGCCAATTGCCATGTTTTCATTAAATCTTATGGGCAATACCACCAAAGATCGAAATAATTTGAGGTAAAAACACGACAAATGATTAGCAGTAGAACCTTTACTGGATACTAAAAAAGGAACAGCCTTCTCATTCCACATTTAGGAATAGGAATACTTACTTATATGTGAGTAATTTCTTATGTGTATGCACATTTAAATGACTATAAATACTTAGATGTAGGAAAATTCATACATATATGCATATCTACATGCACCTTTTATATAAATATGTATGTTTATAAATATGCACAAAAACATTCTATTTGGCAAACAAACAAACGTACGCACTATTGAATACTTATTCGGAATGTACAACCGTGAAATACGAACTTTAAAATATATTTTTACCTGTAACATTTAACACTATATTTAAGATGGAGATGTTTTCCACGAGTAAACAATTTTATAATTTATTTAACGGCAAAACAATCGCTTGAGCAAAACACAATCAATACAATAATTTTTGGGGTGGCTATTAGAGATGTTGACATCCTATCGATATATCGTCATGTGACAACATAGGAACTTTTTTTGTTCAAAGTAACCTTAAATTAGTTTTGTTTTTTACATCAAGCTGGCTACAAGTGTATACTACGGTTGCTCAATGTAATTAATAATACTATTGCATATCAATAATAATTCTGAATTTTTTCATCTATTTCAAAACACCCTTAATAATTTACGTTTGGTGCTGCCTATTGTAATTAATAATGATGTTGCATAGTAATAATAATTCTTAACTTTTATTCATCTATTTAAAAAATAACTTTATAATTATAGTAAAAATATAAAGGCGACAAATTTGTTATTTCCAGGTAAGATAAATCAATTTGACTCATTTTATCTGAGTTATGTTACAAAATATATAACATTTTCAAACGATCAAATAATAACTAAGTTTTATATAAATCTCGAAGATCTACGTATTGCTGTGGTACACAATTTCCATCATGTAATTTTTATTTATGAGAATATATATATATGCAGAAGTAAAAAAACAAGGACATAATATATAAATTATTAACTAGTATTATTATTTGAGCTGGGTTGAGGGCTTCTATGTCATTGAAACTCATAACTTGCATCCACCACCACCATATTGCATGCTCTGGCTGCTTGATTCCTTTCGATCCCAGATACTGATACTGGGGTTGCCACCGTCACCGTTAGCAAAGTTAGTCACCGTCGAGTAACGTCGGCCTCTGCCGTGTCACTTTGCAGCTCCTCTATCAGCTCCTGTGAGTACATTGGGATGTCCTCGTCCCACACCTTTACTTCTTCACTCCTCGCCCTCCGCAAGGTCTTCCGTCAGATCGATGGCCTGCGTCGAGTGTTGGTTCGGCACTGCGAAAATGATTGCTGTGGTGGGAGCTTCCACCACCTCACCCTCCTTACACACTGGAGCAGGTGTAAGACTTTCTTTTTCAATCCGCTTACGGGAATGTTCCCGTATCGGAAGTTAATTTGGTGACAGAGTTCCACCATCGCGTTTTTATTATTTTATTTTATTAATTAATCTAGACAGATATCAAAATTAATGTTTTTTATATATGCTAACAAAAAGCATGATAATTATTAATTGAGCTACGCTACTGGGTGCTATGTGGTTAGGACATACTGTTTTACCTTACTGCAAATTTTTAACGCAACATGCATATTGATCTTTCGTTGGCATGATATCGGGATATTCAACCACAAGAAATTTCCTACCGTAAGGTTAGCGACTCTGTCGGAAATAAATACTTCGCTAAAGGTATAGTCGTCTGGGTTCATGCTGAACAAAGATAGATCAAAGGCTTAGTGTCAAGACAAATGGGACATTGATCGAGATTTTGATAATCAGCCAGACTACCTCAACTGTATAGCAGTTGTTGCTCCAGCTGCGAATTTTCCCCACCCAAAATCAAATGGTGGCAATCGACAAGCTCCGCAATACTATGACACATCTGGGTATGTTGTTTAAAAATAGAACAAAGACATATAATATTCTTTTCGTTTGGGCAAACCATTAAAATTTATTTGAAGGATAAAATGAATATATATCATCATTTGACCGATCCTTGTTTATTGACCATCAATCTGATTGCGATGTCTTAACAAAGACATATGTTTTAAAAAATCAGTAATACAAGCAAGGATGGACTCTGCACCACAGTTCTGGTGGGAAGACACGCTGCTGCTTTACAGCGCTAAGAAGTCTTTATCATCCAGAACTTCCAAGATTTTTCCTTAAGAATATGCAACAATCCCTTTCCACTAAAACTGCAGTGCAGATATATTCTAGATCAAGGAAGCACTTTCACTATTACCAAACCTAGAAGTAGGACAAACGGAAAAATGTGAAATGCAATGTACTTTGAGCATCAAGATTTGAACTTTTACTTCAGGCTCCCTGATCACTGCAGCATTCTTTACGCGGAAATCTGTGCCATCAAAGAAGCACTTTTACTACTTCACTCTCTGAGTTTTGGACATAAAAACCTGAGTTTTTCAGATATATGAGCAGTCTTATAATCACACATCGCCATCACAAATAATTGAAATACTAAGCAATAGGCGCAGATCTCCTTACAAGAGGGTAGAACATCTCATTTGCGGTCGAACTAGAAAGGCACTATCTTCCGAGAGTTCGGAAATAAACATAGACATTAACAGACTCTCAGTGCGTGAGAATTCAGCAAATTTACTTTCCGTGCGAAACAACGTTCTGAACAATTATAAAAGATCAGTGGTCCTAGCCATTACCGCTGGCTCTTCCCCTCTTCGGTCGGAGTTTCTTCCTTTCACAACAATCGAGCTAAGTTAACAGACGGTTTTATATATAATTTTAATGTACTTATGATTATAATTATAATTTTCACATATGCGTTATTTTCTTGAATATGGATTACGTATTTGGACTCCAAACTAAATGCTTGATCAGGAAGAAAACCGAATTTGTACGAAACAAGTTTGTTATATTTGCCCTCTGGGTCTTAGCTGTACTAACAATAGATTACATACTTATTGTAAAAAAATTTAACTAATAAATCTTCAGTTTCTTTGTAATCAACTGAAACCGAGTTGGTATTGGTATCGTTGTACCAAATAATCTAAAGAAAAAATCGGAATATTAATAGTAGTATGTGCCGATCTTTAAATAATACTATCAGCATTATACCATCTAAACATGGTGGCTCTAGCTTCAAATCGCGGAGATATATAAATGAATAATCGAGATCTTATCGACGCTTCAAAATTGAGCCATTGATTTGCTGTTTAGCTTTATTAAACGATGACATACACCTAATATTTATTCATGTATGAACAAAAAACACAAATATAAATTATTAGCATATTTCTTACAAAAGTTTTATATTAGATAAATTTATATTTATTTTGCAGACATTTTTCGAAAATAAAATAACTAAACAGATTCCAATGCAAAATGTATTTGTCGCAGAACCATGAATTATACTTCTTTTTTATATTTGAACATAGACATCCAATTGTTATTCAACCTCGTTCATTTGTATTGAGAAAGTAATAAAACCATTTCCCTTGTCTTTCAAATATCAAATTTATTTTCATTTGCAAATATAAGTTAAAATAATGAGAAGCTTTTATCTAAACGCCTTACCAAAGGCTCACACATATGTGAAAAATAAGTACGGCATATTCGGTAAATTAAATTCTTGGTTAGGTAAATACAAATACATGCACCTATACATTTATGTAAATTCGATGCAATCAATTATAACTGGCTTTTGTTAATCTTAGACACCAATTGTTTGAAAGCGTATTCTACAAGTTTAGAACCCAAGGAACCACTTGTGCGTACTGAGACAATACCGGGTCCAAAGTCAGCTGCCCTGAAGGCACAACTAGGCGCAATTCAGGTAAATTTGTGTACTTTACTTAATGCGTAAGTATTTAGGAATATTTTATTAAAATAATGGCAAACGTATGTTAAATGGGAACCGACCGATCATTGAGTATGTCCGTCTTTTTGAACGCTTCAATATATTTAATCCAGACATTCAGAAATAGTTCTGATAAATGCAAGCAGTTCGGCCATTGAATAAAACGAATACGTTCATATAAATTAAATAAAATCTCGGGTTTCGAGGCCTTAAGTTTTTGTGCCTCGTCAAAAAGTATAAAATGTTAATTGAAAAGCATACAAAGTCAAACAATTGTATTCATCCGTCCGAATAGCAAACGCATTATTAAAGATAATTATTAATCTATGATTGAATTCCAATTTGTTGGAAAGTTCTACTGTTTAGGGCAGATACATTTCATTTTTTAAGCAACAGCGCAGGACTAAAACCAAAAAAATCATTTGCAATTCGGTTACGAAAAGACGGTGCACCCAATTAGTGAAGTGACTCCCATTTGGAAAAGGTCCAGAATCATACATTTCGAACAGCATCGCTGTACAACTACTGCTTTAAAAAGCATATAAACACACAGCATGCATACAGGAGGAAGTTATGGAAAATTCTTTTCTGATTTTTGATTAATACAAACAATGTACAATTGGGTTGAATTTCTCAATTACTGTATTCGCTCGTGCGATATATCGTTTAACTCTATGCAGTGATGGGGATTGCCTGAGTAGAGGAACGATAAGAGTAAACGGAACACGTTGTAATGATTGTTTTTATGTTAAAAAGAAATAAAATGAATCTCATAACTTTAAAATAAATTAATTTTCTTTGATGAAAATAATTATAGGTATTTCTTTTTATACCTAACATAATTCTGATTTTTTTTTAATTTTATAAGTAAGTGGTCACAGCTTAAGTTGAAGTAAATATCCATAACTTTACCTAATTTAAATATTATACAGAGTACTGGAACTGTACAATATTTTGCCGATTATGAAAAATCATCAGGAAACTATATCTGTGATGTGGATGGAAATGTTTTACTTGACGTTTATACTCAAATTTCATCAGTTCCTCTGGGTTACAATCATCCTAGGCTCCTTGACGTTTTTAAGGATGATAAAAACTTGAAAAGTAAGTGTTGATACTTCTTTACAACTAACTGAACCAAACCATTATAATAAGCTCTTAAGTCATTTTAAGAAATATGGAACATTTTTGGGAAATTTTAACATACTGCTGGTATTACACAAACATTGCATATGCAATAATAGAATAACAGCTCTATCGACTAAATACAGATAGAGTGATTTTGCGTCGGTTGATAGTCCCATGTTGTCTATTTTTACTTGATTGGCTTTAGTTCTATCCTTGGTGACACCGACATTCTCAGGATTATTAATTAATTTTTTATATTTAAGACTAATTATTTTACTTCTTTTATTTATGGCTAATATTCTTTTATACGCATAAATAAAGTATATATAAAGGATATGAACGTTTTATTATTGCTGCGCATATTATAGTTAATAATAATAATTTTTATAGTATTTTCACAAAAAAAAAAACAATATTAATAAATATGAAAAATAATAATTAGGAGTTTATCGCGCGCTAGAAATATCAGTATCGACTTCGTCGACTAACTAAGTAATCTACACTTTGGGTACGAATTTTTAGATTGCACTCGAGCTTACATAGTATTTTTACATATTACATAACATAATATATTTATTTATTTAGTTGTAACAAACATACCATTTTTTACTTTTTTAGCTCTGATCAATAGACCGGCACTTGGTGTTTTTCCTGGAAAAGAATGGCCCGAGAAGCTCAATTCTATTTTAATGAATATTGCTCCAAAAGGATTAAGTAAAATAACGACAATGATGTGTGGCTCATGCTCAAACGAAAATGCTTTTAAGAGCATTTTTATTTGGTATGTATACTTTAATTGGTGCCTAAACATTAATAATAGTAATAATTAATTAAAATTCAAATAAAATGTTATGTTAAAAGGAATATAGAATAGCAAAGAAAGGGCACAGCTCACATAGCTACGGAAATTTTGTTGTGATCAAGATCAATTCTAGGGCTACCTTACACTAAACTTGTCAATCGGGTTAGGACCCGCCTGATCCGTGCTACTGACTTATATTTGTACAGTTGTTCCGTATTCGTTGTGAGCGTTTCTTGTGAATTCACTGCTGTCAATAAATTGTTGTTTTTTTTTGTAGGCTCCTGAGGTTAAGTTTTCCAGAT
The DNA here is from genome assembly GCA_035042345.1 of Drosophila fungiperda. NCBI lineage: Eukaryota > Metazoa > Arthropoda > Insecta > Diptera > Drosophilidae > Drosophila > Drosophila fungiperda. The sequence continues at coordinate 5,857,194 of JAWNLM010000021.1, forward strand.
ACTTAACCACTTTTTTATTGTTAAACCATTTATATTTATTTGTATATTCTGTACATTACCATTAACAATTTTTCAGGTATCAGAATAAAACCAGGGGAAACATTGAATTTACTGAAGATGAAATGAGCTCTTGTATGATCAACATGCCACCAGGTGCCCCGAATCTTAGTATTCTCTCTTTTAAAGGAGCTTTTCACGGTCGCACACTGGGTGCACTGTCGACGACACACTCAAAATATATTCATAAAATTGACGTTCCATCTTTCGACTGGCCTATAGCATCGTTTCCGCAATACAAGTATCCATTGGAAGAGAATGTAGCGGAAAATAGAAAAGAAGACGAAAAGTGCTTGAGTGAAGTACAAAGTTTAATTGAGCTCTATAAGAAAAAAGATTGCCCAGTGGCTGGTGTCATCGTAGAGCCAATACAAAGTGAGGGCGGTGACAATGAAGCTTCGCCAGAATTTTTTAGAGCTTTACAAACTATTTGTAAGAAAAACGGTGCTGCACTTTTGATTGATGAAGTTCAAACTGGAGGAGGAAGTTCTGGAAAGTTTTGGTGTCACGAACACTTCAATCTCGAACATTCTCCTGATATCGTTACATTTAGTAAGAAATTGCAACTTGGAGGATATTTCCATGGTGATGAATTCGCACCGAAACAACCCTATCGAGTTTTTAACACTTGGATGGGTGACCCTGGAAAAATAATTCTCTTGGAAGAAATATTGAATGTTATTAAGGAGGAGCATCTATTGGCAAATGTTAATACTGCTGGAAAAGTTTTGAAACAGGGCTTGTTAAGCTTGGAAAAGGAGTTTCCCAACCTACTGAATTCCACTCGAGGACGAGGAACATTCTTAGCAGTAAACTGTGCTAACACTAAGCTGAGAGATTCCATAGTGACCACATTAAGGAACAACGGAATTCAAACAGGTGGTTGTGGAGAAATCGCGATTCGCTTCCGCCCAGCTCTAATATTCCAAGAAACCCATGCCAATATCGTTTTGGATCGGCTTAGAAAGGTTCTGCGACAAATGTAGATTTTTATATTATAAGCAAATGTGCTCTGAATAAATATTTTGAACTATCTCTTTAATTTGTTTAAATTAAACTTGTTTATTTTTATAGTGGTCCTCAAAGTCGTAGTGGCCCTGGACCCTCTTAAGGAAAGTGAGAGACAGCCACGTCTACTTTTTACTGTAGTGCCCATATAATAAGTGGTTTACTTTTTGGCATTTCTCCTGTGAATTGCTAAAAGCATTTCGGCATATTTATATATTATTACATTTTATTTTTTAGTTCTCTGAGAAGTTTACAATTTTTACATTCGAATTCATACCTTGATCGAATGTAAAAATTGTAAGCTTCTCAGAGAACTAAAAAATAAAATATTACATTTTATTTTGTATATAAAATATATATATATATATATTTGCTAATTTCGAAGGTATAAGTTGACGATGGCGTAAACAATTTTGGAGCAGGTTGGTAACTTTGGGGTTTTAAATTTCGAGATATATGCTTTTACCGGTGTTTGGGGCCGGAACTGAGCGTGCTTACTATGTACGTGTGTCACAATATACATTTCAAATTTTGGGTTTTCACCATTTAAATAGCGTGAAATATATTGTTCCCACAATTTGGTGCATGTAGTTTAAAACTAAGCAAGTTACAGTGATTTAATATTATTAGCAGCGGAGCCGGCGTAGTTCGATCATTGAAGGGCGCAAAAATTTGGTTGACTATTTTTAAAAAAAAATTTTTTGCATATTTTTGTTGGAGCTTAGCTTTGTACGATGAGCGTTTTGCTGCAACATGTTCAAAAAATGTTTACTTAACAGGGTACTCGAATAGACGAATTATCTCTTAATCACCTTTCTCTCCAAGCTCTGCACCTGCGTATTCGCAAGAACTTTTAATGCCAACTGTATTGAATCGATTTTTTAATCAGACCACAAATGATTGTATTTGCTCCTATATAGCACCATAACGTATTCTTGCGATCTGCTCTGAAATTTTCCTTTACAACGCATATCGTCAAAATATTTGGAAATTCGTATTTTGACGCATGTGAATCTGATAACAGGCTAGACAAAGGTACCTTCGAAGCACCCGAAATAATTATCCAATTTGCACAATCTTTGATTTGAAGAATTTATGAACTTAAATATTTTGCTATCAGATTTTATTATTAATTGTACAAAAGTTAATTTTTGAGTTGTTACTCGGCATATGTATCCATTGTTGTCATTTTTTGCGATCTTTTTAAATCGAGATAATCGATTCTCATAAGCTCTGAGGACTCCGGGTAGTTCTAATATACGGGAAGCCCAACTTCATTGTATTTTTTGTTAGCTTTAATCTGATTCAGTTCTTGTCGTTTGTTTGTTATTCATGTGACTGTGGAGCAGGCCTGTGCTTTTTATACTTTGTTACCAAAGGTATAAAAGCATATTGATTTTGTGCAATGGTATCTGTCCGTCCGTATAAACCCAACTATTTATAACTACACATTTAGACTTGAAACTTGGAACATATACTAGTCATAAACCGGCAAAATATAAAAATTGAAGTGCTAAAGGGAGACATGAAATCGATATGCGCAAATCGATGAAGCCACAAATCGTCCACAATTTAAAGGCAGGTAGGTTTTTGGCGATATATTTTGAAGACCGGCATATACCACGCCAACACCAGTCGGTCATTCAAAATGCGCTTATCTAGTTCTCAAATTTCTAAAGTATGTTACTGGTAATTTCAGGGATCGATAAAAAAAATTGGATGGCCACGCCCAATCTGCCTCAATAAACCAATAAACCTGTTAACTATAGGTCCCAATCTTGGAAGGAAGAGTAATGGAAACCTAATTCTAAATTTTGTTTAGCCACTCCCACCTTCGCTTCCAAAATTCAAATTATATTTACCGCAATTTGTAATGCAAACTTGGAGTATTTCTTGACTACACCCGTTTTTTTTTGCTACTTTTTATCCGCTGCAATCTCTCTTATTTTTATTTTTCGTAAAAGTTGATTTGACTGTAACTCTAAATATATGTGATCTAAGAAAATCTATCGATTGATTCTCTGCGAAAAGATTACACATGTATAAGTTTTTGTTCGGAATATTAATAAAATATTCATAGACAATATAGAGGTGAAACCCAGTCGCTTTTATCTCTTTACTAAACACGATCATTGATTGCATTACTAATAGGTTAAGATTTCAAAATAGTATTTATGCAATACTTTGCATCGAACTTTATTAAATTATAGGATTAAGCCCTTAACTACTTTTTATTCAAATATATATGCCAGGCTCTTTTTAAAATTTATTCTAAGTCATCAATAACTGCCGAACTTTCCAAAATGTTCGGTGTGCTATCAACTTGGCCCGGACGTGATCCCGGACCAGTCAATCCATCGCTTGATTCTGTAGCACGGTTGCCGAATTCTTGCATTTTTATAATTAGCATGGCGAACACCTGAGACGGTAATGAGGATTGTAACACTTGCAGCAGACGTGCTGGTTGTCCACATACAACAATTGCATTTGCTAAATGCTCCACACCGCTTTCGAAATCGCCGCGAGCTATCAATGTTTCACCTAGCTGAATTTCTTGAAGGAAATATCTGTAAATAAATAAATGTATTCAGGAATTAGTGTTATATTTAAAACTTGTGAATTAAATTAGATTTACACAATCAATTACAAAAAAAAAAAAATTATTATTATAATTTATATATATATATATATTCCAGGCCGAGTGGTAGAAATATATAAATGTGGTACAATTATATCTTTGATATTCGACCAAGTACATAAATGCATTTATAGATTACCCGCCAGGCCATTTAGTCTTAAGCCATTGCAGATAATTTAATTCATTGCGGTGTTTCGATCAAAACTAACTCAAGAAGATTTTAGAACAAAAAAATAATGTATTTACTAGCCGTTCTCATAGAAATTAAATGATGTACATTATATATTTGCTCTGGCCGAAGCATGTGTTCAAAGTTCAATCGAGTTCGATTCAATTATTGCGTGTTTCAGAATATAACTTCGGAGTTGTTTCTATCTGTTTGATAGTTAACACAGTTAACTTTGTCCGTTTTTTTAGGAAGGTTGTACGTCTATTATTATTGTTTTTGTATCTTAATTTATCATCGTGCAGAAACTGCGGTTGATGGCAGATCTATAGGCTCAAAAGGATATATCCCAACCATAATAATAATAATAAAATCTTAATATGTTCAGTTTTATACCTATGTCTCCTATTGACATCCTATTTGGTCACATGTAAAATTCTTTATTAATTTAAGGACACAAAATCTATGCCACTTGCTCACATATACATTATATTGTGATTAATAATGACCGAATGAATAATAAATAATGTATTTATTAGCCGTTCTCACAGAAATTAAATGATGTACATTATACGTTTGCTATTTATATTCGAGATTTGTGAAGTACATGTCCATCCCAACTGATATAGGCTAAATTGAATCAAGATTCAGAAATTAATTTGCATGATTTGCAGTATCACAGAATTTTACTGCCCAAGCCAAGAAATTCAAACAATATTCTTTGCAACTATAATAATAATCATAACTCCTGGCAACCCAATAACAATGCGAATAAACCCATTTTTACTAATTAATCTATTACTTGTCAATGCAAATTTGCTTTTATGCTAAACAAAGTTTAATTTTTAAGTGAACTTCAGACTTGTTAATTTGCTGAACTCAGATTGTTGATAATAAATAAAAATTAAATAAATGCAATATGAAAATACGTTATTGTTAATAATCCAATATTAATATAATTTAGAAAAGGAATAATATGCCGAGTTATAAAAATAAAATTTAAAGATCAATAATAGAAACAGGGAATAAACAATAAACTTGACAAGGCACATGCAGCAAAGCGGAACAAAATTTATAATTATAGATACGAATGCACGTGCACTCTTTTGTTTATGTACGTGTGTCCCAATGTTTAGCCATAATATTATATTGGAAGCAATTGCTTGAGAATGCGTTTAACGCACACACAAACGTGTACATACAAATATGTTGTACACACCCACAAACCAATGTGGATGAGCTCATGCACGTGCATCCTTTATTATGTAATATGTGGGTTCAATATTTACCTTTCAATAGCTTCGTGGTCATTTAAGTTGGGCATTCCTTGCTTGGCCGACCCAGTTTTACGGTTGCGCCGGCGTCCTATATTTACATTATTAAAAACACGGTATATGTAATATATATAATTAACAACACAAAAGCGAATCTTTTGCTATTCAATTAACTTACGCTCGCGAACCTTTTTCTTGTAGTCTGGCTCATTCCGACGTTTACTATCAAAATAAATGCAATATCCTATAAATAATGTGCCAGCCAGTCCCGCTGCAATTCCAATTGCAGTTTTGTTTATCTCAATCATTTTTCGCAGCAATTTTTCCAACTCATGAACCACACAAGTGCTGCCAGCCAATCGATGTCACCATCGGACTGTCGACAATTTCGCTTTTGTAGAGATATCGATAATTTCGATTAGTTTTAATTATCTACAGATTCGATTATTATACTGCGGCCTACTAGAAACGTGTGATTCGGAACATAATATTACAATTAAAAAGATAAGCGCAGCAAGATATATGGATATAAATTAAAAATATTAAATGTACCAAAATAGTCTATAGTCTAATGCAGTTACATTATTCAGCAAAATACTGAAATGCGTAATGTGTTGTATATATTTTAAAAATGTACTTGTAAATACATATTCAAAATACACAAAATTGTATGTAATACACAATTTTATAACTTATTTTAGAAAAACATTCGTAGCATGCGTGGCTTTCGAAAATTAAATTATATTTTACTTAATCCAAAGCGTTTCATGAATATCAAATTGCTCGAATTATATTTTCAATGCAGAAGAATAAGTACTCCACGTTATTCAACCTGATGGATTAATATTACACTAAATTATTACACTTTGAATTAAATTCAAATAGTGACAATGAATTATCCAGCAAGCTTCGTATGTTAATTGGATTAAGCCAACGACATCTTAGACAGCCCTCGCAAATGCATAGGGTTAAGGGCTTTTATGAAATGATATGCTAAATGGAATGTAAGAAGTGCGGGGGAGAGGTAGCTATGACCTGATCTGTTTAATGCGTGAGCAGGGTAACGCATGGAAACTAAAGTTACCGCGGCAAAACAGATGTGTGCTTGTAAGCCAGGGAATCGTCCGGAGATCGAATAACCGCGCTATCGTCCAAAAAAGGCAATTATGGTTAAAAGTAATCTTATTAATTTTATTACAAGCATTATCAGATGAACAGAACAAACAATGAATAAAAAATAAATACAAAATATACATTAATATAATTAGCTTACATTTTTAGGTTTGTTTGTTGTTAATAAAAGCATTATTTGTTGCCTTGATGATTACAAACTGTCAGTGTGGCAGCGCAATGGCAATCGATTTTCTTATTTATATGTCAATCGCCTGCTGTCAAACATTTTAAAGACCGCATAGCATAATTTTTTGTGTGGCAGATTTGCATATTGGCGAAAATTGTGAGAAACGTGTAAGTACCTGCCAAATTGCCTGCCAGATACCATTTGCTCATGTTTGAAAGCCTAAACGGGTACATCTGGCAACATCGTGGTGAACAAATTTAAATGAATCGCTTTTTTGTCGCATCAAAAAATACAATTTCAAGCAAGTCCCAGTATTTTGAAACTTAGATAAATTACTCAGGAACAATGACATCGAGCTCTCAGAAGCTGACAATTTCTCTTTAATGAAACTTGACTTACTCAACCAGTATTTAATATAACTAAAATTTCCCAGTGTTTAGTGGGAAAAAAAGTTCATCAAGCTTTTAATTTTTGGATAAAATGCGAACTCGTCTTATATACAGCACTCACTAATATTTATAGCAGTATTTCATTCTGCTGATTATAAGTCTTTAAAAAAAAACATTTCGAATTGACGAGCAAAAATAATTATATCTGAAGCCAATAATTTATTCCAATTATAACTTATTTTATTTAAATTAAAAAAAAAACCTTAGTGCAATAGAAAACAAAAGCACAAAAATTCCCAAAACGTTTATAATTCATTCAAAAAGTTATCCGCAAACGAGTCGCGTACCAGCAAATACAATACCGGGTTGGTTCTTTCACATACCAACAACTTGGCTCGATGTTGCAAGCTGCATTTGTTATGTTGTAAATAAACATATGAAACTGTTAGCACAATGTTAAACTACATTAACAGTCATACTTTACTGCTCTATGGGTTACATTGCGCACATAGCAAAGAGGTGGGATTTGGGACTGATAAAGTTCGTCGATGTTCGAGCGTTGAGCAAGAAATTCGTAGTTACAACCTCTGACGCAGTTCATCCGTTCGGTCGCAGGCCGCGGACGCATTTCAAGCAATTCAACGAATTTTGAGTGTACGTACAAAAATGGCTTTGATTTTGATTGCCATTAAAGCGATGTGTTTTCCGTTGTGATTTCGGTGAAATAGAAAAAAAGAACAATAACTTCAAAAGTATGGCTTAAATACCTTCATACAACACACGCACTCACACAAACTGTATGACTTTTGTGAAGCAAACTAAATTAAAATTCTAATTTCATGTGTTCTGAGTGTAAAGTATGTGAGAGTTTTAAGAAAACAATTACAATTTTGTATGCTCGATTAAAATATGGACTACACACACACACACACTCAAACATCACTGACATACGCAAACATGCATACAGGCTTACATTTTTGTTGAGCGTGGGTTAAATGTGTTTGTAAATGCTTAACGTGTATTTCCTGTATTTTACCCACTCGCTTACTAATCGAATTGTTCTAAATACCTCCAAATTGTAACTGTGCTTAACTAAATGCTGCAATTTGCCGTTTTTGTTACAACTTTTGTCATAAAACATAGTCCATAGTTTTGAATATGTGGCAACGCCGTGATCGTAAATGTGGTGGAAATAATCGATAGGTGGCGATCTACCTACCTATCAACATAAAAGTCGTTCGCGATAAAGTGGCATCATTGTTTACTCATCACCCAAACACACTTGCATACATTGATGCGTGTGTGTATGTTTATATAGATAGTTGTAACCGGTTAATATAAATAAATACCAATTGCCCAAGAATGGAAAGAAAATGCAAAGTGAATTGTTAAACGATTGTCGTGTAAAAAGTATCTAAAATAGAATACGACAAAAATATGTTGTCAAAAGGTACAAAAATCCAGACGCCTACATTCAAATACAAACACACCGATGGGCTAAGGCTGTTTAAATGTGTGCATTGCATTATGTTATAGTATTTAAAGTCAATGGAAATGGATAAATGTTAATATTGATCATATGTATGTAATATGTACATACATATATGTGCTCGGTGTTATCTCCAGGCAGTTATGTTATGTACATTCATTTATCATTTCTCATCAAAAGTGCATCATTACAAATTTAAAGTGGATTTGGGTTTTAAAAGTGATTCATGTTTAAAAGCGACAAAAACGTATAATTAAAGAATTAAAGCTAACCTAAAGAAAAACATACAATTAACAAACGAAATCCAGCAATATTTTTGGAGTTTCCAACTTATAACGTGCTTTGTTTTAATGAATAACCAATGATAATACATAGAAATAATAAAAATATTGTGTTTATTAAGAGCCACACATTTGAAATTAAAATTAATGGATACCTCTGCAGATTTTTAAGTATATCAAGTATTTTGGTTACGAAAAACTTTTCTTTTTGAGTGCAAGTGAAAAGGTTTAAAATAAACATGTGTTTTCTTTTGAGGTTCATTATCACATCGCACAAGATTAAGATTTAAATTTGATATTTAATAACATCAGCAGAAGTTGAATAAAAGTTCCAAGATTTTTTTAAGTTTCAATTGATAATGATTTTGACTTATTTGGCGGGAAATTTAAAGAGAAAGGAAGGAAAGAAATATTTAACCGAGATATTTGGTCTTTTTCTATCTTCCGTAAATTTATTAAAAATATGGAATACATAAAAATAATATTAAATTAAATAAAATAAATATTAATAAGATTTAAAAATTACTGGTTGTATTTAAAAGCAAAATGCTCAAAATTTGTTGCATGGATTGGGGAAAAAATAGAAGTAACTAGACGGTTTAAACGAAACAGAAAAATTAATTAAAATAAAAATTAATTTATAGAAAATCTCTTATTTGCATTGGCTGAATCGGACAAGCTTGAAACTAAATTATGAATTAATTAAATAGTGGAAATATACTTTTAAAGAAAAATCTCTTCATGTTTGTTCTGTGCCGACAAAACCAACATAAATTTTGTGCAAAAGTGATGAAATATACATTATGTTGTCTCTTGATGTTTTCCTGGAGTACATTTTTTCTTCAGCTAGGATGTGTTCTGAAAATTCGCGAGAAACCTCTGTTTGTTAATCGGCCTATAATTAATAAATAGCCATACTTTTGACACCAACGATTTATCACCATATTATTTAGAAAGTATATTTCTATTTGTGGTTGTTGTTTTCTAAAAGCTAGGGTTTGGATTGCTAAATTTCAGGGTGTTTATTTTTTCATCACATGTGTTGTTTTTTTTTTTTAGTTTTTATTGTACTTGTATTATTATTAAATATTATTATTTTTAAATCTCACATATACACACATGTTACATAGATTATAAAACAAACATATAGACATAAAATTCATATTATTAACTTGAGAAAATTTACGTTTTCACGGAGGTGGGAACCTTTGGTACTGAGCTAATCAGACTCTGGGGCAAACGATAGCTAAACAGTAAAATCTATTATTAGTTTCTGAGTTTTTGAATTTTTTTTTCTAAAAATAATGGTTTGCATTTCCATATTTTGAAGTAATTTTTATTATCTTTAAAAAATATAAAACATTTTCACGATTGTCGATTTAGGGCAAGTCTTTCAAATTTTAAATGTTTATTACAATTAAATTTATTTCTACCAAGGAAACGTTCGGTCTGGTGCCTCTGACCAACTCGACGTTTTCAGATATTATTGATATGGTAATCGTATCCCAGCTCTGTCAGATCTGATTTTATTCTAATATTAATAAATCAGATGTTATTATGTTAGTATGTTAATATAAATGTAACGTACATAAAATATCAAATCGCAACGATTTTTTGAAATTTACAAACTTTATTAATGTTAACATAAATGATAACTTATAAGATGAAGATGTTCACGTTACTACTCATTTTTTTTTAAATGTGTATGTATAGTTTGAATAATTCTGTGCCATGTTTTGATCAATTGTCTTGAATTTGTTTTCTTTGTTCGTTGGTTAGATGTCTTAATTTTGTTGGCTATTTCAGAATTTTAATAAAATCTGTTAGCCTTTGCGCCAAGTTATCTAAGATGTGCATAGCAAGCAAATTAATAATATTATTTAAAATGTTGTTATATATATTTTATTTTTTTCTTCATTTGTTTTGCACTTGTTGTTTGGGTGTTTTGTTTTTAGCGTTGGTTTTTGCTCTATTTATTTAGACGCGGCTTTTTGTGCTTCTTGCCTGTTTTAGTTGTCAAGTGTGCATTTAACATAGCAAGATTAGGCTATTAAATTTACAAAATTATGGTTAAGCATCTTGGGCGTGATTTTGACTTATGCAGCCAGTTAGTCAGCATAAATTTTCCAACCTCCATTTTCTTCAGCTGTCAACTTTATTTAGATTTTATCATTTTTTGGCCATTAATTAATAATAATAATAATTGTTGAACATACATACAATTTAAACTATCTTTGCAAACGCAGAAAACGCAGAGAACTAATCAAAGTATAAATATTATTTATATATTAGTCTACCATTAAGCGTTTCACCTAACGATTTGTCACGATGACCAAAAAGCTTAACATAAACCACATATCTCCCACAATTTTAAGCCTACAGTCTCCAAATTTTGTTGATAGATTGTTGGCAATATCCTTTAAAGATCTCACAAAGCTCATCTCCGCCGCCCACATGCCCCACCCAAATGCGAGTTATTTGGTAAGCTAGAGAACAAAATTTTATAAGTATGGTTCTAATAACTCCCCTAATCAATGGCCACGCCCATTTTACACCACAAACCGATACACCTTAGTTTAAATAAAACCATATATCTTACACAATTTGAAAGCTAGTCACCTAATTTCAAAGTTACATTGCTAGTAACACTCTTTAAAAATAAAAAAAAATGTATCAAACACTCCCACTGCTTTACACAAAATATCCAAAAGCGCATATCTCCTGTAATTCGAGCTGCGCTAAACAATCTTGGATGGAAGGTTACTGGAAACTTATCCATCAAATTTGTTTTTGCCACAAACACTCCCGCCCCCAAAATTTACAAAGAATATTTCTATTGCAATTTTTAAGGGAAACTTGTCTACAACTATCTTTTTCTTTGCTACGTATGATCAGCTGGTATTTATAGCATTAAATTTATACTACAATGGACACATGAATAGAACTACGTTCTCCATAAACATAGACACTAGTTTCATTTCGACACAGGTCAAGTAAATCGAGTCCGGCTTAAACTCATAAATAATTGAGATTGATTCTTGTCAAGTCATTAACTTTAAGGCCGCTCAGATGGACCGTTTAATTGAGTTAAATATATAAGGAAAAGATCTGAACTTTACAAAACCCTTTTTTTTTGCAGTGTCATTAAAATTAGACATTAACTAATTTCAACAAAAAAGAAATGACATACTATGACTTCTGGGTGAAAACTGTCTACTAGTCCACTAGTCCACGAACTGTTATTAGGAGAACTCTTGACACACATATTTGAACACCACTCCCACTAGCTTACAATAAGATTACTTTATCAACTCAGTTTTTAGAAGTGATTTTACATTCCGTTTCTAGAAAACCTCTCGCTTGACCTTTTACTGTCTAACCAATTGTAACATTGTCCAGTCAGTTTCCCTTGAGTAACATTAAATTTCATCCTTCAAAATTTAATCGGAAACGCGAGCGTTTTATATTTACACTCTAAATTAACGTAATAAATTATAATGTCAAATAAAACAAAAAAATTAAACATATGTTCCTTAATTGAAGCTATTTGGAAGCTATTTTATAAATGCTAGACAAAGCACTCACTCCTTAGTTCACAGTTGGACTATTCTTTCTTTTCTATAACATTTGATACTCACTTTTACATTTATTTATCTTCTTTCCTTTTTAAAATTTTGTAAATTGCAAAAATTTAAAATTTATTTTTATTACAATATATTTTTTGTTATTTTTTTTTACCATGAAGTCATGAGTAAACAACAGTAGAGTCAATATAGACATGGCTAAACATCTTTGAAAAAAACACAATAACAATAAATATTTTCATAGAAGTTTTTTTTTTTAATTTTATGGAATTTATAAAAATTTGTAAGAGGACGTACTGTTAAACAATAGTTAGATAAAAGAAAACTATAATGTTATTCACCATTTTAAAAATATTTTAAAAAGGTAGAAAGTTAACACATAGAATAATAGCACCACTTTTATAAAGTCTGCATTTTTAAATTGCTATTTAGTTGCGTCCCTTTAATTAGAAATATTGGATTAGCCAATTTAAATGTTATTTTACGAACTTCATCCGTTTGAATGAGAGAATTTTCTCGGAATGCTGGCTTCTAAATTAAGTTGTCTTAGACATAAGCGAACTATTTATACTATTGCAGTCATATATTGAAGTAATTGTTTTGCTTAGGATTACTTTTGCTCCCAGGAATAAAAATTTTGACGTAAAAATAACGTGTCGTATTTACTGGTACTGTTATTTGAATCGGTACTGAAAAGCGTTTGTAAATAAATACACTTTAGTAATTGCGTAATTGAAATAATTTTTATCTATTTTGTTTCTGGCAATTCGGGCAGTTGACAAAATATTCGTGCGCTTTTTATGGAATACATCGAAAAACTGTGATGGCTTGTTATGTGATTTTTAAATTGCAAGGCCAGATTGGGGCTTTAAGAAATTTGAATCTTTTTCGCCAACATTCACGTCAGCGTTTAGTTTTGAAACATCAAAGTGGTGCTCTTTACAGCATTTACTTACAACCAATGATGCTATTTTCTTTCTGCCGACGTGTTTATTATTTAAAACTGTACTCATAGTCAGAAACTGTTTTATGGGGATATCTTCTTTGTGCCGGGTTAAAATCAGCTGTCGTGTTGAACGTACACATCACCTAAAAAGTTGTACATTTGGATACGGCAAAATTCGACGGCTTTCCATGGTCGATTCCTGTTACTTCTCTTTTTAAGATAATAAAACTTCGGAAATACAAACTGAAGCTAGTAGAAGCACATCAGTTTCACTTCTTTGATAATATTTTTGCGTAACATATTTGACTTTAATATGATAAAAAACAACTGTCATCATCTTTTCCTTAAAAAACTAGTTTCTGGAAAAGTGATTCACCACTTTTTTTTAAATGTGTACATTGATAAATAAAAAAAATGCATCATATAAATTTAATTATAAATATGAAATTGGGAGAGTTTGCACTACTATGTACAACCTTGGGAAAAATGTTCGAAAACATATATTTACACTTCAAGACAAAGGTGTTTATTGAAGCAGATGTGCTCCGACTCCATAAATTGTCCCATATAGCTCACTTATAAAATTATGGATCCCACGAAAAAATTGTAAACAACTTTTTTGTCTATAGGAATATCCAGACCACTAATTAATTGTCAATTAATCACCGGTCTAGGATGTCGAAACTTTCCAATTGTGTCAATTTTAATAATTATTATTTTCTTTATTTTTAGAAAGAAATACCATGTGGACAACAGCTAATAGCTAATGTTTAATATGCATTTAAATAAATATGCCCAAACTGTTAAAAGAAAAAGAGTTTACTTACTTCACTGGACTTTAATAATAAGTTGTACTTGCCTAATTCAACCTGCGCTGTTAACCGACGATGGATACGGAACGGCCCTTTCACTTCATAGGACAGTTTTGGATAACATGCCTGACTTTGGCCATAAAGTCTACAATGTTACAATACCTGAGAATAGTCTTGGAAAAACATTTGCTAAAGGAGTACTACATGAGGATTTGGCTGGAATTTCGATAAATTCAAATTACAACATTACATACAGAATAATAAGCGGCGACAAAGATAAGCTTTTTAAAGCTGAGGAAAGACCTGTGGGAAACTTTGCCTTTCTAAACATTCGAACGCGAACCAGTAATATTGTGTTAAATAGAGAAAAAACAGACGAATACATTCTAAAAATTCGAGCTCATATTAATTACTCTCGTGGCAAAAACATCTCAAGATATGAAACTGAAACGACTATTCATGTACAAGTCTTGGATCGAAATGACTTAAGTCCACTATTTTACCCAACTGAATATGCGGTAACTGTTCCTGAAGACACTCCAAAACATCACAGTATTCTAAAAGTTATTGCAGATGACGCAGACTTAGGTGTAAATGGTGAAATTTATTATAGTTTTTTAATCGACAGCGAAAGTTTCGCAGTTCATCCCACTACTGGCGATATTACAATTTTGAAACAGCTTAATTACGCAGAGAATTCGCACTACGAGCTTATGGTTTTAGCCAATGACAGGGGCAGCGCTATTCACCAGCAAAATCACCAAGCCAGCAAAGCAAAGGTGTCAATAACTGTGAAACAGGTAACTTCAAATTAGTAATGATAATGCTAAGCTAAGTTTAAAATATTATAAGCTCGACTATAAATCTGAAAACTAAAAAATTGCCTAACGCATATATTATAGATTGAAAAATCTATTTAAATTTTTATTTTATCGGGACGATTTCAAGAACTCATTTTTGACTAGTTGTTCATATGGAAATTTTATGATATAGCATTCCGATTTGACAATTTTCGACAAATGTATTGTACCTAGGAAAAAGGGGATATGTTCAAGTATTCATCAAGATTACAGCGGATAAATTAACTGTCCGGAAATGGATGTGTCGATTCGACATTAACAAGGATAGAATAATATGCGCAGTTCGGCGACCACTGAAATAGGTTGCCATTTATTTATTTATAAAGTGCACTAAGCATATATATTTATCTGATATTACTATTAACACATTTGAATTCTTACGTATTTTTAGGTAAACTTAAATGCACCCGAAATTTATGCAAAAACTTTTTCGAGTGTGATACCAAATTCTGGTGCTCTGATTTACGGCATAGTAAAGATAAACGATAAAGACACTGGAAAAAATGGAGAGATAAGAAAATTGGAAATAACTGACGGAAATCCTGATGGAACATTTCAATTACTTCCCGCAGAAGCAAAGGATGAGTATTACATTGAACTAAATAAATTTGCGAGTTTAATTGAACATCAATTTGCTTATAATCTAACACTACGAGCTGACGACTTTGGCACACCCTCCAGATTTACTTTTAAAGCAGTAACGATACAAATACTTCCGGAAATCAAAAATGTTCCCATATTTACACAAGAAATTTACGAAGTTTCGATTCCGGAAACGGCGCCGGTTAACATGCCAGTTATAAGACTTAAAGTAAGCGATCCTGATTTGGGAAAATTTGCCTTGGTGTATTTAGAAGTTGTCGGTGGAAATGAAGGCGGTGAGTTCCGTATAAATCCCGATTCTGGAATGTTGTACACACAAAAGCGTCTCGATGCCGAAACAAAATCTAGTTACACATTGACTGTATCTGCCATCGATCAAGCGGACGTTGGATCGAGGAAACAATCGTCTGCGAAAGTAAAAATAACTGTGGAAGATATGAACGACAATGATCCCATATTTGAGAACATAAATCGAATTATATATATAAATGAGAATGAATTAGCTGGCTCATTTGTTACAAAGCTAACAGCAAAGGATAAAGATTCTGGTGAAAATGCATACATATCTTATAGTATAGCAAACCTAAATGAAGTTCCATTTGAGATTGACCACTTTTCTGGAGTTATCAAAACCACTAACCTAATTGATTATGAAACTATGCGAAGAAACTACACTCTCCTCGTACGTGCATCAGATTGGGGACTGCCATACAGAAGACAAACTGAAGTTGCAATTGATATTATTGTTAAAAATATTAATGATAATAGGCCACAATTTGAGAGAGTTAACTGTTACGGAAAAGTAATTAAGACCGCATCAATTGGATCTGAAGTTTTTACTATTTCCGCTGTTGATCTTGACGTTGGAGATGAAATATCATATCGTTCAATATCTGGAAATGAGGATGGTTGCTTTAATTTAGATTCAACCACCGGAACTATCTCTATTGGCTGCAATCTATTGGACGTTGGCATTGACGATCGAATAATTAGAGTAATTTCTACAGATGGGACACATTTTTCAGATGAGTTAAGTATAAATGTACATCTTAGTCAGGATAACTTAATGGATCAGGTCAATATTTTGCACGGCTATGGATCGTTCGAATGTCGAGAAACTGGTGTGGCTAGAAGACTTGCAGAAACATTAGCACTAGCCGAAAAGAACAACATAAGAAATGTGTCGTACTCTGAAGTAAACGACTTGGCATTGACACCAAGCAGATATGGGCAAAACATTCATAGACCTGAACTTTTAAATTTTCCCCAAGAACTTACTTTGAATGAAAATATTCAATTGGGTACAACGGTAGCTGTGATCGAAGCTAGAGACCGAGACTTGGGATATAATGGAAAACTAGTTTATGCAATCGCTGATGGAGATTTTGATTCGGTATTTCGCATTGACCCTGACAATGGCGAACTGCAGATTATTGGTTACTTAGATAGAGAACGCCTCAGTGAATATATTTTAAATATAACTGTCTATGACCTTGGTCATCCGCCGAAATCGGACTCTAAAATAATGGCCATCACAATAACAGATGCAAACGATAATCCACCTGTTATGCAAAAATCGTTAGCAACACTTCGACTCACAGAAAATACTCCGAAAGGAAGTATCGTTTATTGTGCACATGCAACGGATGCAGACGTGGGGATTAATGCTGAAATCACATATAGCTTATCTGTTGAATTTAAAGAATTTTCAATAAATAAAACTTCAGGCTGCATTTGGCTCAGCAAACCATTGGATCGAGAGCGGAAAGAAAAATTTGAATTACATATAGTTGTAAAAGATCGTGGATCTCCAGTTTTATCAGCGGAAGCACTTGTATATATATTTGTTGATGATGTTAACGACAATGCCCCAATATTCGGAGTGCAAGAATATATGTTCAAAGTTCGTGAAGATGTCCCTCGTGGAACTGTTGTAGCGGTCATCGAAGCAATTGATAAAGATCTTGGTCAAAATGCTGAAATCCTTTTCTCACTCAAGGAGGATACACAGGAAAAAAATCTGTTCAAAATTGACAAGCATTCTGGGGCTATACGAACAGAAGGTTATTTAGATTATGAAAACCGTCAAGTACATAACCTTGTGATCAGCGCTATTGACTGTGGAGTACCATCATTAACTGCCGACATGCCCATAGTAATTGAAATTATTGATGTGAACGAGAATCGATTTGCTCCAGAGTTTGAAGACTATGTTTTTGAGGGTAAGATAAGAGAGAACATGCCAAAAGGCACTTTGGTCATGAAAATCGCCGCTCGGGATATGGACGGGATGGATCTGAATGCAAAAATATCGTATTCAATCACTGGTGGAGATGGGCTTGGAATATTTTCTGTTAATGATCAAGGTTCCATTCATTCCTTAACTCAACTCGACGCCGAATCTAAAAATTTTTACTGGCTAACATTATGCGCTCAAGATAACGCTATAGTGCCATTTAGCAATTGTGTAAAGGTAAGATGTTAAAAATCATACAATCCCAACGTATTTAATTACAATAATTGAACTTTTTTTTGTTTTTGTTTCCTAAGGTTTACATTGAAATTGAAAACGAAAACGACAACATACCATTAACAATTAAACCAGTTTATTATGTTAATGTAACTGAAGGTAGCTCTGGAAAAAATGAAATAATACAACTGAAGGCAATAGATCCTGACATCGATCCCTCTCAAAAAATTACATACAGTATTATTTCTGGAAATTTGGTTGGATATTTCGATATAGACCAGAATTCAGGTAAGCACAAATTCATCTACTAGAGTGTCAAAATTAATTTATAATTTTCAATCCTAATTTATTCAGGGGTCGTAAAAACGACAGAACGAAAACTAGACAGAGAAAATCAAGCAGAACATATTTTAGAGGTAAGTAGCTCTTTCCAAAAAAATATGAAAATTTCTCTTCTTAATTCATTTTAATTTTCTTAAACTTTTTTTTTGTGTTTACTTTATAATTCATGAATAAGAGTGACAAATTTTAAGTGAATAACTGCTCATTTATTTAATTTCCAATTTATAAGTAAACGGTATTATCTTGAAGTAATTTACAATTTCTGTTCTCTAACCAAGTGCCTAACTCATATTGGTTAGGATCTGATACAATTTCTTTATAGATTTATTTTCTAAATGTTCAAAATAATAGAACACAAAAGTACTCATATCAAACTTATCTTCCTGCTCGTAAATATACGAAATATCTATAAATATCACGTTATACTGTTATTGTTTAATATGAAGTCGAACTTTTGAAATAAAACTATGTTTACGTTATTATTTTTGTTTCAAATGACTAAAGCTAAAATATAAACGCTAAAAAACATATATTTTTTTAAAGTGAGTTAATATTCTCTTATTTTGAATTTAAATACTTTTCCAGATGAGCAAAGGATTTTTTAATCTTATCAGTAATTCATTCTCTACACTTTAATCATTTCAGGTATCTATATCTGATAACGGATCACCTATATTGACGTCTACTACGCGGGTTGTTGTGTCAGTAATAGATATAAACGATAATAGTCCCGTCTTTGACCAACGTGTTTATAAAGTTCAAGTCCCTTCTACGACTTATATCAACGAATCTATATTTCAGGTGCGTACACATTAATGATCCATGAAATTTTAATAACCAAAACTTAAACACGTTGCTGTCGGGCGTATCCAACTGCGAAATACTTTAATGCCGTAAGTCATACTGCCCGCTGGTAGCAAAGATCTTGTTGGGTGTAACTTACAAATACTGTCCAAGTTTTTCTTTCAAATTGCGATAGATTTAAATTAGATATCTTCCTTCCAAATTTGGTAACTGCTCTTTAATTATGGGAGATATGGACTCTGGAAATTGTAGGACAGGGAGTTAACGTGGCTTTAATCTTCCTTTTAAGTTTGATAACTCGAGCTATTAAGTTACGGGAGATATGAAAATATAAGGCGCAGGAGTAGGTTAGGTTAGATCAAGCCATGGTCTACCCGGAGGTCGACCCATAGGCCATTCTTGACCCGTTGTGACTTCGGATTTCTAACTTCGGATTTCTGCTGCACTCGTGTAAAAAGAATAAAGCCATAAGAACACATATCAACATTCTAAGATTTAACCAGATTCTTACGTCTATAAATTTCGCAACTGTGGTTGGTATCATTTCCGATGTTAGTAATAAGCTAGGTAGGGAATGTCTTCCCAAGGTTGCATACCGCCTCCTGGTTAGTGCTGGACAGAAGCAGAAGAACTGTTTCGGAGATTCCACTTGTTCCTCCTCTTTACATGTTCCTCTCTATACAGCTCTCTGCTGTGTTTTGTGTTTATGTCGGCCATGCGTAATATACCAAGCGACCACAGTATGCAACAGCTTTTTCCGATACCGAATTCGACGATATCGCGCTAAACAATCATATATTGACATAGCCTATGCTGACTTTAAGCCTTTTTAGTCAGTTGAGTGTAGCAGTTTGTTGGAAGACTGCAGGATAGCTGTATATTGCTCAAGTTAGACACCTCCGCCTACGCGGTTGTGGTGGCTCGAGTGTACCATGGGTCTATTCCTCACTTGTGGACAATAATATTCTGATGGGTATTTCTAGTAATGCACGTAGTATTCGAAGGTATATTTTTATTGTCTTCTAAATTAGATGAAAGGCCTTTTTTCTAAGAAATCCACACTAGGGATTCTCTCAGTCTTTTGACCGTATGTGCTGCATTTTCCATACCTTGTCTCTTCAGACATGGAATGTCCATGATAGCGTCGAATGCCTCACTTGGTGCGGTGCGAAGAATCGTTAAGATGCAGAGTTCTCCCATGCGCTAAACTTTGTTAAGTTGATTTTGGTTGGTTTGCTATTTTAGACAAATACCCCGTAGAAAAGTATAGGTGTGACAATAAAAGGTTACAACCATCTTGTGTGTTAAAGTTCCAGTCTAATTTCCTATCCTAGGAAGATGGTACTGTTACTGAAAAATAGAGTTACGTCTTTTAGTCGGGGAGGAACAAGAAAAGGAATTTTGAATCTCCTTTTAAAAAGGACAAGTTTATTCGGGCTTACACTTAAACCACACTTGTGGCAGCCTCTCCCCTCCATGTCTTTAAGCAATCTATTTACCGCTAAGTTCCACAGAAGGGATAACATCTCCTCCCTTGTGGCGTACCTTTGCTGACATACCTGGAGGAGCTGACGATCCAAGTGTAGATTTCAGAATACTGCAAGTGAACAAGTGAGCTGGCGTCAACCTTCACATCCAGAAGAGCTCCAGTTATGGCCGTCGGACTCACGTTATATGTTATAGTCTTTGTAGAGTAGAGATTATTTTACTTTAATGACTACGGAATGTATCTGTAGATCTGCCCTTCATGTATGCTTTGTTGCATTATTTATGACTGGAGCCAAGAGGTTTTAGTGATAAAATCTCTTCACAAATTATTTAACCTGACGGCTTATCCAGTTGAATCCTTATCTGTGCAGAAATCTCTCCAAGATAACCTTTTGATCTGTCTGGTGTTTTTATTGTATTTTCGCCAGTCTTGTACTGAGATCATTGAACATTATTGTTCTCGATTTCGCAGCATTAAAAAGAGGCATACAACTTCGTCGATGGATATTAAATTGAGGTGGCCACCATGGTGGCTTAGTCCTTGGAATCGAAATTATCTTGACCTTTCGGTGGGTGTTTCGGAAAGGTTCGATCTGGTTACCTTTTAAAGGTTGCCCAGTTATCCCTTTGAGAGGTGGTTCCGGGTGGCTTAATAGAAGCTCGAATTGTATTACCTGTGATCAGAGAAGGAGTGGTCTTTAGACACTCTCCAACTTGTTAACTGATTTCCAATAATAAAGAATAAAGAAAGTAAGATCTGCCTTATTACATACTAAATTGTTAGTATTAAAAATGATAGTTAAGGGCCACTCACCCCTCAAATTCAGCGCAGCTGATGCTGTTTACATTGGTGGAGATTAATCTGCAGTAGTCTCAAGGACATCTGGAGATCTTACCCGCATCACAGTGTCGTTACTGTCATCTTCTTCTGACCCATGACACAAGGCCTCAAGGTTCCGAGTCAAAGTCGACGCGTAACCGGAGGCCAGCTTTTTGTCCCTATAAGGACCCTCTTCTTGACAATCTCGGCGAAGGACTTCTCTGTCTGCCCTTTATCCTGGTTGGCGACGGGTCCCAGCCCTTGTTTGGAGCCGGAGAAAGCGTGATTGAAACAGATTATAGAGAAGGTTCCTACTAATCTTCTTTCAATGTTTGCTAACTGTAGCTATTAATTACGAGAGATATAGGCTTCTGGGAATTTTAAACGCGAAAGGAGGCGTGGCCAAAATAAATTTATGGGGTATGATCTTAGGAATCAAACTTACAAGTTTGGTAACCAAAGCTCTTAAATTACGGGAGATGTAGGTTTTTTTTTTTTAATTTTTTGGCGCGAAAGAAAATATGGTAATCAATGAGATTATGTGAGATATATGTCTTATTGATTTACACTGACTGGTGTATCGGCTTAGGGAAAAGTCGCTTCGGAGCCATCAAATTTTATATCGATCTCTTAGGGGAGCTACCATTAACATACTTTCCAAATTTAGTGACTCTAGCTTACAAATTGTGAAAAATAGATTATTTTTATTTATACGAAAGAGATTACCAGCAAATTTGGTCACTCTATCTTTATAATTGAGAAGCATATGCGAGATAATATATTTACACTTTCGGAAATATCGGCATTGGCGATTATTAGCGGAGGTGTGGACATAGCCATAAAAATTACCATTCCTACCAAATTCGACGACTGTAGCTAAAATCTGTCTATCTTCCAAGGACGTCGCCAAAAATCTACCAAACAAATTTGGTGACTGTATCGATTTAGCGATTTGCAATTATCGATTTTATCATTTTCCTAGTCCCGTTGTGGACGCAGTTTCAAGTCTCTGTCTCCAAGGGTGTCGAAAAAAGTTTAGTTCATACATGCGGACAGGCAGACAGCATGACGGACATGCACACCAACATACTATGATAACTTCTGTGTCAAAGTATAAAAAGTGAAAATAAGTAATTAACCTTTGTTTCTTTTGCGAAGTTTTATGTGAGAAATATACTTAAACTGATATCATTAACATTTTTCAGGTTCACGCGATTGACAACGATGATGGTGAAAATGGTAGAATAACATATTCAATAAAATCTGGAAAGAAAAAAAATAAATTTCGTATTGACAGTTATAGCGGTCATATTTTTAGTACAAAACCATTAGAACATGATTCCGAATATGAAATCAATGTCAAGGCCGAAGACAATGGAATACCCAAAAGAAGTCAAAGTACACTAGTTCATATTGGTGTCATTCCCATATCAACAAATTCTCCAAGCGCTCCTTCAATTATGAATAAATCAATAAATAATATAGTTGATTTGACGGAAAATGATAAGCCGGGATTCTTAGTGACTCAAATTCTGGCAGTTGATGAAGATAACGATCAGCTTTGGTTCAATATAAGTGGTAAGTGTATTTATTATTTTATTTATTTGTTAAACCATTTTCAGCTGAATAAGCTCGATGATCGAGCCTGTTGGTGGAGTTTTCCTGGTTTAAAACTACCAGTTTCCCTTAAAAATGTGCGTGTAAACATAAAATGCTAGACATTTTTTCGCATATTAAACAAGAGCGAACGTTGAAGTCGGGCGTTAATTACTGCGAAATACTCTGATAGCAAATAACAGGGAAGGTGTGCTTTTAAAAGTGCGGTAGATATAAGATAGTAATTTTTCTTCGAAATTTAATATTGTAATTTAATTTATAGGAATATAGGAACATAGGGGGCGGGAGAAGGAGTTGCTGGAAAAATGATAGACGAATCCAAATTATAAACAACAAATTTGGCAACTCTATTTTTAAAATGGTGGGGATATGCGGATTTATTAGACTTTCGAAAATATTGTTATCGATTTGCAAATATCGATTTCCTAGCCGCCTAATGGACGTAGCTCTTAAATTACATTTTGTATGTCGCGGACCCAGACCAGTATATGTCCCCGGCTTCAGAATCACTTCAGACAGACAGGCATTACACAAAACCGATTACCTATGTGACTGAGTTATATATCATCCCCTTTTAGTGTTTTACATGGGTGCTTAAATTTATGGAGCCCGTTCGCATAGACTAGAAACAGACTTGAAAATGTATTGATTGCAATTTTTTAAGTAATTTGTCTTGAAGTATAGTTCCGCAGACACCCAAGCATATATTTATGTGTGCCGAAATTTTTTAAACGGTTGGTAAATACTTGATTGCAGACAATCATTTTACACGTACATAGTCTACATCAGACTTTCTCATATTTTTTCTACCGCGTTTTCTTCTTGTTGCTAACTTTTTTTTTTTAAAGAAACGTTCATTTTCATTTAAAGAAGTAACTGGGCAAAAAATTGATAGTTACTTAGGGTACAATACCTATACTCTGGAGCCATTATTATGAACGTGTAAACTATAGTGCAAAAAATTTATGTACACTCCCCGAAGTTCGATTAAAGGCACTTAATTTTTTTCGTATAAAATTAAAATTGGTACTGTTCAATTTTTTTTTTGTTCCACAAAAGTTTGATTTATGGAATTTATTTACGTCAATTAAAAAAGGAATATAATTTCCAATCGGGCTTATTAATTTCGGGCTTGTGAATAAAAACATGCGCTGCATTCGGTAATTTTGTTTGTTCAATGCTCGTATTTGCTATGCAAAATGAGTACTCTTGCAGACCTGATCGACTACAGCAATCTTACTTGTTAGAACTCAGATAGTAGGATTTTGTGATTTAGTGTGATATGGCTAGACACTCTAAAAATTTAATATCTATCGCGAAACCACCCACGACAGGCATTGGTCACATTCGTTATCTTATTGAAATGAGACATTTGGGTCTGGTTGGTGCTCCATAAAGTTCCCCAAAACTATGTCCAACAGGTTTATATAGATATTCGAACTCTTACGTCCTTAAATTTTTCAAATGTTGTGATGACTGAAAGCAGTTCAGATCATGAAATAATCTCTCAGACTTCATTCAATCATGCCAAAAATAACTTAATCTATTTGGGCCATTCAGATTATATTTTTTTTAGAGAATGTTACATTTTGCCACTTCTGGTCCCTGGACATGTGTTCTTTCGCAACATTTAATCTGGCGATGCCTTCGTAAATACTAGTTTTGACCTCATTTTATTTCAAACCAATCGATCGCTACATAATAAAATTTATTAAATAGAATTTAAGATGACGTGGTATTTTTATCCAGCCCAGCGCGTAAGATTGCAGATTTTTGCCTGTGTGATAATTTTTAATGTTGGTTTTTACCATTGTTTGTTGTCAATCGCTTATGCCGATCGACGTAATTTGATCGATTTTGCCTGTTGTTGAATTCAGTACCCTGGTAAGCCAGATCTTAGCAACCACCTAAGGTTAGAGTAACTTAAAAAGCACAAATAAGCAAAAATCTTGAAATAAACCAGCAGAACTCTTCTAATGCATCATAACAGTATAAAAAGATAAAACACCATTTATAAATTTGTAACCAGGTCCCGTTAAGTTTGGTACAGTTTTTAGCACCATAAACACGAGTTCTTTTAATCGAATTTTTGGTAATCAATTGCCCTAAATGTTATAGCGCTTGGAACTATAACTACATATATGTTATATTAAATCAGAAATTTCTATACACTTTATCCCATAAAAGCGGATAAGCATTGTATGGATAAGTTTCCCATACCATACTCTTGTTAAACTTCAGCAGCTGAGCACTCTGGTTAGGCCATCCGAAATTTGAGCCTGTATTGGTAAAATCTAAACAAAAAATACATTCTCTTCTAAAAAATGTTTTTAATTTAAACAATTGCTTGTATTTTAAAATAAAAAAAATGATTATATATATATATTTTTATTTTTTTTATAGGAGGAAATGAAGAAAATCATTTTTACATTGGTAGAGATACCGGAAATGTGCTGCTTTCAAAATATTTGGATTACGAGACACTGACATCTTATAATCTAACTATTCGTGTAACGGATGGTTCAAATATAGTACACACATGGCTATTCATTCAAGTTGTCGATACAAATGACAATGCTCCACAGTTTACGAAAGAAATATACCATGTAAATATTTCTGAGAACATTGATGAAGAATCTGTTATTATGCAACTACATGCCACTGATAGAGATGAAGATAAAAAGCTATTTTATCATCTACATGCTACACAAGATCCATCTTCCTTAACACTGTTTCGTATTGATTCTATAAGTGGTAACGTGATAGTCACCCAAAAGCTGGATTTTGAAAAGACATCGCAGCATATACTAATTGCTTTTGTTAAGGATCAAGGAACTCCAGGAAAAAGGAATTACGCAAAAATAATAGTCAATGTACATGATCACAATGATCATTATCCAGAGTTCACAAAAAAAATTATTCAAAGTAAGGCCCCCGAAAGCGCAGCGATTGGCTCCAAACTTGTTCAGGTTACAGCTATAGACCGAGATAGTGGCAAAAATGCTGAAATACGTTACTCGATAATTACCGGTAACGTGGGAAGTATGTTTGAAATTGATCCCAAATTTGGAATTGTTTACTTAGCTGCCTCTTTGGACATCAATAAAATGCAGGAATACATGCTGCAAATAAAAGCTGTGGATCTTGGTCATCCGCCGTTATCGTCTCAAGTGCCTGTGCATATTATTGTTACTATGTCGGATAACGATCCTCCCAAGTTTTTTAATAACTTTGTTTCACTGGAAATGTTCGAAAATTTGGGCATTGGATCATTTGTAACACAAGTTGAAGCTCGATCGTCTTCATCAGTTTTCTTCGATATCATTGCTGGCAATGTCAATGAAAGTTTTCGGATTAATCCGTCTACCGGGGTTATTGTCATCAACGACAATGTCAATTACGAAATAAACAAGTAATTAAAAGATAAATCGTATTAAAACAATTGCGACTTATAATAATTTCCCTTTCAGAATGTTCAATCTAACAATCAAAGGAACTAACATGGCTTCTGCGTTTTCGTATCAAAATCTGATAGTACACGTGTTGGACGTAAATGACAACGTTCCGAAATTTCTCCAAAGTGAATATATTGGAACTGTTTCAGAGTCCGCCAATATGGGCTCTTATGTAAAAAAAGTTGATGAAAAAAAAAGGTACGGAAACATTTTTCTGATGTTATATATTGCATATCATATTTTGTATATACATTTTCTCTATCTTTTAGTCATTTAACTATAAGCGCATTTGACGCAGACGTTGGATTAAACGGAATGTTGCAATACAAAATCAGTGATGAATTGGCGAAAGACGTTTTTAAAATAGATTCAACAACAGGGGCGATTGAAATCTTACGCAGCTTGGATTATGAAAAGAAATCCAATTATTCATTTTTTGTGACGGTAAAATTATAAAATATGATAATTTAATATCTAAATAATCAGCTTTTAATATAGCATAGATTGAGTCATGACTGCTCAGTTTTATTTATTTATTTTTAAAATACGTTAATGATGCATTATTTTGAATTTTACATTTATAGGTTAGTGACATGGGTAAACCAAGCTTACATTCGACTTCAAAAGCTCATGTAGTAATCCTCGTGACCAATGTCAATGATTGCCCACCAGTATTTAAGGATAGAGACCTTAATGTCACTTTGTTTCTACCAACGTTTGAAAATGTATTTGTTGCTCATATATGCGCGATTGATGCTGATAACGATGTCATACGTTATGATATTGTTGACGGAAACAACCCAGAATGTTTTGAAATACATCCACTAACTGGCGTTCTAACCACAAGGTAATTTAATTCTTCAGAAATATTCTTGTAGATGAATTAGTAATTTTTCCAAGCAAATAAGTTTGTTAATTAAATGACAGGCTATATAGATATGGTGAATTCTATTACAAATTGTCAATTTTGACAATTTTTGATCGGCAGTGAGTACGACGGACATTGCACTATGCCTTTATGATACAGTGTTTGAAATCAAATATCTTCAGACTAGAACGATTAGTCTTTTTTTTATCAACAATTGTTAGAGATAGCGAGAGAGAGAGCGCTGTACATTGACATCGCCGGCTGTTGCAGCTTACATTGCAACATAAAGTTGATATGTAAATACAGCTAACAATAAGCTATTTATGTCAAGCGCAGACCTCCAATTTCAAGTATGAAAACAATTCATTATCATTAGAAGCGGAAACTGAGATTTAAGTAGATGATTTGGATTTACAGAAACAGTTTAAACCGATAACCATATTAAGCAAAATTAGTTGAGTAACTTAGGAAAATATATCAAGCCTTATATTCAACGTATTATGAAATGAGTTGTTCTGAAATATTGAACGTTCAAAAATGGTATTTGAGAATTCATGCTAATTTAAAAATATTGAATAATTTGTGTAAATAAGCAATACCATCTAATGTTAAATAAACTTTTATTTCGATAATTACAGCATAATTTGAGCAAGTAAGCAATATATTTTAAGTAATAAATACAGAAACTTAAAAATTAAAAACGGGAAATAAATGAAAAAATATTGACAATTGGTTTGCTTGTATAAAAAATTTGTATATAGAACATTAAATTTTTGTTAACAAAATATTTATTATTGTAATTGTTTTTATTTTATTTCAGAAATGCCAAATTCTTAAAAAGTTCATATAATTTACACATCCGTGCCTCGGATGGATTGTACTCTACAATTCTCCTCGTTAATATCAATATCGAGGCAATAGTGAATTCAAATTTCGTATTTCAAAAAAAAATATACGAGTTTTCTGCTTTCGAAAACACGACAAAAGTAACGACAATTGGATTAATAAATGTAATTGGTAATGCATTGAATGAAAATGTGGAATATAGAATTCTCAATCCAACTGAAATGTTTACAATTGGAATAACTTCTGGAGCTATTAAAACAACTGGAAAAATCTTTGACCGGGAAATACAAGATATGTATAATCTCTACTTTGAAGCAAAGTCAACCGTATTTAGTGTAGACAACACTAGTACTCGCAGGGCAATTACTTCAGTTTATGTTTCTGTTCTGGACATAAATGATAATTGTCCAATGTTTGTCAACATGCCGTACTACGCCTCTGTATCTGTTGGCTTCACGAAAGGAGCAATTATATTGAAGGTGAAAGCAATAGACTTGGACAGTGCAGAGAATGGAGAAGTTCGGTATGAACTGAAAAAGGGAAACGGTGAACTTTTTAAAATAGATAGAAAGACTGGCGAACTGTCAATTAAACAAGCAATTGAAGGCCACAATCGCAAATATGATTTAACTGTTGCAGCATGCGATGGTGCTGTAATTTCATGCTGTACTGAAGTTCCGGTTCAAATAAAGGTATTCGCAGTGTAATATACTCAAAATTGGCTAAATTGAATTAATTTTTGTTTTTTTTTTATTATCTAGGTGATTGATCGTTCAATGCCAGTATTTGAAAAACAGTTTTATTCTGTGAGCGTAAAGGAAGACGTGGAAATGTATTCTACCCTGTTTATATCTATCCAAGCCGAGAGCCCATTGAAAAGGAAACTTATTTACACAATATCAAGTGATAATTCAGAACAATATTTTGAAATTGATTATAGAACTGGTAAAATATAATTAATAATGCTTTTTATGCATATGATAAGGTTATTGTTATGTATATTTACAGGTTCCTTGTATGTGGTAAACGAACTGGACTATGAGGAGAAAAATGCCCACGAGATATCCATTCGAGCTACTGATAGCATTTCAGGCATTTACGCAGATATTTTGTTATCCATTACAGTAATTGATGTAAATGATTGTTATCCACAAATTGAAAGTGATAATTACAATATAACCTTACCGGAAAATTCTCCATTTGGATCCCAAATACTACAAATAAACGCAACTGATTTGGATTCTGGTGCAAATGGAAAATTATCATATTTCATTGAATCCATAGATGGTCGCAATGATTCCGATACTTTTTATATTGATGTTAGTGAAGGCTCTTTGTATTTAAAACAACCGTTGGACTATGAGCTAAAGCGTTATCACCACATTGTTGTGCATGTTAAAGACCATGGGTCTACTCCACTAACTTCGAAATGCAATGTTTTTATTACAGGTAAATAAAATTCTATTTATTGAAAGGTTAAAAAATAGTCCTAATTTTCTGCTTATAGAAATAAAATAGCTTAAAACTTTAATTTTTTGTAACGAATTTTCCTATATTTCCATGTATACGAATACTTTTGACAGATCCGATAAAACATTCCCTAATTTGTTAATGCATAGAAAACTCAATATACCGCAGCGAAATATGTCGCCAAACATTAAAACTTGAAAGTGGATGTCATTCCAGAAGCTTCAAGCTGATGATTACCTTATTAATCAAAAGCCCATCCTTGCTGATACATACATACATACACAATGTGCTATTCAATGAGAGATGAATATCAATTCACAATTTAACAACTTATTTTTGTGGTCAATATTTGAATACAGAAATGGATGAAAATACTCAATAGATATTATATAAAAAGGCATCTTTAATACATATCTCACACAAATAGGTTGCTAATGAATCGCCAGAGAGATAAATATTAATTTATATTTCAACACCATTTGCTAGGGACTAACATTTGAATATTATATATATACCCAAGTGGACATTTTAAATAACTTTAAATTATGGTATTTATAGAGAATATTTACAAAATTACTTATAAATTATTGTTTTCATTTCAGTTAAAGATCTTAATGATAATTCACCACAATTTATCGAGCCATCTTTCAATACAAGGTTATCAGTAGCAGCGACTCGAGGTCAATTTGTTGCTTTGCCAAGGGCGTTCGACAATGATACATCCGACATTGAATTTTTGCAATACCAAATTGTTGACGGAAACGATTTTCAAACGTACAGCATCGACAAGCAAACTGGGGTTATTTCACTTCAAAATATGTTGAATTTCACCGACAAACCTAATACTATTTTAAATATATCTATTTCCGACGGAGTACATACAAGCTTTGCACGGTTAAAAATTACACTAGTTCCAGAAAATGTACACAGCCCGCAGTTTGAGAAATTAGTTTATAAGGCAACGATAATGGAAAACAAGCCGCATGGAAACAAAGTAATCACTGTACGTATTTTTTAGAATACCAATAAAAAACGTTCACGATTTTTGTTAACGAAAGATATGTTTTACAGGTTAAAGCAGTTGACAGTGATTTTGGTCAGTATGCCAGTATTTCCTACGAAATTGTATCTGAGGAAATGAAGCAGTATTTTGAAATTAACCGTAATACTGGTTTAATTACATCGAAAATAACATTTGATCGAGAAATTAAAGATGAATACGTCCTACAATTAAAGGCAATTGATGGCGGAAGTAAATTTGGATTTGCTTCATTAAGAGTGACAATTGAAGACGCTAATGATAATAGCCCACACTTTTTTTTAAAAGAATACAAAATTGTAGTAAGCTCTTCTAATACTCTCAACGAAACCATATTGACCGTAAGTACCTATTATATTTGTATTTAGACATTTAAATAAAATCACTTCATCCGCCCAATTCTTTTAAAAACTCTTTTTTGAGACTTCTCCTTAAATTATAGTAGTTACAAGGGAACTAAGAATGTTGTGCAAATCTACGTAACACACAAAAAATTAAATCTTCAGCCCCATTATTCATCATAACATTGTAGTTCCGTCTATTACAATGTGAGTTAATTTTATCAATTCCTTCTGTTTCTTCAAAATATATACTTTTACATTGTTTACATAGCGCTTAGATTATAATGGTTTTTCTTCTTTACTTCAAAAGTCCAAAGTACACATTCAATCAATTACAGCCACTATCAGATATTACAGAGAAGTAAAGGAAGAACAGTTTGATTAATCTGTAATCTGTTCTTGGCCAACATTAAACAGCACAAAAAGTACACAAAATCAAGGTTAATTAAAGTGACATTTAAAAATATTTTAAAAGATACATACGTTACGATGATAAATTCCTTGAAGTTTTCCCAAATATATTTTTTCTTTAATATTGTCCGATAATAAGGAAGATTATAATTAATATTTATTTGACAATCCGTTTTTAATATGTTTTAGGTTAAAGCTATGGATAAAGATATTAATGCAAATGGCGTTGTAAAATATACTATTATGCCGTATTCAATGAAACCCGATTTACGAAACCATATTCATTTAAATGAAACTAATGGTGACATCGTCCTTATGAGTGATCCAAAACATTTTGAAAAAGGCGTTTTCCAATTTTTTCTTCGAGCTTTTGATTCAGGAGTACCATCATTGCATACCGACATTCCAGTGACTCTTCAAGTACTAGATTCTGATGTAAAAATTCCAACTTTTGAAAAGAAAGACATTAATCTCAAAGTTATAGAGTCTACATCTCCGGGAACGGTGTTAACAAAACTACACGTATTTGGAAATTATTCGATAAAATTCTCAATTTCTGAAGAAAGTTCAATTTTTGCCATATCTGAGAATGGAGAATTGATTCTGATGCAGACTTTGGATCGTGAACAAAATGACTCGCATTATTTAGTTATCGTGGCCGAAGCCGCTACCTTACCTGTTCTTTTTGCATATGCTGAAGTACACATACATGTTACAGATGAAAACGATAATTACCCGAAATTTGATAATACAATTTATAGTTGTGATGTAGCGGAAAATACTGAAAAAGTTGCATCTATACTTAAAGTAACGGCAACTGATGCAGACGCTGGATCGAACGGTGATGTACGTTACTACTTTGATGAGCAATCAAATGGTATACGAAATATTTTTGACATCGATATATATACCGGCTGGATCACCCTTTTGTCGTCCTTAGATCGAGAAGTGCAATCAGAGTATAATTTAAAAGTAATTGCCACTGACAATGGTCACCCCAAACACGACTCAAAAGTTCCAGTGTCCATCAAGATTATCGACTACAACGATAACGGACCGCAGTTCAAGCTGTCGTTGGACCACATTTACATATCAGAAAATGCTCTTCCTGGCACTGTTTTAGTAAATTTGTTACTTATAGACCCAGACATAGAAAAGCAAACTTTGGACTATTATATTATTTCTGGAGACAGACAGTCTCAATTTCAAATTGGCAAAACAGGAGAGTTGTTTATATCAAGGCCTCTGGATCGAGAGGAAGTATCATTTTACAACCTGAGCATCTTAGCCACGGACGGAAAGTTCACAACGGAGTCGAATGTTCACGTGCATATAAAAGATGTAAATGATAATATGCCATACTGCTTAAAGCCTCGTTATCACATCACAATCGATGAATCTACACCAATTGGGTCAACAATAGTTGAAGTTAAAGCAATCGATTTTGATTCCAGTGATTTTAAACTACGTTATTACATATCCGGAAAGTGGTCCGATGACTTTGTTATTGCTAAGGACAGTGGAGTATTAAAAGTAGCAAAGTCTCTTGATCGAGAAAAAATTGCAAAATATAAATTATATGCTCACGTTCAGGATGGAAAAGAATTCATAAGAGAGTGTGTTTCCGAAATAATCATTACCGTAAATGATATAAATGACAATGCACCAATATTCTCTCTGACCAATTATCGAGTAAGCATACAAGAAGATGCTCAATTGCAAACTCTGGTGACAAAGGTACACGCTACAGATAAAGATTTTGGCATTAATCGAAAAATCAAATACTCATTAACAGGAGCAAATAGTGATTATTTTGGAATTTCCAAATCTACCGGAATTATAAAATTGGAAAAAAACCTTGACCGCGAAACAATTTCGTTATATAATTTCACAGTTAAAGTGGAAGATTTTGGTAAACCAATATTGTCTTCAGTTGCAAATATTGTTATTAATATTTTGGATATTAATGACAATCCACCAGAATTTAGCTTACGACAATACAAAAGTCAGATGTATGAAAATGTTACACGAGGGTCTGAAGTTTGTAAAATTCATGCTACATCTAAAGATATTGGCGTAAATGCTGAAATTTTATACTATATAATTAGTGGCAATGAACAACAAAAATTTAATATTAATTCCAGCACAGGCATCTTATGGGTAAACGAAACAGTGGACTATGAAAAATCCAAATTTTATTTTCTTACCGTTCAAGCGATTGATGGGGGAAGTCCGCCTCTTAGCAACATTGCTTATGTAAATATATCTATAGATGATGTTAATGACAACACGCCAACATTTACGCAAAATATTTATCGAACCAGTGTACGGGAGGATATTTCAGTCAATCTTCCAATAATAGATGTGAAAGCCACAGATGAGGACTCTAGCCTGAATGGAATTATCAAATATAACATTGTTAAAGGTGATAGCTTAAGTCAATTTCAGATAAATCACAGCAATGGAACAATAAGTTTGGGTAGGCCACTTGATCGTGAAACTATTTCGAACTATGTATTGGAAGTGCAAGCCTGTGATTTTGGGATTCCCGAGCGATGTAATAGTGTACAAGTCAATATTTGTATCCTGGATGCAAATGATAACGCTCCAATATTCTCGCAGACAAATTATAGCATAGTTCTACAAGAGAATCGACCATTGGGCTATGTTTTCATCAAATTTGATGTGTCTGATGCTGACGAAGAGCCGAATTCTACTCCCTATACGTATGATATACGTTCTGGGAATGAGGGTGGACTTTTTCGGTTGGAACAAGATGGATCTCTTAGTACCGCATCCCGATTCAATCACAAATTACGAGATGAATTTATAATTCAAGTACGTGTATTTGATAATGGAACGCCCCCACAATATTCAGATACATGGGTAACGATAAAAATAATTGAGGAAAGTCAATATCCTCCTATTTTAACACCCTTAGATATTACTGTTAATTCTTTTGAAGATGAATTTGCTTCAGCATTCCTGGGAAAAGTTTATGCGTCTGACCAAGATCAATATGATGAACTAACATATAGTCTGGCTACAATCATTGAAGAATCTTATGAAACTTCAAAATTATTTAGAATTGCGAATAAATCTGGAAAAATATATTCAATTTGCAACCTTGATATAGGTTTATATAAGTTAAATGTGTCCGTCACTGATGGAAAGTTTACCGTCTATACCACTGTTAAAATCAATGTTGAACTTATATCGACGAATATGGTCAGAGAAGCCACAGTAATCAGATTCAGTAAAATAGCAGCATCCGATTTTCTGCTGAGTCACAGAAAAGGATTCATTCGCGCCATACGAAATGTGATGAGATGCCGACAAAAAGATGTGATTCTTATATCTTTGCAAGGGCAAATTCCAAACTCGTTAGATAAACGGGTAAAGCGTTCAACAGATTTAAATTTAAATGTTGTTTTTGCAGTGCGCAAGCAACAAATAATACCAAGTTCAGATGAATTTTTTAGTAGTGATGAGATTCGTCTATCCGTTATCAGCAAGAAACTTGAAATTGAAAACGATACTAACTTAATCATTGAAGAAATATTTTCAAGTTATTGTCAAAGCAAAGTAAACACTTGTGTTCATGGAGTCTGCAAGCAATTTATAAGTCTTGAACAAAACAATGTAACGACTATATACACAGATGTAATAAGTTTCGCTGCGCCCTCGTATAGTTTGATTAACAAATGTGTTTGCAAGCCTGGCTTTGATGGAAAAGACTGTAATGAAACAGTAAATGCCTGCTCTTCCGAACCGTGCCCACATCAGAGAAATTGTTTACCATCAGAATCTGAAACTAAATATCAATGTGTGTGCCCAAAGGGATACTCAGGCTCATTCTGCGAAATAAAATCTTCAAAGTGTGTGAACGGATCTTGTGATGCGTTTTCATCAACTGCTGTCTCATTTGGCGGCAAAAGTTATGCCCATTACAAAATCAATAAAGCCAAGGCCAAAAATATTTTGGAAAATCAGTTTTCTTACTCTCTACAAATAAGAACAGTGCAACAAAGCGGTACACTCTTATATGCGAGCGGAAAAGTTGACTACAATGTGTTGGAACTTGTCAACGGAGCTGTAAAATACAAATTTGATTTGGGATCAGGAGAAGGTGTTGTAAGCGTATCAAGCATATATATTTCGGACGGCGCGTGGCATACCATCACCTTGGAACGCACTCTTAACAGTGCCAAATTAACTGTAGATCACAAGCATGTTTCCCAAGGAAGTGCTCCTGGAGTCAATGGCATATTAAATATTCAATCCAATGATATCTTCGTTGGAGCTGAAGTTCGACCACATCCATCGATTATTGGTTATGAAGATATTCAACGTGGCTTTATTGGGTGTATGGCGAATATTAAAATTGCTTTGGAGCCATTACCTCTATACATTTCTGGAGGCAGTACAATTGCCGCATTAAAAAGATTTACAAATGTAGAGTTTAAATGTGATCCCGCAAATGTTCTTGTGAATTTGGGAGTTTGCGGTACTCAACCATGCCTAAATAGTGGTATTTGTATGGATATTGGAAATAATAATTTCAAGTGTATTTGCCACACTCGTTTTTCTGGGGAACTGTGTGAAATTGATTTAGATCCTTGTTCGTCAGCGCCGTGCTTATTTGGAGGCCGCTGTGATAATCATGAACCAAATAATTATACCTGTAATTGCCCGATACATTTGTCTGGAAGAAGATGTGAATATGGAAAATTTTGTACTCCAAATCCTTGCAAAAATGGCGGAATATGTGAAGAAGGCGACGGAGTGTCACATTGCATGTGCCGAGGTTTTACTGGAGCAAATTGTGAAATCGACGTGAATGAATGCGAAAATCAACCCTGCGGAAATGGGGCAACTTGTATAAACGAGGCTGGTAGTTTTCGATGCATATGTCCTTCATTTCTTACTGGCGCAAGCTGTGGAGACCCTCTATATTCAAATTCAATTAGTACAAAATTGAAAAACTTTTCAATGGAGCACATTAGTGGCATAATATCAGGAATATCAATTGTACTCATTTTCATCATAATATTACTTTGCTGTTTTGCTTTTAAAAGAAAGTCAACTATAACCACTAGAAATCGAAACGAAAAATTCAAAAATAAACATTCAGTCAAGCAAGCAAATCTAAACTCCCTGCTTGATAAGGATAATCTTTGCAAATCGAATGCTAAAATAAGCAATTTGGAAATAAGCCAACGACCAATAAGCTATTCGCCGCCAATAAACGATAGCCTATTTATAAGTAACACAACTTTTGTAAATAATCTGGATATTTTACGAAGTTACGGGTCCGCTGGTGATGACCTGGAAAATATACCTTTCGAGTATCAAAAAGTTAATCGAACTAACCAACATGTTAACATAAATGCAAGCAATCTGATTGATGGTGACAACGGTGGACATAAGCAAGAGTGGTGTGAACAGATGCATTTAAAAACCTTCAATGAGAATAAGCTAAACAATGGTTAGTAGAAAATCAAATTAAAATACTTATTCAATACCAATAAATCATAAATAAAAAATTCCAGAGCGAAGAATAGACTATGGCTTTCCAATTAACCGCCTCTCGAGCGGAAAACTAATTCAGGTTGCAATGCCTAACGTGTGTCATTCTACAACAAATGCAAATTTTGTTGATTCTTCTCTGGGTAATGGTCAATATCACTGGGACTGTTCAGATTGGGTACGCAAGAGCCAGAACCCATTGCCGGACATAACAGAAGTTCCTGGTGCAGAAGTCGCTGACTCATCGAGCTTCCATAGTAATGATAGTAACGAGTCTAAATCTAAGCGGAAATATTTAGTTCATGGTAAGTTTAAATTCATATAATTAATATATATATATAATATATATATATATATAATATGTAATAAATTGGCTGTCATCTATTTTAAATTTGCGTCTTAGTTCCTTAGCTATGGAAGATCTTGTTAAGAATTGGTTTTTTTTTTAAATTTATGAGTTTAAGATATTACACCATTTTAGAAGGTATTATTCCCAATCATTATGTTCAAAGTTTGCTTGTAATTTCGATTTGGAAGCGTATGCGATTTTTTATATCTTCTCTAGTCGTTCCTCTAACACAAAGCTAGCTTATGTAAATTCTATATCGACAGCTCTTGAGTTGAAACTTGACGCTATTCAATCACTATTAAATTATGTAATCCTTAATGCCTGATTTGTTTTATACCGAAAATATCTGCCTTTCCGACGGATAGAGATTTCCTTTATTGTACGGTTAAAGTCAATTTTATTATTAATATATATATTTGTTTTAAATAACATATTTGTAGATCACATTATATTTATATATGATGATTTAATCGCTTAGAATATTTTTAATAGGCTGGGTTGTTTGCTATGAGCTGGTGGACGTCGTTTTGGGTACGGAATCCTTGAAGCGCGTAAGAAAGTTGCTTTCCAATCGATTAATTAGGGCCGCAGTCTGACGTCTCAACATCTAAATTATGATTATCAATCTAAGAACGCATATATATTAAATTAGTTGTATTTGCACTTAACCAAATTGTTTAATTCTTTTTCTCGTCGTAGTGGAAGATATCGATCCAACTAGAGATATAGTTGCTCTAAATGAAGACATGGTATTTGATTATGTGGATTCTGAGATAGAAAGTTGTATTCAACCATTTATGATGCCGAATTTAAACAATGAATCCCGTTCAAGACTAAGTTCTTTTAATAAAAGCGAGAATGAAGACTACAAACTAAATACAGGTAATATTATAATTAATTTTGTAAAAAAAATTGTACTAAAATTAATAAAACGAACTTACTTTCATGCATTCAGTGCCTTTCCAATCAAAATCAAATCGATTACGTAAGTTTGCTTCGGCTGAAGAAATTTCTGTTCATTCAATTATTGGATTCGTTTTTTTATTTTATTAATTTCCACGACATAAAACACTCCCAATCCGAAAGCATAAATTTTGTTTCAAATCTGCCATGTCTTGGCTTTCAATATCTCTAAAAAAAAAATTGTTAGTAAAATACCTCAAGGTTATAACTTAATTGCAATGAATTTGGGGCTCAATAAATTTTGATTATGGTTTGGTTTTTAATTTGCAAAATTTCTATTAACAGGCAAAGTATATTTACGACATCCTGATTCATATTTACCGACGATACATACTCCTAGTGACACGGAGGCGGAAAGCTCTAATAACGAAGCCCCAATGCTGAAAAAAGAATTATCAAGTAGAGCAATAAGCGGTAATATTTTCTATATTTTTATTTGATCTATTTACAGTTCTTTTCATACATTACAGGAAATTCCGAGGAAATATACCTGTTTCCATATGCAGCTGGAAAAACTGGTTCAGACAGTAATATCTCTGTTCGACTTTGTGAAATTGAAGATTCAGAATTAGAAGACTTTCTTCCGCTTCAAGGGAAATATAGTAGTGAATGACATATTAATTGTATAAAATCATAGATCTTAACTTCGGCCATGACTCTGTTTCTTTTTCTACTGATTTTATATACAATAAAACTATTTAAGTATAACTATATTTTTAATATTAACGCGGTATTTTTGTATGATAATACAGGGTGGGTCAATTGTCAGAAATTGCCAAAAAGTGGGTAGCATTACAAGATTATCACAGTCAGGAAATATTTGTATTGCAATCATTGAATACGAGTTTTGAGCGAAATTTCAGAGATAAAGTGCTAAAAACACAATAGGTATCGGCAAATTATTATGTCCAACCAGTATCCTGGGTTTCATCAAGCGCTAGTCAAATGAATATGACGGTTCCTATATTACCAAAACACTGTATATTTCAAGTGTACATTCTATTCTTGAATATCGGTCTTGTATATGGTCACCCAATTACAAGGTTCATCAGGACAAAAGAAACCGCACAAAAATATTTTCTATTATTAGAATTAGAATAATAATATTAGCTTATCTTCATCTGAATTATTTAGCCAATTTAATTGTTCAGTTCCAATCAGATACACAAGGAATTTTCTGCATATTTTTCTTCAAACTTGTAATTCGAACTATGCTATCCATAGCCCATATAGAATCTTATGCACTAATTATAATATGCCTTTCCCATTAATAAGTTCTGCACCCTCTATTGCTTCTATTAAATTGTTGTGTTATGTAATAAAACTGTTGAGTTGTCATCTAGTAATTCGAGATATTCGTAATGGCACGTTCTGCGTAGCGCACCTCGATCGGTTGGGGGTGAGATAAGTTGCAGATTGCCTGGCTCCCTGTGTTTAGTATTGGGCCACTTGAATGTGTTGCTCGTTAATACTTCAAAGTCCAAATGTAATTAAAAAAACAGATTACAAGCAAAAAAATTTGATTTTAAATTAGAAAGGTATAATAACATTTAATAGTTTTTAATAATAAATATAAATAAGTATATATTTCTGCTCACAGCCAAATAATAATACACTCTTGTCCTACAGTGTTTCTTAAAGATTTTCAAGCGTATGCTCACAAGATTGGTGTCCTTTAGCTGTGGCATTATCCCATTCAAGATCTTTTTAACGGTTCCTTTGCTAAATCGATAATTTCGTTATCCTAAATTCCAGCATATTCAAGGTTTGTTCAATAGGATTAAGTGTGGCCTTTTTTAGTATTGTTATTATTTGGAATAGTCTATGGTTTTCCAAAATATAATTATAGTTTTGTTTTCAGCAAATAGTGGTTATTATTAAACTCGCCGCAATTGGCCAAAGTTTATTACATCAAATAAAAGCGCAATGAAATAAGAAATATAGCCTGTAAAAACTTAACCAGCGCAACCGAAGGGAAGCTCATTTTTTCGTTATATATGTAGGTAGAAAGTCATAAGCAGAAAGTATATTTTGTTCTACCATTTAGGCTTTGTTTTTTATATCATCTCACACTCAGAAAAAAACTAGTTTTTGAATAATTATTCTTAATTATGGAAGTACAGTGGAGCGTGTCTATATTTTAAAGATGTATGCAAGGTGTTCAGTACTTTAATTAGAACCAATGACTGACGATTAACCAATGTTAAAGCGCTGTGCTGAGGATTGGTATCTGTGCAAAATAGTATTGATCCAGATTTAATGCTCCAAACAAGCAGCTTCACGGAATGAGCGAGGTTAACCCTAATGATGTTCTGCTTAGTCTCTTTTATCGCAAGTACCAGCTACTGAATTCGATGCTAAAGCGCAAACCCTATTTAACAGTTGCAGAACTAGATATGTGATATTGAATACCGGATTTGGCCTTATTTAATACAAAAATCATGTGTCCCAAAGTAACGAAGATTAAAAGTGCATGTAGCATAAAATCTCTCGATTCAAAACAATATATTAAACAGTGTGCTTCAAAATACATTTGTAGTATTTTTTTTATAATTTAAAGATGACTTTTTCCTATCGAGAATTTATATATTTTATATGTTTTAGCTATTAAAATCATAGTATTGAAAAAACACATTGTTTTTATATCGGTCATTGTCATTCTCCCAGCGGGTATATATTTTATTTAATAGAATGAAATATAATTTTGCCTTTTACAAATAATAAGAAAACAATGAGAACAGTCAAAGTGAGTGTTGTCATAAATATGACTGATAATTTTATATTGAAGTCTAATTGGTCAGAAATTTGTTTGTCACTATTAAATGTAATTTTTGCAAGCTCAGTATTTATATTTGCAATAACATTGTATTGAGTCACTGAAATAAAATAAAGTTTTTTGTAACTAGTTGTTAAAATAATGTATTTTTAACGTTACCTTCTGTTGAATCAAGATCAGGTTTTATCTTTTTGGTCATATTATATGTTGTTCCCACCATCCATTCGAGTTCTTCGCAATGTAATATTGGATTCTTAATATATCTGATCACTTTTGAAATTTTTTTTAAGTTACTACTGGATATCCTTATTGGTAATGGCTTTTGGTTAGTTTTTCTAAATTCAGAAATTTGATTTAAATTCTCTAGTAACATCGATTTGTGAGAATTCATCGTAAAATCTAAAATAGTTGTTAAAAGCCAGTAGCAAGCTTTTTCCATATGTGAAGAGTCTAAGCAGTTCGAGTCTCCATAGACTGCAATGCGACCCTCTGTTAATTTTTCACTCTTTTCATTAAGTAATATCCGATTCTTTAGATTTGTATGATCTAACGACATTTCAAACATTTTGGTATCATCGGCAGCAACTGGAGTATTCCTTACAAATTTTTCCTTTTTAGACAGTCGGGAACTCAGATCGGTTTGAAATAACCCCATTATGGGTACAAGATGCTTTAAATCCGTATTCGTCGATTTTCCATTCGTGATAATCTAAAGTTTGAATGTTTTAAAAGCACATTTAGGTAAAAATATATAATTACTTACAGATTCCCCTTGATCAAGTAAATTGGTCCCAATCACCACATCATCTTCATTAGTTGGAAATGACAAGAGCGTTGTACCACTTGCATAATACATTGCATGGTCTCCTAATTTGAAGTGTCCCTCTCCAACAAAATCTCCAAAGGAAATACTAAATGGTTTCAAAAGATCGTTCAAGGCTGGAATGTTTGTTCCACCAGTATCAGGTATCCACCATTGTCTGCTGTTCTCGTCAAAAAATTTAATGTGTCTCATGACTGTTGTGTTATACCAATCAGCAAATACAATAACACTTAAACCTTTTTCATAGACATAATGTTCTAGGCTAATAATCTCTTCGTCGAAAAATTCTTCTTCGGGATCAACAATTAATAATACCCCGTACTCAAGCGGATTGAAGCAAGTGTACGGTTCTCTTAAAACATCAATATAATATCCAGCGTTTCTTAAATGTACATATGTTTCTCGGAAATTTGTATGAATGTGATCTGCTCTCCAATCGAGAGGATCTGTTT
The DNA here is from genome assembly GCA_035042345.1 of Drosophila fungiperda. Taxonomy (NCBI): domain Eukaryota; kingdom Metazoa; phylum Arthropoda; class Insecta; order Diptera; family Drosophilidae; genus Drosophila; species Drosophila fungiperda. The sequence continues at coordinate 5,899,464 of JAWNLM010000021.1, forward strand.
TAATTTTTAAATTGTCACGTGGAATATAGCCAGGTGGATATCGCAAACTATGAAATTGATCCCACAAAATTCTTTTATGTCGGGGAGGCTTTGGTGTAATTTTTATTGTAAGGCGTAACTCTACTTCACTTTTATGAGATTCGTTAGAACCTAATGGGAGACTTTCTATCAATAATATTAAACGTCCTTTAGATATGCCTTCATAGTTCTGTCCTGCCCTATTTACAGCTGTGAACAAAATATACGAGTACATTAATGGTAACAGTAGAAATATGTTGCTGTCATCCTTACCAATATAGACTGACATCCAACCGGTCCAGGGCCAAATCAATTCTGAATACGACGTTGAAATGTTGAGGAAATGCCCATAATTATGTAGATCTGGAATCCATTTTGGCCCACCAATTACTTTTCCGGCTACAGAAATGCCATTGAGAATAGTAACATTCACGATTGCGGCCGTGCTTCCGTAGAATAACGGTTGACTGCTGTATGGCCACATGTAATTCGATGTAAAATCAAGTGATGATGGAATAAGACTAATTTTTGGCTTGTATGATAATAACAACTGCATACTTTTTAACAAATTTAGTTTTCCTTGTCCTTGCTCGAATATGTTATAATTTGCTAGCTTTTCCGCCCCTTCAACAAGAACTTGCTTTAATGATGATGGATTAACTAAATCTATTTTATGCGATGCACCACTTCTCAGTAGAGCTGCCACACCAGCAACAACCGGTGATGAGACTGATGTTCCTGAAAGGCGTCTGCACCCCGTACGGACGTCACTTCCCTCCACCTGACTACCATAAGTGACGATGTCTAGCCCTGTTCTTCCATAGCCTAATGGAAGTTCCCAGGTTGTCATACCTCTAGAACTGAATCTGGCAATTTTGTCATCAAAGTTAATACTACCTACACCGATGACATCGCTTTGATCACCAGGATTATTAAGAGTGCCATATATGGGGCCATCATTCCCAGCAGACGACACCATAATAATATTATTGGCCGATAATTCTAGAACCTTATCTACAAACGGTAAATCCATAAAATCTGGGCCACCGATACTTAAATTAATAATGTTCACTTTTTTGTATATAGCATAATTAAAAGCATCTAAAAACCAAGATGTATAGGAGACCTGTGGTTTAAACGCATTAGTTAAATCATTGAATAAAGATAAAAATTATAAAACCTTTACCTGGGAGTTTGTGAAAACTTTATAAATGTGCAATTCTGCGTCAGGCGCCAATCCGAGACACTCTTTTGAGGAGGCTATTACCCCTGCAACAAAAGTTCCGTGACTAACTCCATCATCCAATGACTTTTCATTGGTCCAATTCGTTCGCTCTTTGACATTGCGAAAGTGTGGGTGATTTTGAGTCAAGCCAGTATCAAAAATGGCAACGCTAACACCTTTCCCAGTAATTCCAAGTTTCCAAAGAACGTCAGCATGCAGAGTTGCCGAAACATGCTGCGAGTGAACACCCTTTAAGTGATTGTCCCGAGCAACGCCTTTGGGATGCCGAATGTTGTAAGTAAAACTATCAGTATCGTTATAGTTCCAAGACAAGAATCTTTGTACATAGCGCTGTGGGACAACTGCTTTGACGGCAGGATGACCATTGAGTGTGATTAGAATATGCTCAATTAAAGTGCTGTTTGCCTCTGATATATGCAAAATGTCGAAATCACTCGGATGAAAACTAGCTAAGTTGTGGCGAGACTCAATAAACCAGTTCACTACCTAAACGAATATATATTAGAAAATAACAACCTTGCGTATGCAAACAAAGATATTTATGCTCACATTTACTTTTAACAGTCTTGCTTCAATAAATGATTTCCTTACATCCGAAAAGTATTTTAAATAAAATTTAACTATAAACTCGTTCGGAACGTTTTTCACCTGATAACTAATTTGTTCGGAACTCGACGTTCTTGCCTGCTCTAAAGTACATTCAGCAACAAGAAAGGCAAATACTGCAGTATAAACAAAAATAAATGTAAGTGCACTCATTTATTTATCAAATATGTCATAAAGTAAAGTAACAATATATTTATGTTTGTTATATTTCTTGATAAACCACACATGTTTGTCAAAAAGCGTATAAAAATACCAAAAAATGATATGTAATTTTTGGATCAATGGAATGGAACATTTTTTTTAGTTGAGTTAGGTTAATTCATATTTCTTAGTTACTACGTGTTTAATTTTAAAAATCAACACATGGTCTCGACTCAAAAAATAGACATTATGGTTAGTTATGACCGAGTACGTAATACGCTAATATTAATGTCAGATCAGCAGATAACAGGAGATTACAAAAATTCTTTCAATCCGATTTTTGGAAGAGATAAGAGTTATTGAATTGGCATACAAAATGTTAGCTCATAAGCGTTGTACACTTTTTTGATTAATTAAATATTTGCTCAAACTGAAATGTCCGACCAGAAAGCAGGTTTTTAAGATTCAATTATTTCGTGATGAACTGCTCCATATATATATCTGACAGCCCAGAGCCACTGTGTGAGCTCAAGCCTTGCATGATGCAGATGCTCATCCTCGGACTCTCCGAGCTTGTCACTGTGTTCCTGGAATCTGGCAAGCACATTCTCTTCCTATACCGCCATGCTCTGATAAGTTAATGAAGTTGTGCGAATCTTATCACCTACTTTTCTCGGAACTCCACAATGTCGTGAAAACTTGAAATGATTTTCTAATTTAAGTTTGTATGTAATCAGTTCTATATTTTGTCTGCTTAGTTATACCACGGTGGATTCTGAAAATTGCCGTTTATTTGCATTAGGGTATCGGCAGTAAACAACGAAACACCACTGTAGAGCACATATACATTATAGCTTGCTGTAGGGTATTTATTAAGTCGAGTTCTGTGGAAATGAGCATTTGAGTTGTTGCAATACAACCGAGTAGTCAAGAACTCATTCGTGTGAAGCTTTTTCATAGCTTTATAGGTAAAAATGCTTAAAAGCTGGACCTGCGCAGTGGGTCTGAAAATGTTAAGGATAAATACAATTATACTTGTCGGCCAGAAACTTTAGTCTATTTTATAACTGATAAAGATTATTGTTTACTTTTTATTGAAAATTTAATTAAATTTGTGTGTTAAAGAAAAGCTAAACATTAGTTAATGGGAAAAAAGAGTTCGTAAGGATTTTAAAATGGTAAGTTAAATTAGTACCCCAAAAATGTATCACTAAAAGTTAAAGCATGTATGTACATATAATAATGTGTATATATATGTATGAATATACCTACATAACCGTTAGCCAATAAACTTTCCTAATTTATATTTAACTTACGTATGAGTGTATGTGTAATTATATTCACGCTATTTCATACTACTTAGGTATATATATTTTTGGATATATCTTTCACACAAGTGTTGACAAGTAACTTAAATGTATACATACATAAATACGTATGTGACATTTTTTCCATGTATGAATGTATATAGGTATATACAAATACGCGTGATTTTTATGTTTAAAAGTACATACCGTTGAAAATGGTACATAGGTGCATGTGATTCAATAATCCTATATATATATATATATATATATAATTGTAGATAGGTGCGTGTGCTTCAAAAATCCTATTAATGTAATGTATATATATATATATAAATATTTATTTTGGCATGCATATACATAAAAAGTTAATTGCACATTTTATCTTTATGTATGTCAGAAAAAAGAAGAGCTGACGCAGTTATGTGAAGTTAGGCTTTATGTAAGCGAATGTGTGTGCAGACCTACATATGTATATCCACAATATAGACTTAGTCTCTCCTGCACTTAGCTATAGCTTGGTTTACAATACAGACCTTATATGCCTAATAACAGAACACTTCTGTTTACAAACAAATAACAATATTGAATAATTGCGCTTCAAATTATGTGTAAAATTTGATGTGTAAATGTGTAAAAATGTGTAAAAATTGATATTTAAAAGCTGTTCAAAATACTATACTTTAGACCCTGGAGCTTTTTTAAGGAAATATTCTACATGAGAACAAAAATAACTGAAAAGCTTTAATAACGTTAAGAATATCTTCTTCAATATCATACGTGCACAATGAACAATTAGAAGAGCAGTGCTTATTAAACGGATTATTTCTATATTTATTTCTTTCCACCTAGCTCATTTTCACATTATTATTTTACCAATTTTTTTTATCGTACTTAGATAGATAAAGTAAATAATCAAACTGAAGTGGAACTTGTCGAAAGGCCCACATATGATAATAACAAAATATTGGTTGTTTACAATTCGATATTGTGATCAAAATTGCTATATGAACTTATGCAAAAGCAAGGAACGAATCGAGATTTTTTTTCACTACTCGCAGTGAGTGTTTTATATGAATTGCTGTCATTTGGACCACTCGCATTATGTGAACAGTTTTTTTTAAGGGATGAATTGGATGCTTGTGTTCTTGTGTTCTGCGAGAAATGGCGATTTATTTAATTTTGAACTAGAATCAAAATTCTAATTTATTGATACAAAAAGGCTTCAGTGAACTTCAAATGTCTGATGTTACTACCAAAAGAGTTATGATAACATGTATGCCGGGTTTTGGTAAAGGGAGCTAGATTTGCTTGCAACATACTTCCATATCATGTATAGCCTCTGTTTTTATCAACTCAACTTGAGACAAAAAAGCTTAATTTAATAACAATAATTTAAAGGACGATTAAAAGACCAGTTCCATATAAAAACAAATCTTATTAGAATTCAATATTTTTATGGAATTTTTATTAGTGCAAGGCGTAAAAAACGATATATTTAACGTTTATACCGTATAAACCGTATCAGCCAACTAACAACCACCAAATAAAATAAAAATCTTGTTCTTTATTATCAAGTTTGGATTCAGTAATTTGATCTGGTACACAAATCATGTAACAAAATACCATTTAGAACTCGTAATGTAGTCAATAATAGTTTAATAATTTAAATGCTCAATTCGAAGGAAAAAAAGATGTGCTCACTTTTGGTAATTGACAATTTTAGTTTATGAGGTATTAATATGTAAGATCATTCCGTGTTCATACTAAGCACCATTATTATTTAAGATAAGGGTGTACAAGGTTTCATTTGTCGTAATAAAACCAAAACCTATTTACCACCCATCATCACTAGCCCTTAACATATGTTATAGTATTATTTTGTTTTGTTTCTATATAGAACTCCATTGTCTGAGTCTGAGTATGTGATTTTCCGTAATCAAACATAAACTTTTTCTTCGCAACCCTTTTAAAGAACGTTTTCTTTAGTACCCACATCTACATACAGATCTTGTTTTTGCGCTGCTTATCGCATGATCATTGCTTTTGAGCTTTTAATACTATTAATATATTGTTGGTCCTTCCGGCTTTACACTTAGTTACTATGGAATATAATACTATAAATAAATAATATATTTAATAAATAAAGTTAATTTAAATAAATTTACATTTGGTCAGTCTATCATTTTGGTACGGATTTGCCATTTACTAATCAAATTCGGTTTTTTTTTTTACAGATAACATACGTTTGCCAACCAAGGCCCACGCGGCAATTACCTACTTATATTTTGGCTCTTACGTTGTTGTTAAGAGGTGAGTATACAAAACATGTCTCAATATAAAAAACATAAGAAAATATATAATCTTATGTGTAGTAAATAACCACTGTCACTGTGTCTTAACAGGTAAAAACGGGTAAAAGAAACATTCTCGATTTAGGCATTTAGACACTATAGATTCTATAGCGGGAATCAGCGACGACAGCTGAGATGCTATTATCGCCAAATGCAAGAATCCAACCGACTAGCGAAGAAGGTTTTCAACTAAGTTTAAATTATTTGTAATTGATAGTAGTTCGTTAACTTCTGCACTTACCAAACGGTTGTAAATATACTCTCCCAAATCGATGATCAGATATTGCAAAATAGTACCAATCCTAAAAAGCATCAACAACAATCCAATTATTCTCTTAAAAGTCTACATTTTATTTATTTTTTGGTGCAACCATTTCATATTCATCTTTTTCACAGATGCCGATTTTGTCTGCTCGGTGTGAAGAACTTTAATAATTATTGTGACCAAAAGAATAGTTTGAGATCCATTTTGAGAGCGTTTTGTTAGTTCTTTAGATTAACTTGACCGCTGATAACACACAAAGACAACTCTATTTGAAAAAATCCCAAACAAAAAATTATTATGGAAGTTGTTTTTAAAATGAATAAATGTTATCAGATGCGTGGAACTAATCATATTTTCACAAATTTTAAAGATTTGTAGGTTCTCTGCCACATAATTATCAAAATATAACTATATTGCAAATATAAAATATATGACCGCAATTTCAAGTATTGCTTTAGTAATTTCTAACATTACGTTCAAAATTTTACTAAAAAAAAAATTGTTTCTCTACTGCATAAGCTTATAGTAAATGGCAAAATCACAACAAAAAACTCAAAAGTGAGGATATTCCAAAGTGTGCAAATTATGAAAATTGCAGCATCGTCGAAATCTTTCATTGAAGAATATGGAAAAGATTATAATTTAATAATTGCCGTTAAGAGATGCCTGTATTAACGATTATTATTATTGTTAAAAATTGTACATTTTATAAATTTTTCGTTCGACAACGTACATATTTTTTAAATCCAGTCGAATGTCTAATTTGACGTTTCCATGACCTTCTTAAAAGCATTGCTTGTAAAACTGAACGAAATATCGCTTTTTAATTTTGGTTAAAACTATACCATGACAGTTAATGATGAAAATATATAGAATCAAAGAACACCCTAACATAAAATGTGTTGGACAACATTTGCAAAATCCTTATAAGTGGTGAGACACTTACTATGTTGGACATTTGTGCTTTGGTAAATTATTTTCAATAATTTTTTAAAATTAAAATTAAATACAACATTTTTAAATACATTTCTTTACAGTGTCTTTTTCAGGTGGATCGTTTATATTACCGGAGAACGAAGCTCCCACCACTGCACCTAAATTTTTATCAAGGGGTCACCTATACAAAGTTATAGTTGGCGAAACTATTGAGTTACCATGTAAAGTGCAAAATCTTGGATCATTTGTGTTACTATGGAGAAAGGGCTCCTCAGTTCTTACTGCTGGTCATTTAAAAATTTCAAGAGATCAAAGGTTTAAAATTGGTAGCGACTACAATCTACAAATTAACGGCGTTAAGACTCAAGATGCTGGTGATTACATTTGTCAACTTGGAGATCAAGAAAATCGTGACCAAGTCCATACAGTTGAAATATTAGGTATTTTATAATAATAAATTTAAGCTCTATTCAAACCAAAAATAATTAATAAAACAAATATTTATTAATACTTCTTTAGTACCACCAACATTAAGGGCCCTTCCTCACAATGGACAAGTAACGGCACGAAAGGGGAGCACAGTTACATTGGAGTGTAAGGCGTCAGGAAATCCAGTGCCCACAATATACTGGTTTAAAAAGGACGTTTATTCTGGTCCAACGCATTTATCAGATAGCTCAACATTGATCTTGGAAAACGTGGACAGACATCACGCTGGTACATATCAGTGTTCAGCTGATAACGGTGTTAAAGAGCGCGTATCAATGGATATTCAGCTGACGATTTTATGTAAGTTTCGCATTTTTAAGGACAATAATCTTTATATACTTTCAAATACTTGAGCCAGTGTGTTTGGAAAGTGAATACTAATTACAAATTTATATTGTATTGCTAATCAATGAACCAAAAAACTCCATAATTTGCCTATGATATGGTTTTTTCATAAAAATAACTTATCCCCTAAATAACTATCACTACATTTTCTTGCTGAAGCAAAACCATTTGGTTTTCGTTTAAATCGGAATTTTCTTTAGTCACAACTTTCAAATTAAATGGTTTTACAATTTTCGGACTTTAAACTAGCGTAACTTATTTATATTTATACATATATTTACTTTATATTCGGTCTAATACCTCTGTTCAAGTATTTTGGTCCGTAAGCTCTTGACAAATTTTTTTTGCTTTATGTAATATATTCACTAAAGCCCCACCAGAAATAACGGTCGAAAAAGCTTGGGTGCATGCTGCCGAAGGATATGATATAGAGCTTGTTTGTGTGGTTCATGGCGATGTTAATTCTGAAGTAAGTTTGACCAAACAGATTGTATTAAAAATATTATTTTGAATTATAATGTAAATTTTTTTCTATTGTTTAGATGTTGTGGTATCAGAACTCCTTTCTTTTGGATCCAACGGATCGGCGTTCAATGTATCCCCATGATGATAGATACAGTCTAATTATTCGAAATTTTCAACAAACCGATTTTGGGAATTACAGTTGTGTTGCCGATAATGCACTTGGGCGGACAAAGAAATACATTGAGGTCTCTGGACGTCCGGGCCCAGCTGATTTTATTTCACCAGCCTTAAGCGGCTTTCTAGATCACTACAATTTAACGTGGACAATAGAGTCTATACCGCCATTAGATGAAATTAAACTTTTGTATCGAAGGCTTCTGGTAATAATTAAAAAATTTTATTTTCATCCGATTAATTACTTACATTCGTATTCGAATTAATAATTTCAGATGAATGAAACATACCAGCATCCTGGTAAATGGCATGAATATCATATTAAGCCAATACCAATTCGGACGGACGGTACACATTATTTAATGTCTTATGTAGTACGAAATTTAGAGCATAATGCAGTCTATGAAGCAATTGTGCAAGCTAAAAATAAATATGGGTGGAATGAGGTTAGTATACAATCTGTCTGTAACTGAGTATAATTAATTTAAAGTCTGTTAAACCAATTGCTAATAGTAGCAGTTTCTGTGTGTAGTGTGTAACGGTCAGAAATAAAGTTTTTGTTCCAATGAAAGATACGCACTGGTGAATAAATTAAAAAACTAATTTTCAGATAGCCAGTACCCTTAAAAAGTAATTCAGATATTTTGGAAATCTTTTTTCATTACCATTAACAAGAGCAAATCACTGATCTACTGTAAAAAGATACAATCTGTCAGATTTTTAAATTAATAATGAAGTTTATATGTCGGCAGACTGACTCAGGTCTGCAATATTCGGCATCCCACTTGCTAACTAATGAATTCAGTCTTGAAGATGTAAACCTCGCTTTATTATATTGTAATGTCGTTATTCTCTCGACTAAATCAGTCAAACTTATTAAAATAACAAGTCTAAGCGTATTTGAGAAATGTTTTAATACAAATATATTTTTCTATAGATAAGCGACATTCACCAGTTTTATACTCGAAATCATGATCTTCTTCTCGACATTGACATGGAATACAAGATGGGAATTTCTAGTTGCCATCGGCTATCAATGACAATGGATGTTATTATCTTAGTCTATCTTACATTGATATTGACGTTCATAATCAGTATTTAAGAAATGTTTTATTATTGGCAAATATAAGTTCAAAGGTGCCTTACTACGTATTTAGAATATGTACATATTTCTAAAATTGAGTAGATATTAAAAATTTTGTTTATTTAGGAATCTATACATTGTTAGAGCATAAACGATTCCTAAGTTAGTTTATTTTATATAAAAATTGTCTTAAAATCACCAAATAGATTTATAAAGTTATGTACATATAACCATTACGCTATTTTTACTAAATAATTTTGATCCCAACTGAATCAAATGAATTTTATTAAATGCCCTGAATGTAATTGTATAAAAATAAATATAAAATAATTTAGTAGTAGATTTGTAGTAGACTTTGCTTGTAACTCAAGACAAGATTATAATCAATTTATAATTGTGCCCAGAGGTATAAATTTACGTTTGAAAAAAAAATGAAATATACATAATTGGCTAGACCTGTAGATCACCATGTGGTGATCGCACCGAGCCCAAAAGGGTCCTTGAGGTCATGTTGCATTAGCACAAAAAAAGAAAAAACACAAACAAATCATTTAAATATAAGAAATATCTACATAATAGTTTTTAGCAGAAATGACACTACAGAAAGTGGATGTAAATATCGACTTTATAAATTATGTGGATACAGATTAATGTAAATTTATGATAGTTATATTACACACATTTCTTTATGCCAATCAAATCTTTCAGACTTCCGAGCACTACCATATGATTTTTGTGAAATTGCAATAGGAGCTTGAAAATGAGAACACTTTATTATTTATTGATTAGAAATTCGTTTGTGTTCATGGCAAATAGAATTGATTTAAATCTTTATTGTTTTACGTTATTAAATATGACTTTGACAGCATTAAAAGGGTTCAAGCAATAATTCACTGGGCATTATATAAAATGCATTTCGATACCAATCTTACACCTCAAATAATTATTTTATGTAGGTATAACTGTAATCGTATCAATATCTAACTTTATTTTGATTGTACAAATTTTATTCTTACAATTGTGTCAAGCAATGTAAGTAAACGTTTATAAACGTTGCTATTTAAAATACAAAAAAAGATCTGACATGAAAAAATAAAATAAATAAAAAAAATACTTGTTAAATATAAAAATAAATATGATAAAACATATATCTTTTATATGTTGTGTGTTAAAAAAGTAATGGAAATTGAAACTTAGTGTGTCCCTAAAACTACATTATTTATCCGTGTATCTGATGCTAAAATAGCATTCATACGACAGCAGATAATAAAACTAACGAGGAACTGATTAATTAGTCACAATTGCCACGCAACGAACAATTGGACTGACGCTAATTCTAAAACTAGCAATATTACAAAGTTCCGATTTATTTCTTAATTTATCCACGTAATATTTGATATATTAATCTATAGCACATTAATAATTAAGCAAATAGAATATTCTGAATATTGAAATTGGCCATAAATTGGTCTAGCGCTATCGTTTAAATGCAAATTAGATTTTCTTTATTTGTGTATTGAAACCATTAAAAGGGTTCTAAATTATTAATGTTACTTACCAAAGCTCTACTAATTTAACTCAGCAACCACTTTATATAAAATTTTGTTTGCTTTACGTATTACATCTTGTATGTCAGTTTCCACCGTAGGGAAGTAAAAACAAAACTATTATAATATTTGTTGCACTAGGAATGAAGTAACAAGGATAACTGAAAAGCACAAAGCGAATAGGTGTCATTTACTTGTTCAAATTTAAATTTGAATCCATTTTTTTTTAAATATTTTTAAAAGATACAATTGGTCTGATCATCTGTGTTAAACCAAAGGCAGTTATATTAAAATATTAAAAATAAATATGTATGTAAAGCTTACTTATTATCTTCAATACTTTTGTATTATAATTTTGTTACAACTTAATTTTTGATCAGTGCGGTGAGCTAATTCTATATAGACATTACCATTTCACCATTAATGCTTATTTATGCAAAAGGTGCTCTATACTTCAAAACCTTTTTCTGTTTTCTGAATCTTTTGTGAATTTTGTCATTAAAATCGCAAAAACACTATCAACTCTACCGAATCGGTAAAAAATTAAGTTCTTGTTCGTTGATTCTCCTAACACCTTAGGCAAGTCGTATGATTTTAAAAGAATATAATAAAAATTAGTGGACTAAAGTATGATTCTACTAAATAATTAATAAATAATATAATATTTCGAATAATTAATACATATGGTAACAATAAAAAAATAACTTTTAGATAAATTAACTTAGTCCAGTTAATTAACGCATTGTGTAGAGAGCTGCGTCATGTTTTTAATTGTCGCAAATCACATGAAAAATGGATTAACATCAAAATTGTCATCCCATAAGAACCAACTCTTAAGAAATAGTTTTCATAAAATAAATAAATAATGTCCAATCCCAAAAAAAAAAACAGAGTAAGGATAGGACAACGATTAGGCTTAATAAAGAGAAATGTGCAGATAAAAATATACATGTACATAACTATAAGCATTTTTTATGTTCAGCATCATTTAGTATTTATTGCATTGATAGGGCGGCAATATTTTCGTTGGAAGAGTATAATATCGATTGATAAATTAAAATGTTTTAGTGTTCATAGTTCATCAAACAAAGTACATAATATTTTGAAACGCATAAGATAATGCCGTAAATCGAAATTAACGTATTGTGGGAGCATTATTTTAAAACCGTTGGACATTTTTTTTAATGAGAAAATTTGATTTGCATATACTATATCTAGCCACCTAACCATAAACAACTTATGTAGATACTTGATTTTATTATCAAATGTAAAAAAAAAAAAACAAAAAAAAAACGAAGTTAAACCGCCGAATCATTATTATATATTTATTCCTTATTATATTTATCATTGCAAACAATGTCTCATAAATATTATTATACTTTAAAGTACCATATGGTTTTCTCGAGCTGTGCGTAAGTGAAGATGTTTTAAGTACTTTCCATTTATAATAATTTAATTGTCGTCCTTTCGGAATATACTTACTTACTTAATTGGTCATTACAACATGTTATTGCTTTTGCATGTAGCAGACAGCGTTGTCTATCACAAAATCTACACGAATATCTAAATCCAAATACATACATGAATGCACTGTTTTATTGCTATGAGAGCAATTATAAGAAATTTATGTATGATTATGGCCATCACACACAATAAAAAGGATCTTTGTAGAAACCTTATAATATACAATATTTTAATACAATTTTACTAATCTTAAGAAAAAATGAAATAAAAACAAAACAGTTGTGGTTAAATAGACTTGGATTTTATTGTAATGTTATCGACAATTCCATAAATGTAAATTGGTCCTTTTTACGGCATTAAAATCATTTTTAAGTATTTTGTCTTCACTTGAAAATTAATCATTCATTGAACTATTGTAAAAATTAAATTTCCATGAATCAACAGATTATAAAAATGACTTTGACTTTGTTTCCTTTTATTATTTTTCATTGTCGTAAGGTATTAAAATAAAAACCACAGTATATACAGAACAGTTATAAGTAAATTTAACACCCGATCGCTATTCAATACCCAAATAAATATTTTAAGTAATGTCTAAATAATTCATCAATTCATACATATAAGGCACAAAAAATTAATGTACTTACACTAGCAAATAAATAGCCAAAAACTGATTTAAAACTAACAAATAAAAAAATATAGAATAATGTCGATGTAAATGTTTGATAAATAAAATCATATCATTTTAATAAGTAAAAATCACTTTATGGTAACTGGAAATACAAAAAAAAATAAAAAAAAAAAATGGTGTGACAAATTAAGAGTGGGGACCCAGATCTTGTAGAGTGTTTCTTCAAAATTTTAACATTTTTGAGTTTGGTGTTTTGTTAAATATATTAATAAGCCGTTTTCCTCTTTTTATAAAATAGAGCAGTGTTTATTGTGAAAATATTGATGCAAATATTTTAAACTAACCCTTGACAAAACACTAGCTGTGCTCAACAAATAATCATGAAGCATGTATGCTTTCACCCATAGATGTTAATTTCAGGATTGATCTAAAATTATTGACACTACAGTTTTTATCGAATAAAAAATATTTTCTTATCAATATGCACACGTTAAATTTTATTTTGTGTACTTAAATATTTGCTTATTGTCCTTTTTGGACACATACACCAAATCTTTACTATGTGTGAGGTTGTTGCATTTGTTTTTTAATGAATTGTTCTTATTTCTTTTTTTTAGCTGCCTTCAAGGCCATTCTGTTTCTAATTTTCTGGAACTTATTCGATCTTCCAAGCCACTTATTCATTTTTTCCACAACCTAGAAAATTTAAAAACACTTGCAATAAAAAAGTAAGTTAACAAATTAAATTAAAAGAAAATTAGAATTATTTTCCAATAATTCTCGGCATGGAGATACTGGAAGCTAATGCTTATTGATTTTAGGTAATAAGAATATGCAAAAAAAAAATGGGTACACAGTTCAAAAGGGGCTTAAAGTTCGAAAAATATATATTTACCTTTTGTTCGAGTGGAAACTTTGGCGGATCTTTTACAGTCAAAAAATATTCCAAAAACTCCCTTGGGTCTAATGCCTCAGATCTAAGCCGCATTTTCCTTTCCACATTTAATGTGTCGGCTATATTGTTAGTTACTTCACCAGAATTATACGCTTGTAAAGTTTTCGCAAGTGCTGAATATGTGTAGCTTTCTAAATCATCAGACGCATTTTCTGTCATCAGTTCTAACCAAAGCAGGAAGCTAGTACCATAGTCACATTTCGAAATGAGCATAATTTTTTGAAAAGCTTTTTTGAGAGGGGGTTTGGAAGCCCACGGCATGTTACTTGTGCCGAGAAGAACAATTTTGTCTGTCTTCTTAATTGGCCTTAAGATTTTTTTAAGAATATGCGGACCGAGGAGTGTTGGGCTAATAAGTTTCTGATCAGGAGGAACTTTTTTAAAAAATACGCGATGTGCTTCTTCAATGAACAATATAGTTGGTTGAAATGCTCTTGCTACTTTCATAACGATGTGTAAAAACATATTTAAATCGTCAGCGTACTTATAAACTTTTTCTGGACTAATATTTATAAAGACAGCATCTATAATGAAATAAATGTTTAAAAGTACAATTTGAATCATTAACGTTATATACACATGCCCAATTCAGATGCTATTATGTTGCACAGCAATTTTTTTCCACTGTTTAGTGGTCCAACAAGTAAAATTGATTTTGGCTTCGGTATATCGAACTCACTCATTCCCAGCATACTCTCCTGTATAACCATTTTGATATCTCCCTTTGCAGGACCAACAGTGCTGAAATAAAATTGAATTTATATATAATAAAAATTAGATTTTTTACCTAAATCAAAAAATCTAAGTTTGAACCGGGTTGAATGAAAAATAACAAAAATGAAAAAAATAACTAATAAATAAGGGGAAATTGTAGTAATCTTTTCTTAAAGTAACAATATCTATTAATTTATCTTGTGTCTAAGAACGTAATACTTACGTTAAGTTGTTTTCATCTCTAGTGTCATCTGCCAAAAAATTAAAGTCAGCTATGAATTCGTCAAAGTTTTTATGAGAAACTTCCTCAATAATGGTCGCTTCTTTTAGTTCATGATATAATGAACTGAGAGTTCTGTCTTCTGTCGGGTCAACCGGATTTTTCTTCTTCTTTTCTTTCTTCGGCTTAGCCCTTTTTACTTTTTGGGGCTTATAAGGGACCTTCTGATCTATAGCCAAAGCATTTCTCAATAATTCATATTCAACTCTAGAAATAAAATAATAATAATGTTAATGTAAATACAATTATTTTTATAAGAAAATTCACTGCTTCACTTAAATATTCCTGGATGAGAACCTCACATAAACAAATGCGCTTTGTTAATATCTTGGTGGTGTATACATAAATTTGAAATATTTTTCACTTCTCTAATCGATAGCATTCCCACTGAATTTTGTAATTTCTCAAACTGTAAAATCGAACAGAAACAAAAATATACGAAGATTGACTGGCTGTTTAAATCATTCGAAATGTGTGTATTACAAAATTTATTTATATGATAATATTAGAGTTCTTCTATCTTTTGATACTAAGCGCTTGCATGTCAAATAGCTAAACAGATGGAGTAAAAAATACTAAGGGGTTTATTCGCAAGAATGCGGCTACTTATTTGACCATCGGTTTGAGCTACTAGGAACTTGTGTTTATCGCTACCTATCCCGCAAACTTTGCCTCCAAGGCTCCTAAGATTCTTGAACTAGTGCTATGTCTACTCCGCAGCGGATGCTCCTGTCGATATAGCCATGACCGTCTGTTCGTCTGTCTGTATTTAAGCACAGATCTCAGAGACTATAGGAGATAGACAATCGAATTTGGAATATAGGTTCTCGTATAGCAGGCGCATATTAGGTTTGCTTTGTTTTATCCATAATTGCCTCTGTTTCTCGATTATCAATACCATTATGCGAGCGCATTTGTCAAAAAGAGATGGCGTGAAATTTGACCCCAGCATCAATATGTTGTATGAATTCTGAAGAACCCCGTTACCTATGAGTGTACGGATGTATGTGTATATGTATATGCAAGTGTTTCTAGCCAGACACTTAGGGATCAGTTCATGCGCTGCAATCGTTCTTTTTTTACTCTTCAGTGCATGTGCTTATTATAAGAAATTACTTAACCTGCTCATTTCTGGATGCAAATCTTAAAGGGAAATCTGCCAATAAAATTACATATATTTGTATTTACTGTGTTCAGGGTATGTCGTAGGTGCGTTCACTCGACTACATCGCTCTTACTTGCTGTACTTTACCTACCAGAAGCGAAATCTCAAATCGTTTAGAATTGACAGAATTAATCTTACCAATATTTATCACTTAAAAAAGTAAAAAATCTTTACTTTAGTCATAAGCATGGCTTCATGGTTAAACAAAATAATAAGTTGGTTTTATTGTAAGCATTGATATTTACCGCATATATTCATCAACCAACTGCCGCAATTCTTGATGTATTCTAACTAACTGATCTTCGGTAACCCAACTTTTAATCGGGTCGTGATTCTTGTTAAGATATTCATCAATATTTCTCCAGTCAATAGAAAATTTCTTTAACGTAGCTTCTATTTGGGCTGTTAATAATTTTAATTTGGAACAATATATAATACAAATTATATATAACTTCTACTTGGCATACCTATTGGTTTGCTGGATTCGAGTACATAGCCAACATCAATTATACCGCTGTCCTTTAATTTTTTTCTTCGTTTAGCGTCCGCCATTTTCTTTTTCTTAATTTTCTCCTTTAATTTCCTTTTTTCTGCTCTCTTCTTTTCAAGTATTTTTTTCTTTTCTTCTTTTGTCATTGGTTTCTTATTAAGAATTTCTTGAAATTCCAATGGTGTCATTGTTTCATCAATGACAACTAAAACTGTACCATTTTTAATTGGATCCGGATAGGGGTGGAAATTCAACGTTTTAGTATAGCTGTTAATTAGAGAAGAAGTGTGTACTACTTAACCATAATTTACTTATACTATGTATATCTAAATTATTACATTTGTATTCACTTACAACTCTTTAAACCATGCTCGAATATGATCGGATATATCTTCCATCATCCATGGAGTTCGCATTTGAATCAAACGTGTTCGCTCATTCATAATAAGTTTTGCAAATTCTTCGTCAAGTTGTTCTTTCTTTTTTTCATTCTTATACATCTCGAATAAAGAGTTTTCAAATTGATTTGGCCTTTTTAATTTCCTTAGCTTTTTAGTTCCGAACATTTCGTTTTTAAATAGTTGCTTTATTCTTTTAATCTTTTTTGCTTTGTAGTCTCTCCAACAAGATTGAATTAGACTCGCCGCGTAGTTACGTAATTCGTTAACTCTGTGCATTTCAAGATCTGAAATAAAAATAATATACATATTTGGCTTGCAAAGATTCCTTTCCTTGAAAAAGAAATTAATTATCAAATTCCACAAAAAGGGCGGTAATTCAAAAACTGTCTGAAATCAATATACTATTGATACCACAAAACAGCCATTTTCACCGTTAAGGAAATCTTTTTATTATCTATCTACAATAGCGAACATAAATATCCGGGAAGTAACGACTGCAATCAGAAAACCTAACAAACTTTCCTCTTATTTTCTTGACTGTAGGCTTTACCTATATACTTTTTGTGTGTGCAAAATTGTAGCTTTCGTGCGAATTCATTTTCAAAGTACGGAACAAATTAATTCAAATTTAAAAATAAACCTTTTTATTCAATAAACATGGTTTGCCCAATAAAAACTATGTTGTTCAACTTTTTATTTCGAATCTGATCAGCTACAAACTAATTTTCAAAGCTCTACACTGTACATCATTAAATGCATATATGTTATGAAATGTTGGTAAAATGTATCAGCAAAATCTAAGTGAATAGAAAAGAATAGAAAACTTAGTCGAAAACTTATAAGTAGTCAAATAATTTTAATTATAGCCAACATATAGTAGAGAAACTCAAAAATATTTACCGTCATGAGCATCTTCCATATTTTCATCCCTATTTCTTAAATCATTACAAGATTCTTCAAATTTAATAAAGTCTGCAGTAAATAAAGTCCTTTTAACTGGAATGCTCATTGCTTGATTTGGCTTAAAAGTAAATCTATATTGTATTTTTTTCCTTTGATGGACTTCCAGGGACTTTTTATCATATTTGATGTTTGACTTATATACACGAGCTCGTCGTGCTCTCTCATGTGCCTGAATAAGTTCTATTGCTTCGCTAACTTTACTCCAGCTTTTTGCATTAATTTCTTCCTTTTCTTCATTATTCATATACAATTTGTTTTCCGTTAATATGTTCTCAATATCTAACGGCCGACGATATAGAAATTGCGGCGACCTCCATATCATTAGATCACGAGGTGTCAGTTTTCTTGAAACTAATACTTTGTCAATGTAAATATACTCGCTCAACTCAATTTCTTTTAACTCATCTTTAAGTAGCATCAACTGTTGTGTCGCATTGTCAATCAGATTTTTAACCACTTGTCGCTTCTGCACTTGAAAGGTGTTGAAGTAAATGAAACTCAATTTATTAACAAGTTCCACATATAACACATAGAGCTCGGAAAATATTTTAAATGATATTGCTTTTTCTTCAGGTGGAATAATGAACTTTAAGCGATTTTGTTTTTTTATCAGTTGACCGATATCTTTTGTGGCAGCTATCCAGTACTTATAATTTAAATCAAAAGACATTTCGAAGCTGTGTTCATTTCATTCACATTTTTAAAAAATATATATATTGTATTATTTGAATTTAAATATTTTAGATAGTCTAAGCACAGCCCTTCTGATATTATACTTATTTAAAGCATCGTTATGAATGCAAATAAGTAATTGTTGATGAAGAAGTCACTAATTATGATTTATAACGAAATTTCTATTAAGTAAAATACTAATTTCACTTACAATCTAATATACTTGCTTTTAAATTGGTGAAGGATTTTTACAGCGATGGTACTAAAAGGCGTCCCTGCCAAACAAACTGATTCCCTACTCCAAACATGTGATGTGGTGCAGCTCAAAGTCAAGAATATAAGCTTTTCTGAATATCTGTATAACCTCATGTTAGTAGGGGCATCGGCATAACTTAAGCATAGCCACAAATTTCTAAATTGCTACACGAACGAATTTTAATACCATTTGTTTTAGTCTCTGATTTATACTTACACATTTACACCATAATAGCAACCGGTAACATCCTAGTTCGTTAATCAAAAACAATTTCTATTCTTTTTATTGTGAATGCATTTTGTGGTGGTTTATGGAAATATCAGTTTGTATTTGGCAGTAAATAATCGAACTACGCCAGTATCAATTGGTTTATTATTATTATATTTATACATATTTTTATAATTACATTAAATTGTATTAAACTTTTATGGGATATGAAAGGGAACGACAACAGCCTCTCTGTGATCAATTTGTATTCCTAATACTGCAGAGTGAGATTTATTAATAAACATTTTCATCTGAAAGGTAAAAAATATGTAAATAGTGTTTATAATAAAAACAAACAAATAAATGTTGCCAATTATAATTTTTAAATCAAAAATAGTAATTAATACATTAAATATAAATTTAATTGTACATTTATTGTCATAACAGAAATAAGTGCCTTTATTCCACAATTATAAATTTTAAATTGTATTGCATTTTATGCTGGTCTTAAAACCAATGTTCAGATGGTCACACAAATGAATAACGCACAAAACAATTTTTTTTAAAGGATTGAAAAAGTAGAAGTAAAAAAATTTTACTCACCTGAGCTGCATCATCCGGATTAACACATTTCGATAGGTGAGCCTGATGGTTGGGAACATCTTTTAATAGACCTAATAAAAAATATGAATGAAAACCATTATACAAAAGTTTTTTACGCATTAGTTTTATTTTAGTGTCTAGTTATTTTTTATTGTCTGTGCAGTAAAAAAAAAAATGCGGAAGTATTGGAAGTATTCATCACTGGTTCTATCGAATTTTAAAGTAGCATAAGTAACACAGTAAATTCTTTGGTTTTTTTTTTCAGTTTAATTTTTCTGATTAACAAATCATAATAATCTTTATACATACATTCATGCTCAGTTAACAACTGTGGTTTGTTTTGTGTGCGCTTATTGCTCTCGCGTCATTTATTTAGTGAGCGTTGTAATAAACAAAGCTATACATTCATTCAAAGCTATACTCAATCACCGTGTTCTATTGTTGTTATAGAGGATTTTCTGTGCGCTTTCTTACTCTTGTGCTCTTAATTTTCGAATGGCTGTTCAACTTTTGGTCAATATTCGTAGATCATCCGTGCAGCGCAATAGTTTGGTGGAGTTGTTTCTTATTTCAGCTTGCTGTGCGTTTTTAGTTTTTAATTTCTCTGTGTGCTGCCGAATCTTTGTATAGTTTTCTACTTTCGTGCATATTCTTTTTTTTTATTTAAGATGCCTGCGTGATATTAAAAATCTGCAATTATTGCTGTTTGTGTGCTGGTTTCACGCAAGGGGTAACTGATGTATTCTGCAATAAGTCATAATTAAAGGGTACGATGGCCGAGGGCACATTCTGGTTTTTATGATGTATAATTCCACGATCTTCATCTAGCTTTATTCGTCTAAGCTTTATTTAATAGTGTAAAACTTTTGATTTCGCCTCTTAAGCAGAAGCTACCTACCAAGCACAAATTTATTGCCTCCGGTTCGGCTATCACCATCTACACCACTAACGCCTACTGTTAATAATAATCAGCAGTTGCTGTAGTTTATTTCTCCTGCACCACCTGCAATCAAAAGCGGTGCCTCTAGTGTGTGCCATTCCATATTGTCCAATTCAACTCTTCGAGCTCTTTCTAGCAGTGCTCCAGAGCTCTTTTAGCGGTTGCACCCAGAAAGCAGAATTTGTTTCGCGCCTTGCCCCTGATATATAGTCAATGATATAAAAGCAAGCTAAAGTGTCATCTAATCGTATAGCGGTAGAAATATTAAAAATTCATTATGAATGAGAAATTTTCACTTTTAAAATAAGTGTTCCGGCAGAGGTTTTCGGCACAATTTTTTGTGATAATTTTAATTCTCTCTAGCCATTGAATTTATACTTAAAATAATGCTTAATATTTTCCTTTAGTTATCACGTGTTTCCATATTCCACCGCAATCAGATGTAAGTATCCATCTATATCATCTATCTGATTACCAATATATTTTGTCTATGCTTTCTGATAGACTATATAAATGTGTGGCGACTTTCATCTTCCTTAAATTTTATGGTCCTCTCCAATTATATGACACTCAGTTCAAAAGAATTCATTGATGGGCATCAATAGTAGTCACTTTCCCACGAAACTACAAGGACACTTTTCTTGGCTTCATTTGTATATCATAATTGTAGAGTTATCTCTCTCTATGACCCATTTATATATCCTAGACAGGTTGAAAAATGTGAAATACAGATGTAAGAAGTTTAAGGGTTCAAGTAATCCTTTTGATTACTCTCGTTACTTGTTTTTTAATTAAATTCTTCTTAGTCATAACTGGCGTTGCTTTTTTTACTTAATGTACTATAACATGTTAAAATATCTAATTGCATTATTGGTTCTGAAAAGTCACTTCTTGTCGACCTACACTCAATCAAGCCTGGGTATTGGCCAGGTTCAGATGGAGTTTTAGAATGTGTTCTTAAGTACTGTTCTGAGTCTTTTTGATGCTGATGATGTCAAGTTTAGTCTTATATATACATACATATGTATTTCAGTTACCAACCTTTAAGAACAACGCTAGGATGTTGAATGTTGTTCCATTGCTGCTGCAGGCGCTGCGAGTACAATTTAATTCGATCTGTGTACTCCTGATGCTCCAAAGTGTGCGACTCCAGTGCACCAACATTAATCATGTTGCTAAATTTTAGACGCAAAGGGAATAATATAGAAATTATGTTTACATTTGTTCGGTTTACATACATTGCAGTATTCTGCACCAATCTGGAGAGAGCATTTTGGTCGTCTTTCTTTGGCGCCGACTGCGAATAATCATTGCTCAAATCAGCCGAATTACTTCGTCTCAATACTGGACTTTGATTAACTGAATCACCAAGCAGATGAGTTCTTTCGCTTGGTTCAATACCCTAAAGCAGACACAAGTTTATAAATATTGATGTATATGGATATATGTTCATATGCTCACTTGGCTGCTGAGGTCGTCCGTGCAATTCCAGCAACTGCAGATCGACGCTAGGCATTCCAAAATTGAACGAACGTAATCCATATTTACTTTGATAATATTTCATTTATATTTTCCAGTGTTGGACAAAATATCAAATTATTAGTCGGGACATTCCCAACAATCGGTTAAAATATTCAATGTATTTTTTGATCTGTAAAAAATAATTTTCATAATAGCAACTCCGTATCTCAACTTAAATCGAATTATTAAGTAAGTGTGTTAATTAAAATACTATGTGAAAAGGAACGAACACAATGAACATTTGTTCCTAACTATCGTATTAAAATATCGAAAGTGTTTAAGACCAAATATGGGTTCATAAATATCGATATATTATATGCTCATTTTCCGCATCCCTATTTGTAGAACACATCTTTAAATATAGCGAGTGATTATCAACAAACAACATGATGATTGTTCTCATGTAAGAATTGTTAAATTAAACCTAATCTGTAAATTTGAGAAGTTTATTTTGTATTAGGTTTTGGGTGCTAATTTGGCTACTTATCATAACGTCAACTATTTTCATTTGCCTTCGCCAATGGATCCAACACAACAAGAAAAAAATGCACGACAGCCAGACGAAAAAAAACAGATTGCATGTTGGCATTTTCCATCCATACTGCAATGCTGGTGGCGGAGGCGAGCGTGTCTTGTGGTGTGCGGTGAGAGCGTTACAGGCACGGACATACAAATAAGAACTCTCTTTAAATTTCAATAACAAAGTTTATTGTTTCTTTTCAGAATAAGTACGATAACATTAAGATTGTTATTTACACAGGAGACATTAATTCGACGCCAAGTTCTATTTTACAAAAGGCGAAGAATGTTTTCAACATCGCCCTCGAAGTTGACGATATAACATTTGTGTTTCTAAAGCAACGCCATTGGGTTGAAGCCGGAAAATATCCACACTTCACTTTGCTGGGCCAGAGTCTGGGCTCTATCGTCTTGGGCTTGGAGGCTGTCTGCAAATTTCCCCCAGATATTTTCATTGATACCATGGGATACTCCTTTACGTTCCCCGTTTTTCGATATCTAGCCGGCTCCAGAGTTGGATGTTACGTTCATTATCCTGTAATAAGCACGGATATGGTGAAGAAAGTGCAATATCGCCAATCCTCTTTCAACAACAAGGCTTATGTTGCGCGTAATCCTTTCCTCACATGGTTAAAGCTTTCATACTATCGTATGTTTTCAAAAGTGAGTATTTATGACGTGGAATAATGAACTGAACTGATAAGAAAAAGTATTGCAAGTATGTGTTAATTACTTCAAATATGTCTTCCATCAATAATATACGTAATACAAATAGTTGCAAAAAAAAAAACAATACTAAATTATATTTTAAAAAATGTCAATCGGTTAATTGCAAAATCTAATGGTTTGTTTTGTAATTGTGGTAGCGGAACTACTATTTTTGCCGCATCTGTAATTATACAGGCGGACCTTTCTAGGTTTGTCTATTATATTAATTTGTTAATTTTGTGTTTTCACTAAAAGATAAAAATAAATTAAAGTCTACGCAAACTAAATAATTATTATCACTTACTTTTAGATGTATAAATGGGTAAGCCGCTGCTCTGAAACTATTATGGTAAACTCAACATGGACTGAAAACCATATTGTAGACCTGCTGAATGACCCATTGAAAATTCATAGAGTGTATCCACCATGTGAAACGAAACATCTAACAAGTCTTGAGCATACTGGAAAAGATGACGAGATCCTGATCGTATCAGTCGGACAGTTTCGTCCCGAAAAGAATCATCCTCTGCAATTACAAGTGTTGTATGAGCTAAGAACGTTACTTGCTAGCGATGAGGCTCTATGGAATCGAATAAGACTTCTTATAGTAGGATCCTGCAGACATGAGGAGGACTGCGAAAGGTTACGTAACATGCAGGACCTCGCAAAGCATTTATCACTTGAAAAGTCAATCGAGTTTAGAGTAAATGTTACATATGACGACTTGTTAATGATTTTTAAACAAGCAAAAATTGGCATACACACGATGTGGAATGAACACTTTGGAATTGGAATCGTTGAATGTATGGCAGCTGGTCTTATAATGATTGCTCACAGGTCTGGAGGTCCTCTACTTGATATTATCGAGACTTCTGAAGGTTCCCAAAATGGATTTCTTGCTACAGACGCTGTTGAATATGCAGCCAGCATATTAAACATTATATTAAATTCTGCAGAAGTAAACAAAAATATTGTTAGTGCAGCAAGGTTCGTAATTTGTCATTTAATTACAAAGAATAATCTCAAGACTGATATTTTTTACATTTCAGATCATCTGTTGAGAGATTTTCGGAAAAAGAATTCGACGAGCAGTTCATACGTGCAATTTCCCCGCTTTTTGTTTAGCATTTAAAAAAGTTATTTTAGGAAATAAATTATTTATTGCTGAATAAAATACAATGTTCTTGTAGATAAAGTAGTTCATAGTTAAACATAAATGTTAAATGAAAAATGTCTAGAATACTTCTTCCAATTAATATTGACCAATACACAATCCCAAGCGAACATTCAACATCCTACACTTGTAGAAATCTCTACAGTAGTTGTGTTAAGATTGGGTAGACAGAGCGCTTTCAATATCGCCTTTGTGACGTCCTTGTACTTATTCACAAATTGTCTCACCAAAATAGATAAACTTTTAAAAAGAAAGATTAATTAATCTCCGCAACCCACACACCGCTAAATCGTATATCTTTAACTTTTTTAAGGTCATATTATTGACATCCATTTTCAAAGATAGAGAAATCCCATTCCAATTTGTGGGTAAATATAAGTTTAATCGCGTACACGGTCGATGTTATTGATTTTCTAGTGCGCCCCGCAGCCCAATTAAAAAAATAACCCTACATGGGATATATTGTGCTCGGCAATAATAGCACTTACTATTCAATAAATATTTTTTAATAAAGGAATTTGGAAGTGAAAACAATTCTCTTAGGGTGCAAATTCTTAGAAGATAGATTAAACATAAATGTATATTACTTATATAAATCAAGTCGATTATGGTTTTTATATTTATTATATTATATATTATATTAATTGCTTTGTTGATTCGTTGTTTACCTTTGACCTACCGTGCCAATGTTTTTTAGGATTCGTGGTTCATCTAGTCTAGTCATTTCCATCTGATAGATTATGCCCTCGTATACCATAAAAAGTTCAATATTATTATGTTTTTTATTTGCACAAATAATAAGCGTAGATTATTAAATCAACTTTTATAATTATTTTCTCAATGCTTTAGTTCAATTTTAATTTGAAAGTATTAAATACATCAAAATGTTCGATTTGTATCCATTTTATAGAAATTTCATTAATTTGCAAACATTATTTATATTATTTTATATATACCACAAAATCCGGTAACCTAAATTTAAAAAAATGTTCTCTTGTTCCATAAAAGATAGCTATTTTAAATACACTTAAAATAAAAGAAATTACATTTTTATTGTAAGTGAGGTTAATGTTCTAAAAAATTTGTTCGGTGGCTTAAGTCTAATAATTTTAAATTTACTTTTCTATTCGGGGTCATGTTGTGATGTCTGAATGCCACAGCCTCAAGTATGAAAAAAGCTCTCAGTATTAACTTTAAGCAATTGGACTGTCGAGAATAAATTTTTTCTCATCAGAAAATAACACATTTCGCCACACGTAGATCCAGGATATAACACATTTCCTTTTGAAACATTAAATCTATTTACGTGGTGTGTCTTCGTAAATAGATCACTATCCAACCCCTAAAATTTCAGGTTTTTAACTGAGTGAAAATTTTTGCTGTTGGTCTTTTTGCATCGTTTGTTGAGTTTTTATTTTAATTTTAACATGATATAAATGATGCCTATCGACTTATATTATTTGATATTTGTTTTTTGTGCATTCCAATATCCTTATAAGAAAGGATTTTTGCTATCTCCTCAGTCCACAGTGTTTTTTTTGCCTTCCCATTCCAAATTTTTGTATGCAACTAATCTAAAAAATGTAACCTTAACCCATTGAAAACGGGTAAATAACGTATTATGGAGTCGTGCAAATGTATGTAATAGGCAGAAGGAAGCATCTCCGATCCCATAAAGTATATATATTCTAGATTATGATCAACATCCGAGTCGGTATAGTCATGTCCGACTGTCCGTCTGACTGATGAACACGCAGATCTCAGAAACTACAAGAGCTAGAGACTTAAAATTTTGAATATAGGTTCTCGTATATCCGCAGATAAAGTTAGTTTTATTTGATCCTTAACATAAATATGCGAGCGCATTTGTGAGAAAGTAATAGCATGATAATCGATGCGAACGTAAAATGAGTATTTGTGTGTATTCAGTAGAACACCGTACAATTGCGTGTATGTACGTATTAGGGATCAGTTTGGGCTTGTGAATAAAAATATGCGCCACATTCGTTTTTTTATTTTACTTTTCAGTGTATGTGCTTACCATATCTTTTCCTTCGAATTTCGCACCCAAAGTATATCAAAATCACAAATATGCAAATATATTGAAAAAATCGTATATAATACTTATAATATAGCACTGGAGTACAGCCTATTTTTTATGATTTAAATTATTGTGAATTATTTTTTATTTTTGCCCCTGTACATTGTACATCGATAAGAAAGTTTTGCAAGATTGCAATGCGGTGAATGCTGTACTCCAGTCGATTTTGCGAAAACTTGATATCAAAGTTGAAATACGTTGAGGGTATTCAGACAAAAATTAGTATTCATTAAATGTGTTATTTTTTGAAAAATAAAAAAATTATGTTATAAAAGTATTGAAATCTTATATTTTAGTTTCAAAACTAGGAGCAAAAGATTAGCACACATTTATTGTGATTAAATATAAAATAGTTTTGCAGCAAGTCAAGTGAATATGTTGCATTAGGACCATTGTACTAGGCATTGATTTCGGATGGTGCAGTCCAATATCAGGTTTTCGAAAGATTAAGTGAAAGTGATTAAGTATAGAGAGTGTAAATGAGTATCTGAAAACATCAAAGACACTTTGAATTTAGCCATTCGCACTTTTATTACTTTTATTATGATTGTTACGCTTATTAGACTCACAAACTGAATGCGTTTATAAGGTAAAATTAATTACTTAATAAATTATATAACGCTTTTATTAGATTTAACATACTTAACGCTTTAGACAAATCATTTAATTTGTATACTTCATTTATAAGAGTATACAAAAATGTACTACAACACAGAATTCGAAAATTCGAGAGCTTATCACGAAAAACAATTGACGTTGTAAACGTAGTGAAAGAGTTGCAAGTGATGGTTGTGATTTTAAGTACAACTTCCGACTGTATAAAGTGCATATATAAAATATTTATATACAAGTTAATATAATAAATACTCGTATATATATATATATATATATATACTGCTTCATCAGAAAATTAAAACAAAAACTATTATGCTTGAAAGCATCTCCAGCTTTTATTGACAGACAAACAATAAAGAAAATGGGTAGTGTCAGAGATGAATCAGATATACGGAACTTTTTTGACCGATCAAACATATTTATAACAGGAGGCACCGGATTTTTGGGAAAGAGTAAGAAAAGACCTTGTATTGATTTTTTTGTAACGATGTCTAATCAATTGTTTACTTTTCAGTTCTATTAAACAAACTGCTTACATCATGCACTGGTATTAAGAAAATATATTTGCTAGTGCGCCATAAAAAAAATAAAAGCGTGGAAACACGAGTGGATGAAATATTCGATGACCCGGTAAATACTCGATTCAATAAATAATATAAGGGTATTATAATAGTTACAAACATCTCAATTTGCAGGTGTTTGAAATACTCAAAAGAACTTCAGTGAAATATAGCCGTCGCATTAAAGGCGTTTATGGCGATTGGTAAAAACAATATTTATCCGAAAAGAAAATTTAATAATAATAAAATTTCATATGTTATTTATCATTGACAGTCTACAACCCGGCTTGGGGCTAAATTTAAATTATCGAAAAATGTTAGCAGACTGTGTGCACATTGTCTTTCATATGGCTGCTACTGTAAGGTTTGACGAAAAGCTAAAAACCGCCATTAAAATAAACGTTGACGCTTCATTTGACGTTATGAATCTCTGCAAGGAAATGAAAAATCTCAAAAGTGTTGTCCATATATCCACGGCATATACACATTGTCCTCGAAAAACTATTGAAGAAAAATTATATCAAACGTTAAACGACACTAAAAGCCTTATGCTAATGGCAGAGTGTATTCCCGAGAAGTTGTTACAGCAAGTGACTCCAAAGTAATTTTATTAATTGTTTATAAGAAGAGTAATCAAACATGATTACCCCCAGATACAAATAGACATTCATGTCGACCAACATATTTAATTTATTTATATATAAAAAAGGTTAATTGGACACAAATCATATGATCTAGTTATATTAAATTAATAGAGTTTAAGTTTTGTTTAGGTCGTTAGTGAGCACTAAAACGTAAAAAGAGATGGAAACCTTTTTGATTTTCATCTCATTTTAAATCATATTCACTAGCCAAACTTGCCATGTATCATTTTTACGAATTAAGGCAAAAATTAACATTTTACTCAATTATAGATAGGCGTTGATTTTCTTGTAATTAGTATACAAACATTAAAAGTTAGAGCTAAAGAAAATATAAATATTATAGCGTTACTACGATAAAACCTCGCTTTCTTTGTCTCCTAGACAGACTACAGAGTGGTTTGAACCTTGGTTCATGAACCTTGGTAATGAACCTTGACGATTGCTCATTTATGACGTTGGCCGACCAAAGGGCTGTAGATAAAGCGTCAAATAAAAAGTTGGAAGCGCCTTTATAAACATTTCGATGGGGTAATGTATTAGATACAGCTACCTTTTTAACCATAGCCCTTTAATAAACAGAACTTTTTTTCTATTTGTACTTAATATCGATGAAAATCTAGCTTATACAGTGTAATGCTGAATGGTATTCTCATTACATCGTCTATTTACAGGTTATTAGGACAATGGCCAAACACGTATACCTTTACAAAAGCGGTAGCTGAGGATGTTATTCGAATTAGCAGCAAGAATCTTCCCGTCGGTGTATTCCGACCAGGTATTGGTAAGGCTTCACTTCTATTTTCTGAAAACTTGGAGGCAGATTAATGAAGTGCATCTCATTTATTATATGCAGTCATTTCGACATACCAAGATCCAGTGTGCGGATGGATAGATAACTTTTACGGGCCAACTGGAGCGATAGCTGGAGCAGGCACTGGGGTATTTTTTATTTATAAATAACTATAGTCAATTACCTTACTAAATATTTTAGGTCCTACGAACTTTACGTTGCAACCCAAAAGCAATTGCAAATATGGTTCCAGTTGACTTATGCGTAAACAGTATGATAGCTGCTTCCTGGGATATATATGATAGACAAAAGTAAGACATCTTTTTTAATTCATTTAAGAATAAGCGCACACCCAGCGCATCTAGGTAAGATCAAAAGTCGTGAAAAAATTAACCACGACGTTGAGACAGATGGACTAAGATGACCGCGAACATAACATTAAATACCTGGAGCCAGAGAGCACAGATTACAACTTGTTGATCGGGCTTTACAAAGATCATACATTCGATAACATTTATATTTGCAGTCCATTAAAATCAACTGGAAACATACCCGTTTATAATTTTTGTACAACGAGCAATAATCGATTAACTTGGGGTGAATTTACTACAAAAACAGCCAAATATGGCTTAATGTATCCACCTTTGAAGGCATTTTGGTATCTGTGTTATTCAAATACTACAAACAAGGCAGCCCACATGCTATCAATTTTGTTTCTGCATTATTTGCCTGCACTGGCATTTGACACTCTTTGTTTGTGCTTTGGGAAAAAACCTCGGTAAGTTTTCTAAATGTTGAAAATGGTTGGTTAAAAATATATATCTTATGCAAAGAGTTTTTAGAATTTTATAGCACCAATATTTATATTACTTTTTGACGTACTGATTTCTGATCCGAAACAATCTAACTTATTTATTTACAAGTTTTCAAAATGCAATAATTACTATTTTACTTTTGTAACGAAATGTCTTTCTTTAAAGAATGCATGCCATAGTTAAAATTTACTGCAATTTATTTTATTTTCTATATATTTATTGTTAACATAATATAATTGAGAAAGTTCGATCGTACTATTTGACTGCTTTTAAGACATGCATTGAAATTTTTGGGTTTGGGTTTCATTTTAATTTATGTATTTATTTATAATAAATTAAACAAATTTTTTTGTAATTTCAGACTTTTAAATACTTACAAAAAGATTCATAAATTCATGAATGTTATCGCATATTTTTCATTGCGAGACTGGGACTTTAAAATTGACAATGTTCAAAATCTTTGGAGCAGAATGACAAACGTTGACAGGCAAACATTTTTCTTTGATATGAACCAATTAGATTGGGATTTTTTTCTACAACAATATTTCCGTGGAATTCGTCAGTACTTATTAAATGATCCATTGGATACTATACCAGAAGCAATGATTCGGTGGAATCGGTAGGTATATCTCTTTTTCGATCATTATAAAAGTTTGTATTAATTAAACATAATTTTTACTTTCAGATTGTATTGGATGCATCAGTGTCTAAAATTTTCATTTTTAATTATAATCCTTAACATACTTTGGGTTTTTTTCATTACCTAATAAAGAGAAAGCTGAATATAATTTTGCATCATGTGGCGATTATTTGAATGGAAATAGTATGGATTTGATAATAACAATAAAACTTTTACGTTTTACTATAACAAGTAATTGAAATAATTACCTGCGTTTGCTGCTTGAACCACTATGCCTGCAACATTTTTGATGCCTTCAGGTCGCTGCTCTCATAACCCGAATCCCATCTGAGTGAGCATAAGTCCCTGGCTCTCAGATTTTTATGCAGTCACTTTTTAGTCCATCTGAGGCCTCTATATGCTCTATATTTAAATAAATAGTTATTACAGTTTCGAACAGAATTAATGTGAGACAGTGACAACTCGGCGCAGTGATAGAGTGCACCATATACCTTCAGGCAAATTAAAATCATATTTAACGTCAATCAATCTCCTACTGATATCATAATATTCAATTTATTTAATTGAAAAATCAGATTCTTTATGTTATATAGTTTTACCAGTTTCATACTCATAATCTTCAAACTGTTAAACAAAATCTTATATTATTTTTGGATATCATCTTGAACACCGTCTATAGTCTACAGACGAACAAAGCGTTGCGTTTCTAATCTATGCAAACCTGACTAACTTAATCAAACTTTCAAGATCAAGATTGCTTATTGTATACCAATTAGTCTTGTATAAATACTAAATGAATACAAGCGTAAAAGTAGCTCTAAAAATGTTGAGGAGCGACCAGCAAGCGTATGTTTAATTCGGTGTGCGTGATTGGCGTACGTCGATCAAGTTTGTTTCATTTGACCGATATATATCAAATTAGGACACCTATTTTTGTATTGAAGATTCCAAAAGAGATTATTGCATTTATAACAATGATCAGTCGAAAAGGAACACAAAATATTTATATATTTAAATTTACATCGAATAGACATTTGAGCAAATATAATGCTGCATTCCAGCTCCAGGGGTAGATATCATGGATAAAATTTAATAGTGTATTATTGTTGGAAGTATGAAAAATAATCGCCATCAATTGATCAGCCACAAAATATTTATAAAATATAATTTATTGTCAAATTTCAGTTTTGAAAAGTTATTCAATATAAATAGTTATATAGACTAATTTACCAACATGTTGCTACACATTCAGAAAGTTAGTCCCTTCTTTTCTTCGCGATGGCAGTAAATCAACTACCTAAACTTCTAATGTTAGATCGAAATTATTTTTAAAATTGGCACTTTATTTCACTTTGATAGTCGATAACGACCACAAAGCGTTTGTTGCTGAAAAGGCTTGATAAATGATTTTACAATAATCTGAAACCAAAAACAGCTGATATTAATTTTGCTTTCTCATATTAAACATTTTGTGTAAGCTTTTTTAAATACATAACAATTTATTTTATTAGGAATTCATCAGAAGTTGTGGTCATCCATTTGCCGTGTTCAGCTGTTCCAATGTATGCAAATATTCAATCACCTTATAGTTTTTATGCTTTGATGACGAAATGACGACTTGGTACATACACTGTTCTGTGTCCGCGCAATACTACCCTATAGAGCTGGGAAATTGATAAAAACCAAATTTGGTTGGTATGTTGTTGGCATTATCCTTCAAATATTGGCATATGCCCACCAGGAACTTTGGCCCTAGAAACCTGCAATTTTTAGAGAGCCTACGCCCACTGCCGGCCTTCAAAATTCCCAAAAACCTATATCCCCGTAATTTAAAGATAAAGTTACCAAACTTTGAAGAAAAGTTAATCGGAAACTCTTCCAATGGCCACACCCACTCTTGCACCCAAAAATCAAAAAAACCTTTTAACTTAGCTACTACCACCCTGTTCTTTGTTCTACCTGTTACCAGTTGTTATTACTATATATATTTTGAACACGCCTAATTTCATCAAGAATATAAGAAACATAAACAAATTGTAATCGAAAACCTAAAGTCATAACTATCAGCATAAATGTACATGCTGATGATAATCATCGCGAGCGTAAATGTGTTTGTATGCATTCAACGATTTAATTTCCGACTGTTCAGTGCCGGTCATATAAAATGAAAGCAGAGAGCACAGGCCTTACAGTCGTGCTGGCTTCAGCATATATCATATGGGAGCTCACTCAACCAAGGATTTATAGTATAAAACAATTCGTTACTTTGACAAATTAAAAAGTCTATTAACTGCAGATGGTAAAATGTATAATATATATGGCAATAGTAAGTATAGAATTATTAATATTATTTCATCAGGTACATCAGGTAAATTTAAAGTCGAACGCAGTTGAAATCAAAGGCTTATATTTAATATACACATGTAAGTCTAACACTTGTAGTTGATTAAAAACAACTAACTTATTATACATACAGATCTAAGAAAGAATGCAAAATAAATGGGACATAGCTTAAAAGTGACAAAATTTCAAGCTTTAATTGCCTCCACGTTGTTAATAAAAATTATCAAGAGGCTGTTTTAAAAACATATTTTATTTCTTTGTATAAGGTTAAAATATTTTAATAGTAGATTACTTAAAAAATAAAACCCAGATATTTCTATTTAAAGTGTGGTAAAACCCTTGGTGACTTTTGACGGAAACACGTTAATTCACTTTACTAATTTAAAAAAAATCATAATACATTATGTGTTTACAAATTTATTTAATATGTACTTTAAAGTTACGGTTTTCAATAATTTACACTAATCTAAATAAATTTACAATAATTTATATTTATAATTTATTACTTATTAGAACAGATATTTTACCTAATTTTGTATTAAAAATTTTGTTTTAAAATACGATTTGCTTTTTGATGCAGTATAGTCTATCATTTTTTATCGTTGTCAAGTTTATTTTTATCCAGAGATGATGATACCATTCCGCCTCCATTAGAAGGGTACAATTTTTCCAAATAATTTAGTGACTCGTTAAGAAATGTCTGTAAACGGAAAATGGAAAATTTTTAGCTCTTCACCTTTATAAACAGTCAGAAAGTTGCGGTCGGAGGTTTACTATCGCTAAATACTGTGGTCCATTAATAATAGCTCAAGGAAAGTTAGTTTTGGAGGTGTTTTTGTTTTTGTGAAATCTTCGTCAAATAAGGAATGAGAACTACCCCGTTCTTGGGTTAATTAAACAAGAAATTAGGCAGAGCCAAACAATGCATCTCGGACAGAAGAAGAGAAGTGATTTACTTATGTTTATGTTTCAAAATATATTACATTGCATTAGGTGCCTAATCGGAAAAACTGCCAGTCAAATGAAATCGATAAACATAAATTTATGCTAATCGGGCTAAGCGCCAACGAATCCCATGAAACAGAATCATTTAACCATAATAATCATAATCAAACATGAAACCAAATAAATACGAAAATATCAAATTTATCTGCGAAAACTTTTGTAATCTTGAAACCAGATAATTACCTGAAAAGCATGGAGCACAGCTATTATTGCAGGTGAGCCGAATCCGTGCGTTATCAATGAAAAGTGAGTTAAGTGTCGCTGCATCGAAGGCTCTAATAAATGCTGGGACCTTGTTCCAAAATGCGTGGTTCGATCTTGACTAAGAATTTGCATCAGCTCTTTAGTTATCTAAAGAAAGAGAAAATCAATTGCCTATGTTTTGCAGTATATAAAATATTAATATTAGGCAGAATTTTAAGCATTTCACGCCATCAATATTTATATTTCGACTATAGTATTATTAAGACGAAACTTCGCCATATGTCTTCAAAATACATAATGTAAACATATAAATAATTATGCAATAAAATATACCTGTTGAGAGTGAAGTATAATCTCTTTTCGTCGATACGAATCCTGAGGTTCGGTTTGATGGCGCACAATATATTCTGCCAGCTGCCTAGCTGGAAACTCAGTTTCGCAAACAAAATGAAAGTCTTTGGCCAAGTGCGTTGCTTCACCCTCGACTAAAGATGTTAGCAGTGTTACGTTAGCCGCTTTTCGCCGTCCGGCTGGTAAGTTTAGTCCGATCTTCTCGAGCTTTTCTCTTAGTAGCCGGCCACCATTTTTGCTCTTTGCCCTATTATGAAATGCATATTATGTTGAATTTAAGCTTATAACTTGTCTGGCTCAGGGTTTCTGTTGCTTATTTAATTATTGATAATCAACACCAAAAAAAGGAATTAGTGACTATTTATTGGTTATTGGTGGCTAACAATATCACCAATATCAATATAATCATTAATCACCATGCATTTTATTTTTATTAAAAATCAATCTTAAGCTTAATCTATGAAAACTCACCTTCTTAGAACACCACCCAGTAAAGATGCATTCAAGCACTCGGGCGGCGACAATCTACGCTGGACTTCCGCAATTGTAACCTTATACTTTGAAGTACTTGATAAAAGACTGAGTCTGCCAGGGACTGCACAAAATACTTCACTTGGCGATCCAGAACCTATGCTTCCAGCGTCCTTCCCACTTTTCATGCCTGTGAAAAAAACATGCCATTTACATTCAACTAACAATATGAACTTACAATATAGTATTGTATTTTATAAAAATACACATAGTGCTTGTAAAGAAATTTTTGTTCTTTGTGTGATTATTTTGAAATTGAAAAGTGTGAACACAGCGTGCGTGGATCATTTTACAATAATCCTGCCAATTAGAGGAGCCAGCTTCAATTTCATCACATACATTCAGGGGTTGATGCGCATTGTTATATACCCGTGTTTGTGGTACCGCCTTAAACTCTCCGCCTATTTATTAATTTTCAGTGAGGTTCTACTCCACTTGGAACTAAGAATAAACATACATTTACAAAGATTGTTTGGGAATGTGGTTCCCAAAAATATGTCAATGTTGTGTACTCGCTTTACTTATCAGTTTTATAGTAAGGTAATTAAGATTGCCACTCAATGTATAAAGCAACTCATCCATGATTTAAATATATAATATTCTAATGTTCACATTTAATTTAATTTTTAAATAAATATTTAGTGATTTTTAATTGCCAACTAAAATCAAGCGAACTTATTGTAGACAACAGAAAAATTACCTAACATGTTTTCAAGTGTCACAATAGAACTTCTATTAAAGTATTTCCCCTCTAATAATGTTTCATTTATTTTATAAATCTTTTCGAATACGAGTAATTTGAGTAAGCATAAACAACTTATGAACAAGTTGTGTGTTAAATTTGTCACGGATTCGAGTGTGAAGATTTTTGCAAATTAGGCTGGTAAAACAGTTAAACATTCCATTTTTAATATAATAGATAACTCACTTATATGTAAAGAATCTAACTTTAATATTTTATTAAATAGTAAGTGGACTAAAAATGTATTTGCGTGTACTCGTAAATTTAAACTTACTTTTTATCAGAGGTAAATCTGACATAAAAGCCACATTATCATCCAAAGCAGGAGCTTGGACATCATCAACGGCATTCTGCAACGCTTGATGCAATGCAAGAGATTCGTGTTCATGTCCAAGTCTGGTGCCGTGTGCTGCTCCTGCAGATATTGCACTGCCGTAATCACTTCTTCTTTCCGTGTATGGAAACCCATGGGATAATTGAGTCTACGGAAAAAAAAGATTATGTTCCAAAAATTGTATATATTAAACGAACAGCCAATCAGGCCCAATATATCAAAATAACTTCTTTTTTTCGGCGTGGATATATTTTTACCTACCTAAAATATAAATACTAAATATTGAGAGTCTAACTTAGTTTCCATAAAATGGGTTTAATGAAGAGAAAAACTATAGGCATGATATAGGAGATATACTAATACTACAACTATTACTGGAGTATAACTATTAATAATTAAACAGTAATCCCTGTGATTGCAAATGTTAACTATCAAATAATTAAAATTCTTATGTTTCCTTAATAATGGGCAGAGCATGGCCTCTACAAAATCTGGGGTTGAAACAGGCGAAAGCCGAGCCAATCCAAATGTTTAGGCAATCATGCGTGTGTGCGTGTGTATATATGTGTGTGTATATGTATGCGCACAAGCGCTAGAGGGGTTACGCCTATTTAACCGTCAACATCGAAAATGCCCCAGCTGTGGTTGCACAGAAGCACTGTTTGTAAAGTACAGGCAAAAGTTTTCGAGTATCCTGCTAAATTTAACACATACATGCAAACGTACTCACACACACACACACACACACACATATATATATATATATAGATGTATGTATGTAAACCCTTTTTTCTTTTAAGTGAGGAATTTTCGTTGCTATTTACAAGATGTTTTTAGCGAAATCCTAAGAAAATTTGTTAAATACTTCAGAGCATTTTTTGTGTTTCATAATGCACTTAAGTGGAATTCAAAATGCCATAACTTTGTCAATAGTTGTAAGAAAAGATATCTCAACTGCCAACCCTATACAATATTATTTTATAAGCAGAATGCAGTCAGCTTAGTAAAATACCTAAGCAAAACATAATAACAAACAAATTATCTAAAATATGCGTATTCTTCTAACGAATAAGACGAATGTTAAATACAGTTACAGATCATTGAAAAGGAAAACATTTGCCATCGACATTAGAAAATAGCGAAAAGATATATCTAATTCACCACTCAACAATAACTTTTTAGTATTTTCAGTTAAATTCACTATTTATAATTAACACTTACTACGTGGCCTTGCAAATCGTCCCTATGAGTTCTATGTATGCCCAGTTGATCCTGCGTGGATCTGAGGCCTGCCAACTGATTGTAGTGATGAAGAGGGGCATGGTGCAGTGAAGATAACGGTTGGCCGTATGGATCCGTTCCCAAGTACTCGAGCGGACCATGGTTCTGAAAATAACCAGAAATCTAAACTATTTTGGAAATGATACGTCCAACTGGTGTGGCATCACATTATGGACCACTTACCTGTTGCTGGGGAGGGCTTTGAGCTGAGTGGTGAAAAGGTGGCGGAAAGTATGGGGGCTGAAAATCAGACTGCAGGGATTGATGATGCATGGTAGCTGTCGACCCATGCGTGCCGCTGTGTCCACTGTGTCCGGAGGTTGGGCCACCCCTGCCCGAGTGCCCTCCCGAATGTGTTGTATAAGCCGGGCTACTACTAGAAAGACCCAAGCTACCATGGCCACTTAAGCGTTCCTGTAATTTAAAAATGTATTTAAAATTTAACTAATAGTTTAATATAGAATTTTTAAGACAAGTCAAGTGAGAAAACCACTTTAAGGGGTATACTAAACACGTACTTCCATTGCAATATCTATATTACATCTTAAAGTTACAAATATTTACATATTTACACATATATGAGATCAGATATTACCCGCTTAAAACGTATATTTCGGAGTTCTTCATATCATTGTAGCTCAGTCCACATATACATATATATTTCTATTGTATAAGAGAAGCCCTTTTTATAATCGAAAATTAAAAAGTCCTTGTTCAACTTTTTACTAACCACGCTTATTCAAAATCTTATTCTATTTGTCGAAGTTGTAAATATCTTTGGTTATGTTCTAAGACTAAGTATTAACCGTCTCTATCAGGCATATTGCCGACGGGCTTCTCGTAAAAGTCCTAATTTCGGCCTATGCCCTTAGAAGTCGTTACTCACTTGGATTTCAATTACAGCAGGCATATCCACATAGGATAAAGTCATGTTATCATATCGTAATTAAGGCCTTAACTTTGCGGACGAGAATACATATTTTGCTTTTATTTGCCAATATAAACGAATCACGGCTTGAATCACTCAATCACCCAATATAAATATATATTATTTCAATCACAGAAAACTTTTCTTAGATAATATTAAATCTTTTGTATTATAAATTTGTTAGGTTCGAATAAGATATTTTTGTTTTTTTTTTGTTGCTTGAAGCTCTTAACAATATTTTCGTAAGAACACCAACGGTAGATAAACTCAGAAAACAAATTCAACCCGACGGCGACGACAACGGCAATGACGACAGCGACAGTAGTCCGTGAAAGCCAAAAACGAAATGAAAACTGGTCGCGACTGTGTACCGACAGGGCAGCAGCATCAGCAACATCAACAGCGGCAACAGCAGCAACAGCAACAGCAGCGGCAGCACCATCGCCAACCACACCAACAGAAACAGCAGCCGCATTAGACCAACGCTCGATGCCAGCGACGCGACTCGTCGAAACGCCCGTCATAGGCGTCGGATGTTTTTGCATTCGCCAGGCAAAGCCAAGTATAAGAAAAGAAGTATGTATTGTTCGTGTACAACTTACACACATATGTACAAAGCCAACAAGACAAGAGCACTCGTTATTGTCGACAAAGAGATACTCTGCAAAGCCAAAGGCCGTGATATTTTTCATTTACAACCACACTTTGAAAATTTAACTTTTTAATTAATAGGATAATTTGAACAGAACAATTTGCGAAATTTTAAAATACATTTAATTTTTCGTTTTTCGTTCGAGTAGGACTAGCTATATATACAAATAATACACATATACATAATATTGATGAATTACAAACTTTAAATATTATACTCATATCGTCTCTGACATCGACTGAAAAGTCAGATCGAGGTTTTGGCTTTTAATGCTTGTCAAGAATATACATATCAGGGCAAAAAGACGATTTTAAAGAGAAAATATTTTTTGAATCTTCGACGTAATTTTGCCGTTTAAAATATAATTGAAAGTGAGATGTTTTTGAATAAAAATTTCGCTTATGGGTTCGACATATACGCATTGGCGATTTACATATATACCTACCTTCTTTGCTTTTACATTCTTATACACAATTTAGTTATAGCACTTTTACTTGTAATTAGTTATTTATTTGGTAAGTAGTTTATTGGTTAAGACAATTGTTTTATTAAAATTTGAAGTTATAAACCCACTAAAACAATGATTTTGAATTTTATGGGTTCACATAATAATCAATGAACACTATATATACATATATAATTATGTTTGTTTCAAACTAAAGAAAGATCCAAATTAAATAGAGGAGTTTATTAGCCTCTCAAACGTACGTATATTAAAATAAATATAAATAAATCAATTACATTTTATTCTTTTGATATTGAATATGTTAAAATACACAATACGTTCTTTTTATTTGGAATTTCCGAATATCTGTCTGTCATGACAGACTATTTAAACAAGATGTTCACTGAATCAGACTTTAGTGAGTACTAGGTACAAAGTTTATAGAAGCTCGGAATTTGGATAAAACAGTTTATTTCTTTTATCCGATGAGACTCAAATTTATGTTCATAGATCAATTTAAAAAGTATCAAAATCTGCATTACCCCTTTTTTAATGTTGAATCAAATCAACTAATAGGTCATTTTGATAGAATCATACTCTAAAATGAACGCAACATTAAGCAAGTAAGCCATAAATTTAATTTCTCTTCTAACACTTAATCCAAAGATCCCAGGCCTGTGTCAAACACTTTTGATCCTGGGAATAAGTGTGGGTCAAGGAATTTCTTAATTTGCAGCTTGTTGCGTTGTCGTAAGTTCAAATTTTGGAGTTTTTTATTAAGTAGGACTTTCCTATAAAAAATCAGCATTTATGAAATTTGTGTATGTGAATATAAATATTTTTGCAAAGACCATGTCCCGCAAAGGGTTGATCACTAGCTTGTGACAATTTAAACAGTCCTACAGAACTAGAAGTCTACGCGTGTGTGTGTGTGTGTGGGCTTGAGTGCACAGTTTGTATGTGTGCACATTGACTTTGGAAGAGTGCTGTTAACAGCAGTGGCCGTGAATGGCTTCTGATATAGAAAGCCATTGTCACATCCTGTTTCGCATATCCTTAGAAAATTCCGGATGTGAAAAGATTTAAATGATATTGTGAATAAGCCATAACAAGTCAACTACAAAGACCGCTAATGTCTTGTTATTCATAACTTCTATTGTTGGTTTTTCAAATTTGTTCAAAATGATGGCACATATTAGGTAAGAGGTAATTACGGCTAGCCTGAGTATGGTTTGTGTTAATAATATTAGATAGATGACCAGTAGATACAAATAT
Source organism: Drosophila fungiperda (assembly GCA_035042345.1). Taxonomy (NCBI): domain Eukaryota; kingdom Metazoa; phylum Arthropoda; class Insecta; order Diptera; family Drosophilidae; genus Drosophila; species Drosophila fungiperda. The sequence goes on from JAWNLM010000021.1 coordinate 5,940,357, forward strand.
ATTTAGTGCAATTGTAAATATATTCTGTTTATTCGAATTTAATTTTTGATTTAAGTGTTTTATTTACAGTGACATTGTCAATTTGTATTTATTTAATTTATTTCTTTTCTTCTTTCTTTTATTTTTCTTTAGTGTAGTTAACTGTAACATACAGAATTAATTTAGACATATTTTCATAAATATTAATAATACGGCGATTAACAATGCGTAGAGCAGTAATTTTTTATGTTTTCTTTCCAAGGTAAAATTTATGAGATAAGCAGTAATTTTTTAAATGTTGTCAATGTAATTATTTTCAAAAACCTTATCAGTCTTTTATACATATTTTTTTTCAAATTATTTAAAGTGACTTTGCATTTCACAAGTTTTGATAGTTTCTTAAATTACCAAAGTTACAGTTAAAATGTATGCTTATGTACTTAAACTGAAATAGGATAATAAGATCAGAATGCATTGGAAAATTGTTATCACAAATTAATTTGTATTCAATTAAATACAAAATTTAATTCACACAAAAAATGGATGTACGCTTGCCAAGGGCAAGTTAGTCGATGTTAATAGTTTTCAATTTGATTGGTGTGTATGCTACTATTTATACTTAAAAATGAAAAAAGAAAACGATGCGCCCGTTAGAATCGAATTATTTAATAGTGATAAACAAACATACATATATATGCAAACATATTCAGTGTATAGACCCAGCGCGAACGTGGCAATTGCGATCTGGACACGACTTTATTGTGGTTTTATAAATTAAAATAATTTTGATTGATTACTTTGGATTATCTTGTCATTTGCCAGCTTCAAATAGAATATTTAACGATACTGATAAACCGGTTTGCATTGGTTTTGTATGAATTTCGGCTCTTGTTTTTTTTACTCAAAAGATTTCTTGCAGACTCACGGAAAAATGTGCGTTAGCGCTTGATCAAACCCAAAGCTAAACCCAGACTCCAATTTACTTCGTAATATCTGCTACCAAGAAAAAATGATTTAAGACAAATTTTGCTGCCAAAAGTGGCAACGAAGACACAGTGCGTACTACTCACAGATACCTTCACATTATTAACATTTTAAATTGCTGGTTATATAATATTTTTAGACTTCACATCGTTCACCACCTTCGCTCCCTAATAGGGAATCATTTACATATTCATATCGAACTCTTTGACAAAGCATATTATATTATTATAAATATGTAGGAATATCTATGATGGCTTGTCAGCAGCAGTGTAAGTCTTATATGTCTTTTTGTGGCTAGCCACCTTTGATATTCCTGTTTAATTAGTGTAAATAATAATAATCATATTAATAAAAATAAATAAATAATATTTTGTAACAAAATATTATAATAATAATAATATTATAAATATAAATATTAATAATATTATTTTATAATTATCATGCCAATATGTTTTATTCTATTCTATTGAAAGAAGTTGTTAAGCAAATTTACTAGTTGAAATATATTTGTTAGACATTCGTATTTCCGTATAGATAATCCCATTAAACGGTTACCTAATGGATGACCCTTACATAATTTATACATATGTACAATTTTAAGTTGGCTTACGTAGCCAGAGCACACAGCGAATATGCTGCTGGGGTTCCTCTTTCTATAAATTGCCGATTGATTGAGAAATGGATTAATGATCTAACGGTTTGGTTTCGGTGCTGGTTATATATATATATATATATATATATACCTTTTGAGATATGGGATGGGATGTGTCTCCTTTTGCATATTACACATATAAATTCTTAGTAGCATACTCAGTTTAATATTGCTTATAAACTAAATTGATTTGTGTAATTGTTTTGGTTCTGCGCTATGTAAAGTACTCAATTCACAATACACACAAACACACACACATATTTTTAAGATTGAATCGAATATGCAAAATTCGGTGCTTGTTGTAGATTTTTCTTGGTTCTGTAGTATTGAGAGTATTATGTTTTCAATCATATGAGTTTTGGAATTGTACTATTGTCAATCGTGAATATGCTGAAATTTGAAATTTACACTGGTGGTCAATACTCCCATAGCGTAATTCAAGATATAAATAAATAAATTATAAAGGTTGGAATGGTTGACGGGCTGGTTTCTGAAGGCACAGGTAGACAGTTGGAAGCTGTTGAACAGGTCGAAATAGTTTCACCTCCACCTTAAATGTGTGCAGAACGAAACAAAAATACACACACGCACACACATATACACACAAATGCGCACTACACATGGTATTCTAATGAAATGCTATCCACTCGTCAATGATCAATTGTCATTAAAAGAGCTTTGACTCCAAATTCTGCCTTTTCTATTACTCAGCCAAAGCGCCATAATTCGGTTGTGGATTATTATTGTCTATGCAAAAAAAATACATTCGTCAAGTCCATATAACTAACATCCTAAATCCCGGCATCGAACGATAGTTGAATTGTGCCTTTCAAATTTGTAGTCAAATAAAAAGAAATTTGCATAAGTCAAATATATGAAGTTGTAGAGAAAAGCACTGTATACAATTTATAAGTATACAGATTTGCGGGGAAATGATTTAAATATAGAGCATAAATACTTCATTAGCCCTTTTCGATCATCATCAACCTTTACTTCCATTATAAAATTTTTAAAATATATTTTCGCTGCTAGTTAAGGAAAATATTTTTTAGAAATTGCTGATAGTAGTATATCTTGGTACATTAATATTGTCAACTGGGTTTAGAGTTAAATATATTCTAATTTTATTTGCAAATTTCCCTTTTAAAAGTTTTGCTTCCGAGTGTGAGCAGGAACACGCACTGAGGAGTAGAAAAATACGAATGTAGCGCATATTTTTTATTGACAAGCTCGAACTGATCATTAACTGGGTGGCTAGAAACACGTGCATATACATACATCGTAGGTAACGGGGTTCTGAAGAACACACACAAAACATATTGACGCTGGCGTCGATTATCATGCCTCCTCTTTCTCACACATGCGCTCGTATATTTATGCATTTAGACATGAGACCAATATGGGATTATGAATTTTAATTTGGGTGTTTCTAATTCAAACTTAATGGTAATTTGATAGTTAATTCATAATTAGAAGATTCTGCCTTTAAAAATTTAATATTTATTAAAAATCGAAATGCTTTGATAATGGAGAAACGCAGGCAGTTATCGATAAAAAAAAAAGCAAACTTGATCGTGGTCGTAGATGCTTCCTTCTGCCTATTACATGCACTTGCTTAAATCCATTATACCCTTTTTAGCCATTTTCAATGAGTTTATGGTATACAAATATATTGCATTACCTTAAAGCGCCCTCTTGTAGATTTAATTTTCATATCCCTTGTTGTGGCGCCCTCTTACCTAAATTTGATTAAACATTATTAAGCTCTGTAGCTACTTTCTACAGAGTGATTGTTTTTGGCCACCTGAACAATAGATGGCGCAATAGGTCTTGCTATCCACTTTCTACGGACAATGTAATTATGTATCTTTAAATAAATGTTAATAAATATTGGACTGTACATATTATGTTTACGTGAAGAAAACATGCACGAAGTTAACATGTACACAATATAAAATATGTTCACAATACATATTTTTTTTTCAGTCATACTGAATTCATTATAAATTAAAATTATACTGAATTTAAAAATACAATAAATATTCGCCAATTGTTTTAAATTTTGAATCACTCAAAGAAATGATGGCGAACAGTTTAGATACAAGTTCACGCAGACTTCCAAATATTTAGTTTGCAGTTATTTTGCTGTAGGATAAAATTATTAAGAAAAAATTTTCTACTGGGAGATGGAGCTATTCAATATCAAAATATTTATGTCGAAGAAAATTAGTTTTTCGACTTTGCTAACTAATAATAGCAACTAATAATTTTGTAACAAAATTATCAAAACCTTATAGCCGCAATCCATCACCTTAAAACTGAATACATCTTTACTTTACTCAGGTTGTTCATATAATTTTTATTCATATTATTATTTTTATTTTATTGAAGCTTGTAATGGCAATTATTGACAGCTTATTGTTAGTTATATAAGAAAATTCGAAACAATTTGATATTGTTATTGACTGAACGACATATTTTGTATTTAATTTATTATTTACGCTGAATTTTTTTTAAACACGAATTTCCAACAGGAGTTTTAGTTTTTCAAACATCTGCATTGATGACAACACAACCCAATAAGAAATTTCGACACTAACTGTCACCAATAATTTATTAGAGCTCATATGTGAATCGCCATGAAATACAAAATGCAAAATGCTAAATAAATCTAATTTGATTTATTATTATTAAAAAGATAACTTCAGTTTGTTTTTAAATTAAATGAATGAAAGGACGATCATACAAGAAACATAGTTAAACATTTAAAGCTAACAATACGTATATGTTTAAGATCAGTAATAATTAATTACGGTTTTTGGATCGATCGGATTGAAATGATCGAAATAATCACTACAAAGATGAGTATTTGGGTAAAACCTTATTAATTGCCTGATATCTGGACTTTAAGGGCAAATCATTATTATCTTTAATGTAATTAGTTCTACAAAATATTAAAACTATTTTTAATTTAAGTGCGGGAGCACTGATCAGATTCGAAAAATTTCATAAGGAACAAATTTCGTCTCATCCACATTCCACGCCAATGACGTAACAATTTGGAGTAGTTAAACAGTAGCCGTGGCCACAAATTGCCAACCGTCTGTTGTCTGTTGGTTGTTGTGTGTTGTCGTTATTACTGAAATTACTACATCAAACCGATCCACTTAACCGAAAATGTTGCAGGTCTCCACTGTTCGCATATGCCCAATTTTTCGGCTGCGGGCAGGCCTATATTTTCAAACTACCAATTAGGTAATGTACAGAACATATGTATACAGAGTATTTTCTAATATTTGGCGAGCTTTAGTTTTGAACAAATTTATATTGCCAATGCACTGATCACTTCACTGATTTCAGTGTTTTTCGTTTTCTTATTCGTAAGTGAATAGCTTCCATATACAATTTTGAGTTCCATGAATCGTATTCATATACGTCCAGTTTTATTCTTTAAAAAAAATGAAAACGTTTAATATATTTTGACTGCACGGAGTTTACCAAAACCGTTGTTATGTGCTTAACATGAAAGTATATTTTTTAATGTTGGTAAACATTAGTTAGTGTATTAAAAATAAAAATTATCGCGAACATTTTGTTTATGCATTTTTTGGAATCGCTTACAGTTCTTATACACATTCTTACTGTAGTAATTAGATGCAGTAATTGCAATCTGCAATAGGCGCAAATGATTTAATATTTTGGTGTTAAGATCATTAGTTTAAAGATGTCGAAATATGGTATAATTAAATTAATTTATTAAGTGCATGGTTATTAAAAAATATAAAGTTTAAAAATCATACCCAAAAAAAAAAAAACAATTGCCAGGAATCAATTATCCCAAATTAAAAAGAAAAATCCCACTGTAAAATTTTCTTGTTAGAGTATCGAAATTTGGTTAGTTTCTTGTTGGTAATGTTCTTCCTTGCATCCATTATTTGATAAATTGATACATCTGATAAATCAAATTGATAAAACAGCATATCTTCCACAGTTTTGAAGCTAAAGCCACAAAAACCAAACCTTATTTATGACGTGCTTCAAAAAAGGGCAGCTGCCCCGTGCCTGGCTAAGTCAGCAAATTTTGTAAAATGTGACTTTACTGTTAAAATCCTATTGTTGTCATTAGTTTTAGCATAAAGGCAGTAAAGTCATTCAATAATACAGATGCAATAACATTTGAGTTACCAAACTGTTTGTTTTTAATTTAAATTCTTATTACACTTAGAAACTAAATGCTTTCATTAGCCCCAGCGCAATGAAATTTTTAAATTCGCAGTGTTGTAGCAATTTAAATTTCAACAAATCCCATTTGTATACTTTCCATGTGTTTCCTAGGAAATAGTGAAACAAATGAAACATATGTTACCAATTACGGATGCAATTTGAATATGAAGGAGACGTCCGGTACAACTATCTCCTGTGCATATGCATATGCAAAAGCTTCAAGTTGAATCTGCCGGATGAGCTAAAAGCGTTTTCGGCTATAAATTAAATGAATTCAAGAGGAAGCGCGCTCAAACTCTAAATATTATATTCGTAACAACAATGAAAATACGTGGAGAACGATAATCGATTTTTGTTTATTACGCTCTCGCTTGCTGTTGATGCTGCTGTTGCTGTTGCTGTTGCTGTCTGCATACGTACTCATTTCATTCTACCAGTCTCTTCTCGGCAGGCTTCGCCCTCTTGCCCTCTTTCACTCCCACTCCAGTGACGAGGCCGACATCTGCTTTTTAATGAAGTAGTAAAACTCATTCATAAATGTATTCAACCGGGATGTACACACAACACACAACGTACAACGCTGGATCAAGTTGAAATTGAGAGAGAGACGAGACATGGGCATGGACTGTGAACCGTGGACTGTGGCTTGTGCTCTAGCAGGTTTATGACGAATAGCAGAATAAGAATTTATTTGCAAGGCAACCACAGCCAGCCAGTCATCCAGGTAGACCTGGGCAGACAGCAGACAACAGACAAGACCGGCTTAAGTAAAAAAAAAACAACTGCGATCTGCATTCAGTCGCCAGTGCAAAGCTGCACTCGGTTCTCCTTAGTTAGCCTCCGCGGTTAGTCTCTTAGGCCTGGCGTATTCCAAAACAAGCCGATTTCTGCTTTGCCACGAGCCTAACACACGCCGCTGATTCGACACTTGCTATCGTCCGGGGTTCGCATCCTCGTTGCGAAAATTTACATTTATCTTGCATTTCAATTTCATTTTGAGTGGATTTTTTAATTTCCTCTTTGCAAATGAAATCAATTTTGATGCGATGCTTGAAAGGAGCACTTACATACTCACAATGATATCTAATCGTATGTATTTATTTAATGTGTGTCAGTATATCGGACATCTCAGTATCATCTGCATAAAATTTAATTTATTTGTGTTATTAGTTTTGAATTGTATAATAAAACTTGACGTATAATTATAATAGATTATCCATAAATATATAATCAATTATGTAATTAATGGATAATAAATTTGAATCAAAAGATATAACCACAACACTTTGTCGATAATAACATTGAAATTTAAGCAATAAATATATTTTAGTTTTGAGGAATTGAACGCTGAAGACATAAACGAAATTGTTCAGTCATTTTTAATATTTGCTTAAAATAAAAGTTAGAATTATTTAAATGAGTTTCCAAATTAATACAGATTTTTGTATAGCTACGTCTGGTGAACCAATTTTGTAAAAACCAATTTTGTTGTGTCAATTTTATAAGTCTTAAGAAGCACTTTTAGTTTTTAATCCATTTTTGTTGTAAACAGAGTCCAAGTAAAATACGTTTATATGCTTTTGCGATATTCTTCTATTTTATAAACTATATTTATATAACTTTAATAGTAGACCTTTAAAGGTATAACATATCCAAGCTGGGTATTTATAGTAACAATCAGTGTAGGTTTTGTGAAGGTGATGAGGAATCCTCAACTCATATTCAAACAAAATATGTCGCCTTATCCAAGAAAAGATGCAGCATCCTAGAGATGCATGTTAAGAGTGCCAATGACACTCCCCTCAACCAACTAAGATTCTGGCATTCGTGCAGGAACTTGGGTTGAGACAGGAGCTATAAGCTCAGAAGGGGCAGAACCCAAAATTTATATTATTTTATTATAAAGGCATATCCGTCTTAAACTAGTTATTGAATGTTGCTATATACACTAAAAATATAAAGTTAAAAAAAATTATAAAAAAATAAGTTTATAAATTAATATTTTATATCAAATTATTTTTTGCTTACATTTTAAAATTGTAATTGAATTAATTTAAAGCGAATAATTTTAAATTTAATGAATTATAAATAAATTTGTTTATTTCTTTTTAAATTAAAATCTTTTAATGTTTGTGGACTTTAAATAAGTGTATTTTAGTGTGTATTTAAGACAGGAAACAAACAAGTTAACTAAGTATCACTTAAATTGAATTTAAACTTGAGTGCGACAAAAAACATTTATGCAATTTGACTGAATAGCACATAAGCAACCTATACTGATTTAACTTTATTTTTTTTTATTTTTTTATTATTATTTCGAGGAATTGTATGTCAATTGCATTGCCTGATATTTATATATTTAAATGCGACGAAATACAATTTAGGGCACGTTTAGAATAAATTTTAACAGAATACATCCTTAAATTTATTTTAAGTCTATTTGCTGTCGAGAATGGTAAGTAGTATTCGGCGCACTAGAACGAAACCACTATTATTTCGAAATATTCACTGTATAATATGTTTTTCTTTCGATTAAAATAGTATATTTGTGAGCAATTTCACATTTTTCATTTGTTATTTAATGGGTGCAGTATTTTAAAAACAGAGACAGCGATTTTTGAGTTTGAACTCAGATTCGAAATTCATGTAGAACGCTTATATTATTTGTGGTAGTATATTAGAAATTATTAACAATAATGTGTGGTATTTAATAACCCCACCGCAGAATCGCCACAGCTATTGGCTCATAGTTGGTTCGGTGAAGTTGTTCTAAGTCTGTTCACATATATATATATTCACATATATGCATACTTATGCAATTAAGTACCTAGCAAAGCAAACTGTTATGGGAACAAAACCTAAAATGCCTGATTTTTTTTATCAGAATGCTGCAGTTTTGCAAATATAAAACCGCACGCAAATTGGGCGCTACGTTGAGTTTTGTTGTGCTTCAATCTCATAAATTATTTTGGCAACGCATCACGCGAGAAACTTATACCTGATTTAGCGCAGCCAGTCTGCAGAAAGACTAACTAAGGCAGATAACGCTAACACATTCGGCATACCCATTTCAACGGCTATGCCAAAATGATTTTTGTGGGCGACGACTTTTGCACAGCCTCTTTGTTGTGTTTTTGTTTTGATCTTTGGCCCTTGCCCCGTCATTTTACCCTATATTTTTTAGCTGGTATGAAAAAGTTCTTGGAATGCCGATAAACCATATAATTTTACTAATTGAACGGGGGTGGATAAATGTAGCCAATGCAAGAGTTCCAGACGTAAGAATAAAATGTTTCTTCTCCATGTCATACTAGCAACTTATGAAAGTTGCAGACAGAAGCTCTGTATGCTTAGATACCCTGTTTCCTTTCGCCATTAAATGAAACGTAGTAACTACAGCTTTCAAATTATGGGTAAGATGAATATTTTTTCTGATTTGAGAAGGCAGAAGTAAAAGTGGCATACTATATTAATGTTGATTTCTCTCGCTTATGTACATGCGTATCGAATTTGCTTAAGGGTAGCTGAAAAAACTACTTAAATGCAAATGAAATGAAGAAAAAAAACACTCTCTATCATGAAACTAAATAAATTGTTAAATATTTATTTTGGATAAATTACCACAGAAAAAGAAGAGCAAATAACAAATAACTTGGACAGACTCTTCGTAGTTCCATATTGTCTCTAAATTGCATCAAACATTGACAAAAACAAAATCGTTTTCTTTTAGTAACAATACAATAGTATTTCTAGGCATAAGTCTTTGTATTTGAGTTCAATGAAAGACTTGGCAGCAAATAGCACATATATTGTATAAAATAGATCGACCTCACTCCCTCCCTCACGGTGATGGCTAGGAACTTCGAACTGCTCTTAGAGGTTAACTAATCACAAACACGATCACAAATAATTAAAATACGATAACCATTGTAACCGATAAATTTTATTTATAAATAGTATAGTATATAATGGATGAAAACCGTTTGAAAGTCATTTTTATTAAACAAAGGTTATCTTGGGTGACTGTCACCAGAAATTTTCTATTTCAATGTTGGCGGTTAATTTTCAATCAATCTTGAGACGAGTTCAACAGAAATTAACCCAAATATGTAGATAGTCCAGCGCACGGGGCACCCGGCCTAAATACGGGGCACCCGACTTAATTAAGTATTTAAAAGTTGCATCCATGCAAATCAATAAGCGGTTTGTCACCCAGACTGACATTTCGTATATTCTTGGAGAAATTGTTATGTCATTCATAACCGGTTTTAATCTTACAAATGAATATGATTTCCTTGGTAGGTAAAAAAGCGCAATTTAAAAAATTATATGTAAGTAATAATCGGTTTTACAGCCTATACACAGATAGTTCCATTCCCCAAACTGAGAATTAGGGATTCATATCAATTACACTCAAATCGTATATTCGTAAATGCACATTAACAAAACTTAATTTATTGTAGAAACGAAAAAAAAATATGTTCACGTTCGACACAATTCTACTTGAAATTTTATTCTCCTATGCGTTTCTGAATGGGAATAATATAGAATATTTAATCAGCCTTAATTTATAAAGAATATTTTTATCACATCTTTTTAAATGATATTTTTACGTTAAAATTTTGTCATCAGTGCTTAACAAATATTAAAAGTGGTACTGTAATTAAAAAATTCAATTATTTGAAAACGTCTTTTCTGTACGTCTGTACTGTAAATAAAAAATTAAATTATTTGAAAACGTCTTTCCCGATTCCATCTTACTCTGCAATGTGTTATCTCAAACATGACATTTTCCGGCGGACTTTTTTATTACGCACATTAAAAATTAGTTTAAAGCGAATCGGTGAAGTGAATTGTCAGATGAAGGTTAAACACCTCTTTATAAAAATCTTGCATTGGACTATAAAAATAAATAACTTTCAGCCCGAATGTCCGTACAACTGTTTTCTGATACTACTAAAAGATTGAAGTCTCTTGTGGGGAACACAAAATTCCAGCCCTAAATGCGCCTCATTATTATTATAAAGTGGGCTTTGGCTGACTTGCTAAAATGTATGGTAATCAATCTGCTCAGATCACAGACATGGTTCACTTGAACCTGTATGGTAATTACACTGAATGCTTGCGTGCACGAAATTCTTATGTCAATCAGAAATCACTTCAAGCCCTATTGGCTTTAGTGGTGCAATTTCAAATTTTACGCATCTTATACAGAAACCATGAAACTGATCCTGGCTGACAGATAATTGGCTAGTGTGTACCTTGTCTAGATTCCCATCCAGATCTCGCGAATCGATGGCTAGTCGACACAAGTGCGTTTGCCCTATACGTATACGGTAACGGGTTGTGATAAAAAATGTTTTTACTCAAATTGCTTAAAATTCAAAAATCTTACCATCATAAATTTCTGATCCTCAAATTGATGGTCATTGGTCCGGTGTAAGATATGCATTTTGTTGGTGTTAAATTGTTGGATTCGTTGTATTAATTACATAGAGTGCGTTGATTAAATATCAATTTTTCAATCGTTGGGCGGTAAGGATTACACTAACTCGAACGAGTCGCTCACTTAAAATGCATAACAGGTACAAATGCACAGTAGATAGATATTTTTTGGCACTGAATAAGGCAACTATAATTCATATAAGTATATGCTTACATAAATGTAAATTGGTAGTAAGTGAATATTTGTACAACTATGAAATGTGTATGTATCCATCCGAATATATCACTTATCCGAAATAGAAGTGATGGCAATTTCAGGTGCACGGAGTATACGCGAGTGGCACTTAATGCTGAATGCTTAAAATCACAAAACACGTAATTTAACTCGAGTTATTTGGAAAATTCCGAAGATTCGAAAATACATAAACAGTTGATTTAACGAAAACCCGCAAATAAACTTCTGCCTTTGCGCAGCCACTGACGGTAGTTCTCGACTGAACTAAATTTTCTGGTTGGACGTAAAAACCTTCAGGGGATGTATGGCGATGCAGACGATGCTGCTGTTTGAATACAGATGTGTTTCATACGTATATACACACTCAAACACACACACACACACAGAGAGAGAGAGAGAGAGAGAGACTAAGCATACACATAGCACATGCATGTAAGTATTTGTGCGTAAAATCTATAAAATCCCCATCACCGCTTTGGGAAACGCACACTGTTCGTTATACACACACATGCACAAACATACTCACACACACATACACATTATGGCGCTGACCCTCCCCGGAGCGTGTTTTAAAAACGTTATTCACACACTCTTATTTAAGAGAGAAGACTAACATGGATGGAAGAGAAATGTGCATGCTGCAAACCGGTTGAGAACCAAACCACTGAAAGCTGATTCGCCTTAGATTATTTCGTCGTGTAAAACATAATGGTTGTTTGAGCCCAAAACTTAACTGAAACTATTTTTAAAATACCATAACTTTCAAATTGTATCATACTCCTTTTTTTAAATCTGTAGTACGATTAGATTAAGATAAGCTTTTAAAAAAGATTAGAAAATTTCTTAAACGGGTCATCGATGATCGGATGAAGTAAATTATGAAAATGTGTCTACAATTTAATCATTTTTAAAGCTTTGTTAACGAAATACACGAAAAAAAAATTACATCAAACAAATAATGCCTTTTTTTGTTTTGTATTTGCAATTATATACTTTATCGAAAATGAAATTCAATGTTCTAAAATATAAAATCTTGTCTGGTGAACTTGTAATTTAAGTCATTCTCTAAGAGAATTCGAAACTGAAGCTGCTGTAGCGAAGAGCAACCAAAAAGTACATAAGAGAGGGCCGGCTGTAAAAATCTTTACCGCCACCAATACCACTTAGGATATGTATGTATGAATTTGTTCGTGACTGTATGCTGGCCCCGTCGTGTTCAAGTTGAAACGCGCAACAGCATCAGCTACAGCTACAGACAGAGCCACAGCCATTTATATTTTCAGAAACCACGCCCCTCAAGCTGACTACTAGACAATGGGCCGAACCCAGAGGCTGCGTCATCGGCATCGCCGCTGCGTCGGCAGGGCAGCCTCTGCACATGTGCACATAAATACTAAATACTACATACTCGTAGATACAAACACATACATGCACAAACATCAATACATATGTACGAGACATGTGCTTAAGTGGATATGTGTATATAAACGCATGGGCTTAACTCTCTGCGTGTATGCGTGTGTGCATTGTGTGTATTGTATAAGTAAATAAGTATATAAACGTAGTGGTTGCCAATTATACACACACACATTCATACACAGATTTGTATGTATTTATGGAAAGCTGGGGTTGCCAACATACTTTGTCCTCAGGGGTGTAACTTATGCTACTGGGAAAAACTCGGCATTGGACGCTTGTTTTGCCAGTGGTTAGTGCCCTACCATTTTTGCCCCAGGGTTTATTTTGCACAGCATCGCAGAGTGATTATATTAAAAATGATGAGAGTGGGGCACTATGTACAGATGTAAGTATGTTTGTATGTGCACATACAAATGTGTAATATTCCATGTATAATGTAATACATAATGTGTGTATGTGTACATACATATATGTGTGTATTTATACATTTACATGTAGATACTTAGAGTTTTCTTGGGTACCGACGACAAAATACCCTTGAACTAAATTGTTACTACAGAAGATTAATAAATAGATAGTAAGCAAGCCTAAAATCATAATATTATTTTAAGGTGTTACCTCTTTAATGACAACGATTTTCGAGAAAACTTGAACTTTATATCAATAGTTCAAATGATAGAGGGACGACTGTGATCGACTTTTTTCAAAAAAATTTATTTGCTATACTGTAACTTTTATCAAATATTGAACTAATCTGCTAATAACACACTCTACGAAAGTTTTTTTATTGCTTTAAATAAGACATATATGTCTATGTTAATTTATGTATATATATATATCACGAAAATATCCAAACTTTACAGCGGAAACTAACGTTAAGATACTAAAACAGAACAAAATAACATAAGTCATGTAATTGACTTTAAATGAAGGTTAATTGATCTTAAAGCAATTAAACTTATATTATATTTTTTATAGAGTCGGACATGTTTATTTCTATCATTTACGTACTTTTGACTAACTAAGTAAATCACGAAGATGTACATTATTGAACTTGTGCTCCATGCATAAATGAAGAGAATTATAAAAAGGAAACTAACGATATTACACAGCAATAAAATGATTTAGAAAAATATATTTATGAAAATTTTACATGCGACCAAAATTTTCGTCTTTATTTTGTGAAACTGGAAACTATAAATTTTGTAAAGATGGTCTTATATTTTTTCTGTGAATATGTGTTTTTACGTTAAGTAAAATTGTTATAACTTTAGTACACCTAATTGTGCTCAGTTGCGATATTCTTGGCATCCTTTAAACATAACCTTAAATATTTTAGTTTTATTTCGTGCATTTTTATCTGGGTATTAAGGTTGCATATATAATAGGGGCTGTACAATAAATAAATCCTGATTAAGCATTAAGATAAAAATCGCCAACTCAACCTCTAGTTGGTAATCATCTTTAAGGATTTGACAATAAATTCAACGAAATTTAAATAGATTTAAAAGGTTGCTAGCAATCGCCATATTGAACAACTTGGATCTGTATGAGTTAGAAATGATAAATTCTTAATCAAGACGACGAGATAAATGTATATAGCTCAAGTAATTGTTTTTCTTTTTCTTTGCTATACTATACTATACAAGCTATTATTTTGAAAGAAGACTCATCTTAAAATAATGTGGTGTTTTATAAATTATCTCGAAATTTACATATGAATATGGTAACTATTACTTTCCGATAGCTTTGGTATTCCTAATATAGAATTGGTATAAATATGTTTTTAATCAACAGAAATACACTCGACACATTATCAAAATGGCCGAAGAGATGAAAATTTATAGCAAAATCTTGGTATAGAGGAAAAGATAATGTGGTCTTAACCTTTTTATTTTTGTTTTGCCAATTAATGATTTGGTGCTTTGCTGAGGCACTTACCAATAATATGTTCATTTTATGGAGTTGTAATGAATAACATTTTATTTATTTCTTTGAATTTGTAAGCGATATTGACGTTTCCGAAATTGAAGTATTTCATTGCATGTTTGTCAGAAGCCTTTAACCTACTTTAATGTTCGCACAGCAAAGAAATAATTATACGAAACATGAGCTGGCATGCCTGCATGTGATGATGTACATATGCATTTACAGATGTATGTATTTGTAGTAAAGTTACGCGCATTTGTGCCGCACCGCGAGCAGATAAAGGAGCATTTACAATCACTACTACGAACGACAGCAGCCACAACAGCAGTCATGAACATCCTGCGGCGTTCACGAGTTGGACCCGGGGCCCTGCATTTTAGCCTCATCCTAAATTGGGTACTCAGGCTCAATAGATGGAGCTGCCAGGCCGCACATTGGTACAAAGCTCAGCTCTAGCCAATGTGTTTCGTGTCAATGAAAGGCTGCCATTTTTAGCTAGTTGTCAGTTTAATATCAGAACTTAGCCAACAGCAGCAAAACTGAACAAATATAACTATAAGTATACATTGATTTGCATATGTACAAAATGGTTACACCCATACATATTCGATTCGATGTATATATATATTTACATATATATACAAGTGTATCTGTTATGTACAAAGAAAAGTAACTGTGGATGAGGGACCAGTGTGCTGTGCATCACGATTTCTGCGGGTCGGCAGCAAAGGCTGAAAATCAATATTGTTTTGTAAAGCAAGCAGGGCATCTGGTATCGCGAGTCCAAATCGTAACAAAAAATGGCGGCTTGATCATCGATCGTTCGCCTGCCGCGGCCACAAATGAGCAACCGTAGTCATAAATCGTGCCGTTGCAATGAAGCCGCCTAAGAGGAGGAGGGTCGAATACGGTGCGGCAGCGCTGCAATTGGATAATGCACCTGAGCACCCGTTTCGTGCCTCGCTATTTACTGCTGCCTGCTCTGTGCTCTGAGCTCTGTGGTAGAGTCGCAGGGACAAGTAAGATACACACCAATACGTATGTGTGTACTTATATATAAACTTATATGTGGGTAAAATTGTAACCACGAATACCTGTACATATGTACATAATTTCATTCTTTTCAATGAACATTTGTAGGTGCATGTGCTTAAATACACACATATGTGCATATACAAAGAAAGAATTTGCTAGCGTGTTCAGACTCACGATTTTTACAATTGGTGCTTTCAATACCTTTATTAACTTTGGAATGGAAAAATTTGTTTCACTTAAATTAGTTGGCGTGTAATGACGAATTATACGAAAACACTATTATCTGAAGAACAACGACAAGGCAACAATAACTGTTCGGCGTATCAGAAATCAAGGAAGTGTTATAACTTATAACTACTGGCAACTCTTCGGTCTGATTTGGTTATCAAATTTCATACAGCAAATGGACGGTGTTGCATTTAAATAACCACAGTTATGTAACTTTTTTTTATATTGTTATTAAACATTATAATTTATTTTGTTTCTTTTAAATGTTTTGCTTTTTCTGTGTCGACATTAAATAAACAAACTGTTTTTATATCTCGATTTTATGTTTTTATATTCAGGTGTTTCGGTGCTGATGCAAGGTGAAAATTACAAAAATTAATATAAAATACGAAATCAAATATAGTAGTTGCTGTCGTGCTGGAAATAAGCTTCATATATCATTTTCAGGCAGTTACAGAAAAGTTAATAAGGTACAATATTTATCCTCATCGAATTCAAAATAATTGCATTCTCCATAAAGATTAAATATTGTTGATCAGCATTACTATCTAACTTGACATAGCCATACCGGTTAGTCCCTGGCCACAGAATTCTTAAATTTTGAAGCAATCTTGATTTAACTTGAAAATATATATTACTGGGCTATTATAAAATAAAAAGAAATGTCATTATCATGACTACTTTGTAATATAGCTGCTATGGGAACTATTCGACAGATGAGTTTAAAGTTTTTTGATATAATAATAATAGTATATATATATAAATAGAAAACATTGTTCGCAGCAACCAGTGAAACAGGAAACATATTAATATAATTTGCTAATAAGCTGACAAAGCATTTATAATATATCGAGCTCCGAACTTAGTTATGATTTGTAAGAAAATAGCATATTTCTTGATTTTATTTTTTAACAAATTAATCCATTAAAAGCCATGTCATATTCATATATTTCCAGTTTTTTTCAATAGCTGACAATTATTCAACAAATCACATTTTTTTATATTCTCAAAGATATTGACGAACAGCCTTATAAATTTGTTCAATGTTTAAAGGTAAATTAAATTTTCTGGAATTCATTTAAAAGAGAATTAATAAAAAACAAACCAGTAAGCATTTTCCAAAGATTAAAATTTCAGTTAATTAAGGAGAAGATGTAATAAAGGCACATTAATATAAGCAAATGATTAAAATAACTTTGTCATTTCTGGCTGGTGATTGCTTTTTTTCGAAGTTTAAACAGAATCAAAAATACATCTTATTAAGAAGGCATGAAGTAAAATATTTACACGTCACATGGCATTGTCTTAGCAGTAAAGAAGAAGCACAGAGAGAGGCATGCAAATGCTACTCCTCTGATTGAGTATTTGAATCTGTAACTACTTCTGCACACATTTTTTACATTCCCTCACAGAAATTTTAAGCCAGCACACAGTGTAGTAATATTTCCGAACTGCCGCAGGCCACTTCGTTCATATTCGTTATGTCCTCAGTTGCAGACAGATTCAAATTTTGGTAGATGCGTCCGTCGCTTCTCGCTGCTCGCTTCTCGCTTCTCGGTAATAGCAGAAGTCACAGCTATGTACCTCACTTCACAAAGACGACAGCAACGGCAACGGCAACGGCGACGGCGACGGCGACGGCGACGGCACACGAATCATGGCCATGAGTCCGGCAATACTACAAAAAGGCTGCTGCAATGTTGCACGACGTCCAATTGCCGCAGGGAAGATGTGCGCGCTCGTTGCAGCCATAGCCATAGCCCCTTGCGCTGGCCATTGCTGTAGCTGCTTGCGAATGCGATGTATATAAGTATGTATTTTCAGTTGCAGTTGCAGCAGGCGGATGTTTACAACATATTTCCTACGGCTGTGCTCGTGTGCACCTTTAATCCGCTCTTCTTTTTTCCGTTTTTTTTTTTTTCTTTTTTGCAAGCCAACAGCTCAGCAGCAACAATAACCCAAAACAGAACAGCCAACAGGCTAGCACCGGTCCATTTAAATATGAGGCCAAGAGATAAAAACATCTGCAGCTGTGTTTGCTCCCAGTGGATTACCGTTGGTATACATACTCTTATTATACACATACCAAGATGCAATATATAGTTTAGTACAAGAAGTAACAAATTATTATTTTATAATTACATTTATGTCAATGCAATACAATTATCAATCTATACACGATAATAATGTAAAATGTTGTATTTTTACTATTATATGTAGATTTTCTGATTTCGGAACATCTAATATAACGTACATCTGATAACAAAAATAAAGTAAGAAAAGTCTAAAAATCTTAAAATCAATGCTTTCATATAAACTGACAGACGAAAGAATCTAGATTGGCTCGGATGTTTGGCCTGGTTAGTAGTAAATGTACACTCAATCAATGTTTAATGGTGACAACATAAATCTAAAAACTATTGGTGTTTATATACTAATAAGTTAGAAATTAAGTTAGGTTGAGTGAAATACAAGTAAGAAAGTCGCCGATCATAGTCGACAAAACAATACACTTCACTGGTGCAAAGAAGCCTTTTCGTCTTTTAGTACTTTTAAACAGTGATTGTATGTAGTAAGTGACATTATTGTTTAAAACTTGTGTTTGTGAATATGCGGTGCATATGTTTTTTTATGTTTATCTCGATTTAAGCAAAATGGGTTTCATATTTAAATTTTGAAGTGACAAAAGTTCTAATCTATATTTAAACATTTTTTATAGTGAATTATTATTATTATTTATAAAATTATACAAATTTTGATAACGTTGCCAACGAGTTGACTAAATGACTAATAGTAATTGGTGTGTTTGATCACAACAGAAAAAATATGTTTTTTGTCCCTAAATCATAATTAACAACTGATCGTTCCTTTAATAAAAGCTGAGTACTGAATATCACCTAATCGACCACTCGCCGCTCGAGTTGTCTTACTTGTTGTTTGTACAAGCCGCCTTGTGCTAATTGCTGTTTTTGTGATGTCGGCGACTTAATTTTTTCCAAAAGGATGTCATTGTAACTAATTGGAACAACGCCCTTCGCAGTAAGCGTCCATCAGCGTACATGATGTATGCTGTTTAAATGCCCAATGCAAACAATGATGTACGAAGTGCTGAAGTGCAGCCCGTTAGAAATAAATTTGCACAAAATCACGGCATTGTTAAGTATATATAATGTATACATTTATATGTAAGTAAATTTGACTGATTCTAAAGTATTTATGTATTTATGTATTGTATACAGCTTAGTTACTACTAAATAACTTATACTCGTGTTAACCATCTGAAATATCTACTGCAAACCTTTACCATCCGCAAGTATTCGCATTGCGGCTGCTGTGATTATGCCTCTGATTCCGCCCGGCCTGTTCATAAGGTTATAAAACTTGAATGCTGAATTGCGTGAGGCGCCTCTCTTAACCGATACAAAATTTCTATGTGAGAAAATTATCAATGCGTTGGAGTCCAATGAAATTGCCATTATTAAAACGAGCGTATCGTAACTACGGCCGTCTCGTCTCCTCCCGCGATCGTTTCTGGTTTCATCGCGTCTCGTCTTGCGTCGGTGGCGCACGCTCTGCAGTTGGCGCAGCGCGAGCGGTGTCTGTGTTCCAAATTGGCAGATGATGATCCCGAAAATTAAAAGCCACACATTCGAAATGCGAAGTCAAACATGCCTGTGAGGTCGTTAAGGAATATAAACTGGACAATGAAATCATTAAAGGGTCACTAATTATAAGCGTGGTTTAAATGTTCTACTCACATTTAAGATTCGAAATTTTTATGACAGCTTTCGGAGAGTCTTTTAAAATTAAACACTAAAGTAGAATTTTTTCAAAAATGATCACAATGGATCTCAACTACAAAAATCATTTTTGTTGCAATTAAATCCATCAGAGGTTTCTCCTCTACAATATTAATTTGTTTTTGTTTTTATCACAGTATTTAACAAAAATCCTATATGAGTACTTACACATCCTCCATACACAAATATATTCTTAAAATTTAACAAAAAAATCTGTTTGCTTTGAACCGCTGGTACTTTAATGGCATAAATATGCAAGGTTCACATATCCATCCCCATAGTAACTTTGTATGGTAAGTAATTGAACTAAGAAGAATTCGAATAAATCATATATGATGCAAAATTATGTACAATCATTTACTTCAACGTGGTGGACGTCTCTCATCCCATGTCGATCATTTTAATTTCGTATAATATGCGTTGTTTCGAATACGGAATGATTTATGCTTGGATCAATATCATCATTAGAAATTTATGGTTTAATTTTACAGCAACAAATAACTGGTTTTGATCCGTTGCTGAATATATTGCAAGACCGTATAGCACCTTAAACAACGTTGCAAACAAGCCACCTCATATTTTGTATGTTTTGCAACCAGAAACTTAAAACTGGTCTACCGATCAAAATGTATACTACATGTATACTAAGAAGTTAAATTGTATCTTTAGCCATTAATCTAAAATATGTTAATTTGTCCATTTGTATTTACTTTATAAATTTGCATGTATTTGCGTGCCCATTTCAATTATGTTTTGTTTAAGGTCAATATTCTTGATATTGCTATATATATATGGTATGGTCAGAAATCAGAGGCAATAAACAATATATGTGTATTATATTTGAAAATCTTTTTTGCTTGTAAATCTATATTAGCCAAAGTCACTAGCTGGAATAATAATTATCAATATTAAACTACTACAATACATCTAACATATCCAATAACAAATTTACTATTTATTTCCAAGTTATATTTAATCAAACTCTCGAAAAACTTTATCTAAAAACTCTAAAACTGTTTTACGAATCCTAGATAGCCAATTAAAACCTAGTAAGAATGGTCTAATCGAGATAGATCGACTAGTAGATACCTTGGAGCCATATAAATATATTTAATATTTTGGCTTAAGTTTTATTCCCCGTAAATGAGTTGTACACTCATAAGAAACACAAGTATTGTGATTCGGAAAATGGGAAATTTATTAACTCGGTAATCAACAAAACCAACATGTCAATTGCATAACTTATTAATATAATTATAATCGTAAATTTCTATATCTGTAGAGCTTAAGTTAAAAACTTAACCATATATCTCACAATTTTCGAGCAAGATTTTTATAATTGAAATTGTAAACTAAAGCATTTTTTCAGTTGGTAATTCTCTATCTCTTAGGCGATGTTGATGAAGCTCCAGAAATAATATTTCTAGTTATATTTATACTCAAACCTACATACTCATACTCAAATTGCAAGCGGAAGGAGATATGAATGGATAAGGTAAATTTATCGATTAACTTAAATAGGCTTAAATGTGCACCTAATAAATAAGAATTATAGTCTCTGAGATCAGAGAGCTCTTACATACCTTTGCACAACTTTAGTGTACCCATTTTTCTCATTCTCAATGGGTTGAGGGTATGAATACAAACAGCGCCTGCGGATGCGTTTCTGCATCAAGATTGTCTCAGAAGTGCGTAAAAATTGAAATGCCACGAAACCGTAACAGATGCTTAACAGTTGCGTAGTACGTTTGTAGTTCTACATAGGTGCATATATTTGACTATGTATGAGAATACAATGTTTTACCCCATGGCTATATAGAGGTAAGGTATTCCGATCTAAGAGATGGACCTTAAGAGTTTGACATATTCAAGTTATACGCATTTGTATTAACATTAATATGTTAGTATCTAACCAAAAACTAACAATACAAAAACTTATTTGTCACTTTTGAGTGTCTGGCCCCAAAGTGAATTTTGTTACTTTAAGTTAAGAACCTAATTATTGAAGTAGATGATACATTTTATGTTATTTTTAGTCGCGTATTTTATTAACACTTCGTTTACCTTCTTAAACGTTTATTCAACCTAATGATTCGCTGGTATGTTAAAAACCTATACATATCGATTAAGGAAAAATCATCTGATTGTATATATATATTTATGAATATATATAATATTCGTGGGCATGCATATATGAGTACGAGAATGCTGGAACAAATTGAATGCTCGCAGTGGGCACCAAACTGAAAGCAGTTTCCTTTTGCTTTTGTGTTTGCGTTTTAAGTTTTGCAGAAGTACGCGCTATTCCGCACGCCGAACTGTCGTTGCTGATAACTTCATTGGAAAGTGAGCGCGTGCCGACCCCCACTGACAAATTTGTTTTGCAAACGGGCAAACGGACAAACGGACAAACGGACACTGACTACGCGTGAAACATGATATGCCGCCATTAATATAAATCACATAATAAGTTTAAATCACGGCGCCGCTGGTGCCTTGTTATGCCTGTTATGAATTGCATAAAATACTTGCCATCAAAAAGCATGCACATGAAAGAAAGCGAACGAATACCTGTTTATGTATTAAGAAGCGAAAATTCAAATAAAATGTGTATTTACCTTTTCTTTATGTAAAACTGTCTGTTAGAACATGCGTTATTTTGTAATTAGCTAGGATAGATAATTTAACTATTGTCTGTTTTATTGTGTAAAAATTTACGCTTATAACAAATTGAAGCTCAAGTAATAATAATAAAATAATCATATCTAAATCTTGTTGTAAAAGAAATATAAAATGATAAAGAATCTGAATAAAATATATTTTGCTTCAAATAACAACAACGTTTAAATTTTTGTCAAAAATATTTCCCACCTGGCTGCGTCTGTAATAATTGTTTGATAAATAATATATAACCCAGACTAACTGCGAAAAAATTGTCTGCTTTAATGCAACAATCAAAATCTGTTCTTGTACATATACTGTTTCTAAAAAAAGGATAATATTATTAAGTAAGTCAACACGTATATATCCATATATCATGTGGCTTTTGTGCTCTCATAGCAACTTACTTATTTGTCCTGGTATGTTTGTACATTGAAAACAGGGTATTTGCCGCTCGAGAGATTTCGACTTGTTTTGGTAAGAAATGCATGTACGTTATTAGCGTTCGTCCTCCTCAGATATAATAGTCTGAATGCTGGCAAAAGACACATGCGCATGCTTATCCACTTCGCAGCACTGTTTTTTTATAAATTTAATTAAAATGACTGCTTTCAGGTCACGTGACCGACCTTCGTAATGTATCCGTTATACTCGTCGCTTACGTATTGGGTTCTCTATACAAGCCCTAGGCAATGCCAGAGCCCTCAATAATGGTTTGCTGTTGATGTTGCTGTTGATTTTCCTATTCGCCCACTCAGGTGAGTGCGACCTACAACCGTAAAGTAACAAAGAAGGCGACGGCGCTCAGCCGGCAAGAGCAGCGCGAGGAAAAACATATGCGTGCCGTCGAAGCGACGTTCGCTGCCACTCGCACTACTTGGCTTTTCACTTTTAAGCATGAAGTGCTCACTAATCACTTCAGCCAAAATACATATACTCCACACAATATCTCACTTAGCGCTCAGTTATCAAAAGGCAGACAGCAGGCTGGTGGCAGCAGGACAAATTATCGGATGGTTAATACTTACTTGGAACGGGGATGAAACGCTCTCAATATGCATCAACTAAGCAAAACACACACATTGTGGTATGTATTGGCTTATGCTGTGCTGTGTTGTTTTGTATTGTAGTGTGCCGCAGAGTGTTTCGTCATGTCTTAAAGCGCATAAATAAGGTCACGTGCCGCCCGTTTATACTTGAGGGCGCAGTATTTTTTTCTGCGGGGGACTTGGTTTTGGTCATACTATTCCACGCTTCTACTGACAAAGTGCCACATGATCTGCATTTTTTGCCCACTGACGTATTTAATATTAACATATCGAATTATTAGCCTACCCAGAACATTGGATAATGCGGATAAGGATTATAAACGCTGAATGCAAAGCACCAGTTCAGAAATATAATATATCGCAATTATCTTCCATATCTCATCATGCATATAATTGGCATTCAAATATATTATTCATATCAGTGTAGGTAATTAGACTAGGTGTTCGTATTGTAATTCGTTTCGATGGATTATTGTCACTCATTTGCCTTATCTATTTAAAAAGTACCGATTTCAACACTATGACAATGTGGACTAACGGACACATACATAATCATATTTACATACCAAATAAAATCATTTGACTATGTATAGAAACATTTTAATATATATAAAAATGATTTTTAACGACTCTAAAAGTGTGTAAAAGTCAATGGCGTTCAATCGTTAATAGAGCCTCTTACCCCAATTCGATTTTTTCAATATAGGGTGTGAAGTAAATATTACATAGATTTATAAATCTGCTCTGAGAGTTTCATAATTTCATCAAGAAGTGTGTAACGCATTATGGGATCAATAGAATGTGTTATATTGAAAATTATTATCAAAACATTTAGCAATATAAGATAAAAGTGAGCTTCGTAAAAGATGACCGGCTGAAAGTTGCATTTTATATGTACAAATATGATATTATTTAATTAAGAGATTAAGTTAAAATAATTAAACTTATGCCAAAAGTATAATCCAAATCGTATAATTGTTCATTGTTGTGGCATAAGCTGACAATACGGCCTTTTTGCCACTTCGAGAAACGTTACAGTTGCCTCAGCAACTATATGTCTTAAAATTTGGTTTTCAGTTTCGCCCACAGAACACTGTGAAGCTAAGTCTCCGCGATACTGTGAAATTTTTTTGTTTGAGCTTAATTAGATGTTTATTAGTTAGAAGACGAAGCACTACAAACCATAAGATGTGCAATTATCCCATCCAGTTCACCAGAAATGTTAAAATCTCAAACTTTTTAATACTTAATGGCTTTAAAAGCAAACAACTAAATACCATGTAAATGTCAAACTCAAATAATTTGAAGAATATCCTTAACAACAGGGTCATACACTAAAACCGATTTATATAGATGGCTTAAGCCTTTCCATGCTCTTGTTTTGAAATTGAGGGGTTTTTTTATACCCTTCTAGCCCATAATATACTTATCAACACTTCGCACCACAACCACTGCAATTAAATTTCATAAAGCTAAATCTGTATTGCTTTTTTGCAAAGAAAATGATTTATTATTTCAATATTATACATTTTTCAAAATATGGTGAAATAATGTCTTAATTAAGAACATTTATATGAATTTTAAATAATTAAACGATTAAATAATTCAATAGCTAAGAAGTAGATTACTTTTTTCTTTCTGTTCAATTTTATTCTTGAAGAACGCCGACAAAAGTTAACAAATAAAATATCTGAATACAATTACGAGGTTCTGAGTATTCTTGTGTAACCACGGGATACTATTACTCAATTGACACGTTTGTTGTTTTGCCAATTATTTAAGAAATTTAAAGGGTTTATATCGTTATATTTGTTTTGTATATAGTGAAGAAGTTTTAAATCAGAGTAAGAGTTCTCTGGTTTGAATTTTATTGACTTACAGATACCCTCTGGTAATCTGTAACGTCAATGACCTTCATAGATGCATCCATGTCTGTCTGCATATGCCTCGTGAGACTATAAGGGCTGGAGACATCATTTCTAACACTCAATTTTTGTATTTTGCATAACTCAATCCGTTTGAATAGATATTCATCTTGTATATATCTTTTATTTTTTTAAACGTCATCTACTAACAACCTTCAATTTACCAGGGATTTTTGTGCTTCTTTAGATGGGTCATGTTCCATGATTAGTTTAAAAGAAAATGAGTCACTGATTAAGAAATTCCCAACTTTCATTCTGCAAAGGCTTGAATTTGACGACTCTTTGCATGCGCTGTACTTGTAGAGTAATCAGCTTCACGAACTGCTTTGGATTTATCACCCCCATTAAAGAGTGTTTGATGTATTAAATGCTTCATTTGGTCGACAGGTCTGGGCAAATAAAACTCGACCACACAAGCTACCTCCACCAAAACAAATAACAAGGAGTAACTGCCAGTGACAGTGGTTGAACCATGGAATAATCACTCACATACATACATAGATACATACATACGTACTGGTGCATGCATCTCAAACAAGAAAGGGTGTCACAGCTTTATACTCTTCCAGGCAGATTTATGAAATTTGTCCACCTATATATTTGTCTTGTCCTGCCAAAATTATTTCATTAAAGCAGTTGTTTATTTCATATGAGTTTTCCAAAAACCTTAAAAAAACATTTATTTATGAAATATAATAAACAGAACAAAAAAGCAGTTCTCAAAAAATGTTGGAGTTGAGTCTTAAGATCTGGTTTGAGCACGATCAAAGGAAACAAGTAAGAACGTTGCAATCGAGTAGGTGTGACCAACAAGTTCCAATTTGTAAAGAGATTTTTAGTATTCCTCCGTCCAAGTTTGCATTTAAATTTGGGGTAGATATAGGCTATTGGGAATTCTTGGGACTGGAGTGGGCATGGCTGATAAAACGTTGTATGGTAACTGAACTTCGTAGATTACGAGAGACTTGTGCTAAACGAATTTCTGGAGCTGTAGTGACTGTCTTTAAATTATTAGAGATATGTGGCTTTATCGGCTCGTGATAATCGATTTTATCGAATTCCTATATTCCTAATATAGCACTCAAGTTATCACATTTTCTCAAGGGCACAGACAAGTATATATTCAAAGTTTCCAGCGAAATTTTCTTTCTGCTATGGTACTGATTTTATTGCCAATCGTCATCGACAATTCCTATTGATATCCTGTATCATTAAAATAGCTAAGAAATAAAGTTGTGTAAAAGTATGTAACATGTATAAGGAAGCATCTACGTCTCCTAAAAGTATATATGTATTCTTGATCAGGGTCAACAATGAGCAGATTCAGAGGCCACGTTTTGTGGAACTGATAGAAAAAATACCTTTACATATTTATAACGAACTCTAAGAAAAATGCATGTTATGGTCTCAAACTAAGTTCCGTATTAATCGGTGTACTATATGAGTGCGTTTATGAGAATGCATTGAATGTGTATATATATAATCGAATAAATATTTATTTCCAAAAATTGTCTAGGCCGGTAATTTATTAATTAAGACCAGCTTAAAATTGGCAGTATAAGAAATTAATATAAAACCTGTGTTTTAATCGATTTTAAATATTAAGCTATTTTGTTCATCGAAAACTTACAAGTTTTTCAGTTAAATGGTTACATTTAATAAATGAAACAAGAGAATGCAATTTAAAAGTTCACAAGGTTTTCAGGTAAATTTAGTTAGGGGAATTGTAGATCAATCTCCCAATTTAGAATGGTTTTTAAAAAATATTTGTTTGGTCCTTGCTACGTAACGACGTCTAATATTTTTTTATCCATAAACAAACGAATTTATATATCATAAGGGATGATTTTGTCGATTTACTGAACAACTTAACCGAAATAACGAAATTACATGCAACTTTAACAGAGAGACGACAGACAATTGAGTTTTTAATGGTTAATTTGACTTGGAAAGCATTGAAGCATCTGAGCCTGTAATTACTTTTATGAAAAAGTGAATGCTCTGAAAGTCATTTAGGGAAACACTCATTTATAGAATGTATGCATCTACAATTTTTACAATTTACCTGTTCAAATTGCCAGACTTTACCCTGTTGACTATTTATTTATTGCAAAGCAATCATGACATAACAAGTCTTATAAATTATTATTATTATTATTATTGTCAGTTTAATATAGTTTTATAAAATTCTTTTAATTAACCTAAAATAAAGTTATTTTTTATAACATTAAACTCAATAATATTTATATGTATATGACACATTGCCCAATTTCTATCAAATAAAATTATTCCAATATAACCGTACTTAAGAACTGCAGCTTACAACAATTTTTGTTAAAGTCAAAATGAGGAACAAACTAATCTATTGAACTTGAAGCATAAAATAAAATTGGATTTGTTTTTAATAAACAGTCTTAGCAAGTGAACTGGAAAATTTACAATTTTGCGTCTTTAGTAGAATGTATGCAATGTTAAACACTCATTAAATAATTGAACATAAAGTACATAAGACCGACGGATCCAACCGAACTTTCCATTTACGTTTAAAATTGTTGTCCAAAATTGTTTACATAAGTATTTTATATAGTATTATTTTCAATGACTGACGAGAAGTCAAAGTATGTGTGAATAAGAAATATGTTTGCTATATTAAAAAGGAAACTACGCATCAATAAATCATTAAAGTAATTTTGACATATTTACCTGCCAGGCATTGGCATCCAAAGTAGCCAAAAATGACATGTCCAACTCCTACGGAAATAATAGAAAAGTTGCTAAAATCATTTTCCAATTGACATACACTTTACGGAGAATCTCACCTTCCGTCGAAAATTGCTTGTGAAATCCAGAATGATACTTCGTCGGGATGTTCAGCAAATGCAAAATTATGTAAATTTAATGAACAGGTCCACCGTTAGCACCGGTTGATAAGAAATCACAGATTCGGTGTTGCCGACGGATGTTTATCTAACACTGTTCTGCAAAAATTAACAAAATTTGGCGTATGGTTTCTTTTTGTACTAAAACGAGCTCAGACTGTGAACTTGTACTTGGCTTCCGGTTAGTCAATTTCCGTTCTAAACTCCTACACTACAACACAATGACACTAATGCACCACAGTAGCACAGCTTCTGATGTAAAAGAAAAGCGACGGCGGCAGCTACGTGCTTGCTGACTGAATCAACTTCAACTTCCGTATCTCCTTTGTGGTTTTCGGTCAAAGGATTTGCTCAGCTTACGTGCTTGATGCTTTACGCTGTGCGACTGCTACCAGGACTCAGCCCTTGGCTATGTACTACCCGGAGGTGTACGGCATGCAGCTTCTGTTGGTCACAGTCCGTTTCCATTTCGTCCAAGATAACGCGGCTCTTCAAACATGCCTCTCCGATACATATGCTTCCTTTATGTGTATGTGTGTATGCTTACATATACTCTGTATACTGATATATATGTATATGTATATGTATGTACATATATATGTATATGTATATATATATGTGTATATGCTCCCCCGCGTTTTCCCTCACACACACAGAGAGAGATTTCTGCCTATATACAGGTATGTATATTTGTATGTTTGTGGTGGATTCAATCTTCTGCACGCCAGTATCACCCGAGGAAATAAACCATATCTTCTGCACAGCCCACTGTAGGAAGCGTCTGGGCAAAGTGTATGTATATATGTATGTACATACATAACATGAAAGAATATGTTCATACAGTTATGTACGGAATTAATATATTTCTGATCATTTGGGCGGCGGTTTTACATTAATGCTTACTTTAATGTGATGTATGCAAGCAATGAAAGAATGTATGTTAAAAATCTCAACTTTAAATAGGAAAATAATACGTCTGGTCTGCACGCATTTATATAAGTGCATGCAAATCATAATTTTTTATAGGCTGATGCATATGAGAATTAAATGCAATCCGTGGTGAGTCTCGCTTAACAAATATTCAATCAAAACCCCAGTACCAGCCCCAATGCTCAGATTTTCAGTCGCGCCTTAGTCGCCCCAATACATATTGCTGTTGGGGATGCTAACAGTATTATGTACTCTGCAATACATACACATTATGTATATTTACCCACCCTACGCGCAACCAATCAGCTGTGCTCTCTTTGCGCTCTCTTGCTTTGCAGGTTTTCTCTTTTCTTGCAATCATACGGTAAATTTGAATCTTACATTGACTCTGTTTCCGCTGCAATTTTGGAAAAAACGTGAGTACAAGTTCGCCAATTTATAAATATTGTTAGGTACGAAAGCATAGATGTTAAGCAAATGGTTGATTAAAAGTTAACTGTGTGAATATGTTTCATAAATAAGATAGTCGTGGATGCGGTATTAAATTAATTAGTAATATTTTTGGAAATAAAAATGTTTAAGAACAATAATAAGTACGATACAATAATGACATGAACTAGAATATTCCAAGATTCAAGTGGTTTTAATAAAGTTGTGCTCATAGAATGGTCGGACTGACAGCATGACGGACATTTCACAAAATAAATATTTTCTTTTATCTGCGTATATGATTATAAAAATAGTTATATTTTTTCCATAAAATAAATTATATTTTCGTCTTTTGTTTATTACGTTGCGCGATAAACAAATATTTCTTCCAACAAATTTTTGTTATAAATTGTACCGTATTGATTTATGTAAATAATTATCAATTTGTGTGTTTAGAAATAATTATATGAAAGTATACTTACTACCTCTATCATGACAAATGATCTGATTCATAGTTGGGTTGCATTTGCAAGAGCAACAGCAACGGCAATTAGCTTCATTATAGGTACGAGTATGGTGACCCATACAGTGAAATTGAGAATAGATTAGTATTTAATGATTATATTTTTACAAAATTATATTTTTACAAAATCAAACCTAACGCTTCATTCGTGTTCAATTGCAGAGACCGAGGTTGGAGCAGAGACAGAGCCCTCACAGGCTAAGCCAGAGGCATCGTCAGTGCCTGAATATACGACAGGTATGGAGGCAATCAGTTGAGCGCACGTGCGTTTTAGTCCAAGTCGAACTCGAAAGAGTGGAATTTTAAAATTCATATACATACATATTTAAACATATTTCCACTAATTCATTTTTAATAATTTGTTTGGCTCACCGGACCCCTCCTCATCACGCCCCGCTCTTGTGTGTTAATTATCGTACGCTTGCTGCTTGCGGTCGAGCGGTTCGAGCTGTTCGAGCAGAGACAAGCTGGCGGTCGGAGAGATAAACGAGCTGAGCCCCGCATTCTACAGGAGCAGGTCGCCTTGTGATGTGCACACAGTGATATACATATACATAGATTTGGGGGTGAGATCGGCTGTTCTTCAACAATTTATTACTTATGCTCGTAGGGGCTTATTTTTTGGTTTTTACATCGGTTCTCAGCATGCTTTCACACAAGTCACAAATGTTAGAAATTTTGTTTTGAGTAAAGGTATATTCTAAATCTCTTGAATTCAAGTTCATTATGACATATTATAACATTTTCCTACACCTATATATACACATATTTATTTCATATTTATACTTAAGATATTTAATAAATTATGATGCACTTAAAAAAGTAAATGCTTCTTTTTTAAATCTTATTGTAAAGTTGGTAATGGGAGTCACTTCGTCGAGCATTCTCTTTTTTGGACCACTTCTTAATTCTTTGAAGTTACAGTCTAAATTCAAAGTTTTGCCCGGGCAGTTTCTGAACTTCAGGTAGAGGTGGAGCACGAGCTTCTGCCTGAAATGTGTGCCACATCTGCAACATGCTAGCAGAAGTACTTGCTTTCGCTCCTCCTATTTTACTCCTTTGGCCCGCATCGAGTTGTGTGCAATGTGCTACGACCGTCATGATCTCAAAAAGGAGGAGTAG
The DNA here is from genome assembly GCA_035042345.1 of Drosophila fungiperda. Lineage (NCBI taxonomy): Eukaryota > Metazoa > Arthropoda > Insecta > Diptera > Drosophilidae > Drosophila > Drosophila fungiperda. The sequence goes on from JAWNLM010000021.1 coordinate 5,971,805, forward strand.
TGCACATAGCGCAAGGGTCCAGATCCGGCTAGTGGCCTCAAGCAAAAAGTGGGAGTTGCAATAATTGTTTAATTATAGGATTTTGTTCGTTTGACTTTGCATTTTGCTCGCATAACATTTGCTTTATATTCATATGTCTTACACCTACACCAAATTGGGTAGCATGATATTGAGTTGCGCTTTGTATCATTCCGAACGTACTGATATTTATTTAAAAATCAGTGTAAAACGGAATTGTTCATTTATGTAAATATTTATAAAATGTGATTAAAATAAAGAACATACAAAAAACCTATGAACAGCATGATGTTATGTTACTTATATTCGTCAGCTCATATAGAGTAAATAAACATCGCCAAAGAAAAAAGGTCCCATGTTGTCCGTTCATTTTCGACTTGTCTGCTTATGTAGTTCTTTTTTTCCGTCTCTACTACGTTCATATTCTTCTCGGCATTTGCAGTGTTGTCATCGCGCTCAAATCTGCAGCCGCTGCAGCACACACAGGTATCAGGCAAGCAGACAACAAGGGAAACAGAGAAAAAGGCAACCTGGTTGGGGCATCACCGTTCCTGCGTAGTTTTGCTTTACGCACAGAGGGAAGAAGGCTTATTGATAGCTATGCCTGCAAACCAACAGACATAAGCATTGGAGTTGCATGCTGCTCCTTTGCCTGCTTTGATGCTTGCAACCAGTCGGCAGCCCTTGTCGTGCTCGACAGTCTGCTCCGCATTCACCTTTTTGTTATTTTGTACGTCCTATTGAGGAGTAGGCTCTTCTATCTAGCCATTTATGGCACGTGTTGTGCCCCTTAATAATTGTTCAAACATTTTGACTCTCGTGCACGGCACATAAGTACGTAAATTATTTACATATGTTTCTCAATTTGTGCCGAGGAAAATATAGTTCTGTCAAATAGAGTTTTGCTCTGATGCTCTTGATTAGCATTAATATCGATATATATTTTTCTAAGGATTCGCGGCTAAGCTCACTTGTTACAAGTACAAATAAACACATATTTTTAAATTTTCTATTGAAAAGTATAGGTATATGTGATCATGTGGACTCCAAAGGATGCTTTATATTATCTAGTTTTACAGAATCTAAGTACATATGTGAAGTTAATACATTTCCACAAGCGAATTAAGCAGCAGGCAGAAGATAGACAACTTTAAGAAAAGTTTTGCATAAGCAAATCCTATCGTCAGTGGCTCCTGCCACCGCCATCGTCAGCAGGGGCCTCTGGTGCAATCATGCTCTGAAAAATATATGTGCATAAGCCCGTGCCAAACCCGATGCTCATACCTTCACATTCTCATTTAATGCTTGATGCCGCAGGGCAATCAGATCGATCCCGAAAGAGTGTGCAGCCGTTTGCAAATGGGTTCCTACGGAGAATGATGACCAGGCCGCGTATTTTCTACTTGGAGATATCAAAGCTTCTACTCCCTCTAATTACTGCAGAGCGTCCGAGGTTCAGAACAAGCCATCGCCTTCGCCAGCGAGCAGCGAGCAGTCTGTCTGCCAAAACACCCACAACGAGTCTCGCGTCGCGACGCGTCGTCGCTCTCCATCTGCCTTGAGCAATTTGGTGCAGGTCATTCAGCTCGGTCTAATGTACATAAATAAGTGATAGATACGAAGGGTGAGGCGAGGCGAGGAGGCATATTTTTGTGCCTGGTAGACAGAATAAGGGACGATGGAAAGCAGTCAAATTGGCGGGCACTTTGTACGATACTTTATAAACGTTAGACGTGACGAGAATAATTTGTGCGATAAGGATCTCAAGTGCCTTCTCTCGAGCACAGGGCATGCAAATTTTGAAGATTATGCTGCGATTACCAGCAGTTGAGCAGTTAAGGTGATTTTGAAGACACTATTGCATTTCAAGTTCATTTAAAAAATTTAAATTATTGGCACACGCACTCGTGATTAGAGATTTTTTTCCTATTAACCTAGACTTTGCACACTTTCCTATATATATATTATTAATAATTCTTTTATTTTGTAGATCAATAAGAAAAAATTTTTAAAATATTATCAAAATCAACAGCCGAGTCGATCTAGCCATGCCCTTCTGTCTGTCTGTCTGTCTGTCTGTCTGTCTCTCTGTCTTTCTTTACAAGCAAACGGATCTCAGAGACAATAAGAGGCAGAGACTGCAAGAGTTCTCGCAAACCAAACGCATATAAAGTTTGTTTTAAATTTTCGATATCTCCCACATTTTTGAAAATAAGGATACAAAGGCATTGAACAAAACTTAACTTTATATAAGATGTGATCGAAATTTAAGCCATCAAATTAAGAGTACCGGATTAAATTAATGATTATTTATATTAATACTAAGATATTATTAAATAATTTTTAAATCACATATTAATTAGTTGCAAAAACTGTAAAACTAATATTTGTTATGTTATGTTTGCTCTAATCGTGAGTGGAAGATTAATATTCATTCTTTCATATTAATCCTAAAGTTATGTTAAATAATTTTTATTAAAACAAATTTGTAAGAAAGTACAAACAAATTATACCTATGCAAAATATATTTCTTATGTTCTCTTGGCGTAAACAGAAATTATTGTTACTTTCGGTGAGCTCTAATCAAGAGTGAAAGATTCCCTGTATGACAATGGCTATATCGAATCGGCTGTAAGAAAGTGTATATATATAGTTTTGGAGTCAGAGATACCTGTTTGAGAGAATTTGCGCATCTTTATGATGCCAGGCATTAGATACACCTGCCAGAGTTGAAAATCAGTGTGTACAGTAATACATATACATACAATAAGCAAGTGTATATGATGTATTCAGATGAACATATACAGATGAGCTGTAAGTAATAATGGCAAGTGAACAGATGGCGCCAATTCGCTGCTCTGTATTAAGCGGTTAAATAAACACATGGATATGCCAACATTCCAGTTTTATATTCACACAATCACAATTCAATTGAAGATTGACAGGTTCATGAATGGATATTGTTCATTCTGTTTGTATTTGAATTTCATGCCCAACAACAATTGCTCTTTTACTGCTTATACAATTACAGCGATTCAAGCTATGGTGGAGGAGGAGAGGAGGATTACCCACTCGAGTAAATATTGCTACGTCATGGGAAAACCAATATCGGGCAAGCGCTTGAGCTGTGTGGTTCATTATTATTCGGCTAATCCCACAACAAAACTCAATGGCTAGTGCATTTTCTCTGAGCACAGCCAATTTGGTATAATAAAATAGATCGTTTTCACAAATACATTTAAGTTCTTGAATAAATATGTACAGAAAATCCATTCAGTGTTGCAAATATGTACAAATACTTTTTTATACACACTTCCTATATAATTATATAATAATATGGAGTAGATTTTACATCATTTTTACAGAGAATCAATTTTTAAGCAATGACACTCAACGAATTTGAAGACTAGGAGAAAATTGCACTTGTACAAATCCTGAGCGCTTGGTGAATTTAATAAGTACAAATAAACATTTAAATACAATATTTAAAGATGCGAAAGTGACATGGGACAAGCTCATTCCCAATGCTGCCGACAACAAGCCATATCTTTCGAAAACAACGTAAAATAACTAAAGAAATTTAAATTCATTACATTTTACAGTACATTTTATATTTGTTATTTTAATATTTTAATGTCCTTTAAATCTGAGCCTTCTTATATATATCCAGGTACACGGCTTATAAATACGATATTTCTTTGTACATACCCACGATGGCATATTATGGCCATTACATATATGTATATGTTTATTAAACGAATGAATTTTATGAAATTTTGTACATTACCTGAAAAGCACATTAAGCACATTATTAACATAATGTGGAAAAAATAGGATAAAATAGCTTTTACCATCCTTTTTGCGCAATTATTTGTTGCTATTTTTATATATCCAGTTTATTTTTATTTTTTCGATAACTCTCACCTTTTTGCTAATAAGGATACAAATAGGTAATAAGAAGGCATTGGAAAAGCATATATTCATGTAAAATGTTATCGAAATTTAAACCATCAAATTAAGAGTACCGGATTAAATTAATGATTATTTATATCAATACTAAGCTATTTGTACAATTAAAATAGCAGTTGGGCTTTTTCCATGTTCTATTCCATTCAGGAGTCTTAATATTCCGAAATTTATTTTTTAAATTGTATAATCAAAGTAGAGTGGTAATCGATTGAAAAGCACAATCGGTATCTGAATTTAGAATTTATTTGCTCATACTTTTTACTTATTTTACCTTTCTTGATAATCACTTACATACTAAAAGAAAACTTTAGTCTACATTTAATCTTAGTGGTTTTACGCGTGTGATAATTTTGTGTCTAATAAGTTTTCTTAGGCCGAAGAATTATGTTCTTGGGTTATCAAAAATACAGTAGATTATTTAAATACAAAAAATCCATTCAATAAATCAAATAGGCCAGCATTGTTTGTGTGGCAAAGATTCGTAAACTTCGATTTTCGCATAAATTTCAATGCGAATAAAATTGAATTGTAAATATTTTTTTGGACATCAAAGAATTCACTGAATTTAAAATAAAGATGAACGACTTACAAAGTAGAGTAAGCCAAACGGTTTAGGCGAAATAAAAGATATATCTCAAAGCTAATTGGGGGTATAAAGCACTTGAAATAGCAATAACACCCTCTCGTTAGTGTGCTTTTTAAGGCCAAAGGTAACCATTAAAATTACCATTTACAATTACTTAGCTGTGCCACCCTGTTTTCGTGGTTACAGTTCACACAACGTAAAGAGTGCAGTGCATTTTGGATTGAAGGGTTTTTTTTTTTAATGAGAGCCTTGGTTCAGTCGGTATGCCAACACTTGACAAGTGCACCAGGAAAATTACAGACAAACACAATCATAAGTATCGTATGTGAACACAATTATCTCCGTCCAATTCAAATATTCGACATTGTTACTCACTGGATTAGCCTGTGCGGAGAAGAGTTGTAGGCCAACAGTGACAGATTGCGTTAAATAACGTGAATTTTGACAGATGGTAATTTTCAATTTTTGTTTTTTGATCTAACAATTTGTGTTGAAATTTAAAAGTGTTTTGTTGTCCCTTCACTACGCTTTTTTGGTAAATAGCTAATTTGTCTTTGACACAACAAAAATGACAACGGTCCATTAAGGGATTCAAAATTCAAAATCATGTTAAATTGAGGATTGCAGTTTTAACATGTTAATGCCACAATCGATGTCACAATATTTGGCTTTGATCTGACAAAATTACTATTGCTCGAACTTGCTACCAACTGCAATAAGAATTTTTATTTTAGTGATACAAAAGTAAGTCTACCACATATTTTTAGTAAGTAATATGCACATAAATACGTATGTTTAAGAGAATGGTCGACTATGAGATGCCCAGTATGTAAACATAAAGCTAAATACAAAAACTGTTACTCATAAGTTGCGTCAGATGGAAAGCCTTATAAAGCTAAGCGTACAAATAATCAACCTACGTGACTTTTTATAATACTCATTTTTTACCTTTTCTAGGGTACATGCATATCGACTGGAAGTTTTAATGGTAATCATATTGATAACTCCCTTAACGTAAATTATGGGTTACCACATGTTGGTACGATTTTGGGTTGGAATAAAAACGACCACGAAGGGCGATTCGCTTTTTACTCTGTCCGGGGGGTGTTGCCGATTGTTGGCGATGGGGCGATTCGCGTAACAAGAAATTGTCACGTAGCCCTCACTTAGTGACACTGATAGGCAACACCGTCGAGAGCGTTTTTTAGCACGCGCATGTTAACAAAAATGCGGGGGCGGGCACCATCCATACTCTTATTTCGCTGGAGCGTCGGGAAATTGTAATTACTATTTCATGTTGCAACCACTCGGTGGTTTGCATGTAGCCCAATTGTAAGCTGGGGTGGCCAGTGGTTAAGCGAGCGTGTAATTCACAATTTGGTCTGGTTACCCACGCTTACAGCCGACAAATGTTTTAATTATGGTTTACTTTACATTTGCAATTTGAGTGAAATAGAAAGTGATAAAGAAAGCTCTTAATTGTCTTTATGTCGATTGCCCAAGGGCAAATAAAGACAATCCAAATTCTTATTTCTCGTCGTATTTTCTGAGTCAAATGGCCAAGCGTTTCGTATATTTTTAAACATATATAAATATATATATGTATATAGCTTTATTCGCGATTGGATGGAAAATTATTTTCTTTGTATTACTGATTAAAGAAATGCATATATAAATTAATATATTTACATACAGTTTTTGTTTGTTCTTTTAACGCAGTTAAATTTCTCTACTCTTGCCCCATAATGATTTTTTTAACCTATAACGTTAAGCAGATAATACATAAGCAATACGGAGAAGGACCGGCGGCAACAGGCTGTTGTTAGTTGATTTGTTTGCTTAGTGCTCTCAGTAAACAGCAGCAATAAAGCTCGGTCTTATGGGTTGTCAACTAGGCCCGAACTCTTAGTTACACACCTCCATGTCAATAGTTATTTCATTGATGCTCTTTGAAGAAAACCTCAAGTTATATCTGCGTAAGGCTTACGAAAAAATATATTTAAAATTTGAATTCTATAGCTATTTTAATCAATAAGATTGTTTGTGCATTACTTCTTTCGAAATCCATTGATATCTTTACGTCGGCTAAAACAATTATATTGTTTACTATCAGACTATTCCAGTGTTACTTATTTAGAATTACTCTAAAACTGCAAAAAAGTTTTTGTGCCTTTTAAATTAAATTATTTAATATTAAATTTGAAAGTTTACATGTATACATACATACTTTTTCTATTTGTATAAAATATGTTTCGAAGCGTTTAGTGGAAAGCGCCATCTACCAAATAGGAATTTAATTTATTTTACTAACAGATTTGCGCAGACACGTTTTTCGTTAAGTGAATTTCGATCAGAAAAATGAAAAATTTGGAAACAAGTTCAAAACAAGGAATTTACCAAATTTATTGTGTAACGCTGAGATCCCTTGATTTATTAAATTTATTAATTTCTTAATAAATTGGAAAAGCGTTTTTATTTATCGTTTGATGTTAAAATGTATAGTAAAATTATTGATAGCTGCGGATTCATAGTGAGAGAATAATCACTTAAATTTATAATGGTTTGTGTCTCAACTTTCAATTTTCCGTTCAGTTAATTTCGATCAAGAAGTGCACAGAATAAATCGGAAATAACTCCAGGCCGGATAAAAACCGTCGAACTTGTTTTGGCTTGTATTATAAATTGTGCCAAGATAAGAAACAGCTAGGGGTTTAGAAAATTCGATCACAACATTTTGGAAAATGCCGGAAATCAAACGAATAAAACTTTTTTATTATATCAGTTTCGCTTAAAAATAAGTTTTAAAGCTTTCGTATGAAATGTTTTCTAATTAAAAACGAATTTATGTAGATCATTAATAAATATTAGATTGTGTTAAGAATTTATATTAGAAAAAATTTAAAAGGTTCTATGCCTTGAAAAAAGTACCATACATCGGGATTGTTATTCTGGAATTTGAAAATGTTAATTTTCACGCAAGGAACTGCTATAATATTAATTATAATGTGGAGAAGAATATTATTTGTATTTTAACAAGAAAATTTACAACAATCGAGCCAATATTAATGAAAAATATTAAGCATGACTAATATTTAACCAGACACTGTGTGTGATTGTATAATAACCATTCTCCTAGCATTGCAGACCAGATATTCATGCATCATTGTTTATGTATCGTATATGTGAAGAAACGGAAATAACCGATCCGCTTTTTCTACATCAGATGTTTGAATAAAAAGAATTGGTTTAAGCTTTTGACTTTCCAATCATCTTTAATATAACTTTATTTATATAACATTGGATAATCGGCTTTATAAATGTTTATCCGTATTTAATGTTTTTAATTAAGATTGTATTCAGACAGCTCATATTATAAAGCAACAAAACGTAATTTTTAATAAATTACAAATTTTTCGTTAGATAGTTTTTAATAAGCAATTGTTAAATGTTTATCTGCTACAACAAATTAATCATCGCAATTATCTGCATGGTGATATTTCCATCTATTAATGACTTTAATTGTTATTTTTTCAATTCAATTTATTTATTAGATTTCATATATTTTGAATTTACCAATAATTTAAATAATTTTAGATAGAATTTAACTGCGACCCTCCAAATATGCTAATTTATTAATGTGTCGTATATTTTCTATTAAACATGTTTTAATTATATTAGCAATGCTTTAATTTCTTTTTATAGATGCTTAGCATTTTGGGAGTATTTCAAAAACTACTTATGAATTGAATGCTTCATATTTTAATTAAAACAGCATTTTTTAAATTTATATTCTTGTTTGGAATTCATTTGTATGTGGGCTTACGACAAGTGTGCTAGTTCTTAGATGTCTTTTTGCTGTCCGTCGATATTTTAGCTAACTCATTAGTAAATTAAACAAAAACAATGTAAAGCTCAAAACACCACATGAACATACAGATACTTTAAACTCTCGATTAACACAAATTAAATCATTTGTATTTATAATATCATTGACGCTAAACTAAATAAAATTTAAATTCTGGATAAGAAAGTTATCATTCCTACCACATTTATATAAAAAAAATTGTTTAAATATCATAACGTTTTGATACAATTATATTATATTGCAAGAATAGTTTCGGTTGGTGAAAGTTTTGGATGGAAAATTCTTTTATAATAGTTTCAGTTTCAAATGGTGCATATTGAATGTTTAATTATTTATTTTAGTATTCTTTAGCATGTAGTTAGATAAATTTTCGTTCTTTAAATATATATGCATGTATTTGTATATGTAGATACATCAAATTTAATTTTTTTTTGTTTATAAGATTAATAGGTATGTATTTATATGTGTCAATAGATTTGCATTCTTATCGCAAGTCGGGATCTTCATCGGCAGCTTTTTTAATTCTTAGCAATATTGTTGTATACCACTGATCCAAACGCGAAATGCTGTCATAATCTTTCACCGCCTCTGTAAACCCCTCAATGTTCTGCTCCTCAAGATGCTCGCACAAGACCTGCAACACATGGACTTAGTCAACTATGTAAATTTGTTAATTAGAAATGGTATGTACCTTGATGAGCTTAAATTCCCGTGAGTCCTGGAATGCAGGATACTGTTGCGCATATTTCTCAATCGCGTGTTGCGCATTCAACAAATCAACACTAAGGTGACAGAGAGCTGCACGAAAGAAGTACTCCTTGGCGCTGTATTTGAGCAGCGAACTCTCGAGTGACGAGGCAGCAACCTGCTCGTAAATTGATATTGCTTTTTCATAATCCTCCAGCTGTGCAGCGTACTGGGCAACTTTTAGCATGCACTTGTTGGCGGAACTGACCGACTCCTCGCCCTTGAAATAGTCAGACGCTTGCTCATAGTGTTGAATTGATTTGGCCTGCATACAACGACATTCCAAATGTAAATATTAATAAACATTTATTATAATCATACTTGGCTAGTTCACTCTTACCAGAGTAGCCGGATCGGTCTCATACATTTCAGCAATGCTTTGATGATGCTTGGCTGCCATCGAGAAGCGACCCATATCGGTGTATATGTCAATGGACTTCATCAGACAATTGACGGCGTTTTCAACGTCCACCTTCTTGTAGCAATTGGAAGCATCTACGTAGCAGGTGCCTGCATCATGACGGCTGCCAGCACGCGCATGCAATGTGGCTGCCTCGCAGAAACATTCGCCGGCCTTAGTCCAGTTTTTTGACATTTTAAACATATTACCAGCCCGCTGATAACACTCGATGGCATCCTCGATCTTGTTGCTACCCCTGAGAGAACATAAATTACAGAGAATATGCAATATAATTAGACATTCTTAATGAACTAACTAACTAAACTCAATTCAATTGGACATGGGTCAGCCGTGCACCGACTGCTTTAGTGGAACATAGCGATTATATTAATAAATATACATATATATAAGCCAGCAATATATATTACACTTAAAATACTAATGGACGTATATTGTACAGAGACGAGCACAAGACAGGGTAAAAAACCCTAGACAGTTCGGGGTGGTATAGTAAATTTGATTTTTTTTAATTCTTAGCAGATGTAGTTTGGGGGCAGCATTTTCCGCAGCTCACATAAGCAAAATAGACATTTGCATTCATATGATGACACATACATACATACGCGTAAGCTTAACACATGAAGTTGATGTTACGCCCAGGTATACGTAAAGCACACAAACACATTATCGTTTTTATAATGATATCTATAGAATACGTAAATATTATACAAAAGAAATTTATGAACAAAAAGAAAAACATTGTTAATACATATTACAAATTACTCACCCGAAAAGTGAGCCGAGAAAACCTTTTTGTTGTGTCAGCTTCTTTTCCGCCTCAGCCATAAGCTGGAGGGCCTTTTGCTCATTGTCGCCCATAATTGCACTTGTGGCTTTTTAGTTCACTAAATTACATTTAGATGCAACAAAAGTTCTGGCGATTATATTCCGATTTTTTGTTTTTTCGCAGCCTGGTTTTACGACTTTTCTGCAAATAAAATCAATACGAAATCGCATAACAGTGTGACCAGAGTTCCATTCGTTTTCACCAAATGTCGCAAGCATTTACTCAGCGAAGAACATATGTTTAAAATTATTGACGCGCTGAATGTTATTCGTACATGCCAGCAAGAATACATAATGAAAACCAATAACGGCAATAAATTGAAAGTTATAATCCAAAATTCAATTGATTTTCTCTGAACTATCGCATGTTCATCAGCTGTGCTGAAATACAAAAGTGTGCTAATCGAAGGCCAACCGCATTTCGATAGGCAGTAGATGTCGACTGCCATCGGTTCGAGAAAAATTCTTTACTAATTTAAAACAATGTATTTAAATTTTACATATATATTTCTGTGTATATTTAATTCTTTAAAAGATGTACACTTAATTCTTTTCAAAACATTTGAGCATTCTAAAAAATTAAAATGTCCAGCTGTCCAATTTTTTTGCAATTAAGATATTAATAATCAAAAAATGTGAGCTAATTAAAAAAGTTTCGAAAAAAATTCCTTAATTTTAAATGAATGTTGATTAGCCTAGAATAACGCATATTTATTTTTTTATTAAGTCTATAATTGTTTCTTTAAAAACATTAGAGCTTATTTATAAATGTGTAAGATTGGATGCCCAACTTTTGCAGTTAACATATTAATAAACGAAGATATATCTAAGCGAAAACAAAAAGAAATTATTTAATTTTAACATTAAAAACGGACCTAATTTAAAAAGCAACTAAAGTTTAAGACAATTCGAGCAGAGATAAATTTGTATTGTAAAAAGTAGCCTGAGCGCCGTCATTGGATCAGCGGTTAAGCTAGGCTGTGGACATTTTACTGCTGATCTACTGTGCTGCTCAAACAAACATCTTTTCGAGCATTTTTCTAAGTTTCTCATGAGCATAGCGTATTTTCTGATATAGATCCTTGGAGACTCCACTTTGAGCAATAGTCGAAAATCGATATGTCCTAAAATTTTTCTCGTGATCCATGTAGGTGATGGCGCTCATGCGAGGACATAAAATTATCTTCATATGATCCGAAAAGTTAAGCTAAAGCAAAAAAACATTAGATTCTGGAACATACAAATTTCAATAAAGAAGTGAAAAGTACCTGAACAGAACCGTTGGTCAGGTGCATGACAACCGCACAAGTTGTGCGGAACCAGGAGTGCAGATGGGGCATACGCGAAATCTGATCGCTTTCGACTGTGACATTATTGGCTCCTGCCTTGACCAGATGTTCAGTCATATAGCGCTTAAAGTAAGACAGTAGCTTCATCTTTTTATCAAGAGTTTTGCAGTAGTCTGTCGTAGTCATGTAAGTCTCTTTTCCCTCCTTGTCGATGAAATGCACATTAATTTGATTGGGAAGTAGTATTAGCTTTGTGGTATCATTAAACATTACTCCGATGCCCTCATCGCACAGCTGATAGCCAAAGCCATATTTATCACTGTAGTCGACCCACTTCGATATCCAGAAAAGCGGCTGGGCAGCTGGATCGGTGTTTTCGTCACCCAGATTGCCTTGCAATAGGCGTGGCTACCAGTTAAAAAAAATGGTGTTACTTTTTGGCTGTAAGTAGGAAGCTTTAAGGCAATACTGACCTTGTTATTGATGAGATTGGTCAGCTGCTGATGCAGACTTTCAATGTCGCTGCGATAGTCCTCGTTGTGGCGACACATTTGTGCCGAGGCCGTAATGGCATCATGTAAATTATTCTTCAGGAAGGTAGACTCCAAACGGGTATCATCCCTCAGGCCGTTAATTTCCGTTAGAGGCTTGCGTTGATTGGGATCCTCGATGGTATCATTGATGCCGATGCGCGGCGCCATCGTTAGGCAAGAGCTGGGTAAGAACATAGGCACCTGCGACGCCTTGAGGAATTCAAAATTCAGCAATTGTCCAATTGTTGGCCGACTCTCTGGGTTCGGTTGCAACATGGCAATAACCATATCCGCAGCCGGCTTTCTTAAGTAGCTCGGTACACGGTACTCGCATTTTTTGATTTTCGAGTAGGTGTCCTTCAGAGTTTTCGTCTCAAACGGCGGCTGACCCACCAGTAGCGTATACATGACGCAGCCGATAGACCAGATGTCCACCTCAAACGAGTGACCCTTCTTCGTCAGAATCTCTGGTGCTATATAGTTGGGAGTGCCGCACAGTGTCTTCTTACGTTCACCGTCGAATTCGATACGCGTTGCCAGGCCAAAGTCGCCGATTTTTACGTGCAACATATCGTTGAGAAACAGGTTGCCCAACTTAAGATCACGGTGGATAATGCGATTGTCATGCAGATACTTCACTCCCTGTATTATCTGGTATATGTAATAGCGGGTCTCGAACTCTGTAATACTTTTCCGCCGCTTGTGCAACTCCATCATCGACTGCAGACCAGAAATGTTAGGGAATTGTTTAGTTTTATAATATATATATAATTACTAAAATGTAACTGTATAAGATACAGTGAATATTTACGCGTTTTTTGCAAAGCTCCAGCACAATATAAATGTTCTGCACATCCTCAAAGTAGCTGTGAAACTTGACAATGTTTGGATGATTTAGGCTGCGATGAATGGTTATTTCCTGGGCAGTCTTCTCTTTTTGGTTGTGCTTTATCATCAGTTTCTTGGACACGATTTTACCGGCGAAGACGTCGTCTGTCTCCACATCGATTATCTCATAGCATTTGGCAAAGCCACCCTTTGGAATAATTTTATTGTATTACGTCTGTAGACATTTATGTATTTGATATGTGTGTACAATTCAAATGAGTGTACATAGCTATGCACAAACGTATTTATGTACAATTCATTGGTACAATACATAGTTATGTACATTTTTGTATGCAGTACGCGCCAAAAGAACCAACTGGTTCACATGTTTTACAACACTACTTAGTATGGTGAGCACGCACACTTAACACACACGCACACACAATTGCATAGCGCGAAAACAACAGGAATGTGATCGCAAAAAAAAGAGAAAGAAAAGGATGAAAGGCAGCTGCATGAAACTGCAATACTCAGCGCATGTTCCTTAATTTCTTTTTATCTGTGGGGAAACAGCATGGAGCACTCGTTTAGCGCTTACCTTGCCAAAAAAGCGCATACGCTTGTAGGTCTTGCGATGATTGGCGTCGAACAGACGATCGGGAATATCTGTGCTCTTGTCTTCCGGTTTTGCGGCCATTTTTTTTGCTTGTGCTTCCTAGTTTGACACGCTCACTTCAATTGCTCCTCTATGTTTTGATATGCTTTTTGCTTTGGCTTGCCTTCTTTCAATTACTCGCTAATATTAAACAGAGTTACGGAATTACAAATATACATATAAAGATGTTAACAAAAAGTCACCAGCGATTATTTGGCTGATTAAGAACACGCAAGAACCGAGCTGCAGAAAATACAGGCACAACGCGCCGAAACAGATTGTTTAATTTGAATGCTTGTTTGAGTAGTACGTCAGCGTCACTGTAATCACAAAACGATATTACGTTTCAAGCAGCCCTGTTTTGAACAGTGCTCGAAAATGTTACAAAGAGCTCGTGCCGACGTTAAAAATTTGAATGTTATGCTACATGATAATCTTAGAAAACTAGATATGCCCTTTTTCCAAAAAGTAAGCTTGCACTACAGCAACTACCAACTATAGAATTTGCAGAACAGGAAACTGACTTGGTCATGTCTGATTTCTTTTTGACTCAAAAAATATATATATGTTTTAAAAGTAAATTTGTAATCGAAGATTTGCACTTTGATTTGCTGTCAGCACAAATATTTTAAATAAATTATAGATCACAGCACGGCGAATCTTATATTTATAATAATTATAGATAAATTGCCATCCCAATTATACAGAACTTTGTTTTTATACGTAGCATGTTTTATTTTGTCTTAATATTTCGATTGCCCTCTTTCCCACCGACTTATCGGCTTTAGTACTCGATATTTGGAAAGATTGGTATTCAGTTTTACTTTGGAAATTATACGAAAAAAATATGCACAATTTGTAAAAATAAATAGAAATAAAACCAAATATTATTGCGCTTTAAAATTCCATCAACCCAATATATCTATATTCTAAATTGGGAATATGTGGTCTCACTTAGAATAAACTAATTCCGTTGACAACACTAAACTTTACGAAAAAATGCACAGAAAATTGAACATGCTATATCTTATAATATATATAATATTTATCAGAAAGATTGCACTGACACTAGTGAATTCGCAGTAATGAAAGGTATGAAAACAGATGCGATTGATCGTTCATTATTTTGGATTTACCCTAATACGGTGTGCAAAATTAGTTGAATTTACTGGTGCTAAGTTTGTTTTCATGCATATGAATAACATTTAGTGTTAAATCTCTGAAACTGAAATCATTGGCTCAAATCAGGCGGTTGAAGCTAACTTTTCCGTAACCACTTGTGTTATTATCGCAAAAGTTCACTACATTTTTGAGACATTCCTTAAAAGTATTCAAATGTGATGAATTGGTTTACTAACAATTATTTATTCGTTGTCAGTATATTTATATCAATGTTCTCTTGCATATATATGACCATCACAAATACACAAATTATATTACAAAAAGCTAAACCACCTGATTTATACTTATTATATCTAGCGGCGGCCTCCATTACAAAGCTTTCTGATCAATTTGTTTAAAAGTAAGCCATTCCATATATGATAAGCTCTATTCTTTAATATACATGCATGTCATGATTTATTTCGTTGTATGTAGTAGATTCTTTAATGCAGTACCTTGGCTTAAAAATTTTAATGCCTTTCAGATTTGTAGCCCATATGTGTTGCTCTGTTAGTGCTTAGTAAAAGTAAAAAGGCCTTATGTGGTTTGTTTGTTTTAAATGTTTACAATTAAATTATTACATTAAATATATATTTATATATCAATAGTGTAGTTTTATAGTTGGTTTGTGTTGCCAGTTTTACGCAGTCTCAAGTGCCTTGTGTCTCTCTGTGTGTGTACGAATGTCTCTGAGTAAGCGCATGTAATGGGGGCTCTGAGTGTGTGTTGTGTTTGTCCTGTGTGTTTATGGGAGTGCGTGTGTGCTTGTGTGAGTGCGTTTGTGGTTGTGTGAGTGGGTGTGTGTGTCTTACTTCCGGGGGTATCATCATGGACACTACTGAATTTCTAAAGTTTAACTAGAAGTATGCGATCCAGACACTCTCAGCTGGATCCCGAACTAACAATGACTAAGCCACGTTGCAAACGCAGCCACTCCACAAACTCATCCAGCATAACGGGCCCTAAAAATAATGCCAGTTATATAAAACATTTATGCTTTAACTTTATCGGAAGATACTTACATGCACCATCAATATCATAGTTTGACAAATCAATGCAGATGGTGCGGGAGAACTCTAGTATGTTGCACCATTGATCCTTATTAATAACCTTGTACTTGGACTGCTCAAGGAATTGCGCAAATTGAGGATACAGTGGCCAGTGCTTGCCCAGGACCAACTGCAGCATCGCCTTAGCTGTCACAATATCCATGCTTCGCTGATCCGAGTCCTAATAACCGATATTAACAACATTAGCATATCCAAGATAGCAAGATATATTTGAAAAGTGAGCTCTCACCTTAGCAAAGTCGTAAGCATATCGATAAATACTCTTGAACGAGTTGGGATCGTTGAGTATGCTGCGCAGATAGTCCAGTTTCACAACCATTTTCGATGTAGAATCACATTCGAGATCCGTGAGACCCTTTAACCATTCCTGCTGACTGAAGAAGCCCATCTGTGTAGCGCCCATTTTGTAGGCGAGCACCAGCATCACAATATTCTCGGGCTCAACACCAATGTCCTCACAGAATTTCTCCATGCCATCAGGCCCTATAATAATAGCGTCGCAGGTGTTCAGCAATAGTTTCAATAGACTTTATAAAATAATTCTGAGCAGAATCACATTTATACTTACCCAGCATTTCAGGCTCGTCAGGCGTTGTATATTCATGGAACCAGGTGAGACAGCGCTTCTGGTTGAATCCATCTTCCGCTCTAATATGGCGCCTGGAAGATTAATTGGAAAATTTGTTGAGTTCATGAAATGGTAATGCATTTTATAAGTATGAAACACACTTATCCATTTTAAAAGAAAACCAATATTATTTTGTAATTCAATTTAATTAATTATTTCGCCTGGCTGTTGACGTCTTATTCAATGTTTTTGAGTGCCACCTAAAAATAGCAAAAGTAAACTTAACGGGGATGCCAATGCCAAGAGTACAAGACAATTCAAAGTGAGCATATGAGAAATGACATTCACAGATATAGCCGAACCACTGAGAAAATAGTTCAGGGCGGAAAACAATTGCATTTGCATAAAATAGAGCCTATATAGTGCCATATAATAATCATATTTAATGTGATAAGTGAACCGAATATTCAAACGAAAGTTTTCTAGACTGTAAATTTATTTGTTTTGATCGTTTGAACGAGTGATATTTTTAATCTTGTAGTGACAATTCACGAACTGTGCATTTTGTAAATGAGACATGCAAAACGAAGAAGAAAACCTATTCTAGATCCAAATTGCAATATCACACAACTGCAATCTCTGTAATAACAATTAAGAACTCTGCAGTCGAAAGAACTCGACTAGGAGATACCCTTTCTCAAGACTTTGCCTATTAAAAGTCAAGCCAACACGCTAAAAAATTGGCATAAATTCATTGTTTGTATGTAATCGTATTCATGAATATATGCGTGTGAAATTGCTTACGTAACCTTTTTTAAATTATTACTAAAAAATGTTTACAAATATATATTATAAATTACTTCAAAGAAAGATAAATTTTCCAAATACGCTTTTAATGATTTATTATTTTGAAAAAGTATGAAGCTATCGAAAAAACGTAATAAACCTGATATGCGTGGGTAATATACGATAACTTATATTCCAAATTTAAATTCTCTAACACCTATAATCGTGGTGGTCCGAGCGTTTTTTTAATATTCAAAGGGGACTACAACCAATATTAAGCCAAAATTTTGTAACTCCAGCTTAAAAATAGCGGATACAAATGTTATTTGTACAAATGTTATTCTTATAAATTTTCAATGATTGTCAAGGAATGTTCAGTTCAGAAAATGCAAAGAATATTGAAAAACACTCACAACACAGTATATTCGATTGTGCCCGAGAATGTTAAGCGATAGCGAGAGTTGAATGGAACATGCAAAATAAAAACAGCAAGGAAAAAAAGAAAGAGAATTCGGGAACACTGAAATGGGATCCGAAACATTTGAAGGATGGGAGAGAACATTAAGGCAACAACGAGTTCAGAGCGCAGTTGTGCGCAGGACTGAAAGCGAGACACACGTCATTGTGACCGTCGAAGCAGAGATTAGTACGTAAAAATACATTCGAGTGTTGAGCATTGAATAATAGCCCGAAGAAAAATGCAACATTTTACTGGAAACAGTGATTTGATGAAGTTAGGCAATAGATTCGCAGTGAACATAATATGTTACATGCTGCTCGCATCACTCGGTAAGTATTTAAAGCACCCCGTTGAATATGATGGGACAATGGGTTGGCAAAACCATTGGCAAGGGAAAAACAGGGTTGGGGTACAAAAATCAATAGCCTGTGTCATGACACAGAAAGTGGAAATAGAAACTGAAACTGAATTATACGCCCGCAGTGAACAGTGCTCACGGACTGCAGCTGAGTGCGTTTACCACGAAATCGCCAAGAGTCTCCAAATATACTACCAAATCGCCATCAGTAAGTCCTGGCTCTGTCCAATCGTATGCCTCCTCCTCTAGTTGGCTTCTACGCTAAATTGATGTTTCTGTTGCAGGCGTCGTCAATGAACCATGATGCGACCACATCGATTTATCGCCTAAACGCCACCAATGACATTACCTGCATCCTCATGCAGGTGGATGGCTTGATAAGCATACGGTATCGGAACAAGCTCAACGAGGATGTTGAGGCCGATCTGTATATGCCAGACCATCCGCAGCTCAGTGGTGAGTGCGTGGAATCCAATGTGGAAATATTGACCATAGATTTCAAGGGCTTTACGCTGTCAATGACCTTCAAAAAGGTAAGTTGCTTATAAAGTCTTATTTGTGCTGTATGTGTGTTTTACTTTAATAGCAAATAAGGTCAGAGGTTAACTGCAACTAATTTCTGTTATCTGTTATCCGTTATGTAAACACAGTCGTCTGGCGGTGAAGGCTGGTATATCAATCTCTTCGAGCTGACATATTCGTCTTCAAATTCACTATTCGAGCATCCCGATCGACCCAATTTGAATGTAAAACTGACCTCTCCGGCACAGCAGCCAATGTTTTTCCCAACTCCGGTGGGTAAGGCCTATGTCTGCGACAAGGAGCAAACCGTCATTTTGTATGCTCCCCATGACTCTGGCGATCAATCCGGGCATATTGCACGACTCTACTTGCGCGACCTGCACATGCAGAGCTTCATGTTTAAGGAAACTGGCAAGTGGGGCCCATCCTTCCACTGTAGTGCCACCGGTTCCTATCGCGATGAGACAGCACCATTGGCTGTTGGCACCGCGTTGGCCATTGCGGTTCTATTGACCATTTCGGGCTACGGCGGTTGGAGGTAAGTAACTCAAATATCGACCCACTAAGCTGATTTCAATTATAAAACACGAAGAAACACGAGTAATTCTCTAGTAAGAATGTCCGACTTGGATTGTACCAACATTACTACCGAGCCCCACAATAAATTCTAATTAGTTTATGATCAATATCCAGGCAATAAGCACACAAATACACAACAAAAATCTGGCTTAGCTTCCTCCATACAATTGAAAATGTTTTCTTCAACACCATCGGTGTTTATAATAATTCCAATTATTGGCGAATCTGCGGATACTACTAGAGATCATAAATATTAATTTTTCTCGTAGACAGCATGTAAGTCAATTTACATTCATTCCTTTCGGACATTAAAATTCTGTCATTCTCATGGACTTAAATGATATTCTATCTCTTGCAGGTATTTTAAAATCAAGAAGGTTCAGTACGGTTCGATGGAGTAGACGAAAAATTGATGTACCACACTTTTTGTTTAATTATTTTCCAGTCATATCTTTGTATCGTTCTTTGTTGCATATCAGATATCAGTATTGACGTTCCCAAATAATGTAATCATGTTTTTAAACCTATACAAAAAATTGTGAGGCATCGGCAACACACATATAACTATAACTGTTATTAAGAAATGAACACACATTCGAATTATACAACATAAATTGTTGAAATGCATATAAATATATGAGAATTACAAATGTCTTCCATATTGTTAATATAAATAAAAACAAAAAAAAACCTAATAACGGTACATATTATTATAAATACGTTAATCTGCATATGTAAACATATATAAATATATGAAAATATATTTATTACCCCAACAGTTTATCTCCATTTGTATGTGAAATTAAAATCCAGAAATATTTTAATAAGTTAATTAGACACAAACTACAAAATCTTTCCTGATAAACCCAAATTTAATTATTTTTATTACATATAGTGAATTTAAATAAAGTATTAAAGTGGTAAAATGGCATTGGACACTAGAAAAGAGAAATTATAATAAATACAAAAAATAAATAAAGTCAATTAGTTGAAATTACGCGACTAAGAGATATGCTATAATCTGATCTAACACACATAAGAACTAAAGTATCAAATATAAATTTGTGGGTTCACTATTATTCTAAAATTATTAAACGAATCGCATGATAAGATAATCATTTCATGTTCTATGCACTTTTTTTAATTTAAGAGGACACAGGCATTTACTTCAAGCTAATAAATGAATTCAAGATATTAATCCAAAAAGATTTTAAATTACTAGAATATGAGTTTAACTGATCGTAAGACTTTATGCTGCACTTTACACTTTGCACATTGCAGTACCAGAAAATATTTTATACTGATTGAAGTGAATCGAAATATGAAACACACTTTTACTCTGTGTTGGAATCTAGTAGTAGGGAAAGCTAACACGAAATCCAAAATAATTGATGGCCAAAGCAAAATGTTATTTAAACAAAGGAATTACACTCAAAAAATCAAGTTGGAATCCTAAAATTGGAAACCAAACTCCGGACATGAAACTGACAAGAAGACTTAGTCGAGTATAAAATCAGACAGATATCATCCACCACAGAAGTCCACATTTTGGAAACTGAGGAAAGCCAGTAAAACGGGTGCAATTCAACAAAAATTTAGTGGACAAAGAAACAAACAGTGCTAAAATATGTTGTCGATTAGAGCTGTCGTTCCTTTTTTTTACGTTTTGAGGACACAGACATTTACTTCAGCTAATTAATGAATTCAAGATACTAATCCAACAAGATTTCAAATTACTAGAATATGAGTTTAACTGATCGTAAGACTTTATGCTGCACTTTACACTTTGCACATTGCAGTACCAGAAAATATGATATACTAATTGAAAAAATAGAAATATGAAATCATCTTTATTCTGTGATGGAATCTAGTATTACGGAAAACTAAAACGAAACCGATAATAATATATAATGACCAATCCCATAATTTTATGGGATAATTTGAATAAAGCAATTACATACAAAAAACAATGGTACAATTGGAAACCAAACTTCGGACATGAAACTGACAAGAAGACTGAGTAAAGTATAGAATTAGACAGTCATCATCCACCCTAGAAGTCTACATTTTGGAAGCTGAGGCACTATTTAACTTCCCAGCGTGCCGTCGTTATTAACAAATGGTAAGAGAAGTAAATCTATCATTAGAGAGCACACCACGTTTATGTTGTAGAAAATTACGGGAGCACATACTTTCAAGGGGCGATAAAGCCCAACTACAGAATCTTCAAAA
Organism: Drosophila fungiperda; assembly: GCA_035042345.1. Classification (NCBI taxonomy): domain Eukaryota; kingdom Metazoa; phylum Arthropoda; class Insecta; order Diptera; family Drosophilidae; genus Drosophila; species Drosophila fungiperda. The sequence goes on from JAWNLM010000021.1 coordinate 5,993,277, forward strand.
AAAAAAAGTTGTCATTGAATACTACTTTATTTACACAAATAATAAATCTATTCTTATTGACTAATCGATAATTTTCTGTTTATGAATGGAATTGAAATAACATCTAGATATTCAGTTAAAGGCCCACATATGTTATTGGGACATGTTAAAAGCGTTCGGATCGACGTCTTTTTTAATAAACGAGCAGATATGTATATAAAGAATCACTCAGATTTCTGTTCGTTTTTTGATGGTGTTAAAGATAATACATAACAATTTTGTGAAGTGTAAGATGTCCGTGAAATTTGTTTATAGGGTACAATGGCGGCGAAATTCAGAAAACTACGATTTCTACTGTGTATAGTCTACATAAGCTTTTAGTTAGATAAATTGCATACCAGGCTATTTTTAATTGTGTATATAAGTATTTGCGCCTAAATATTAAAAATAAAAATAATAAAGCAGATTAAAAAGAATGAAATACCTTCGATTTTGCAGCAGGTTAATCGACAAACATCAATGGTAAGTAAAAAAGTTAATAATTCCTAAGTGCTAATATAGAAAAAACTATATCCTCAAAGGTAATACAGATGTTTAACTTGCCGAACTATCAATTTGAATGTATATAAATCATCAAAGTGTCAAATTATCTTTTAAATCAAATCAGTTCAGACGGGAAAAAACGAGTTCCTTAATACAGTGACTGAACGTTGTAGCAGTACCATAAAATAGGATATACTAATTTTAGAGAATCGAAATATTAAACTCACCTGCTAGTTTGCTGTGTTGCAATGTTTGTGTAGCTGGTACGTGCTCTTTTTGATTGGCCATCCATATTGTCACCGATTTCTGGAGCTCGACGTTTACCCCGTGGCATGACTTTTGTGATCTTATTGCGAAAGCTGGCCTGTTTTACTAAAGTACAATCGACAAATTGCTCTTTAGACAATTTTATTACACGAATTTCAAGCTGTGGAACAGAGTGTAATTTAATTTTAAAACTAAAATATATTAAATACACTTACCACTGTCTGTCAGCGCAAAGAAGTTACTGAAACATCGTAGCTGCAATATATTAATTTAATATGTGAGAAAAACTTTTCCTATAAATGACCTATGCGCATCTATGATATGATATATAGTGGAGCAGTCTGAAATGTGTACTAACTGCACCACTTATACCCCCGTTCATGTATCAGAAAATTTTAAAATTTATTTTTAACGTTGCATTGCATAAATTACAGACCAAAGTTTAAGTGTAATTAAGAAATGGAAAATCTGACCAATTGTTTCTGTGTTGTCAAAAGCTGTTAATACCGGCGAACCATCCCCCATGCCGCCAACCATCCCTATGCTCACAGCTGAGAAGTTGCACAGGATGCACAAAATATCGAACACATATAAATTTGTTTTTACACACATACATATGTAAATGAATATATATGCATACACCTTCGAGTTATTATTGCTTGAGCGTAATTGCCTTTTATAATTTGTGTTCTACACATGTACAAAACTAGAACTACAACTTGTAGTCAAAATAATTGCAAATATGAATGCGTATCAGAGCATTATTTTATGCTCAATACTGAAAACACCGGTAGTGGATTGGGCAAGGACAAGGACTGGGCTTGGATTTGGTATCGGTATCGTGGTGGGCCATCACAACTACAACTAAAACTACGGGCAGCAGCTGATATGACAGCCAGCAAGCAGACGGCCGCAGCCTGCGCGTGCTTACTTTGTACGTCGCCAAATAAAAGACTCTCGTTCGGATTGAAAATATGTTGATAATACGGTCAAAATCACTTATAAGTTTGCTTGGATTGCTTAAAAGGTATATACACACACTTTTAATATTTACCATTTATATTATTGATATAATTTATAAATGCACAGGACAGGTCTTGGCGTCAATGTTATCGATATTTTGATGCAGTGATGTTGTCGTTGTTTGTCAGCGTCGTTCTAGTGTTGGCAGCCCTGGTGTGATCCAGTGCTTTTCGATAGGAAACTAATCGTAAAATTACGAAATTTTAAATGTATTTTTGGTATTAAAATAAAATAAGTACGCAGTCAATTTTCAATGAACACCATGTTTTGGTTTTAGAAGTAATTTAAATGTAGAGTTATTGTTATTCGGAAAATTAAAAATAATGTTCAAAAGTCAATAAATAGTCTGATGTTAAGATAAATTTGTCGAGATGTCTCCGACGTCACAAATTACATATATTACTCCCGATCGGACCACAGTGTCTCATAACTCCCATAGGAATAAACTCTCGAAAGATTAATTTTAAGTTGTGGGATGGACATAGGCGTAGGTATATATGTCAAAATAAAGTCGATTCAGAAGGACTAAAATTGCTATCATCTAAGCTATTTGTTCAAGACATAAATGTTTGAGTCGGCCGGTTGACTCCTGTCTTCAAGAGTATTCATCATATTGGCGTTCCTTCTTGCATTTTGTTATATTGTATTTAAAGATTTTATAAAAATATTTTGCCTCACTATCTGGGTGCCAGATAATCTAGAAACATTATAGACAAAAATTTATACATATTTCATTCTGCGTTCTTATATATTTTTACTGAAATTATATATATCGTTTTTTTTCTTTGAAATATTAACATAACCTTTTAGTGATTTTTGGTGTATAGATTTTCTTTCATGTAGAATTTATTAACGTCATATCAAAAAATAAAATACATATTTAGACTAATTTTTTACAAAGGGCACATTTCAGTTTGTAAATATATTTGCACAAGTCCAGTAAAAGTCACAAATGGCGATCTTCAAGATCTTTGCTATTATTAACCATTCAGAAATTGCTCCAGGGCATCTTTTGCCTCCGAATCGATCTGCTCCAAAACGACTTCTTCCAAAGCCAAGTTATTGGTTTTTGTAAGTATTTCTGTAAAGTGGGGTAAATTATGTATTTCACTGATGGATTTGTTTAAATGACAATAAAAAGATATACTTGTTAGTTGCCCGCGTTGCTTGTACTCCTCGAGATCGTCACGAAATGCATCATCAAATACGGCTTGTCTTTCTTTTTGGAGCTGCCGCAACTGCTGCTCATGGACTCGAATCATTTGTTGATGTTGCTCGGCAATATGCTGCCGATGTTGTTCCAGTTCGTCGAGCTTCTTTTGCTTGTGCCTGGACATCTGAAACTGCTGCTCTAGTACGAATTCCTGTAGCTCGCATTCTTCGCACAGATCCTCCAGCTTCTCCAATTCCAATTCCAGCTGAGACCCCATTTGTTCCAAAGATCGAACAGTTTCCAAGCTCTCCTCAAGCTTGGCCACCAATGCAGGCAAGCCTGCAAGACACGTATTGAGCTCATTGATTGTGCCACGCTGTTCGCCGGCACGTTGCAGCACGGCTGTGATTTGTTCGGCCACCGTTGAGGCATGTCCCGCATTCGCCTCGTTGCAGGCATGAATTTGCTGCCAGTCATCCTCGTATTTAGACAGAAGATTGCACCCAGCAGTCACATTCAGCTGTGTTGGCACCCCATCGGCCAATTGGCCACTAAGGAAATGTGAACTGCTCCGGCTCGAGGAAAAGCTCTCGTTCAAGCCCAAGGGATACGCATCCAGTCTCCCAATTAGATTAGTCGGTGTTGTTGCGTTGATTGTTTGGCTGGTACTGCTGTTTCGTCTGCTGCTGACGCGTTGGCGATACTGTTGCTGCAAGCTCTCCGAGATGACCATACCCTCTTGTATCGCATTGCTCAGCTTCTTCTTCAGACTGCCAAGCATTATTGGTGTATATTTGTATTTTTCGACAATTTAGATTAAACTGCTAACTAAATGTTTTTTGTGTGAAATTCTGCTGTTTTACATAGAAAATCAGCTGGCCAAAAATGACAACTGACATTTGACAGCTCGCTGATGAGAGCGAGAGAGAAGAGACCTTTTATCATTTCTATACTCTTGCTCACAGAATATACCAAGACTTTGTAATGCGCTTTTGTTAATTTATCATATGTTTAACAAAATTACAGAAAGATTTTCAAAACAGTTAAGCGAACTGTATAGTGGTTGTGTTTCAACTTCCTTAATATATAACTAATTAAATTGATAACTTCACAATTTGCGTACATTATAAAACCAGGCAGAGCTACAGATAAAATTGCATGACCTTGTTTAGCTAATAGTGTACAAAAAATTATATCCAAGTCTCACTAACTTGAACCGTAGATTATTAGGAACATTTTCCCATATTTGTATTATGCCATGCCCACTTGAGACCTTAAAATTCTCAAAAGCTTATATATATATATATTTATTTATCCTATGATATCGAATCACTCATGTTATCTGTCTAATGCAGATACTGTCTTTAATATGGTATAAATGTTTTGTTCTATTAAAATAAGCTCTTTAGCATTCAACAATATACATTATTTTCACAACATTTTTGTACCATCAATAAGAAATTTTCGCTTAAAAAAATAAGCTAATCCTCAGTCAAGTCCACGGTGTTTTCAAAATCAGTGCTAGACCCAGCAGCATCCTCATATTCCTCTCTCATGGCTCGAATTTGTATCTGTTGTTTTGTTCGCTGACCTGATTCCTGCTCAACTATTTCAATATCACTGCCACTGTTGGACGCCAAGCTATCATCATTGTTGCTATCCTTTAGAGATATACAGCGGGCCGCATTGCTTTTAGTTTCCGAGTCAGTTTCGGAGCAGCAGACAGATTGCTCCTCTTGAGAACTGAGATCTATTGTAACAATGTCGCGAACATCATCGCTTGAAGACGATGCAATGGATACCGTATCTAGCAGGTCATTTTGGTCTTTCTTGGTCGTCTCATCGTCGGACATTAGTTCCCTGATTATATCACTTGACGGCGAAGCGGGTGAGGTTGCTTTCTTTGCCTGAGATTGATGTGAACGGAACACTTGCCCATAGGCCATAGCCACGGCGAGCGCCAGATTGTTTGAATGCATGTAGTAGTCAGAAGTTGTCACTTTTGACTCTTCTGCGACTGTTAGTGGGAATTTCACATCCTCCTCCTCACTGCTGCAGGTGCTTTTACTCCTGCGGTGGTGTTTACTTTTGCTTTTGTGTTTCTTTTTCTTGTGCTTTGGTTTGTGAGTTCGACTTCGACTTCGGGACTCGCTGCAGGATCTTCTGCTCCTGTGTTGGTTCTTCGATTTATTTGTGGAGCGACATTTAGTGCGTCCTCTTCTTTCGACAGATTCGTTGTTTCTTGCACTGCGGCTGTAGAAAGCATTTCTCTTGCGCCTCTCATACCGATCATCCAATTCCCGCAGCTTTTGCTGGCAACTAGCTTGCGTCCGCTCAATTTCCCGTTTATTGTGGCGAAGTGCGCTGTTTATAGTTCGGCCCAGAAACTTTTTATTTGGCTTGCCCAAGGGATTTATTTTGCGCTCGAGTGGCTCATAGGAAACCATGCCGTTTTGACCTGGTAGTTCGCGTAAGAGCTCTGCAATTGCCTGGCTGCTCCAAATTAAAATCGACATTTGAATTGAATAACAAATATTAAATATTGTTTATACCTTGTAAGTGCGGATTCGTCCATATTTCATTTTGTTTATGCCATTAGAGATTACAATGTATCGGACGTGCTATCGATAATGTAGTTTTGTCAATAATGGGACCCTATCGTGTATCATCGGTATATCGGATTTGATTTTTTATGTTTTACAGCACTAGTAGTACGTGTTTGCAACCGTTATCATTGTATGGACTTAGTTCATCCTTATAAGTTGAGGTTTTAGCTACTTTTTTACTACACTACCAAATGAACAAAGTAGTTGTTATCATAACTAAAGAAAATCAGATTGCTTATGTCCGATATTCGATAAAAGTAATTGTTTTCGAGACGTCATAACAACACTTCTTGGCCAATTTTCCTTCCGCCTGACTTACAACTTCAAAAATTGATGTAAATATTCAAAATATGAATAGCACTAAATATTTATATTTATTTAATAATGTTATACGACCACTTTAATTATAAATTATTTCTTAAATTCCCATTATTTCTTAATTGCAATAAATTAAATTATACGAACTGTTACAATTGGGTCTATATGGGGTAAATATTTGCCTTATGCAGTACATTTGGATTTGGTTTTTATTATATATAAGATTTAGTATATATATTACATTCTAAGAACTCTCTTCCAATAAACATACTCTTAACGCTGTGAATAAATATCTGTATATTTAAATTAAAAATGTTATATTACATATTATTATCATTAACAGAATAATGTTATAATTAATCTGATAGATTAAAGTTATATTTTAAAATATTATATATTCCTAAAATCACAGATGAATCACCATTGTTTGATCACTTTGAGTGAATATTGCCTTTTACTTATTGTTGCTTAGTACAGTTTCGATCCATTTAATATATTTGCTGACTCGCGTATAAATGCCTGGCAGACCAGGACGAGCGCAGCCAATGCCCGTGGAGACGACGCCCAGTAGATAATGCTCCTTTGACATCAGGGGGCCACCCGAATCAGCCTGTTATTCACATAAAAGAAAATTAACGTAACTCTCAGTTGTGCTCAGCTCAAATTGTTGCATGCTCACCCAACACGAGTCAATTTGGCCATTCTGATAGCCGGCGCACAACTGGTTGTCGCCGATGGTGTTAGACTTGCCCTGCGCTCGGTAGGATCGCTCACATTCCTCATTGTTCCAAATTTGAATGATGGCCTTGCGCAGGACATCGGAACGATCGCCCTCTGACTGATTCTCCTGTGTCCAGCCCCAGCCGAAGACCGTGCCATATTCCAGCTCCAAGGAACGTGTTCCTTCCCTCTCCGAGCTGACACAGCTTGGCTGAATGTTCGCCGTGAAGCCGATTGGTACCACCACTTCCAGCAACGCTGGTTTTGATATTAATTGCAATTACACATTTTTATATAACTATATACATATATATATATATATATATATATATATTTGGGTAGACTAACCAATGTCATGCTTCACATTGTGGCAGTCATATTGTGGATGCGCCACAATGCTCTTGAAATCCACTCGTAAGGCATCCTGCCCATCTTCAAGACTATTCTGACCAGCCTGGTACTCTTTTATGCTATGCATGCCGACAACACCTTGAATCTGGGACGGTTTCATGAACTTTTGCAGGCCATTGCAGGTGCAGTGACCGGCTGTAAGTATCCACCGCTCATGTATAATGGTGCCGCCACAAAAGTGTCCACCACGACGCATTAGACTGACCATATGAGGCAACTCATTGCGAGCCGACTCGCTTCCACCAACGATCTTTGGATGGCGTGCCGTGCAGGGTATATCGGTGACTTTAAAGAAAACAAATAATTTTGAATGATTGCATATGCACTCGATTTAATTATTAATTATGTTTTGAGGCACTTACAAGCAATTTGCGCCTGCGCATTTTGCAAAGCGAGAACAACTGTGAAAACTAAGCTCAGAAATCTGAACATTTTGTTATTGTCACAAAAATTAACCGTTAAGCGTTTGCGCTTGCGAAACTATTCGACGAACTGTCGCAAACATTCTGTGTGCCAATAAATTTATATATGGGTCGTAGAGGCTGCTGCTGTTCTATTGGGATTGGCAATCGTTCCGAAAGCTTTTTGATAACAAACGGAAGTCTCAGCTAACACCTGTTGTTCGCTGTTGTTGCCAAGCTTTTAGCTTTCTGGCACGACACTGCTCCTCCGTGACACCCAAGTGTATGTGTGTGTTTGTGTGTGTAAGGTGCACTCGGTTTTGGCTCTTCAATTTGCTCGTTTGCTTGTGTTCGTCTCCCTCTTTCTCTTCCTGTACGGTATAAAGCTGCTGCTATGCCACGAAACTGAAACTAAAACAGAACCTGAAATGAACATGGAAACGTAAACAAAAGCTAATAACAAAATATTTCTGTGTGTGCTGCGTTTTTTATGACCCATTGAAGTTCATGACATTGAATGGCTGACATATTGTATCGCTGATATTGTAGTATTATTATTTGTTCTTACTTACTGCCGTATAGGTGCATCATGCTCATTGTCCTATTCATCATTATATTTTATTGCACATAATTAAAAATTCTATGAAATGTTTGTAAATGGATTTTATTTTCATTTTAATTATGACACTTATATAATTAAATGCAGTAAATACTTAAACATTATACAAGAAGACATCAATTACCCACAATTTGCATTCATATTTATTTACATATGTATCGCCTCAGCATTTTCATTTTGATCAAATAAATATCTATTGTTTTTTTTAGACATGAACAAATATTTCTAATGGCATATGCCAATAAAGCAAAGTATAACTTTTGATAATCATTTTAAATTTCAAATTATAACTCTTTGTTTATGTAAGGATCTGATGTAATAAACCAATAGCGCTGCATCTGCCCTGAACGTGCATAATCAAAAAAAGTAATCATAATTAAATATTCTACACTAACACATTAAATTAAATAACCTTAAATGTCGTGCTCACATCAACAATTGGACTCGGCCCTATCATCCATATTATGCAAATTGTGAGTGCAGTTATTGACGAAGAGGCGTAGTGCGTACATAATTAAATTTGAATGTTGTCCCCACCTAATACAATCAATGTAATGGTGGAAATGATGAACACTTTGACATTAACATTGCCCATTGTATAATGCTTACAATGTCGAACCAAGTCAATGACAGTTGATATCATAAATGCAGGTTGGGAAGCTCATTGGCAACAATTCGGAAAGACATTGTAATTTAAAATATTATACATTTTTTAATTCACGGAAAAATTATTTATTCAGGAATTGAACTAAAATTCAATGGTAAACGTTATTATATTAATGAATAAAATCAATCGAACACGATTTGATTTCAACCGGTTAGACAAATGTGCAAATTGAGACACCTATCTTAGAATCAGTTCAAGTGAAAACGAAAACGAAAACAAATATGAAACCAAGAAATGTGTCCATCCGGTAATAAGTTCATTGATCGAAGCAGTTTCTATGTATTGTTGTCTCGCCTTATGCTAATTCAAATTCTACTCTGTTGACAGCCGAACCCAAATAAATGAATAATACGTAACAATAACAATAACAATAATAAAAACTGAAAAGTTTCCTCACAAACGAGTTTGGGTGCATTGACACCCGCCAGCAACATTCATTTTTTTTGTTCTTAGCTTAATTTTGCCACTTAGACGCATTCAATGTGAAGGTCGCTGTACGACTTTGACGCGTTTATTTTTTAAGTGCGATTGTTTTGCGGCAATAGGTTCAACGACAGGTTTTTGGTGAGTAATTTCATTAGAGGAAGTCTGTGGTGCTATTCGTGATGCGGGTGAATTACTTGAACTATTTTTACAATTACGAAAAGTGAAGTGTAGTTTTCCTTATGTAATAAAAAATGGAAATCTGGAAAATTTAGCAGTTTATTATTAGAATTATTATGTTATTATAATTGTATATATCAAATACCATAAACGTATTATAGCTTAAAACCGATTTCCACATCACAATTTTATACATATGGCTTTCTAATTGGTTACAATCAAAGTAGAAAAAAATTTTATTTTTATTTTATTAAAATAAAACTTGATGTATTTGCTTGCAGCAAATATGCAAACGTGTTGAAGTGCATTGAAAGCGTATTTTAAGATTAAATATAATACATTTTTAGCTAATTTGAAGATAGTCTGTTCGTAGTAAAATTCATGTATTTATATTTTTAATTAAATTTTTCAAAAACATTGCTGTTGACTTATATAGCTATTCCAAGGAATTTCAAGGAAATCTGTGCATTTATTCTTATTTATATTATTGAATCGATATACATACAATACAATAATATAGGTCAGTATGAAGTACCATGTCCGTCTGTCGTTTCTATAAACATTTTTTTGTTATGGATCGAGCCAAAAAGTATAAATTGTAAAGTTTTCATGGGAAAATATATAGCTAATATTATATAGATTATTGCTTTAAAATATTATCTAAGTAAATGTGAAAAATTAAATTACAAATAAAAAAAATGCAGAAAAGTGCTAAAGAAGGGATTGATTGAATTTAAAACATCTTTATTCGCTACTTACTTGGCCATTTGAGTTGATGTTTGAATAATTGTAGATAGGATCGCTTATTTGGTTTCGATTATTACTCGAAAGCCAAGAGTGAAGTAAAAGGCTTTCTGAGCAACAATCAAAATTATATGAGCGTCCATTGTAGTTGGCTTTTCAGGCGTCGGGAGATCACACACTTATAATTTATAGCACTTGAACTGATGATTTTTATTGTATTGTATTTCTTTGCAATTGTTTGCTTTCTGTTTGCTTCTGTTGCCAAAGCAAACGTCTGCACGGTGTGAGTGCTGCACTTGAACTGCACTTGTGATGTGAATGCTCTTACGTTGTATCCTGTAGTCGTTCGATCCTTGTAATGTAAGAACACATAATGTCCTTATCGCAGCAAACGAGCCCCAACTACAACACGAATGCTAGCTCGGCAACACTGCACCAGCAACAACAACCCTCTGTCGTTGGCTTTGACGTCGTTGCCTATGCGACGTATACGCAATATAAGTGGACTCGGCTGCTGGCTGCTGTTTGACTGCTGTTCGACTGCTCTCTGTAGGAAAACCGACCAATGAGCGTCGAACATTTATGTTGCACAGTTTTAGATAGCTGTGTAAAGTTGCGCAGGCGTATATTATATACGTTTTGCATAATGCCTCTAGTCATTTTTAATTATTATTTTAAGGTCTGTAACGCCCTTAAAAGTGCGAGATATTTACCTGAATGCAGCTATATAGTTCTTTTATTGCTTTAATGCTTCCAATTGACATATTAATGTTTTTTTTGAGCTGACCGACATATATTGATAAATAATCAAGTAAGGCAAAGCTGAATTCGATTTCTAAACATTGAAATTAAACAAATTGAATTGAGACAGCTCTATACTGAAAGAGTAATTTGAAAATGGAATAACTATATCTCGATTTTATTGTATAATGCTCTTTCTTTTACTCTAGTGTTGTCACATTTAAACCCTTTGTATTCACAGCAGCTTTCGCATCTTAAAGCCCTTACCTTCTTACCTCGCAGTCCCCAAGACTTCAATCAACTAAACTACTCAGACTTCAACACATTGCAAGCCAAATGTTTGATTGACATTAACACTTTATTTGCTAAATTGTGATTGACAACCTGATGACACGTTCGTAAGACGTTTCCCTTGCCTTCGATTTAGTTCCATCCCATCGCGGTTTAAGAAGTTTCTAATTAAACATTTAGACATGATGGAGGGAGTACATTGTGTAAAAACTACGCAACGTACAATCTAACTAAATGAAAAGTGAAATATTTAAATTATTGATGACTGCCAAACTACATTTCAATATGCTAATTACTTTTGTTATGGATGCCCGAAATAACAATATATAACAATAACAGCTAGTGCCACCAAGTGCTAATGATGTTTCCGTAACAGCATTTGCCTGCAATTTCCCTAGCGTCGTGGCGCAACTTAACAAATGCCGAAATGTATCGAAGGAGACATTTGCAATAAAACACAACAAAATGGGATTTCGTAAGTGAAAGATGATGGACACGAAGAAACCCTGTATTAAATTTACTACATTCGCAATGAAAACCTACGAATTATATCATCAGGCTGTTTTAGGTTATTTGTGTGTACCAAAAGTGGAGAAATTTGACATTAGAGTTTCAGTGTGTGACATTAATGTGAATTACCTTGCCGTAATTTAAATGTGCACAGGGTATGCAGTACAAGCGAATAACAAGAGTAATGTACAAGAAAGGTCTGAAAATGTGTCTACAATTTGGATATGCTGCCTGGCAGTCAAGCAATTCCAAAAAGGTAAGGAATTTAACTGACTGAGAAAACTCTTATCCTTACACTTTATCCGCAGCTCCATTCTCATTGCACCGACATCCATGCGCGTTGTTTTTGCGTGACAATTGGCCCAATTTATTATTCATTAGGTTAAAAAGTCACAGCACAATACAACTGACAGCCAGTCAGTCAGTCAGTTACCTCCCAGACATTAGTATTGTTTGTTTGGCACTGTGGTGGGGAGAATGTCGCTACTTCGACTGCAATTTGAACATTTCAACATTTAGTAAAATAAACTTTGGAAATTTTCTAATTGATTTGCAACGAAGCATTTTCGTTATTCTTTTTATGGGCTAAGTTTTATATTTCGCAGCAAACGTTGTTTACAACTTGTTACTTACTTTTCATTTTCTGAAAACGATTTCCAAATAAAAATTATATAAATTATGTCTTCATTTCTTGGTTCATTTCAGGACTTCAGAAAATAGGTATGTCGATTAAGGACTGCAGTGGCTAATGGACTTAAATGGAAATTCTATTAACGTATTACTTGCCTTACCACTTTTGACAGGCTGAACACGACTCGTCTATTAAAACAGATACTCAAGAGTAGCATGACTACAAGATACCCTTTTGGTCTAAGGTATCCGACTTTCATATATATCAATATGAATGTACAGATTTTAGTATGTTGACATACTTCAGTGGTTGAAATTGGATCAAAATTCGTTTGCTAAGCCAAGAAAGACGTCGAGTAATTAGTTCTATCTGCAACAAAATATTAATGTTGCTGTACCCAATCTTGAATTACTTAAGATACATGTAACTACAGGGTATACACAGAAAGTAACAATAACACACAGCCTACAGATTTTACTGTTTCCTGTTGTTGACATTTAACCTTTTGGTTTTTTGGATGTGGCACGTTAAGGTATTCGTGTGTGGCAAATCAAATGTCACTTTGAAGGGTAGAGTGCTCTGTGGCAGAGTTGGAGGCTGCCCGCTGCCAGAAAAATGTCAAGCCAGGTAAAGCTTGTTGATATTCATAGGCAGCCAGGTACATACACACACACACCCACTTTCACACATATATATATTTACATATATTTTCATATATACTTGGTACAATTTGGTCAACGGTTGGCTATCCGACAAAAGCCTGCTTGCGTATCTTTTTCTCATTTTTGTCTACTTTTCTGCATATTTAATACGCAATTAAGCAATTTGAATAACAGCTAACATGGAAAATGCATTTTCACGCTTTGCAGCTGATGCCTTGCTGCTGAGGGGTTTGCTAGGCAGAACGTCAAAAGTTCACGTACGAACCAAGTGCCGAGTGCCACCCCCTCAATTATTGGCATGAGGCATTGATTTTAATTTCTGAAAATATTTCGTAACACTTTGCAATTTATAAGTAGAATTTTATGCCCAGGAGAACTTATCTGTAAATTTTATTCTTGTAAAGAAACAATTTACCTTGGCTCAAAGATACAGACACAGCAGGTTGTACGAGTACGGTTGATTCTTAATTTCGATTAATGTATTTGTAATCCCTTAAATGTATTTAATACAAAAAGTCAATAGGTAAAAATTTTTATATGCATACCTTTTGCACAATTTCAATTTTAAACTGTTTCGTTGCTACCAAAAAAAAAAAAATAAATAAATAAAATGGAATTGGATTAAGAACATATCCATATACATTTCCATATAGTAAAGAATTAATTAATGTACTTAAGCATAACTTATATCGGCTAAATACAGAATCTATTATTTCTAGATTTGAAAAGATCTACAAATATCGAATAGAAAATATAATCTATTCACCCATTTTATTTGGATAATATTGTTTATCTGGTAATCTGTAAGGGGAGTCAATTATCGAGACCTTAAGAATAAGTTTTTTGCTAGTGCCTTATATATTTTCCATTTTGGAATTAACAGTCCAACCATTGGTCACTTTACTGACCAGCACAAGGCCTGCAATGTCCAATTCCTGCTGTACTGCTCTCTTCTCTCTCCCTCACTGCCTCCCTTATGAGCACTATCCATTAAAATTGTTACTGCTATTTTTTCTTTTTGGTAGTTGCATAAGAAAAAACTTCGCTTGACCATTCGACCTTTTCGTGTCAGTGGTGGTGGCACGAACCCTTCGAGTTAGAGTTAGGGGTTGGTAGTTGGTATGATATGGTCAGTGCCAGTTGTTACTGTGATCATATTGCCAGCGAGGGGTGGTTCGATTTTTTTATTCTAACTGTGACAGTGCTTTAAAATGGCGTACATAATGCGTAGATAATGTAGAAATTTATCAGAATTATGAAGGTTATATTTAAAAAAAATTGTTTTCTAGAGATATGTACTCTAGCACAAATGATTACTCTACGTTGAAAATAATGTTTTTTTTATTTTTTTAAGATGATTGAAATATAGAACCTCTTACAATAAACTGTATGAAAAGATTAATTTGTTGACACAACTTTATTTTATAAACTTAATAGTTATGTGTTATCTGACTTTGCCGGGGACAAGTTCCATAATATGAAGTACCTTGCTCTGTGTTTTGTAATGCAAAGGAAACATTTTCAATTGCACACAGAATATTAATATATTTTTGTATTAATATCGGAGTCAATATATACCTATCATGGCTACACGTATGTTTCTTTATATATTTTATATTAAATTTCAGAAGTAACCATTTTGACCTCGGTCTACTTCTAATCAATGGCATAAAACAGACATATTTAAGTGCTTTAAACTCTTAATTATTTTATTGAACTGGTATTTTCATTAGAACAACAAAAAATTGGCAATTTTTAGTTTTGATATAAATTTATTTTTGGGCAGAGGATAATTTTGGTTTGGTTTAATATTCTCAGGATTATTATATCCTTCCCCAAAATGGATAAACAAAATTAAATTATAGCAAATGCATGTAGCAATAGGCAGTACAAAATATACCCGACTACATTAGTTTTTTATATTGTTGAGCAGCAAAAATAGCCGATTCGGTTCGTCCGACTGTAAAAATATGTTGTTCATAGATTTAAACTGTTCAAACTTAAGAGTAAAATCTTCCTTTAAATAACAAATTTGTAATTAGATACTTAATTTTATTTTGCTGTTTTTGTGTTTAAAAGATAAATATTTTAACAGAGTTTCCTATCAATTAATAAATTTTAACTGACTGAAAAGGTTGTTATTTTGCAGCTGCCATAAAAGTGATCAGTTAGTAATTGCTTTAAATTAAAAGCAAACAATTAGCAATTCAAATCCATCTTCGCTAATAAGCATAATTTTAGTTGCGATCATCTAATTATAATATTCGTAATTCGATTTATCTCGGCGTATTGCAGTGAAATTGTTCCCGAACTCTCGTAAACGTAATAAATCTGATGCAAACAAACAAAAATAAGTATAAGTATATAAGTAATAAGTAAGTAAGTATTTAATGCTATTAATGAATGGCTAAATTTTATATATATATAATATATATATATATATATTTATATATTATTAACAAAATAACCAACAAAGCACGTTGTCGCCCTCCACACACATACACATACACACACATATATCGGCCATTTTTTTAAAGTCACACACACACACACATGTTCACGATAAATATTGCGCATTTTCCTAAAGAATATTACAAATTAATTAAAATAAATTTATAATAATTTCAATGTGCTTGATAATTAAAAAAAAAATTATTTTCTGTTTGCTAGAAGCTTACCAAAGCTTACCATAAAAATTTTGTTATTCTTGTGTCTCGCCAATCGTTGTAAGAATTAACATTTTGGTACTTTATTTTTTCAATGGTTTGGTAAACTTTAGTTTAGTTAATGTTTTAAAGCAGGTTCGACATTTTAAATGTTTAAACACAATACTGCGTTTGTGGTTTTTTTCCTCATGCGTTTTTTGTCAGCGTTATTTTGCTTTTGTCGGCATTTTTTCACATTTTTCGCTCGCTCTTTGCTTTCGCTCTCTTTGTCATTTTAGACTTTAAAATTTGAAGTGCGCAAAATCCAAAAATATGCGCACACGCCACGGAGCTGTTATTAGTATGTAGTATTATTATATTTTTAATTCAGTAATTTATTTATTTTTTTTAATGATTTTCAATGTTAACTAAATTTTTAATTTTCTATATTTTAAAAACAGATTTAACTTTCTTGGGAGCCCGGTGTTCGTCCTGTCACGCACTTTTAATGACTAAAATCGCTGATTGCTTTGAAAATTTTTTTAAAAATGCGATGCTGCAACTCGCGCGCTAAAAATAAAAGTTTGAAGCGATCGCCTCTCGCCTCTTTTTTTTATTTGTACAAAGGGGTGAAACGAAATTTGCTTTATCCTATGGAATAAAGAACATCATCCCCTTTGGGAACCCTAAAAAACGGGTTGTCAGCTCAGCGCGACGTTTGGTCTCCGAGGTTTTCGAATTTGGCCTGCTCTCCCTATTGTGTGTGTTTGCGAGTCTGCACACTTGCACACAAACGAACACACACACACACGATTGGTATACAATCAGATATCCTCATTATTATCAACGCATAATGATCATGATGTTGTCCTTGCACAATAATCCGGCAGCTTGTGACTGAGATTCTTTTCGTGACGCCTTATTGGCACACCTTTTGAGTAATTTCCACACAGGCTCACACTGACGCACACACTTGCACACACACTAGTATTTTCTTGGGAGTCCTACAGAATCTTGCAGATTTACCCGCTCAGTTCTTTCCATTTCTTCGTCGTCTGCGCCTTTTGTTTCCCTTGTGAGTTTTTTATTTGGCGCGCATTTGGCTTATGTTTCTGTTTTACCTTATTCGGTTATTTTATTGTTTTCAATTCTCTGCCAGTTATGTTCTTAATATTTTGCCATTGAAATTTCTGACACACAACTGGTGATAGTTTTAAATGTGTATTTTTTTTAATTACAATCCACTGAAAACAAGAGCAACGTTAAGAATTATACTTATATTTTATAAATCAATTAAACTTCATAGCTTTCTCTTACATTACATTAGAATCAAGCTATAGTTTTGATTAATAAATAATAATTTTATTATATTATTAGGAGTATAAGAAATGTGACATGCTTGGTGGTTAACGAAACATGTTCTTGGAATATTGCCACTTTAACTTAAATGTTTTTTCTATTAGGCTTAAAAGTCAATTTATTTTGACCTCATTAAATTTCCGTCTTATTACAATTGAGATTTGCATCAACAGCGCTTTAACATAATATTATTATTAGCAGCTTTCAACTCAAATTTATGTTTTCTAAGGTGAGTGAACTGTTATATGGCATATTCAAGCCAGGTAAGACAACAAGCAAAAGAAAAAACTTCTTTGCGCATTGTTTACATGAACCTAAAAAGAAAATAGGGGCAACTTGGTCCTCCCTTATTGTCAACTTAGAGTCAACAACGAAGGATCTCAAGAGTGTAATAACAACCACCAGTGGAATATAAAATCTAAGTTCGCAGTGCGTCTTCTGTTCACTAATAATTTTGATCTTAGAAATATAACAACACCTAATACAATATTATCGAAATTTCTACTAACTCATGTGAACTCAAGTTTATTAAAAATGCTTTTTGCCTATATACATCAAAAGTGCCTTTCATATGAAAAATCACGCTCCTCATCTAGAAGGGATAGCCCATTGCACACTGAACCCGAAATTTTTTTTAATTACAAACACGAGGGGTAAGTCTGATGAGCACAGCAACAATAGCAATCACAAAAAAGGTTATGATTTTTAGGGCAAAAATGTAAAATGTTTGCACGTATATCCCAGCAATTACTTACGGCTTGTGCACATTTCCAAACTCGGATCGATGTGTGAAAACAGCTCAAAACAAGCTGAATATCTCAAACTGAAACTGAAACTTTAGATAGCTATTTACTTTCTTTTGATTTTCAACTTGCCAGCAGAAGAGCTGCCGAAGAACCAATCAACACCTATGACAATTCTTTGATTAAAAAGATTTTAAAATCGTAAATGGATTTGCCTGCATCATCAAGAGGCGATCAACTTACATGAACAGAAATCACGACAATGCGTAAAACCAAAGCAGCTGTGCGTTAAAAAATCCTCAAAAAAAGGAAATATAAAGTAAATTTAAGTTATGACTCGACTTAAAGGTATCCTGTAAAAAATATTACGAAAAAATAAACATTTTACTCAGAAGACATCAACTATATTTCAGGCTGAAAACATGATTTTAATATACCTTTTTATATATATGTAATTTGAATATAAGAACAATTGTATCTGACCCTCTTTCTAGTCAAACATACCCATTTGGTGTGTGTATTAAGGGAAAAGGCAGAAGGCTGAAAAATCCCCGCATTGAGCGAGGCGGGCGAAACAAAAACCAAGCACAATGTCGAAAAAGGGGGAAACTCAATGCCGTGAAAAGGATGGACGTGGCGGCGGAGAGGTCAACGATGAAGCCGACTGCGGCTGCAACTGCGACTGATTGCATGCCCTGAATAAATGGAATGCGAATGCGAAAGAGAAAGGAAATGAGAGTCGGGGGAATGGAATGGGTTGACTGACTGCTCCTGGCCGAGAGTTCGTTATCCTCCTTGCCCAATCGACGACGCGTCAGCTTTGCAGAACAATGAGACAGCCGCGCAGGCTGCTCAGCTTCTCTCTATACTCTTTGCCCATCATAATCATCAGCATCATCATCATTATCATCGTGCAGCGCGCAACTGCAGCGGTTTTTTATTATTTGTTTGTAGGGTTGAATTCTGGCTTGCAAGTTTATACAAACCTGGAAATAGAGAGCGCTCGACTATTAGATACGCTCTATCATTAAACCACATAAACCAAAGAGGAACAGCGATCGCCAAACAAACTGTAAATTCGTCTAGTCTCGATCTGGATTCTCAATTTATTTATTCTAGCTTTTATAATCTTTGAGATCGACACAGATGAAGACATGCCTTAGTCGAGATATTTCCCTCTGTCGCCAGAGGAATATGATTGTTAGTGGCATCTTGTTGTTCGTGTTCGTTGAATATTGATGATGTTAGTGACATTGCAGAAAGTGGTAAAAACATTTAATAGAAAACAGGAAAGGTATTTCCGCTATGCGCGTTATGAAATTCTTATGGAAGTTAGTGATGCTGATCGCAACCAATTTGGCTGGAGTTCTTTTAAGCAGAAACTAACGAACGAGCTTTTCATATGTAGGAGCATCCTGAAACCAGATAAGTCGCAGATAGTAAGTTTAATTTTTAATTTATTTAATACAAACTAAAAAACAACAAATGCTAAAATTTACAGCTGAGGTTTATTACTAATTCCGCTTTACCTCTAGTAAAGAGGTGAGCATTTTTGGATGTGTATCCTAATTGCCATTGGATATATGGTTTCATATAAAAACATATAACTAAATCGAAGATAAACCTTGCTTTACTTTTCTAACTGGTCTTATTTCAATTAATTGTTAATATATCATATTTGTTTTTAGAATTAAAGTCGTACTTAGAGAGCATTTAATTTTTTTAGTAGACCGTTTTTATGCATGTGACAAATATCCCTAATAGAAGACTCACTACAACGTTAACTCGAATATATATTTTTCTTAGGAGTTTACCTTAGTTTATTTTATATTCAGAAATTTATATTTAGGTAACGGCTTGATTTTACCCCACCTACAGTCTGGAAAACTAAACTAAGTATGCACTTGAAACACAGATGGCGACAGTATAAACTTGACGATAAATGGCTGAGTAACAAAGTTGGTTCATGAAAAAAAAAACTCAACGAAGAAAATAACCGTGGAAAACTTATCGAAATTAGCGCTTGAAAAACATAGGGTGCCACAATAAACTTGACGGAGAGATGAATTACCAAAAAACTAAGATCTCAACGCAGTATAACAATATTGAACGGAGTTGTGATATCATAGATATCTTATCTTTGTTATACAAAGGTTGTATACGGTAGTCCGATATTAATACATTTTTTATCAAATCCAATGAGCAAATTTATAGCGAAATCCGAATAACGCACCAAAATTGACCCCGTTAAAAGTACATTTATATGTATACATACACATGTGTATGTGGAAATAGCAGTCTTGTGCGTATTATGCAAATTATTTGAAGATTAAAAGCTGATTTCATGAATATGATACACATATTTATATATAACTTTGTATAAAGTGTTGACGATATTATTTTTAAATGAGACTGAACGTGTATTCTCATTTGACTTCTATACGTCTTATTTAAAAATATTATTAAAGTGTGTCAGTAAGCTTCGAGTATCATAAAAGTGTTATTCTCCCACTCATCGACGAAGTGACTCGCATGATGTTACGTCACTTGCCACTGCCAATCATTTTTATGTTTGATTATACATCGAGCAGTAAAAAAGCACAAAAGCACACTTATTCCGAAGCGACTAAAAATGGTCGGCATAAAAAAAGAAAGGATAGTTTAAGGTCAAGAGACTTTTTTAAAGATAAGGTCAATGGCAATACACAAAATGCTACTATCCACAACTTCACAATCACATTTAAACTCGCACACACACCCACCGTTTTTTCTTATTTCTTTTTACTCTCGCGCTCTCTCTCTTTCTCTCTATCTCTCTCTCTCCATCCCCCACTCAGTTCATTCTCCCTTTCTCTCTCGCTCACACACACGACGCGCTATTTTTTACACTCTGAGTAAATACGCTTATCGGAGATTTGCCTTCGCCCTCGACAACTTAATACAAAGAAGAACCTAAAAAGACTTGTTGGGAGACTCATTCGTTAAGTTGACATCGAACGTCGCAGAATACAACTGAAAGTTGCCTAGACCAAAGAAGTCGTCGGCGGACATATCCGCAGTGCTACATATAGAAAGTGAAAATTATGAAATAATAAATGTGCGAATTTGAAATACTTACATATAGACTAACAAATAGCACTGTACACATACAAACATAGCCATGGCTAAGGAGACTACGAAAATGGTAAGCGGAATTGGAATTTTCTATGGGGAACAATTCACTTAACGATTCCCCAGCAACTTTGAAGCAAAGTTTGTGTTGCTTGCCTCGCATTATTGGGTCATTAGGCACTCAAAGGTCCTCGAGGAATTTTACGAACGCAAACAGATAGCAATCAGTTCAAGTTATATCGTAATGTGAGTAGTACACAATTTATATATTTAATCCGAATATTGTATGGTCGGGATGTGTGAAATCATTGACCTGGAACCAGCTAAACGACTGTTTAAAATTGTAAAGAGCTTACTAAACACAACACAATCTTAAAAATGACAAAGAAGTTGAGAAGTTTAATTTATATTTAACTTAATAAGTTAATGTAAAGATTTACAGTTTCTCTTTCTTAATGTTATTTATTTAAGTTTTTCTTAGTTGATCAGGTGTATTTTTTTATCTTTTATATATATACATAGCCAATTTGTTCGTATAATGCGAATTAACAACTTCCCCAAGGAACGCCATATGTTTTTCGAGCTCATTGATATCTTATGATAAAGCATCTTTCAAGCTTTATACTCTCAAACATCAGTTAAACATTTTATATTTTTATCTTAGCCAATACAACTTTTTTAAAGTACACAACAAATTACGATTTCATCTGTAACTCACTCAGGCACTTAGACAATTCCACGAATTCACCCAAATATTATCTCTTTGTTACGAAACCTTGCTCGATGACGTCGTTTTCTTTGCACTGTCTTACAGCAATAACAATCTTCACCTTATCTGGCAGATAAACAAATATCGCTAGTTATTTATGTCTGGTAAGGCACCTGACTACCAAAAGTCGTAATACCGCATGATTTAGTTCGGTATTTTACCGTTTTCGTTTGTTATTTGCATAATTGAATTTGCCAAGGTTTTAAATGGTAATTGATAATTGAGCTAAATTTTCCCGTAGAACTTAACAGAGTTTTTCTTAAATATAATCTAATGTATACAGATATAATATAACATTTTTGAATAATAATAAGCATTATAACTCAAGGTTAAAGATGCGCTATTTATAAATTGCAAAGGCAATTGTTGCGTTCAATTTTCAAGTGATCTTCTTCGCGTGGTTGGCAATGACGCACTTTTTGTGGAACCCAGAACAATTGAGGAACACAGAAGTCAAAGCCAAATGGGTGTATATATATTTATTTAATGAACATAAATATATATTTTTGTTTTCGCGTAATACATTTTTAGCTCAGGAAACGGAATTATTTTTTTGGATGCGATTTCTGAACTTTGTATCTGTACGTTAAAATTATCTAACAAGACAATATTTGTAATTCATGTTCATAACAATTTGAAACCGATTCACAAATTTGTGTTCGCTAAATTTATTCGTTTTCGTTTTGGTTACAATATAAAGTTGTTTAAAGTGGGTCAGTCTTTCGGTTTAAATATTATTTCACAAAAAAATAAACATGAAAAGCTTTAAAAGGGTTTCTAATAAATTAAAGATAAGATTAGTGCCTAGTCATAGCAAGAAAATTTGAGAAGTTGAATGCTGAAGAAAAAAGACGTACAAATCATATTTATCCAAAGCAGAAAGCTAAAATAAAAATCTGGTAAATTGGTTTAGGCACAATTAAAAAATTATAATTTGTGAAATTATATATAATAATATTTGTTGATATTCATGCATGGGGAAGACCCCAATCTTTCTCTGCGCTCGTTCGCCTATGAGAAAAAATGAAATATGACAGACTTAAATATGAAGCGAAATATCGACATACAAAATATTAATTTGCATTGTATTTCGATAGTGTGCTTTACATATATATTATTGTATGATAAATTCATAACACATACAATTGTTTAAATTAAAAACGCATATGCAAATACTAGTCACCAACAATCTCGGAAATGACAGCTACGTCCAATAAATTTTTTTTGCTTCAAAAATATAAGTAAATATCACTATCATAAATATTTTTATCTTTTAGAAAGTTCCCCAAAAATATGGAAAAGAAAAAAAATCGATCTATCCATATATATGTCACTAAAGGCACATCTTAGTATATTGTGTTGCACTAACAAGAGCATCGGACATTCCCACTTAATACATTTTAAACCAACAGTACAACATTTATATTCGTTCTTGTTTATGTTACCGATAGACAAACTAATGAAATTTTGGTGATGCGTTTACTGGTTGACTATTAAATCAATATAATCAATTATCACCGTTGATAAAACCAAATATCACTGTGCAATTTTAATGTTCCAGCCACCAAAGAATCTGTTTGGTGACTTCTTCCTGTAAAAGGTAAATTAAAATGATATTTTCCAGACGTTTAAAAATGAGTTCTTAATGACAGAAACAAACGACTCAGAACTGATTACATGTTAAACTCTATAGAAAACATTACAGAATACTCTAAACGGTTCATGCAAGCAATAATTAGAGAATAAGTAACGATACAGTATAGAGGGAACAGACAAATAATTTTGACTCATCAACTCAACGGAATCGATTTCAGTCGATTTCAGAAAGTTGTCAAGGAGAAGTTTATCCATGTACGGAGTCAATGCAACACAGTCATATCCGTATTCCAGAATTTAACGTACAAGAAATGTGAAAAGCATCTTGGTCGTGTAAGGGTCATTAAGTTACTAGGACCAACGCTTAGTAAAACAAAAAACTTAAAAGGCTTTGTAGACTGTGAAATTAAAATGACTGTAGAATTTTAGTTTATCGTCGAAAAATGAGCCTAAAACACTTGTCACTTTGACCACGAGCAAATCGAACAAATATTATCACAGACAAAGAAACTGTCATTACGAAAACCGTGTTAATGCTAAAGTCAATTCCATACTATATGATCAATGTTATTCGAGTTTCGACTGAAACGAAATGGCTATAAAGAAATTCGAAGGTAATGGTAATTTGTAAGTTATTTTTGTAGCTGGTGCAAAAAGGCAACAACCTGTTACACTTTCACTGTAAATGAATCTGTCGGATCAACTGTGGTACAGTCAGCAGGTGGTTTTAGAAGCTGCTTCTCATGGTTATGACACACTCTAAGATTGCTGACAAGCTCACACAGACGCCAAACCCCTCCCCATTTCCAACGCCTTTTGTAGATAGGTCACAGGCTGGGTCTCTTTGTTTTCGTATTATTTCGCTTCGGACTGAACTGGTTGCGTTTCCTGCATGCAACAAGTGTCCACTAACTGATAGTTAAGCAAAAGCAGTTTGTCCACATTTCTGAGGTAGCCTGCATTTTGTTTTTCTTTTCTGCTTCTTTTGATGTCTAATCGTTTTGACTGGTATTTTGTGGAAACGTTTTATCTCGTTGATGCCTGATCTGATCACACTGTCGCGTGTCGTGTCCTCTCTTTCGTACACATCTCCTTTGCTATCTTCTTTCTCGAAATGTCTTTCCATGCTCGATCTTAAACTGAACCCCATTACATTCCAATCCGGCACTGCTTTGTGTGCCTCTTGCGCTTTGCTTTTTTTTTTCATATCCCCGTAAAAGCGTCTAAAAGGGGGCTAGTGGGCGACTAGTGGGGCTAATAAATGCAGCACTTGTTATATACATATACTAAACAACGTATTTACAGTGTACACGATAAGTAAAGAATTGCGGACAACGATAAGGATAATCTAAAGTGCAGGGTGTCTTATAGTCAATATCTGTTGGAAAGAACACAATTAACTGCTTTTTCTCCTTTTCAATAGGGATGGTCCCGTGAGACAGCTCTAAAATTGTTTTTATTATATTCATCTTATATTTTTATACTTTTCCGAATTATTTTTTGTTTAATTATGTTCGAGTGAAATGTGCAAATTTAAGACAAGTTTGTTGTATTAACAACAAGCTGTCGTCAGTAAATACCAGTCGCATTTATAGTTCAGGCGCTCACTCATGACAGTCTTATGCGTTGCATATCTCACTACACTCAACTGGTTGCAGTACACCGTGGAATAAATAAGCTATAATATATTCAACACCAAGTGACTTTCATTGACCACTATAAGAATCTTATATATAAATAATATATGAAATAATCTTACGCAGTTTGTTTGTAAGAAAATGAATGTCCAAGCCAAAAGGATACTATAACTAACTAATACTATAAAAAATTATACAATTTTTTTTATTTTTCCTTTAAATGAAAATTTTTCATATATTTTGTCGCAAAATAATAAATATTATCAAATTCGAATAAAGTGTGTTAAGAACAAAACTCTCTCTTCTTTTGGTTACTTAATTTTAAACATTTCTCCGCTCTGAAATTAAGCAAGCTTTCAATCTTTCTTCTATTAAACATCTCTAATTATTAATACTCTCTCTCCCTCTCTGTCGAAATGAGAAAACTAAAATGTTTTGTTATGAGATCTAAAGGGATTCTTTTTCCGTCAATATAGATTTTTTTTCCTGTTTTATATTCCATGAATTCCATTTCATGTTCTAATAATTTAAATATTTATGTCATAAAATTAATATTAATACGTTCAGATTTTGAAATCATTATCAACAATAAAGAATTTGGTTAAACAATTATTCTAAAATATTTTATACTAATTTTACTGTTATTTACTAAGGTAGCATTAGAGCTCGAATAATTAACAGTTTCCTCACATAATACTTCTCATGTTTATAATTATAGTGCTATTAAATAATATCGGCAATTTTTTTGATAGATTTAAATGCGCAACGATCAGTATTTCACCCACTGTGCATGAGCACACAGATACGAGCTCACCCATACACAGTCACGTTGTGGTTGTGTTATGCCGGCCTCAGTCAGAGACTTAAGTCCCTAGAGTCAGTTCCATCGAGCGATTTCTCGAGTGAGTTTAGTCGCGCACTGCAACGTACACGGAACGGGCGTGTTCTGGTCATTCGTCGTCTCGTCTGCCTTATACTGTTCTTCGTCGTCTCGTGGTCTTGTCTCTTGGTAACCAACAAATTGACCGCTGCACGACACGCAGAAAAATCCAAAAAAAAAAGTAAATTAAATACCACATCAAAACAAACAAAATAAAACTAACACCACGTGTGAAAGGCAAAGTGTTATACATATGTATGTCTGGATGTATACGTATATTGCGTAGCAATAATAACACACTTCATATACTAAACATACATATGTACATATATACGTAAATACAATTTAACTGTACGTACACAGTTTTATATGTATGTACATTATTATTTTGTGTATAGTAACGGCGATAAAAATATCGTGCTGTGTTTATTTTCAAAGTTTAGGTTAGGAAGTGGTGCACAAGTTATAGAACTATGTGCATACCGACGTTTGCATATTGTTTCAATCTGTCCGAATGCTTTTAAAAAGGCGCATATATAAATGTTCTTGTTTATGTATGTTTTTTACTAATGTAGTATATTATGCTGATGCACACACATTTCTGAAGACATTAAACTCAATCTATTCGACTTCTGTGAACCGACGCGTTGGTTTATTTTAGTGTTCTGTTCTTGACTTTTTCATGCCTTGCATTTTCCCAATCCACACAACTGTTTGTATATATATGCACGTGCATATGTATTTTTGCATGTGTATATATTTACAAATGTTTGTTATTCCTATGCATATACATACACACACATATGTATACATTCTGAATCCCGCACACGTCTTACACACGCGGTTTCAGAACAGCTGTTAAATTTATATGTTAACTTGACCATTGATCTTTGTAATGTGTATTTGTGTGCATTGAATGCAAATTGTTTAATAAACGAATGTGGAAAATGTGCAAATATTCAGATGCACTGAACATTTCTGTAAAATTCTGGAACATTTCAGTTTCAATTGAAGCCCGTGTCCGTAAGCATTTTACATTTCTTACCTTAAAATATGACTAGTATGTTTTATAAAAATCATACGAAACTTAAAAATGTAAATAAATCACATAATGAAATATATCATATTATATTCTTTAACAATAATCCACTGCAAATCCAGTCTTCTAATCGTTCAGAAGCTAAGATTTGCATTCCTTGGCTAGTGTAATATATAATGCCAACCGCGTAAAAACTAATTTGTGTTTTGTTTGTTTACACTTATTGTATGTGCATTGCATTCCACGAATCCACAATTTGCAAATTAATTTTCAATATGTGTTTCGAGTTTAAGTCATGTCATTAAACTTTCTGACGTGATTCTGCTTGAAGGTTTTTGCACGTTTTGGTCGGAGCAGCAACAAACTGTTAGTTCTTGACCATTCGTTCCCCATAATCAGCTGTTCATAGCTATGATATATATATTAAGAAATGCGTCACTTAAAAATGTAATTTGTAATTATATAAGAGTTAATTGAGTGAATTTAATTTTCCACGAATGTATCGTTCTAGTTTTAATAAAAAAAAGCGGTCAAAGCCATGTACTCTCAGTAACAAACTTACATGATAAGATCAGTTCGACTGCTTCAATGCGTTATAAGTTTCGTGTCAAAACTATAATATGCTCTCACTGTTTACCGTAATACTTGACATTTGAAAATGCTTTGACAAATATTTATGTGTGTTGGTATGCATTTATTAAGGACACGCTGTGGAGGTCAGGAATGCACACAAAAAAGGCTGTTCAGAACTGTTTAGTTTACAGTTTATTCAAGTTTTGCTATACGTTGCGTCCACCAACTCAAAGCTTTGATATGCTTCATGAATGATGAAGTTCTAGCAGCTTTCCCCTATTTAATATTTTACTAATTAATTAAATTAAACAAATATATTTTAGGTAAATAGGTTTATTTTTTTTCTTATGTGATCAGGTAACGCAGATTCGTCAGTCATCTCATTCGCACCTAGTATTCCTCGATAAACAGCTTGCGAAATACGTTGATAATATTGACATATGGTATAAATAATATAATTGATACGAGCTATTGTCAAAATAATATATGAAAATTTTATTTTTTTTTAAATCATTAAATGTACTTCTTATCCTTTGACTGTTATGCATAAGAATTCCGAGTACATAATTAAGTTCACACTTATTGAATTTTAAAACTTATGCAAATATTTATCATAGTTGTCTCTTAATTTACATTCTCAAGTTTCATTCTCAAAAATTTCATCAAGATTTAATAACAAACAATATGCTTTTGTGTGTACTCTGCAGAACCCCGTTGCCTACGAAGACCTGCAATTAAGCTATAATATAGTATACAGATGGGTTAAGGGTAATCTTACTTGTTCAATTATTTCATTTTTAATATTACGATGTTATGGTTTAAGCCACTGTCTGCTTGAACACTATAACTTGTTATTTACACAAGATTCAATTTTAGCCAAGTTCACCATATATATATATATATATATATATATATTAAATTATTTATGTGCATCCAGCAGTGTTTTTTTTGTTTTTAGAGCTGACACAGTTCATCTTTAGTTGAATCGTTTAATTATTAACTATACTGTTATATACAGCGCATACTGTTTTCTAAATTGATTAACATGTGTATATAATTTAAATTTCAGTTTCAGTATCAATAAACTGTTGTCAAGAGAGCTTCAAGTGAATGACCACAATTTGAATTAGCATATGAAATTTATTCGGCTTGTCATCAGGTGATTGGCAATGTCATGAGGTGACTGTTTAGTTTAGACTTTCTGCTTCGCTAATGAAGACACCAGTTTACTTCAACTGGTACAAGTACAGG
This sequence comes from Drosophila fungiperda, assembly GCA_035042345.1. Classification (NCBI taxonomy): domain Eukaryota; kingdom Metazoa; phylum Arthropoda; class Insecta; order Diptera; family Drosophilidae; genus Drosophila; species Drosophila fungiperda. The sequence goes on from JAWNLM010000021.1 coordinate 6,021,769, forward strand.
TACAGTTAGAACTTATTATAATTGCATTATAATTTGATTTATAGTTATTTTATGCCTACAGGCAAAATGTGGCGTGAACACTTTATTTTTTATTGAAGCTTTTTTCGTACTTTGAGTTTCTAATCGACTTGTCGCCCGTAAAAACCAGATTAAATAAGTTTCGCGGTTCTAAAGTTCAAAATAACTTAATAATTTATATTTATAGCCAAGTGTATTAGAAACACTCGACATTCATTCACTTACTGCTTATCAACATTTAAAAAATAAATTAGATCTAAATTCGTGTTGTTTGTATAAACTATAAATGAATTGAATAAATTTAAAATTATAAGTATACGGTGAACAAATGTATGTTATGTACTCAAATGTGCATATAACATAACATATTTTCTTTACTCTTTTCTTCGATTATAAAATACCAGTTGATACCATAGAATAAAAATACTTTAGTCCACAGTGCCAGACTGAGAGATTTATAACACAGTTTTTTCGTAACTTTAATGAGTGTACATATAGTCATTGAATATAAATATATGAAATGTTCTCGATCTCATTCCTAGAAATTTGTGCTTCTTTATCTTATTAAACAATTGTTTACTCTAGATCTGTAAAGGTTATTTTTCTCTCTCTCCAGCTATAGTCTCGTAGATTAACGAAGGCAAGGCATGATGGCATCGACTGCAATGGTTGCTGATAAGTAATATATATTATTCTCTGTGGTTCTGAGATGCTTCGTTCTGCCTGTGACATACATTTGTGCTACTTCATGTTACACATTGTACGAATTTTTTAAGGTTCCAAAGTATACAAAATTATTAATTCATCTTGGAAAAATAAGTCGAGACAAATTTTATATGTAAGTGCTATCAATTTAATTTCAAACAGTAGCTTCTGTTGAATCCGGCTACGCACATATACATGCAAACATATAAAGAAATAAACATACAAGAAAAAATACACTGAAGTAAATCTATTAAAGCACGTATTTTACTGAAATGTTGATAATTTATAAAATTTTGTATTATTTTTTAAATACGTGATCATTTGGAGTTATTTAATGTATGACTGGCATGCCTTAAATTTTCAATCACAATTCAAGAGTGGTTCTATTGGTTGGTTAACTACTGAAAATACCTAACATGTCACTCGCAATTTATGTTTTTGAAAATGTAATTTGTAAACACATCACTTATCAAAATACATGCTGTACGAAGTGTTCTTAACATTTTTAATATCATTAGCAAAAATGAACAAACAAAAAATGTATCATTATTGTATTCAATGTTTAGTTTTAAAAATATCATAGGTAACGAAATTTTTAAATGGAATTTTCTCGTTGTTTCTATCAAGAAAATAAGAGATGAATGTCTGATGACTTCAACACGTAATACATTTCGTGACAAAGTTACAAACTCCACTGCAAGAACATAACAATCATATGAGTTATTTTCTATTTGATAGTTTTAATAGAAATCTCCATTAATTTATGAGGAAGTCAGCACTTCGCAATAATTAAACAGCAATTGAAATCTATTGTGATAACTATCCGAAATGTGAGTAGTTTGGGTATTTAGTGTGTTATTACATTGTAATTGGCATTGTAATTAGAAGGAAATTAATCTCCTTATTAATGCCAGATTCTATTATTTCATGATGCTAAAATAGATATAACTAGATAAAAAGCATTTTAGTTTTAACAAGTTGAGACAATGGGATACTTGAATTTATACAAGTTAAGCCTATAATTAATATCTGTATTTGCTTGTTAGCAGTGTGTAACATTAAATATTAGTAGTAATATAAGCACATGCATCAGACCAAAAGGTCTATATATTATATATATATATATATTATAGATTGTAAGAGATAAAGACTTATAACTAATTTTGTGAGAACTTATCCCGTTGGAAATATCGATGTGTATCGAAATACGGGACTGTTTTTCAATTCATACCTCCAATATGATGTCAATTTGTGAACTGCGGTCTACAAAATAAGTTATCATTGGCGCGTCGATAATAACTGTTCTGTGATTTTCACTCAATTCGATCGTACAAATTTGCATTTCATATTAATAACAAAGATAGATGATATCTCCATGCGTTTATGTACGCAAGCACATTCATATGTGTATGTACACTGAACATATTTAATTTAAATTGATAGACAGAACACAAACAATTTCACGTAGGTTGACATTTTCAATTGATAGCGCTTATTTGAATTAAGGCTATATTATAGATTCCTTATATGCAACACTTTATCAATTTACTGTCTATCAATATCACACCCAAAAACGCTCTTCCTCAGTTTTTTTTTTCAGTTTTGTAGTCAATCAAGCTCCTATTCAACAACATAAACCTCACATCGATGTAGTAATATGAAATTCTGAATATCAAAATGAGGTCATACCAACTTTGTTGAGATACCCTTTTCAACTTTAGATCGTGCTAGAATCTCAATAATTGCAGTTCTTAATTTAAATTGCTTATGGAAAATATTGTGAAGAGTATAATCGACTTAATTAAATCTATGAGACAGACTGGCAAGTGCAAACTTAACTCCATTAAGTAAATTTAGGAGCAGGGCCTGCTCTATTCAAAATATCAACTGAGAAAACCACCAGTTTGAAAACTAGTAAGATCGTAAAAATATTTTGTTATTTTAAACTGCAAGGGCTATATTTTACAATACAATAATATTTGTGTATACATTTTATGGCATCAAAAACGTCGCTGATAGGGTATTAAATGATCAGAAACAAACCATTTATTCGGCTTAAAGCTGTATTATGCACCTGCTTGGCTAAACATCGAAGCTGATTTCGTGTTTGTCTGTTAATTGATGGTGTTGGTGTAAAATTTAAAATGCAAATTTTGTCACTAATAAATACATTTACGCTCAAGTAAACACACAAATAAAATGCAATTATTGTTGCTTGCTGTATAACAATCATAAAACACCTTTGCATTAAACTCAGATCTTAATATTATATTATATATATTATATTATATTTCCCCATTGAGCAAATAGTGAAATACACATACTACCTATATTTACAAATATTTTTTTTACACAACATTTTGAAAAATCAAATTACAAGTAGTTTTCTTTAGTTTTCCATGAGCACGTAGTCTCTCTCTCTGTCTCTCTTTCGCTCTTTCGTTTTTTTCTTGGCTGTAAGTGAATGTGTTGACATTGACATTGTCGCCGTGTGACAATGGGGGACTATTTTTAATGGGCGGCGTCATATTTATAATGTTTTTTTTTTAACTGAATCGACAAGGTTTATTATAATTGATATATTGTAAACCCAAAAGCTCATATGGGCTTCAAAAGCTAATTCCATAATTTATGAACAATTTGATTAATGGTGACGAATTAGCGTATCTCATATAGCAACTAATGTTGTACCAGGTTTGTTCATATCATGTACAATGCTGTCCTCCTATATTTATATTGAAATTAAAACTAGAAGAGACCTGCATATCATAATTACAAATAATAAATGTAATGACTCTAACTCAAATTCTAGGCAAACTAGACGACAACAAATTGTGACCCACTACTGTAACAAATTAATAAAGTTTCTAGTTCTAATTGATCTTGAAACAAAATGAAAGGTTGTCTTACACGGGCTGAAGATTACATATCCACTTAGACCATGGTTCCGAGATTTAAATTTAAACCAACCCTCGAAATACGACTTTCTGCTAACTAAAGATTCGTATTTGTTTAGTAATATTGTATCACAAAGAGTGAAATGCTTTCGCATATCTCAGTCTTACAACTTAAAATCTTTTAGAACAAAATAGCTTTAAAACGGAGAGGGTACAGATTATTAAAAAAAATGGTTGTAATATATAAAAACAGTCAAATAGACATACAGACGAGTGCTGGAAATCAGGAATAAATATATTTATTTTATGAGGTCGGAGAGAATCTGTTAAACATGCCATAACAAATTTTGAATATCTACCACAAGGCTATAAAACTTACTCATTAATGTGGGGCTAACCAAAGGGTTTTTCAAAATGTTCGAAATTTTACCATCATAAGATAACCTGTGTCTTGATTTTATTCCAAAAACATTTAATGAGACTTTAATCGATTTACTTATGCAACTCATTACACATACTTCCTCTTCGGGAAGTGTATCAATCTACATAGTTTTGATGACTAACTGTATACGATTTTCTAGAGTGACAATAAATTTGGCTTTTCAAATTTAAATTAGAAGTCAATAGTTTTTTAATTATTTATAACAATGTTTTAAATAAGACAACTCTTCACTAAATTTGTGGCTAGCATAGTATATATGAGAATTATCACGTTGCCTATATTCAGTGCCTAATGACGTATCTAAAATAGAGGCCGACGCCGTATACATGCATAAACTACACCTATGAAATAATTATTTTTCAACACAGAACTCAACGCACCGAACCGAAAACAGAACAGACGTTGACAGCACCACACACACCATACCAAAATATTCGATTTCCATGCGCCTACTCAGATAGTTTTGCTAAGAAATTACATCTTGATGGTTGTGTATTAGCTGATTACTGCGCATAAATAGATGGCTATATTCTGGATACAAAAAAAAACCTGTCTTATTCCCACATAATAACTAATAATTAATTTGCGTTATAGTTTTCTTTAAATTATACACGATAATTGAATACTATATACATTGTTTACTACTGCAAATCTCAAAAAGTACAAATTGTATTAGAATCGAATGTGTAAGCACAAAAACATTTCTGTAATAACAAAATGATGATAATAAGAATGTTATTATAAGCATGCTTCATGGCGATTTTAAGTCCAATGACGAAAACTATTGATATTGTTTTTCGTTTTCATATATAACTTTTATGTCGATTGAGTTGGTTTTCTATTCGACATACATTTAAATGAATGGCATTTTAACGAAGTGTAAACGATAATAATTGAACAATATTCGCTAAAATGAAAACATGGTCACTAGTAATAAAAGATAATATCTTTGAAGGCTCGTTTAGAGTTAAAAAAAAAACTAACTCATATTCTGTACTGATTTGTTTTTCTGTATTAATTTACTTTCAGATCTATCCGGATTTTAAAATGGAACTGTAAGAAAAAGAACTTGGTTCCCACTTAATTTAATTATTATGCGTACGTAACTTAATAACTTCTATAAATTGTTAATCCTTTACAGTGAAGCAGCGGAAACTGTAGAGCCACGCCCTCGTTGGGGCTCTTTCTTCGCAAATCACTGGAAAGGATGTGTTGTGTTTTTAATGCCCCTGCTTTGCCTTCCCATAATATTATTGAATAATACTCCGGTTAGTATCTTACAGCCAAGTTGTGTGAAAGTTTTATATATGTTAATATTTTCCATCATTACAGGCATACCGGTGCATGTACGTATTGTTGATAATGGCTGTATTTTGGGTCACTGAAGCTTTGCCGCTCTACGTTACATCGATGATACCAATTGTTGCATTTCCCACTATGGGCATCATGGTAAATATCTTAATTGTTAACACCACACAGTCCAACATTAGCTGACTGTTCTGATGACTTGTAATTTGTAGGGCTCCGAAGAAACATGCATGACGTATTTTAAGGACACATTGGTGATGTTCATGGGTGGCATAATGGTTGCCCTTGCAGTGGAATATAGTGGTCTACACAAGCGTCTAGCGCTGAGAGTGATCCAAATGGTGGGCTGCAGTCCCCGAAGGTCAATATTATTATTATTTATATTGTGAATTATTTACCTACAGCTGGTTGACTATTATTCGCATCTTATAGATTACACTTTGGCCTGATTATGGTCACAATGTTTATATCCATGTGGATTTCAAATGCGGCTTGCACAGCAATGATGAGCCCAATTGTCCAAGCGGTACTTGAGGAGCTGCAAGCAGTGAGTGGAAATAATAAAAAAAAATGTTCGCCATAATATTGAAGGAGTTCATAACCCATGCCATTTACTATTTTATAGCAAGGCGTCTGCAAGATCTATCATGAGCCCGAGTATCAAATGGTTGGCGGAAAGAACAAAAAGAAGAATGAGGATGAGTAAGTTAATTGATAAACTGGCTAAAAATGTTACAATTATTTTTAATCATTTCCAATTGTACAGATTGCCATATCCTACTAAGGTTACACAATGCTATTATCTGGGCATTGCCTATGCATCGTCTCTTGGCGGCTGTGGCACCATAATTGGCACTGCCACAAATCTAACATTCAAAGGCATTTACGATTCTGCGTTCCCCAATGCCACCGAGAAAATGGATTTTGCCACATTCATGTGCTATTCGGTGCCATCGATGCTGGTTTACACAGTACTCACATATGTTTTTCTGCAATGGCATTTCATGGGTCTATGGCGGCCAAAGAGCAAGGAGGCCCAAGAGGTGCAGGTTGGCAAGGATAACGCTCATGTGGCCAAAAAAGTTATTGATCAACGCTACAAGGAGTTGGGTCCTATGAATATGCATGAAATTCAAGTGATGATACTATTTATTGTCATGGTACTCATGTACTTTACACGCAAACCGGGTATCTTTACAGGTTGGGCGGACCTGCTGCCTTCAAAGTAAGTTCATTATATGTACATATTAATAGATAAAAAAGGTATAATGAAATTGTACAAAAATATGTAACAAGCGGAAGGAATCATCATAAGGTATATATTTACTGTTTAGGATCAACCGCCCATTTGATATTTGTTTGTCCGTCTGTACGAACAAGTGTATCTCAGACTACTACAAGAGCTAGCGAATATAAATTTTGAATATATGTTCTCGTATACCAGCTTAAACACATTCACACAAATACATCAAAGTAACGGTATCAACCATTATGATATTCCACTACGATGGTATTAACAGAACAAATAGTATATGTTCAGGAGTTTTTACAAAAAAAATGTAATTTTGGTGCTGGTAAGATTCTGAATTTTAATCGCCGAGTAGCCGAGTCAATACAGATAAGTTTGATAACGGTTAGACTTCTTAGAATTGCATGAAAGCCAGCTAAATCTTTGATATATCTATATATATTAGATGATGTTTAGTTTACATCAGTTCCTTTAAATAAATACACTTTTTTTTTAGGGTAATTAAGAACTCCATGCCAACCATATTTGTGGTGATCATGTGCTTTATGCTGCCTGCCAATTACGCATTCCTGCGTTATTGTACGCGACGAGGACCAGTGCCAACGGCGCCGACATCATCTCTAATCACATGGAAGTTCATACAGACCAGGGTGCCGTGGGGTCTGGTGTTCCTGCTTGGCGGTGGCTTTGCCCTGGCCGCTGGCAGCAAACAGAGTGGCATGGCCTCGTTGATTGGCAGCTCGATGAGTGGCCTGAAGGTGCTACCAAACTCAGCGCTATTGTTGGTTGTCATTCTTGTAGCTGTATTCATGACCGCATTTAGCTCAAATGTGGCTGTTGCTAATATTCTTGTGCCTGTGCTCAACGAGATGGTACATACTGAACATGACTTTTTATTTAAACAGTTCGCAATTAACCGTATTTTATTGAAATATATATTTTTCAGTCGCTAGCCTTGAAGATCAATCCGCTGTACTTAGTTTTTCCTGCAGGTCTGGCCTGCAGTATGGCCTTCCACTTGCCAGTGAGCACGCCGCCAAACGCTTTGGTCGCTGGATACGCCCACATACGCAGCAAAGACATGGCGATTGCGGGAATTGGACCTACGATTATCACAATAATAACGCTGTTTATTTTCTGCCAAACTTGGGCCAAAGTCATTTATCCTAGCTTGGACACGTTCCCAGAGTGGGCGCAGATAGCCGCCGAGGAAGCAGCAAATAAGACCCGCTTATTGTCAGAGTTTGCTGCTAGCAAAACGATTGAGTTGGCTGCAAATGCCTCGCGACTACTCGCAAACAATACCGAACTGCTAAATGATTTGTCTACAAGCAGCTCGAACCTAGTGAGCAACATTTTGACCAACATCACGGAGCCGTTGGCCCAGTTAGCTGCCAATGGCACACAGTCGCTGAATGATCTGGCCGTCAATAATTAGTTTATTAGACTTTTACTTCACTTTTAGACAAGAAAAAAATGAACACAACTCCCACAGATATCGCAAAGGGAGAACTGTATAAAGAAAAAAAAAGTGCCTTTGCTTGAATGTTTAAATGGTTCGCAACTCGGTTAAGCATAAAGCTGAAAACAAAACATAAGAAAACTAAAATAAAAATAGAAAACAATCACACTGTTAAACGAATTTAGAAAAACTCCATAAGATAGCCTTAAGAATTAATTATACGGTAACAGAGTATCTGTCATTGTTAATCGTAAACACGCCGTAGAAAACATAATAGTAACAAGGTAAACAAATCAGGAAATGGAGCGTCATTTAAGCTGATCGCATTTACTAACAGCGTAATACATGTTTCTGTACTTTATTCATGTGTGCATTAAATACTTGGAAATCTGAGCTTATGTATATACATATGATACTTAATAGTTGCATTTAGCAAAAATCAAATGTTATATATAACAGTGAATTGTATTTTTTATACTATGTTTTTTTCAACTAGACTGACCGAAAGTGGGACTTAGCAAATGCAATTTTGTTCAATTCATACAAAAACTTGTGAAAACAAAATCAAAAATTACTCAATATTGAATGCGAACTGAATTGCGCACACAAATAGCACTAGTTCTAAAATTAAATATTAATCTGTACATTTTCAAATGAGTTATGTTTTATATAGTTATACAAATCAAATAAAAAAATGAAAATGTAAAAACACTATCATTTAGTATATAATTAATTTATTATGATGCGTTGAATTGACTGTTTTGTAAGCGATCAAGTCTCTTAGTTTTGCTTGTATGATGACTTGGAACTTATATGCTTCTCTGCTGATAGAGACGTCCCGATCGAATCACTACATCATATAGAAGCTAGAGAACATAAGATTTTGGAATAAAAATGTTTGGTTTACCAAGGTATTTTGCACAAGCGCACCTCATGTGTATTATTGTGTTCCTTACATTTGGAATGACATCAAAACCTTATGTTGGTTTACTGTATCATATATCTTCCATCAGTTGGTTTTTATAATTTATAATGCACTTTAGACGTTAGCAGGTAGTCTCCAGACTTATAGAATTTATTATCTTCGGCGCGATTTTCAATTTTTTTTTAAATGATTATGTAATAAACAGTATTTTTTCAACAAAATTCACTTGAAAGGTACAATTTTAACAGTCAACCCTATGCAAATTAATAAGTAATATCGAGAAATTTATTCAAATGAATATTTTATATATATAAGTAATAAGTTAACTTTGGGGAAAATTGTATGCTCATATGTCACGATTAAGCGAATATTTGTTTAAAACTCTCATTCTAAAATATTTTTCTATTTTAATTTAAAGTTCTTTCATGATTTCTGTTTATATTTGTACCCTGTAGATGACAGTGCGTTTAGGTGCCCAGCAAGCCAATAGGCCTAAAAATAAACAGCACTAAAGTCAAAATGTTAAGTTTTTGTTATTAGATTAAGTGAAAATTTTTTTTTAATGATATCTATCAACATTCAATGAATGGCGGCTACCGTCGGGATAAATAATTCCCGAGAAGTGTTTTAGAACACACTTAAAATTAAAGTTGTCTCACAACTTATTTTTATCTTCGGCAAGCAATGAAAACCATCGGAGATAAAAATAAAAAACAGGAATGAAAAATCCGGCTCATGCCCCAAGTTACTGCTTTAAGTAGAATTTATACCGTTTATTGCAAGTTTGAAATCGCAAACTGAGTAAGTTAACTTTAGCTCCAAAATATTTTATAGAATAAATGCTAGTAATCAGACAGGAAAAATTTTCATCTTCATCAGTGGTTCGAGGCAACCAAGACACTTAAGGAGTCACTCAGAACATTTATTTATATTATATTTTTACTTTTCGGTCTGACATTGAATTACATAATGTCGATCTCCTTCAGAATGGTAAGACTTGAGATGTGATTTGTGATTGTGCGTAACTAATTGCCACCTTGAGACGACCAAAACAGTGATCAACCTTTTTAGCACATCCCGGCATAATTGATCCATTTAAGTATGGCTACCCAATCTTCAGGCGGTTGTCCCTCATGGCCCTGCTAAGCTACTTAACTAAAGAATCGGTTCACATTTCATTAGTTTGCAATTGTTAAATTTTAAATATAAGTTCTACACGTTGAGAAAAGAACGCCCCCCCAAATACGTTATTTATGTGGACATTGCGGCGATTGCTTTCATATTATTCCCATTCCTTTTAAATATTTAAAGCATTGTGGTTTGTTTTATATCAAAAGATTAACATTTATTAAGAAACGTTACATTTATAAGTGATTTTCATTGCTTAAATGTAGCATTTTAAAACAAGGCACTCGCATGGGAAAGATGTTCAATGAAGTACCACTTAATTAACAAGAAATTGCCCTAAACCAAAGAACTGACACTCTGTTCAGTGGAAAGTTGTGATATATATTGCAATAAGTTGCTGAGAACTAAGCAAAATCCATTAAGTTGAAATCTGTCTAGAACTTGGCTGATTTGATAAGGTTAAGGGCTTCAGTTAGCATACGTCCAAAGTCGGCATGCACCAAAGTGAAGTTCTTCACAGCACGCTCCTGCAAGAACTGACTGGCATTGCTCAGATTGTCGGCAATGTTCTGAACGAGACGCTTCTTGGCGCAGTTGTCAAGCACGTGCACCCAGAAATCGGTCACCTGTCCATAATTATCCTCGGTATCGCCACTGCTGAAGCGGTAGACATCGCCGCTCACCGGGCAACTGGTGGAGAGGGCGCGAGAGCGTGGATCTTCCTGGGGACCGTTGAAAGAGTTGGGGAAATAGTTGGGGGCCCCATTCTGGTTGTCGGTGACGTTCATGAAGCCATCGCGTTGAAAGTTGTTGACCTTGACTCGATAAGGGCAGTTAACGGGAATCTGCAGATAGTTGGGCCCCAAACGATGACGATGCGTGTCCGAGTAAGAGAAAAGACGACCCTGCAACATCTTATCCGGAGATGGCTCAATTCCGGGCACCAAGTGCGCAGGACTGAACGCAATCTGCTCCACCTCGGCAAAGTAGTTGGTCGGATTGCGATCGAGCACCAATTTGCCAACAGGAATCAATGGGAATTCCTTGTGAGACCACACTTTGGTCACATCAAACGGATTGTACTTGTGCTTTTTGGCCTCCTCGAATGTCATCACCTGAATGTAGCACGTCCAGCTGGGGAACTTGCAGTTTTTGATGCGGTTGTACAAATCGCGAATGTTATAATCGGGATCACTCGATGCCAGATCGGCAGCGGTCTTCACGTCCAAGTTCTTGATGCCCTGATCGGTCTTGAAATGGAACTTGGCATAAATGGGCTCGCCCTTGGCATTGACCAGCTTGAAGGTGTGCGAGCCATAGCCGTTCATATGGCAGAAACCATCGGGTGTGCCACGATCGCTGAACAAGAACGACACCTGATGCGTGGTCTCGGGACGCAGCGTAAGGAAATCCCAAAACATGTCCGGATCCTTCAGATGCGTTTGGGGATTGCGTTTCTGCGTGTGGATGAAACTGGGGAACAGAATGGGATCGCGAATAAAGAAAATCGGTGTATTGTTGCCAACAAGATCCCACACTCCGTCATCCGTATAGAATTTAATAGCAAAACCGCGTGGGTCGCGAGCCGTATCCGCCGAGCCGCTCTCACCACCCACCGTGGAGAAGCGAATGGCGACTGGAGTGCGCTTTTTGACCTTCTCAAACACCTTGGCCGCACAATATTTGCTTATGTCGTGCGTGACCTCGAAGTAGCCAAATGCTCCGCCGCCCTTGGCATGCACCACTCGCTCCGGAATGCGCTCACGATCAAAATGCGCCATCTCGTCTAGGAAGTTGACATCCTGCAGCAGCAGCGGGCCGCGTGGACCAACAGATTGGGTGGCATCCTTAATGCCAATCGGTGCACCACTGCCAGTAGTAATTACGCCCGCACTCTCCTGTAAATGAGCAAATGTTATACGTTTAAGGTTTCAAAAAGTTCGAAGTATTATTAAACTTATCTGATACAACTAATATGCATACATATATATTTTTAAAAATGCTGTTACATAAGCGAGTTTCAAGTATTAGTTTTCATATCTTATCTTAAGTTTTATTTTCACAAAACAGGAAAACTAAAAAAACCAAAAGATAAGGCTATATCTTGCTATATTTTGAAGTTGTGCGCGTAATATAGAATCACATACTAAGTGAGTGTTTATGCATGACATATAAAGACCTTAAAGGTAAGATTGTTTATTTAGTTGCCCAACTGTCACGACGATGAGTCATGACTTTTGAATTCCTTGCTTTAGGTTTTAAAAGGGAGTGCAGCTGATGCCGCTCCCTGAATAACTTATCTTTCATCATGTTCTATATGCATATCACACTTTAAGCCACCTGACAGCTTATTTACTAAGTGCACATCCCAGAGTTACTAATTCAGATCTGAGCAACAATGAAAGATCAAAAAGTAAATTATCTTTCGATGACACATTGTTTCACCTGTTTCATTACACATCATTTTAATTGTTTTCCAGAGTGGAAAAGAAAAATAAAAATTAAGTCGATTTACTATATACTATGTATACTTTATACTATATACGTTATGCAAATTAAAATGTGAAATGCGCTTCGTAATGTTTTTAATTTCAATTCTTCTGATTTGCAATCACGATTGTTTGCACTTTGAGACACACAGAAACCACGGAAAAAATGTGGTGAGGCCACTACTGAGGGCGCAACTGCAAAGATAGACAGATAATAGGAAGCCAACAGTGAGTTCGTGGCGTCTAAAGAGCACATTGATAAGACCCATCGGTTAATAGTATAGAAATGCAAAAACATTGGACAGCTTTAATTGCAAAATGTTTGATTCAAGAACCAAGTTAATGAAGCTTCTAACTGATAAACACACATCAAGTACAAGTATACGAATTTATCTATTTTGATTTCTTGATGTCAAAAACTAAGTAGCGATCACCTTGACACTAAGAACAATGCGTAGATTTGAAAATGTTACTTGTGAATAAATTAGATTGGCAGATGGCCAAGGGTGTAACTCATTACCACTATGTCGGAATCCGAGAAGCTCTTAAATATCGTTGAAACTAAACGACATTGTACTCAAATAAAAATAAATACTATTTGAAAAACTTAAATATGGAAATTTTTGCATTTACACGGTATTACAATGTGGTATTTAGTACAGTACGGGAAAGGAAATTCGGCATTTTGAAAAAGATTTGGATTTGATATACATACATAGTGAATATGAACATTTCGAGCATTAAGAAAATCGCAGTCGAAAAAAAACAAAGGCGACCAAATATTCCCTGACAGAATGCAGTTTCTGGTGAGCGTCTAGTTTCCATAGAAGGTCAGGCAACGGGGCAACAACACGAACAGTGAACACCGAGCGCACAGAACACTTTTGAGGGTCAGTTCCATTCCGATTGCGAAACATATTCTCACATATATGTGTGAAAATCGGTAATATATGTACAAATTAGTCGCAGACAAGTGCCAAATGCATTGCACAACCACCTCAGCCTAATATGCGCATAAGTCGATAATTGCGTTTTCTCTTTTCGATTACATTAATCGTGCCACTAACCAGAAATGAGGCATAGAAGGCAGCCAACTGTCCCACTTGGTCCAAAAGCGTACATATTTTGAACATATTTTGCATTGGCCAAGTTTAAGGCGAACGCGTTGTGAGTGGCGAGTTCAACGCCTTAATCGACGTCAATCGCCAATACTTGCAACCAGTTTCTGCCACTTCAAAGTTCATTGACTTGACTGAAACACCAAGAGAGAAATATCAGTTTTTACCGCAAACACAATTGACGCTCTTCGGTCTTCATCTACGAAGGCCCCGCTCCAAAAGCCGCCTAAGCATGTCTGGGAATTGCATTTAATTTTCAATGCTGCTTATTGTTTCATAAGCTAATTAACAAATATTTCATAATTTACCTTATTGTTTCCCAAGCTAATTAATAAATAATTTTAAGCTGAGCAATTTGTGTAGCAAATCAAGCAGAAATAGAATTTTTATATTTGTATTGCTAAAACTAAGAACTAAATATTTTATATAGAATCCTTAGATATATATATATATATATATACTATGTATATAGTGTTTTTATCTATTTAATTTCTATTAAATATATATATATATATATACTATGTATATCGTGTTTTTATCTATTTAGGTACCGATTAAATTTAATCTGAAGCAGACCCTTGGATTAGGTACAAAAATTTAACTATAATACATACATATATCTAATGATAGTCGTTATCAAAAGTACAACCGATAAGATTAAGCGCATATGTGCTCAAAACTGATAACATTTATAATTATTACTTTCACTTCAGTGCAGTCGCTTCTAAAAAAACAAGGACGAAAGCATTACTCTTGCATATCTCTATTTACGAACACTTCGAGCTACTCATACAAACATATTGCATATTGCGAAATATACTGATGTATGTGTGTATATGCAACACATTTATGTAAGCATAAACATGTATTGTAAACTTGCTGCTTATACGCAGCTCAAACCAACTTGCAGGTTGCGTATGGGGCTCGTGTAAAGGAGAAATGCATAGAAAAAGAGAGCGTGGAAGAGGGAGCAAATCTTATTGAACTTTGTATCTGCCGGCGCAAATTGCGATGTTGTTGAAAATCCAATTTAATAAATTTAAACGCATTTAGTTCTATAATAAATTAACTATTTAATTCTGAGCCTTGGAAACTTACCTTTTGAGAGTTTTTATAATCAAGCAATTGGTTTGAAGCGGCATCGCGCGCAGCCATTTTGTTGCTTTATTTGTTGATTATCTTTTGACTACCAGAATTTGTGAGAATGCACTTAAATGTGTACGTTGTGCTTTGTGCGCTCTTTTGCTGGAAATTTTGTTAACTAAAACACGTACGAATCAACGCTCACTGCTTTTATAGGCGGCGCAATGATATCTGTGTTGAGTGTAGCCGTACGTCTTAAACGTAAAAATACCTTACAAGATTATGGGTAGTCTAGCAAAATGAAGGCAAAATATTATATTGAATATAAGCTTGTCAATCAGAAAAAGTTAAAAAGTGCGGCGAGAATTATGAAAACAAACGAAAATGATGAGAAATGTTTAGACGATATATGATAGCTAGATTGCTTTGGTCGTGCGATATTTAGATAATTTAGGTAATTTTTAGTTATTTCTATTTGCTTGCGCTAGCAGCACAGAATAAATGCATCGGTTGGCAGCCCTGCTAATTTTTGTAGTCACTTTCTCAGTCATTCATTTTTCATACGTTCGTTTGCCTTAGTCTCTCTCGATTTTTAAGTAGTAGTGATTTCTTTTTATAACAATATTAAATATACATAATATACAAAGCAAAAACGATCATAAATAACTGCACTTAACCTAATGCGACTCAAATATATAAATATCTAGGATTACCATTAAGTGCAAGTGCAATTAAAGTCAATGGAAATATCGTAAAACTTTTTTTTACGTAAAAAGACACATACAAAAACGGCGCGTGTGAAATTTTTCGACAACGACGTAGCAGAGGAGGCAGCCTCAGTCGCCGTAGCAGTCTCAGTTTCTCTGCTACGTTTCTTTGCTGCAAAAGGAGAAGCTGAGCAACAACAACAGCTAAAACAAAATTCCCCACACACAAAGTAGGCCAACAACAAAAACAACGCGCCGTTCGTTGTTGTGTGAAGTGAAGTGTATTATAATAAATATATGTGTGTATATACGTGTGTGTGTAAATACAAAAAAGAAGTATCAAAAAAGTAGAAAACTCAGCGACCGACAATTTTGTAATTGTGTCAGCCTAGTTGTATGTATGAGTACGTGTGTATTTGAATGGTTGTGTGTTTGTGAATGTGCGTGCAAATGATTTAAATCAAATGTCTTAAAACAAATTTGAATTTTGACATTCAAACGCAATGCGCTATGTGTGTGTGTGTATGTAGCTGCGCATATTTGGTGGCTACATAAGTGAAATTGTCTTTGTTTCGCTTGCCAGACGCGGGGGCGCTTGAAGTGTAAAAATGAAGTTCACTTGAAATGAATCGAAACAAAATCATTGCCCCCCTAGACGGCGTCGACGTTGACTTCGGCATCGCTAACATAACGGTCTCTCAATAGAAGAAGCGTTTTCAGTGTATGTGTGTTTGTTAGTGCGTTTGCTTTATCTCTCTGTGTGTGTGCGCAAGTGACAATGAACGTTGCCTAAAACAACAACA
The DNA here is from genome assembly GCA_035042345.1 of Drosophila fungiperda. Classification (NCBI taxonomy): domain Eukaryota; kingdom Metazoa; phylum Arthropoda; class Insecta; order Diptera; family Drosophilidae; genus Drosophila; species Drosophila fungiperda. The sequence goes on from JAWNLM010000021.1 coordinate 6,038,103, forward strand.
AACATACATTTTGGGATATTTGCGCCGTCGTTAATTATACTACTCTTTATATACATGTACATAAGTATGTTATAAAGTAGATGATGTTTTGCTGGCTGCTTGATTCTCATGTATATTTGAAATGAAAAATAAAAAACAAATAAAACAAGTTTTATAATATTGTTATGTTTTGCATGAATATTAAGCGATCTAAATAAGTGAAGCAAATGTTTAGGAATAAGAGGCAGATACAAAAGCCGCGCATCGACTTTACAGGACAGGTTTATCAGACTAACAATTTCACAAAAAGATATTAAAACACACAATTGCATTCACCCTGTATTTTATACACTGCCTTTTTGTGTGTGTATTTGTTTATGTGAATGTGTGTGTGTGAGAGAGTAACAAAAACTATGTGCACGAATACAATAACAACAACGTCGCGAGAAAGCAAAGTGAAATTTAGTAAAACAAAACCAGCAACAACAAGAAAAGCACGCAATATCGCTTCAAAACCGTTATTCAACAATTTCTTGATATAAGTGAAAGAAGACTAATACTGGTTTTCATTCATATATACATATACGCATATTTATTCATATATTAATATGTATATATATTTATATACTTATATTTGTGTGCATCTGTATTTTTACGTAGAAAGGAACAAGAAATAAAAAAATAAGAGGCAGCAACAACTAAAAAGTTGCTTCACGAGAAATTTGTACGTGTATCATTAGTGCGTGTGTGCATGTGTGTGCGTGTGTGTGTGTGCTTGCAAGTGTATAGCTGTGTAAAAAGGTGTGTGACATAAAATTAAAGTATAGTAAAGTGAAAAGCAATGCCTAAAAGAATTACAAGAGCAAGAATTGTAGAAGACCTCAGTAACGGTCCTACATAGCTATACACAGATACACTCACACATGCACAAAAAGTGAAATAATAGTAAAAGTCTTTTCGAAAAGCTTAAGCGAGAGACAGAGTGACATAAAAAAGGAGGAGGAGGAATTTCAACATTAACAACGCACGCACACACGTTACAGAAGGGAGTGATTGCGGGGAGAAGGGAACAAAGGCAACGTCCAACAGCCACTCAGGCCACTCAGCATTATAATTGAGCATCATATTTTCAAGGGCTCCTTTCGCAAAGCGCGCGCGCGCTCTGTTTGAATTTTAAAAATTGGAGGTGAGTTGTTGCTTTTCTTTATTTTCTTTCTCAAATGCGATTTTTTACAAATTTAATTTGATACACTTCTTAAGCTCAAACTATGCAAGCATCCCAAATGTTTTTACTGCAATTTGTTGAAAAGTGCGCTTAAGTTAAATCTTTTTGATTTTCATATAATATACAGTGTATACTTGTTACTTAAACTGACTGACAAGGTAGAGCGAAAAGGACGACAAAATAAGCGCTCGCATTATATTTGTTGTTCTCGAAATTCAGCTCTGTTTTTGGTGAACGCAGTTTAACCAATTAGAAAATGAACAAAAGTAAATTTTAACGTTCACATGAATACTTGAAATTTATATCTCACCAAGGAAAAAATTTGAAAGGATTTATTTAAAAAGTTTTATTTCACCTGTGTTGAATTAATAATATTTTTTTTCTACCCCTTTTATCTGCCACGGAAACGGATGATATTTGTTTAAATCGATTGGATTGAAACAAATGCAAAAAGAAGTAAATAGTTGTACCCCATAATACTTTAAATGACCTTGTTTAATTTAGGTATGCCGAAGTTAATATACCCATGCTAACCGACATTATCACTAATCACTTATCCGCTCGGATATTTTGATCCGCCCTCACTATTCTGACATATTTCTGTAAGCGAACAATGATTGGTTCATTAATAGGCTTAAAACAAACAGTTTGTTATGTTCGGACTAAAAACGCAAAGGGTATTTAATCTCTATTTCATAGTGTGTGTATCTGTGTTGTATTTTCATTGTATGTACACACATAGATTAGAGCGATCGCAAAATACCGTATAATCGGGCACCCTTGACAAATACGTTCTAATTGTTTTAGTCGAATACATCGTGCCAATTGTAACGATAGAGAATAAGAGAAGCGACCACCAACTCTTATCCCCATAACTAAGTAGTATTCTATAATATACGCTTAAACGGTTTCTGAACCTTTGCTGTTGATTTTTTAAAGCTTAAAGCAGCTTTTAAGCAACCGGTTTGCTCGAAACAAAATAGAACTGAAGAACTGTTTAGGTATATCGTGAGTTGGCAACACTACTGTGCGATTATGTATGTCTGTATATACATGTCAAATATATTAATACCAATTATTAACCAACTAGAATTCCCTACTTATCTATTATACGGTTAGCATTAAAATTTGAAATCTTAATATAATTAATTGTACTTTCAACCCTCCTATGCATTTATTGATAATTACTATCGATAAAACCACATATCCCAGATTTTTTATAGTTTATTTAATGTAGGCAAAAAAAGACAATTGCAAAGTATTTTTAAAGATATTAAAATTATAATATGTATGAGTGATTGAACTTAAAATTTTAAATTAATTTAAATTTGACTATGTTCTATTTTTACGTGTAATCTTTCTCTTATCCTCCATCCATTGAAATTTTGACACCACAATTTTAGTTATTATATTATTTGATGACAAAATTAAGCAATAGTCAGAAGCTTGACTAGACTAATGACAGTAATATAATAAGAAGAAATATAAATGATATAAACAACAACGCGACCACAGAAGCCAAACGACAATTTTGTTGGTTGCTTGTTTTTCTCCTCTCTCTAACGCTTCTTTATTGACTCTTTTGCTCCCATTCTAGCACATTGTACAAAATAAAAACCTGCAAAACGCAACACAAGCGTGTCGGTGTCTTTGTAATTGGGTTGGGAAGGGGGAGGGGGAGGGCGTCTACGCTAACACAGTCGTTGACATTGTTTTGTAACGTTGACTCGTTCTGGTCGTTGTTCTTGTGGCTTGTATTTGATTTGTCATCCTCTTCTACGTAGAACACCTATTAAGAAAAAAAACCTTATAATAATACCTATTAATTCAAAACACATAATTGACATATCGCATATAATAACAATAACAATAATGATAACTATAACAAAAATGATAATAAATAAAAATCATAACAAACTAAATTCCATTAATTGATTTCAACTTAATATTATTCAACAGTATTTCTTATGCATTGGTTTTGGTTATGAAGAACATAACGGCAACAGAGCAAAGCACTTAAAGATCTTTTAATTAGAATATCTATTAAGTTGCTGAACCGGAATATAATTTCTAAGTCAAAAATGTTAAGATGAATCATTAAAAATTTCAGGTTAGGATGTAATAATTGAATCATGAAGTGTGTGATCCATTGGAGAAGATAGGAATCTGGCTATTGTGACAGCTATTGACACATGTAGTACAATTTTACAAAAATGTATATATTCTACGTTTTTAACAGAGTCTGCGTTAAAGCTTAATTTGCTCAGCTTTATTAAAGTAAATGAGCGACTTAAACAAAAACTAACATATCTTATATAAAGCAAAAGCATTAACAGGAGAGTCGATGTTATGTTATGTCGATAGTTATGGCTATTTATCTTCACATCTTTATAAATGTGGTAAATTTAAAGTAATAAATTCGTCCACTTCTTAAATACTGTTAATAGCAATAGCAACAGTATCAATAGTATCAGGATCATTTAAGAAATAAAGTTGTTAAAGAATCAGTAAATTTTAGTTCAGATCTCACGCCTGTACAGAGCATTTCTATAACTATTTTAAAAATTTATTTATTAATTAGTGCTTAACATATATATATATGTTCATAAATGGAATGAGGCAACACTTGAGAATAACTTTGTACGTAACTTAAGTACGTAATTTTTTGGCCATCATCCTGCAACTAGTACATACTGAATTTGTACATACTTTCTTTAATACCTAATATACTTTTACGCGCTTTATTTAATTGCAACCTGGTTAAAATTAGCCATACATCCAAAGTAAATTCTAAAAATCGTTATAACCCACTTTTAGAGGTTACTGAGCCTTTTGAGCTACTTAATGACTCCACTATTGACTTTTGTCAGACTAGTTAATTAAGTTAGTTATTTTTGTTCTATTAGTTGAAAGTTGAGTAATTCTTTTAATACTTCTATATTAAATGTATGCTAATGTAAAAGTTTCCTAAAATTGTTGTAGAAAGTAATCAATGGGAACAATCGGCAAATGATCGAATTATTAAATACCCATTTTTTTTAACAACCAGTTGAAATTACAATACTTCTACTATTTTCATTCTTTAGTTTCAGTAAGAGTGTAAACAAGATAAATTTGACAGACATAAAAAAAGTGCTTGCAACGATTCGATTAACTATTTGTCAATTAATAACAACTTGATTCCGTTGTTTTTGTTGTAAATTTTCACATTACACAAAAGTTCATTGTGCTCTTTACTTCAGTTAATAATATTGAGTTGGTTTTGTTTACTTTCGTTCATACATTGTGCGAATGCTTATTCATAGCTATACATATGCATATACATATACACATACATATACATATACATATACATATACATATACATATACATATACATATACATATACATATACATATACATATACATATACATATACATATACATATACATATACATATACATATACATATACATATACATATACATATACATATACATATACATATACATATACATATACATATACATATACATATACATATACATATACATATACATATACATATACATATACATATACATATACATATTCATACCAATACATACACAAATATATGTATATTATTTGCAATAACAAAGTAACAGTGCGTCACATTTTTGCTCGCGGTAATCAAACATATAAACTCACACACATACACACTCCTAAGCAAAAATATGTACACAATAATATCAAGCCTTGACCCCTACAATCGACAGCAAGCCAGCCCACAACTGTTCTTCGTCGCCTGTTGCGCTTCTGAGTTTTTGGGGCCAACGAATTTGGGTAATTCTTTGTATTATTTTTTTATTTGTTGTTTGATTGTCATTTGTTTTGTTTATTTGAACAAGTCGTCTGTTGAAAAATCTGCAATATAAAACTCATAAGAACTTCAATTTACAAATTTCATTTCTTATTATGAAGGCAATACGATATTATATTATGAATGCGAATATATATCGTACGCATTCGTGTTTGACAACATTTATGGGGATGAGGTTTGAGTTGCAGTTTTGCTGCTAGTATCTCTGAGTACCTTGTGTATATCGGAAAGGAATAGATATATCAAATTTAACTATTGAAAATTGAATTCTTGTTTGAGACAATTGCTTGACTTTGGTGTATTGTTAAACACAAATATGACATTAATTTTTTGTCTTAAATATTATTTGACATATAATTGAATAACCGTAAATAAATTTATCAAGATCGGATAAAAAATACCCAAAAAACTACTTTGTATTTTAGTTTGTGTTTAAATCGACATATGAATAAATTATGTTAGGGAAATTTCTAGTCAAGGCAGCTATTTTTTTTATAATTTTTTTCTACTGTTATCAACAACATGTGAGATTTTGGTTGCTTTAGTTGGGGCGGGGAAAATTTTCACTTGCATACCTGCTGGAAAACTATTTAGCGACAAACATGATCCCAAACACTCCCAACAGTGGAATCTGCGATTCATATAACATATATTTTGGATTGCATCGAAACTTATGTATTTAAAAAACGAACACGTGTAGCATAAAAAAACCTTGAGAACCATGTATTTTATACTATTATTCATACGAAAATCATGTGCAGGTTTCAAATAAAATTATTAATTATTTTCACTACACTCGACAATGTGAATAATTTCTAAGAACATTAATTTGTAAAGTGTAAAGAATGGATTCCAGTAATATGATTGATTAACGATTTAAGAAGTGAACTTGCACGTTAATTTTTGTTTTGTTTGTTTCGTAGTAAAAATTTGTATCTGCTTCTTTTAATTTCAGCCACAATGGAACCCAATCGACATTATGAATATCAAACGCATCATCATCAATCCCATATCCCACTACAACATCAGCATCAACATTGTGTGCATACACAACATGCAGTGCATAGCAACCACATGCAACACAATCAAAATCAGCAACAAACGACAGCAACAGCTCCCCCACCAGCTCCCTCATCAGTACCACCACCACCTCCACCACCACAACAACAACAACAACAAAAACAACAACACCACCTGTCACCACTTGCCCACCAACATCACGCGATTGTCAATAGCTCTACATTCAGCAGTTCTTCAATTGGTTACCACAATTCACAGCCAACGGATGCTGAACGATCCCGTGCCGCCATTTATGTAATGAGCGCTCGCTGTGTTACTGGTGTTGGTGGCGGTGTAGCAGCAGCGTCTGTAATGCCACCCATAGGTGCTGCTGCTGCTGCATCGGGTAACGATCCGCATTTACAATACTACACCTCCAATCGCGAATTGGGTGTGGGCGAGAGGTCAACGGAACCGCCGTCATCTCATCTCTGTTGGCAGTATAAGACGGAGCAGGAAACATTACCAACTGGAGCTGCGCCAGCGCCTGCACCAGCACCCCTGTCACGTCATAACAGTAGCGCGATGTACAACGCCGCAGCCCACTGGCCGCCACCTCAAGAGGAACACCAGCAGCCATCGCATCTGTTGCACCAACAGGAGCAGCAGTCGCGATATGGCTACAGCGGCAAGTCACAGACGCCAACACATCCTAGTGCAATCAGCAGCAGTAGCGGGAGCGGGAGCAGTCAGCGATATTACGAGGACAACAACATCAAATACTCAAGTGCAGTGCCTGGCCAAGGTGCCAAGGTTCTAAGCTATGCGCCCGCAGTAGGCAGTGCCTCCTCCACCTCCTCGCATCAGCAGCAACAGTTAACTTTACGCGCCTCTCGCTACGATCAGTTGGAGAATGTGGTGAATCCCACGAATGCACTACTTGGCACCAGCGATCAGCAGCCCAGTCCTAACTATGCGCGCAAGTGTCCGCAGCATTATGATCCCCCAATGGAACAGCATAGCGCTGCAGCGCCAGTCACGCCCTCAGCTATCAGTCATCATATGCAGCTCACCCAACAACAACAAAAACCACAGCAGCAACAACATCAGAGCTTGTACATGCCCCCAAACTTTCAGAATACGATGCACAATGCCATTGAGAAATACGTGCGAGAGACGGGTCCATCGCCCAGTTTGGATTATAGACGCAGTAACGCCAACTATTCACGGCCCACAGTCAGTTTTCATGGCAAAATGGCAACAGCTGCTGTTGGTGGCAGCACCAGCAGTAACGCGTTTGCTAAATTGGAGTCGGAGACACCAGCTTTGGCACGTTCCTCGCTCTATCATAACCCGTACAATCCGCCCACAGCAGCACCACCGGAGAAGGAGCAGCCACCGTCAGCAGCGTCCGTAATCAGTTCACGAGGCTTATTGCCTGCTGCACCACTAATCTTTCCTACCAAGTATGGCAAACTGTTGCAGCAGCATGCAGCACCGACGGCGGCCGCACCACAAATACTTCCATCGAGCTCCACTTCGAGCCATGCCTCACATTATCACCATGGCACGCCATCGCCAGCAGCTGCTCAGGTGGCTTCACCCACTCCCGGTGCTCAGCAGCTGTATAATCACACACCGCCACAATCGTGCAGCGGCACAGCATCCGCCTCGAATTACTCAACGTTGCAGGTGTATCCACACGGACCGGACATATGTTGTCAGCAGCCAGCTTCCAAACCGTTGACGGCATTGACGGCTGTTCCGAGGAAAACCAGTTCCTCAACAGCCAAGCCCAATTATCGGGCGCTAATCAATGACATGCTGAAGAGAAATACAACCAGCGAAGAAGAGCGCAATCTGCAGATCATCAAGAAGACCCTCAATATGGAGACGCCCGGCAGTCATTTATCATTAATACCCACCACGAGCAGGCACTCGCCAGTTGCAATAAACACAGCAGTTCCTACAATGCCAGCACCAGTTATCCAACAACAGATGCATCGGGCCCAGCCACAACCCGTTCCACCTACTGCCGCCTACTCTCCGCTTGATCTGTCCATGCGCACAGTCAAGCAAACAGCCGACTCAACCGACTATAAATATCAGCGCATCATGCCGGAGTCGAAAACCACGGGCCCGCTCCAGCCCGTCACGGTAACGGGTCAAGGTCCTGGTCTGGGTCTTCCGCGATTTGACATAACGCCAAATTTCGCGCGCAGCAGCAGCAGGGTCGCTACGGCTGTAATACGTCAGGCGCCTGCTAGTGTTGTTACCGTTGCTTCACCAGCCGATGCCACGCCCATGCTGATTAAGGCGGCGCAACAGATGCGACCCAGCGTAGTGGAAACCAATCCGTTTGCCAGGCGATCTCAAATTCCCCCAGAGACTACAATCAGTAGCATCGCGATCTCGCCTAGTCCACTCACTGCTGGCACAACGACGACGACGTGCCACAACAAAAGTAATGTGCCGAATGCCGTGACTAGTGTCCACAACAGCAGCAATCCCAACTATTTGGGACGCAAGCGCCATCTTCAAGAGTACAATCAGGCAACGGCTGCTGCAGAGGCAGCAGCAGCGGCAGCCAAACAGACACGTCTGGAATCACCTCAGCCAAAGGGGGCCATGGTTGACCCAGTGCCGGTTATTGCCATCAATGAGCAGGCTTTGACAGTTAAGCGACTTGAGCTGCCTGCGTCGTGTTCGGGTCAAGGCCGCATCATTGTTAGTCCACAGCCCAGCCAGGAGTCGGTTGTGCGGCCGAAGCCGGAGCCACGGATTCGCACAAAGGCCGAGCTTAAGGGATTCACATTTACGACACCAGTGCTGGCACCTGCTAGTTCTACGACAACAACAACTAAAACAACAGCTGCTGCAGTGCCCGTATCAGATACAAGTGCATCCACAACGAGCGCTTCAGTTCTGCAACCTGTGTTGCATCATTCCACTCATCTGATGATCAATCACATACAAATCAAAACGGAACCAATGGCCAAAGCGGATGTAGACCTTGATATAGAGCTGGATGTGAAGCCATCAAACTTTAATAGCAACAATCTATTAGATTGGGGCAGTACCTGCAACAATCTCGTGGAGCAGCTGCTCAGCAAAGTGATGCCCGTCAAGGAAGCACCTGCCTCTGCGAACGAAAGCTTAACACCTGCTCTGTCTCTGACTCACTTTCAGTCTCTGCCTGTGCCCTCCAGCAGTATTAAACTAGAACTCAGTGAGGATGATCTGCCTGTGGCGCGCATCCTTAAGCGACAGCCAGCACTGGTTGAAGCCGAGTCTGCGGCCACAACGACCACACAGGTGACAAACACAACCACTACTAATGGCATTGGGCTGAGCGGCGCACAGAAGAAACTGAGCAAAACGGACCGCGAAAAGAAGAGAATTGTGCAGGAGCAGCGGATAGCAGCACGATTGGCACCGGCGGCGGGACAGAGCAGCAGCTCCGAGAGCGATACCACGGAGCTGCACAAGCGAAAGACGGCCAGGCAAAAGAAGCCGCTGATGATGCGCAAGGGTAAGGTGCGCCATACCGAGGACAAAGAGAAGCAATTAAAGCAGCGGGAACAGCAGAGCAGCGACGACGAACAGGAGCAGGACGGGGGTAGCAATAGCTCTAGCGAGGCAAAAAACAATTCGATAAGTCTGAAGAAAATGAGGAAAGCGAGTGGAAAGTGCAAAGCTAAAGAGAAGAGCATTAATGCAAGATGCGAAAAGGGGGAACAGAAACTGGAACGGGAAGATGAATTGGAGGATAAGAGTAACTCGAGCAGCTGCAACAGCGATGCTAAGCAGAGGCCGCACCAGCAGGAGGAAAACGATGACGATGACGACGACAATCAAGATGACGACGAGCAGGAGCACGGGCAGGATGCGGACACGAAAGTGGGGAAAAAAGGGGATCAGGTGGGTAACAAGCTCGGAGCCGAGGCAAAAGAAACACGCAAATTGCGTGCGAGTGCTCAATTAAAGAATCGGATTGCACTGAACACTATGACACGCTCAAAGCGGAAAAAGGAACTTGAACTCCAGCTGGCCAATAGCAAAGTGCTTCGCAACGAGAAAATCATTCGCAACTCAACGACCAAGATCAAGCGCAAATATGTGAGAAAAATGGTGCCCGATTGTGCTGGCAAAAAGGAACTGATGATGAGCACCCGGTTGCGCAACAAACGTGCCTCGGTCGTCGATCTGGCCCAGCTAAATGGACGTAAGATTCAAAACAAACCTGGCATTGTGTCCAGCACGCCGAACAGCAGCACCAACAAAGGCAACAAGATAAATACATCGCCGCAGCAACAACTAATTCTGGAAGAGTACCGATATAAGGTGGCCCTGAAGATACCGCAACGTTTGATCTCGATGAACAAGCTGAACAAACTGCCGCAGATGGCTGCCTCCTTGCCGGATCTAGAGCGTGGTCGTGACTTCAGTCAGGAGTTGGCTTGCTTTAAAACAATCGGTCGCAAGCCGCGCGCCAATCAGCAGCAGAAGCAGCAGCAACAACAAAAGCAGCAGCAGGAAAAGGCAACGCCCAAATCAATCATCGATGTACTTCATTTACGGGTTACCAGCAACAATAACAACAACAGCAGCAGCAGCCATCTGGGCAACAAGAACCACGCATCGTCGCATCCATCAAATTGTTCCGCAAGCCTGCACAACTACAGCGAAACCTCACAGACTTCCGCCTCGAATTCGTTGTACGAGGCGCATTCACTGGAGGCGGCGGAAACCAGCTTGGAGGACACCATGGGCAAGCGGCACTTTAGCATATTCGACACGAAGGTGCTGCAGAGCAAAACGCGCACCGAGTCCAAGTTGCAGCAGCGACGCGAAGTCATCCGCGAAATCTTTGTGGGCACGGATCCACGTCCAGCATCGGCGCCACCGGAGTGTGCACAGGATCTGGCGGGCGGCGAGGAGTACTCTGCATTGAGCTATCAACAGTACGAAGACTTTCTGGAGCAAATGAATCGCATTGTCAGTGCCAATAACAACAAGCTGGCCAGGCACAGCATCAACAACGATGAGACCAATCATCACACGGGAAAAACAGGTTCACCAAGCACAACAGTAACGAACACATCACACTGTGCCCACAAACGAAAGTATTTGCGTCGCAAGGGCAGCTCGGGTTTTGATTATATCCGCAAAAAGAAGAAACCCACCCAGCAGCATCAGCAGAGCAGCAGCGCCAACAGCACAACAATCAGTACCTCCCTCGATGCCAAGGCAACGGGTGAGCAAGTGACGCCTTTGTTAACGACGGTTGACTGGGCATCGGCATCGGCGGCAGCAGATGCTGCTGCAGATGAACGTTTGGATGATACAGACAGCACCATAGCGGGCAGTACTTCCCACTTGCCGATCAAGATTAAAACAGAGATGGACGTGTGCCGTGAAATACAGAAATGGGTACTCAACAAGGGTGTGGGTCAGAGCACAATGCATAAGGCTGCGCGTCAGGGACTCATCGATGTGGTTGTTTACTGTCTGGATCGCATGGGCATGAATCCGGATCAAAAAGACAACGCCGGCTATACGCCGCTGCACGAGGCCTGCACCCAGGGCTGGCTTGAGATTGCACGGATTCTCTTGCAATTCGGCGCCAATCACTCGGAGGCCGCTCAATCCGGCATTCGACCACTGCATGGTGCCATCGAAAACGATCATGAGGAGGTGGTACGTCTCCTATTGTCATATGGCGCTGACCCGTTGCTGGCAACATACTCAGGTAAGCAAGCAGAAAAGATTTTATTTATTTCTTCTGATTTTCGCTTGCGTTATTCGCTGCCATATTCTCAAATTTCATTTACAGTTCGTCTGTCAACTCCTTACCGCTCAAGTGTATATTTTGATTAGGAATTGTCTCGCTATATTCGCTGTCTGTCTGCATACATGCAAACTAGTCTCTCAATTTACTATAAACAGACAACATGGCCTGATTCACTGATAAAGAATTACAGTAAATAAATGTTCTTTAGGACAATCTCCGTTGTGTGACTACGATTAAATATTCCCTCTGCTAACTGATTTCACAATTTAAATAATATATATTTTTAATTTGCTGTCTTTTCATAGGCCAAACACCACTCATGTTAGCTTCAAGCAAATTGATGTGCAGCATTCTGCGTTCGCACCTCAGCGATGCACAAAGGGCGGCCGCAGATATAAAACCGATGCAATTTCTGGGACCATGGGAGTTATTTAGTAAATACACTATTTCAATACAACGTATATATATATGTGTATATCAATGTTTCTTTCGTTCACAGATGAAAAGGAAAACGGTTTTGATATATTCGATAGTGTACCGAAAACAGCATGTGATATGAGCAAAGCTCAACTTAGTGAAAGGAGAAGGCAAAAACGCAACCAAGGCGACAACGTGAATCATCTAGCAAAACCCAAAACCAACAGAAATAGCAGCAGCCACAACGCTAATAATTCGAATGGATTATTACAGACAATGGAGGATAGCAAAGAAATAATTAATCTAAATGGGGAGATACGTGGAAAGACTGCTACAAAAACCACAACAATACAACAAATAATGTTCATAATAGAGCCGGGAGCGAGATTGGAGGATACCAATAACAACAATAACAATGATATTAATGTTGAGCAAAATGTAACGGGTGTTGTGAACAGGATGATTGATGTGAAACAGGAAACACAGGATGATGACGAGAATGTGAACATAGAAAATAACGAGATGAACGATGATGATCACATTGAAAATGATGATAGTGATGTAGGAGATACGTTATCGGATGAATTGAATAGTGATATTTTTAAATTTGAAGAAGCCGATGTGCCCCTGCCACCACTGTACTTGCTCAAGGATGAGGGCAGTGATAAATGGGTACTCTTAAATGATTTGTGCAATTTACTTAAGGTCAAGTCGAAAGACACGCTGCTTAATAAGGTACGCAGCGTAACAACATCTACTAAACCTACTAGAAATGCATGTATTCTTATTAATATTTGTTCAATGCACTTTACAGATCTGTCCAAATGGCAATACGCTGGCCACCACACAGAAGCAATTACTGAGAGAGTTCAAAATCGATGATTTCCTGGAGAAGGCGACGTGTCTGCAGCTGTTGTGTGCCGGTGAGAAGCTGAATATGTTTAGCTCCTCAAAGGTTATGCTCATCAGATACAACGAGAGCGTCAAAAATTTGCTGGGTGTTAAAACAATTTTAATGAAATTTTAAACAGAGTATGTTTCTAATTTTATAACGCTAAATTATATATATTCTGATATGCTAAAAGATTATGTACATATTAAAATACTATAAATATTGCATATGTGTATATATATATATATATATATATATATATATATTAGCATATAATTTTAGTGGTCAGTTTTACGTCTTTGTCTTTGGAAGACAGTCTTTTATAAAATAATTAGAGCTAAGTGCAAAGTGATACAAAGGTGCTATACACACACACACATTCAAAAACGATTATGTAAACGATGCATAAAAACGAGCAACTGGAATCGGTATATACCAAGTTTTGGTAGCGAGGGAGCACCCGATAAATCGATAAATCAGATTATCTTATTTATCTATTTGCGCAATGTAATCTATGGTTATTGAACAAAAAGTGTTAGCAAAAAAAAATAATTATAACAATGTAAATATTAAAAAATAGTTATAAGCAATGCAACGAAGCCGTATTTATATATTATGTGTTTTTAAATGAAATTAAATCACATAAACAAAATAATATTGATTTATACATACAAATATTTAATAAAAACACTCAGTGTGCATATGCTTACGAATATGTTAATTATAATTATCTTAAATCAATTTTGCATATAGGTTTGTAACTTTTCGATGTAATTGTATCTTATTGTATCTTAAGATAATGTTAGCCCTGGAGATCATTTAAAATACTTTTTGGCAATTACGTATATGCATATATACATAAACAAGTATTTTATAGCAAATGATATGCAACAACAATGTTCAATGATTGTATTTATATAACAGAAACGTCATTTGTAAAAAACAAAAAAAAAAACGGAAATGCAAACTATTTTCTTATCAATAAAATTTAAAGTGATCGTGTTTTGGAGCGTATAAAGGAATCTTTAAAATTATTGTCGAAATTATAATTATCATAACAGTTATTATGAAAAAAAGAAAAACTTATGTATAACTAACTTATGTATAAACATATTCAATTGTTAGTTATGGATAGGAATAACAAATGCTAAAGGGATCCTTTTGAATTATATTTTATTTAATTCATAATGTTTTTTTATTTTTTATTTAGATTGATTAGCATCTAACTGGTTGGGAGTTAATAGTTATTTTAAAATATGTTCGAGCTAACGCCATACAAGAGAAAAATATTTTTTCTGTGGTATCCTGTTTGATTGAAATAGGAAGCAATTAGGAGATACGCTTATTGGAACAAACTACAGAACTAAGGACTAGTCTAATGAACGTCTGTTGTCTAAAGTAGAGATAAAATGCTGTATGTGTTTTTGGTTTCTGGTGGAACTTCGTTATTCGATACCCAATGTAAATAGATAAATGTGATATCTTTGTCAGTGGATAAATGTGCTTTTGGGTCTATGTTAATGTATATTGCCTTGATATTGTGTGAAACTATATCGAATACTTAAGCTAATTTATACTCAATCTCTCTGAATAAGATTTCAGAAAAAAATAGAGAACAATTCTTAAAATTAAGCTAAAAAATTGCTTAAGATTACACACCTAAGAAAACGGGATTTCTGATGCTGACATCTATATAATTATATGTGCGATCTAGATAGTAGGCATCCCCTTTCTGAAATAAAATATTTGGTTAAAGCGGATTGTTTTTAAATAAGCAAATTCGTAGAATGTACGAATGTTGAGTTCGCAGCAACTCTCACGTCTTGAAACAAATAACAAAAAATATGTATTCAATTTAAAACTCTGGTCTGCGATCGAATATAATCTTCGGACTCCCGGTTGCCTTTGTAAATTATTGTCATTGTTCTTCGATAACGGAGCATAATTTTGTCAGAAAGTCCTATTATATACAGAATTGCCAGGTTTTTCCTGGTTGCATAGTTTCAAAATAGTCTAATAGATGGCGCTTTCTGGCGCTAGCTTCATTTATTTTCAAGAGCTGGCGCTTATTGTAAAAGCTATTCATCGCTTACACACACAGTTGCTTTGGTGTGAGATTGCTTAAAGCTGAAAGCTTCATTGCTGCTCGCCATATGATTGCCGTCCTTGTTCTTCAAATGCGCGTTTAAAGGCCAAGAATAATTTTGACGCCGTCGCTGCTGCTTGTCTTTTACACGTCCTTGGCCCCACCGCATCGTACTCGATCTGTCTATCGGTGTGTTTGGGCTTGTGCTTTCGTATGTGTATGAGTTTATATGTGCATACGTGTGTATGCGTGTGTGCTTTCCTCTTCTTCTACCTACGCCAACAACTTTGCTACTCTTACTGTGTTCCCGTTCGTGTTGGCCTACAGACCTAATTTTTACGTGTTGTGTGCCGTGCATAGTTTTCCCGAAAAAGTGGAATAAACAAATAGAGGCTGAAAGTAAAAGGAACTAAATTCTTCGAGCAGCGCGGCGTGAGTCGGTCACAACTAAATTACTTTCGTTCAAATGAAAATGAAGCGCGCTGTGCAATTTCAAGAACACCATCAATGAAACCAATAAAAATCCTCTAAAAAACTGAAAAGCAAACTAAAAACTAAAAATTTGTGGCTCGTGCTGCTGGTGCCCATAACGATAGTGCAAGAGTTGCAAAATTATTGCGTACGTACGTATGTAGTATGTACATACTACATATGCACACACACACACACATCGAACTCTATCAGTATTATGTGCACTATATATGTACACACTTTGTTGTGTCATAGAATTGGAGCAGAGCTGTTAAAATAAAAACACAAAAACCAACAACAACAGTAGCAGCAGTAAATGTGTGTGTATTCGTGAATATTCATAAGTGCGCGTTGTTCTCGTCTGTCGTGTGCATATTTGTGTGAGTGTGTAATGGGGAATTGCAATTTGTTGTTTTTGTAGGAAGAGCTTTTCGCTTGTTGCTCGTGCTAGTCTTCCTCTTCGTCTCGTTGTCGTTGTCGTTCTGCAAGAAATTTTAGTCGTCTGGCTTGGCATAATTGCAATAAATTTGCTGTTTTAACATATAAAAGGAAGCGGCAAACGCCGCCGCTGCCACCGCCATGCAAAAACGAATTCCATGTGCGAAAGACAACACTGAAAGCGAATAGCGAATAGGCGAAGCGAAACAGAAAAGAAAACGAAAACGAGAAAGAACGAAATAGCAAGAGAATTGGCGCAGCGCAAATAATAAGAACATACACTAGCGATAGCAATAACAACAAAAACAGCAACAATAATAATAAGAGTGAGCGCAAGTGTGTGTATGCGAGTGTGTGCCGCAAGAAAATATGCTGAAAAAGCTTTCAACGGCGACTTCGCAGCTGCTGCTGGCGCAGGCGGAAACTGCATTAGTGCGGATCGCAGGGGATAACAGGGATGTAGGGGCAGCATGAATCACGCAAGTTCTTCTGCGTGCGAATTACCGTGTGAAGTGTACAAACAAATAGAGAAGGCGAACGGGCTGACAAAAACAACAACACATCAACATAAGCAACAACAATTATAACAACAATAGCACTTTTGCTTTCGGTCCCAACTGGTTTTAAGAACGACAAACATAAAAAGCACAGTAAAACAAGCTAGCGCCCCAAAGTAGACGAAGTAACAGCGTCTTCTTCTTTCTCGTGATCGCTGTTGCTTTAGCAGCGCATGCGCTAAGGCTCCTCTGCTAACTTCAGCCAGCAGCAACAGCAGCTGCTGTTGCTAATTTATATATAATATATATATAAGATGAAAAGGTAAGTTTGTGTTTTATCTCTCAGTGTAACCTGCGACGCCCCTTACATTCTCGCTCCCGTACCTGCCAACTGTCCCAGATCTTTTGTCTAGTTGGGGTGAGCTTTTCAGCTGCAACTGAGAAGCGAACAAGGAGAGTGCCGAAGCAAAGGCTGAATGAATATAATTAACATCTGTATAAGTTCTCTGTGTGTGGATGTTATTTAAGGCAGGACGGGGGATTTTCCAATTGGCTTGGCAATCACTGGAAATTACCAAGTAGCTTCTCAAGTAGAGTAGAACAAACTAAAGGTTTTTTTTTTTAAGTAAGTTGAGTGAATTTGTATTAAACAAAACTTGCAATTGAATTCAGAAAGAAATCTATATTGAGCCCTTCCTTATCCATATCCTGTTTTATCGACCGATGGGTTCTGTGGCAGCTTATTATAAAGAGGTCAGACCCTACCGATTCCAAAACATTGAATACATTCTACTGAAAAACTGAAGAACTAAAAATTTATTAAAATTATTACCTAAAAGTGTTCTTCACACAATATATCTGCCAGCATTACAAGTTTTCATTTAGTTTAGTTTTTATTTGTATTTGAATTAAAAATTTAAAAGTTCTGCGCTGTGAAGTTTAGGATTTTTCACAATGAACTAAGAATAATATGACCTTGACCTACATTAATTTTGAATATCGAATTTTTGTTTAAAACCCCCGCTTTGCTCCAGTCTAGACTCTAAAAATTATTTGACTCTACAACATAAGAATGTAGTATTTTCTTGTTTAATCTAATTTTGCCATGTGTTTGATTTCTTTTCCAGCTAAAACATTAGTTTCAAGTAATTGGGACGTATAGAGCAGCAATCTGAGGTGTAACAGCCTTTAAAACTAACATTAAAACATCACCAAGACACTTAAGTGCATCACGAAAAAAATAGAAATAAGCAACATATTACTATGGATAACTTCAATGTACCTTTGTTGGCCGAGAGCAGCAGCATAAGCAACTATTCAACTAGTACCCACCACAACGACCACCAGCAACACCTGCAACAACAGCAACAATTGCTGCCGCATCATCACAAGGATCAAATGATTGGCGCGGGCAGCACATCAATTTTGCCATTTGGTAGCTATGCTCAACTGCAAAAGGAATGCGTACAGCCCAATTCCAATTCAATTTCACCCGTTGAGAACTTTAGCTCATTGCAAACCATCGATGGCAGCCAACTGGATGTGCCCGTTTCATTGAGCGGCCTGTGCGAGCGTATCTTTGCCAGTCCCAATCCCCACAGCAACAATAACAACAATAATAATCAGAGCAATGTGGATGCCAAAGTTGAAGCGCCATCTAGCGGCACCGGAGGTGGGCCGGTCATATTGGAATCAGTCACAATGCCATCATTTGCCAATATACTATTCAATAACCGTCAGAACAACAACAATCAATCAACGGTCAACGCTGACCAGGTCAACTGTGATCCGATTGTTCTGCAAAAGTCCAACTCTATGGAGTATCACCAGCTGAAGCCCATAGATAACAGAGTTGGTTCAACAGCGGTCGTAAGCACATCCAGTTTCCTAGGCTCCACAACGGTGCAACTGCTAGACTTCGAAGTGGGGACGAACAGCAGTCACAAGAACATGGTTGTTGTTGCCAACAATGGTTTGGCTGACACAACAACTCTAACAGCAGCAGCAGCAACAACAACGTCAACCACAAGCACTGCCAACCGTAGATCAATACACAGCATCGAAGAGTTGGCGGCCAGTTCATGTGGCGCTGCCAAAATATCCAACAATATTGATAATACTACAAGTACAAGTACAAAAGAAATTCATCAGATACATCAGCAACAGCGACAATCACATCAACAACAACAGCAGCAGCTGCAACATCAGGCGGCCAACTTTAGTGGTTCAAATCTCAGCTCAGAGGATGTGTCAATGTCAGATGATGAATTTGGTTTAGAGATTGATGATCATGGGGGTAAGTAACCAATTCTCCACTAAATTTGATATCTTTCGCATAATCGCAAATCCTTGAGTTGGTGGCAGTATTCTGTTGTATGCTGAGCAAAAGTGTGACTTAAACCGGAAAATATGACAACAGGAATGGATTTATGAAAAATATTAGTTAATAGGTAAATAAAATATCAAATGAAAATGCAATGAAAATAACAACAATAATCTAAATTAAATAAACAAACAGATCAATCCAAAAATAAACATTCTACAAATAAATAAATATAAAAAATCGAAAACCATTTTTTATGATATGCCCAGAAAACGGAAATATAATTTTTGCAAATGTATGCAAGCGGTGATTGTAATTTGATACACTAATATCAAAAAATGTCAATATTTTTTAAATTTAGAATTTTTTGAAAATTTTCTTTTTACGTGAATTATTAAGGTGTGGGCAGTTTTCGCTCTTACAAGTTTTTACTGAGTGCAAACATTTAGGCAACATTAAGAAACAGCTTAAAAACTATGTGGCTTTTAGTAAAGCAATCTTTATTTAGAATAGCTTACACATAAGCCGAAGCAATATTAATAATATCGCTTATTCAAAGATCAATTAAAAAAAAAACAAGTAAAAATCCTGAATTCGATCGATTTTGACTAAGCATACCCTGAACACAGTTGTTTAAAATATTCTAATTTTATTGTCAAATTTCCCTTTAAGAAGGTTAGCAGGTACCAGCAAGTCTTTTCTTATAACAAGCATAGGCACTTAAATGTAAAAAAAAACTAATGCAGCGTATTTTTTATTCACAAGCGCGAACTGATCCCTAATTGGCTAGTTAGAAACACGTGCATACATTCATATATCCGTACACGGAATTGTACGGGGCTCTCCAGAATACACACAAAAGCAAATTGACGAAATATCAAATATCATGCCATTTCTTTCTCACACATGCGCTCCCATATTTATGCATTCAGAAATTCTGTCGCCCGCTAGTAGAAATGGGATCAATATGAGAATATATTTTTGACCATAACGAGGGTGTTTCTTACCCTATCTTGATGAAATTTGGACATTTGATAAATATTGTGCATATGCATATTATGTGTGGATACCAAGATTCGGCTTTAAAATTGATAAAATAACGTAAACTTGTTCTGCGGACAGACGGACGGACGGACAGGCGGACATGGCTATATCAACTCGGTTCGTGATTCTGATCAAGAATAAATATACTTTATGGGGTTGGAGAATCTTTCTTCTGCCTGTTACATACATTTACACAAAACCATTATACCCCTTTTACCCATGTTTAATGGTTTCAGGGTATAAAAAAATTGAATTGTCGGTGCTTCCAATTCCATTTTCTTTTAATGAAGTTGAATTCCGTGGGCAGAGCATCGGTATAATCGGAAGTGGTATATGTCGCTTTGGTCATAATATGCCTTCCTTTTGACAATTTAAATAAATATTGATGAGTTTCGTGCCGCGTTTATATACCAACAGCTTTCTATATAACTCCAGCTAGCTTCAGAATTAGTTATATTAATATATGTGTAGATAGATATGTCATATACATTGGTATATAGGTCACATAAAAAACGCATTCTATCTGGCATCTGTGTATCGCACTCGAAACGTGGTCGATAGGTTTAATTTAAAGTATAATTCACTTGTTATTGCTAATGTTGCTGCTGCGTCAGCAAACGCACGCACTTGGCTCCACTTCTGTTGTTGTTGTTGCTGCTGTGGATTGTTGTATCTGACATTCATCAATGTCAGGCGTCTAGTCACCCACTTTGGCGACCTTCAGTGCTTCAAAACATGTAAGTATGAAAACACATGTGTACATTTCTATATATGCATGTATGTGTATTGGAATACCTACAAATGCAGCACGGGCATTGTTGCAATCCTTAGCTTCGTGCTTAAAATGGAGCAAGGTTGTTGCGCATTAAAATTTAGGTCAAAGGCCTAACTCGATTTTCATACCCTTTAATCGCTTCATGTGGGACCAAGAAGTGACTTAAGACTTATACTCGGTGGTGTATTGATTGTTAGTTGAGTCACTATCTACATACACTTTTTGTATGGGGTAGATAAATAACACTAGGGTACAGGGTATATGTAAGTCGAGAACTATAGCCGATTGAATTCTAACTTGCATTTTGTTGTGTTGTTTTGTAATATGTATTACAGATTGGGCACAAGGATGCAAGCGCATACACTTACGCGCACACATGAATACGGACAGCGAAATTGCATATAAATTGACGGTCACATTTGTGTATGTGTGTGTGTCTGTGTCTGTTTGTAGGCATCAACTGCGGCGAGCAAAACCCGTCAGTCGAATCAAACGTCTGTCGCGTGTGTGCAGTTTGTACTCTCTCTCTCTCTTCTCTTCTCCCTTCATCTCCCTCCCTCTTCCTTTGCCAATGTCTGTTTTGATATATCTATCTCTTTCTGTCTGTCTCTGTCGTCCTCTATCTCTGTTACTCTGTCGTTCTGTCTATGCTTATTGCTCTCGAGCTTTATGTTCTGCCTCAGTTAATTTAACGCCGCGTCGCCGCCCACTGCAACGCCGGCTGACATTGACATAGATTATTGCAATGTTTGCGACGCGCCGTCGCGTTCGCATACCGCTTTGTGACTATTGCTTACCTCAAAGGATTTAAATGGGTCAAAGTCAGCCGCTTGTTGCTGGCTCTGCTGCACTTTGGAAATAGCTAACGAGGTCACCGGCGACGTAAATTGGGGCTTGACATTGTAGGGTCTAATGCATAGTTGTTGCTGTTGTTGCTCCCTAAAGAATTGTAAATTGATTACAAGGCTATATGCCGAAGGTTGTGCAAGGTTGCATCTGCAACAGGGCGATTGAGGCGGCACATGTCCTTGCTACTGCCTTACTTGTTGGTGTTGCTTGCGTTTTTTATAGCAAGGTCGGACCTTTAAAATTATGTCTGCCAAGTTGTCAGGTGCTTTAAGTTTGTTTCTTGGCTGCAACTTTAAAAATTTCCAGAGAAGCATTGACATGTCTTTGAAAAAGGATTAGAGGGAATAACTGATGCCTTTAGGTCTTTTAACTAATTAAAAATAGTGAACTTTGAATCGAAAAAAAAATCCTAAATATATATAAAAACGGTTAAATAAGTTAATAATTTATAATTTATTTAGAACAGTACCAAAAAATTTTTAAAATGGTTATATTGTTAGCTTCTTATATGAAATCTTTTATTTTACATTAAAACAATTAACAAGCACTAAGACTTTGTTAAAGTAAATTAAGCTTAGAAACATCCTCCAGAATGGTCATTCACGTTGATCGAGTCATAGGCTTGTATTATTACATTTCAAACCTCAAATGTAAACCGCAAATTGTAATTGAAACACAATTGGCGTTAGTCAAGCGATTAGAAATCAAGTAAGTGCTATCAAGGATGCAACATTGAAACGTTAAAATAATTTTGTATATATTGTATAAATATTAAATATTTATTATTCAATGTTTAGATAAAGTTTCAAAGTGCAACGCCTCCAAGCTCGTTGGATCGGAACAGAATCGTAAATCAAACCATAATATAAGCTTTTCTAAACCAGCAATTTGCTTTTGGCAACTTGTCAAACTATAAGGTAAATTGCCCATTTTCATGGAAAGCATGGTGAATTCAATTAATAAAAGGTAACACATCGAACTTAATTTTTACCATATGCAAGGTCGACCAGGCATAATGTGGGGACCAGAGGTGAGTGGGAATTGTGCATATTAAAGTGACAGGCAGAACGTAACAATTTGTAATATGAATATTTTATGTATAAACACACATGGACATTAAAAACACACAAGCTCATATAGACCGAACCACATATTTTATTTAATTGTCCACTTTTAAAAATGAGTTTATTACCATAACCAATATATGCCTTTTGTTGATGCCAAATCCCAAACCTGGTGGGATATATATATTTATTTTTTTTCCCAAATATTTAATGTTAGAATAATTTCAAAAACCTACAAGAATAGGGTCTAATTTTAAATTATCTACTCTTAATTGAAATTGTAAATCTTGGGACATGCTTAAGTTAAAGAATGTGTAACTGAAGTTTTTTATTTTCGAAATGCTGAATTGAAAAGTTTTTAAATAATAATCCAAATTGTGTTATAAATTTTAAATTGTTGCACTTTCTTAAATCAGATTATATTAATAATAACATGAGAAAACAAAGTCTGTTGAAACTGTATTTTAAATTATATTCTAAGTTAGCACGGGCCTTTAGGGGTAAGGATGTTTTAGTAACTCTTGATTAACAGCTTAAGAGAACCAATTATCGATTTTGTATTAAATTATTTTTAATAATAGTTTATTTGTAGATATGCGCGCTAATTAGTTTAACTTTGAATTAAATTTAGTTTTTGTAGAAGTTAAACTTGTCGGACAACTAACTTTTTCTATCAATTATTTTTTTTGTTTGGTTGTTTTTCTAATGATTTTCTCGCATTGCATTATTGTTGACCTTAGATCAAAAATAATAAAACTTACATTGAGAGTTTGGCTGAGTAGCTGCAGTCTCGATGCGCTCATTGCAAATTGGATAATATAAGCGGCATTAGCGGTATAAGGGGTGCTGCGAATCGGTCAGTATGGAAAAGTGTGCTAATAGGTCGCCAGTTGACCCTGTGCTACATTTCTACGAATGGCTGTGATTGTGGGGGCGACGACGGCGATGGCGACGGCGACGTCAACGGCACCACATGCACTAGCTTTTTGCATTGTGATTGCGATTCCGATTGCCGATTCCCCAGTTAGGGCACAGACATGAGAGAACGGGGTTGGCGCTCTGGAGTGGTAGATGTTTTGAAAGTGAAAGAAACGAACGAAAGAGTGAGACGCAGAATTGCATTGCATTGATTTTCCTGCCACCGCGAATTATTTTATTTTATATGAATGGGTTTGCACCCTGACCCAGTTAAATTTTCATGCAATATATTTATGCTGTTGTATGAGCGAAAAATTTTTGATAGCGCCCACTCGATAGTTTCGGCGATTGTGGTTCTTTCAACCATTGACAGTATTTCACTACTATCTCCTTAAAAGTGATACCATTCTTGCTAAAACAGCTTAAATGTTAATCAGTCGTGCTCTCATTCGCTAAATCGAAATTTTTTCGTATCCATTTAAAGGAAACGTTTTTATGTTTTTTAATGAATTCATTCTGCGATGTTTTTACTCGATTTGAAACGTATCTCAAAAAAAAAACTGATCAAACACAAGTCAATTGGTCTTGTCGATTGAATTCATCTAAGGCATATCCTCACTCAACTATCAATTCGCGCATATATGTACATACGCTCGCTACTATCATGTTATTCCTTTCTATAACATTCAAGTGCATGCTTAAATATACAGAAAATGCTTGTGCCTGCGAGATAGTATTAGAATGAATAAAGGAACACGATTTATAAATTATAATACTATGGTTTGTATTTCTATAGAAAATATCGTTATCGAATATATCGATGTGACGATATTTGCGTAACAGGAAGAGTTATCAAAAAATAAAAATTCTTGGTCTGATATCTAATCTGGCATACGATATCTTATATCTCATAACTCTTATAGTCTCTGAAATAACATGTCCCCGCTCTTGATTTTGATAAATAATTCGCATATATACTTTGTCATAAATTTTGCATTTTGTCTGTTTTGATTAAAAGATTTCGTTATACAAAATAAATATTTTTGACAATTACTAATTCGTTCAGTTACAATATATTCATAAGAGTTGATTACCGTCTTTCTTAACATCAATAGAAAATTTTTCTTAATATTATTAATGCAATTAAAGAACGACTATTTAGGTATAATACTGAGGGAATACTCTTTATGTCAATTCACAGGTTTAATTTCATGTTTTCCACATACTTTCTACCGACATTAAAAGGTTTCTTGATAAGAATCAATCATCAATATAATTCTTGATGTCCAGTAGTTGCATCAGCATATGTAGGAAAACACATCATAATGTTCAAGACCATATTGTCGATTGTTCGCAAACGAATTAAACACATATTCTAGTTATATAACAAAATTTGTCCTTAGTCCTAATTTTAACATCACAATTAGAGCTACGTATATGTAATGAGCTTGGGGACTAGTCATATGATAAAGTGATCCGATCCGGCCGGTACAGACAAATAATGTTCCGTCTGCAAAAGGGCTGTTGTTGCTAATCAATAATATATACATTTTTTATATATATATAAATAATATATAATATCAGACAATAATGGACACTATGGATAAAAGAGTTTATTTCGAAAAATTTCCATAACAGCAGAAATTGATTATTTGGATGTATAAAGAATTGACAATATGATCCATTCAATATTTGACATATTTTCATAAGTTGATTTCAGCTGAGTGACAACATGCCGCTAAATGTTATCTCCCTTTTTGGCGTTTCTGCTTCGTATATATTACGTTGTGGTAATAGTTAAAAATACTTAGACACTGATAAAGTCCTCCACTTTTCCTTACAAGATCTCATCTTTCAAATGGTTCTAAAAAAGTATAATTATAACATCGCGATAAGCAAAGAGTTTTTCGTACAGGAGCTCATCTTTCTACAGATTGTTTCTATGTGAGCTGCTGCATTCCGATCTGTGCCTGTACCAAATTTAGATATAAATTACAAGGGTATAAGAACACAATTCAGCTCGCACAATAGTTACACACCAATATAGCTTTCGGAAAGCTTTTATACCTGCATGTGGCAGCGTTAGTTTAGTATGAGTGCGCGTGCTTTCAGTTTTTGAGCGGAGAGTTCGGATTTTGAGTCTGTACGCAATAGTCGGTCGTCTCTAAAAAACAGTATAAACACTGTGGCGATCTTCAGTCAGAGAGCAGAACGAAATCAACAGATATAGCAGATACGAGCAGCTTAAGCGTACTATTTACAATTCTCATACACACACATTTGTATTTTTATCTACGTTAACATTTACTATACACACACATTCATGCTCATGTCTACATATAACTCGTATGCCAGCGTTAAAGTGCAGACGCACAACTAAGCTTTTGCTATAGAAAGCTCAACGCAGTTTACCCATAATGCTACTGATTGAAGGGTAGGTCAAAAATATATATATATAATAATATAATAACTGCTTCGATATTATTGTTGAAAATATTATATAATATTAATATATATATATGTATATATATAATGGCTATCAGTTGAAACGCGTACAAAATTTATTTTACTTAATACTTAGTAAATATGGAGTATTACTAAATAGGAAAGGCTCACACTTCAATGTGCTTCCCAAAGATGCTCCACGAAAAAAAGCAGGTCTCAGAAGGTCGGATTTAATTACGACAATGCATCTTCCTACCTCGGGTGATGGGTAGACGCCAATTAAATGTGCCATTCTATCTACACAATCTAGATTATACGTCAGGCGAAAATTGATTTTTTTGCAGCTCATATTTTGCGGTGAATTATCTGATTGTGGTTCACGATATCCTTTTATCCCAGGTTGTCTATATGCAAAGAAAATAGTCTTACCTGACTAATATTATGCTACAAAAATTTTGTATACCACATTACCCCAAAAGTCGAATTTTGACATATTGTCGTGAAGTTTGTAGTACGTTGAACACGTCTAAGACTTCATAAAGAAAATATTTAATTGAGCAACATCTACGTTTGTTCATTTGACAATATAGGCAATTATGCATGCGCTAGTCGAGAAAGCTCGACTAAGAGATACTCTGATTCCATATTTATTGTGTAAATATTAGCTTAGTAATGTTAGCTAAACGCGGAAAGTAAAATAAACCTTACCTGCATATGTTTTATGCGTACATACATTCTGTATTTGAGTTTATGAGATCGGACTTTTCATATATTATAATATAAAGACTGTTACTTACATCTACATTATAACCTTCTTATAAGCATTTTTATAAATATAAAAGTGATAAAAGCTCATTTGTTGAACAAACATAAGCTATATTCTTGAGGTGATTTTGTGGCAATAAATATTTTATTTAGTATGTAAGCTAAACGCATTAGCACAGAAATCGAAAATTAATATGCATTTAAACTGATTTAATATAATATAATGTGACAATACAGATTTTGCGATGCCCAACTTAAAAATAATGTATTTGGTCATCGTCATTTTGGCCAACTTTGGTAGAACACCTTGTCAAAAGTAAATTCACCATAACATAAATGCTCTGGTTTCTTGTGTGCAGGTCGTCTATAAGTCGACCACTGCCGTGTAGAGCAGTCTGACTTGTTGCTTTTACTGTTTTTGTTTTTTTTCGTTGTGCTGTGCTGCTTCGTCTATTGCCGAACTGATGTTCGTGTTTGTGTTGTACTTGTTGTTTGTGTCGGCCACTCTTTCTGATAGTCATAGTCGTCGTCGTTGTCGATGTCGTAAAGTATTAAAATACGCGTGCGTTGTTGATAGCTGACCTACTTTGCCATTTGCATGGCCTACTGCACTTGGCCAAGTTTTTGTCTCGCTTGCGCACCTGCCAAAGTGGCGAGTGAGCGAGAACCGGCCGAAAATAAAAAAACGCAAAAAAAATGGTATATATTTTTTAAGACGTCTTATTTTGTTTGCTTGCTGATAAGTCTCCATGCCAAATACTGAATTACTCACTTGCTCTGCTGAGCTGTTGGTTGGCTTCGATACTTATAATTTGCACAATATGTTTTTAGTTGTGAAATTTAGATCATGGCAGCAATTAAAAAACATATTTATCTAATTGCAATCAAACACAAAACAAACAACTAAGAAAACAGAAAATTCTACTTTTCGTTTTTGCTCTAAATACGTATTATGTTAAGGAAGACCTTACAAACCCCTTGCCGTTTGTAATCTTTAACAAGCCCAACTTGGATGAAAATATTTTGAAACTTTTACTTTTTATTTTTCATCCCGAGGATAAATTGTTTCAAATGATTTATATGTATATATGTTGTAGATATTTAATAGTGATTTAGAATACTGCTTTTATTATATTTTTACAGTTAAGTGTAATCTGACGTAATCTGAAAAATGACTCCCAATTGTAGTAATAATGTACTTATCGCTTTAATAAATTACTCTAATAGATATTTGAAAAGAGCTGATCCGATGAGATAAAAAACAAAAAGCTGCATAGTTTAACTAAAGTACCTTTATAATAAGCATTAAAAGGTATTATATTATGAGCTCAACTAATTATAAGAAAGTTTTTTGAACTTCGTATCTTTAAATTATTGATTTACTTGCTTTTAATTTGTATGCCCTTAAAAGATTATGAATTCTGTTCCACACAAAAATCAAGTATAGATTTTAGTGCTATAGTACCTAAAGATATCAATTCCAATGTCTCAATGCCACATGTTAAAGCCATTTATACTGCTATTACAGGGTATTGTGCAATAGAGAGATTCCGACCCCATAGTTCATAGTTGTTGATACTCATTTTTTAATGTGTAACTGTATTCAAATTGAAAATTGAGCAAAATATCGTGAATATGAGAATACATTGTGTTGTTTTTGGTTTTTGTTGTTTACGGACTTAACAAAGATAGTAATAGAAGCGAGAGCTTCTGCCCCATCTATTTATGTACGTATGTATGTATGTGGCTATGTGTGAGTTTTGTTGTTTTGTTGGGTTAGGTTCGACATTAAATAGTAGTGTCAGTGTGTATAATTTTGTGCGTGCGAGGCGTTTTTTGTTTGTTTTTTTACTGTTGCGTGTGTTTTGCATATACATATCTATATGTATGTACAAAATGCGTATTATACATTTGTATATATGTGCCTTTGTTCACTGAAGCGTCGCCGTGTGTGAATCTCTCCGTGCGGTTTGTATGTTGCCCAAGGCAAAGACAACAAAGAAGCTAGTTTGATTTCGCCGAAAGGTCCGAGTAGGGGATACCCCGTAGTACCGTAACATTCATACTGTATTTCGTGTTTACCTATGTACGTATGAGGGGAAAAAAGGGATGCAAAACAGATGAGATCAACTTATTTTATTTATACTTTAAAGTATAAGGACTACATAGACTTAACTTCTCTTGTCCTGATTGATAATATATGAACTTTATGGAATCAAAGCTAAAACTTTTTTGCCTATAATGTACTTTTGCAATTTAATAAAGATAGGGTATTAAAAGCTTTATGAGCTTGTACGACACTTCTTCACCCGCTCTATTTGTATGAGTATGTATAAACGCATACGCAAAGTGAGAGAGTAAAACAGATAGAGAGGCATTTCAGCTTATTCGTTTTCATTTTCATTATTTCGTGTTGGTTTTGTTTTCGTTTCTGTGTCGATTGCGTTGTTGAATATTTCCACTTTGTTTATATAATTTTAATCAAAAAAAAAGAGAAGAAAAAGACAAAAAAAAGAGTGAGCAATATATTTATACATATAAACATGTATATATATACATAAGTGTATGTGAGTATATACGTAAAAAGCTTCAACGCTTTTAAAAAAGTAGGTTAGTGGGTCACCATATCTAACAACGGGGCAGCAACAACAACTGGCAGCAGCGACGTCAGCGTCTCAGCTTTGTCAGCAGACAGACGAGGCACATTTTACTTGTTTTTTTTATACCCTGTACCGATTAAAATTGTTAAAAAGAGTCCTCTGATTAAGGAGACATCTCCGCCGCAACAAATTCATAAAATCTGTAACGTAGTTACTTCAAAACAGTTTTTTACAAAAATTTATAAAAATACATTTTACCGATCGTAGACATACTATACAAATTTCATACATTCGATTTCACACATATCATAGAGACATTTCCGATAATTTTCCGTAACTAATATTTTTATTTTATATATGAAATAGTATATTTTTATAATTAGAGGCATAACTATTGGATGATGCATACATATAGATTATTTTACTTTTAAAAATATAACTATTTTTAAAGTAATAATTTAGAGTACTCACTAGTTATCGCAGGTGTCGCACTCATATTTATTGAAGCACTAAGTTGCTGTAACGACCAGCCAGAAAAAAAACACAACTCCTCATCTCTAGTCCCTACGAACATGCCATTTTTTTTATTATGCCACCGATTATTCTATCCTTACATTACAAATAATGTTGTTCCTAAAAAGTCGTTATCTAAAAAAACTATTATGCATTTCGCCTGCCAACTGGCCTGGCAACTCATTTGTCCGTACACACACTGACAGACTGGACAACTCAATTAATCGTCCACTACCCACCCAACAAGCCTGCAATTCTCATACGCCCGCACGTTCGCCCGCTTGAGAAACTGAAACACGCATTGCATTTTTAACAGTTAGCGTCGCTGGGTCTTGCCCCATCAGCTACCCTCTCGACTCCTCATAGCTTGCCACCCATCCTCCGGAACACAGCCATACCGCCAACGCCGCTGCTGCTGCTGCTGCTGTTGCTGTTAGTGCTGCTGCGCTGCAATTGTTTTTGTGGCCTCGTGACCTAGTTTTAAGCTCCGTCAACTGCAACGACGACGTCAATAGCAAGTTTGCGTCGCGACGCAGTGTTGTCTCTGCTGACGCGCGCGTCGCGCTTTTAAGAGAACTGCTGCTTCAATCGTATGCTTTTTGTGCATATTTTTATTTTTGCAAAAAAGCGAAAAGCAAATAAAAAGAAATGCTATAATAATAAAGTAGTAACCCTGAGGAAAATGATGATATAAACAAGCGAACGATAGAGAGATGGAAAGAAAAGAGCAAAATTGAAAGAGATTGAGCGAGAGAGAAAGACAAATCTCTTTGGATCGCATTGGGCATTTGAGCGTGTTGCAATTTGCAAAAAAAAAATTACAGTACTGATCAGTTTTTTTTTATATATAAATATATCTTAAATATTAATTGAAGATATCTAAAAACTGCAATTAGGGGAACGTGGATTGGCCAAAAAATGTAGGCACTTTTTGGATTATTGCTCATAATAAAATAATAAAAATAAAAAAATAATAAAAAAATAAAAAGTTTCAAATAACAGATGCTTTTAAAATTTTCACCCACTTGGGTAAAGAGTTTTCCAAAACCTAAAAGCTATTTATGTGCATTCGTACCTATTATATAGAAAATAAGTCAAAAGTAGAATAAAACAGAGTAAAACAAGAACAACAACAGCAACAAGAAGTAAGCAACAATCAAAAGTGCAAGCGCTGCTCAAATCGGAGGCCGCCTCCACACCTGTTACACTTTCGATATGACGATATGATGGACTGGCAGTAATATATCGAACACGTCGACTCGCCGCACGATCTACAAGAGAAATGTGTATTTGTGTGTGTGTATTCATATTTACATACATACACTTATACATATTATACTTATGCACAAACATATAAATACGAATTGAGTGATTTTGTTGAGGTCTGTGCTCATTACAGGCCTCTTGTTGCCGCTGACCTGAATTGCAATGAGTGCTAATAAGCAAAAGTTGAATATAAATATATATATATATATATGTATAACAAATGTAGATATTGTACAATTTATATGCATTAATTAATTTAATTAGCTGCACCAAACCAAATGCGTGGAGTCAACAAGGGTTTGGGGTAGTCAAAATTTATTGCGCATCGCTCAGAATTGCACTCTTTATTATATATATGTATTTGTATGTGTGTTTGTACATGTGTATGTGTGTTCGTACACACATTTGTGTATATTTCTACACACACACAACCAACGTACACTCGTTGAACTGACCTCC
The DNA here is from genome assembly GCA_035042345.1 of Drosophila fungiperda. Classification (NCBI taxonomy): domain Eukaryota; kingdom Metazoa; phylum Arthropoda; class Insecta; order Diptera; family Drosophilidae; genus Drosophila; species Drosophila fungiperda. The sequence continues at coordinate 6,069,765 of JAWNLM010000021.1, forward strand.
TCACAGAGGCAACGACGACGTCGGCGAATTGCGGTCGAAACCGTCCCTGGGCGAGTATGTTTGTATGTACGAATAAGTATGAGTATATGCTTGTGTGTGTGTGCGAGTGTGCGACGCGCGCACAAAAGTGTGTCAAGGTTTTTTGAAAAATATTTTGTGCAGCGTTAACGTTTACGAACAGAAGCAACGCGACAGCGTCGACAGCAAAGCATAGCGTAGCAGCAGCGGCTCTCCTTCTTAAGCTTTTGAATTGTTGCTGTTGTAATCATAGTCCCCGCTGCTCAGAGCTCTCTCTCTCTCTCTCTTGTCTCAAGCTGCTGTGTATGCATTGTATGTGTTTGTGTCGTTTCATCTCTTTTATTATTTTGGTATATATTGTACCCTTTAAAAAAACAATTGCTTAACATTGGGTACATTGGGCACATACTTAAGCTTAGCAAATTTTCGTATAAAAAATGAGATAAGAACTTCGATGCCGATTTTTTTATTAAAATTTTAAATTTGGTAGTAATAAAACTAAACTCTTGAATCTTGCACATTCAAATTTGATTGATACACACATCGAAATCGATAACATCGATAAAACTCAGAAAATTCTAAATCCTCCACAATTTTTTGAGCTATAGTCAGTGAACTTGAAAGCTGTATTATTGGTAACCTTTTTTAAAAATCGACAACCTAATTGCCAGTCATGTCCACAATCGCGATTTACATAGATCAGCCACTCGCACTCGTTTTTTTTGTCATGGTTTAAACCAAATAAAATAAAAACGCTGGAAATAGATTTTTAAATATTCATTATTGAGTCAGGAATATGCATTGGATGTGAAAGATATTCAAAATATTAATAAATTGATATAAATTTATTTATTTATTGAGCTCCAGATAGAAGACACCATAAGCACAATTCTTTACCTATTTTATTTATGTACAATTAGGGTTATAATAATAATAGTGCGAAAAAAATTGAATTGTTTAATGCTACGAAATATAAAATAAAATTATACAATATAAATCTATTGCTTATAGTTCAACATAAAAAGAGATCATTTTGTGGTGATACAATAGGGCGTGATAATAATTACAATGCGGAAAGGCGAGATATCAATACTAAATTTACATTTCGATGAATATCGTATTTTGCAATACTTTCTCACCAATAATGGCTCAAAATGAAATACTGACAACAAGTTTTAAGATCTTAAACATTTTGTGAAAATTTTTGATAAGATATATAGATTTAAATTTGTAAGATCTTCAGACAAGTGGTCAATAGAAAGAAAATCATGAAAAGCGGGTTTGTATACTGATTGATTAATCGGATTTTTAAACGAGTATTATTTTTTAAAGTGTATTATTTGATTGAACTACTGCACCGTAATTTCGATTCTAGTTACGCCCACGTTCACATACTCGAATATAAACTTAAGTCCTTTTTGAGAAGCGAATCATCCATTATTATTTTTTGTTTTCCGGAATAATTTTATATTATTCGTTCATTTTACGCTTCCGGCCATTTGTATCCAATATTGTCCAATTATTCTCTTTAATTTTGATATCAAGTGACTGCTCCAAGAGGTCGGACTGAACCCAACATATGATTTACTTTATTGTGCTAATGAGATCGAAATCTGTGCCTTGTAACTTCGGAGGGTCATTTTCTTGAGAATCTCAAGCTAGTTGCATTTATCCGTAGTGGCTTCAAACAATTTGAATTTCCCGATCGCTTTTAAAATTTTAATATGTGGTGTGCGAATTAATCTTGTGATATTGATATTGTGTATATTCAAATTTCAAGGCGTTAGCTTTTATATAGTGAATGAGATTGATGCACAGACGGACGAACAGACAATCTGACGAATTTGATGATCAAGAGTACATATATATTATGGGGTGTTACAAGGTGTTACACAGAAGTGTTTTGTTACGGCCATAAGTTTTTTAGAATTTATTTGTAACTTAAAAGTTGTTCAGTAATCTGTTCAAGGACCACTGTCTGCTTTACTAGCTCAGAGCCTTCGTATAGCGTATATAGGCTTAAAGCTAAACTAAACCAACTGTTTTCGTTGTCTTAATTATATATGGAATCACTCAAATACGCATGTAAGCACAACACAGCTTAGAGCTCAGTAGTAATGTTAAATAACGTGGAACCCACCTAAACGAAAACAATCGACACGTCACACTAAACTGCCTTCTGACCTATTAACATTAAAAGCAAAGTTATAGGGAAACCAAGAGCACGAGCAGCAGCAGCAACGTTGGCACACCATTAAAACAAATAGAGACGACGCCGAGCGGGCCTATCCTAGCGTTTTTTAGTTGAGTGCTTCACCGTCACCGCCATCAAACAGCATGAGCCATTATCATCATTCCTTTCTCATTGCGCCCCACAATGTGTTACCACATACGCTAAGTGTGTATGTGTGTGTGTGTGTATGTAGGCCTAAGCATCAAAACGTAAAACGTAATGAAACGAAATCGAAATTTATCTCTCTAACATAGACCTGAATATATACAACAAAAATGTAGGTCAGTTGAGACTGCGAGCGATGTCATACACAACACAACACAACACAACGCAACGCAAACCGTGCTCGCTACACTTTCACTTATTATATTATTCAATGATGCCAGGCAAGCGCCGGGCCCCAAAAAGCGCACCCAGGCGACAAAATTTTAGCAGCCGACAAGTAACTGCGGCAGCAGCGTGAACTGAGCGAGCGTACTCGACGTGCTGGTTTTTTTTTTTACCTCTCGCCGCGCTCCATTTCCGACAATAGGGCGACGACGAAGCATGTGGGCGAAAACTTGTTCGTGCGCTCTCTTTTGCTTCGCCGCTCAGCTGCTTTGACTGCTGTTGACGCTGCTGCTTCTGCCACTGTTGACGCTGACGCTTACGCCAGCGCTGTCGATTATTTCATATTGAAAGCAAAAGTGATCAACGTTGAGAGAGCAAACAAACCAGCAAGCAATTTGGCGGTCTCTGCTGCCGCTGTATTTGTATTGTGTTGCTGCCGTTTGCATTCGTTGCAGTTTCGCGTCTGTACATACTTGAAGCGCCCCCTGCATGTTGCCCACCAGCGTGTGTAAACCGGCACGTCAATTAAGCTTGAGAAGCAGCGCAGCAGCGTCGTCGCCAAGCTAGGGAAAAATGTTACAAGGTTTCGTTTCAGGTTAAGACGAGTTATTTTTTTTGGTTTTTTTTATATATATATTTTTGGGTCTCTTGCCATTTGTTGCTGCTGCTGTTTGGTTGTTATTTTCGTGGCTTGAGTTTTAAACACATAATGTACGTGTGTATGCATGCATATATTCATTTACATTTATATGTGTATGTTAGTGTGTATATATTCATGTGTGTGTTCGTTCGTATCTGTGCATTAAAACATTTTGTGTTTTCTAAATTTAGCCGCCGCTTGTATGTATTTATTGCTGGTGTTGTTGTCGTTGTTTTGCGAGTATTTGTGCTTTCTTGTTGTTTGTTTTCTTCTCAGCGCTACTTGCTCATGTTGACGTTGTCGGCGTGCGCCCATTGTCAAATAAGTGACCTGCCTCATTTGAAATTTGTTTGGAACTGACTGTAAGCGAGTTCCATTACACAAAAGGATATAAATAACACGTATGCACTGGATTAATTATTGACATATCATGGAAGACAGTAGATTCATCCTAACCCATTTAAAACTTAATTGATAATTGTTAAAAATATAAAAAAAAAAACCTATTTTAACTTTTTAGTACAACTTCGATTACACTAATCTTTGTATGATGAACGAGAACCTGTATTCCTATTGATGCCAATGAGGAATATAAAAAACATATGTGTCGTAGATGTCTTTTATTTTGGTTTGGTTAAAGTTGTATAATATTTCGTGCCTGCATTAGGGTACTGGAAATTGATAAAGTCCAAAGCTAAAGGACCGAATTTATATCGGTGAATGAAAGTTTTGGTTCTGTCTTTTTGTTTTGGCGTTAAGACCAGGCACACTTACGTAGCCTCCGTTTAAATGGAGAAGATGTGAAGTTGAAATCTGAGTTGCCACAGTCTGCCTCATATCTCTCTGCTTAAGTATCTGGTATATTTCTCTGTCGAAACTGTAAAACCTGTTTTTGCAGGTTTTAAAAACTTAACATCTGAAAGTGAAATTTGTATATGTGTCTGCTGAATTATTGCCATACTCACAAAACGCATTGTGATTTAGTACTAACTGACCATATTGCCTTTGCCTTGGCCATATGGAACAACCTGAAATTTTACTTTATATGTTACGGCTCCAATCAAGTATGTGGGTGAAATTTAAAATCACCATTGGGTCTTAGACGCATTTCATTTTGGGTTAAAAATCGGATAGCCAGTGTAATGCAGCTAACAAGTCACTGAAATAGGGACCTGCTCTATTTTTTGAAAACATCTATAAACGTGTTTTTCTTAATAAAAAGAGTAAAAAAAAAAATAATTTTGCTCATTTATATATTTATATAGTCCTACTCAGTTATAGTTTTATTTTTTTTTGTACACTATCATCTTCCTTCGAGTGGTTTCCCATGTATGATATTTATATGTCTGCATACATTTAAAACTTAATTTAAAAATTGCATCGCTGCACAGTGCGAATCATTTTCGCAATTGAATTTATTCTATCGTTTTCCAAACCCTGCCTAAGAAGTAACATTGAATATATATGATTTTCTGTACGATCTTAAATAAAGTGAAAAATTATACGACATGGTTCATTTATATGTCAGGGCGAAATTAAATTAATTTTTTTTACGAAGATTGTGATGCATCTTACGCTCGGCTAATGTATATATTAATATTATTATTTTTAACAAAACATAACTTTCAACGTATTTCTGTCTGCATACGTCTCGTTGCAGTTTGCTCGACATGTTTTAGGCCTGTTCGGTTAATTAAGGAACAGAATGAAAGTTTGGTTTTTACGCTCCTTTTAGCGGCGAACTTAACTTATGTAATTTACAAAAAAAATTATTTTTTTTTGGTTTTCATGTTTAATACTTCTTTGGAGTTTATTGTTGAAATGTAATAATGTAAAAAGGTAAAATAATTAAGTTAAATAAATTAATATAAATTGAATTTCATTATAAACCAGGAACTGTATTTTACAACTTTTATACTCAAATCAAACTATTGTGTTTTAATTTGAATGTCTTTTTAATTAAAATAGATAAGAAAAAAATAATTTGAATGAAGAGTTCATGCGAAAATATTAATTTAAATAAATAAAAGACATACAAATAAATATTTATAAAAAAAAATAGCATATTAAGGAAATCAAAACACGCCATAAAGAAACAGTGTCATGAACAAATGCAACAACAGAAACCCACAAATAATTGAGTCTAAAGAGAAGACGCGAAAGCACAGCAATAAATGATCAAACAAACAAAAAATGAAACAAACACAGCCACCACACAGCCAGTGTTGAGATAGTAACGCAACTCAATACAACTTCACACAAATTTCAAATTTGATAAATAAGGTAAAAAGTGAGTAGCAATTACAATACCAGGCACATTAAGCAAAGCTTAACGCTTTCATAACATTGAAAGCTTTAATGGTGCTACATCCGAAAGAATGAGTCGCTGTCATGTATTGTACAGTGATCCAAAAGCTACGCCAAAAAGTTTCACTTTCGCTTTCAGCGCAGTTGTAATTTTAATGCAGTAGTATTAACAGCAACAATAAGAAGCAGAAAAGCAGGGCATTAAGTCAAGCCGTGCAAAGCAAAAAAGCTTAAACAAAAAAGAGAGGGCGAGCGCGCGCATTGAAAGTGAAACTGGCTCCCACTCACACACAAGCACACATGTAAACATACACAAGTGTCGCATACGTAATATTGCAATGTTGCTGCTGAGAGTAAAATGCTGTCTGCGCCAACTGTGCTGTCGCTGCCGTCGCTGACGTAGCAGTAGCAGCGGCAGCAACAGCGACGCTTTAGTGTATGGCGGGTATCCTCGCCATTTGCTTGGGTTTAGTCAATCGTGATACGTGGTTGATGTTGGTCGTGTTTTTCGCATAGCAATTAACCTAAATACAAAAATACTATAATTCATATACATATATATATTTATAGAATATATTACATATGCCAAACAGCAAAATCAAATCTGCTTACCAACAAGAAATTTGTGTGTGCGCGAGGCTGTCTGTCTGTAGAAATCAAAAAAATTGCATACGCCTTTGGCTTGGCCAAATAACAACAGAAAAATAAACTTTGAATGCCGCAATTTATCAATATAATTTAATAGCAAAACAATAACAAACAAACAAAAAAATTGCATTTGCTTCTTTTACTTCTCTCAATGGCAAGTTGCACCCACAGCAGGAACAACCCAAGGATTATGTTCTCTCTGCTCTGGTGTGTTTTGTCTACTCGCTAAGAGAGCAAAAGAGCAATGCAACATTTTTGTTGCCTGCCTAAAGTTGCAATAATAAATAAAATAATAAATCTATATAAAAAGTGACAAATAAGTGACTACAATATTACAACAAAATAAAAATCATAAATTTATACAAAGTGTAAAAATACGTTTAGAAAACGCAAAATACTCAAATCCTTCTATGTATGCAAGCAAATACTTCTCACTCACCTCAGCAAAGTACCTGCAAAAAACACAAAGTAGAATTTAAACACATATCCACTTGGATTTGTCAGTAATAAACAATAAAATAAAATTCTACTAGAAATTTAAAAAAAAAAAATGTTTTCAATTTCAGACATTAGAAAAATTCAAAAATATTTTTTGAAAGTATTTAAAAGTTGCACAACTATTGCAATCATTTTTTAATGGAAACTATTTCAACACATACACATTATAATATTTAAAAAAAATTATCGTTACAGAATCACGATAAATATATTAAAACAAGTATGGACTAAGTATTAAAGCAAGAAAATGTTTTAAAAGATCGCAAACAGCTGCTAATAAATAAATAATAATATTAAATAAAAAGCTAAATATTAAAAGATCGGTTTAACCGAATGTTGTATGTTATAAAAGTGTTACATATATTTAATTGTTTAAATGGTTGATTGTTGCAACTATAATGTTGTTTATAAAAATAATTCGCCAGTTAAGTGCAAGGGGCAGACCACCGTATGTTAACAGCAATCACAATAACAATGTGCAAAGATATAAATAAATACAAATATTAGGAATTTAAATAATATTGTAAATAAAGATAAGTGTAGAAAATACTAAATATCGCATAATACAAAAAATAATAATCCAAATAAAAGTAAAAGGCAATCAACTTTTCTGAAACCGTCCAAGTTGTAAACAACAAATACAACGCAAAATAATAAATAACAATAAAAATTCATGAAATGTTATTAGAAATGGATCAACAACAGGCGACTGTACAGTTTATATCGTCGCTGAATCTGTCGCCGTTTAGCATGCAACTCGAACAACAGCAGCCAGCGAGTCCGGCGCACAGCAACACTAACAACGCTAACAATAACAGCAGCAACAACAACAACAGCAGCAGCAGTAATAGCAACAACAACAACAACGATAACGATACAAATGCATTAAGCAATTCCGATAACGATTACAGTGCATACACGCTGCAACTGGGCAGTCATCAGCAGCAACAGCAACACTCACATCACACACACCACCAGCAACAACAACAACAACAACAACAACAGCAACAGCATTACCAACAGCAACAACAACAGAATATTGCCAACAACAATGCGAATGCAGCGGCGAACCAATTCAATGGTTCCTCCTATTCGTATATATACAATTTCGATTCACAGTACATATTCCCGACAGGCTATCAGGAAACGAACTCATCCCATTCGCAGCAAAGTGCAAGTGGAGCTGGCAACGCCGCATCAGCTGGCAACTCTGGCCAGCTCCTAAACAATGGAAGCAGCAGCTCGACAGGTAACAGTTATATGCTGTTGCCACCAGGCGCTGGTGGAACCTCGGCAGCTGCCGCTGCCCATTTGTCCGGCAATGTGGGGGGCAATCCGGCGACGGGCGTAAGCGGAACTGCAGCCGGAGGTGGCCATCATGGCGGCACCAGCGCCAGTTCTGGCGGTGGCGAAGCCATCGACTTTAAGCATCTGTTCGAGGAGTTGTGCCCCGTCTGCGGAGACAAGGTAAGCGGCTATCACTACGGCCTGCTCACCTGCGAGTCCTGCAAGGGCTTTTTTAAGCGCACCGTTCAAAACAAAAAGGTTTACACTTGCGTGGCGGAGCGGTCCTGCCACATCGACAAGACGCAGCGCAAACGTTGTCCCTATTGTCGATTCCAAAAGTGCCTGGAGGTGGGCATGAAACTAGAGGGTAAGTTGCCAACATTTTTATGCATATATAGAATATGAATTTGAATATTTACATGATATGTGCTCATAGATATAGTAACAATTACTTCAAGCTTATATTTCTCAAATGTTAATGTATATGTATATGTATATGTACATGTATATGTATATGTATATGTATATGTATATGTATATGTATATGTATATGTATATGTATATGTATATGTATATGTATATGTATATGTATATGTATATGTATATGTATATGTATATGTATATGTATATGTATATGTATATGTATATGTATATGTATATGTATATGTATATGTATATGTATATGTATATGTATATGTATATGTATATGTATATGTATATGTCTTCTTTAATTCGTTCAAAACATATAGTTTCTAATATTATTTCAATATAAAAATCCGTATGAGGAGAAACCCTTAATTCAGTTTTGATGTCTTTAATAAATTACATTTTAAGTAGAGGTTCATTTAATTTTAATTTATTCTAAACCTATAGAAAATATTTAAGAATCAGACCGTGAAGTTGTGCAAAAATAGTTAACCAAACTGAAGAAAATATATGCGACTCCACTGATAAGCATAAGCAAAAAGTCGTCCTAGATATCATCTGTAAACACACCGACCTCCGTGAATATAATATTTAACTAATAGACTCCAATACCATACGCAGATCGAGTTTATTTCCATTTTGTTATTAGCGACTTCCTGACCATTGATAAACTCGTACCCTGATTGAAGTTAGTTTAAGTGTGGGAGCTTACATTTATGATATGGTATGTAAAGTATTTTCCGACTTCGCTGATGCTATGCAAATTAAGCTTTTCTCAATATAATTTTGTTGCCAGGAGATTTTTACAAAACAAATAATTTTTTTAAATTTAAGATCTAATAAAACGATAGCTGTGAAAAATTTTGTAACTAAAAGATATTTCTGATAACTTTAAAGGGCTTTAGATAAAGATTATATTAAATATAATAATTTTATTTAATTTTGATAATTTTAATTAAAATCAAAATTTTGTAGTGTAAAAGACTATACAAAAGGCGGCATTGTGAGTCATGCGAGCTGAGCTGAACTGAGCTAAACTACTATTGTAGGCTTTGCTCCGTCTTGCTTTGAGTATGGTCACTATGCTTAAGCTTTTAAAATCGTTTGCGAGAGTGTGAGTGAGTGAACGTTTTCTCTCTCTCTCTCCCTCTCTCTCTCTCTCCCTCTCTCTCTCTCTCTCTCTCTCCCCTCTCTCTATATCTCTCTCTCTCTTGTTCGATTAGTGTGTGTGTGCGTGTACGTGCTCTTTTAAAATTGTTTGAATTTTGTAATAATTTTTTTTTGAGATTTGTTCATATGCTTTGCGCAATTTTTGGTACTTTATCATTGTGCGATCATTTGTTCAAAGTGTGAGGCCTATGCAAATAGACCATATAGTGAGCCAAGGGAGGAAGGATAGGGGGTGATAACCAACTACCGTTAATTATTATATAAAGTGCTCTTAATAAAAGGGTAAAAAGTGTGAAAATTGCTAATATAAATATAGACTAAACAGAGTGGAGATATCTGAGTCATTACAGATAACAATCGCATGTGTAATAATATGAATTGCTTTTTTCAATTGCATGATCTTTCATAAGTTATTATTTGGTGTTTATTATACTCTGTTCACAAAGTTAAAACCAATCAAAAATTGTTTAGATGTTTTTTTTTTAACTAAAATTACATCCATAATCAATATTTTCAGTCCTTGCATTACACATTATTTAGTAAATATTTAATACTTAACTGAAGGAAAATAGCTTCCCTTTCGTTTATTTTGTAACCGTTGTACACCATTCCCGTCTCCTCCATTTCGAAAAAGAAAAAACAAAAATTGGTTTTGTTTTAAGTTTGGCTTAGCTTTTGCCGCTGCCCATTCTGCCTCAACGCAAAACCACACAACCCACAAACACACACACAATCAAATAAACAAACACACACACAAAGAGAAACGCGTTCGCTCTCGGATTTATTCTCACACATACAGACATAAATAAAAGCTTCACATAAGTTTATTTGTAAAATGCATATGTATGTATTTAGTCGTATTGCCATCTCTTTTACACTTTGTCGCACTTGGGCCATAGTGCCATCTCTTGCGCTCATGACCTAGATTCCGCAGCGTCTGTGTGTGTGCGTGCACGTGATATATAAATATAAACTTTTGACTGTATGAGTGCAATCAATGCAACATGTAGAGAGCGCTGTGTTGCTTTGCTTTGTACTTGGCGTTGTAGCTGTGCAGGTTTTTTTTTTATTTTTTATTTTTAATACTCATTAAATTATTTCAAGCGCGTTGCCATAGTGTTCGTTGTTCGTTCGTTCCGTCCTTCCGTTTTAGTTGTAGTTGCTGCTGAAGCTGACACTCTGTCGTAATCTCTTGACGCTTTCGTCAGCAGCAGCAATATCAATAGCAGTAGCGTTGAGTATTGAGCGTCGTCATTTCGCTATTCGCCAAGCGAAACGTTGTGGCAGCTTTGACTTAAACTTGGTCGACTGCACGGAATTGGCTAAGTGTCTCTGCAAGCCCCCTTGCATTTTGTCAACCTTAAGCGAAGGAAATTCGGTGCTGAAATCGACGACGAATGACTCACACAGCCACATGTTGTTACTGCTGTGGTTTTGGTTGTTATTGTTATTGTTATTATTGCCTATTTTTCTGTCTATCTGTCTGCATTTGCCAATTGGACTTTACGCTTCTTAGCCATTGACAATACGATTTGCAACCAATTACGGTTTAAACAAATGTAAAATTGCTTACATAGAGTATTGTTTTTAAATGGTTTTCATTCACCATTCTCTTAAAGTTCTAACAATTTTTTCTATTTACTTTACTGTCCTCTTTAATTTACATATGTGCAAACGTAAGCATAATGAACTATCTGACGCCACTAAGAAGTACAACAATATTATTAATACGCACCATTGACCTACATTAATGTATACTTTTGGTTTTGCCTGGAGTGTGGGTGCACAAGCACTAAACGACTAACAACTATCAGACCATTCATATATTGATTTTTTCCGGTTATTAGGATGTAGACGAACTGCAAAAGTGCTACTAAAACCACCAATAGTTTAACAAAAAATTCGATTGAATAAAAAGAAAGTATATAAATGTCACAGCTGCTCAATCGCTGAACTTAGGACGCTTAAGAGATGAAGTCACTGCTTACGATATAATAATAGGTGATATAAGATGTCCTTTATCATGAACTTAGCAAGATGGCTTTGAACACATTTACAAATTCTGAGTATATTTATATGTGAAACATGAAAATTTATCAAAGCACAGAAAAACAACTCTGCTTGCCACCGACACTAAAAATAAAATGTTAATGTTTTAACTGGCGTTACATAAAAATAAACGCAGGTAACTAAACGAGTATTCAAGCACACATAGAGAGAAAAAATCTGTTACGAATTGCAGACTTAATATAAATTAGCTTGCTCCAAGATGACTCGCTCCGCTTTGATTTGCAAGCGCGCTCACAAACAAAAAATACCACAAGCTCACTTTCGTCCAACAAGCAAAAAGACAGTGAGAGTTTTATAACGAAAAAGAAAAACAGAAAGAGAGTGAGAGTGAGAGACGAAGAGTTTCCATCGACGACGACAACAACAATGCGCATGTTGTCCCAGTTATAACAAAACTGTCCTTGACCTACTCCATTCAACAAAATTGTCTAATGCGGTAGAGTGTTTATGAGTGTGTATGTTTGTATGTATGCGTGTAAAAGAGTTGGCGAGCAAATGTCGTAATAGAAAGCTTTTTGAGTTGCCATGCCATGGTATACCATACCATGCTATGCCATGCCATGCCAGCCGCAACACGCAAACCGCATAATGAGCGCGCAAACACAACACAAGAGAGAGCTCTCTTGCGCTCTCGTGCGTTTGGACATGTGACGCTGTGCGCTGTAACGCTGATGTTGGCAGCGACGTTGACGCTGGAGCTTAAGAGCAGCATGCGGCAATTTTCTATGTATTTGTTTGGTGTGTGTGTGTGTGTTTTTATGTATGTGTTTCAGAAACTCACACACGCGCGTGATTATTTGTAAACAATACGCTTGACCTAAATTACAGTTACTTGTTTCTAGGAGAAACAAAAACGATTGAAATTTTGTTTTGCTGCACAGAAATGCATATTTAATGGTCTTGTTCGTACATACATATGCAATTTTCTGTTAGGTGAGTGAGACAGCGTAAGTTAGTTAGAAACTCCGCCACCTGCCGTCAAACCCAATCCACAATATCTGTCAACGTCTTTCATTAATTTAATTTTTATGTATCCTCTTTATTTAAATCCATACATGGTAACCATATTGTATGTTTTATGCTAGATGAATTCTTCTCAACGTCGTATTATATTTATATAATTTTTAAATATGTATTTTATTAAAAAAAAAACAAAAAAACAATCGACCGAAAATGAATTTTCTGTAGACAATTACTTTCATATATATCTTTAAGTGAATTCAACATTCAGTAAACTTGATAGCCTTGCAAAGGATAATTTAATGTTGTAAATTAACTGAACCAATGGCTGACAGAATATTTCTTTGCAAATTTTTTTGTCTAAGTGTTTTCTTGGCAAATCAACTACATCCGTGGCGGAGGACATCCTTGTGAATACTATAATACTAATACTTTTAATAGAAAAAAATTGATTTCTTGAGAGGCAACATTGTTTCTCCTGAAGTAAGGAACAAGCTTTTATCTCTATCACCACTTATAAGTACGAGTACGTTTCTTTTATCTGCCATCTATAAATCAATTATAATAATTCATACCATGACTTCTGTCAGAGGTTTGCATCAAACATTTCCTGAATAAGTGGCACGTAATGCTTTAGAAATATTTGTTTTAAACATATCTTTCAAAACCGGATAACGATCACCTGAACCTTGACCTTGGACAAAAAAAATGTTTCCCTTAAAAACCAGTTACCAAAAAATCAACAGACAGCTTTATAAAATCGACCTCTTGGTGATAATATAACCTAACCAAACACCCTTTGCTCCAAACTTATAATGATGTTCTAATATAGATATATTAAACAGGTCATTTTGAAATTTTTGAAATCCTCTTTAAGATTGATAGTTTTTAGTTTTTCATTCAATTAATATTTGCAAACGTTGCTTCCAATACTTATTTCTGAGTACTGAAAATGTAAAAGCGGAAGAATATTGGGCGTGCTCAATGTCGGAAATTTTCTATTAAAATTATTACAATATGCTATCCTTCTAAGACAACATATATAGAACTCCCACCATGAAGAAACGTTAAACAGATCAATAAGGACAATCCTTGTTTATCATTCCACATATGAAGTAAAAAATGTATCAAGCAATTTCTGCGTTGATCGCAGGGTATTTTAATTTGAGTTTCAGATCATTGAGATATTCTCCAAATTTTATATTTAAATTAGTGTGGTTGCTTTAGCTTTAGCAAAAACCATATCATAAATAATGTCATTGTAAAAAGAAAAAGTATTTCAATATGTTCTTTAAAAAACTTGTAATATATTTCTGTCTTAAGATTGTGTGCTATTAAATTGAGAATCATGTTAATTTGAAACTTAAGCCAAGCATTAATTTGTAGAAGTGTTTCTCAAAAAAACAAAAAAAAAGATAATTTCAATATTGTTTTCTTTGCTCAGGGGAAGAGCAGTGTTTTAAAAAATGGCTTATATTGTTTTCGTGTTTTGGGCTTTGTACAAGACAGAGTTTTTTAGTTTCTTTAACAATTCTGTTATCGTTCTCGTTGGTTAAAAAAAGAGAAAAATATTTCCAATCTTTACATGACAATAAATACCGATCCCTAAATGGAATTGGTTGTGTGCAATGTCCATGCTGCATTGGAAGCAATTGTTTAATTTGACATATTTTTAAACACTTGAAATGTAAAATTTGTATACATGCACAAGTCCTTGCTGGCAAACGTGTTCCATTTATTTAGCAAACATTACAGGATGTCGGGCAAATCGTTAAAAAGCTATATTTCTTTCGAACTGTTTAAATAAACCTTGCCAAGTGTTGACGTATAATAAACTTTCTTCACTTTCCGCACTTATTAAAAGATTTCTTTAAGGACTTAGGTATACCTCACTAATTCTGATGCCAAGTGTGAATGAATCTAGGAATGCATTAATTTTAGGAATATTTAGTATTTTGTGTTTAGTGTTTTAGTGCCAATGTGTTGAAATTGATCCGCACCCGAATATATATATATAATATATGTATTTTCCTATTATCGGTTTTTATCGATATTCGCAAAACGGGGCAAGTGGTTCTTAAAACGAAATAATCTTAAAAGGGGCCGGTTATACGAAAACTACATTCCAAAGTTGAATACTTTGGACATTTTAATCTTTGAGATCTTAGTTTTCTTACGCACATGAATATATCGATTCGGCTTTTGAACGTCATCAACAATATCAAATATTTAATATTATTATAGTCTTATATAATCGGATAATCTTCTTCTACAGTGTACATATCTAATAACAGTTTCTTTCGGTAGTAGTAGACTATAGCCCAAGGCTACATCTCAAAATTACTCAATATCCTCTAATTGGCTTTCCAAAACACAAATTGAAACTGTGGTCATTTGTATGTTATAATTATTAACCCTAAATACATTAATATAATAATCTGTGACAATTTAATGAATTTATTGATATACTGTATTCCTATAGCGGTTCGAGCGGACAGGATGCGTGGTGGTCGCAATAAATTTGGACCCATGTACAAACGTGATCGGGCGCGAAAACTGCAAGTGATGCGTCAGCGACAATTAGCGCTGCAGGCGTTGCGCAGTTCGATGGGCACGGACATTAAGCCGACGCCTCTCTCGCCGGGCTATCAGCAAGCATATCCAAATATGAATATTAAGCAAGAAATTCAAATACCTCAGGTAAGTAGAAATAGACTCTCTGATTGAATATAGGCCTAATGCTTTTTACCTTTTTATAAAGGTATCCTCACTCACACAATCGCCAGACTCATCACCCAGCCCCATTGCTATTGCCTTGGGTCAGGTGAATGCAAGCGGTGGCGGAGTGATAGCCACGCCGATCAATGCCGGCAACGGCAATGGGGGCTCTTCACTTGGCAATGGCAACAACCACACCAACAACAACAACAACGGCAGCAGCGGTACAGGCAGTGGAAGCGGGGGAGGAGGGGCTGGTGGAGGAGGCTCCAATACTGGTGGGAACAACATCGTCACCGATGGCCTGCAACGCAATGGAAACAGCAGCAATAGCAATAGCAACAGTAGCTGCCACGATATCGGCACTGGATCTCTGCAAAACTCAGCCGAAGCCAAATTGTGGTATTTAGAGCTAACCATTATTCATAATATTCGAATCCAAGCAAATAACCAATTATTATATATGTAGAAATCATGTGAACATATATAACAACCGAAAAAGCCAATTTTTTTATATTTGAGAACAGCCTAAATATCGAAAATTCGAAAGTGGCTCCAAAATTAATTCATAATTTTTGGTCAATTATTATTTATAAATTAACCTTAAACGTACTAAACATTATACTTAATATAAGATTGATGTTTTTTGTTGGTTATTTGAGAACCGTTATTATTGACACAGTTTACTTTCTGAACGCCAATTTGTACGCATTTACCAATATATTTGTCTTTTTACCTCAGCTTTGATTCTGGCACACATCCATCGAGCACAGCCGACGCGCTTATTGAGCCACTGAGGTGAGCAGTTGGGAGTTACTAGAGTTCCTGATGTATTTTTTGTACTAAAAGTTTTTTTTGTATAATAATTAGGGTCTCACCAATGATACGCGAGTTTGTGCAATCGATCGATGATCGGGAATGGCAAACGCAACTTTTTGCCCTACTGCAGAAGCAGACGTACAATCAAGTTGAAGTGGATCTCTTTGAGTTAATGTGTAAAGTGCTTGATCAGAATCTATTCTCACAAGTGGATTGGGCAAGAAACACTGTCTTCTTTAAGGATTTAAAGGTATGCCAAATGCAAAACATACACATAAAATTCATAGACACAGAAATACATCTATATACACACATATAACGACAACCACAAACCGGGCAATCGCCAGTCACAAGCGACCACAACCAGTTTTGAAGCTAGGGGCCAAGTCTGTAGCAAGTTATGTAAAGCGTGAACCAACAACGCACACAGCAACGGAGCAGCAGCGCTGCGGCCGCGACTGTGACTGCGATGACGGGTACTTAAATCTGCATTGAATTTCGATTTCATTTGGCGTCTGACCTACTTAGCAACCAAAGCTGAACCAGTCAGACCATGCAGCTATGATACCGACTGCGACTGCGACAGCGACAGCGACGTGACGCAAAGTCGACGTCGATGTTGCTCGTCAGTGACGCAACTGAGCGATGCCGCTCTCATACAAAAGCAAAGAGAAAGAACGGCTTGAAAAGCAGCGCAGACAGAGAAAAACACAACGCGTGCTGAACATAAATAGTGATTTCATTACTCTGGTCAGTATCTACAGCGCTTTCTTACTATTATTTCTTACTAGTAACAGATTGGCTATCTTTATTATTTAGCACATTTGAAGGGCAGAACGAAGTTTTTATTCAAGCATACGACGCATCTTAAGCCCATACAAGATTAAATTGCTGCAAATGAATACTACCAATATATTCTAACCAAACTTACTACATATACGTTGAATTAGGACATTCGATAGAAAGATTATGTTTATACACTGTAGTATACGATTTTATTATTGGTTTTGTGCAATGTTCGTCTGCTAATCCGTATCACAGAGTTGCCTTCGATGATCACAAAATTTTTACTCACAGCCGAAAATATGTAGTGTTTGTATATGACGCAATATGTGCAGAAGCACGGAGGGAGTTATCGTTTAAACTCTCATACTGTTTGCTCAATGACATTCAAATTTATGAATCGCAATTTCAGGGAAATCGTCGAGTTATTAAATACAATTTCAATGAATTATTATTGCTACTAAGCGTATATCCTAACTATTTGCAGGTTGACGATCAGATGAAGCTGCTTCAGCATTCTTGGTCTGATATGCTCGTGCTGGATCATTTGCATCATCGCATTCACAACGGTCTGCCCGATGAGACTCAGCTGAATAACGGTCAAGTCTTCAATTTGATGAGTCTCGGCCTACTGGGTGTGCCACAGCTGGGTGACTATTTCAACGAACTGCAGAATAAACTGCAGGAACTGAAGTTCGACATGGGCGACTATGTTTGCATGAAATTCCTAATACTGCTAAATCCAGGTGAGTATTTTGTACGACAGTCTGCCGCTTAAGTTTTGTCATAAAATTACTTCTTATTTCAGATGTGCGAGGCATTGTAAACAAGAAGACCGTCTTGGAGGGACATGAGAATGTTCAGGCCGCTCTGCTGGATTACACACTGACATGTTATCCTTCAGTTAATGTGAGTGTATTCGTGTATTATGAACACAAAATTTAAAAAATTATTTTGTGCGGAAGATTTTGTATAAAATATAATTTAATTTGACATGTAGATGAAAGAATCTGCTTTTTAATAATTACATATAAATATATCGTTACTGTTTGAATAAAGCCATGTCCGACTATCTATCCCCTTGCTTAAAAATGCCGATCTTTTTGACTAAATATTCTATATCCTATTTAATATCTTCTGTTCTAACTCTCGATGCTACGATAATAATTATGTTAATTTGAAGCGCTTTAAATTTCCCTTTCTAAGTTTTCGTAAGTCTGACCTTTCAAATTACGGACACATTGCAAAGTTGTTTAAAAATTAACTTTCCATTTACTTGTCATACTTGTTGAGCATTGGTTTCATTAGGAGTAGAATTCAACTAGCTGGTGAATTTTACCTTTCCTACACAGATTATTTTTATATATACTTATATTTTCAATACTAAAGCCAGTTAACCATAACCAAAATATACTCTTGGTTTTTATTTTTTATAACAAATATATTATTAAAAATACAAAGGGTGTACTTAACTTCAATAAGCGTTGGTCGATAAATTTAATGACCCTTTCCCATTTTTTCTCATCGCTCAGTTCTATTCTTGAATACTGTCACTCTTTATGGTTTCCTCAATATAATTACTACCAAATTTGAATTGATTCTTTTAAAACGCTACTCTTTCTCTTTGCCTTAACTGGGATTTTTTATTTTTCCGTCTTTGATTATTTTCTGATATAGAATTAAATCGATGTGCATATCTTACCTAAATTTATTCATTCTTGATCAATTTTTATAGTCCTATCGATTAAGTGGATTTGTACTATAACAGTGGAGATTCTATTGCTTTCGTTCATTTTACGTGGCTTTAATGAACACAGTGGACATTTATCTTTTTTTGTTTCAAAACATTGTTGTGTGGTCTGAGTTAAATCCGACTATCTTTGCCATGGTCATATACACCAAAATGTACATTTCTATTGCAGGACAAATTCAGGAGGCTACTGAACATCCTTCCGGAAATTCATGCAATGGCCGCACGGGGCGAGGAACACCTTTACTCAAAACATTGTGCTGGCAGTGCGCCCACACAGACGCTGCTCATGGAGATGTTACATGCTAAGCGAAAAGTGTAAGCAAGCAGCTGGTTTAATAAATTCCAGAAAAATGCAAAAAAAATTTGTAGAAAAAAAGAGAAAAAACAGCAAACAATTCAAACAAATAATAAACGAAAGAATGTTGTCTTGTTTGTCATGGGAAGAACATGAATTTTACATATATGATGGAAATATGAATATTTGTATTTGTAAGGAAGAAAGATCATCACTACCACCAACAACCAACTACCACATACACACATTTGTTGATTCAATGTTTATTATTATTATTATGTTTATGACTAGGTTTATGTGTATGTTTAATTAATTAATTTGTCCTAATTTAAGTTTTAATTTTTTGCCGTGTCCTCTGATAAAGCAGTTCAAAAACAAAACTAAACTAAATTACACAAAACTACCTTTCTTTAGAACATAATAAAAAACATAACAAATTGAATTAATTATTTATATATATATATATATATATATATATATATATACTTTTGTATATATAAATAAAATGTAAAGAAAATTTGAGTAATTTTAACATTGCCCCTTCCCTCCCTCTTCCTTTATATGCTTGTAAGATATGTTAAAATTGTTCGTTATATGATTTACCTGCTATTATTCGCGCCAATTGTCTTACATAGTATTTGCGTCTACTCTAAAAAGAAAACACTAACGCAAAGAATATGATAAACAAAAAACGTTTTAGGTGTTGATTAAACTATAACTACAAAATACACGTATACCTATATTTAAATCAATTATTGTACATTTTTTGTCTTTAAGTCTAATGTTTAAAAAACAATGCAAACAACTACCTTCATCAAAGGAAATCAACAACAAAATCGAAAACCAGAGCAAGAAACTCTCTTTAAAAACATTGAGATATTATAAATAATTATAGCATAGGTATATTACAAAGTTTAAATGTTTGTAATTTTATTGTTTTAATGTTTAACCTGTAAAGCTGCTTATTTCTAAAAAAAAAAAATGATGAAGAAATTAACCGTAAACCCGTAACATATGTATTTTATTTCGGAGAAGCAAAAATGTATGTTAAAAAAGAATCCAGTCGCTTGAATATCCTTGAACATATAGTGAAACCGTTATTCAATCTTTAAAGTAATTACATGCTTAACAATTATGCCAAATTCAAAGTAGCTTAAATAATATTTTTTCCAACCAACATGCAGAATTTTGTTTTTTTTTTGTTTTTTACTACATAAAGAACAACATAAGTACCAACATTCTTTAAAATTGTTTAAGTTCGTCTACATTTAGTTCGTTTCGTTACAAATGTCAAATTTATGTTTGCTCTTTCTGATAGTATACTAAAATTCCAAAGCCAGTAAATGGGTAATAATGAAGATCGAAATTATTTTCAGTAGAAAGAAATGGATGATCAATAAAAATATGAGTAGAACAGGGGGATAGTAGCAAGAAAGAGCAAACAAGTTTAAAAAAAATCAATTTAAGCTGTTTGGATCGAATATTCTTCTATATATGTTAATTAACTTTACTTAACTTTGTTTTTTTGCGAACTTAATTTTTTATGGAGGCCTCAGTTTTCTTGGCATTGCGCTTAAACTAAAGTACCTTATAAAATTAAACCCACATACATAAATTAAGTGCTGTAAAATAAAAAAAATTAAAGGCAGCATGTGAAAAACGTTAAAATGAAATTATTTTAACATATAATAAATAAGCTAAATTTATGCATGTTTTCAATATTATTGTTAGACGCAAGAGTTGTGGGCATAAGAAGCGGGTCAAACCAATACCGAAAAAATCCTTGTAGGTTCCTCCCCAGGTATTCATGAATGTATGTTAGTTCTGTATGTATTGTAAAATGTATAATAACTAAAGGAAAAATTAAAAATAGAAAAGTAATTGAAATTAAATGAGCAAAGTTTGGGTTAGGATAATGTCTGAGCGTTATACATGTTTATGTCTATGTACATATGTACTACGTTTAACGTAAGTGGTAACATGTTTTTTAAAACAAGTTAAAGAATATATATATATCTATATAAATATATATATATATGGGACATACAGTGCGGTTCTGCATGAAGTAAAAATGTGTAATGGGTCTTATTATATAGGCAATGACGTTAAGTATGTTTATTGTAAAATTGATTACGATGTGAACCTGTTATTGCAAATGAAAAGTGATTTTAATTATTAAGAAAACATGATATAATAAAGATAATGAAATAAATATATTCTAAATTATTTGTTTTATTTATATACATATATATAATACATATATATCTATATAAATAAAACATAAAAAATTTAAAACAAAATATAACAGATATAAACTGAAGTTATATTTGGATAAAAGCTTATTATGCATATTGAAATACACAATACATACCCACACAGCCGTTTTTAGTTTTAAATTTTTGAAGCAACCAACAAGAGGAATTATAACTAAACAAACACCAATAGCTACACAAAAGTACATGTTACATATGTTTATTATTATTACATTATCACATTTATAGCATCTCATAGATGTTTCGAAACGAGCAACCAACCAACCAACAAACAAGAAAAATATAATAAAATGTAATTATAAAAAAACTTGCAGTTCTGTACTAGCAGGTAATATCAGTCACAAAGTTGTTAATTATTTTGCATAGTGTATTTGCTTGCAGCGTTTTAAAAATCAAGTTAAGTATATTTAGGGAAAAAAAACGTTTTGAAAGCTAAGTATTATTGTGTTTCGGGTGCTGTTAGTCGATGCCTTGCTTTTTTCAAGATGCAGCTAACTACTGCTTATAACTTGAAGAGTATAACGAAGTTGTAAACAGCATCAGCAGCCGAGCACAATTAACAAGTCCTTCGCACTTAAGAATCATTTTAGCAGAGTAAACTTGCGTATATAAAAAAAAGTACGTAATATTTGTAGGATATTAATAATTTACTGCCAAAGGTTAGGAGAAAAATAAGAATACGGGTTAAAAGTAATTCGAGAGTGTCTTAAATATTTGTATACCAAAAAATGTTTTCATACAATACCTAAGTTTTTAAAAATGTTTGTGTTTATATGAAATAACGATCCGACGTGGACGATCCTACCGTTATCGATTATAGCAAAACTATAGTTGAAGTTTTATATAGATTGCTTCAAGTCTGTGGAATTATTGATGTTGTCCAACATTATATATACACTTTATGGAGGCGTGAACGTCTCCTTCAATGCGTTACACACTTAATAACAAAATTATAATTTTCTCTGCGGGAGTATTGAAGCTTCTACTTATGGCGCACTTTATACTAAAGTTGATATGACGCAGACAAAGAGATGCTGTTGCTTCCAACTTCGTTCTGCTATTTTGACGACTGCCGACTACCATATGCACACTAAATGACAGCGCAACAGACTTAAACAGAGAAACAACGAAAGATGGGTAAATTGCACTTCCTGCTTGCTCAGAGAAGAATACGCCAACAGCTTACTCGCCTTTTGTCCTTGTTATATGACAGCAGTTTCGAGCCACTATTAGAATAGGCTTACTTCCGATATTAAACGAAAATATCGAACTTGGTATGAGACGAACAACGCTCACGTTATGACAACAAAAGCATTTAACAAGCAACATTTAAAAAATATTTACATTGGTCATAGTCATAGGTCATAGATGGACGGACATGACTATATCGAAACAGCTTATCATCCTGGTCAACAGTATACTCAATTCAACTTTGTGAATGCAACTACGTTTTCTGATTCTAATTATAAACACTGCCTAATATTTTCATGTGTAAATTCACCCCATAGATTATTGTTTTATAATAAGTAGCGTGAGTGTTTTATTATATTGCTGTTGTATTGCGTCAAGGTAGCTTATAATTAAGCTTCTAGGACATGTTGAAGTTTTGCGTAAAATCATATTCAATTGTTGGTATAACTGTTTGCACAAATTTTAAAAATATGATCAAATATAAATGTACACCGAGTTGGCCGCCGCCCTCCTCAACAGTTTGGATGATCTTTTTCATAATATCAGCATGGCGACAGGGGTGCACCGATGCCATATTGGGACCTGGTAAATGGGGATGCGATTCCATGGTAACAGTCTTTTTGGCATGATCCTGCGACACATCCTCGTACATTTGCTCCACATTAAGTGGCTTACGCTGCTCATCGTAGCCGACCACCCAAAGCCGAGGCGTCTGGTAGTACTTATCGTACGTGATGTGCAGATCGTAAGTGCGCGTGCGTAATACGGAATCACCACTATTGGCAGTCTCGCCTGCCACAACTGATGCTGTTGTATTGCATGGACGTGTTTCGGCCTCTTCCTTTCGTGTTGTTGTGGCGACTGCGGGATCAACAAGATCTAGCATGCCGCTTTCTTCGAACGCATCCATATCAATGGCCTCGTCATCGTCATCATTCTCGTCATTAGCTGCCGCTGTAGGCAACATCTTGTCGGAATTTGGAGTGTGCATTTCGTCCTAAATAAAAAGCATACGATTTCTAATTTTAGTTAGTATAACTCCTATATTATTTTATACCTTGCTCTCGTCAAGCGTTAATTCGCATATTTTGTCATCGAGTTGATTGGTGCCGTCATCGTTTAATTGATGTGTTTCAACCCATCCACCATCGCCGGACTCATCCTCTACCAGTGTCTCCTCCCCCACATACTCCATTTGTTTGCAGCGTCGATAGCATGGCACATTGCGTGTTATCAGAAATTGTTTATCTACATTATAATTAGCTTTGAATCGCTTTTTGTAGGACATATATTTTGTATATACCTTTTGGCAAGTATGGCTTTGTTTTAGCCTCATCACCCGCTGCCCATTGCCAAGTGGGACAGTGATGCACCAAGTGATCACCGGCTGCCACAAATTCCTCTGGTGTTAAAACTCCAGTTTCGCGAAATTTTGATTCCTAATTAATTTTAATTTAAAGATTAATTTCTTAATAATTTACAGCTGCACACTGCTCAGGCAGCAGCGCCCCAAATAGAGCTCTCTAAATTTATTTAAGAAGTCACTCTTAATAAATCACAATTCACTGAATCAAAATAATTTACCAAGTGAGTATGCTCGAAAGTAAATTAATTATTAACGCCTGATAATTCAGAGTTCCTGAGACTTAATCAACCAAACATAAGTTAATACTTGCCTTTAGAATTGGTGTCAAATATTCTGCCACATTTAGTGCTGTGCCCTTTACTGTATTTAGCACGCTTTGCATTGCTGATAATATAAAAATTAGCTTTGTTTTCTACAACGGCAGGACCAAATGCGTGCTAAGCATATATGTATTATTATAAATAACACTTCCTTTCTCTGTTTTGCTATGATTGCTCACTGTGTAACCCTGCAGTGCGCAAGTGTTACCAGAAATTCAAAGATGAAAATAGCTCAATAATCCCAAAAAAGAGTTGCAGCCACATACAGACAATTAAAAAAAGTCATTCTAAACATCATAACAACCATTCATATATAAAAAAAATTTATTTTGTATAATACATTTTTTAAATAATTTATAAAGTTATGTAATATCCACTAATAGATCAGAGAACATTGTCGCAGCGAAGTCAAGTCAAACATGAAGTCAAGTCAAACATGCATTTGCCAAAGCGTTGCGCTCGTGTAGTCGTTCTCAGAACAGGATACTTAGCAGAGAGATCTTAGTACAACAATAAAATAAATAAAATATATTTGCGTATTTGCAATCAATGATTGTAGAATGTGATTTATTGTGATACATTTAATAAAATCTTCAACGATTTTAACTTCTGACAGATTGACAAAACAAGCTTCTGTTTTCAAAATAATCCATAGCTGGCCCGTTTTACATCTCTATTATTTTTAGTGGTGATATATATTGAAAGAATATATCGAGTAAGAATCGTAAATATCGATTCCTCGATTTTTATAAACATCGCTATCTACGGGACATGCCGTAAATCTTGAAGACAAAATGGATCCCAAATTTCTTTTGCCTTCGCCAAATTTCAATAAAAACAAGGAGGGACCCGAAAAGATTTACTTGCATTACTTAACTCCATGTGGTATGACGCTGCTTCCACGCTCCAAACAGCCACCCCCCATGTATGGAGCACGCGGTAGCACTGTCCCCGCGAAGTATATTAAAGATGATCAACAGGTACGATAAGTTTCACATTTAAGTAAACCATGCATTACATCAGCTTTGATCACAGAATAGCAACAAGGTTCCAACAACACTATATACTCCATCGCCAACTCCCGAATATTGTGCCAACTGTAGCATGCAATTGGCCACAGCCCATGACATGAGGCGGCATTTGGAACAGCACGAGCTCTGCCCTGCTGAGGATTGTAGTTTTGTGGCATTGGCAAGTGTCATGGAGCGCCATATAGAGGCAAATCACATAACAGGCTTGTACAAAACCGTAAGGAAAGTGTGGACTCCCGAGGACATTTCTGCCTGGCGTGCCGAACGATGCAAACGGTTATTACTGAGATTTAAATTAAGTGTACACACAAATATATAGTGCTTTTGGCATTGCAGGTTTCCTACAGCGACCAATGTTGAAAAAGCCAAACTAGCAAAGGAGCAGCGCTTGAAACGAGGTGAACGCTTGGAATCTTCTAAACTACGTTTTGCTAAGTCCGGCGACCGACGACGCTGCAGTCCCCAATCAATTACAAAAGAGCGCACAAATCACACTAAAAGACAAAGGCGTGCGGTCAAAATGCCAGTTGGGCAAATAGAATATCAAAAGGCACGAACGCAATTGGAAAAAAAAGAAACCTCGCAACTAGAGGTTGCCGTCCATCTTAATTCTACCTTAGTGCCTATTTTCCGCGGCACCAGTCGAATGACAGACTACGAGCATGTTGAGGCAAAAGTAAAATCCAAGCAAAATGTATTGAGCAACATGTTGAGTATGTATGGCACAGACAGCGAAGATGATAATGAACAGGTAGACATGGGGAATACTGTAGAAGTAGTTGATTCGCCTATTACTGTAGTAAATTCAAGCATTAGTATACGCACAACGAAAGAGCAACGAAAAATCAAAACAAATTTGAAGGAGTTCACACAAGGATCTTCTGCAGAAACATTGGTAGCTACAAACTCAAAGAAAATGTCAAACTCATCAGATGAAGGACCTGATGAATTACCCATTGATAGAAATGTTGAAAAATTTCCAGTTTTCAGCGAATCCCACAAGCTAAAAACATCAACTGATAAGATTGAACATAGCTCAGGACCAACTACTAGGCGTAGTTCTGGACGCAACAAACCATATTATGGCCTAAATTACAAGCGAGCGCGTGAGACGAGCAAGCAAAATACGATGTTGTCCAAGCTGCTGGCATCTGATATTCGTCATGAACGGAATGTTCTCTTACAGTGTGTGCGATACGTATGCGAGCAAAATTTCTTTGACATTTGCAACGCAAATTCTCTCACGACTGAAGCCATTAATATTAGCAAAGAAATTAACACTTAAGCAAACGAATAATGCATATACAAAATAAATATAAATTTAATTGAAGTAGTTTTGAATTAATTTGTTGGCATGCCACTACCAGCATCTACGCTGGCTACACCGCCAGCGCTATTGCTGATACCCGCTGTACCGCCATCAGCAGCTCCTGAACCGGCAACGCCTCCACCAGAAGCATGTTGTTGTTGCTGAGCTGCGGCTGCAGCGGCAGCCTGCTGTTGCTGTGCAGCAGCATGTTCTTGTTGTCGCTTTTGTTGTTGTCTGGCGGCATGTGAGTGTTTGGCTTTCGTCTCTTCCAGTTCACGTACTCGGGAGCGGGCGTGTTGTATGCGATGCCAGGCCATTTGTAAGACTTTGGCGGACGCGTAGCCAGAACCCTCGTGCGGCTGACCGGTGGATACTTGTGTGAGGTAGTTGATTTGTTCAGAAAGTTTGGATTCGACACAAGACAGGCTTTTTAAAAATTGTTGTGACTGCGTCTCGGCACTCTTTTGTGAAGACTTTTCTTTGCCGAGCTCTTGCAGCGCTTGTCCTTTTGTGGTAACCAAGTTAGATTTCGGTATAAATGCAAAGTTGACAACTTACCTGCACTTTGCATGCATAGAATAATGTCTTTCTCGATTTCATCTAATGCGTGTATTTTATCCAATGGATTCATTTTTAAATTAGGACGAATTTATTTATTTTTAAATTACTTTGGAGATAAAAGAGCTACAGATTAATAATTTGTGTTTTGACCATTCTCATATAACGCCGACATCTTTGATTGCATGTCTGTCATTCACTTAAATTCTGGAGTCGCACTGAGCGAAATTAATACGTATTTACAATGATCCGTAAGTTTTTGCCAGTGGAATTTCCTAATTCATGCAGATGCACTCAGTATTTTTACGACATTTCTGGTCCATTACATGTAGTATTTGGCATTCGCTACGAAAATGTAAACAAGCTCAGTGCGAATCCAAATTACAAATTTTAAATTCCAGACTATCACGACTGTAAACAGAAATATTGCTATTAATTTAATCCTATTTAGGGGCACAATAGACATAATAATCGCAGTGCAGGCACCCCAATATATATTACAAATTATTCTATTTAATTATTTATTTGATTTTAAATAAAAAGTATTTAGGAAGCCAACAATAAACTGCAATAAGTGGATTATTACAATAAGTTTTATTATTACAAATTATTTGAACTAAAAAGTAGCCCAATGTTCGAATGTAATTTATTGTCGGTTCCTCGCCTGCACAGTTATTCTGCATATAATTTTTGTCCTCTCTTTTTCAACTTCCTTGTCTTCATTGTTTTCGACAGACGATAATCTGTCCAAATCGGCAATCACAGCTTGCAAAACAGTATAGATCATATTCCATAAAAGTAAAATTCAATTCTCTTTTTTTCTTTATGTATACGTAAAGCTGAGAACAAATTTCGGAAAAGGCTGCTCAGTTTAATTTTTTATATAAATAACGAAATTGTCGATATGATGGCGCCCTTTTGCACTAGTTTAAATATTGCAATTAATTGATTTAATATTTAAAACAAACTTTATTTGACACAAATCAAGCTAAAAATTATTATAATTCTTGTTATTAATTCGCAATACCAAACCATGCGAATTTAAAGAACTGTCAACTGGGCAGCAACAAACAATTTTCATTAAACTTCGTTAAATCCTGGTCAATGTACCAGACCATAAAGCTGCTCCCACAATTGATTTGCATATGCAATGTATACTGTAAGCAATCAGAAAATTTGCGTCTTGCACTCTCGACATTCAAATAAATAAATGTAAATGTACCCAGAGAAACCGGCGCACATTTCGTATTTCATGCATGCTACGAAATTTACCGTCTACATTTGATAATATAAGAAATGTTTATGTGTTTGCCATATCGTCGCGTATGAGAAGATATGGAACCGCATAGATCTCGTTTGTGCTTGCGCACACCCGCAATCAGTATAAATTCACTTTCAATGATGTGGTAACGAGTCCATTTACAATAGGCTTGGCGAGCTTTATAGTGCATCATGCCTCCAGTGGAACTTGTTGCTTTATCAGCACATAGGTTCTGATCTTACTCAAAACACCATGTCCACCGTATCTTTTATATTCAAAAAATGGTTTATTACTACAGGTATGCTCTCGTAGTGTACATAAGCTGGTTGGTCGCTATTACATAGAACCCAATGTTTATCTCGAGCCGAGTGGCCTCGAAGCTAAGAAAGCGATAGTAGTTGTGGTACAGCCTCCATGCCTGCTTCCATCAAAAATTCATTAGTGCGACCCACTCATCGCAGAGAAAAAACGGTCGATGCGCTTGAGCAGTACCGTCGCTGGCAGTCCTACTTTAATTTATAAAAACCAATGGTGACTATAAGGTAGAAAGACAGGTCTGTCATTCTACGCCGAAACGCTGGTGGCGAAAAATCCGCATTTTTTATAAAGAGCGGTTGGTTGCGACTTGACATTCTGTAAATTGACTGAAATGACGATATTATGTGACATTGAGATTGTATAGAAATTTAATGCTAAACTACATATGGCCGACAAAGCTGATATTAACAATATGTTTCACCTTGCCAAGCCTTGCAACAACTGCGAATCTTTACATATTGCAAACATTTGTATTGCTTCAACTAAAATTAAACATTCTTAGATCAGCTGTAATAGCCTATTTTTTTAAAATATAATTTGTAAAAGTGTAAATACTTTTTTTGTATATGCAAATGATAGTAAATTACCTACCTATACATCCCAGTATTTTCGCCACTTTTATGAAATTTGCAACTCTAAACACCCTTCAATTATTTCCACGCATTACAAATATAAAAGAATACCATTGTTTGACTAGCAGATACCCAGAACATTTCTTTTATGTCTTATACGGATGCATACAGAGCAGCATCATCAATAATTTTTAATAATAAAGTTTTGGTATGTCAACATCATCATTCCAGCATTAACAGGCGATGTTCCGAAATAAACAATAAACCGACTGTCACCACCATTGAAGTTGCAGGGGAGCAATTCTATTCAATATTTGATTCATGAAATAGCCAAATATTCAGAGTGCGTTTTCCATTTTACCTACATATTGTAATTATTTTTAGAACACTTAAGTAATATCAGCAACAAAAACGGAAAAACAAAACAAAGAAAAAATTACAAAAACCCTACTTCTTCAAAGGCAGAAAAATACACAATTGTAATAAACACCAATAGGTACAATAGGTAGGTAATAGGTAACTGGAATACTTGCGTTATCCCTGATCCATCAGTGCAACGATCTCAAATTTAGGGGAAATGTTGGTATATAAAATAAAAGTTAATTCCTTGTTGCGTCCTAGTAAGAAAGCGCTTTTATAAACTTCCGTTGAACTTAAATATATTAAAATTTGAAGAATTGAGTTTCAATATCAAGAAATATTTTCTAATCTAATGTTTTTCTTTAATATAATATTGGTTTTGCTTAATTTCAATGTGTATATTGAATTTGATTCTAATGATATTAAAATATTTTAATTAAAAATTAAAACAGCTAAGTAAGCAAGCCGAGCTTAATTACGTCATCAAATTACTCCACAAAATGACTTTAGTTGTCTGTAAGGCTTATATCGAAACTTTTCAGCTGTACGTCGTTCTTTTAAATCAACTTTCAATAATTATCAAACAGCCCATGTATTTTTTCATTTTACCTTAACGTAAAAATAATGCTTTGAGACAAATTAATTTTATTTTCAGTACGATAATAATTAATATCGATAGGTTAGAATTATTAGTTGCATATTTTGAATTTCTTACACTTATCGCAGCTACCTGTTATTTGGCACTGTTGTTATAACTATTATTACTTTTATTAACTTTTTGTGACGATAGCCTACTTTTGCTTATCGTTTCGTATTTGGGTCTTGTAACGAAAAGTACCATAATTATCGAGCCGATATATGTTCTTACTGTAAACAGCTGTTTGATAAAAAAAAACACAACAGTGATTCATACAAGGTTGAAAAAACTATAAAAATAAAAAACGAGCAAGATTATACCGAAAGGACTACCATATAATATAATAATACTTATAATACAAGCTTCAAACTGGGTAACGATATGTCCACGTCTTCAATGGAGAGTAAGTTAAAACTATGACACCATTTGTCAGTCGCACTCAATAACAATTACTCACCCACCATCCCCCATAGAACACCTTTTTAATTTAAAGTTTGCAGTAAAAGAGCTTGAACGCAATTCCAAGAAATGTGAAAAGGAGGAAAAACAAGAGAAGGTCAAAGCCAAAAAGGCCATACAAAAGGGTAACATGGACGTGGCTCGAATACACGCTGAGAATGCCATCAGGCAAAAGAACCAGGCCGTTAATTATTTGCGTATGAGTGCACGCGTGGATGCAGTCGCTAGTCGGGTACAATCGGCACTAACAACACGTAAAGTTACTGGCTCAATGGCCGGTGTGGTCAAGGCAATGGATGCTGCCATGAAAGGTATGAATCTGGAAAAAATCTCATCGTTGATGGAGAAATTCGAATCTCAGTTCGAAGACTTGGATGTGCAAAGCTCCGTGATGGAGGGCACAATGGCTGACACGGTGACCACATCCGTGCCACAAGGAGATGTGGATAACCTCTTGCAACAGGTTGCTGACGAGGCTGGGCTCGAACTAAATATGGAACTGCCCAGCGGAGTGCAATCAGCTACCATTGGTACCTCCACTCAAGTGTCGCAGGAGCAGGATGAACTAACACAACGGCTGGCCCGTCTGCGACAGGCCGAATAAAAATGAAATATAAAATACCCTTGATATTGCTTCTTTATATTCCTGTAAGAGTTTAATAAAATATGTGTATAAAACTACTCGATTTGTAAATTTTTTGGTTCTCACGAATCAAATGATACATAATTGACATCTAAGTTAAATGATTATAAATGTGCCGATGTAGTTGCGCCTAGCTCTGTTTGCAGTTGCTGTTGTTTCTTTACACGCTCTTTCCTCGACTTGCGGAATGTCTTATGTTCTATTTTAGCTGAGAGTTCTGTTGCATTCGGTATGTTCTTAGGTTTTGGTCCACGACGTTTCTGTTCCGGCTTAATCCTTGTCTGAGACGTTACCATTGGTACCGAGCGCCAATTGTCACCATGCTTGTCAAGCCGTTTCTTTAACAGATCCACATCATATGTGCGTCGGCTTAGTATCCTCTTTATGCAATTTACTCTGCAATTAATGGCCTTTCAGCGATGAAGAAAATTGTGGGCTCATCACTCACCTCATAACGCTGCGTTCATTTTCCAATTGAATTTGCTGGCATCTGCTGTATATTTTCTCCACGAGCAATTTGTAAATATCATTTTTTTTGTTAATAAGCGTCATTGCATATACGTGCTAGAAGCAGAACCAATATAATATCGATGCCTCGATTTTCCAAAATTTATTTTAAATACTGTATGTGTAAATCATATATGTTAAATAGGTATTCGTTTGTAGAATTCTAGTTTAGTAAAACATCGCATTACGTTTCTAAAAACATCGATGTCATTCCCATAAATATCGATGTGAAGTATCATAATGTAAGGTGTTGCCAATTTGGCCTTTTATCGGATGGATCTGTTTTTATTTTAACTATCCAAATATATAAGAAAAATATTTGTTCCCTATGAGGCATTTTCAGTAAGCCATTCTTCATGTATGGTAATAGTAATGTACCAAATTCTTTCTTATATGGCACCAAAAAGTATATGATTACTCCCAAACAAATTTAATTGTCTTTCTGAACTAAACCGGCAAAAAACAATTATATGTCAATTTAACTTCTCTATGCAATGCTAATCACACAGACCAACATGTTACGAAACGAATGGGAATTTTTCAAATATGTGGCAACATCAATATCAGTTGCAGCTGTTAATAGATCATTTTAAGGAACGAATTAGAGAAAAAGGTATATAGGTATATAGACAATACAGACAATGTATTGTCTGCTCAGTAGTAAGACAGTAAGACGCAACAGTTAAAGCAACCCTGATTTTCGTTTGTTTTTCGCTATCTAGTTAATGCGGACACTTGTTTTAAATACTGTAATTAAAAAGATTTTTTACTAACATTCTTAATTTTCGGCCATTTTTAAATGTTATTTCAATTTATTGCAATGGGTTTCAAGACCATAAGATCTAGCGAGTCCAAATTGGGAATCTAAGTTCTGGGATACCAGACACACATCAACTATAATGATGTTCAACTACGATGTTTTGGTTCCGATATGGTCTTTTCGTGGCAAATTACAGAAGGTTAGGTTTAGGTTCTAATTCCGATTATAAATTTTAATCGTAAATATGAGGTTTTGATTTGCTTTCGGATGTACATCCAGTATCTTGCTAATGCAGAAATTTATTCTGAATTTCCGGCACGCAAACCATTGTGCAGCACTACCATAATTAGAGCTAAGCGTTAGCCACATTTATTTTTTCTCCTGTCAAAATAACGCTCAGGATGTTGGATATCCTTTTTACATTTGCTTAGTAAACTATAAAGGACATTTTTGGAAAAATACTGGGTACCATGAATTAGGAACATTAGGAAATTTGGCCACCGAGGGACCCTCCTCACCAAAAACAACTTTAATCGATTATAAGCAACAACTACAGGACCGCAACAACTTTCCGAGCTTTGTATAACATCGGCCACGTTTCGCGTCTAGGAAGCTGCGAAAACGAACACGGTAACTAAAATTAGACAGAAGCGTCTGTAGGGTACCACCAAGTCGATGTCTTGGGACAAAGGGTATAATAAGAAAACATATTGGTTGACTTTGAGGAATCCAATTATATTGTATGTTTACGATTTATACAAAGAAAATTTAAAAAGTAAATGTATAAACAACATTCAGAACAAATTGAAATAAAAACTAAGAAAATAAAAATATTAATAAAGTTAAAGCAAAAATTTGTAGTTTTTAAATTAAATTGCTTGCAGAATTTTAAACTGTTTTCCAAATTTAAATTTTTTTAACTAAGTCTGAATTTTAAGTGCAATTAGGAATTAATATTTGAACAATTTTCAAGACCTTAAGCCCTCAAAAGAACTTATGTGATGGTTCGGATGGGGCTGAGCTGAGGCCACCAAGCGGGTCGAGGGTTGCGGATAGCGAAAGGCCTCTACTTGGGGAGGTTCGCTGCGAATAATACGAGATTTGTTGTAAATAAGCAGTCCCGGATAAACAGCGGGTACGATAATGTCAATCGTACTGACGAGACGTTTGTGTCGCCGCCTCTTCAAAAGCATAGCCTCACACAACCCAAATTTCCCTGCACGAGTGTACCTACCCCTTCTCTACCCCCACATCTCACTCCGGGCCGGACTAAGGTGTGACTCGGCCCGGGTAATAAATAGTCCGGTGAGCTCAGGCAAATGGCGACCGCCTGTTCTAATTAGCCTTACCCGGGTAATGGGGATCTCTGCCCGGGCGAAAATATCTTCTCTGCAGAACGTGGGACCAACATGAAAAGTCCAATAAATATAAACATACCGGGGATCTCCCTGCAGAGCATGTCGCAAGACATTTGGAGGGCCGTACCCTCGAGGGGGAGGTTGTCTAGTGTGGTAGACCATCCTCCACAACGTGCTACCATGCAGGAGATTGACGAGGGTAACTCTCCTACCACCAACAGGACAACCCGGTGGGCTGGATGACCCGAACCGTCGCAACCTTTGCGGATCTAGAGTCAAGTGGTATCTAAGATACCTCCAGCAAGGACTTACTCCAGATGAAGCCATAAAGAAGGAGCCGAGGGACCAAGCAGCAGCAGCACCAGCTGCCAAAAGACACAATAACACCCAGACGCCTCCGGTGACCACTCCTAAAATAGTGTGCCCGGGGCCAGGAGCGGCAAGAGTGGGAAATGCAACAGCCAGCCTGGGACCACGTCCGAGCACATCATGTGCAGCCGCCATGAAGCCCACCTTGCATACACCACCGTACCACGAATGTCATATGCAGATATGACAAAGAAGGTGAAGGTGGCCGTGCTACCTGTGGAATACCCACAGGTATTGCTCAATCACGGAGAGGTCTCTAAGTTGGAAGAGGCAATAGCTAGGACGTTCACCAAACAGCACCTTGGGCTAGCCCTGGTACAGGAGTCATGGGTGCACGATGGAGTGAAAGGCCTGTATACGGCCAATTTAGAGGTAATCTGGGATCGAAGAGACCCAGCACCAAGAGCATGCATTATGGTGAGGAGAAGTATTAACTATACTATCCTTTCACAGTTCCTCACCAGAGACTGTGTGCCAATACTACTACAAATGGTAGAGGTAATGGTAGTGTGGGCTCTATGATAGCGGTGTCTGCATACTTCGCAGGAGACGGAGCCTGCCCGCCGCCCGAGGTGGAGAGACTGGTGAAGTATTGCACAAAGAAGAAGATGCCGGTGTTAATCGGTTGCGATGCCAATGCGCATCACACGATATGTGGCAGCACCGACATCAATCTAAGAGGTGAGGACTTCACAGAATTTATATATAGATATAATTTAGAACTTGGCAATGTCGGATCCACACCGATATTTATAAATAAAATCAGGGAAGAAGTCTGAGACATCACCCTTATTAGTCGGTCCCTTAAAACCTCACCTAAGACACTATCACGTCTCATCAGAGGAATCCATGTCGGACCGTAAAACTATCCTATTTAGGTTACAACTAAGTACGAATAGTAGTGTGCCAAGTCGTAACCGGAGGAAAACGAACTGGGAACGATTCAAGAGGTCCCTAGAGCTCAATTCATCCAAGGGAAACATATGGTATACCACTGGACCTAGAGAGAGCTATAGGTACTGCCCGGTAGGGAGGAAGAAATTGGAAAAAAATGCACCTTGGTGGAACGTCAGCCTTGAGAGGCTGCGTCGAACTACACGTCGTCTCTTAACACAGCTAATAGAGACGGAGATTGGCCACGGTACTGTGAAAGTCTGACCACCTACAACAAGGAGATCAGGAAGGCTAAACGGATGAATTATAGGAATTTTTGTGAAAGCATTATAAGCACCAGAAAAGATGCTAGGCTTCACAGGGCGCTTGCCAAGCGAGCGCCGGTAGCTAACATATCATTGAAACGTAAAGATGACTCATTTACGAGCAATAATATGCAAAAGGTAGAACTCCTGTTTGAAACGCATTTTCCAAGCAGTACACCCCTTCAAAATGACGCTGTCAACAGTGGGAGTTGGTATAGGTTGTCGACTGACGACTGGGCATGTGCCAAGTCGACAGTCACCGTGGAGAGATTGAAATGTGCAATAGGTACACTTAAGCCCTATAAATCACCCGGAATAGACGGTATATTGCCAATTTTTCTTCAAACGAGTCAGGACTTGCTCCTCTCTCGTATTAGGCAAACGCTACTAAGTAGCCTTGCGCTCGGACATATACCAATCGCTTAAAGTAGAGCTAGGGTGGTCTTCATCCCCAAGGCAGGGAAATCACTAACCCAAAGTCTTTCAGACCCATCATAAACATCATAAACATAAACCATAAACATCGTTTTTTACTGAAAACGTTGGAGAAGCTGGTGGACTATAATATCAGAAGCACTCTGCTGAAGCAAAGTCCGCTGCATCCAACGCAGCATGCATATAGAGTAAACATGTCAACAGATACATCACTTTATCAACTGCGGCGTGCTTTAGGTGCGGCAGTTGACAACAAAGAAGTAGCAATATGCGCCTTTCTAGACATAGAAAGCGCGTTTGATAACACATCGCACGATACGATTAAGGCCACTCTCTCGATGAGAGGCCTGGACCCAACTACCAGCAGGTGGATACTTGCATTGTTGCGATCCAGACAGGCCACCGCATCGACGGCTGACAGCACGGTAACAGTCTTAACCACTAAAGGCTGCCCCCAGGGGGAGTATTGTCTCCGTTACTCTGGAGTCTGTTAGTAGACGAATTACTTAACAGACTTTCTACCAGAGGCATCCAATGTCAAGGCTACGCCGAGGCAAGAGGCAAATATGAATTACTCTGTGACATAGTCCAGTTAACGAGTGACTGGTGTAGGGAGGTTGGACTCAACCTGAACCTTACTAAAACAGTCATTGTCCCCTTTACTAGACGATATAAGATACAGAGGATGAAGCAAATACGGCTTTTAGGGAGCCTATTAGAGATAAGCAAAGAGGTGAAATACCTCGGCGTCACATTTGATCTACTAGATTAAACTTTGGCATGTGCGAAACACGATATTGAAGTGCTCTAGAGCGCTGTATACGTTTCGTAGCATAGCCGGAAAGTCATGGGGTACGTCAACAAAGATAATCAGATGGTTATACCTAATGGTTGTAAGACCCATGCTGACTTACGGAGTGATAGCATGGGGCGATAGACCACGGTTAACCACCGTAAAGAAGCAATTGCAAAAATTGCAGAAAATGGCCTGCGTGTGCATGACAGGGGCAATGCGTACCTTTTCTACAATGGCCCTGGAAGCCCTAATGGAGCTCTCGCCACTCCACCAACCAAACGGCTCCAACAGAAAGCTACGCTTTTAAGGATGTCAGCAGAAGGAGTTGGGAGCAGACACATCCTGAGCCATAAAGATGTCCAACTTCTTTCAGATTACAACCTAGAGATGAAATGAAACCAGAATATTCAAATTTTAAACCAGTAGCAAAAAGGAATGGACATCATTAGATGAAAGAATGAAAGAAACACCAGGACTCCGACAGGCCAAATGTCTTTTGGGCGGCTATAATCATAAACGATTTAAGCAACTAATATCCCTACCCATGGATATTAGTTGTCGGTCTACTGACAGGACATTGTAGACTAAAAAGCCTGTCCAAAATGGGTATCTATAGTAACAATCAGTGTAGGAGGAGGTGGAGTCCTCAACTCACATCCTAACAGAATGTATCGCCCTAGCCAGGAAAAGATGCAGCATCCTAGAAATGTCAATGACATAGAAGCCCTCAAAGATCCTGACATTCGTTCAGGAACTGGGGTTGATGGAGGAGCTATAAGCTCAGAAGGGGGCACAATAGATCTAATAGGTCGCAGTGCACAAGACCCCAATTAAATAATAATAATATTAAGCCTAAATAGTATAATTTCACAAAACAAATTTCCTTACACGAGCCAAGGTCTGAAAAAATTATATAATCTTAAAAAAAACGTTTTAGGGAGATATTACGTCAACCCATTTATACCGAATTGTGCGGTTTTTTTAAAAAGATATTTCCCCTACAGTATTGTGTGAAACACGTATAGGGTGTAGTCAACACGATGAGACGACGTTTAGAATCGAACTGTTTGCTCTGATGAGCATTTCTTTATTTTATACAAAAATCTTAAACCTAAGTACATATGAAGCCGCTTTTAAGGCGACCTCATGTTATGTTTATTTATATTAACGGAGTCACTAGTAGGGCGACTCCATTTGATTTTTATTCTTAAACTAGCTGAGCTTTGCAGCGTTTGTCGGGCGACTCCATGTGAGGTTTATTATTCCAAGAATGTGATGTTTGTACTTAACAGCTGAGCTTTAAGTGCAGCCATTTGAAAGTCGTCTCTATATGACATTTTGCCATTAACAATTAGCTGAGCTTTGCAGCGTCTCATGTTCATTCTTGAACAGTATTTATCAAAAAGTATTATGAGAATTAGATTTGGTGTTTAAATCTTGCAACACTCCTATTAATTGATTGCCTCTCGAGTTTCAGAACGTCTGTCCAATATGAAATTTTGGAGTACGATCTTACTAATATTCCTTGCATGTTTTAATGGTTTTTGGTTAAGGGTGTTACTAGCAATATACCTTTAAAATTTGAATTAGTATATATTAAACTATGTCTTTTTAAAAAGAAAAAATAAAACTTTTCACTCATTTGTACATAAAAATTACTTTATTCTTTCTTATTAATTGGATTTTTCTACTGCGTTTCCATTTGACTCACTAAGTTCAAACATTACTGTTTATGTGGATTAAAATTCACTAATATTACGTGTCGAATAATAAATACCCTGAATGTACGATATATTTATTTTAGATTTCCCCTTATTCTTGAATTGTAAAGAAAATGATGAACTAGCATACGAAGAAAATTAAAATTCATAATTAAATTCTTTGTATTACAAACTGTTTAAGGGGTATGTTTTGAATGAAACTCATTCGTAGATTACCCCTGACAATTACGGAAATAATTTTTTCCTATAAACGGTGAGCTGATTCTACTTTTGTGTAGATCACTAACTCAGTTGACATTTCAATGTACCTACCCACGGCCTAAAACTCATCATTCAACTAATTGATTCTATGGGAGCCATATAATAAATTGGTGTGATCAAGTCGGCGTAATTACTGTTTTTGAAAATGAGTTATTAATACCAAGTTATTTATTAATATTGGTTCCATGCACTGCCACCTAGTCACCTTTGAACTTTTTTTTTATAGCTATCCTGTCTTTTTTATCTTTTTAGTTGTTGCCGTATTGTGTGGTTTACTATTTCCTCAAAGATATTATCATTAAACATACAATGCATAGAATCTGCACGCATATTCATAAAAATGGGAATTTTTACTTTACCCGAGAAGTTGTCGCAGAAAATTTTCGCTGCTCAACACGCCAGGCTTGCAAATTTTTTGACACGTCGCCTTCGAAAGCAGAGTAGGCTTCACGGGTACATAAAAACATTGTGCACGTTTTTGTGAATGTGACGCCTCTATGTATAGTGTGCTTAGTGATATTACTTACTTAAATGGAAAACGGCTTTAAAGACATTTTACCCGTAACTGCACTTAAGGCAAGACTTTTGTGATTACTTGAGTACTCCCTTAGAGCCATAATTGCATCATTCCCTGATAATTTTTATGGACTTTTCTGCTGTTGCGTCTTGCCTGGACTTCAGCAAGGAGAGTATTCATCTGCTGATAATTGTGTCTAGCTCATTATACATCTTAGAAGGCGCGTTGGTAGCAGCAAACTTTACTTTGAAAAATGCTTATAATTCTGTTTTCAGCAAAAGTGATATTAAGCTAATGGATCCGGCGCACTTAGTATTAGCAATGTATTATTTCGTATTACATGCACTACTCTGTATCTCGAGATCGAGGAAGGAAAGAAGTGTATCTGTCTGATTTGAGAAAGACTTGCTGTATGAAACACGTATAGTGTGTAGTCAACACGATGAGACGATGTTTAGAATCGAACTGGTCTGCTCTGACGAGCTTTTCTTTATTTTATAGAAAAATCTTAAACCTAAATACATATGCCGCAGCTTGTATGGCGACCTCATTTTATGTGTACTTATCTTAAAGGAGTCACTTGTAAGGCGACTCCATGTGATTTCTTATTCTAATGCAGCTATTTGAAAGTCGACTCCATGTGATGTTTTGTTATTTAAGTCTTGAAACGTCCCATGTTCATACTTGAACACTTGTAATCTTCTGTCCTGACCTTACCCTCTTTATTTCCTATTTAATTGAGTTGAAATGAGATTATTCCAAGATCGGACAAAGATTCTTCTAGAGAGTTACGCCATACACGACTAGAAGTAGCTATTATGTATTGAAGTAACCATTTATATATGTACGAATTTTCCATGCGATAAATGAATCTATCGGTCGTCAATGAAATCGGTGGAAATGTTAACTTTTTCAGCTTCTGATGTCTTTTTCAGTAGATGTGTCTAAAGTACTCTAAGTGGATCTGTTCAAAT
Source organism: Drosophila fungiperda (assembly GCA_035042345.1). Lineage (NCBI taxonomy): Eukaryota > Metazoa > Arthropoda > Insecta > Diptera > Drosophilidae > Drosophila > Drosophila fungiperda. The sequence continues at coordinate 6,109,915 of JAWNLM010000021.1, forward strand.
CAGTAAAAAAAAAAGTTTCGCACAATAGGGTTTCGTGCCTTCCGTTGTGTATTTCCAAAATTAAACAAAAAGCAAATTCAGCACATCTTTATGTGGAGATTGATAAATTTATTTAAAGACAATCCCGCAAAATTTAATAATGGCCTTCCAGTCTTACCAAAAACGGCGGAATTTTCATAAAATCTTTAAAACTTTTAATGATTATAAAAAATTTAAATTTGAAATAAAGCAGTGGGGTAAGATTTAATATAACTGACAACATTTCAGCTTTATAGCTCTTATAAGTTAGTCCTGCTCCAAATTTTTGGTTGGAAAATTCCTGCAGCGTAATCCTAATGTATTGTGAAAAAATATTAAGATTCATTGCAGCATTTCAGTTCCAATATGCTTATGAGCATATGCATGCGTATTTAGTAAATGATTTTGTTTGCATTATGTGGCATGTCTGCTGTACTTAGTATATATAATTGCTGTTCCGTATTTATTGCTATCCCTATAAACATTTCATGTTTGCAGAACTAATAAACTTAACGAGATAATTTTTTGTATTTTGAATTGTTGGATTAAAATTTATCATTAAATATCATTTATATCTTTTTTGTGGTGCTTTATTGTTTTGGGTCTGAGTGCAGGCGGCCGTCTCAGCTTCGCAGAAAAATTTTTATGGCGATATAAATGCTGTGAATAAATTTGTTGAATCAAACCCATTCACGTCTAGGGAACAACCAAGCCTGAACATTGACTATTTGAAAACTTACATTATTTATACAAATGAAGAATAAATTCATTTATGTATGTGCATAGGCATAAATGTGTACATTAAGGTATAGATGACAGAATATTAAAAAGTCTTCCCATTATTCTTTTTTGATCCAATATTACGTGAGCTTTGTGTAGATTTTTTTTTGCGCTTATCAGAAGACCAGTCAACGTCGTCTTCGTCGTCAGTACCACCAGTATTACCACCTGATTGCAAATATGTTGATGTTGAGTTTGAGCTGGCACTAGAGCACTCCTTGGTTGCCAATCGTCGACTAGCAATGCGAGATGAGTTGCGGCCCATGCCCATGCATTTCTCCAAGTGTGGTGCAAATCTGGCTGCAGCAACTATTCTTTCACAATTTGGGCAGGTGCAGTCCATCTGCTTTTTAGCGATCGATATGCCAAAAATGTCCAAATTCGGCATCTCACAAATGTGAGACGCAGACTCTAGATTTTCTTCGCCGACTCCATCAAGCGCTGCCAGATTGCCGGTTTTACGCAAATGATGTGTTTCTATAAAAATGCCGGCCACAACATCATCTAATAGTGCCTGGTACAAATGATTGGACGCCTCGTCCAATTGCTTTGGTTCCTTGATTAGTTCTCGGAAATTTATGGCAATGGTGGAGGCTGCTGTGTGATTTGGAGCTGTTTTTAGGGTTTGAGATGTAGTTGCACCCATTGGATTCAACTGATTTGTATTTGAACTGGCCATGTTCGATTAACATATAATTTACAAATCTATATTTTTGTTTTATTTTTGCACAATACGCAGACGGTTGATGTTCACTATCGATGTAAAACAATCGAAAAAAAACTGATATCTCTATCGATATCTTTTGTTTCTGTATTTTATTCATTGCATTGTTTAGATTTGGCCATAATGCTTTAAATTAAGAGCGAATGTACAGCCGTTAGTAATAATTATGTTCACAGAACGAGCAATATACTTAATACATCAACAAGTTGTGGAAAATTCATTCGACCGCTAGGCTTTTTCTCCACTCAAATAAATAATTAAATAGGGCCTTTCACGCGCATTTCATTTCATACTTTGCACATATGTACATGATATTTTTCACGCAGAATCTAAAGCAAGTTTGTTTCAAAAGCAAAAATTGTTTCTTGCATGTAACATGTAATTAGATCAAATATAATAGAGGGATATTTTAACTGTATTTCAAATACTTATACTCGGCTTTGCATAATCTTAATTTTTCGTTGACCCAAAATACTTATTTTTGCATTAAAACAAAGAAAAAAAATATCGATACAAATTTTATGTTTTTTCTTGTGTTAAAAATTAATCGATTGATTTACATCGATAGTAAACATCAACAATCTGTGTATTGTGCAAATATAAAAAAAATATAGATTTGTAAATTATATGTTAAACGAACATGGCCAGTTCAAATATAAATCAGTTGAATCTAATGAGTGCAACTACATCTCAAACGCTAAAAACGGCTTCAAATCACACAGCAGCCTCCACAATTGCCATCAATTTCCGAGAACTAATCAAGGAACCAAAGCAATTGGACGAGGCGTCCAATTATTTGTACCAGACACTATTAGATGATGTTGTGGCCGGCATTTTTATAGAAACACATCATTTGCGTAAAACCGGCAATCTGGCAGCGCTTGATGGAGTCGGTGAAGAGAATCTAGAGTCTGCGTCTCACATTTGTGAGATGCCGAATTTGGACATTTTTGGCATATCGACCGCTAAAAAGCAGATGGACTGCACCTGCCCAAATTGTGAAAGAATAGTTGCTGCAGCCAGATTTGCACCACACTTGGAGAAATGCATGGGCATGGGCCGCAACTCATCTCGCATTGCTAGTCGACGATTGGCAACCAAGGAGGGCTCTAGTGCCAGCTCAAACTCAACATCAACATATTTGCAATCAGGTGGTAATACTGGTGGTACTGACGACGAAGACGACGTTGACTGGTCTTCTGATAAGCGCAAAAAAAAATCTACACAAAGCTCACGTAATATTGGATCAAAAAAGAATAATGGGAAGACTTTTTAATATTCTGTCATCTATACCTTAATGTACACATTTATGCCTATGCACATACATAAATGAATTTATTCTTCATTTGTATAAATAATATAAGTTTTCAAATAGTCAATGTTCAGGCTTGGTTGTTCCCTAGACGTGAATGGGTTTGATTCAACAAATTTATTCACAGCATTTATATCGCCATAAAAATTTTTCTGCGAAGCTGAGACGGCCGCCTGCACTCAGACCCAAAACAATAAAGCACCAGAAAAAAGATATAAATGATATTTAATGATAAATTGCAATCCAACATTTCAGAATACAACAAATATTGTATCTCAAGTTTATTAGGTCTGCAAATATAAAATATTTATAGGGATAACAAGAGGCGTATTAATAATACCATTTCGTAGCGATTGGGAGTTACGCAGCTACAAAGTGAGTTTTTAAGCGATCAATACGGAACAACATATTAAATAAGCACTTGTTTGCTTATAAGCATATTGAAACTGAAATACTGCACTGAATCACAATATTTTTTACAAATCAAGTCGAGTATGCATGTATAAAACTCGCTGCAGGGATTTTGCAACCAATATTTGAAGCAGGATCAACCTACAAGAGTTAGAGTAAATCCGCAAGTTGATTTTGAGAACATTAATAAAAAAATTGCATCTTATAGCCATGCAATTTCTAAATAGTTTTATCAAAATGCGGAAGCCACTTACAGGTATAAATATAAAAGTTCTCAAACTATGAATCTTATATTTACGTCATTCTCCTTAATATCATGCGATTCTTATACCAATTCAATGTATAGTTGTATAATCGATCGCCACACAATTAATCTGGGGCACTGTGTTCATAAACTCGTTATGTCATTGTGCAATTGTACGACAATTTTAATTGAGCTTTTATCTTGTTTCTATTACCTGGTGCAGACACAATTCGTATGTGGTTGACTTATTTCTGTTCACTTTCGGTGTTTACTGGTTGCAGAACTGGATCTCAAATATTAATTTTAAACATTGATTTTCTTAATAGATTAACCGTTATAGCATTACGCACATGGGAATAGCCATTCGTCAATGGGTATCTTAGCAAGTATTTCCACTAGTATGCGGTTTACCTATGATTCTTACAGGTTCACATTTCGTTTACGCGCTAAACCCTTGTTTTCTTTCGTGTCCACATAGCCAACGAATTCTTTTACTGCTTCTGCTGCTAGAATTAGTGTACGCTCACTAGGGCCAATTGTGTAGGCGCTGTTTATAGAACATTTCCTCAAATAAAAGAGTGCCGCTACAAGCAAGATTGTTGTGATTCTGTTCCGTTTTAGATTGCAAACAATCGCACACTTTGTTTTATTTTTTATTCTGGACGACCTTTTTGGATATAAGGACCATATCGCTTTAGTCATACATTAGCGCTGCCACCTATGTACTCGGCAAAACTACATGCTAGGATCAAGTTCCTATTAAAGTCAGGTCGGACCGAGATATGCGCTGAAATGACAAATGTATCTTAATACTACTTTTTATTTGCGCCTAAGAGGCTACTATAATCCTCAAAGATTTACTCCGGCAACTGAACAACACAGAAGTTGAGTCTGATAATCAGCCATACATTTATGTCTCATATGTGCGAGGAAATCATAAATTACTCGATTATGCCTACAACGAAATTTACGAAAATTTATTTGGCAGTTTTTTCTGTAATGTAATGATTAGTGTTTTTTCGTGAATATTGGATTACAATGTCAAATTAATCTCCTATTATGGGGATGCTTTTCATATCTAAACAGTGATTAAATTTAGAGATCGCATTATATTCAAAAAATATGGATATACCCATGGCACGAGATCAGATAAAATTATTTATTAATCGATAATTATTTTATCTGATCTCGTGCCATGGGCACAACCATCTTACTTGAATAAAATGCGATCTCTAAATTTGATCACTGTTTAGATATGAAATTACAGTGTAGATATGAAAGTAGGAAAGCAGAAGTCGGCTGATCTCAACGTGTTTGTTTACACAACAAATAAAAACTAAATTTTATTTATATCCCAAACCGAAGCAATTTCAAGTTAACAAAAATTTAAATAAACATTATTTTATTCATTCATATTCACATCTATTCAACAATTCCTGATAATTATACAGCATTCAGGTAATCTCAATTTTTACTGCGCTATAAATTTTTGTGAACACAATATTTAAGTGAATTTAGATTGAAGAATTGTTTATTAAATTAAATTGCATAAACACGAACATAATCGACAATCAACTTTGGCTTCTTCCAAGTGGGTAGCCATTGATCCTGGCTCTGCCAAAATTTAAGCTTCGCCTGTGGGTGTTTATTGATCCATGGCTTCTCAAAGTTAGCAGTACGTAACTCATCAACAAAGTCTCCAAAACCGCCAACTGAAAGGCCCAGTGTGATGTAAAACTGAATTGGTAAAAAAATTATATTTAATTTTATTTGTTCTATACCGCACACAAAAAATAAACAACCTAAATGCATTATACCAATTGTTTAAAATTTGTTATCTGTCAGCGGAAACTCGCTATTATTTACAAGCTAAAATCAATTATATTACTCCGATTTTTAAAAGTAGTTTCCAGTTTGTTTTTATGACAGATAAATGATACTGTCAGCTGATCCGACCAATTCTAACATGCACCCGACTGCTACAAAAAGTTGAATTACGAATCGTTTGCATAGAAGCATAGATTGGCTAGAAATACGAATACGTACCAATTATTTTAAGACGTATTATGACACTAAGTTTATAAAATCATGTGATTGTCAAAAGTCATTCGCAATCTGGCATTAAGGCAATACTGTTTCATTACCTTCTTAGAAGTGTTTGTAAAATTTGCAAAATTAAAAAGAAATGGACATATTTGGTATAAAATCAGAGTATAAGAGTCGGTTCAAAACAGGAGATGTGTTTAAAGAGTGTAGAAGGCAACGAATTTTTACCATGCGATCAAAGGGCGCCATCGGCCCACCTCGACGCCAACTGGCATTTAAGTCCGATTCCGCGAAACCCCGTAACAGTTCACCATAATCTTGACCATCAATTGAAAACCGCAAGCTTTGGCTGCTCCATATCAGTCCGTACACGTGAAATTCATCGCCAAAATGGATACTCCGCCGCTGTTGAACCAAGAAGTCTTCACGCTGAGACGCCTCTGTGGACAGCACGGCTCCAGCAAATAAAGTCCGACCATCCATGAGTTTGCCATGGGGCAGTCGTAATTGATCATTACCACGGGCCATGGCAACCCGCAACTGACCTATAAAATGTTATCAATATCTTTAAATACAAGTTAATAACGTAAGAGAGCTCACCGGATTCGTAGCCAGTTTGGCCATACGACTCCATGAGCGGCTCCAGCAACAACAACGGTACCAGCCAATCGCCTTTGGGAAGCTTAGCGCGTATCTCCACACGTCCAAACATAAAACCAAAAGATTCCTTAGTGCTCAAGCGTGGCACCACCACAGGCGGCATTATAAGAGGTCCACTCGTGAACAACACACACTCCTTTTGCCTATTGTGAGTCCCAGTGCAACGGTCAGATAAATCCAGATGAGCATTTGTAATGTGCAAGTCTGGTCGATAGCTGGACCACAACTTAGGCTCGATGATTAGTTGACCACTTCGAATTTGTGCCTTGCCATCGTAGAGCACAAACTCAGCGTCTGCATTGTCAAGTGGTGCCCGAACTTCGTGTAGCCAAAGACTTTCATTGAGAGTATCGAAATGCTCCTCGAATATCAATTTACCCTTGCAAATCGTATTGGTTGGTGGAGGTGATACCAAAGTTTCGCTTTCCTCAACGCAAGACAAAGACGGCGATGTGACATGTACTAATTTGTTTCTGGGTGTGGTTATTCTTAAATGATCGCTGCTCTTATTCTTCGTGCAATTTGCTGGCAAATTGTCGCCAGACAATTGACAAACCTGCTGCGGCAGAGCCTGATCGCGATATATGGCATTGCCATGCTGCACATTTGTCCAAATGTATACCGTATCATGTGCTCTCAAATGTGCTCTAACAAAATCATGTTGCCAGCGTCCATCCTGCGGCTTACGTACCTGAGCCTTAAACTCGCCCTCCTCAAAATCTGTGAAATTGTGATTACGGTTCACATTGAAGTCAACTCTTTTGACGCCAAGCTCGTCTATAATGAAATTTGGCAAGTAAAACTGGTTGTTAGATTCTATAAGCTAACTACTTACCTGGTATGAAAACGCGAAAACCGTTTTCCAATGGCTCCACTATGGCAGCAGGCACCTTGTAGCATCGTATTGCAACAATCCACACACATAGCAGCAGCCACAACAGCAGTTTCTCTCTCTGTAATCTACCATCTACAGACATGACTTCTATCCTATTTTGACCGACTCCAACTTACTGACTAAGTCAGGAGGTATCGAACTGGTTTCGGCTAGTTTTTTTTTATACAAAGTACATATTTTAAGCTTCTCAAACGTGTATAAGAAAGTTAAGATTATTTATGTGACATGCAAGTGTGGCCTTTTATCAGACAAATCTGTCCCCTGTAGGAAAAGCAAGCTTTTTTCCACAAGTTCATTGTTTTACTTTTAGTAAAAGAATATGGTGTATAAGCAATGTATATTTTCCGAAATTAACACTATTAATCGGTTTTAACTATCGGTTGTGTTATTGTCAAATGGAGAAAAAAAATCATATGTTACCTTGCTGCAATCTTCAATGTATATTAAAAAAATACAATGGAATTGGACAAGAAAAACCTTAGATTAATTGATTGATGCTGCTGAAGAGTTTTTTAGTAATATTATTATATCGAAAAATAAATATCGATCATGAAATTGAAATATATTTGGCTACAAAAGCAAGAAATAATAATGTCTGATGAGAACCAAATGTAGCATTTTTTCTGACCTTTTAAGATTTTTTTATTACTTTTTTGGCATTTTACTCGAATTAATCTGTCCGATTTCGTAATCTTTAGTTGGTAACACTGCAACTACTTAAAACTGATCGATAACTCACATTCACCCTTACATATCATACATTACGATGGAGACATAATCATGGAGAGTAAATGACCGTTTTCTTAATTTTGCATTTGGGAGCGCTTCTTTATTGTTAATAAGATGACGCAAGTTGCCAACTCTCTTTTTAATTCTACTCTACACAAGCCCTTTGAACATGAGCTTGACGTTTTATTGTTATAAAATTGTTGAACAGTTTTGTGTACGAATGACCAAGGTACTCTGTGGAACATCCACAGCGTCGAAATAATTATTGAAGAGGTTAAATACATTTATTATTTACTTAATTCTTTCTATAACATATTTGATAGTATTCCAAAGCAATTAAAAAAAATTATAGAAAAAATTTATATTTAACATGCAAAATACATTTAATAACATATACAAATTTCATTTTCTACAAAAAACATTCACATCATATCAATCATATAAGTTCTATGAATATTTATATTTAGATATTAATACTAATCAGCATAGACACGAACATAATCTATAATCATCGCGCTGCTCTTTTCCCAAGTAGGAGCCCAGGTATCACGCTGTTGCCAAAATGACAGAGCGGCGCGCGGCTCACGATTCTTATATGGTTTTACATCATTAGATACAATGTCATCATCAAAGTTTAGAAAACCGCCCACTGTAACGCCAAAAATTATAAAACATTTTTCATTGAAAAAGGGCAAGCCATCGTAGAGCTCTCCGTAAATCTCTTCGTCCACCTTGAGAATTAACTTATCCCGTTGCCAGATCATTGTGTAATTATGAAAGTCATTTCCATAATGATTTGTGTTAAGTCGATCCTTTAAAAATTGCACAGCGCGTCCATGATTCCAAACGATCATGCCGCCATATAAGCGACTACCCGATATGTCCTCCTGCTGAGTGCTGCTCAAGTGAGAGTTTCCACGAGCAAACGCAATGCCTGTAGTATATTAAGTGAAATTAGATTAATCGTAGAACCATAAATTGGGATATTAATAAAATTAAAATTAAAAATTAAAAAAAGTATATTGGATCTAGAACTGAATTTTAACCAGATCCGTCTATCAATATATGTAGTCTCTAATAGCCGGTTTTCACGATACCATACATTTCGTACATTCCGACTTTTATAATTTTCTCGATTGAATACAATAAACATTCGACAATGTAAAAAATGCTGAAAATTGAATCTGGCTATTATTCTCTTATTTCGCTAGCAAAATTTTTAAAATTTTTTAATATATACAGAATAAAATGATATTGCTTGTACATTTTACTACAAGCATTCCCACATTTGTAAAATTTAGAAATTCGAGCATTTCATTTCATGAAAACTAATACAATATTAATTACACCAACATTTGATATAGGTAGATAGGGTCTAATGAAAAAAGCTGAAATCTCCCTTTTTTGAAAGAAAAATCATGCACTTGAACCAACTTTAAAGTTGTTATGTATGGCTCTTGAAATCAATTCTGCAAGCTACCATTAAAATTTTTTGTAAGCTCACCTGCAAATTTTACGTGAAACAACTCATTAACGGCAAAACCATTGATGGCGTTAAATTTAAAAATTTTAAATTTAAAGCACATGTGCTGACTTACAATATGTTGTGAGCCTCACCTAAATTTGTTCAAAAATATGCTTGTAGTTATGTTCCTCACATTTGACAACAAAATCATAGTCATCAGACCACACTAATAAATAATAGCTGGCATAGGAAAAATGGGTCTACAGGTACAGGTAGATGTAGTTAAATGTCCGGTCTACAAGGATATGTAATATTTGGCGTGCTTAAGATAAAGTTAATATCTAATTTAAAATTGGACTGGCTTTGCAAGGCTCATTAATCTTCCTTATTTCAAAATGTGCTAATGCCCTGTTGTTGGACAATTGTACTTACGAAGCTGTTTGGCATAATGCGTTTCCACATGCGTTGAAGCTGGCTGCAGCATTACATCTGTGAAAATGTTGCTTGTAGTAAGAGCAAAATATAGAAGCAGAACAAAACATAAAAATAACTTACATGGAAATAACCAATCGCCTTTTGGCAGTTTAGCACGAACCACAATTTTTCCATATTTGAAACTAAATGACTCACGTGTATGCAGCTGAGCCGAATATACCGGCGGATTAATCTTATAGAAGCTTCCTCGGGCTATGTTGCACTCAAGCTGCGGACTTTCCACAGCCGTACAACGTTCGCCCAGTTTATAGACGCCCTGATTCACTTCGCTTGCCACTGTTGGAACAATGTGTAGGTGGCCCTCCTTCACGAATGAATTGCGTGGTGAGTCGTCAAAGGCCACAAGTTCCTCTTCCACATGATACATGCGCTGACGTATGTCATGCGTCCAAACACTACGATTAAGTTGCGCCTCACTAAAGTTGTCCTCGAAGAGCAGTTCACCTTTACAAGTGCCTTGGTTGCTGCTCACTATGGTGCTGGCTGGTTTGCAATTTTTAAATGGGGTTTTTGACGTTAGATAAACCTGACACTGTTCTTGGTTACTGGGATAGCTGATGTTGCGGGTTAAGCTGTGTTGAGTGGTCAGCAAGCGAGTGTTCAGTATCACACGTGTCTCGCTCTTCTCATAGATATAATCGTTATACTGCACCAACACTGCGATGTGAAGCTTGTCATTATTGTACAATCTGATTTGTTGTGTGCTGCTCCAGGTGCCATTTGTTGCTTCTGTTATATAGTCCATAAGAGCCGGGCATTTGTCATCCACTTGCAGCATATAAAAGACGCGTTGCATGCCCATTTCATCTAAAATTGATTTAATTACCATGCTCAACTTGTAACAGGTCCCGTATACTTACCAGGAATTGAAACTTTAAATTCGCGATCGTTTAACATTTTAATATCCACGATTGGAATTTGATATGCTACACTTTTTTGGCAATTGAATAAAAGCCAAACGGAAAAACAGCATAGCAAAATTTTCCAGTACATGACGCAGTTGCATTTATTATATAACAAAGCAACACAATATTTCCATGCACAAAACGTTCTGAGAAAATGTCTTAAGTATCAGAAACCTGTCAAGCTGCATTTATAAAAAGCTTACATGCTAAATAAGCTTACTTATAATTAATTGTTAAGCTTCGCTGAAAGCTTGCAAGATGCAATTAATTAACAAATTGAAAACTTAAACCGGTGTTATCTTTTTTAAAAACACATAGACACATATTGAATTTAGTATTATTGGTATTGAAACTCGAAAAAATTGCACTGAAAAACTAAAGTATTTTAAACTTAAATCGAGTAGAAACGGAGGCAAAGGACTGAAATTGCAAAATAATGGTGCAACAGGCTACATTTTTAACATTCGTAACATACTTTATGAATATCGAATGTTGTCGCTTATGGGAAAATTATATACCCTGATTTCACCATAAAAGTTGTTAAATTCTAGAATGACTGCAGAATGTTGCCACCCACACCTTTTGTTAACGATTTGGTTGGCTTGTTGGTGTTAATACTAAGGTTCTTAGTGAGTTCCTTCCTTCCTTCTTTGATAACTGTACCTATTAAATTGCGGCTTTTATCGATTTTGGGATTGTTGTGAGCAGTTCAAAAAAATTCAGAGTTGCGGGGCCATCCAACTTTTTGTCGATCTCTTTGGGCAGTTACCAGTAAAATACTTTCAAAATTGAATGATTCTAGTTTGCAAATTGAGGAAAATATACTCATTTCCGATTTCTGGGGCCGAAGTTTCTGGAAGCGGCGAGTGTGAGCGTGATCTCAAAATGTATGTGCTGAGTTTTGAAGGTTGTTACCTGCAAGTTATCTTCAAAGTTAGGTCACTCTATAGTTAAAATTGTGATAAATATGCTGATTCATCGACATACACTTTCGAAATATCGGCTTTGGCGATTAAGGGCGCTGGTTTTATGTGGGATAAAGCACTCCACTCCACTGTAATTTATAGCTGAAAAAGATCGGCTCGTAGATAGCGGTTTATTAATTGCTTTAAAAACTAACCTCCAGTTGAAATTCAATCCTTCTTAGGTATTTATATTTATTCCCTTCATAAAATAAAAGTTTATATGTACCATATATATAATTTCTTATATTTTATGCTCGATCTTTTGATGTTTCAAATTAGTTAAATTCACAATACAACACTTGACGCTTTTAAATAATATTTGTTTTTATTCGTCTTTTTAAAGGTAATCTAGAAAATTGTAGCTAATCTTTTTTCGAAACTCTGTATGTAATTTTTGAAGCCTGTATTCCAAATAGAGTATGCCTTATTTCAAGACAAGAAGACCAATTTAGTCTACTGCGCATTAAAATAAAATCTGCTAAGTTACAGATAAATATAAACGTATTAATTGCAATACACCATACCATACATTACACAATTTTTAGTGGCTATCAAATGACTCTAAGCAAATGCTAGCATGGAAGGTTGTTGAACACAGTCTCTTGTATATCTCTTATTTTATGTCTTGACTAAAGAGTTTAAATGGAAAACTCATATACATATATTTTAAATCTTAATGTTTTAAAAAAATTTAGAATTCAATTTTTTATCTTGCTCGTTGCAAAAGCCAATTTATCATTATAGATTTATAATTTGTTTAACTCGAATCTTGTCGAATTTGCTTTCTTGCGATAGAAAATTTGTCAATTTTATAAATAACTTAAACTAACTTTAACCAAACCTGAAGTGTAAATGGAGATAGAAATGTAAACAAAAATGTATATTTTTCTTTGGTGGTGCTTGTTTTTTTGATAGTTTTGGTATTAATTTGGTATTGGTCACATTATTAATATTATAAGTCATCGATGTTGACGAAAAACGATCGATACTGACGATAGTGTAATCGATTGTTCGCCAGCTCTATTGCTCAAAGCGGCTGTCTATTTATTTATAAAAACTGAGTAATTGTAAGTATTTGTAGAGAAATTGCCATAATATTTTAATAATAATTATTGAAAATGAGAATATCAAATAGTAAACCAAAAAAAAATATTGGATTTTCACTTGAGTAGCTGTCTAGTTGTGCAGGCGTACTACAATTGGAGAAAATATAATTAATCTATGAGCATATAGCCGATGCGAGAGTGGATGATTTATTTATTTATTTATTTTTTGTTTCCTGGGCATAAAGATAAGCGCAGTAAAAGCTTAAGCGTAAATTTAATATTGTCACTGCAACAGGACATGGATATATTGGACATTGACGAAGCATTAAAGGATGATTCATATATGTAAGTGGCATTCAGGTTCGCGGTTGCCTTTGCAGTTGTTTTTTTTGCTAAAAATACTTACGCCATCTGTTTCTTTGAAAACTTTAGTTTTCTGGCAGACAAAACGAACGATGACATATCGAATATACTTCAGCAGTGGAAAACAAATAATCAAGAACAGTCGCAATCGCATCAACCCACAAATGAACAAGGTACGTAAATGCATCATTCAACTCAACACATGCACATACTTATGTATGGCAAATTGTGGAACATACCAACACACAAATACAGTGCATTTATCTTAACACATACAGTGTTGCGTACTTGAAGCCTTAAAAGCCACATTGTAGCGGGTTAAAACGACGGCAATGACTTTAATATTTATATGCTCTTGCGATGCGTGGGGCAGACCAATCCGATTACAATATTTTATCCCTCCATTTGTAGGTATATAAGTATAATCTTAGTATAAGTATAATCTTTTAAGAAGTAATTTGCATTTAAGCATATAAACTGTTAAGTTAACCAATGTCTCAAAGAAATGTATATTTTAAATAATGTGAGTGTATTTCTTATTGGCTAGAAATTATTTAGAATATGGCTCTATTGGGATATGACACTATTTTGAGAATTTTGATACTTCGCTACCGATATGCAAGGAGTCGCCAAAGATTTTTTTAGAAACTTTGTACACGCATGTATTTTAAGGAACGGCAAACTACTTCGAAAAGTTGATATATTGGCTTGATCAGATCATAACAGGCACTTCTCCATTATTAATAACACTTTCCTTGATTTGGGGTAAACCAAAAGGAAGGCTTTGTCTTTACCCACACGTACCGTAGATAACTTTTTTGATTAATTTGATCACATCCTATTCGGTCATTGCTCAACTGCCCATTTAATGTACTATTCTCTCCGTTATTTATAGAAGACTTCCCTCCGGATTATTTTTCAGGATAACTTATTATGTTTTGCATTTTCCTGACAGATTTCTCTGTGAAAATTTATTTCCTAATAAGGGCCAAGGTTGTAATTCCGGACTTTGAATTGGAACCGCATGTTTTCCAGTTAAATATCAGAGTCGAAATAGAAGTCAGGACGTAAATTTAAATTTTCTTAGACCCAAATACGGGAACCAATACGGGACACATCATACAAACATGTTAGTCATTTTTATTTTACGCCGAAGAGACCTCAGATGCATGTTTTGGTTTTTTTTATTTTGAAAAACACATTGTAATTCTATACAATTTGTCAAAAGCTAAACGAGATTTGCAAAATGAGTTTTGCTACTTGAAAATTTACATATGTACATAACTGGACTGGAACAACAATTTAAGCAGGTCATCTAAAGATCTTAATGCTCCCAAAATTATGCGTTACGCAAATTTGTTAATGCAGTCGCAGTTTACAATACTAAAAGTCAAATGCTCAATTTATCGCGAGGTTTTCGCCAGGTATCACAACGGTGTTATCGCATTGGCTTTTCAAATATTTGTTTCGAAACATGTTTGCTGCGTGTCCTTCAGTAACTGTTGCACTCAAACAATTGCAGATGCAGCTATACACTTTAAAATAGCAATAACTTTCACCAAATTAAGTTTTCACTTTGAAACCCGCACAGAAGCAAACACAAAACTAACTGACTGCAAAATCAATTTTCAAATGCGTTCATATAACTCATAAAAATTATATTATTGCAAATTTACCAATTAAAGCTAATACAAATACATGTATCCCATTTATTAAGCATATAAACTTAATTCGAAGACGTTCACACGGCCCAAACGCAGATCACAGGCGGCAACAAATCTGGAGACACAATTTGTAAGTACAAACCTGTTCAAAAATCAATGTGTGTAAAATGGTGGGTACTTTTGAAATAGGCGATATAACTTAAACCACAGGCATTGAAAAGCAAAAATCAAAGGCAACGAATATATAATTTCACAAGCTCAAACTGTACGAACAATTTATACTTATGCATACAGAAAATTCTTGCTCCTGATGATAGTAATAAGATCAATACGAGAATGCATTTTCTAAGTTATAGACATTTTTGATCCGATAGTAAGAAAGAATTTATCAATAAAACGAAGTTTTAAACTTTATTTTTTTATTTAAATTTAAAGTCTAGTAAATTCTCTGTGATCCACTTGTTCATATAGACTGGCTGACAGACGGACATAGCTTTATCGAGTCGATTGTTGATGGTGATGAAGAATATGTATAGTACATATATGACAGAAATTCTGTCTTAAACTTGTAAGAAAACCATTATACCTCATTTCTTACCATTTTTAACAAGAATATGTTAGCTCGTTTTCTGCCAAACAAAAATTTAAAGATTAGCAATAAAGGTTTGGGTGTAAGATCGATTTACTATTCAACTTTTCATTTCGAATTTGTATTGCAGACGCATTTGGCTCAAGCACAGAACAACACGATGGCTGCTACAAATTCAGGAATGATCAGTCTTGAAATTGGTGGGCTTGTCACCAATATGCACAAATCCTTTTTGCAAGACACTTCGCCACCATCGTCCATTTGCTCATCGATGAACAACGGTCACATGAACAATTCGCTTATCACCTCCGCAGATTTCACAAATCTGAACTTTCTGCAATCTATCAACAGTATTGAAACAATTGATGGCACTGATATAACGGACCACAATTTGACAACGACGACAGCGCTGATGAATGTTGAAGGCTACACGCTTAGTGATATGATCAGGGATCGTAAAGCTCTCGAATCGCTCAGCTTGTCCGGTGATGGTACATTAATCAAGGATTCGCATATTGGCCAGATCGATGACATATCGCTGACAACACTAAGTAAAACCACTTCGGCTTGTAGCACAATGGACAACAGCACCGACAGCGTATCTATGTCAAATGAAGGGCAGACGCTAGCACAAGTCCAAACGCAGCCACCCTTGGGCAAAACAATGGTGTTGTGCGAGGAGATGATTGGCGATACCACAGTGAGCCTGGTGGAGAGTTTGACATCGCCCACAACAGAAGTGCCTGGAGAGTGGGAGAAAAATGCGTTATTTAAGCGGCCAACAATGGTACAGACTCCACTGCTTAATGAGACACAGTTATTGACGGGGCGACAGGTGAACAACACCTTCTCAGAAGGATGTCCAACCCCTGAGGCTGCACACTGCGAGACGCCAGAAAATGTTGAGAAAAAATTGTCATCCATTCATATGCAATCCACGCCATTAACCACAACAAGTGCAGGTGTTCATAACTATAACAACAATAATAATAACCATAAACAGATTAACCATACGCCGAAAAGTCGTGGCGAAATAATTAATATATCGCCAATTGTGAGCACAACGCCACACAACAAATTCAACAGTCGGCAACTGCTTAATCATACTTTTGAGCGACCCACACAAGAATTCAAAGAACTGCGGCTTGATATCGAGCGCGATGGTCTTGACAACCAAAATTTTGTGCTTAGCAAAATGGAACTGACAGAGCAAATCGGGCAACCTTTGCTAGATGCCACCTACAATATGTCCGTGAAACACAAGCAAAATCAGTGCGTTGTGGAACTGGCTAAGGTAGATGTAGAATTAATTGCACAGCAAGGTGATGAAGATCTGTTTGAGCACATGCTTGCTGAGCTCAGTAAAGTTAACGCACTTAATGCTGAGCAGCTAAAAATGCAAAAATCACTTGACAGTATCAAGCGGCGTTTCCACAAAGATGATGACCATTCAGGACACACACAGGGTGAGCAGCAGCAAACTGTAGAAGATATTGGTCATCTCACGCCCACATCACCAAAACTAGTGAGCAGCCACAGTCATAGCAATAGCCAATCCAGCGGTGAACGTTTGCTGAGTCGGCGGAGTCGCCTTTATGACGATGTCAATCTGAGCGCATTGCAAAACAGTAATGCAAGTAACACCAGTTGCAACTCAACATCCTTTATTGTTCATCGAAGGGAGGAGGACTTACCCAATACATCGCAGGTTTCAACGTCACTAGAGGAGACTGAGGAGCACGAGGTCGATGTGCAGCAACAGGTGGCTACAGAAACAGAACCATCTAGCTTTAAGGTGGCCGGACGTCGAAACAGAGATCGTGATCGCTTTAAGACAATTAAAATAACTGAGGAAATGCGCGCTCGCAATGAGCAGTTAAGCGACATTGTAGTTCCTTGTATTGATGATGAAAAGCACTATAATCAGACATTGGGTACAGTAGAACAAGATCAGCGACAACAATCGCCACATACACGCCTCTCACGCCTAGATCAGACATCCTTCATTAACATGAACGACTCAGTGAGCAGTGTCAAAGCTAGTAACAATTACTTGACCTACAAAAAGCCTAAGGAAACATCATGGATGATGCGTCAACGACAGAAGCTTCCCGAATCTGATCAGAATAAGTTAACACAGCCGCGTTCGCTGTCTCGCCCACGTTACATCGGCGAACTGCAAAAGCTTACTAGTGTGAGTAAGGCAACATCCGCTGGCGCTGGTCTTAATGCAACCACAGAAGTTAACGTATCAACAACAGCGACGGAAGTTGTGCCTACATGTGGAGACTATGGAGGGCTAACAAGTCCGATGGGAATTAAATCGAAGTCTTTTCACAACCTTTCGTCCAACATAGGCAACTATGTGGGAGCTAGTGGGTGTGCAACTGCATTGGCGTCCCGACCCAGTGTTGGTGGAGCCATAAGACGACCTATCGTTCAGGTAAACAAGCTTATCAGTGGACCAAAAGCCTCGCAACAAAAGGAGGTGCATATTATGTAGGCTATACATTTTTGGTAAAAGCTAACTTATTGTTTGTTTAGCAGGATAAAAGTTCCGTATTCAAAGTACCCACATTGATCAGCGGGTTGCGTACCCCGTCGACAGCAGGTGTCAAGCGAGCGACAGCTAATGGGCTTGCCCGTCCATCGTCCGGATTTTATAGTCTTAGTGTGAAAGCAACTGGCGAATCCGAAACTCCTGAGGTAAATTAATTATTTAAATATATAAAAGAGTGATTATTTTAAAAAAAATATTTACATATAGAGCCTTTCTTCGGCATCGTCGCGTTGCAGTCTGCATTGTAAGGATACAAAACAAAATGACCCGTTTGATACACATGCGCTTAGCTTTAAGCTAACACAAGTGACAACCGGTGCAACGGGCATACCGAAACCATCAGGTCTACGGCAGCCGACACAAATGAAACGTAGTGGATTGCCGCGACCATCTACCATAGTAAGGCGTTGATTCGATTGAACCAAGTATATTCAAAATGTTTGATTTGAAATTACTTCCTTAACATAAAGATTTATGCTTTTTGTGCTCTAAATATTTTTTTGTACGTATTTACTCCTCTTCCATTACATGTTTTGCCACACTATGTTAAAAATAAGCAATCATAACGAATTTTGCAGTTAGTTGAAAGCAAAGTCAACTTATGTGAACAAAACATATTCTACACCGAATCAAAAACACACTTTGCCTTAATCGAAAAACAAAATCTCCATAAAAAACCGTTTATTAAAGAAACGGACACTATTGGTGTATATTTTTATAAATTATGCTAAAGAACAAATAATAATTATATGAACGTTACTTGCTGTAGATGAAATCAAATAAATATACATATAATAATATTTATACCGCTAGATTCTGCGTGGATTGACCACACAAAATACGCAGTATTTATTATATGTAACGAAAAGCTCATTCAAAATATTAATAATAAAGCATGTTAAAAATCGGAATATGTTTAAAATATATTTACTAATCTGTGTAAAGGACAAAAAGTGACACCAATATAAATAGTATGTTAACATGGACACTACTACCAATAGGTATAGCCATCTTATTATTTTGGATGATGTACCTCATGACTTCACGGGTATACTGCGATGCGTATAAAGCGCTATGGCGCACTTTGATATCGTACTTTGTAAATGAGTGACAAAATTTAACCTATTGTCAAATATGATCCCTCATTGCCTAGAACTTATTCATTCTTCATCGTCCCCTTTGATGACTGTTTTTGTATCGTTTTGGGTTGAGTCCAACCTCCATACACGAGTGGCTTATAATTTAAGCTATAACTGAACTATCTACCTAAGATCGTTGGTCGCGTTAAGCTCTAAAACCGACTTCTGAAAGGATAGTAAAATATATACTTTTCCTCACCAAAATACTTGCCCAGAGCATGTGTTGGGTGTCTCTGATGCCAGATTATCTTTGAGTAGGCATTTGTTTACCCCATCATTCTTGCTAGGACGGCCGAGACTGCCTTAGCTGGGCAAACCATGTTTCGATGACACATGTCATCTACTTAAGGAGGGGCTCCAACTGACACGGTGATTGCAGCCTGAAGATGCTTTAGTCACCACTGCTCCTTCCCCAGCTCCTGTGAGGAAATGGTTATGTCATCCGTTTCCCCCAGTTCTTCGGGGCCGACCGACTTCTACCCTCATTCCTCCACCTTTTCTCAAGACCTTCGACGAGTCGGTTTCCATCTTGTTTTGGTACCTCAGCAGAACCAAAAGGCGGTCACATCTGTCTGAGCCCTCCGTTCGAGACTGAGCTATTTAATGATCCGGGCCCTCAGCCAGGCTGACTCTCGACAAGGTCTGAGTGACATCGGCCTGGAATGAGATGTGCGGATGGGATGCAGGTAGTGTGTGTGGGTATGCATTTAAAACGCTGCAAAAGTCGCCTCGTAAGTACGATTGTCATTATCGTACTCGCTGTTTTTCCGGGACGGCTTATTTACGAGAAATCTCTTTCTATTCACAGCTAACCTGCGCAGCTAAGCTCGCACGCTATTCGTAACCCGCGACCCGCCTAATAGCCTCAGCTCAGCCACATACGAACCGTCGCACAAGTTATACCAGTACTCTGTACATTTATACCGAGCGTAAATGTAAAATATAAATTTGTTCAGAAAAATGTATAATTATGACACCTAGAAATAATTTCAAAAATATTAAACCCGAAATTATTTTTAAAATTCGTGCTCTAAAAGCAGAAATACAACAATGAGCATATAACAGCTCTTAGATTAAAACATAAAAATACGATTTTGGTTTTAGCTGAATTAGTATTTTTAATTTTATACAAACGAAATCAAAATTAAATGCTTTTTTAGGCACCGAGACCATTTATAACACTCGTTAATTCAGACGAAAAATATATACCCAACTACACAAAAATACTACTGTTTGTTTTATCTCTTCTTTCATCCTATTAAAGAAAGTGCGTTCCGCAATGTCGAATAAAATGTGTCCTTATATATAGTTCAGAAGTGATTCTCTTATAGGTACCTCCGTGATCAAACATGTAAAGTCGATGTTCACTTTCGCACTCTGCATCTGGTTCAAATGACCAAAATGTTTAGACTCGAAAAATTCGAACTGTCTTGATTTGTCAAGTCCTACGAGGCTAAGTCAAAATCGTCGTCACCAGCCGCGTATGGTAGGTGGACAGTCAACCCAGGACTCCACGATGAACAGGCCTAAACAGAAGGTTTAGTCTCTAGACTGTATAGTTGCGGTATGTGCCATTTAATTTAAATAACTTGAATCATTCAGATTACCTTCTGTATTCGCGGTGGCAGTTCTTTTTTTTAAACTAAGTTTAGCTTTTAAAAAATATACATCATAAATAATACTTTTTACTCCGCAGGTTTGCCTAAAAACCATCTTTACTATCGGCACTGCTGTAAATTCATTCACAGAAGCTCTCACTGTCCCTCTTTATTATTATTGATCCAACTGCCTGTTTAGATTATTATAATATATCTCAAACTTTTAGTTGTGAACCAAAAATATTGAAAATAAACTGACACTATATTGAGTGCAGCAAAATGGTTTAGGAACATTTGGTCAATATGCAGACTAAAGCTGAAATTAAGGAGCATCTCAGACATAATGCAAAATGCTAGATGCTGTCATGAGTGATTCCAAATGAAACATGGAATTGGTCAACACTGCATTTAATGCCAAATTGGCTAACTGTTACTGGTAAATGAAAAATACTAGTTCACTTTTGAGTTGAACAAGATTAATTAAACCAGATATATTATATGAGATTTTTGGACTGAGGATTTTCAAAAAGCTAAAGGAGACCGACAATGGAAATAATAAATAACATGACAACTTATGGACTCTTGAAAACGAATCAGATAAATCTCGGCAACAGCAAATTTACGGAATGTGTTAGTGTTTGTATTAGAGATCTGAAGATCGGTCCCTTAAGTAGCCTTCTGGGTAAATATGAGCCGGCGAACAATGTGGAAATTAAAATGGTTAAGGTCACCGGCTGGTACACTGTGAACATATCCAACTGCAAGAAGTTGACAAATAGCTCTATTGTACGGTCGTTGAAATAAGCCATGTTACCACTGAAGGTACATCTGTTTAATTTTAAGCGCAGTCACCGCAGCTCTTGTGGTTAATACGTTAGTTAATTAGTTAACGCAGTCGCACTTTACCCCTGAACTGCTGTCCGTAATGCAGGCGGCGTTCTTGGCATGCAACGATGCTGAAAGTTAATTTGTCGCGTTTTCATTCGTGCATTGCCATCACTATAACGAATTCTCCCAAGATTTTCCAAAATTGCACGTTCTTCAATTACGGGATAATTTTTTAATTGTATATAAAGGTCTGCAGTAATACACAAAAGTCTGAAGAGCAGCAGGAAGGTCCCTTCTAAGAATCCCAATACTTCTATCGCCCTAATTGTGAAAGCGTGGAATTTTGCATTGGATTGCAAAACTCTATTTCGGAACTACAATTTTTGTATGATGCTTAGGCCGTGTTTTCGCTTTGTGGGGTTCAGTAACTGTTGCATTAATTGAATTGCAGCCACAGCTCTACATTATATAATCGCAATCACTTGCACCTGCATTCATTATTGGCTCTTTTCGGCAAATTACGTTTTGGCTTGTAGGCTTTAATTTAAACAATTCAATTGCAGTTTCCCGAAATGCAGGCTTCTATTGAGAATGCGCAGCTGGACATACTCACATATGACAATTGCTTTTGCATCTTCACATTAAGCGGCTGTTGCCAGGAGCGTACCAGCGACGCGGAATGAAACGGCACAACGTTTACCAACGATATTATGATGACTATATGGAATGTTAAATAGACAAACCAACGGCTCATCAACCAATTACAGATATTTAATGAGATTAAAAGTCGATTGGAGGATCTAAGCAATTGCTTGCTCAAACTTGTGTTAGATACAATTATATCATATCAAGGCTTGCCAAGGTCTGCAATAAGTCTTAAGAATAACATTGATGATACGCTATTGTGCTCAGAAGATGATCCTGATCAACACCGAGAATGTATAATTAATTTACAAAAATATTTATGCAACTAATAAATTGTATATCAATTTACAAAATAAAACTAATAAATGTTCATTATAAAATACAAAAAAAAACTTATAGGCTACCACAAGCAAGTTATCATACAAGTTTGGTCACTCTTTCTTTAAAATCTGGGAGATATGTGGATTTATCAACAGGCTCTTTTTAAAATATATCCTTTGCGATTATGGGCTCAGGTGTGATCTTTGCCATACATTTTTTTATTGGTGCTTAAGGGCGGCTGCTTGTAATAACTACCATTCTAACTCAAAAACTGCGGAATATATAACCCTACAACATTAGGAGCAGTGGCTTGTGGTATATGCCGATATACCCAAGGACTTTGCCAACAACTCACCAACCATAATTGGTGACTCTAGCCTTAAAATTGTGGAAGATATGTGACTTTATCAATTTGCAAATATCGATTTCTTAGTACCCATTTTTTACACTTTGACGCGGGTGTCGTTCTTACAGACGGACAGACAAGACGAACATTGCATACAACTATCATATCTTTGGTATCAAAGAATAAAAAAAATGGAGATCGGCTGCTTAGGTAAATCTTTGTTTATTATATTTTGCAAATCAAAAATATTTCGTTTTACACAAATATTTTTTATAATTAAACGTTTGCCATTTTTGTAGCATTACTGTATCAGTTGTGAAGTACACAAATATTATAAAACATACTTGAATACAAATTTAGATGTCGGCAGGTTAACCAAAGTCAACTAGGCTTTACAAAGACATATTTTTACGGCAGCCATTTCGTCTACGCTGTCAGGAAAAATATACTGATTTAAAACCAACCGAAAACTTCTGTGACATCACATACTTATTATGCAATTTATAAGAAGATACAGGAAGAGCTTGTCATGCTCTGAAATTAGTGTAATAGGGGGCTGGTTACATCCACTTTCGAAAATGTGGAATATTCTTACAAAGTCCTTAACGTATCTTTCAGTGTGTTTCATACCCAACAAACAAATTAAAATAATTTTAGCAAAAGAACAATTATAAATAAAAATAATCATTCGTTCCTGTTTATTGTTTGAAATGAACGACTCGAAATTAATTTCTAAATATTCGTTTTATGTACAAAAAGAGGAATACAAAAAAAGCCAGAATTTTTGTAATGGAAAAACCGTGTACGAATGACATGTAAATCTCGTGTTTTTTTTTGTTTAATTTTTCTTTTCCGCGAATTTATAGGATTGTGTCTGTAGCACAAAATGCGACAGGAATGTTGCGTTTTTTGGGGCTGTTGTTATTATTTAGTCTGATGGTGCTGGGGATTCTGAGCTTCTGGTATTGGTTGGGATTGTTGGTTTTGCGCAGGCGGAGCTGATTGATTGTTGGCCTGTTCCTGCTGTTGCAAATGCATTTGCATAGGCTGCTGTTGTTGCATTTGTATTTGATGCTGGTGTACCGGGAGTCCTTCTGGTGTATGTTTAGCATGCTCATACACTTGATTTGGGTTCAATTGAACGGGATGTGGCTGTGAATTTAGCTGATTTTTGTACGGTTGGTTATAATGCTGTTGCTGTTGGGCGTATTGCTGTTGTTGGTGGGTATATTGTTGCTGCTGTTGCGCATGCAACTGATTTGGATGCTGGTAGTGCAGTTGAGGGCCTGGTGTGACCGCGTGATAAGCCACACCACCTTGTGGTGGCTCTGCGTAATAGCCTTGGGGCATATTGGGATGTGGTGGTAGTTGTCCTAGGGCAACCATGCGATCCACTTCTTCTTTTCGTTTTCGTTGAAACTCCAAAAATTCTTCGTGTGAGAACTGAGGTTGTTGATCGATCGTTTCCCACTCCGGATCTTTTTGAAACTCCTCTTTTGTGGCTTGCTGCATAAACTCCTCTATGCTTATAAGGCCATCATGGTTGGTGTCCGTTTCCTAAAAGATATTTTAGACAAATCAGAAAAAAAAAAATAAATCTTCGCTCATACAACAATGTGAAGGGTATTATACAAATGTTTTTACAGTAAAAACAATACCTGGAAATAGTGTTCTCGCATACGTTCCATTTCCTCCGCGCGCTCTCTCATATCATCCTCGGGAAGATTGCTCTGGTAGACCTTGTCCAGCTCCTTGACAAAAAGCGCCTTTACTTCAGCCTCGTCCCAATAGCCGTTGCTATCAACATCATGAATGGAAAAAAAGATTTTCGGATTAAAATCGTCCTTGTCCATTTGATCCTGTTTTTCCCAAACTTCCTCTAGATGTGCCTTGTTGCCTGGGTGATGCACTTTCTCGTGCTGCTTGTGTTTATCATCCTTTTCTTTTATCTCTGCTTCAAATTTCTTTCGTGAATTCTCATCCATTTCATTCTTAAGAGCTTCGCGTTCAAATTCCTTTTGCATTTCATACTCCTTAAACTCGCCCCGACGCATACGATCCGCCTCAGCCAAATCGTCAGATGTTTTTTTTATTAACTTCCGCAAATCGTCTATTTCAAAAGTGTGCTCATTGCCATGATCCAAATGCTGTGGAACTTTTAAATGATTCCGATCAATGTCATGGCTCAGGTCGAATGCTTTATTCGCCAATTCACGTAAGCGGTCCAATTCACGTCGCTTAATCTCGTCCAGCTTTGTCCGCACATGATGATTAACATAGTCAAGCTCTTGTGCAATTTTGCCACTCTAGTGGAATAGATTTCTAAGAGTGAAAAATTATTCCACCAGCTCATTCAAATACTTACACGTATGTCGGCCTCAGGCGCTTGGTCCAGCTTTTTCCTAAACTCGGGATCAGCTTCTAGCGCCTCTACCACCTCGCGCAAATAGCGCTCATACTCCAGGTTTTGGCCCACATCTGCTGTAGGTGATGGTTCCTTCACCTTTTCCTCCTTTTTGTTCTGCGTCACCGGCAAAGCTCTGACTACTGACACAGCCACGGCAAACGTCAGCACGGGAAGCACCAGTACACACTTCATGGTTGTTGGTTTTTGGAGTGTTTACTTCCGTCTGAATTTTAAAGACGAAAGCAGTTGTGTCAATAACTTCAATATTGAAATGTATTCTGACGTGTCCGCATCCAATAGAGTTGATCAACGTTGGCGCAGTTGTGACCGACTCGTTGTGACTGACAAATATCGTGACATACAGATACTCAATATTAAAAGTACCCGTTCCGATTTCACATCCCACTTTAAACTTATTTTGATTGACAAAACCATTTATAATAATCTCAATTATCGGTGATATTAAAAAAAAAACGAAAATATCGATATTTGCATGCAAACTATATGTAAAAATATATTTTTTGATATTAAACGTAATTTAAAAGAACGATCAAATTTAATGATTTTTGGGTTTGATTCTAAATATTTGCTTATAAATTTTAGATTTGTGTTTTTTGTTTTGTATATAGGAATGCTCTTGCATCCCTCAAAAAATCATCGATATACATCGGGTCTTTAAAATCGACCCATAGCTGTGCATCACTAATTTATTTTAGAAAACATTATTAGCCATAATCATTAGTGGGCATAAAGAAAATTATAATTATAAAAAAAATTATTTCTGATATGTTTATAAGGCGCATCATAATCAATCAGATAGGAAAAGTGTTAACTCTACTCTCCCTCTTTCACATAACTTTACAACGACGCATATCTCTGGTTGTCGAAATATAATCGACAAGTCAACTTAAGATGAATTTTCCAAAATGTATGTAATGTATAACTCGTTATTATAAAATAATTATTCAGTTTCCCGACATATTACGAAAAGCTATGAGGTCCTTGTACCACAATATGAACTTCTCTTAAGTTCGCTCGAATTTAAAATACTTTTCTGAAAGCCATCTAAGGCAAAGATTACGTACCCTGAAAGACCCGAGTCCACTTGCTCATATTGTTCAGCGGTTCTCACAGACGTCTGAACCTCCTACAGATAAATGACAGATATTTTTTTATTTCATACAATTTTTTTTATTAATTAGGTTAAGTGTTTAATACTTTATACTTTATAAAATAATTAAAAAATTGTGTATTAGTTTTTACATGCTTAAACTTAGCGTGTAAGTAAATGTGCGTTATTGAAAGCTAATGCAATAGAATTAGTTCAATTTGTTAAAAGCTGTTAGAATTTGTGACCTAAGTTTAATTAAAAAAAAAAACTGAAATAATGGCCAGTAGTGAAAATACTAAGAAAAAGATACTGAGTAACGTTGAATATGCTCAAATTTGTCAATTTATTAACGGATTTACCGGCGGCTTACCAATGGATTTTGAGTTAGAAATGGTGAATCGTTTTTTTACTGAGGTCGATCCCTTGGCACTGAGCTGCATATTGCAATCGGTGCTGTTTAACAAAGCTCGGGGCCAGCATTGGCGCCAGGAACATCGCGCCAAAGTACTGCTGAAAACGTATGTATAAACTTATGAACATATTTAATTTACGTCGGCTTAAGGTCTATTTTTTTCTGTTAGCTATGAAGATCAGTTCCACTTGTATACCGATAACTCTCTGCTAATACGCATGGCATGTGTTGAGGGAATGAATCCGATTGCGTTGTGCCGGCTGTTACTGCAAGAAAAATACGATCTGAAGCAAAGGCCTCAAGTTTCGCGACTCTTAAAGCACCCGTATTTGATCAACGATTCGCATCTAGCAGCCAACGTACAACAGTGCTTATACAGTGATAATCAAGAGGGACCAATAACGGATCTACGCAGACGTTTAGTGGGTGAAGAGTACGAGTTAAAGCTGAAGAACTTGGCCAGGAAAGCAGGCATATATTTCTATGATGAGCATGATTTGCGCCGCATGGGATATGACAAGACACCCGATATAAAGTTAATATTGCCATTCATCTACAAGGGACTTGTGATAAATTGGATAGAGAGCAAGGCTAATTTCGGAGATCCAAAAAGCCATAAATGGAACATACACCAACAGTTGTATAGCTACTGCAACCGGTAATTGTTTAGCATTAACTTCTTAATTATATTTCATTAAATTTATTTTTTCGTAGCTTTGGACCTGGCATCATTATCTATTGGTTTGGCTATCATGAAGATACGGCACAGTTGCCCGATAATAATATTGGAATAATAGTGCTCACAGATTTTCCTGCCCGAGAAGATTTAGTTTTCATGCAACTGACTAAAACCACGAGCGCAACAAACAGCGAAAACATTATATTGACTTAGCTTAAAATTTAAATTAAAATACTTGACACGCACATATATTTAACAATGTTTAAGTTTTGATTGTTTATTGATTAATAAATGCCCATATCGATTTCGTTTTTATACAGAAACAAATTCACCACTTTATTTTAGAATTACGAAACTATATTATATCTGAATTGTGAATAAATCCAAATGGAATATTTATTTTTAATGAAATCAGATTAATGTATTTTATAAAAAAAAATTAATCTTACGGGGTCAAAGTAGCATTTTTTCTCTTCAAAATATAGATTGTTTATATTTTTATTGTTGCATTATTTTTTTTGTACAGGTAGGCAACTCGTTTCGTTACAGACATTTTTATTTTACAACTGTCGCTAAGATTACAAGTCTTTTAGCTCCTCAGGCATGTCATTTTTTGGATGCTTGTTCTCGAAATGCTGCTTGTAAGTTTTAGGGTCTGGCATTTGTGACTGAAACAAATGTAAGTTTCAATTAAAATAATGTTTTCACTCCTTGTATTTGCCTTACCTTGCACAGGACACACACATGCACTAGTGCTTTTTGGGCCGCCTTCTTTTGATCGTTTGCACTGTGGCCCTGCTGCTTTTTCATCTTTGCTTGTTTGTCTGCGGCCTTTGCCTGCGATTGTATTTTTTGATGACCGCGTGCCATTATAAAGCAATACTTCTGTATTTAACGCTGAAAATTTAAAACTTTAAAATCTTTATTATACAATAGTCGATAAGGGGTCTGAAGAAACAAAAAATATTATCTGAATTCTATGTTATTATCATTACTTAGTCTCCTTAAATGTTTGTTTAATTGAAATGTATGCATTGTATCGAAACCAAAAAACATTCATTTTCGAACAACATCTGAATTAAATTATTGTGAAATCTTTACTTTCTCTTTCGGTTATGCGAAAGTACAGGTAATGGTTGACCAATGCAATTTATATATAGTCATTGATTGAGAAATAAAGCAACCGTGAGACGGTCAGTACATATACAGATATTGCCACGCCATATTTAACCATCCGTATTACATTTTGCAAATTCAGCGAGCACGCTGGTTATGGCTCACCTAAATTTAAGTTTTATTTTGCGCTCTATAGGACGCAAAACTCAGTTTTTGCAAGCTTTTAGATATGAGTTAACACGAACTCTTTTTAATACCCGAAATTTGTCACCTTTTCTTATACTTTAATTTTCGTAAAGTAGTTTTTTTATGATATTAGGAATTGAGACCTCTAATTTTGTTGTGTTAAATTTTGTGTAGTGATGGCACGATTAACCATCGATAACATACTATCGGCGATATTATTATTTTAATATTCGATAATTTGTGTAATACCTTTCTTTTCAATACATTTTTGCGAAGTTATCGAAATAAATGCGCAGAACCATTTCTCAAAAAAATGAGCGGACGTGCTGAGAATTGTTGAGTTCTGCACAACACTAAGGAGCTTTAATATATTGCAAAAAATTATATACATTTCCAAAAATGCACATCATTCGACTATGTTAAAAAATGTTACATTTTGTTAAATGTGGTAAATTATTATTTTTTAATACAAAACTCAATGAAAGACAATTACAAATCACTGATGAGCCAGAAAAAATCAGCAACAGTTTTAACTGTTAGAAAATAGAAAAATTATTTCACAACAATTTCTAAAATCTGTTCCAATATAATGTGTAATTTTGTGAAAACGACCACAAAAAACCAAAAAAATAAAACAGACAACAAAAAAGCAACAAACATCCAACAACCACTTAGAAATAGAATCGCCAGGAACATTTTGTCTACTGGATAGGATTTGAGTATTAGAGCACCACTATGACGATCTGGAGCCAAGCCAACCCTGTCCACCGGCGCACATAGGCGCAAATAGTGACAGCTGATCGCCACTGTGAATAAAATACACCTATTCCTCGCTATATGACCGCTTTTTATACGGCATGTTGCCAATCTTGCGCTAGCGCAATCGATGTACACTTTTTTCTACTTGCTCTTGTTTACGAGTGTTATTCAGTGTGTCCTCATGAAGCGGCTGGTGTAGACTTATATGTGAGTGTTTTGTGTACTACATAATTATTACTGATTGTTACTCGTTAAATGACAATTTTGGTACTTAAGTTCATGTTTGTACCAATTTTAAAATTGGCAACACGACTTTTTTTTATTAAACTTATTTTATATATTTATTATTATTTAGGCAAAGTCACACCAAAACGATTGACGACTTCTGGGACTAATAAAAAGAAATACGAAAAACGCATCTAACGCCAGGAACCAAACTAGAAGCTGAATTATTCGCGATAAAAAAGAAGACATTAAAACATATCTGCAATCTGCTGCAAAATATAATGAAAATATTTCGAACAAGCAATAAACTTCATCCTTGAAAACGATACTGCCATCGAACGAAGCGACAAAATTTCTCGAGAAATTAATTTATCCATTAAGGGTTGCATGTTATGAGCTTCAATGACATAGAAGCACAACCACTTTGTTATTTGTAACCTGTTATCATCTGGTATAATGCATGGTATCAAGGTAGTTGTTTGTAAATTATTATTGGTTTTTGGAGCCGTTTATTATTTTATGAACAAATGTATGTACTTTTTAATTACATATAAAGATAAAAGTCATTTTGAATAAACCATGTTACATATTTAACAAATTTGAAACCGGTAAATAGTGTGCTAACAAAATATGTTCATCAAATGTAATTTATTGTGGAAATATGTGTAACATATAATGCAACAGTTTAATTGTGCACAGTGGCTAATGGGGAAATATTTACTTTAGGGAAGGTCCTGAGGAAGTTACTTAAAATGTTTTTCAAATTAGTGTACATAGTTTGATCACTGTTTTGTTGCACAATTCGTTTTTAATTCTGTATAATGCGCATATCTCCAATATGCTAATAAATTTACTTTTTCCATTAACAACGTATATTTAAATGCAGTATAGAGACAATGGCGCTATATTATTGTTTGGACACTTGTAGAGAATCATAATAATCATATTTGCGCATACGCTAAATAAGTAACACGGCAGGCGGTAAAATGTGAAAGTAATAATTTCTTTTACATGTTGATCTTATACATATACTCCGAGAAATGCAATTAAAGTCAATCCGTTCTTATAAAAATTCAAAAATTAAATTTTTATTAGCTGTGTTAAATAAAAAATATAATAAACATTTTTTAGATAAACTTTCCTTCTGGCTTTCCTAAATGAAAAGGGCATCAAGAGAGCATAATAGTAATAGTAATAGTAATAGTAATAGTAATAGTAATAGTAATAGTAATAGTAATAGTAATAGTAATAGTAATAGTAATAGTAATAGTAATAGTAATAGTAATAGTAATAGTAATAGTAATAGTAATAGTAATAGTAATAGTAATAGTAATAGTGATAGTAATAGTAATAGTAATAGTAATAGTAATAGTAATAGTAATAGTAATAGTAATAGTAATAGTAATAGTAATAGTAATAGTAATAGTAATAGTAATAGTAATAGTAATAGTAATAGTAATAGTAATAGTAATAGTAATAGTAATAGTAATACAATGATAAATATTAATAGTAATACAATGATAAATATTAATAGTAATACAATGATAAATATTAATAGTAATACAATGATAAATATTAATAGTTTATAATGTGAGCTTGAATATCAAAAAGAATTCAATAAAATTAAAGTAACATGCTTGGATTATTATCGTAGAATTCATATATGTTATTAACCGATGGTGTTTTGATTGTAATTTTAGCATCTTGAGTTATATCTGGAGAATTCGCATACAACACCCCTACTGTACAGTCACCCATTTTTATTGTTGTAGGCTTTGTACCACAGTATTGTTTTATCGTCATTTGCTTCATGTTGCTTATCAACGATATATGTCGTTTAATTTCGTTTCTTAGCTCAAGAAGCTCGCGTTCCGTTTTAATAATACTTTTAGCACAGCTTTCAATTTTACGCTGTAGATGACCC
Source organism: Drosophila fungiperda (assembly GCA_035042345.1). Classification (NCBI taxonomy): domain Eukaryota; kingdom Metazoa; phylum Arthropoda; class Insecta; order Diptera; family Drosophilidae; genus Drosophila; species Drosophila fungiperda. The sequence goes on from JAWNLM010000021.1 coordinate 6,141,482, forward strand.
ACGGAAAGTTCCATTTCTTTGCAGAAATATAGCTTGTTTTGTAGTGTGTAATGCTTGTACATCATAGTTAGTTGCCGCGTAAGTTTGTATTCTCTATCGTATCTCAAATGCATCTCTGTGTGGAGTGCTGCCAGTCTCTTTCGCACACTATTTCGAAAATATGCATCCTTACAACGACGTCTAATGCAATTACTAGTGAAAAGTTTTTCTTCTTGGGCATGTCCTCGCTCTGTTGCCTTGGTTTCGATCATGTGATTTAACTCAGCCTTGACATTTTGATTTGGCTGTGGCTTCTCGTAATGCTGATCAGGTAGTATAATCCGCAGCAGATTATGTGACTTTTCTTCATTTATTTTGGTTGGTAAACTATTTTCTTTAATTTTATTGACAGTTTTGGCTGACTTTTTGACAGTAATGCTATTGGCCTTGTGCTTTGATTTGTTGCCAAAATATAACATCCTTTTGAGCCATTTTAAAATAGAAAAACGGTTCAGAGCGGGTCGAGTAAGATCCATAACTTGCGTATGTGTCGCTTCATTGATCTTTTCACGCTGCTTTAGCGACAAACGCAACTTCAAAGAAAAGAGAAAATACAAAATATAAGTTTATATATATAAATATAATAACAATAAATAAATAATAATTAAAATTTTCGAGTATTAAAATAAAGTTATATTACAATCAGCAAAATAAGCCCAAAATTCCGAAGCAAACCAACAAACAGCTAGTGGTTTTAACATTTGTTGACTTTAGTATAAATATTATATTCCGATATTGATAAATCCGAAATATTGAATTGCTACAGAAAAGCCATACATAGAAAACATTTCATTAAATTTGTTTGTTAATTTACGAAAACACAATAATATTTTGAATACAGAGCCAAAATTTAGATGACGGGACGTTATCTACAATCCACAAGGGTAGTTAAACTGCGCCGTAGCCAAGGTTAAAGTTGAATTTTTTTTCGTTCGTCCACTGATTTTAATAGTTATGCATGTGATATAATTAAAATACAATCTAAAAATATAAAAATAATAGAAGAGGATTATAGTTCATTGATATTTTCTTCCAATTGCCTATGAATGTATGTGTGTATTTTTACACATATACATACATATTTACCAAGGCAATGTATGTACGTGACTGGCTGTCGGAAGTTCGGTTCTAAAAGAGTATTTCAAATTTTTTTATTGCGTGCGGCGCCAGACGGACGAGCAGACACTAAAAAACGCCTATTATGCAATCACTGTCGAATTTAGTTGCAGCCTTGGTTCCTGCTTTTGCACGGCATTTGAATAGAATTTTATGCTTGGGTGTGGGCTTATCGAATATTACCTCATTGTGCACACGGCTCCAAGCTCGCCAAACGGGCAAAATGGCCATATTGCCGTCCAAACCATGCTCGATACCACGCCAACGTTCCGTTATAACATAATGATTGTAGTCACGCAATTCTGCTGCTAAACCATGGTCGCATTTTTTTTCGGGCATAAACATAAAAATACACAAAAAGAAAGAATAAATAGTTGTAGCATGGAAGAAAGAAACTTTCGGTACGCCGAGGATTACTTAGCTTTATAGACCTTCTGGCAGGACATATTGCTTAAAATATATTTTTTTCTATTAAGTTTTTTTTTCAAGCCAACTTAACTCATAAATTACAAAGTAACATTAGTCTGAAAGTCTATTTTAACTTTTTCAAATCAAATAAAATCGAAAAATTAAACTTAAAAATCGAGAAATAAGTTCTATATATACATATATGAAGTCATATATATATATATATATATATGATACACATTCGAATATAAATGATTAAAGAAGAAACAGAAGTGTAGATCACTCTAATTAAAAGATGTGATTAAAGCGTGGGCGAAATGTTAAGTAGTATTTTTTTTTGGAAAGGGCGTTGATGATGAACGGATGTATTTCTGTATATATCTGCATATAATCCAGTTTGTTAGAATATAGTAGTCCCGATTCTCTTAGACAGGTAGTCTACTGTTTATATAAAATTCGGAGTTATTTCTTCTAAAACGTAAGTTTCTTATTTTTATTACCTAGATTTTACTCACCCAAATTTGTGTTGATGCCATTAGGTAATTTTTTGTTGATATTGGAATTGTGCGCGTTACCAATTCCAAGATCGTCATCAATCAGCGCTTTGATTATATCATTGCATGTGGTTTTGTATGTTACGCCTGATACATAACGCAGTTCATTAGCATCTAGCCAAATAGGCAATTCCTTATGACATTGTTTCTGCTGGTACCGGGAGTAAATGAATTGGTGTATCAGTTTTAATTTATATACTTGGTAATTAACCATTATTGCTTTTTTATGTACGAATATTATACTTTTAAGAAAAAATTTATTTATTCATTGTTCGCATTTGAAAAGTTGTTATTAATTTCTGCAACAGAATTTCAGAATGCACCAAACGCCGATTATCGGCCTATATTAGGTAATAGCTAAAGAAAAAATGTTAATTAGGCTCCTGTATCCATGTTCAAGTAGTTATTAATTTTGCCTATTGCTTTCCAAAAAATATATTAAAATTAAGCAGCGCTTATCAGCATATTTTTAAAACTAATCAAAATTAACTCACTTAATTGTATTCTCTCGATCACGACAGTTTAACTTTTGGAATAAATTTGACATAGTGGGGGGCTCAGATTTTTGCTAAAATTTCACGACCACTACTACTACTAATGGTTGGTTGGGCACTTACCCAAGTATTGTTAGCGCCGTATAGAGGTATAAGATGGTGTCGAGCGCGTCGGCTTGAGTCCTTGTGTTGCTCATTTCCTGCTGTAGTTCGAGTTGTTACTTCTGCATTCATCCAATGGTCGTCACTTAGCCTATTGTTGTTGGTGTTGTCTGAATTTTGGCAATGATTTTGACATTTGAGCGGCAATATTGGGCTATCAGGCAAATTCAATAGCGATGGACATGTGTCAGAATTGTCAGAATTAATGAATGTTGAGTTTGATTGGTGCTGTTGTTGAGGCACCATTTTACCGGAATCGTTTTAATAATTGGTCCTGCAATGAAAAGGCAAGTAAAATCCATTTGTAATTCTAGTGTTTGTGTACACGTGAATGGGTGGGGTAAATACTTAGAGACTTAGTATATTTTGATTTCTATAAGCACGCAAAATGGCTGTTATACATATTGTGATGGCTGGTGGGTGATGGTGTATAGACGCCTACACCTAACGATCAATTTAGATTTTCTGTGGGCGATTAGATAAATTATGCAGGAAGTTTCGCAATGCATACCAGCAAGTCTATATACGTATTGATACAAAAACACACTCAAATAACTGTTTCATTGTAAGATAAAAAAAAAATACTCACAGCCCTAATGGCTATCATTATTATTTTGTTCCTTACCGGGTGCCAATTGAGGCATTTCGTGACATTGTCTTTATTTAATTCTAGTATAACAATTTTATTTTGCTATTTTATATGAACATTTGTACTAGCTTAGCCAACCAAAAAACAAGGGAGAACAGCTGATTCGAATTTTTAATTTATTTTTTCGACTTTTTCAGGATGAAATTTATAGCATGGTAGTCAAATATTGGTTTTCTTTTGTTACCCAAGTAACAAGTGCATTGAGACGGAATAACTTGATAAACGAATATAATTTTCATATAAAAAACTCTTCCTTAGTCGATAGTTTTTATGATAGCCATGTCAAAAATGATATAAAACATAAATACACCGTATGGGCACTCCATTCAACAACTTTATAGAGCATATTATATGTACGAAAAATCCCCTTTACTTACGTATTTAACTATCATGTATTGAAAAAGTAAGTTTTTCAACACAAATGCAATAAATCTCCCGTTAAAGGTGCACGACAAATTTATAAAATAAAAGGAAACCTTTATATCTTAATAACTATTTGTGTCTGCTTTTAAATACTGCTTGTTGGCGTCTCAGTCGATTGAAAATTCGGTACACTAGATAAGGCATGCACTCCATTATTTAAAATTCCTTTAATATGTTATTGTTAGAGAGTTGCGCGCAAGTAAGTTAGAAAAATATTCTTGTGGTGTACAACAATAAGTGAATTTCGTTTGGTGTTTCGGCTTGTTGTCAGACTGAAAGCAAAGTCTTAATTTAGGCCCAAATTCACCACAGATCTTTTATTTATTAATTTAGCCTTTCATTACAATTTGTTCGAAATGCCAACATTTGTTGAAACATGTAAAATGTTGTTAAGAATGTTCAATTGTAATTGGTCTTTTGGACAATATGTACAACTATCTCGATACGTGAGATTGTCGTTTTATTATAGGTTAAGAAATAATGATTTTTTTATATTTTCTAAATTTATATAAAATTGCATGTTATATTAAGATTGGTTGATTCATATATATATATATATATATATATATATACATATATACATTTTTAGATATGTTAACTGTAATTACACATGAAAGACTATGCGTGTGTTATATTGCATTACATATATGATAGTCTGATTTTCGGTGATTTCGCACAGTTCATAAATCGATCAATTTAGTTAGTTTGGAATATGCAACTTTTTTTTTTGTAATTTTGATTTTGATTTATTGCAGGATTATAAAAGAATAGAACAGAGAAATACATAAAAAGATATATTTTCTTCATTTGTGTATGCTATGTGAAAACATACACTTTAAACTTGGTATTTTTTTTAAGAAATAAATGTTTAATCAATCTAACTAAAACCTCGGACATATCCGGACATATTCAAATTGAAATTAAGTTGATCTTATAAAATTATGAATGTTAAAAACGGCGGGCTCATCCTAACGAGGTTCGGCTGTTGATCCTTATCTAAAGGATATGTTCCACATTGGGTTGGAGATACGTACTTATGGCTGTTACATAATTTTGTATAACTTCACTGTAACTTTCATGAAAAATACTAATCTCAAAAAAAGAAAAACTATTTTTCAAATATTGTTTTAGTATTTGATATTATATCTGTTTGGTATAAATTTGACACTTGCTGTACAACAGTTTCATAAAGTCGGTTTGATATTTTAAATTATTATATATGTTACGTTTATCAGGTTGTTTCAATGTCCACACATTACAGTTTGGCACCCGCAGAACCACAGAATATTATGTAACCAACTGTGAATTCTCCCAGTGCCAAGATGTAATGGCAGTAGCTTTCCACAATATTTTGTAGTGATTTAATTATTTCTAGACTTACCTTTAGAATCCTTTTTTTATTTTGGGTTCACTTTGGTCAAATTTTCTGTTTATTGCTTAATTTTATAGAAGAGTTCACTTAGTTTTTTGTCACTAAGATGGTGACCAGTTATCATGGGCCGAAGCACATGTTAATCCTTTGAGCTTTGACACTTGACTGAAGTTCAAATTTGAATTTACAGCTATGTAACGTGCTTGTAAACGTCAGCGTCAGGCAGCTCTGCCGGAAATTGTTAATATTTCTCGATTTAGACAGGTGCTAGCTAGGTGGTAAGCTGCTGTCCTTGTTTGGCCGCAGGTGCGGCACCACAGCTAAAGCAAGTGTATAGCTCGTGTACCTTTAAATAGTCGCTAGGCTATGATGATTTACACACTATCGTACACACTGTTGTTGAGAGACTGCAATAGTGGAAGTCTTTTAGTGCTTTAGTCCTGTAGCTGGTTGCTAGCGACAACCCGCAGGTCGTATTCAATGCACAACAAACTAAACGGAACGTTTGCGTATCCTTGACAACGACATGTGACTAACTGAAATGTTATTTGCTGCCGCACAAAACTTTAAAGCCAAACCGGGCTGTTACCGACTAACACATACACCTGCTACTAACATATGTACACAGACATATGTACAGAGACGAAGACAGAGAGAGGGTCTAGGGGTAGTTATGTGCTATTTGCTGTCGTCATCAGCGACTGTTGTTGGTAGTAGTAGTAGTAATAGCTAACAACTGGCGCGACGTCGTTTTTTGGCCAACCAGCAACAACCACCAACCTAGTGAAGTCGTATTTATTCGTGTTACCAATTTCCCACTTGCTATATAGACAGGCGATCCACATGCGACCACTCCCTCAATCCACGTCGCAGTCTTTTTTCTTGCGTGCTACGACCACCCCTACTCCATTCTTCTCCAATTGCTGTTGTTTTCTGTTTTTTTTTTTGTACCAATACCAATGCACACGCGTTATTTGGTAAAACGAGATTGTTGATAACGTGCAACAGCAACACGCGCTATATAAAAGTTTGCTAGCAGGACCTACGCTGGCGATTGCTGCCATTCGTGTGTTTTATACTTGGTTGTTAATAGGCAGTATACATATTTGATTCGATTTTTTGTACCCTGTAACTCATAGAAATGAATTTTCAAACAAATGGTCTTTATCATATGATAAACTGACTCGATCAATATGACTTCGCCATACGTTTACAGAACATGGAACTGTGGAATTTTTTGTTTTTTTAATGAACCTGCTTGCTTTGTGCACGAAATGCATAATAATGTGTAAAATTTCAAATGTTATACATTATATCTATCGTGCTGTAAGCATTTTGACAAAGTTTGATCAACATCAGAATACTATAACGAATGAAGAGCTTTGATATAAATTAACTTTTTGTATTCAAGGATTCCACTTAATTAAAATTTTGAATAAACAATAAATATATTAAACAACTCAGAACATTTATATGCGATATTTTACCATTTAAATAATAAATCCAAATAAATCAAGTATCAATCGAATCTAAATTATTCGAACTTTTCATAGAAATAGATTTAGCTGCCTACAACACTTCATAAAAAAAAAAAACAACATATGCATCGATTTACCTATATCAGTAATTTACCTACGCACAATGTATAAATGTATTCATTAAATTGTTCGAACCATTTGTAGTTAAAAATAAAACCAAAATTAATTTTCTAAAATTGTTCCAACAACGTTTATTTTCTGCAGATCGGACTTTCACTTAATAATCTGTATCTGTCAGCTTCGAAATGTGTATTTTTGTCTGACGCGTTGATATAGATATTGTATTGTATTGTATATAAATATATATATTATATATTGGAAAATCGTTCAGTATTTCATACTTGGCAAAATTAAACTCATCTATATGTACATATACTTGAAGTACACAGTTTGTGACAAAATTAGAATTCCCTTTTATAATAGTACATAAAAACCGGTAGTTAAAGGACAGCCTGTACCTGCAACAGACACTGTTAGCTATGTTTAATAAGGGTGAGTGTTTTAACCACTGAATTACCTGCCGCTCGATGCAGCTCAGTAGTTTCACGATATGGCGTCCAGGCCAGTAGTCACAAGTAAGAATACAGTCGAATGAGCTCTATTATGATTTACCCTGAACCAAATAGCTAAAAATACAAAATTGTCTTTATTTCTAGAAATCATATTTCGTCATTAAGTGGACAGCTTTCAAACAGAGACTAGTTTTTATAGAACCCTCCACACAAATAAAGATGACTAGACTCGGTATCTAACAAAAGATAGTAGGTGTTTGTTTTGTAATGTTGTAAGCTAACAATGTTTTTAAAATAGTCGCAACTGAACTACGCATTGCCCCCATTGTACATGCATGAATGGTGCGTTAATAAGATGGGGAAAGGGCACGAAATTCTTAGGATGGTATTGTGTGTAAAGCGTTGCAAGTGGTTATTCGTTACTATAATGATTAACTGACTGAGAAACAATTAAAGTTCGCAAGTGAACAGCTAATTGCCATGCTCTTCTGGCCTGAATATGAAATCTCTATATTTTCCCAAATGGGAAAGACTACATTGAATTTGTAATTTAACTTGCTGTACACATATATTTACACTGCAAATAACCGCTAATAAATTATGTTCCACAACACTATAAACATATTTGGCGCATGCGTGAACTTTTTTTTTATCGATCCTTGCAGGCAGTATCGTGTAAATTACTATACAAATTTTTGGAACATTATCTTAGGCACAATATTTAGGTTTTATCATTGAGTAAGACTGTTGTCGTGACCAACTGCCTTGTTTCTTAGCCATATAGCTAAAAAAAAAATATACCATTAAGAACATCAAAACGCAAATTAATATACTTTGTTAAATATTTTGGTTTCTTTATTTATTAACGACTATGTACTAACTATTTACATAGTTTGAAAAAATAAGACAAGTAAGAATGCTGGAAACAGCTCGACAACGGGACACACTGATCAAGAATATATGCATTAAATTATTAAGGGACCCAGTGAATGATGAGCATATGCATGTATGTACATATATGCACACACATATATTTTTATTAGGTATAATTTTTAAAATAAAATAATAAAATTTCGGATCCGTTGGCGGTCTGTCGGAACTAAAACCGGTTGTCATGTCTAATAATTCAGATGTTATTGAAAATATACATATCGGAGATTATAGGCTTGTAAATGTCTTTGTCGAGACACAGTTTTAATACCTCTGCAACTGTAGGATAAGAAAATTAAGAATGCAAGCTAAACTTACTAAAATAAGTAAATAAACATAGATGTATCTAATTCGTTCATTGTGTGTAGTTAATGACGAAAGCACAAAAATATTAATAATTATCATCAAAAGCAATTAATAATTGCAAGGCGAGGTCAAAGGCAATATATTGGGCCGCGTGAGACGCCGGTTGCCTTTGTTGCTGCTGCCAAGTTGCAGCTGCAGTTGATATCAACAAGCGCATCGAAGCGAGACTCAGACCTCAGAGCCGGAGAACATAGGGGCAAGCGGAAGCTGTTTCGCGGGCTAAAACACATGTTGTCGAAACCTGTTTTCAGGCTGTTCGTTTCAATGATGACCACTGTTGGTTTTTAGGGGTTGTTCCGTTACAATGCCGGTGGCGCTGATGCATGTGCATTGACCTGAAAACATATGCGATCTTTAATAAGAAATAAATTCTAAGGATAAACTTTAACATTATTTGTTCAATATTCAATGGTAGAGTGTTCACTTGAGTTGACACCGCTAGTTTCCATATATATTGTCTTAAAGCATCCTATAGACATGTCCGTCTCACCAATGGCCGTATCGAACGTCAATATCATTTAGCTGGCTGGAATTATGGAAAAAATCTAAATATAAATCACAAATTTGAATGAAACAACTTAATTATTATGCTATCCGAAGATAATATTTACATATCGTACATTTGGTTTAAACACACACTATGTAATATATATATATCACGAAGACGTGTTTTTATCATGTTGATTTACTTATTTAACTTTGTTTCTATTTTTGACGACAGTTAAGGTCAAAAAAAATAAAAAGCCTTATCAGTACTCAGTTTATACTTCTTTTTTGACACCAATCTTTTCAGAATTGGAATCAGGAGCTACGGTCAAAAGAGAGAAAAGCAATAGTTGCAAAACTTATTCAGTCGATAATTAAGACGTTCCCATGTATATATATATATAAATATATATATCTTTTTTAATATTGAATCGATGCAATTAGAAAGGTCTTTATTAATTACCGAAGACATTTTGTACATATTTTGCTTATGTGACAATCCTTACTAGTGCGAAGCTAGTTACTTGTTTTTTATTAAAACATTTATTTAAAACTATATCTTATTGGTTTTTTTCCGTGTATTTACATACGTTTTATTTTTTTGTTTATTTAAAGATTTAAATTTTAGCGTACGTGTCGATTTCTACTCAGGCTTTTATAAATTTATTAAATTGATAAATGAAGTGATGAATTTAAATTATTGTGAAAAATAATTATTTATAGATTCAAATTTCTTAGAGCTTTCACCTAATATTTTTCCCAATATTTTTAATAGCAGAGTTGTAATGTAGAAGTCAATATAATTTATAAACATATTTTTTTGCTTAATCATTTTAATATTACTTAAATAAAGCTTTTTATTTTATTTGCAATTTACAGAACAATTTATAGTACTATAAGCTGTATAATCTAGGAAAATTACTGTGTTAATATATAAAAAAAAAGATTGTGTTGTTTTTTAATAGATCTTAACGTATATATGAGTAATTAATTTCATGTCAGTTTAGTTGAAATTCTGAATCGGTCGATGAAATACATGGTGCCTATGCATACCCGATCCTACAGAAACGTATGCATTATATTTTACATTTTTATCATTTATAACCATTTATTTGGCCGTATATATTCTCCAATTTACTTATTTTTCAGCTTACAGAAAAGAGTAATTTTCTTATATATTATTAAAAATGCTAAACAAGCTTAGAAAATATTTTATCAAGTGAAGTTTCACAATTACTGCATCATTTAGGCCAATCTTTAAAAACATTTTATATTTTTGCTGCAGCAATACGCGTGTATGTAATTTGGAACTAAAGAATATAAAATAAAGAAATGGCTTAATGAAGATTCCAAATCATCGCAACTTCCTTCGGGCACCCTAAAACTATTCCTTTTCGATATCTTAAAAATTTTATTGTTTAAAAATTCAGTTTTTGGATATCAGAAATACATTTGCAAAAGTGTTTAACAAAAAAAAAAAAGAAAAAAAATAGAATATGCTTATAAAATTCTTGAATTTAGAATGAATGAATCCATATTTGCATGACTATTTCGTCGCAGAAGTAAGTTATTTGTTTGCATGAAATTAAAAAAAGATATTAGTTAATTATAATATTTAATGTTCTTAACAAGAAGGCTAGACAAACGTATCACTTCATATTACTTTTATTTCTCTTCAAGAGAAGATATACTGGTAGTGAATATAAGCATATTCATGCAGAGAAATCTATGCGCTATTGGATTTCAATTAATTTAGATCCAAACTCAAGCAGTGCAATTTTTCTTCGATATTCAGAGCGTCATTAGCGTAAAGGTCATTTTACCTATTATTTGACGATTGATATTCTAATTGTCTTTGTCGCTCATTTCGCACATCATGAAATGTCAATAGAAAATGTAAAAAAGCATAAGCATAGGAACATTTTAGTTAAATTTTTTTTCATTTTATTTACAGCCAGGTCGATATAATTATTCAACTGTGAGCAAAGCTTTAAATTTTGTCCTTACAGTAAGCGATAAAATATTATCAACATCTGGCCACTATTTCTTATGTATCCGATAAGAACAATCGACCGCAAATACATATTTTGTATGAAAATATTTACTATACAACGCAAGTGTGGCATGAAATTTGTAATAATTTAATTTTTTGAAGGATTGACATAAATGGTATTACCAGCAAAATTATCAATAAGTGCTTTATTTATTTAATTATTAAGTTTTAATTATAATGGGCAAAAGAAATTTATTTTTAAAAAAATAAAGAAACGAAAAAAATACAGCTAAATATAATAACGAAAAACTTTATACAATCGGAAAAAAATCGATAAGAATTATGTGTATATATTGTGAAATGGAACATTTCCGTATTTACCAAAGTTAGTTTTCAAGAAAACTCCTCCTAAGATTGGTCAGAAAAAAATTAGCCGCGCCAACACCGACTCCAAAAATCGAGAGTACCTATAATATCTGATATTTCAGAGCTAGAGTTATAAAATGTTGTAAGGCAGATAACTAGGTTACCAATTCCTTCGAAGATTGGTCCGCACTTTTTTATGCCGCACTCATTCTTATTAATTTATGTATTGTTGTGCATATCTAAATGACAAATTTTAAAAATATCAAATTATGTTATTATTGTATATATATATTTTTTGTTCCTTTTTATAGGGTATAAACCCGTTAAAAATAAGCCATTTTGTATAAGTGTATAATGGTTTTGTGTAAATGTGTATATAATATGCTGAAGTAAGCTTCTTTGACCCCAGGAAGTATATATATTCTTGATTAGGAACAACAGCCGAGGAGATTTAGCTATGTGCGTCTGTCCGTCAATCCGTCCGTCTATATGTCCGTTTGTCCGTCCATCTGTACGATCACGAAGAACTCCGAGACTATAAGAACTAGAGACATAAATGAAATATATGTTCTCGTACACCAGGCTCAGAACAAGTTTTGCCCTATTTGATCGATACCTGCCTCCATTTTTCGAATATCGAAATATTTCGATTTCTGATAGCAATAAATGCAATTTTAAGGGCATAATCATTCGTTAATACAGATTATACATATGCATGTTAAGAATCAACTACCCAAATTTCATTAGGATGGATTATAAACACCCAAGATACAGCCCAACATATATAATCTAATTTCTATCAGCAGCCGCAGGCATGTTCAGTATGCATAAGTATGCAAGCGCATTTAAGAGAAAGAGATGGCATGATGGCAATGGTTTGTGTATACTTTGCAGAACCCCGTTACCTACGATTGCCTGTACATATGTATGTAAGTATATGCATGCGTTTATCGATAGCCTGTTAGGTTGCTTATGAATAAAAATATGCGATGCATTCGTATTTTGTGTACTTGCAGACCTGCTCCAATTAGGGTGCAAAACTTTTTAAAGGGAAACTTGCCAATACAATTAGAATATATTTAACAGCTGGGATCAGGGTATATTGCACTCTTACTTGTTTAAATTTGGCTTGAAATCGCGATCTTACGGCGATAACTCACATTGTCAAACGGATAAGTTTTTAGGTTGCTTGTTGCCAAGAAAGTCGATGTTTTAAAAAGATTCAAAAAATAAAAATACATATAAAATGTATATAATATCCATATATGTTACATGTAATATTTATGTATCAAAACATGTTTTCCAATATATCTAAATCAAACTTACAATTTGATAGTCATAGCATCAGTAAACGGTAAACGGTATTAGCATCGGCACTCTATACCAAATAATTCACTTTGGAAAAATTGGTCGAAATCGAATTTTTATATAAGAAGTATTTTTGTTTTTCAAGAAGCGCATTAGTTTTCATCGGCCTTGAAAGTAGGTATTGCTTACATGACCGCTTAGACTGACATTTGACCAGAGTAAATAATTGTTTTAAAATGAAGTACATATAAATTAAAATCTTTTTATTCAAATAACTGTCTCAATCGAATACCACTCACACACAGTTAAATTTTATTTTCAGATACTAACTAATTTACCCAAAGGCTTTAGGTTATCTATGGTTTTATTTAATTTGTTATTCTGATTACTTATATAAAACTAAGAGCGTTTTTAATGTTATGGGACATGCTCTCTTGTAAAAAGATGCTTTGGGTTAAAAGAAAAAATTAAATAGAGTTGGTGGTTCTTAAACCCATATTAAATTATATATTGATGATATTGATATTAATAGCGTGACGAAAAAGTTGCCGGACGGATTGGTACACAGATGTTTTTCGTTATTATTTAATTCCTGAATACTGAATATGCTTCACTAATCATATCGTATTTAATCACATCTAATAATGATTCATGATTTAATTAATTATTATTTTACAAATATATGTTATATTTAAAATTAACATAATTAGCTCCATAAGTTGCTTATCTTTCAAATCGAAACTACCTTTAGGACAATTAGCGATGCAATTGTTATTGAACATTATATAATAATAAATAAATAATATAGTTATAATTAATTAATGTAAAGCTTTCAATTGGATTAGCAATAAAAAAAAAAAATTTGGCATGGGCCGAAATACTAATTAATGAACATAAATTCGTTGTCCCACTTTGTGTTTGGTATAAACCGCTGATTTTAAAAAATTTCATACAATAATTTCGCAAACCATTGACCCTTAATACGTTGAGAGTTTAACTAACACTCATCTGTTTGATAAAAAAAACAATATTTGCCGGATACAAGAGAGGGAAACAAAATTTACATTCAATTACGTTTTTAAGCAATATACTATTTTTTTTTATTTTTGGATCCTTGGGCTTTGTTTAACCAGAAACACGAACCTGAGGATATAGTTTCGCCAAAAAATGCTTCTGTGGAGATAAACTGTGAAATTCATTCATTTTTTTTTATTAAAATATGTGTTTACAGATAACTAGGCAGTGATTACCGATAAGTGAAATTTTCTAAGAAGTCGTTGTCGTTTCAATAGTTTGTTTATAGCGAATTTAATATAGGTCAATGCTCTTCTGTATGTTATTTTCAATAATTACTTAAATAAAATAATTTACATATATGTGTTTAATTAGTTGTAAAGTATAAATTAAACGCTGTTGTTTTATGGTTACAAATATTTGTATGTGTGTATATTTCTCAGTGCTGCTCTGTGTACAAATTAGAATAAATGCACAACTGCAATTTTAATCAGTTTAAAGTGCTTAAAGTGGTTTGAGAATATGGGGTTGAAGTAAATGTATATTAACTCGTTTCTGCTCCAAACAGTACGCAATATATATCTTATAGACTTTCCAAATAGCTAAGGCTTTAACAACGTTTTTTTTTTTTTTTTTTATGCAAAACATGTAAATTTTAAAAAGCATTTTTTTAATATGCATTCATTATATATAATTAATATTATTTAAATAATTGGTAACAGTGGCCCTCATTAACCTGCTCAATTTATAAAGTTAAATAAATGTTTATGCAAAGGATTTTTCTTTGAGTTTTAGCAGTTGTGTTTATCACAAGGCTTTAAAAACTGCTTATTTTATATTTCTTGTTTAAAAATATAAATATTTATATTCATACGTGCTTTCTAGTTTTGGTCTTCTATGTGTATATGTTGCAGGACTTTATTTGTGTTTGACAGAAATTGTATTTAAAATACATGGGCGAATTTTTTTTTTTTAATTTTGTTGGCATTAATTCTAGATTTTTTTCATATTGTTTATATTATGATTTTATACATTTTTAGTTTGTTTAATGTTTCATTGTTTAGGGTTTAGTTCATTAAGCTGATATGTGTTTTCTTTTAATTTATCCAATTCCTGCTGCTTGTTTTTTTTTAACATAAACTTTTCTAGTTTAAGCAGAGTGCATGAAAATTAGTGAAAATTACAAAAGTTCTATTAAAATAAATGTTGTTTGATTAAGATAATTTTATATTACATGGGAAAAGCTTATTAAAATATACATTTTCTCTGATCTTAGTAAACTATATAAGTTCCTAAATGAATGGTACCCTGTACCCCGACTCAATTTCCCACATCATTATGTTTTGTGTTAACTTACATGCATAAATAAAATATTATACGATCTACAAAACAAAATCCTGTAATCTCTGAAAAATGGTCTGCGGCACTTCTCAATGGGTTAGGTTTTAGAACGGCTAGCGCAGTTGTTGACTTGATATATGGTTATCTATTTTATGAAAAAAGTAACTAAGGTAAAGAGTTGGCTAACGTAAGATTATACTCGCTCATTTATCAAATAGACATACTTTAAAGTCTCTCTAAAAAGTCAAATTATAATATTCGGAGATACTATGCTCCAAGTCTGTCTTAAGTATTAAAAAAAAACGCGTTGAAAAATACGCTTACAGTTTTTGATTGTATTTACTTATGTGCACATTTATATAATGCTTGTGCTTGCTGTAGTGTAATTTGATATATATCAATATATGATTTCGATATTTGCAAAACTTGGGAGTTATTTGTAAAATAAATTAAACCTAATATGCGTGTGATATATGGTCATTTAATTTTTGATTGATTGTGCTTTAAAGGTAATTATTGAGACCATGAAAAATGTTAAGTTTCTAGCCCTTAGAGTGTATAAGAGCGGAGTGTTCATACAGACGGATAGGCAGATGGGCAGAGAGAGAAAGGACGATTTTTATTTCTGATTAACAATACCTTATGGGTAAAAAATAATTTATGTCTTTTGATATTCTGTAATTGGCAATATTAAAAAAGTCTGATATAGCTATTGTTATATGAGAATGCTTTTATTCTTAACAAGATGTCTCAATTTGCGTTTTGTCTGAATATTACGGTTTCATAAAGACAAAACGGAAATGTCTATATATACCTTGTACATTTCATATATTTTCATGACCTAACTCTTTTTAATTAGCTTATGCGAGTACAGAGTATCAAATAAATTGACACAGCAACTCATGCATTGAAAATAACGTAATATTTATTTAAACGATTAAGCCAATTAAAAAATAAAGATTACAACATTGTAAGTATTTGGTTACATACAGCTTTGAGCGACATTTTATGACAATATTTTGACATGGAGGCATTTGAACCAAGTAAATAAACAAAATAAAATTTCATTATACATATATATATATATATATATACTTGCATATATGCATATTTGCATATATATATATATATATATATGTCTAAATGTGTAGATATGTACACATATCTGTACGATCGAGATAGGCATAGACACACATGCTACATCTGCTTAAATAATACAACTGCACACTGACGATCAACACTAAACATGACCTTATATTTGTTTTAAACATAACTATGGGCTGAGCTAGTTTTCGATTTAGAAACAACTGTAGCAAAAACGACAAGCTTAGGTCTAAGCAACGAATGTGTTCTTACTAAATAAGTATAGCGATGTCACGTTTAAAGGAATTGCGAGTATAAAGTATATGCTACACACAATAACGAGGGGTAATGTTATTCTTCTTTATACATCTTGATTGGATTCTTAAATGATCTTACAGTAATCTTTGCAATTTGTGTAAAAAATTTTCATTTTGATGCTTATCTCACTTCAACAGAAAGATGTAGAAAGGACAAAAAAAAAAATGATGGCAACAGGTTTAATTTGTAGTTTGCAAACTTTTGATGAATTTTGGATAGGTAAGAAAAGGAAATTTTTTTAATAGCTTGGAACTATACTAAAGATTGGCTCTGATTTATTTAGTTGAACGTAACCTATGCTCGATTCAAAATCAGCGCTGACGCACTAGAATCTTATGGATACGCGAATAGAAAAAGAGTATTTTGAACAGAAAAACAACAAAAAGACAAAAGAAGTACATGGAAAAAAATTATTTAACAGGAATAGAAAACACACAATCTACAGCGAAAACCGAAATCACTATATAGATTTGAAGAAATTGTACGACTGTATTAGAGACGAAGTCGAATACAAACTAGAATAGCCAAACTTATGGGAGGTAGGCGTAGACATAGAGTCAAGACGCAGAACAGTAAAAAGTTATGTGTTTGTTGTTGTTGCAAATATATTAAATGAAATAAAATCTCTAACTCCGGACAACGCAAGTTCTTATTTTAAAATTTTGTGCACGCATTTTTCCTTAATACATCTTTCATTGTACATGTTCGGATGGCATGATTTTTTCTTTATATTTATTTAATATGCTTATTAAATTTATCTCATGACTCGCATTTTTCTCAGGCAAGGTTCTTAGACGTTTGTTTTGGAACAAACTTTCAGCATAAGTTCTTAAAAAATTGTTTTTAATATAATTATGAATGTATTTAACTATATTTAAAAACTTGCTTAATATTTCTATACAATTATATCTTTAAAGCATTGGTTGACCACTTTCAACTAGCATGTATTGACTTTGTAAAAATTAGTAATTGAATATTAACAACATAAATAAGTCCAGTGAAGAAGATATTCTTTCGTATTATATTGACTATATGACTTGCATATCACCTGTTTCTTTATTTTTTACAATTTATCGGAATTGTAATTAATATTAGATTTAAAGTTGCCATTTGTCACACTTATGTGAAATTTTAACGAACTTTAACTTTCTTTCACTTCATTTTTTACACTGATACCGAAGTAGAATATAATGTATGTTGGTTTTGCGCAGTGTGATGCTTGCAGTATGTAAGTCCGTCCATCTGTTTGTATTAATTTTTTTTTTAAGCTCGGGACTTGTATTTGTGTGAGAATTGTTAACATTGTTAATTGGTCTCGCTCACCGGTGTCTCCCAATTTTGTAAATTCTCGGCAAAAAACTATAATTTCTCCAATTTTAAACTAGTCATAAAATTTGAAAGTGGATTGGCCACCTTAGCATCTCCTGGTATCAGAGTATTAAGCAGTCGGATTGGTCCGACATCGTCTTTACTTGTCACTCAGAAAATGAAGTAATTTTTCTATATCTTAAGGTTACCTAAAGATTTTTTTTGTTTTCTGCTGTGCACCTTGGCGCATGTTTTGAGTGTCGACTTAGCTAAATTTTAAGAAAATCCCTTATAGTGTACAAAGAAAAATATCAGAAATATGGCATAAGCAGTTGGAAATGTTATTCTAGCAATGACGTCGATCGTCTTGGCAACGCGTATTGGATGCGGTGGCTCTTTTTTGCGCATCTGAACGAAGCAGGTCTGGAAATATAAAATGTTATATTGGTTATTATGCTAAATATACCCGGGCTATGGTCTCACCTCCGTGGCACAGCCGTTGTTAACCGAGTGGGTGCATGGGCTGCTGCTGCCGCCGCATGTGGTACATGCCACAATCTCATTCGGTGCTCCGGCTTCGCGTCGTTTTTCGCCCTGATAGATAGCAAAAAAATAAAACATTAATTCAGGATCAGTAAAAAACAGATTTGTTTGTTTTAAATACAAGCATCAAGTACACACAAAATTCGGCTTGAATTTAAAAGGTTCAAATATTGCAATTGCTGTTTTTGTCATCTGTCATGTTTGTATTTGATCATCAAATATAACAAGAATACTGATTATTAATTTAAAAGAAGTTTGTATTTATATTAATAAAATATAAGCCTCTTATTTTAAAAAGAACATTGAAATGCAAACCATATTTAAAAAGTATACGCATATTTGTACAATATACTTACAGGCTGTTATTATTCGAGTATACATTTTTTTGCGGCATTGAAAAAGTATTAAAATTTACACATATAATTTGGCTGAATAAGTTGTTTTATTTGAAATAACAATTTTATTATTTTTATTATTCGATCTATTGTGTTTGTTTGTTTATGTTGATTCTATGTTTAGAAAACTTGAGTACTATACATTTTGTAATGTCTGACATGACGAGTAATGATATGAAAATTTTTTTATTTGCTTATACACTCAAACTAATATTAAAATATAATAAAATTTAATTTTATATTATAGTTAAGATATATCCAATTAACGCTAAGAAAATTTTAAAGTGCTTTTAATTTATTTGTAATATATTGCGACAAATGAAAAAAGCAAGAAGATAATATCGCTCCGCTCTATATATTTTTTTTGCTACGTAATGATTTTACTCAAAGCAACAATAATCGATACACAAATCGTGCTATATAACTTATAGGGATAATATAAATAGTTTGAAAAAAGTATAAATTTGGCAGTGTGCACGATATTTTTTAATGTCTGCGCGTTTCTCTAAAAAATTGTCAGATTAACAAATATCATTTAATGCAGTTTTACGATACAAAATTTGTATAAATATTTAAAAAAATAAAAACAAAGCTTAAAAGGCATAGAAGTAAGTTAGATATGTATTACATCCAACATACTGAACTGTCCGTTTGATCGCGATATTTTTTTCCAACTCTTAAACTTGAAGATTTAATATCATGGAATGTGGGAAATGTTTACTGGAGGTTTCAAATATCTTTAACGTATTAAGAGCTGGAATAACTTAACGAAAGGTATTAATTTGCATCCTGAGATAAAGGACGACGTTTTCCACTGGTATTATAGTGTAAAGCTGTATGATACTTGCAGCTGAAATGTTCTCAGTTGATTAAATATAACAACATTTATGTATTTGTAAGTAAATATATATAACACATATGCAATTATGTAACACAACAAACTTTACAAAATTGAACTACATAGAATTAAAAAACAGTAAATTACATCGGTTTTTAATTTTCTTTAAAATCCGGTTTTGTTGGCAGATTTTGTCATAAATTCGGTATATTTATAAATCAAATGAATTATAGTGTAGGTATTGTTTAATTATTTAATTAATTAATTGAAATTAGCTTCGGAACTCCAAAATAGATCGTCAATTCTGAATACCTCTTACAATTTAAGAGTTTAATGAGGAAAACAGTATTTTTGCTGTGGGCTTTGTCAAGATCAAAGTCTCTAGCCCACACTTTTGAATGAGTTTGTATACATTTTGGCGGACATGGCTATATTGTCTCGCCAGTGTATGTTGATAAAGATTATTAATAAGGAGATTTTAATAATAATGCGAGTTTTCTAATACGCCGCAGATTAAAGCATCTCCATACCTGCGACCTCTGGACTCTTGAACGTTCAAATTATTGTGTAACATTTAATATGATGTATTATGTGTTAAAACTAACCAACAAAATTTAACTCCTTTTTTATTAGACGCGTATTTAAAATAGCTATCTTTTGTGAATCAAAAAAAATGTAATTATGATATTTAAAATTTTATAAGAAAAAAAAACAAGTGACTTTATTCGAATATCTGGGTGTGAAAAGTTTATGGTATTGCTTTGACCTTAAGAGAACATTGCAAAGTACTGTAATACAATTCTTAAAAATGTCTGTACGAAATTCATAGTTGTCCTAATTGTTAAGAAGCTGAGGAAGTGAATTTTAATTTAAGCACAGAGACTTCAGCTTCTTTAATGCTATAATCATTTTTCAGAAAGCTGACCATGACATAAAATAAGACTGAAAAATATAGACAGAAGCTGTTGACTCCGACTCCAAAGTTTTAAGGACAATATCCCCAAGCAAACCCGCAACTCTAGTCAATAAATACAATATTTATACAATTTTGAATCTTTAATGTAATTCAGAACAATAAAGATATGTCATTGAAAAATGAGTGTACACGCATTGTAAACCAATATTTTATTAATATCATTATTATGCCAAAGTTAAAGCCTATCAAAAATAATACATACCGAAAGCTAAGAAAGCTGTTATTCGATTTTCTTTGGTATTCGGAAAACGGAAGAAATTACCGATCAAATTAAATAAACTTAATCTGCAAGTGGTATATGAGAAATGACATTTCATACTATAAGATTCTTACTTTTCTAGTCTATAATATCGTTTTTTATACAGGCGATAGCATTTAAACCTATTTTAAATGGGTGAAAGGTTCATTTCACGGGTCCAAAGCTTAATATAGACGCACGCGATCCAACAATGTAATCACTTCTACGTACACGCAAAAAATGATTGCGTTTCCTGCAATCTGTTTTGATCAGTAAGAAAAGATTTTTATTTTTGAAAGATTTTTTAAAAACAGAAGGCTTTTTAATTGATTGAAAATTTGATTTAGTTCCTATATTCTTTAAAAAACAGATTATTTGAGCTGGTCACAGCAACACAATATATCAAGAATATATCCAATTTTGCTACTTATTTCACAAAGTAATATTTATAAAGATAACACACATACCAGAATCCATTTTAATCGTAACTAACATTATTTTTGGATTTTATATTTGTGTACACACAATTTCTTAAAACTCTGTTGTTTATCTTCTCAGTAAATGAGAACAGCTCCAGAGTATTTTTATTGGTATGGTTAGGTAACGGTTGTGCAGGGTTAACAATAACAACATGGGAAGGAAATTGATTAACACACTTTGGGTTGTCGATTCGGAACTACTCACAGTTTGAACCGCAGCATCAGCAGCTGCTGTTGACTCGGTTGTCATTATAGATCTCGCATCTGCTGAGTAGGCAATGTGTGGTGAATTGGACCGCGAAGATTTCGTGCGTGGTGGTTTTAACGGCAATGCAGACTGAAAATAATCTTCGGTCAATTTAATAGATGGCAACGGGTGCTGCCCCAGATATTTCTCCATCCCATCTCTCTCTGGGTCATTTGTCTCGCTCTCGATGTGTACCACTAGTGCTGGCGTGCTTGTGGCAACAGAGCGGCGTAGTAAATTTGAGCTTTCTTCCTGTTGCTCATCTTTTAACTTAACACTTGTGACATTCAGCATCGCAATTTCACCCAGCGATGCCTCTTCATAGATATGTTCTGTGGTCATTGCAGGCGGCTTGACACTTTGCGATTTGGATGTCGATGAACTGCTTCTTATGGCTTCTCGACCGCTCTTACGTTTAATCGAACGGGCACGAATATTTTGCACAGCTGCACCAATGATGCCACCATGCGCCTCCTGCCACCGCATGCCGCCGCCAAGCAATTCATCCTCCGCGTGCTTTAGTCTGTCCGGCGTTAGTGAGGAGGCTGCTGCACACGGCGTGTTGGCTGTCGTGGCGACGGTGCTTGCCTTTTTTGGAGGACGACAAAGCATCGTGAGATTCTCGATCGATAATTTCCTGTATAGGATGTGTGGATGGGACGATTGGGTGGTATACTTTTGGCTTATGCATGTTGTTCTTCAATAGAAATACATATTAATATTCAGTTTGATGAGTTTGACTTTTAGTAGTAAGTAAAAATTATTACTGTTTAGTCAATATTATTGTTAATTTTGTTAATTTCATTAAGGTTGCTTCATGCTTATTTATATTTTTGAGTTGTTAATTAATTAATATCAAAAGTTCCATTAGGATATGATATAACTATAGAAAAAAATATAAATTTCTTATAAATGAAATAATAACACACATTTGTCCAATGACGACATCGGACTTGATAAGGAGAAACCATTTGAAATCGTTGCATATTATAATTTTTTTTCCATTTGTAATACAAATTAATTGTGGCTTCAAACCGAAGTTCTAGTTTAGAACTCGTTAATAAGACATTGTGATATGTACTTTTTGTTGAGTCATAATATGCAAATTAATAATTGTAGCTTACTTAATCCTGGTAAAAATAGATTGAAAGTGTCGCCAATTACAAATTGTTATTTTTAAATGTGTGTTTTCTTTTTATATTAGTAAATCACATTTTTTTTTCAATCCTTTCTCTCTTTATAAAAAAAATCAATCACACACAGGTTTTACAAATTGAAAGTCTTGTAAATATTACCTATATATTTTGTTTTTTATCTTTTTATATATATTTAGATGTATACATGCATTTAATAGTTTTCCAAATGAAACACTTTTGCATCATATTTAACTATTTTTTTCTTATTTGCGGGGAACCTTATTAATTTGATTGGAAATTGTTTTTTTTTTTACTTTCATTCAATATGAAAGTGCACGCCTTTTCTTTCAGAAACCTGTTAGTACTAAATTTTCGTTATTTCTACGATTTTGTTTATGAGTAGAAAAGCGAGTTTTTATAATGTCCAACCTACATATTTTATAATTTATATTTTATATATATAATATAATTTTAGACAAATTATTATTCATAATACAGTGTTCTTGAGAATATATTTAGTAAATTTTATTTTTAATTAATTTTCATAATTAAATTGATTCAATTTTACCATTTTATTTGGAGTTGTTTTGACATTCTATCATATTATGCAATGTATGCTTGGAGGAAGCGTCAAATGAAGCATAGTATAAATAATCTTTTTAAATTTGAATTTTTATAATTTATTTAACTTAATCTTATCATTTTATTGCAATCCACTTATAAATAAGTGATTTCACTAAGCTGTCAATATTGTATTCTTTGTGATATAGTATTGTTAAATTGTTAAGCTACAAGTAAACGTTTCTTTTTAATATTTTCAATTAATACTAAACTAAAAGTAAACGTTTATTTTAATAATTAAAAAAAAAATACCAAATCGTGTTGCTGCCTCCGTAGAAGATTTTTTTGTATTGTCGTACAACTCTGATTTATTTGTAAAAAACATACCAGTTTGTATTTTTTAAGTTATTCATTTATTTTCGGTTTACGCTTGATCTTCGCCAGATAAATACAGTCCGATTAAAAAAAAAATTAGTTAAAGAGTTTTGCTTCATGGCGAATTGGGTTAAAAAATTGTGGCATATGCACGATAAGCTAATGCGCTTGGGTCAATTACAACCCATATATGTTTAAAAAAATGTAGACAAGGATGGAATGCAATTAATTAAACTACAAAATGAGTCTACACAAAATTATATTTACAGATATGCACATAAGTAAGTACATGAGTATTAGTATTTGAAGGAAAATTTTAAAGCAAGCGGCACAACCGTAAATCAAAAATGTTCTATAACTCGTGTAGTACAATAATTTGCCGTAAGGCGTCTCAGTTATCCCTAAAGAGCAAACAGAAAACAAAGGCAATGTATTGACACAAAATTCCACAGAAATTATAAAGTTATTTGACTCATTTATACATAACTTTAGATTTTACAGGACTACCATATAATAAATATATTCTTATTTTCCGTTTTGTTCGATTTTTGCTCGTAACATTTTTCCCAATTGTAAGTGATCTTAAAGTGTGTTTTATTTTGGTTTTATCTTTCTTTATTTTTAAAAATCAAATTTTAAGTAAATATTGTGATTGTAGAAAAATTAAATTAATTTACATTCATATAATTTATTATTTATGCACAATTTTGTAGAAGTTATTTGTTTTGTATGTTTTGTGTCTCCTAAATAGAGTACATTGATCGACTTAATATGGTTAAAATATGAGTACGATGGATATAATCGACGACTTAATTTTTACCTAAATTAAAATAATAAATGCTTGAAGCGTGCATCTACATAATGTAATTTCAATAACTGTTAGAAATATAAGTTTATTATCTGATTAAAAGGCAAACAAAATTAAGAAAATATATGTTAATAGCCCAAATAACATAAAAAAAACCGAAAGATTACAATTTTAATGCATATAAATTTAAAAGCGAATTCGCATGCCATATATTGGTTTGTATGTATTTATGTTGTTTTTATCATGTTGTCACTAGTGTTCATTGACTGTCCAAAAATTGAAGGGAAGGTGCATGATTTGTGGTTAATAGCTTACCAAAGGACTTGCAAGAATTACTCCGATCCTGCTTAGTACCGCTGGAAGACGCTGCAAAAATGTACATAAAATAATATTCATACTCAAAACACACTTTAAGTTTGATATTGCTGTTTTTGATTTTAGTTTTGATTGAATTGATCCTGCTTTAAATTTGCATGGCTTAGTTATTATTAAGTTAATGATATATATTGTGAATCTTTAAGCTTTGTCTCTAATATAATATAAAATATCACAGAAATTGGGAACAATGTTCGATTTTTCATTGGCTTATAGAGTACAAAGCACATTTAATTTTACTATATAAGTATATTTTAAGTTTATGCATTAACTTTTAATATATAATATAATAATTAAACTAATAATTTGCTTTGTTTTTTTTTTAAATTTTAAATAAAATTATATCTATATTTAAAAAACATGGCATGGACGTAGCACTTAAAACACACATTCATCAAAACATTTCCATAATATTAATATTTATACATATGCCTAGTACATTTAATAATGATCGGACAATAAGCACATAAAATAAATTAGAAAATATTTTCTAATTTATTTGCATTTTTGTACATATTTACACATGTCATTTTAAAACTTTGTTACTGTAGACAAGATCACGGTACATTATTTAAAAGTCTTTTGAGAGAATCGGGTATGCTTTTTGTAATTTTGTGACAATATTATTAACATACCACACAATTAACAAAATCTATTGATTTTTAATCATGTCCAGCTTAGTTGATGCTGCCATGTACATCTGGCACATTTTTATGCTTACCCACCTTAATAAAAATTATTATTTTTAAAACAGACTCGAATCATATATCTCACATAGAAATATTTTTTATTCCTTGGTATTTCTGTATACATTTTGTAGAAAATTATTAACATCTGATTTACGTAAAGCTTACATAGGAAAAAGGATTAGAAACTGTATTTTCTGAAAATAATCAACAACGCATTTGATTTAATTACTATACTAAATAACAATGAATTAAAAGAAATAAGACTAACTTGACTGTGAAACTGCAGTCTGCAATGGAATGTTGGATACAAAAAAAACAGCTGTTCTTTTGTGTTATAATCTGATCAAGAAAATATTTTTTTGCCCTATGATTACCACAAGTCTTCAATTCTACTCTTATATATCCGAGTCAGCTCTGGCTGTTGCGGTAAAGATACCCTCAATTTCACCTCAGATATTGAAGGTCTAACACATCCTTCTATTATCAAAGATCGCTAAAATCACTAATCGGACACGCCCAAATATTTAACAATTATTCAGAAAGATACTCTTAAAATTTGAAGGTATATCATCGATAAGTCCCCTTAACGCCCTTTAACTATCATTCCAAAGCCCGATATACCTTATTGTGAAATTTGATGAAATCAAAAATTAATGAAGATTAGTTAGAAAATGTTTTTCTATGCTAACCACATTGGGTAAGCCTACATTTCCGTAATTTTCGAAAAAAAGACACCAAATTTAAATCAGTGAGCACTTCCATTTCTTAATAAATTTGTTATATTTGGATTACGTTTTAAGTTATGTATTCTTAATTTTTACTTTCTTAAGGCACATATAATATTTGTGAGAATGTGTATACATAACATAACATTAATTAAAATGCTTAACATGCCCATCAGCTCAGTCTTTTTGTATAGTAAAATGAAGTAATTTAATTTATAAGTAACTTAGTAGATATATACTAAGAAATGTAATATTTAGTAAGTGTACATCCCACAATAAATGACATGTAAATCTTTGAATTATTAAAAAAAAAATTCTGATTGGCTGTCATCATTTCTATAAGCGTGGTAAGATCGGTGAATTTGAGAATGAAATAGTTCCTCGTTTTTTCTAAATTTGTTTATTATTAAATGCAAACAAGCAAATCATCAACAGCAAAATTAATACAAAAAGTACATACATATAGTATTGACAATTAATTTGAAATAAGCAAATTAATATATTATTAATATTTTAGTGAGAATAATAATTTTGAGATGGAAAGAGACCTCTCGTCCCCATACAGTATATATATTTTTAATCAGCATCACACTTTTTATTTCTTACATGTTGGTTCTTCAATACATCCCAAACAGACAATACTATCAGAAATATGCTCAATGTACGAATTATTAGTCACTTGGTATTATGGGTCCCAAAGGAACAACAACTACTACAACTGAATTAAAATATATACAAGACTTAAACATATGAGAGAAACAGAATGTAATCATAGTCCCATTATTTCTTATTATGCTCTGAAGCAAAAGACAAACATGAGTTCCTTCGTTATCCTTGAAGATAGAGTGTATTTTTGTTCATGCCCGCGGGATCATATATTTATTTCTTATGGGTGGTTTTCTTTAAATTTATACATTTTTATCTATATCTAACAGTGCAGGAGTGATTTAAGTCACAGTTGGAAGAAGGTTAGTGATAACCAATCTTAAAAATTATAATGAAAAATCGTAAAATCCTACTTCACACACAATATTATATTTAAAGCAATCATACCTCCTAGTATGTACAAATATTAACCATATTAGAGCCCGCTTTTACCCAAACAAAATTCGAAACCTGTATCTCTTATAAGATAAGAATTAAATTCGATAGGTGTAATGTTAACAGTCACGCTCGCAAAAGTCGAAAACTGCACTTCAGCAACTTAAGAGCCTTAATTAACTGACGATATAGTGCCCTAATATTATTGTAAGTATGTTGAGACCCCTTTCTTAACCTTAACCTGACATTTTTTCACACGCATTGTATATTTTCGAAAATCAGTATTATGTAGTCCTCAATTAGTTATAGTTCTGAATATCATAAGTAACCAGAAAATTTGACAAAAAATTAACCTGGAATTAAATATAATTTTAATATACATTGGTGAGTTTCCCTTACTATTTATATGTTTACTATACACAAACAATTTAGACAGTTAATTTTTTCGGTCTTAAAGCGCTTTATACACGAAATAGTTTGCTATCAAGTACCTCAGTTTGACTTCCAACTGAACTACGCGGTCGCTAAAGCACATAGAAAATAATCTCGAGATAGTTATAAATATTATCTTTTTCAATTTTGTAAAAGATATTTTCATAATAAAAACGGGTTTTGAGTTTAAAGAATTTGTTTTTCGTGTATAGAAATTATTTATTATTTATTAGCATCTTGTATATATTTCATTGAAAAATAAAAAAATAACGCAGCTATTTTCCTTGCTTTCAATTAGTTGTCAGCAGAATATATATATATATATATATATATATATATATATTTATATAAATATATTATTTATTACTGTTGTGTGTTTGTGTATAATTTTATATTTATTTCATAAATATTTACGCTGTCGTATAACATTTTTTTTAATTGGGGCATTCGTTTTAAGATGGGCAAATAAGTTTAATAAAATATATAAGGTTTACTTAGATATTGGCAATATCAATGCATTGTGAGTAATTTTAATAATTTGGTAAGGTATTTATAATTAGTTTATGTAAGACTTAACACTAAATTTGACGTAAGACTGTCGATACAAAGATATCAAGAGAAATATTATTTGAATAAAGGAAAAGAGGAGATTTAAGATAGTTAGAATATGAAAAGCACGAAATACAAGACAATGACTGGAGTTTCTTTATTCTATTACCATAGCTTAGGTGTAATTTAATGTAGTTTCGGTATTTAATTAATTGGGGCTGTGAGTGTAATAAATAAATTAACATCGAAAGATTTTGTTGCTTTTTGTTGGATAGATTGATTTGATTGTGTCAGGGTTTTATATGGTTTCTATCAATGTATGGTAATGTAAAATTTAAATATTTTATATGTGAAATATATATATTAAATAAATCACATTTAGAACTTCCTAGCAGCCTATTGCGTTTTATCTTACTAGTTATGAGTTTGTACTCTTATTTTGTAAATTAATTTACCTGTGTTACGGGGTTTTCACCGGGGCGATAAACGACATTGTGCAGTGGACGTTTGCGACCCACATAATTGACACAAACGAACTCCAGTAAAGAGGCGTAAATGAAGCACATGCAGACGCCGTCCCACACGTTCATCGCCGTCAGATTGGAAACGACTGGCAGGGTGCTGCGAAAACCGTTCGAGGTAGTGAAGAAATTCAACATTGTTGTCACGCCTAATTATTGTTGATTGTATTTGTTAAAAGCAGTAGAGCATAGCATGGTTGGATTTAAGAGAGAAAACAAAAATTGCATTAGTCATTAAAACATTGTCATTAAAATACAATCGCGATGCAGACTTTCTGGGGACACGACAGCGTATCTTTAGTTGCAGTCCAGGGAATGTGAATTTTGCATGATGGTTGCAACTTACGTATAATTGGGTTTGATGTGAAAATGTATATACACAAGGCTTGTATTTTAAGTATTCGAGTCAATATTTCAACAGGGCTCAGGCGAGGGAACTATTTAGTTGTGCAATGTTAAATACATTAACAAAATAATTTTATATTAAACATGTGCAAAAGCATTTTTTTTGTGTTCATATTAAGCGGAAAATATTTTTGGTTTCGAACCTACATTGATAGCCAATATCCAGTGGCCAACAGCCAAACAAGTTAAACTATTTTAAATATATGACCTTGTTAAAAAAAAAAATGAAGAATTACCGCTTCGGGTTGGGGATAATTTCAGGAATATGAAAGTTTTCTAAACTTCTGTACTACGCTTTCCAACAAGTGTTGTTAATTTTCATATACATTTGTGAGCAGTTGTTAGTAAATTTACATATATATATTTAAAAATAATTTGGAAGCTAAATTCGTTTTCTTATTTAAGGATACACAAGGCTTACAAAATAAGTGTGATTTTAGAAATTATTGATATTATCGGTTGGCATTTTTCCCAAAATAAATAAATAATCTATAAACAATGAACTCAAAGTAAGCAATTCAATGTCAAACCAAATGCCTCAAAGTTACAAGCTCTAGATGAGAAATCTTGACTAGGAGATGACCGTTACCAATCATAAAATGTAAAATCAAAATGCGGAGAAATGCGCGTGCATTTACTTTATGTAGCTTGTGTACAGAAAATGCTTACGCTTGCTGTTCAAATTGCTACATTTAAAAATACAACTTTAATTCCTGATTTTTTTTTTTATCGATATTGTTGATGTTTTTAAAGATTATTAATATAATGTCAAAGAATATATTTTTACGTAAATCAAAATATCTTTTTAAAAATGCAAGTCTAGCTCTATTAAGCTATAGTCCACTATTAGAATGAAATTTGCGTCTATCTTCTTAATTTGGAATATATGCAATAGTTTGACCTATTGAACTGAAGAAAGCTGAGAAATAATTGACCACATCTAGCCCACTGCACAATTTAATTATTAACATTGCAGTCAAGGCAATTAACACAGAAATTGGTATATAGATTACTATTGAAAACGCTGATGCATAGGGCTTCTTAGCACAATACAGACATAACTAAGCTGATGCAAAATTAAAAATTTATATAATTTCTTAAATACGAAGAACAGTACTAAAAATAATAGAAACGCAAATCACAACCTTTAAATAAAAATTTTGTAAAATAAGAGGAATCGAGATTTTAAATTAAAAATGTATATGCCGATCTTTGAAGGGAATCGCCGACATTAAAAATGGCTTTAAAAATGTTGCCTTATCAATTTGCGATTATCGATTTTATCCATTTCCTAGCCACTTTGTGAAGGTAGCAACAAAATTTTATTACATGTGTATGTTCCAAATTTCAATGCTCTAACTTTAAGGGTGTCGAAAAATTTTGCGTTTATATAGACGAGCAGACAGCATAACGGACATTGCACAAAACCTTTTACATTCAGAATCAGACTATAACAAAATTCATTAGGTGGTACACTTATTATTCACTCTTAAAGGAAGATTGCATTTGTTCTACTGATAATTCGTAGCCCGCTTTTAAGACGACCAGTATATATTTGCTCTGCGATCTCTAAAAATAGTATGGCTTTATGCAGGCCAGCCTTACCCTTGAGAAAGCTTAATAAGGCCGCTATCTGCTAATAGCATCACATGTTCATACATAACTCGGTGCTAGGTAGTGTTCACGGGTGCATAGGGGGGTGCGGCAGTAATCAAAACACAAAACATCCTACAAGATTCTCGGAAATGTGTGTTTTCTTTGTGGACTCAGGAAGGGAAATGAGAGATCGGAGGCCAGGAGCAAACATTGCTCTCTACACCTTATACAACTGGACCTTCACTTAGAACCTCAATACATACAACAATTATATTAATTTAGAGCAAATAAACTAAACTTCATATGCGCGATGTCTTCGCGAAGTTTATATCTTTTATTCATATTTATTGGGAACTGGGAATTTAAAATACGGGAAATTAATGTTGTTTTACATTATACACAACTGCACAAATAAGCTTTGTGGAACATTTAAGTTAAGATTTTAGCCATACTAAGTGTTCAATCTTACAATGGTAAGATAACTAAGGAGAACTATTATAGGGAAGATAGGGAAAGACGGGAACAGACAATAGACTCTAATATATACTCTTCAGTAATATAGAACGATTGACGTTTTTTTTCTCCTATTATTATTATTTTCATTAATATTAATATTACCATTACTATGTATTATTTTTATTACTGACAGTATAACCAATGCACATTATAGATGTAAATGGAAATGTTTTTATTGAATATTTGAATTTTATTTGTTTTGATCTTGCGTTTTCTCTTAACACTTTAATTTGAATTTTTGGACCTAGGCGGCAGAAATTTAAAGTCTGTTCATTGCAATTACATACATAAGTATAAATCTCTTCGCTTCAGACAGCTGTATATTTATCACCCTATCTCACTCTCTATTTGGTATTGTTCTCATTTTCGGACTTGCATCAGCACTTCACATAAGCATTAAATATTTGTTTAAAATAGCGTGGATTTTAACTTAAAGCTAACTAAAATCTGGTATCGTAAATCATTTATGCAATTGACTCCACGGTTGCTAAAAGGGAATTAAATAATTATTATTAAAAGGAGTATGCGCAGAAGTAACTGCTCCTGATACAGTTTGTTTAGCGTTGATTTGATTTATAACATATGTAGATTGATGACTTACTCAAAAAATAAAATCACGCGGAAATTTGCAAAAAGTTCACTTATTCCGAAAATGAATATAAAAACAGTTTAAGTTGCAAATAAAATGACCAGAAAACATTATTTTTTAATATTAAATCTTTACAAATTTATTTGAAAAGCTTTTGGTACAATAATTGTAGCCCAGCAGTTTGACGGTAGCAAAAATGGCGCTAAAAACATAAAAAAAAACTTTTTAAGTATTTTCGACACCATTAGGTATTTATATACTTCAACAGGATTAACAATAAAGTTATGTAGCTATCCGAAAAGTATAGGTAATCATAAAATTAAAATGAAATAAGTTATAAGTATAGGCATCTATAATATACCTTTATCTATTATTGACTATGTTTCTATATCTACCGAAATTGTAAAGGTACTTGTAGAATATACTACTAGGATCCTCATTGAAACGATATTTCTTGGCTACACACACCCTGTTCTCTGGCACTTGTTAGCAGATGGTATGAATTATTGGTATCAGAGTATTTCGTAGTCGGTAACGCCCACGAAAAATTACATATGATCCAGATATAAGAAATAATTGTTTAATTGATATTTTGTAAAAAAAAGTCTTATGTTAAGATAAAGGGTCAAAGGTGAAGTTTACTTAACTAGTGGAATGTAGCATGCAGTGCTAGACTTTCTCTTGTGAATTTTTAGCAAAAGTTGTGCACAAATTTCAGGAATTTTCGTCTCACCAAATGTTAAGTAGTTTAAAATGCCTTATTGAGGAAGACAACAAACTATTAAAGTAAATCAAAATCTAAAAGGAAGGAATATGAAGAGGGAACTCTGTTGCAAAACATAGTACTTTATATACAATTTCTCGAATTTTGAGTGAACTAGTGGTTAAATTTTATTTTCTCTGTTTTAAGGAAGTAGCAAGAAAAGAAAATCATTTACACAAGGTCGAGGCAAAGAACATTACTCCGAAAAAGGTCATTTTGAAAAGCTGCCTACTATGATCAATTAATTTTTAATATTTTTTCTTCATTTTATGACAAACATAAAATATGTGAAAACGGCTTTTACACCGGCCAGAAACTTACTTAAATAACAGATTTTGAAATGTCACTATGTGACACTATTTTGTTGATTTTATTTGAGGTTTATTTGTAATTTAAATTACACTCTAAGATGTATATATGTAGTTTTAAATTTATAGTTTGTATTGGGATCCCAACAATGATAATGCCAGGCTCTAATTTGGATGCGCTGTACCTAACGTGACTTCCAGTTCCAGCTTATTTTTAAATTATATTTTGCTGTACTTTTAAGACACTGAACTGAATAGAACACAGATGATATAATTGTTACCCAGTTTGATTATAACTGATATGCATTTTGTTTTTTTTATATTAACTTGCGTATTCTTTTGAAAACTAGAAAAGGTCAACTATTAGCGCAAACTGCGTGAATTCTTTGTTGCCACCTTTGTACATTGTATTTATGACGTAGATTCACAGATTTAGGAGTTACTAAAAGAAAAAAACATTCTACATTGCTTTACCTTTAATTGCATAGGAATCAGAGTATTATAAAGTCGGTAACATCCGACTAAAAGCGTTTTTACTTGTTGGAATTTGATTTACGTACCGATCATAACACGGGCTGGCACTGCATTCCATTCCAGCCAAAATGTGATAAATGACGAGGTGACCAATATAATGCCAGGTATGAAAACGGTTGTAAAATAATATGCACGATCACGGGTAAATGTCAACTCGACCTGTAGGCAACTGTAATTACCTTAAAGTACAATGCCAAAATCGTTCAATTTGGGACCATTAATTAAAAATCTCAAGACGCATCTGCGAACAACAGTTGACGCAGCTGATTTCTTAGACAAAAACACTGACAGAGACAGAAACACATATTTGTACAGGATATTATATGTAACCTAGCCTAGCCTAGCAATAAACTCAAGAAAGGGTTATATCGCAAATTTTTGTTGGGTACTGTTAGCGCTTTTAATTAAAGTCTGAAAATAGAATTCGCCTTTCGCTTTTTTATATAAAAAAATGTCTTCCAATACTGTCTACATGGTGTGGTAGAATTTGTAAAATATAATTTATTACTCAATTGAAATGAAAAAGGACTATAAGTAACGCATGAACGGGGCAATTAAAAATATTTGAAGCCAATTGCTACAAAGGCGAATGAAATCAAATCTCAATGGCGTATATAAAAATTAATTTATTAGTTTGTTGTGAAAAGAGCGAGGATAAATTTGATAAAGTAATGGGTTTTTGTTAATGGTAGGTTAATTTAATAAGTATCTTATTTTTTTATATTTGTGGTATTTTTATTTGGTTTTTGTTACCTATCATTGATCTAGCAGGCACGGCATTCCATTCTAGCCAGAATGTTATAAAGGATGACGTCACCAATATAATGCCAGGTATAAAAACGGTGGTGAAATAGAATGCACGATCTCTTGTAAAGATTAAATCGACCCTAAGACAGCTGTAGTTCCCTATGGAATCGATTTTGTTTATGGGATTTTATTGTTGGTTTTTGTAGAAAGTAGGAGTTGGCCAAGTAGTTGTTGTCGTAACATTTATTGTTTATTTTGGTTAGGGGTAGACAAAAATTATACCATTAGATATGGAGAAATGTATTTGTTGGTAATATATAAATATACTTTTTTTTTAACTAAATAAGCAAATTACTACGCTCCATACTAAAAACTTAAACTTTCTTATGCAAATAAAAAATAGTAGTCTTCAATTATGATATTCTAAAAAATTTAATTTGTAGCTGAAAATTTGTTTGATAGCCAGTATAGCTGGGAAATTACTTTTAAGAAATACACGCCTAAACAGAAACGTATAAAATCAAATACTTATATAACATACACACAGGAGATCAATCAGTTTTCGCATTAAATAATTAAGAACTTACCTCGCCAACTGTTTTGATCACAGGCCGTGGTTTGATTTTTTATCAAATAAGCATTGAGCGTGGTCAAAGATGGACTCTTGCGTAATGTATCTTCGTCATTCTTCCAAACATATTTTATTTGTGCTTCCTCATAGGAAACTTGTAGTAAGCATAGAAAAGGGAGAAAAGTATGACAAAAATAATTAAAAATATATGTTTATATTTTTAACGAAACAGTGAGAAATGTACAATTAAACGGCACCGGAATACTTTGGTACATACGTTGTAGCGATCGGTTGCAAAGAACAGGGTGGTGTGCCTTTCAAATTGAGTAATAATTAAAAATGTAACCATTCAAAATGTGACAACTGTAGCTCTTAAATTAAGGAGTTGGGGAATTTTTTGAGAATTTCAGGGGCTGGAAATATATTTTTTTTATGATACTTTCGGTATCAATGTATAAAAAATGCTATGTATTGATTACTTCGGCGCACCCGTTATATGGTTTAATTTATTTCCTTAGATTAGTATTTTAATTTTGTTGTTAAATTTTAAGGAGATGTCTTCGATTTCATAAAGTATATTCTTGATGCATCACTAGCCGAGTCAATATAGCCATGTCAGTCCGTTCAAATCAGTCATTGTCTAGTAGAAATCTTAAAAGGGCCGTCTGCGCAGTGTGACATGATCCCGTTATTTCCATTCTTTGTATTTATGCGTACGCGACAAAAAAAAAAATTGTATGTCGAGATATATATTCTACGAGCTGTGGTTACAAAATTGATCAAAAATTATAGCACCCCACTTTACGAAAGGTTACACATCAAGACCAAAACTAAAAATTTTAAACCGAGCGCCAGTTCGCACATAAATAGACAAAGATAGAGTGTTGCTGCTATCTTTGCATACATTCCGCGATGTTGTCGCAGCGAAACGAAGTAAATGTATGTAAGTGCATCAGGTTTTTCTATGTCAATGGACTGCGAACGCTGGTCATTGTTGACACACCAGCCCTGCAAAAATATTCGACGCCACGCAGTCCATTGACTTAGAAAAACCTGATGCACTTTTTCGTCGCCTGAATGTGTTGTCTGCTTAATGGTGAGTTATAATGCTCTTTAATATTTTAACAATTTATTACAATCGGACCAATGTATCATAAAATTTATATTGTGCAGAAGTAGTTGGTTAGATTTTTTTTAAATTTAATTTGATGTCAGTAGATGTAACTAAAAGGTGCAATATTTGGGCCATCCTAAGAAATTCGTCCTTTTTTCGGTTTTGGGTGTGAATAAAATAAAATACCTGTTATAATAAAAATTAACATAAGAATGGCTTAGTCGAGATAGCTCGACTAAGATATAACCCGACCCCAGCTCTTAAATATATTGTTATGTGCAACTTAACAACTAAAAAGAGCTCATTTCTTATTACAGACATAGGCACGACGAGCGATCCTTATATTCCAAATTTGAAATCTCTAGATCTCCTAGTCTCTAAGAACCGCCGGACAGACGGACATTGCTATATCGACTCAGATGTTGACTTGATTAACAATTTATATACTTTATGGAGCCGGAGAGATTTCCTTTTGCGTGTTATAAACATTTACACTAAACTTTTCTAGCCGTTTTAACCATTTTAAGTTGGTTGAGGGTATAATTAATTAAAGGTAATTAATTTAATTTTTTTTTCATTAAAACTCGAATTTGTGTTTTTATTAATTTTATATATTTACAGCCGGGTACAAAGTAATCTGTAAAGGTATTATTTCTTGATTATTAAGGTATTGAGAAAATTAATCAAATAATATGCATTTCCGTACGACTGCTTTGATTTCCCTTGACAACTTAACGGTGTCTAGTTAGACTAAAGTAAAAATTACACAGATTTTAAGTAAGCAGATTTTTGAAACTTTTGATTTGAGCTTTTTTAAATCGATAATATCTATTGTATACTTACTGCTTTCCATTGAGAACGAGCACTTTGGATCATCAAATGGAAATATGTGAAGACTTCCCTGGCACGATAGTATCAAGTGACGCCTACAATGTAAGAAAAAAAGGCAAATTAATATTATATTTCTTTGCATATAATGGTCACGTTCGTTTAGTTATTGTTTTGAATGGGTTTAGTACCAATTATGCTGCAATACATTATTTCACCTATATACAGACTAGCAAGGCTGTTGTTATTAGAATCTTGACCTGTAGGTGCTCAACACCACATTACTGGTGCAACACAACCTGCACAACATATAGCTGTTTATTGCTATTTATGTAAGGTTTCATAATGTTAAAATGTGCTGCCCAGTGGTTCGGTGTTTTTTTTCTGTATGGAATTTTGGAAGACGTCTCCTTTGGAGGATCATTGGTCTGGAGCTTAATTATGTTCCATTTGAATGTGTGTCGATTTTAACATGAAATGATGCACTATGAAAGAGAAATTGTCATTTTCATGAAAGCCAGAGGACAGGACATAGTTAAAAGAGCTTATAAGTTTATTGAAATTTTATCCAAGAAGAACTAGCCAAATTAGACCAAACTAAAGTATACATAAACTTTCCCTGAGACGGGAAAAACAGCTCAATTTTTTGCCGGAAGAGAAGCCCATCAGCTATGATAAGATAAGACTACATGATTTCAAGGTCCATCGG
This sequence comes from Drosophila fungiperda, assembly GCA_035042345.1. Classification (NCBI taxonomy): domain Eukaryota; kingdom Metazoa; phylum Arthropoda; class Insecta; order Diptera; family Drosophilidae; genus Drosophila; species Drosophila fungiperda. Next base: position 6,178,870 of record JAWNLM010000021.1, read on the forward strand.
GATAGTATAGAAAATGCCTGAAAATTATTTGTTGTGGAAATATAAGATATATCGGCTAGTGCAAAAGTAGGAGAGAGCTAGATAATAATAATAATCTTAGAAAGATATTGTTAAAATTGCTGATTCTCACAATAAATATAATTTTCTAAAATGGAGCCAATCGCTTAACAACAATCGAGTCTCCGATTCACTGCTGACTGCGTGGGTAGTAGTAAAACAACAAGCTTGCTGATCTTCACAACATCAAGCCAACTGTTCGGTAGCGTTTGTTATTTGATGGCGGCAAGGGCAAGGTATATAAATCATGGAAATCATAAAAAAAACAGCTGTCACGGTAAAAGAATGATGAGACTGTTTTTCTAATATTTGCCTGTTTTCTGAAATCGGTTTCTGTGACATACCTTTCCATTTGACCTATGAGAGGCTGGACTAAGACGATGTTCCCTTAAATCGAATAATAACTTATAGAAAGCCAATCCGTGTTAATGTCGATTCTTTGTGGTATCGATGTCAAATCCTTAGCTAATAGAATATTACTAGCACGCTTATTCTATGTTACAGATAGTAATATTCAAGGTGGAGCTATTAGTTATATATATAAATTTTTTTTGTTAACTTAAAGATTCAAAACAAACAATTCTAGCTTAATAAAGCTTTTACTAAAGAGCAGTCAACTATTGGAAAAATTACTCTAATAAAGAATAAAACAAATGACAAATTTCCCCAAGAAAACAGAAAAAAAATATTTCTCATCTAAAGCTGAATATTAGACCAGATAACTATGACTATGCTGCTAAAGTAAAAAGTAGAAAGTATATGTGCAATGTGCAATTAATTTATAATCAAATTAGTATGAAACACACCTCATTGCGTACGTAATGGTCCCGTTGCGAAATATTCTTAGTGCGAAATGCATTGGTATGATGGGATCCTTAAAATCACCATGCATAATGAAGTACGTGTCGGGAGTCCAGATACTGTCATGATGATGCAAAGCGTTTAAAAAATCATAGTGTGACTTATTGCCATATTGAAGGCGAGGATCGTTCCATTGCTGATTCAATAGAAATTCAACTTCATATTTCTGCAATAAAATAATACTTAAATAATGAATAAATAACAGTTCTCGAAAACCGCTTACCAGGCTGCTCTCATCGGGTGATGCTAAGCTCAAAAGCAGCACATTAACATTAACCGTCAGTGTTCCTATTAATCGAATTAGAATTTAAATATAGATAGTATTAAAATTAAATAATGACTCTGCTTATAGCAAAGGTAATATATAAAACTCATAGATCAATAGGCTTATTATAAAAAAAATAAAAATTAATATAGTGCTAATATAGAAAAAATGTGTAAGGTGATCAGATAAAATATATACTAGTGCTTGTGATTTGTTTAGGGCATTTCACCAACCGCGATTATGTGGTCTCCTGGCATTTTGATTTGAGGCCATATCAGGCGATTGTAAGCCACAGCAAAAGTCTTCATCTGTAAAATTTACAAATAGGCTAAAATAATTACACACTCGAAACAATTTTTCCAGTGTGGTCAATTGAAAATAATCTTATCAAGATTTTGAATAATTAGCTGCATTTAATAGGAAGAACCGCTTTTGTACACTAATAAATCTTTGAAGTCTTGCTTGCTCTGACCTAAAAGTTTCGATGCTTTCATTCCGAAGGTAGAGGTTTATGTGCAATGTTCTTATTGATGGAGATATAAAGCTTGGAATAATTTTTTGCCTATGCATCTAAAAGGTATACGCTAAAATTGAAATGTGAGGATCAGTAAAACTATACAACAAATTTGTAGGATGAGGCATTATTCAAAGATCGAAAAATCTGAAATGTCTATATATTTCAGAAATCATAAACTAGTCACAAGGTTTGGGAGGTAGATTTATATTTTTTTATTAGCCGTGAATTGCATCTCTTACTCACTATTTTTTTGTTATATCAAGAAATTGGCCGCCTTTATGAATTGCTCTTGTTGGAACTTTTCAGATTGTTCAATTAATAGAATTGTTACAGGTTATTTGAGTGCAGAAATAATTAAATAATTATCAGTGGAACAATGAACAGTTAGAACTTTCTGCAATGAGTGGTCCTTTTTGGCGTTTTGTGTTGTATATATACACACAGTATATTGTTATATATATTGTGATAATTTAAAGGAAATCTGTACAGTTCCTTACCATTGACAGGTGGCAGTAATCGTTTATCATAGCGCTTCTTCTCAAGTAATAAATCTAAAATTTCCTTATCTGAACTGGATTCGTCGAATCTGCGTGTAAAGAGTTTTGATGAAAATAATACTATTATCATTAGCAGTTAAGGCAGAACGAATTAAGATCTGTGTTAAAATATAAGAACAAGTAGATGGGTTGCAAGTTTTGGGTTTCACTGTAAGCTTTATATTAAATAAACAAAAGTTTAACTAAAAAGCAAGCAAATTTTTTAGATCGATTTTGGAAAATTTATTCGGAAAACTATAAAGGTTTTGCAGTGTGTCTTTTTATCTGGAACGCATTTTTAAATGTATAATAATTTTTTCTAAATTTAGGTAAAAGTATAATGAAATTGAGCAAACCGCCAGAAGGAATCAAATTCGACATATAGAGTACATTTGTTGACCAGAGTAATTGTATAGAATTTACAATGATATAGATATAAGTATGTATTTAGATCGCCTAGTTATAGTAAGGTTACAGTGATTTATTTGGCAACGTTATTTAACAGATCTTACAACAACAAAAGCATTAATGTCTGAACGAGACCCGTAGGAAAACAGCAGAATCCCAGAGTCGATTTCGTAAAGCGCAGCGTTAAGATCGTCAATAACAAATTGTAAAGTCCCTAGTACCAAAGTTGTAAAGTTTTCGCTGCGTCGAGGAAATACGCCCTCGTTTTATAAACGCTAAAATTGCGTTTTAACTCCAATATTTATATTTCACTGTACATACTAAACAAGTTTACTTTGAACAACTATGAAAAATCAAAATTGTGTGACCTTAGGTGCGAAATACATAGTAAACTTTAAAATATTTATTTCCTAATGGCGTAATCTAGCGCCTTAGAACAGATAGATGGAATGAATAACGGACAGACAGCCAGAAAGACATACCAATATAATAAACCAATAAACCAATATACTCAATTCCCTTTTGAAAAATAAATGTAATCCAACACAATATTCGTTAGATATGATTTGTTTACGTTTTGGTATGGGTGCAAAAACTTACTTCGACCAATCGATACCGTGACTGTAAAAATTTTAAAAGAAAATAAATTTTGACGTAATCGGTTACAGACTTATACAAATTTTAGGTACATTTATACATATTTATTACACATAATACAATAGTAGTAGTAGAATTTAAAAGAATTTTACTCACATGGGATGTTTGTCAAGGGCAGCCGACTCCGACTGTGTGGCAGCGGCAGCGGATGTAGTGGTCAGAAGGCATAACATCAGGATTATGCTGGAGGCCGCATAGAAACTGAACGACTGACTATACGTCTTATAATGCTGAGCCAAATACTGACATGCGATAGCTAAGGAGGCACTCAGACTGGATAAAATAGCTGCTGACATAGTGGCGGGCACAAAAGCGCTGGCAACATTGTGAGGAAGCCGGGGCAGATCTTCAAATGGCTTATCCTTATCCTTATCCTTCTCCAGTTTCCGTTGCTCTTTGGATAGTTCGTTTAGTGGCGTCGCTAGGGCAACTCGCGCTTCCAAAAGCATTTTGTGCTGGCGTAGCAAAGATATGCCAGCCAAAGACGCCCATGTAGCAATGTAGAGGTTTCTGCTGATAAATCTGGTAGCATGAAACTGACACAAGTACTGGCGACAGTGCTGCTGCTCATCTTTGTTAATCTTTAGGTTGTGGCTATTGCACTTCGAGCAATTTATTTGCAAAGCATTTGGCTTCGTCGATGTCCAAATATCGTGAGTCGCCAAGGCATCTTTGTTGTCATACGCCACTTGACTAAACTGTTGTTGCTGTTGTACCAAAAAAAGCACTGGAGTTGTCGCTTTTGTATTTTTACGGGTTCTTGTTGTTGTTTGAGATTTATGATTTTTTTTATAGTTATCCTCGAATTTTAATTCGTCTACTCTGTTGTCATTTACTGTGGTTGATGTTGTGATGAGAGAGAATTGATTTTGCGTTTTGCAATGATTGGGCTGCTCTCTGGATGCTTCAAAGATGCAGCCCATGTTACGACCACTGCAAGGAAAGTGAAAAGTGTGCCAAAAAAAAAACATATATATATGTTTGCACTGTTTTTATACACACGTGGTGTTATTAAATTAAGTAAATGGAATTAAACAAAATGTGAAATATATTTTACTTACATAACTTTATATGTAATTTCACAAATGTACCATCCCACAAAAAATAATGTTTAATATATACTCTGAACACACATTTAAAATAAATATAGGTTTGCTGATAGTAGTTTGTTCAAAATGTACGAGGTAAGTACATAAAAATACGTGAATGTAATGATGTTGACAAGATGAAATTATTATAATTAGTAAGAATAAAGGACCAATGGTACATTGCAAATAACGTGAACTGTTTTCGAAGTATTCGAACAGATTTAACCACTTTTATTCTGCCATCACCCTAAGTGGGTGGTGGCATCCAAAAAAATCAGAAGGTCATAGTTGACTGAATCGTATGATATACTGATGCTAGATTAAATGCCATCTCTTTCATTTTCAGAAGAGATGCATAACTTATTATTGTGAATTCAAACAAATTAGTAGATCAATTCTTACATCTAATTTACAAAGATGATAATTTTTTTCATATAGCTTGCAACATTACTTTGCAATAAATGTTTTAGTAAATGAAATGTTATACTTACTACGTGTTTTTGTGGGGCAAATAATAAATAATTACTTCCAAACAGACGGGAAGGCTATGGACTAAAGAGATGGGATGAATCTTTGGCAATGCATTTAGTAAGAGCTCCTTTTAATTAATCGCCATTGTGTAGTTGTCGAGCACTATTTAGTATAATTACATTTGACAATTAAAGGCGCTTTTTCTGTTTTTTTTTTAAGATTGCTTAAGCTCTTCCATTCCTTCTAGATCTACTAGAAAGTTTGTTCTCTTCTTATGCCCTCGTGTACAACTAATAACGCACAATCCTGTTAGAGCTATTTGTATATCTTAGAATGGCTTACATATGGGGGTTTAAATGTTAAATTAAGAGATTTTCTTAACTTTTCTATATTTTCTATCAATGGAGAGGAGGATTGAAAAATCATATTATAAAACGATTCCGAATAAACTGTAATCAGCAACGACCAAGATATTTCTTATAGCATGCAGCATTTAGAAGAGAAGAGTGTGACTTGACTTAAAATGCTTAGACAAGTTGGTATTAGAACTACACTTCTTTACTTTTTAAAATATGTAGAACATATAATTATTACATTCCGATAAAAAGCTCATGCAACGTTATGAAATGTAAAATTAAAAAAAGTAAGTAAAGTAAATCCATAATATCAATAATGTAAAACTTTTTTAAAAAAACATCTTCCAGAATTTTAAAGCTAGAGTTCCCAAATGTGGTGGCTAGATTACCTGTACAGATCAACATACAGATAAAGTTCTTAGCGACATGAGTATCTGCCTTTCATTAGTATTCAAGTATTAGGCGTATCAGCAATTATTTCACTTGTTTTAATTTTAAATGGGAGGTAAAGTAAAAGTAAAGTCAATCAAGATAGCAGCTGATATTAATCAAAACGAAAAAACTAAACTTTTCGCTTTTTCCGCCATATATTACAAATGGGTTGTGCACGTCCCACTTCGCGCTCACACGACTCCATTTAAAGTCAAAGATTAATTAACTATCCCGACATCGCAACTAAGTCCAGGAAATACAAGTGCAAGTGTATTTAAATTACATGCAGAATAAACGGTAAACTGCACTTTTGTTAATAGGAAAACCAGCCAGACACGTTAAGCTGTTTAAGTTTAAGCCCCCTGAACTTACAGTGGCACAGACAATGAAGATTTGTTGGAAAATGAAAGGAATCAACCCGATTTGATTTAATAAAGGCACTCTACTTTTGAATATTTAAAGTTAACGACTTTTCATGAATATATAAAAGTATAATGAAAAATGGATCGTATCGTATATATATTCTCCATTCTCCCATTGGGAAAGGAAATTAACTATGAAGGATCTAGTCGATTTGTCGCATTTATACTGTAGTTTAATAATCCACAGGTATTTTTTATGAGGAGTAAACTATTAATATAAAGCGTTCTAGACAGCGTCTGTTATCATAGTGGAGGGATTGTAAATACTCAAAACTTTGTAGTTGAGTCTGGACTGGGTCACGCTAAGTATATTTAGATATAATACGGATTATATATTATTTAATGCTTATATTTTTAACACGTGTCTCCAGATCGACAACCACCATAACAGTTAATTATTGCTTACAATATACATTTATTTTCAGAAACACATGCGTAAAGAAAATCTAAGATTAAAAAATTTATAATTAAACGACTTTTACTTTAATCTGGATAAGGAAGATTTCCTTATAGGTTATATGAGACTTAAATAACAAGTAAAAGGCAGGTCTTCATACTCGCAAGTAAATATCTAGTCTAAATTTCGAATCTCCTTTCATATTTTTAGTTATTAAGACGACGTAGAGGTGAGTCTGGAGTGCAAAAAAGGATGCTCACGTTTGCCTCACGTTAGTCACAAAACAATATCGGGTCTTGGCGAGTATTCATCGAAAACAGGCTCAGTGAAGTTGAGCAACACGTGTAGAACTAACTTAAATAAATTCATCGAACAAAAGAGATTTATTCCACTAAATCAACCCTACGAAGAAACCTATCTGCTACGTATATATCGTTTTATTAGGATATTTCCCTTTAAAAAGTTTTGCACACTTAAATGTAACCTAGATTGCAAAAGCCCGTTCTGTAGAATAATAATATTTCAATGTAAAATATACATTAATTCGAACTTACTCAAGCAAAAAGTTAGCATTTCACATATGCATGCAAAACTACAATGTTATATACGAGCTACGGTAAGTTAAAATACAAATGCGCTCTTAACAACATTCTTTCAAGGTTTGCTTGATTGGTTAAGGTGACATTGGGAGTGCGTCAATTGATGCACGTACTAAGGTGAAGTAGTCTCGAAACTTTTTTGAAACTTTGTCGAATAATGGCGGCAAACTCTCTTCGCTCACATGATTAACAGTATAGAATTAAAAATGTTGTGATATATTTGGTCTTATCGAATTCAAACATCAGCTATTTCGATATTGGGAGAGAGTTTCCGGTAACATTTATTAAAAAATTTGTGACTAGTTTACAATTCTGAAAATTATGGTCATTTCAAATTTATAGGGAAGGACTTTTTAAGGCGATGGTTGTGTACGTGTTGTAAAATTTTACATGATTTATTCGATGGTAACCTTCGAGCAAGCGGCGTTCCAAGTATGGAATTGTGGCAGATCATCGATTTAAACTTACACTAAGAAAAATGTTTTTGTACCATTATGATGCCGTGACAAAAAATTTTATTTATTGGCGGTTTTCGGTAATAGGTTTTTTACATTATATTGCCCTAACTAGAAAAGATAGAGCCATTCAAGATTTTTATTTGCGGTAGAAACACAAAATAATCACATACGCCTCAAGCCGTTCACTTTACGATAATATTATTAAATTATTTGTAACGTTATAACATCTTCTATGAAAAAATACTTAGTAGCAAGTTTTTAAAGTCTTAATTAACCAATTATGGGTTACACACTTTTTTTTTACAGGTCTGTCAGATTAACTGTATATTGTAACATTTATTTGGTATTTTCTGAATTACTTTTAATAAACTAAAGTAAAGTCACCGGCTGATATAACTTATACACTAAGTCCGATGCGAAAATCTTCTGGTATTCCATCAGTATAACGTACCATGGTCACCTCTGGATATAAAAATGAAAGCTCTGCGCGCTGTGGTCTTTCAGATAAACTGTTAAAATTGTAAGTGGGTTGCGAGTTAGCTAGGAAATCGATAAGATCGATAAAAACAAATCGATAAAACCACATTTCTCCAGGAACTTAAAGTAAACTGATTTTACCGGCTTTTAGAAAATACTCATATATCCAACTATTCTAAAAACTTAAAGGAATATACGCAGTAAAACTTTTTAAGCTATATTCACCAAATATATAATATAATAACATATATATAATATTTGCCAAATGTATATGCGGCAAGGATTTTGTCACAGACGAGGCTAGCCAGTATTGGTTCCGGGTTCAAATCATTTTTTTTTTTGGAAATTATTATGAGAAAATTCTAAAATATGTTTTCACGTGTAATTCTCAACGATTAAGTTTTTAAATTTGGTTTTATTGTGCGTTTGAATTATACAATTTTAAATCGCCGTTCATATATTTTTAAGTTTTAAAATGTAATAAATATGTGTAAAATCAAGTGATATTTTTAAATCGTGACCATGTATATTTTTTTGTCATGTTCTTATTCTTTTTTAAAAAAAGGGTTGCTTTTATGTTTTTATTTCATCATAAACTCGCCAAGAACGTTTGTCAAAATTATGTGTTTGGACTTGTAAGTAGAGAACTATTTTTTGTTTTTTAATTCAAAAACTGAATGTTAAGGCGGAATCGAAACCAGTCGACGGATTTCTAATATTGTTAAACTAAACAAATTTATTTTACAAATTAAAGCACCGCGCAGTATTGCCCGCTCATTAATATTACATCAATTTGATTTTCACGCGCATTTTAATATATAACAGCAGCTTTTGTTAATAGTCCCGTTCCGTAATTTGGTGATTGCATTGCAAATAAGTTCCATGCTCGTAGATGTTAGGTCACCAGCAAACATTTAGGATCTGGAAAAGTGGAAAAAAGTAGGAGGTAAACCTTTCTGCTCTCGACTCAACTGCAGGGATTACACGGAAATTACACTAAACTAAATATTGAAACGGGCCACGGATATAAATAGCAATAAAGACAATGAGAACGTTGCATTCTAGCATAATCTATAGCGATATACTATTCTGCCAAAGTAATTATAGCTGATTACAAGTGGAAACGAACCTTTTTCTGTGGGTGATAAAAGGAAGAAATTGATCGATTTTCTACCTCTATTGGCTTTTAAATTTTACGGGCGGTTGTCACATTTGTCCGAATACTTTTTTCTACATTTTGAAGGTTATACAATATATGTATGTCCGAATACTTTTTTCCAAATTTTGAAAGTTGTATAATATATATGGTATTGATATTTATTGATTTTTAAAGTGTTATCGGGTTTCTAACTTACTTTACTATCTTTGAAGATATAGGCATATGTCATTAAGGTTGTCGTGTTTTGGATATATTTCGATATTTGGAGGATGTCGCCAATCTACGTTCCATGTTTTGTGACTTTGGCTTAAGCTGTTAGCTAAAGATGGTTATTGTTAATTTACTTCGAAATTTAGTTGGTTCAGCTTACAAATAGTGGAAGACGCCAACAAGACACCACTAAAATTTTTCGGCTCTTTTGATTGAAATGTGGTTTTATTGCTTGCGATTTTGGATTTTTATCGGTTTCTTTATCCTTTATTTCCAATGTGTAATACTTTTCGCATGCACAGGCGAAATTTTTTTTTCCAAGTTTTTAGTCTCTTTAAATTAAGTGCATTTACGCAGACATAAAACGTTCTGAACATTGTATAAGAACAAAATACTCTCATACGTTCGGTATCAAAGAATAAACTGCATTATTTGCAATAGGATTCAAGTCTACAGAATAAAAAGAAAACTACAGAAACTAAAGTAAAACAGGTCAAAAGTATTGTCCCAAGGATTGGATGTGAGTACTTTCGAAATAAAATATATTTCAGTTTAAACATAACAGTCGCTGATAGAGGATATTAACATTCCTAAGTGTTACTACTTAAGCTGAGTTCTATGTTTTTTTTCTCGCTTAAACTGTAATAATTCAAAACGGGGGTACTTTAAAAAAAAAGTGTCGAAACGAACGGGTAGCATGACGGACATCCAAGAAAACCCTTGAGGTCGCCTCTCCGCTATCTGTACGGACAGTTTTTCCATCAAGGCATAACATATACAGCTGCAACAGCTATCACCAATCCTCCGGCTATCAGCTCCAATTCCTCTAAGAATAAGGATATGCGTTGACGTATAATTATAAATACATCTTGGATTAAACACGCTCTAGTTTTAATGCTGTGAAGATACAGGCTTCTGTGATTTTGTGCGATGGGTGTGACAAAGAATTTCCTTACAATCTCTTGCGGAGGTTCCTTGTAATATACCTTCAAATTCTATCTTTACCGGTAATAGACTTTTAAAATGTGGTGACTCTAGCATCCAAAACTTTGGATGACATTAAATTATTGCACAGACTAAAACGCCAGAAGCTATCAGCGTTTAAATTTTAGTAACCCAGGCTTTAAATTTGTTGGAAAATTAATTTTACCAATTTATCGTTGAATCAAAATTATAATACTTTGTTTGACCACAGATGAATACATCATTTACGTGTTAAGTATATAGATGTAATAGGGTTGAATAATTTATATAATTTACCCAATAAATTTGGTTGCTTTAATTCTAAAGCTGGGATTATATCGGACACTGTGTTTTGTGAGTAAATTTTTGGAAGCTGTCTTATACAAAAGCGTAAAAAAATTTACCGTACTTTTGACTCTCGCGTTGTATAACTCTCTGCTCAGAACAAATGTGGTTAAGGTGTGTGAGTCTTCGTATGAAATAAGATTACCTTTATATCGTGCTGTAACTCATAACCCAATAATGGTTAAAAATTTTCTGACCGGTAACCAAATTTATATAAGTACGCAAAATTATTTCATATTTTACTGTGGCAAGATGACTCTTCTATCAGATTTTAGCTCGTATTAAGATAATTGCAAATTTTTTTTGCTATGACTCTTATATGACACTATATGATCAATTGATCATCTAAACAAAGTTTTATATTTATTTGATATTTATTACCAACGCATTCTTGTCTGCGCTCAAACAAGAAGCCTGTAAATATGCAACACGTCTCGCTCGCGTACACTCTGAACATCCCCTTCTCATTATTTCATATTTATTTCTGTATTGGCTCCACCCAGCTCGACACGCAATGTGCGACATAGCGCTGACTCATAAGGCTGTACATCAGACAAATACTGAGAGAGTGAGTTAGCTGACTGACTGACGCTTGGTTATGTCTCTAAGCCAAACGTGTGTGGCTTTCAGTTCGGTGCTTTTGCGTGCAGCTCGTAATTTAAGCAAAGTGGGTCGTCAGTAAGTTGAGTCTTGGACCTTGCGTACCCTCGCCTACTTGCTATTTTTTTATAAAGTATGTCCTCTAATAGGTTATATATAGGGGTATTCTATATATGAGCTAGCATGAGCCAAATTATCTATTAGAAATATGAAATAAAAACAGATGGCTTAAATATAATAAACTAATACCTCAACCGACCAACTTGACTTAGCTCATAGCTAAATATCTTAAAGTAAAATTTTCTAACACGTACTTATTTCCACAGTGAACATGAGCTTCTGAGTTTAAAGCCTATACCGTCTGATATACTTTTAAAATTAAGATGTTTACTGTTTTAAAATCAAATCATTTTAATCAAAGAATGGACTGAAATGGAAATATGAATTTAATACCGTTTAATCATAACTCGAAAAGGAGTCTTGTGCACGCTGTTTTTTATATTTTATTTTAAAACCGTCAATAAACTGGGTATGATTAAGGTATGCAAATTAATATGGGAGATAAAAGAAGCCAATAAATTAATAAAATGTACTAATTATTCGGAGGTTGTTACAGAGTTATTTCTAATCTGACTCTGTCACCTAGTGTCGTCATACTTGTTCCTTTTGCTCTTGCTTGTTGATACTAGTTTTGACAGACACCTTTTGGTTCGCCTCGTATTAAGTATTTAGTTTTGCTTTTGTTGATAGGTTCGCAACATTCGCCAGAAAACTTTTGTCTCGCTTCGGTGGCGACCGAAATCTTGTAATTTGTTGTTGCTGCAAATGTCGTTGTAGTTTCTGTCGTTATAGTTGTTGTTCGTCTTTGACAGGTCTCTGCTATTCTGTACATAGACTGCACCTTGACACTAATATTGAAAGAAAAGTGTACTAAAAATAAATTAGTGTATTTGATTCGCACGAGGGTTGTTTGTTTTCGTTTTTATAAACATTTGTTTCATACAAATTTGAACCGTAAGTAAATATATCTAAAATTGATAGGAGGACCAATATGATTTGTCAGTAATGAAACTAACTTTATAGCTAAAGAGTTTTATTAGGATATTTATGCATATAAAATGTAGGTCAAAGTTGGCATAATTTTTGTTGATTTTTGACATTAAAAATTTAATAGTATGTTACACAAAGATAAATTCTTGGCACTCTGTTTTATATTTTAATTTATTATCCAATTTTACATGTGTTTGGTTTATGTATAATCTTTTTGTTATAATATAGAAAAATGTCATTCATTAAATGTTTCACCACAGAATTTCCACTTTATACTTTTATTATTGTTAATAATTTACTTCTATTATTTTTATCGCCCAAAAAATGCAACCAAGGATTTGTGTTGTTACCTAGTGCACACACATCATTGTCGATTTGGTCGTTACTTCAGAATTTCACCCAGTGTACCACACCAAAAACACGCTTTACATAACTCACTTCTTGTGCAAACACTCACGAAGTACCCGAACGTAACAATAATTTAACTAACCTTTGTCAAAAAGAGAAAGTTATAAGCTCAACCATTTCAAATAGGAAAGAAAGCATGCTATCCATAATTTTGTAAATAACTTTTTTTTAAGGCTTAGTAATGTGAATGAAATATATGAATTGTTCTTTGGCTACCGTGTTCTATTTTGTTATTTTCCTTAGATCAAACTCTCTTGGAGCGTTTTCCATGTAGAGAGAGGTATTGTCGAAATTACTCCGCCTATAATTTGCCCTTTTCGTTGGTATATAAATGTAAATTTTTTATCCGTTTTTACTGTGCTGTTGTATCGCAAACACGACCCGAACTGAGCGTTGAGTCAACGTTTCTGTTCTCGTGCAGCTGGCATAGTTTTCTTTCGGTTCACAAGCACAAGAGAGAACCCGAGACTGCTGATTTTGTTGCGCCTCTGTTTTTCGGATATGTTTAGAGCTTTTTTTTCGAACTAAAGCTCTGAGCAAGTCGTCCCGTTAGCTTTGAATGAGAAGCTTTCCTCTTGATTGCATTTGAAATAATGCATTCTCTTTAAATTCTCTCTTCACCCTCACTCTCTGCGTATTGGAAACAGCTGATTCCCCACATCCCCAATATTTAGTTTTTGTGTTACATTGACATGTGGCGCAAGATGACGTAATTTGCATTATGAACACATTGCCAAGGAACTCATAAAAGAAACTTAGTAATTAGACTATATTAACTATATATTATTTGGGAAATAGCGATATATTATCATTCCTTGCCACGTAAGGAAGTTTATAATATGAATATACACATAATAAATATAAATATTATTATATATTATATATATATATATAGAATTCCGTTAAGCATGCGAACAGAGCAGCGAAATGTTTGTGTCATACGAAAGTTCCTCGCGCTATGCCTCTTGGCACGTTCAACTCGAGTGTATCACGAAGTTAAGCTACAGCAACCAACATATGAAAAAGTTTCTCGGTTGAGAAATCGATAACATAGATTCATTTTTATGGTATGACCCATATATATTATAGAATTTTAAAGCTGGAATGATTAAACTTGGAAGGTTGGTTGTAGTGTGTAATAATTGTATTTCAATTATATTTTTCACAACTAAAACTAGAGGTAGAGCTAGAATTACAAAATATAAATGGTGAATATTTGCTCCTCACTAGAGTCGACGAAATTAAATAGTTAATTGAATTATTTGTTATTGTTTACAAATTTAAAATTTGAACTATAAATATTCGTATACCCTGCGATTTAGTTTTTTTTTTTTTAAAGCGGTCCGATATCAACAATGGCATGTATATATATTAATACATTTAAATGTATTTGCACGCGTTTACTTTCCAAATTTGTCAAGAAAAAAGGCAAGCATTATAAAAAAAATGTTATCTTATCGAGCTATTGCGAAATTAATTAAAACATAGTAAGACCAAAAACCTTATTAATTATAGAATAAATGGTTAGATTATATAATGGAACTTTTAAATGATTCAATTAAACAAGAAAAAGTGATGTAGTATCTGATACCAGTGTTATAACAAAAAAATTGCGGGATATATAGGTTGTTGTCTTAATTTTAGTCTCAGAAGTGTGTCCAATAATAACCAATCTAAGGAGGTCGTTGGGATTTTTTTCGGAAAGGAGTAGCTGTTGCTCGATCCTTATTCCACTTTGTGAGTTGTTAAGTATATCCAATATTTATCCAATGTGCGATATGTATGATATCACTTTTTTAACACCCTTAAGGCTAAAGCATTTGAACTGAAAACATATGGTTTCGTAGTTGTGTTGCAGCGAGGTCGTAGAAAATGTAAAGCCTGTATCCATCGCAATTTCAAAGACAAACTTAGAGAATAAATTACCAAAAGCTTTCATCAAACATTGATATTTCTTCGCCACATCTACCTATCTCTGTTTTCAGATGGTATTACTTTTTGTATCAGAGTTTATCGCAGTCGGTAACGCCCGTCTGCAAAAGTCTTTCTAAATTTTTGTATATTGGTATTCTTATCGTTATTCTATGACAATTTTACTTGCTTTACGTTTAAAATGAATGGCAACTTTACTGATCAATAGTATTGTTTCGCACACCTACCTACGTATTCCTTAATATCGATTAAAAAAACTGCCACTTTTGGATGCTGAAGTGAACATGGCTTTTTTATCCAGCTTGAGCGTATAAGATCTGTGCGTAATAAGCTCAAGTCTTTATGTGATTGTCTAAAATATTTGGCAATGCATGCTGACACAATTTCATACACTTTCACAATTATAACAAGAGAGAACTTTCCAGTTGTGTAAAATCAACTGCGAAATACTCTCTCAACAAATAATTTCATCTAAAAACAAGTTCCACAGAATAGGGTTCAAAAAAAATACTCCATCCAAGTTTGGTAACTGTATCTCAGTAATCTGCCTTCCAAGTTTGCTACCTTTGAATGACTGGAGATTTTTATAATGTTTAAGGGCGGAAGTGGGTGTTTTTCCGATCTGTTTAAAAGCGTTACGAGAAAGAATAGTCCATATTTGGTGATGAGGAGTCGGTGAAATCATCTTATTTTTCAGAAATATACTTCAGATTTTGTGACCCTATCTTGCAAATTATAAAAGAAATGCGTAACTTATGCAGATGATTCGAAAGTATATAATGATACTGGAAGGAGGTTAAGCAAGTTAACTTCCAATAAAGATATGCAGATTTATCCACTCCCGCTTTCGCAAAATGTCTGCTTTGTCAATTATAAGGACAGAGTGTGGCCATACCATTTTTTTTATCGGTTCTTAAAGGCGGCTTCCAGTATTTTACGACGCTCACAGAAAAACTTCAAAAGATAAGGCCCTTTAAAACATTAACAAAATTGTTGACTTAAAAATCTCGAAATATGTAGCTTAGTCGAATTTGATCGAATTCCTAGAATGCTAGTGGACATATAAACCAATTTGCATACTTTGTCTGATGCGGGGACAGACCAGTATATTTTCAAAGATTCAAGTGTCTATTTCTAAGAGTGTCGAAAATGTTCGTTCATACACACGGACAGACAGCATGACGGAGATTGCACAAAAGCCCTAATATAAAATAATATACAACTTGTAAGGTAGATTAGTAGACATATTTTTCTCGGCTATCTATCTACCGCATTTTTATGCCAAAATTGGAGGATGGAACTGGGAACTGGATGGAACTAGTACTACAAATTGTTTTCATAGAATGATTCAATACTTAATTGAATGTTAAAAACGAATAATTTATGATATGTACATTTTTGAGCTTATAAACTAAGCAGACAATATTTAGATAAGCTCTCTCGCTTAGGGGTTTCTTATTAATAGGACTAAGTATACAATACAAAGAAAGTTAAACCGAATAAAAAAATGTTCTCATGAAAATTCTGTGAGCATGCCTCGCCGGCTACTTCGGGCTTTAAGAGTGAAGGCCCGAATGCAACGCCTTAAAACTTGGAACGTGTTATGGTCTGCGCCAGTTTCAGACAAATTGTGAATATGGGAAATAATATGTAAGGTGGCATTGGCGAAAACTATAAAGGCGGCGCTCTTAGGATCCGCAGCTACGGATATCTTTCACGCCAGCTGCCAAAGAGAGGATCCTTATAGGGGCCTCAATACAGGCAAAAATGGCGGACGAATCCAGAGGAGCCATTGGAAACATGTGGAAAGAGCTTAAGCTGTCTACTGCTTCCATTTGTTTACCAAGGAACCCGGTCAACTGCCTTCATGTATAGATGTTAGCTAAAAAGAAAATACAAAGATCATTGCTTGTGAAGACGACCCCTCAGTGCAAGATGTACAAGTCAGATGGAACTGCCGTAATGGACCCTGCTGACAAGCCAGGCAAGCGAAATCATTCTCCGGAGATCGAGGCACCCGATGATGAGCTGAAGGATGCTTATATATCTGACGGTTTTGTCGCGAGATAGACAAGGATGAGTTTTCGCTATCGGACGAGAACGAAGCAGCATGGTTTACGTGTTAGGCACCGACAATCACAAGCTCTTTGTAAGGAGAGAATGTGCTGAGAACCACTCGTTCTCTGATCACAGGTAAATTTATTTTCGGCAAACTCCGATATCTTTAAAAATAAATTAGATCGAACTCTTTCGGAATCCCTATGGGAAGGTCCAAACACTTAGCATTACAGACACAGAACACTAGCTAAACACACATATATTATAGCTGCTATTGCAGTGTGAAAATACGAACAAATTTTGAGCTCCGTTTGCCATAATTTATGAATTATTAAACTGAATTATGTTAAATTTTTATATTTATATTTTGAAAGTGATTAATTTTTTTATTTGTTGGATACATTTTTTGTAATTTTTTAAGCTGGACGTTATTATTAATATTTACTTGACATATTTTGTTGCAAGCTAATTAATTTATGTAACATACTTTTTGAGTTTCCTATTAAAGTTTGCTTACTTTTATTAAACACATTTATTTATTGTTGTTACTTCCTCACCAGACGCTTTT
Source organism: Drosophila fungiperda (assembly GCA_035042345.1). Classification (NCBI taxonomy): domain Eukaryota; kingdom Metazoa; phylum Arthropoda; class Insecta; order Diptera; family Drosophilidae; genus Drosophila; species Drosophila fungiperda. Next base: position 6,196,164 of record JAWNLM010000021.1, read on the forward strand.
AACAGGATATGTAAAGCTTAAAATAAATGGCAATCAATATTTACATACTTAAATCTAAAAAAAGGTTTGAAATGTGTTAAACCTTCATAAAAAATGATCAAGAATCATTAATAACTAAATAAATATAAAAACAATATTATATGAACCAAGGGAAGAAGAATACACAATGTTACTGTATAAGTTTAAGGTTTTATTAATTTCAATTTTTACCTTATAGTATTAACATAAGCAGTAGAAATAAGAGTTTGCAAAAATGATGTTTTTGTCTATATATTTCATATACATACGATGATAACTAAATTATTTCAGCTCATGACTGAAACTTAGAAAAAATTGTTTGAATGCGTGTGAGGTACAAATTAGTTTGGTGGGTTAACGGCTTTTTTTCAATAAATATATTTTTTTTAAATATGAATGTTTTATTTTTTAATATTTGTATATTGGAGACGATTTGAATACCTTGCACAGGATATAAGAATTTATGCAGAAATGTATAACTTATCATTGTTCCCAAAATCTGCTTATGCCATCGTTGTATCCCAATTATTTTTGTTTTTGAGAATTATTGACATAATTTAATATTTGCATATCAACGGATAGCATATTATTCGTCTCTCAGACAGAGAGAAAAAGAGATATTATCAAACAAGTTGCAGTTTAACATTATCGACTGCTTAGAGACAGATATCTTTCAAATTTTAAAGTCACCAAATTTGGTTGGTAGCTTGTTGGCGATAAAAAAAGCATTGTCACCCCCGCACCAAATCCGATATTTCGGATTGTGTACTCGCGACTCAACGATGGCGTGTATATAAATTAATACAATTTGAATGTATTTGCAAACCAATTTCCAGATAGGATATTTATGACCTTATTAATTATAGGGTAAATGGTTAGATTATAAAATGGAACTTTTAAATAATTCAATTGAACAAAAAAGAGTGATATAGTATCTGATACCAGTTTTATAACAACAAAATTGCGGAATATATCACTTTTTTCACTTTTTGAGTTGTACATTGTGTAGTAGTTGTTATACTCTAATATCCAAGGTATCCTGTACATCCAATATTTATCCAATGTGCGACTGTCGGTCTGTATGATATAACTTTTTGACGCCCTTAAGGCTAAAGCCTTTGAACTGGAAACATATGGTGGTTTCGTAGTTGTGCTGCAGCGAGATCGCAGAAAATGTAAAGAAGCCTGTATCGCAATTTCAAAGACAAACTTAGAGAATAAATTACCAAAAGCTTTCATCAAAAATTGATATTTCTTCGCTACATCCACCCACCTCTGTTTTTAGATGGTATTACTTTTTGTATCAGAGTTTATCGCAGTCGGTAACGCCCGACTGCAAAATTTTCTCTAAATTTTTGTTCTTTGGTATTCTTATTGTTATTCTCAGATTATTTTACTTGCTTGACGTGAAAAATAATGGTAACTGTACGATTTTCATTATTTTCTGATCAACAGTATTGTTTCGCACACCTACATACGTATTTCTTAATATCGATTAAAAACTGCCACTTTTGGATGCTGAAGAGAACACGACTTTTGTTCATCCAGCTTGAGCATTGACACCCCCGCACTATCGCCTATAATCGCCAAACCCGATATTTCGGATTGTGTACTTTTAAAATAGTGTCGTCAAACTTGGAAGGTAGCTTACTGGTAACAACCTTGAAAGACCGGCATTTACATTTTCAGAAACAGCCCACACCCTCCGACCCCAGGAACTTCGACCTTACAAATTTGAATTGAGCATATTTTCCACAATTTGTAAGCTAGTCTCCCAATTGAAAGTATGTTACTGCAAACTCACCTAAGAGATCGATAAAAACTAGGATGACCACGCCCACTCCCACTCCCTAAATGAAACACTTGTTAGTGTAAATCGATAAGACCATATATCTCACACAATTAAAAAGGAAAAAGGAATATGTTCCATCTTCAAGAAGTCCTTCTGTGTAGATAACAGGCCACTATTGATGTGGTAATACATAACATCTGTAACCTAACATTTGATCAGCCTTTACCCCATTTTCTTTTTGTTAGTTTCAGATTTAAAAACCGTTGCAAGTTGGTAAGCGGCTCTGTCTCAAGACGTCTGTCATGCTGTCTGACCATCCGTATGGGCGCAACTCTGTTCGATTCGCTTAAAGCTAGAAACTGGAATATATACGTGCTCTCGTCGGACAAAGTGTCAAAATTACAGCTTTATCTCTATTAGAAGGCTAGAAAATCGATTAATTCGATCATCGCAAATCGATAAGGCCACATATCTCCAATCAACTTTGAGCTACAGTCACCAAATTTAATTGATAGGTTATGGGCGATGTCTTGCCCCTAAAAGTCTGAATTGCGCATAGCTTCCAAAACTTGTAAGCTAGACTCACTAAATTTGTACAATTGCCCCTAAAACTGATGTACCTGAAGGTGTCAGTCGATAAAACCATAACTCTTACACCATTTGATAGCTTTTTTAGTCACTTAATTAGACAGATAAATTGGTAATACCACGTTAACGAAAGCGAAAACAAATAATTTGACTACGTTCACTCCCGGCTAAAAATTCGTATCTTTTATAATTTAAGAGCTACTTTTACAGTATGAAACACGTATAGGGTGTAGTCAACACGATGAGACGACGTTTAGAATCGAACTAATTTGCTCTGACGAGCTTTCCTTTATTTATACTAAAATCTTAAATCTAAGTACATGGCGTCGCCTACTACGACTCCATGTGTTGTAATGTGAATTTATGTGTTATAGGTGAGGCTTTCTGTTTTCTGTCATTAAACAAAAGCTGAGCCTGCTCCGTCGCATGTTCAAACTTGAACATTCTCCGGGGGCCAAATACAATATTAATTAATTCCCTCTTTTGTACATATCTTATTGTTGCAGACGTCATGTTGCTCCGTGTGTTTCTTCGCGGAGTTTCTTCTCTTCTTCTTTTGTTGGTAACGGATTTATTGATTGCCCGTTTTATCTGGCCGTTACTTATCTTAATTTTGAATAGCCTGGCTTTATTGTCTTTTCCTTTCACTGTTTCGATTATTTTACCCATTGGCCATTTTCCTGGGTGTGTATTTTCGTGTTTGGTCAATACTACCTGACCCTCCTTAAGGTTTTCGGCTTGCGCAGAATACTCTTCATAGGTGCAGCTCTTGTTTCGAAGGATCCGCTTTAAGTGTTCAACTCTTGGTTCCCGTAATCTTCCCATGTGGGGACTGCCCGGGGGAATAAAGTGCCAAGCCTGTCTTCTTTTTGCACCTCAAGACGTTCACATGTATCTTGCTCGAGTCCTAACTGCTTCTCCTTGGTGCGTAACTCCAAACGTTTTGGCATAACAGAAATGGAGGGATCATTCATATTTGGTTTGTTAACCAGTTTGTGTTGTAGTTCCACTAATTGCTCGACGGAGGCGCTGTACTTCTTCATCAGCCCGCTCAGCTCGTCTTTGTTCTCCTCGATCTGAGCCTGCAGTACGGCGCGATCGCTTTGCGCCGCAAATGCACGTTTCTCAGCATCGTTGTAAGCCACATGCGACTTCTCAAGCATGGTCTACACATCGGCAAGCTCTGCTTCTGCAGTCTGGCGAGCCTTTTCGGCTAGAGTGCGTGCACTCTCAGTATTTGTGAGCTGATTACGCAACCGCCTTATTTGTGTCGCCCCAGCTGCGTCTGTGCATCCTTCAGAAGTGTCTTGCTTTCTTCCAAATCGCGACGCAGCTTTTGGCCCAGTGCCTCTTCGGCATCACTGTCCACACAATCACGAACCTCCATGGAGTTAAGTCTGCATTCCAGATCATTTACGTTCACAGTCACAGCTGCCGTCAGAATCTTCTTTGGCGGTGCTCGAGCAATATTTCCGGAAACTATCCATCCGAGTCGTGTCTTTTGCCCCAACGTTCCATTGATTGTTTTGACCTGACCCATCATTATTAAGGGAAAAAGGTCCACACCAATGATCATGTCAATTCTTCTTGGCATATTAAATGTTGGATCTGCCAAAGTGCAATTTTGCCAATCTGTATTAACGTCCACCTCAATATTTCTGCCGGGGAGTGCTCTTTGTAATTTTGGAACTACTAGCGCTGTAGTTCGTGCACTGAATTTACTTGAAAATCGAGGTTTGACTTCAAGAAATACGCTATTTTTTGCCAGTTCCATTCCTTGTGAAAATATTCCCTGTATTTCTACGGACTCCTTGTTTCTCTCCAACCTTAGAAGCTGCGCTGCTTCTTCTGATATCAGAGTGCGTTGCGATCCTCCATCCATCAGTGCGCGAAGCTGCTCGTAGTTGCCACTAGCATTTCTTACGTTGACCACAGCAGTAGCCAACAGTGTCTCCTGCTCATTTTTTAATCTGACACAGTTTACACTCTCCCTTCTTTCATCTTCATGTAGCAAGGTATTGTGAAACTTGCTACACTTCTGACATCTCCATTCCTTCCTACACTCCGCCATAGCATGATTGCCCAGGCAACGGAAGCATAGATGCTGCGTTTTCACAAACTCTTTTCGATTTTTCAAGCATGCTGCTTTAAATTTCGGACACTGGTTTATCTCGTGCCCGCTCATCTCACAAAAACGGCACGACTTTTGTTGGCGTTGTGTTGTCTCTTTACCAACGTTACTTTGTACAGAATCCACCGCATTGTAAAGCTGGTTGATGAATTCCAATACGTCTTCCAGTGATTGGATTTCTCTGTTTTTCGTCTTAACATATTGCTCGTATTGATGCAGAGCCTCCGTAGAAAATTGTCGAAGAAGGATTTGCGCAAAGATAACATCTGCAGCATCGTCAATCTTTGATTTATGATGTAATTACTCTCAGTTGCTTGATCTAAGAATCTGCGAATATTTTCCTCGGAGTCACATCTAATGGTTCCAATTCCAATAAACTGTTCAGTCGGTCAGCGAAAATTTTTTGATTATTTTCGTACCGCTTACAAATCAGATTTCATGCCTCTTTATAGTTTGCAGCTGAGCCAATCAGTAAGTGACTCACCATTGTCGCTGCATCGCCTTTCAGACACGATCTCAAGTGGTTGAGTTTTATGGTGTCGCTAATATCTCCTCGGTTGTGTATCACCTCGGTAAATAGGCCAGAAAAGTTAGGCCAATCCTTGGCATTACCGTAGAACTGAGGTATATCCACCTTTGGAACTTCTTGCCTTAACGAGAGTATGTCTTGACCCGATGAAGGTTGTAGATACGGTAAAGCATTGTTGATCTTTCCCAACAAAATCTCAACTTCCCATTTTAGATGCTCCAATTCCTCTATAATTATTTCCCAAGATTCGTTTTTTCCTTCGACCATTGTTAGCGTTTCTTGGGTCGCTCTCAAACGAATTTCCAACGTAGTTTTGATATCCTGCAGTTCTTTCAGGTATGGATTAGTAAAGCAGCATCTGGCTTGATCCATTGCATCCTGTAGTTGGGTTTCGTATCTTTTAATTCTAGACAAAAGGATGTCCGTTGGACTCACTGAACGGTCCCCTTGACCAGCCTCATCTTTGGATGGCTTAATCTCCTCCATGAGTTTCGATTGAACTCCCAGCAGCTCACTTTTCTTCGATGCTCCTGTTTGCATCATAGTTTTTTAAATGTCTTTTTTTTTATCAAATTATTTTCAGATTCGATGTTTTAATTCGAACTCTGAAACCGACGCGACGTTAATAATATTTTCACAATGTTTATTTAGTCAGCACTTTATTTTCCGATTCGATGTTTAATCTCGAACTCAGAAACCGACGCGAAGTTCAAATTAAATAGACTACGATTAGTGTAGAACTGTTCGCACAGATTCGACGATTAGTTTCAAAATCTGTGTCCGGCTCGAAGGACCAAAAAATGTATGAAACACGTATAGGGTGTAGTCAACACGATGAGACGACGTTTAGAATCGAACTAATTTGCTCTGACGAGCTTTCCTTTATTTATACTAAAATCTTAAATCTAAGTACATGGCGTCGCCTACTACGACTCCATGTGTTGTAATGTGAATTTATGTGTTATAGGTGAGGCTTTGTATTTTCTGTCATTAAACAAAAGCTGAGCCTGCTGCGTCGCATGTTCAAACTTGAACAGTTACCATACTTGAAAGGTATATTACTAAGAACCACGACAACTCCCTTCGCTCATTGCTTATTGTTATAAGAGCGCTTCGAAGTCGGTTACGTCTGACTTCAACGTTTTCCCATGTTGTTGTTGTGGTTAATTAATAAAATAAATTATTTATCAGTTTTTTTTGCTAGCTTTGTCGCTAAATGAATTCAGAAATTTATTGAAGTCGGCCTCAACACTAGTGAACTGTCATTAATCCATCTTCTTCAATATTTATTTACATTTGCACTGTGCATTTTTAACACACTTACTGTCTATTTACATTTTTGAAAAGGAAAGTGTTATATGTTTTTAAGACCCATTGCAGTCGGCTTCAAAGCTATAAACATATTATTTATTCCTATTATTATTATTATAGCTTATGGTAAAAGTTAATTTTATTTTCACATTGTAGCACGAGTGGTTTGTCGCCTTAAAGTATTGTTTCAACTATTTAAGTAATGTATTGATGTTGTCTGGTTATACCCTTGTAGAGTGTATTTTAATTTTGTTATAAATTGTAAGATGTATTGATGGAGACGAGACGTCTTCGATTTCAGAATGTTATGTGCGCTAAAGCTTAAAAGCAATCTTGATTAAACTGGGTATAAATACAACTATTTGAAGACTGGAACGTAGCTCAGAAATGACGCGGTCGGATCTATAAATCGCTTAGATGCCATAGTACAGTTTGAAAGTTAAGCTTCACACGTCTGTTTACGACAATCTCAATATGTCAGATTAAATCCGTTCTACAAGGGTATGTAATCTTCGGTATGCTTAAGTTAAACATTGTTTTTACTTTTATTTTTAGCTTTATACATATAATAATGCTTTTGCTTAATTATTTATAATATTTTCAAATTTTTTCTTAAGCTTTTTAGCGTTAATTTTTTTTTCGACTCCATATTGCTTTAGTGCAATATTCCACATGTTGTCCGAATATAAACTTAAAACTTAAAACATATGCAAGCTAATGTCTCCGGTAGACAAAGAGTCAATATTAAGTCAACACGTCAAAAAGGGGTTTGATAATAGGAGCGCGCACAAATCTCGAACATGTATATTTCCCATAGTCTTGAAGCAAGCGTTACCAAATCTTATAGATAGTTCCCCTCATCCCAGTTGAAACGTTTTTTTTTTTTGCATTTTTAAATTAATACTGGTTTACTTCGTTCCAAAGTGTAAAAAGACATAGTTTGCTTCTCAGCGCATTCACGCAAATTGCAATAATTTCTAACTGTTATTTAAAAAATGTTATCGTTTAGATTATGGATAACTTCGTGGGAGATGTAGAAGAATCAAAATATTAAACATCTGTGTTGTATTACGCAGAAGCCAGTTTTATTATATATTGCTGTCTTACAATTGCTTTAAATATTATATTGCTTTATACTGAGTTTTAGTTGTTATTTTCTTCATGCGCAAATTGTTTAATTTGGTGAGTTGCCTACATATGTTCAACAGGAAAAATGGACGGTTTTGTTTGGATTTGCTTTAGATCATATTTAAGTCTTATATTTGTTAATTGGCATACATTTACAAAAATCAATTTTTTTAGAAACGCCAATTGGAGTATGGAGTTGTATGTTGCATGACTTGTTGATTTTGAAAGCTAGACAAGATTTGTAATTTAAATAATATACCACACATGTACTGTCAAATTATTTGAAAAGTCGTCTTTATTTTGGCTATGGGCTTTCTTAAAAGAACTACATGTATTTTAATAGTCAACATTTTAGTTGTTATTTAATATTGTGCAACTCAGCAATTTAAACAATTTAGTTTTCAGTAAATATTAAATTCTGGGAAATGAAAATTCAGATGGAGAACTAAGCTTTCAGTTTTAGCTAGAGCAAAGTTAAGCAAATAGTTTTTTTGAAAAAAAGTTGCAACTATATAATGCTTCTTTTTGCTATAGCTACATAAACCAAAACGTACATGATAATTTAAAGTAAAAAATTAGTTATACCACAGGTCATAATGTCGTATGTACATACAATTTTAACAATCGGACGACTGAGATTATACGATTGTTTTTTTTTTGTTAATAATTTGCATAATATTTTTATGTATTTATGATTATCTGACAATTCTTTTATCTTGTTTACCTCTGTTATCGAACGAAATCTGAAAATACTTTATTACCGTCCATCGGGAAATCTTTCGCACTTAAAGATATATTTGTCAGTTTTATTGAGGCTTAAGTTTCCAATCAGCAAATATATATATATATATATATATATATATAAATATCTATTCATTTTATTTTTTGTCAGAAAACCCCATAGTGATGGGTGGTAGGCGAAGAAGGCAGCACACTGCCAAAATTGATAAAAAAAAAAATATCAATGCCTCTTTCAGCTATAAAACTTGGATTAGTTTTAAACTAAAGTAAATCGCAATCCACGTCAATCGTTTTTTGAAAAAAGTAAAAGCTGACATTTTTTACAGACTTAAACTCATAGATTTTGAGCCCCACTTTTAGATTCTTTAATTCTATTTAATATAGTCAAAATAGTCAATATTATCTGCCAACAAGAGCGTAATATGCTTTCTAAGAATGGGAGAAGTGGAGGGCAAATATCTTAACATTTGCGAACGCCCTTGTCTGCCTAAATCTGATGTTACATAGCGAAAAGAATATTGTAGAATTGGTAACGTACTAGTGCTTTTCAAAAATGTATGTTTTACGTTAAATGCGCTTGACTTAAGTTGTATGCAATAGCACCACGAAGCTTGTGCACAAATTTAATACGTTGGTTAAATCAATGTTCAAAGCATTTTTGCATCATTTTTTTTTTACACAATATAAAAATTTCAGGCAATTTCTTTAAATAAGTATTTTTAAATTTGCATATCTAATGACTTAATTAATAAAAGTTCTATACTATATTATGAAAAATGTCTATATTAACATTGTGACTTAAGCTATGGCGCATTCAAAAGCTTTTGGTTTTATATTCGCTCCTGGTATTTAACTGTATTTGTATGCTTCGTAGGTACGGCGACAACAATGTCTTTATAAATAAAAAACATTTATTTGTATTAACTTAAACCAAATTAAAACGTACTAATTATAAAAAAATTTAGAAGTATAGTCATGTTTTAAGCATTTATGATTTCTTTTCGGGCAAAAGCGTATATTATTTTAGTATGTTTTTACTTTAGCAGAGGTTATTATAATTTTGTCTCAAGATATACATATTTTACCTCAGGATAAGAAACTGAGTCTATTAAGCCTTATCAGTCTACTTCCATGTAGACTAGTTTCCTTGTTTTTAATTTATATTTACTGGGGGTACATATGTATGTATGAGCTGGCCGCATTTCACATGTTCATCTTAGGGCCTCAGAAACTATCGGAACGGCAGGAACATTCAGTTGAAAGGATATACGTTGCTCTTGTTAAAATATCTTTGAACATTTTTAAACTATTAATTGTATGTACATATTTCTGAGCAGATGGACTCCAGTCTACAAGGGACTTTTTTTTTTTAATTTAGGTAGTTTATAGAAAATGATTAAACTATTAAGCTTATCTGTAGTTCATTGAAATGGATTTAGTTAATAAATATATTTGGTTGCAGTTCGTGGTAGGTAAAATAAGTAGGTTTGAGAAAATGTAACTAAATCAGAGAAATAATTCTCATGCTATTGCACTACCAGACATCGTTGTCGCCTGTCGCTCGTTCTGCTGCTCTCGATTGCGGTCATGCTCAGCTGTCTCGGAACTGTGAAATCGATAAAAAATAAAAACAGTTATTAAAGCGATAACTTATTTAGACTAAGATGACCTACTTTGAACGGACTGCAATTGGACTGTCAGGTATATCCACAGGATTAGGATTGTTGTTATTTGTCGCCGATGCGCGACGTCCATTTCCAGATTTGTAGCAGAATATGGAATCATTTTCCAAATCGTTTTCAATCTGCAATCAACAGACCTTAGGTTAACATTTGTTATGATAAAAATATAATTACTTACCACCTGTCGCTTATAAGACAAACGTTCGCTCGATACTGAGCCACACGAGGAGCTCTCTGATACAGCTTGTGTGACTGAAGCTACTATAGGTGGACTGTTCGGACCCGGAAATCGTTTTGAACAGACTTGGGACTGTATATGTTCGCAGATACGTCGAAAGCGGCGAATATTGCCTACATTATATAAATAAATAAAAATAAATATATAGCCATATATATGAAGATAAAAAAGTGTTAAGGTGAAACCCACCTGACAGTAATGTAAAAGTTAAAGCAAATAGCATATCCGCAATATCACCTTGCTTGCATATAGAACTTATGTCCACCTATCAAAATAGATTTTAATTTTAAGCGTGTTAAATTACCATGTGACATGCTACGCACCTGGAATTTAACATGACGTTGAAACATAACTGGTCCATTGCCATTACGTTTGTACTCAACGCGGAACGACGTGGGCGATATCACACTATGTGATAATTCTGCCATCTGTAATTATGTATGTATTAAGTTTAGTTATTAAAAATTTAATATCTGAAATTATTTAACAGTAACTTTTGATTGTTTGTTGTTGATTGTAGAATTTGAAAATTGGAAAATATACTGATCTGTACGTCCACTAGGGGGCTAGGATAATCGATAAATAATATCTTTAGCAGTTTTTGAGTTAAGGCCGTTAATATTTGTTATGTATGTTACCACACCAGCGCCCATTTGCCAAATCTACAATTTTATTGTATATTATTTATTTATTGTAATTAAACTTGGAGGGCAACTTGTTGGAAGCCTCCTTCCAAGACCATCATTTACATTTTCAGACCACATTCAGAATCTTCGACCTTATAAATCTGACATGCGCATATTTTCCACAATTTGGAAGATAGAGTCAACCAGTTTTGAAAGTAGGTGACTGCTTAACTAAGATATCGATGAAAAGTTGAAAGACAACACCCACTCCGACTCCCTAAATCGATACACCTGTTCACATAATTTAAAAGCTGGAGCCAAAAATTTAGAAAGGTATATTTCTAGTAACACTCGTCCAAAATCCAGAGAACATTTAAAACCACGACCCATACAACCCACAAAAACAATAAAAGTCTATATCTCCCACAATTTAAGAACTACTGTTACCAAACTTGAAAGGTAAATTACTAAGATTGTTCTCCCGCCTCCAAAATTTGAAGAAGCTGCATTTACCAAATGGAAGAAATATTACTAGGAATATTACCTTTTTTTGTTTAGCCACACTCGCTACCAACCCTTAAATTTCCAAAAGTCCATACCAAATTCTATATATTGGTATCTGTTATCAGCTGGTATAAAGTTGTTATCAAATAGCAGCGTTCTTTTGTTAATATCATTCAATAACATCAGGAAGATGTCAAAATGCAGTCCCAATTTGCAGCCATGACTCGCAGTAAGAACTCTTTTTTTTTATATCTTTTTTGATGTGGTCCGAGTATACTCCATACAAAATGCGTTGGGGTAAACGGCAAGCACATCTGGACAAACACACCTATGTGGCTTAATTGGTATAAAAACTGTTGGAGAATTTTAGTGAACTCCCTTTATAGATGTTATTGATTTTCCTACCACCATGGGTATAATACATTATTTGTTACACTTGTATATGTATTGTCACAGTTTCAAGCCTACAGCTTTTAATGGAAAGGCAGCTTGACGATGATATTGCGCAAAAGCAATATCATCTTCTTCCGTTCCCTTTTTTGCGACCCCTTATACGATGCTCAGTAGTATGCTTACGTACTTACCGATAGAAAGGCATGAATCAAATGCGCCTTGACTGTTGCAATGGGTTTGCCCTTCACCAATATGGTAAATGTCTCATCTTTTTCGGTAGTTATTAGGTTGCCGAACCAGGAACGTTTAGTCAGCTCTGGCGATGACTCGGGCGTTAAATGAACCTCATCAGCAGAAACTGAAAGGTTGGTAGATCTATAAATACGAGTTGTTTTTATTGAAGGATAGCTACAACATACCCTGCATTTTCCTGCGATGAAAACGCGGACTGCCAAGAAAGCTGTTTTTAATGTTGGTAAGTCGTGTTTTCCAAAGCTGACCGCCAGGTGTATTGCAAGGTGAGCCAGGTACACCTGGATTGATGTTATTAAGGATAGGCGATACATTAGGATTTACAACTGTAAAGGCAAGAGACAAAAGAAACAATGGTTAGTTATAGATCATTTTTTTAGAAAAAAAAAAAATGGATACCACAAAGGGTCAATGGAGCATGCACACACCACTATTCGAGTCTGTATCGTGGAACATACTAATGGCAATTGTCGGACCTGAGCTGGCGCGAAGATGCACCGAAGGTGAAGCTGCTGTGGAATGGCCGCCCGATTCTCGACCTAGACTGTTGGGTATGCAATCTCCATATTCTCGAGTTGGCCCACCGCCACTGTGTTCGTGCGCTTGACGCGCTGAATCGCGACGCTCCATGCGCGTTTCCCTGATGGCTACCACATCGTTCTCAATGCTTTTTTGTGAGCTGTGTGAGGGTGTCCGACTGACCGACGGATGATGCACGGAACCCGAACGCTCTCGATCCCCGTATGTTGAATGGCGTGAGCTTACTGATGGTGACGATGGCCTTGACATTACATTAGATTGCTGCTGCGTTGAGTTTATGGGTGTATTGGAACGAGTTGGACTATGATATGAAGAGCTTCGCACTGACGTAGATACCGTCGTGGGTGAGCGTCGTTGATGATTTCGTGTGCTGCTGTACGATCTAAAGCTATTGAAGGGTTATAAGCAAAGTTATTGAATGGGACTTAAGTTAATAACAAAAGCATACTTAAACGCCTGTCGTCGCGGCGTTAATGGCGAGCCTTCCGAAATTTGTCCATAGCTAGGTGCATTCGTGCCATTGATACGACATTTGTCCAGCCGCTTACGTGGAGGATCTACTGCTTCCAGTTCGCTACGTGATTTCTGTGCAAACTCTTCATCGTCCTCTAGTGCGGGTCGACGACGTTTGCGCTCCAGAAGAAGAAAGTAAATGACCTTTTCGGTATTGTGACTGTAGGTTGAATTTCATTAGTTTTGTAAATGAAAGCTTTCTGATTGCTTACTTTGCACTAAGTAGCTCCTGTAAGAGTTTATCTTTCTCCTTAAAGCAACCCAGAGAACATATTGCATTCAGCACATCGGGATCCACGGCAGTGGCAGTGGGTATAACATGTGTTTGTACTACCTCCATCATGGAAAGCTCCAACTCCAGCTCGCCTTTGCCACCAGCGGTGACCCATGCATGACGATTTATTTCGGCCAGCTGAAAATATCAAAATCATTAGGGCGAGATAAAGTTCACTCTAAATTCCTTCAATATAATGAGCTTTTAAATACATATTCACATTTACAATAAGCCTTCAACATCTTATACTGCAAATCAATTCTGTTTAATTTACACTTTATAACATTTAAAATTTTGGTCAAAAATATGCCACCTTAAACATTTTAAAATTTGCAAATTGTAAAATCTTGTTGGATATTTAAATCACATAATTCAAATGTTCCCTGTCAATGTCTTGTGTCATAAAAAACACAAGCATTCAATCTAGCTTCATAAAGATTCATCGTTTAGCGGCAGCTTTTGTTATCGCACTGCACAAAAGGATCACTCGCAAAGAACAGAAAAATGTTAACTTAGCGCCGTGTCACAAAATATTGATTTAAACAGTAATTATATGTTAGTTTTATTTCAAAAAAATTTACTCTAAATAATTCTACAATAGTTTTGAACTCTAAATCGGTTTTCAAAATGGATAAATTAGTCATTGTCGCAATTGGGAGCTTCGAAAATAGAAACGAAAGTGTTCCGCTTTCGTAAAAGAGAGCAATTCCAGCTTATACATTTTGTTCTTAAGCTCTTTATCAATACATCTTAAATTAAATATGAAATTAGAAAATTATTTAATTTTTTTTATTTATAACAGTATAAAGTATATTTTTGATGAGTGCAAAATCCTCTTCGATCAGAATTTGTCTACCTGACTGTTCGTTCTTTTGTATATATGTCAAGTTTTATAAATTTAGCTTATTGATACATTTCTATGTTTCTTAATATCGACATAAAATCAATGATCGATTTTTAATTATTTTATTTTCTGGCAAAATCTATAATTTTCTTTCGAATTTGTCTTGATTTGTTAAGTGGGGTTATGAGATATTAATTTTAACAAAGGCTGACTGCTACTGAGCACATCTCAAAGTTACTGCGACGTTGCTCATTTTGTTAAATGTCTTTAATACCTTATTTTGTTCATTCTGCTAGCTTACCGTTAGACGTCTATCTGGATTAACTTCGATCATACCACGCAAAAGACTCTGGCAATCGGGAGGCACAAAGTGCGGAATATGAAAAACTCCGCGCTTAACTTTTTCTAGGAGCTGTCGCAAGTTGTCATCGTCGAAGGGTAAAGCACCTACTAGCAGTGCGTACAGTATGACTCCACATGACCATACATCTGCCTTTCGTCCATCATATTTCTCACCCTTGTGGAAGAAATAGAATCAGAAATAATGTACACCATAAATTAATTTGTATAACTTCTAGTTGATGTTCTCTAAATAAATGTGAAAAGGTTCATTGCTGTTCCAAAAGGTTTAACACAATTACAATTATATTCAAGATATCTAAATCCAGAAGCTTCACAAAATCACTTAAACTTGTTGTGTTTTTAGTGTCTTTATTCGCTTTTTCTTTACTTACGCGTATTACTTCTGGACAGGCATAATGTGGTGATCCGCAAGAAGTCTCCAGCATGCTACCAGCTGGTTGAAGTGAGGCCATACCGAAGTCTGCGATCTTGATGTTATTCTTTTCATCTAGAAGCAGATTCTCTGGCTTTAAGTCTCTATGACTGAAAATTTAGATCAGAAATAAAAATTCGATTCATTAACAACACAAGGGATTGCTTACCATATTGAGTGTGAATGACAAAAGTCCAGTGCGGAGATTATTTGCCGAAAAAACTTGCGCGCCTCCTTTGGCGTAAGTCGTCCTTTTTTAACGAGATAATCGAAAAGTTCACCTCCAGATACGTGCTCTAATATCAGATACAAATATTTCTTATTCTCATACACGTCGCTCAACCCAAGCACGTGCGGATGATCGATTAGTTTCATTATGGCAATTTCACGTTCAACCTTTAATAAATTAATATTTTGCGATCGATATAGTTGCGATATAATTCACGATCGCTGCACAAAGTTTACAATAAGATAATATTATCATTATTATGGGTTGTATACTATTATCAATGATGTTAATTTTTCAATCCTTCCCACGCATTTTTAATATACATTTTTGTTAACTCTTATTGCGAAACTTTCAAGTATATATATGTATACTTATTTTTAATTACTGTTGTTCGGAAAACATATACAGAAATTTAAAAAATAATTTCAAATTATTTAGATAATAAATAATACATTTAATTACAAAACCAAAAATGTTCAATACAAATTATACAATTTTAAAATGGTTCAATATTTTTGGCAAGATTTAGCAACACCCTGAAAAAATCAACCAAATCCAAAAATTCTTAGTAATGTAGTTATGTACAGAAAGCAAAGTCTTTACGACAGAGAAAAAAAAGGAAGAGAAACAAATAATTATTTAAATAAGCACTTTCACAGGTTTCCCGGATAAAACCAAAACACTTATATTGAGCATTAATTACAAGCAACAATAAGAGCAACTTGACTGAATTTATTGAATTTGCAAGTAGAAGCTTAAAGGGAAAGCTGTTAATGCTGACGGTTGCAGCCAACAATGTTTTATTTGTGTGTTATTGTGGAATCCTGAATGTAAAATTTGTTATACGAACAATGGCCAATTGTCAGTGTATCGCAATATTTTGAAACATCATTTGTTTTAAATAAAGCGAATATTCGCAGATTATTAATTTCACATAACCATCAACCTGTAGTCGCTAACATTGCAAAAAATCATCGCTTTTTAGAATAAATTTATTTGAAGCGAAATAACATTTTTAGGCTTGATTGTAACTTACTGGTTTTTGTGTAATAGGTAGATAGAATGGGTGATAGATAGAATGAGATTACGGAAACTAAACTTTTGACTTTAAACCTTCAACCTTGACAATAAGTAAAACTTGTCCTTAAGGTTTTGGGCTTCCTGCTTACCTTCATTAGCACAGATTCGCTGAGCTTTTCGCGATTTATTATTTTAATGGCTACCTTTTTCCCAATCACACAGTGCACTCCCAACTTTACGAGACCTGTTCAAAAAAGTTAAAGCTTTTTATTAAAATGCTATGTAACAAACTGTAATGAAATGTAATGTTGGTATATTATTTGGTTACCTGTTTGACCCTTGCCAAGTGTCTTCTCCAAACGATATGGACCCACAAATTGACAGTTTTCTGCCATAACATTGTTTTCCTTTTGCATTTTGTGATCTTGTTGATTACTGTCTGTGAGCTGTTATTAATAGCCGTCCGAGCAGTTACTCTTTCTGTTTCTTCTGGCACATAGTTTCCAAAATAGAGTTCCTGATTTTTTTAATCTGATTACTGTTTGTAGTTACGTTTATTAAAGTCTTTCAAATGCATGTTTAACCTATATTGTATTCTTTACATGAGGATAGATAAATCTGCAATGGTAAATAAATGAAAGAAATTTATATTTTGTCATTTGAGGTTTGTCAAAAAAGGTTATAGAGTTAAATCCAAATGTGGCCCACTTAGAATCACCTGACATACATTTAAAATTCCGTAAACAACAAATTTCTGATTTTAATCTTCATACATTTTGTATGAGAGTTTTTTTTACTAACACTGAATTAAGCGTAAGAGTACATTTAAATATTGTAGGTATTTAATTATATTTAAAAGTTAGAGTCATATTAAATTTATTTTTGGTTTGGGTTCGTACTTAATAGTGTTAATAGTGTTAATACCATACGTTAGGGTAGCCTTTTAAATTGCGATAGGTATAACCTAGTAACCATCACTCAGTTTGGTAACTGTAGCTCGTAAGTTTCGGGAAGCTGATAAATTATAGAAAAGTAGTAATTTACCTTACAAGTTTTTTAACTGCAGCTCTTAAATTGCGTGAGATATAGGCCTATATAGTTTTTAGGGGCAATAGTGGGAGCGGTCCAGACCTTTTTTTTCTGTATTTTTGAAGCAATATACCTTTTAAACTTAGTTACTATAGCTTTCAAATTGTGTGAGATATATGGTCTTATCGTTTTCCAATAACAGGTGTATCGGTTTAGAGTGTTGGAGTGGGCTTGGCCATCCAGTTTTTTACCTATCTTTTTGGGGAGTTGACAGTAACACAATTTGAAGGATATTGCCAACATACTACCAACCAAATTTTATTTATTATAAATTTCCAGCTCTATGGTGGATGTAGCGCTCAAATTTGCGTTCTCACAGACGGACAGACAGACATATAGACAGACAGATACACAGCATGACGGACATTGGACAAAACCAATACTATAAAATAACAGCATTTCAAATGACCGTTTGTATATTACAGCCCCTATATTGCGTAAATTGGCAATTTATTAAGTATAGGTAGACCAGAAAATGACATTCCAAGAATTATATAACTTGCGTTTATGTTTTAATATCTCGCTTTTTTTTAAATGGATCTGTTAATTTTTATTTAAAAAAAAGTTTACCTTATAGTTGAAAATATGACTAACAATAAAATAATAATAATATCCTGTTTGTTGCAATAAAAATACCACTTAGTGATAAAAGAAAGTAGAAAAAGAGAGAGAGGGAGAGAGAGAGGGAGAGAGAGAGTGAGTGATAGATGTATGTGTTGCCAATACCTAAGGCTAAGGCACTAACACACTACAACGAGTTGCAACTCTTGTTTAAACCATTAAAAATGCTGTAGTCGAGCTATCTCGATTACGATATACCCTGAACCCAATTGTTCAAAGTATTCAAATTTTCTTGGCTAATTTAATTTTAAAAAGTCTTGCACCCAGATATGAGCAAGCTAAGTCGTTTCTTTTAGCAATCACAGGCACTGTGCTGCGCGTATTTTTTTCATAAGCCAAAACTGATCACTAGAAACACGTACACGCAATCGTACCTAACGGGATCTTCAGGATACACACCACAACATATTGACGCTCGTATCAATTATCATGCCATATCATTCTCGCAGATGCGCTCTAATATTTATGCATACAGAAATGTTTGCGTGTGAGGTAAATATGCCAACAAGTATTTGCACAGGTGGTAACAAGTACAGGTTTTAAAAGGTAAGCTAAGGCAAAGCCTGTTTTTATTCACAAACCCACAGCTGCTTTTATAAAACAAGTGAACTCGACTGCGATATATGCTGAAGTATATTGTTGGGAAACTTATATTTTTATTTTTTAAACCTTAACACAGGTACTGAAGAGTAAAACAAAATATTTTTTTGTTTTTAAATTTGTGATTTTATTGCTATCGAAAATAGATTTGATTCGGTATGGGCGTAATAGAGGTAGTTATAGGATACATTAAACAAACATTATCTGTACGTGGTACGAGAACACATATAAAATATTTAATTGCTACCTCGCATAGTCTCGGGATCTGAGAGTTTATTGGAATGGACAGACTGCCCGTCTGTCTATGAAGATGTAGATACACAAACAAAACAAACGGCCAGAGCGAAAAGGAAACCTTGTTTCTATACTATTGATACGATACTATTGAAAGCAGGTAATCGGTCCAGTAGCGATATCTGAGTATGTTGATACAATAGATTATCGACATCTGAGCGGCATTGACATTCGGTAAACAAGCGGTAAAGAAACGACCCATTTAGCGTGATTAAACTTAATTTCAACTTCATATATATTAAATTCATAAACACAAAGCAATCGATTTTAAGACAATAATGTTACAATATATAAATAGATATCTACACTAATCTACCCGTAAGATTGTCTTGAAAATTGCATTAGATATTGGCTTTTGTGAATTTATGATTTATAGGAGGTCTCCCACTAATCTTTTTTGATCGATTTTCGAATATTACAGGCACAGACAATTATAGGTTCCAAGTTTTAAGGATTTAGATTTAAAGAAAAGAACAGATATCACAAATCAAAGTGTAAAGTGGTGGGTTGAATATGCAAATAGATTAGTTTAATAACTTATGTTCTTTTTATCTAAAATGAATGAAATTTCTACAGTTAAACATTATTATCTTATTAGCTATATTAAGTGATGTGTTGTTGTTGTTTTGCTTGGAGTGCTCCCACGCCTATACTGGTTTTTGAGTGTTTGTTAGTGCGTTATCTGTTTGTCCATACCTTGCAATGTCGTGATTCGTGATCCACAAGATTTGTTTGTGCTTAGCTTGTACTAATAAGCAGACAATGACTCTTTATATAAAATCGGTGTGCTGTCACATTATTCAACAGTTAGACCACCACACTTTGCAAAAAGTTACATCTCATGCCGGAAATCCCAAAAATTGTAATATCGAACGCAATCTTGCACAAGAAAAGACAAGGATAGACACATGCTCATATCTTCACACATATTTAAGGGTCTGCTGTTATCTTTCTTTGTGTCCCGCTTTGTGTTCTAGGACCCAAAATTGTAACGTGGCATAAAAATTCCAATCTGCGCTAATGATTCTGCGCACCCTTAATTAATTAATAGTTGACTGTGTAAATATATAAAAATATTCTAGTGCCATTCCTCTATCTTACTTCAGGTAAGAAAAACAAAAACACCGATAGTACATCATACGCAGTCAGATCACTGTTTCATCATAGCTCATCTCCTTTATCAGTCCCTGAAGATTCATATCACCCCACCATTGAAACATTAGTGTTCGTACGCATAAATGTGTTTGACATACAAATAACTTTTAACTTTTACAAAATGTTTTATGCAAGGTTTGGCGATTTTAAGTAAAATGTCTTCGACTTAAAAAAACAAATCTTATTGTTTTAACAATTTATCTTGCTTATGCAAGCCTCAGATTACTTGGGAGTCTAAGCTATTTTATAGTTTGCTATCTTTCTAATATTCTATTTTTTAGCCAGACTTATTTTATCTCTAATAATAAATTTATCAAATCTTCCTTCTTTTCTCTTCTTAAGGAACGCTGTACCTCTTTACTGTATGCATTGCTGAAACTTACCTTGATAATTTTAATTTAAATTTTAATTTTTTCTGTAAAATTCACTTTTTCTCGAATTTTATGTCTCCGGAAAATCTCTCTGCGTAGTTTACTATAGTACTCGTTATATCTCTTCATTTCTCCACTCAAGCCACAAACGTTTGCTATTTTTCTGATTTTCCCAATCAATGAAATGAATATTAGTTGATTTTATATTTATCGCACCAACATTTATAACATCAATTTTAACGCTTTAATTTTAAATTAAAATACGTACTTTAGTTGTAAATAGTTTAAATTAAACCATAATTTTAATTTTATTATTTTTTATTACATTTATTAATATTTGTGGACTGTTTTTTGAAATGAAATAAATGAAGTTAAATATGCTTCGTAGCTCTAGTAAACAATTGCCAAGCCTTCCTTTAAGTTATTCTTTAGTTTGTTACAGTTTTTATGCTTTATTTAATAGTAATTTTATATAATCATGAACAATTATTTTTATATTTCTTGTTATCTGTATCCGAAAACTTATATTCAACATTTGATTAATTCAGCTACTAGAGTCTCTGGGATCGTCGCGTTCATATAGACAGACAGAGGGACGTGGCTAAATCGACGTGTCATTTAATGCTAACCAAGAATTTATGCACCTTATGTGATTGCAAATGCTCTGTTTTGCCTGTTACATACTATTAAACAACATTATTATACCCTTTTACCCATTTAGGGTATATTTAGTACACAATCTATGTTTTAGAGAATATAAGGGTTGGGCAAAAAAGGAAAGTATATATAAAACTTCTAAGAGAACCGCAGCAAGAGTTTGCATATACTACGCAGGCCCAATGCTTGAGAGTCGGAGAGAGCGTACAATAAATGATGTAGCTCTCTAGCACACTCACCTTTGGTGGTTGTTGTTTGATAGTACTACGTAGGGTTGATGTTCACATTTATAAAACAATATTCCCTCTGTCCAACTTGTCGTCAATCTTATTCCCTATTATAATTATCAAGATTTTTTAAACTCTGTAATATACCACGACTTAAAAGAAAGATAGTTTTCAGTTTGAACAAGCAAAAAAATTAGCGCCGTCCTTCTGTACTGGTAAAAAGTAAATGATGTGAACATAAAACTATTTTGGGAGTCGATTAGCTGTCAATTTTTGAAGGTCAAATGATTCTTTCTTCAAAATGTTGGAAACATTAATGGTTAAACCATAAACGAATTGTTTTCATCATTGTTGTCGATTTCCTATACCGCAGTGGGTAACTGGCATTTGGATGGACAATTACATCTTTGTTATCGAAGTATAATAATAATTAATAATTAAAGAGTGTTCATTTCAAAACAAGGTGATTGGCAGATACATTGGAGCCAAGTTTTTGTCAGTCAAACACGATCTCTACAACACCTACACAGATTTCTGGCAGTTTGACTTATACTATTTATGCTACCGAAGGAATCAAGGGTATGTTCGTTTTATGCAAATTAATGTTCCCTGTCCGTCTGTATGAACGCATTTTTTTCGCCACCTTAAATCCTAGAAATCCAAACATGATAAAGTCTTAAAATTGGGTAGCTACGTCGTTTTATGAAATAAATAAAATCGACTAATCTCTTACAAATTTAAAATCATCAAATTTGGTTGGTAGGTTATTGGCGAGGTCTTTCAAAGATTGGCTTCGGTTATATTAAACACTGCCTTCTCCAGGCCTTCCGCTTATTAGAATAGGAAAATACTCTATTTTTCGCAGTTTTTATTAGTAGCCGCCAACATCGTCCTCTATAATCACCAAATCGATATTTCCGATCTCTCACAATTTTAAAGATAGAGTCACAAGCTTGAAAGATAATTTGCTGATAACTTATTTCAAAGATCGTTATATACATTTTCTCTTCTTCGCCGCCCCTAGGAACTAAATTAGTAGAAAACTTATCAAACATTTTTTCCTCAAATATATTTAATTATTTCCGATTTCTAAACGCATGAAGCGAACAATTAATATATAAAAAAAATAATAAATAGTGAAATATATATATTTTAATATATATCTTAATCTTCATATTGGCTCGTCTGTAAAAAAGAAGACGAAATCTAACTGAATCTCAACTTTATCTCCTAAAGATGAATTTCCAACTAAGGTGTGTGCTTATGGTCCTCTTTTCTTTTGTTGTGTTATTGACAACGGGAGAGAATTCAAATTATCTTAATACAAGACATCAGATTGTAACAGTGACTTTTACAAATCTGGTGAATCACATAGATTTTCTAAATTGTGTTAGAGTTCCATGTTAAATATAAATATGCTAATAATCACAGATCGGTAGTCTCAAATTCTTATTAAAATAATTATGTCTGGTTTCATTTAAACAGGTAGATCGACCTTCGTTAAAAATCTGACAGTTATATGTAGAAAATGCTGACGTTTGCTGCTGCTTTGATCATCTTCTTTTATTTGGACATTAATGTACTAGGAACAGCTTATTCAGCGATATCAAGCACGGGCTTGTGAGCACAAGATCGAAAATGGTCTATGAATAGTTCGACAGCGAGGAAGAACATTCCTTGTATTTTTGATAAAAACTGCAAAATTAAAATGGGTGAAGAAGAGAAGAGTCTATTTTATAATTTATTATTTTATGTTAAAATATTACTCCCAGATTAGTTCTAATTTCACTTTGATAATTAAAAAAAAATATATATAATTATAATAAGTTAGAATGCTGTAATCAAGTGAGCTCATTTACGATATACTCTGAACCCCGCTGTTAAATATATTTATATTTATTGGAAAATTAACAACTTATTTCCTATAGCATTATATTATATTATATTATATTATATTCTAATATATTATATTATATTATATTATATTATATTATATTATATTTTATTATATTATATTATATTATATTATATTATATTCTATTATATTATATTATATTATATTATATTATATTATATTATATTATTTTATATTACTATATTATATTATATATTAATATATAAAAAAACAATCAGACAGCAATCAGCTAGAGTGACTTTGTTTTTTGTTCTGTTTCCTTTGGCCTGTTACAACATATTTTATATAGAACCAACATGAAATTATAAACATTCATAAAACAACTGCGCTTAAACTGTTAAGTAACTTTTTTTATTATTATTTTAAAGTTGTAATAATCTAATAATAAAATAAAGTACATATCCACTTTTTTTTTATAAATATAACTAATTTAAATAACTTTTAAATAAAGTATTTAATTGAAATAAAAATTATACCGCTCGAAAAAATTCGCAAAAAGAATAATACATAATACAATACCATGTGTTATGAACAAACTGGAACAGTATAAATGTCACTACGCTAGTCCACAGGTATATGTTCGCTGTGTGGAACTAATGCTATAATTATTATTATTTTTTATATATAGCATTCGGTTTTAATAACCAAGAGTTGTTTGATATATGATAGTCTAAGACTTTTATCCAGGGTACTCTCATAGTCGACTTCTTTTGATTAGACCACTCTTATATGTATGTGGACTGTTTTATTGTTGGTCGTAACTTGTACTGCTTAAAATCGATATGCCAAACAACCACAAATAGTAAAATTGTTGTTTAAATTGTTACTTACCAAGTGGTATCGAATTTCCCCTGGATCTTTGGTCACTGGTGTTTATTGATGATAGTTGGGGTGTCATGCTGGTTGTAAAAGTTTAGCTATCACACAAATCACAAAAACATCCTTATGATTATTGCCATTGCATTCACATAACGTAATTATGAATTAATCACTGAAATACATGAACTGGTTACACCTTACACTAAGAATTATGCACAATGCTGCTTTATATTAATACTTTAAGCAGACTGTATTTTTAAAAGACATAATTGGAGTTTTTAGCCTGCAACTATTTTAATTCTTATATAATAACATCTGCATTTTTCTATCATTAACTCGATTATCGCAATATTCTTAACGTTAAAATTAACACATTACACAAACGCACAAATAGGAAATTTAAGAATGACAATCGTTTTTTTGTTTTTTTACAATTAGTATATTTTCCTTGTCATCCGCGATGTCATTTGTCTTGATTCTGGGTTTCGTCTGTTTGTGAAGTGAAATACACACGGCAGACGTACGTCGCTGACTAACATAGTAGCGCTCAACATTCATTGTGCAAAAGAGGCCCTTTAAGTTCTCGTAACTGCAAAGCCTTGAAGCCTGCATACATAAGAGAGCCAGAGAGGGTGCGTTGAAACGTTTGCTCTTCGCATTGACATTAAATTTTGTTCTTCGTTCAGTAGTTTGTGGCAGTGGTTGTAGTTGTATTATCGAGTAAGTGGCTGGTTGGAATGTGAGATTTGTCTTATCATTGAAAACATTTCGGGGGTTGTTTACAGAGTGACACAGTGCATAAGATTTGGCATTGAATCAACCTGTGTCGAGTTTGACTGCGCATGTGTCATTTTAATAAACTAATAAATTCAGCAAAATAAACTATTTTT
This sequence comes from Drosophila fungiperda, assembly GCA_035042345.1. Classification (NCBI taxonomy): domain Eukaryota; kingdom Metazoa; phylum Arthropoda; class Insecta; order Diptera; family Drosophilidae; genus Drosophila; species Drosophila fungiperda. Next base: position 6,220,930 of record JAWNLM010000021.1, read on the forward strand.
TTTACGTGCGCATGCGCTTGCTTTGCAGATGTAAATTAAAATACCAAACTCAAAATAATACATAATTTCATCAGACTAGATGGGAAAAATTGATAAATTTACTACAAAGTTATACATGAAGAATGTGGCAAAAAGGATCGCACTGCAACATTTTTTTGGACTCGCACACTCCCTCCTCAAAAACGACTAAAGCCCACATATTCAGCAATTTAATAGCTAAGGTTACCAAATTCGGAGCAAATATTACTAGAAAACTTCTCTATATTTTTTTCAGCAAAGCCCACCCCCTATATTCTTAAAAGCCCATATAACTCGTAATTTATCAGTTACTAAACTTCAATAAAAATGACTATTTCTACCACCATATATAAAAACACTCACCTTGTTCTTAGCTGGTTTAACGTATGTTAGTTTTCCATCATACAATTTTGTTACAATACTAGAGAACAGCTAAACAACCCCACTTTACGAAAGGTTACACATCAGGCCTAAAAACTAAAAAAATTAAATTGAGTACCAGCTCGCACACAAAAAGACAAGGATATAGTGTTGTTGCCATCTTCGTAGTCATTCAGACGCTTGAATAATCCGGTGGCAATATACTTGATTTTTTTCACACTTTCATTTGGTCCTACTTAAATAGGTGCGTACCTGCTCGCAATCAAAGGGCATGTTATTTATTTATCCACGATGTTGTCGCAGCGAAATCAAGTGAAATAATGACATGAGTTTGCAGTCCGACACGCGATCACTGAACAATTTTCTACACGTCGCTGAGAACCCTAATTCACTTATTTGTCGATTTGACGCCTATATCAATTGTCTGCTTAGTGATATTGGCAACAAGTGGCTCAGCAGCATTTTATGCCTAATATGGGTGCCTGGGCATCACAATATGGAAGGCAACTGCAAGGCTAATGAGCTAGCTAGAAAAATCACATTGTTACCCTTTCTCACTGATAATAAATGCATGCTTCTAGCTACCTGCAGGCTCAAAGTAAAGAACAAAACTATGCATATCTAACGACACATGGCGGAATATCCACTCCGGTCGCATAGCCCACCAAAAATTGCCAAACATAAACGCACTACAGAACTGTAGTCAATGGCACGTAATCTACCTTTAGATATTGCTAACTTAAATTGTGTAAGATATATGCTTTTTATCATCTTTTGTGGGCGGAAGTTGGCGTGTTCTAAAATTTTGTCCAGTATTTTGCCCAGATATGTGGTTTTACAGACTTGATATTATCGATTTATTCGGTTCATAGCCTCCTAGTGAACGTAGCACACCAATTTTGAAATATTGTCTGAGGCGGTCACAGAACGTAAGTGTTGCAAGTTTAAACTCACTGTCTCTAAGGGTGTCGAAAAGTTGCGTTCATACACACGGACAAATTGCCGGTCGGACAGACTGACATACAGCATGATGGAAATGGCACAAAATCTATATACTCTGAATACCTATAAATATAAGAAACTCTGTTACAGCGGAAAATATGTAGAAAAAAATTTTAATTTTGTCAGCTATAAGTGAAGAAAAATTTAAATTTTAGATCCAATGTCTTTCACATATGATTCCTTTAAACTATGAATTCACTAGGAAAATTGCATTTCCTTTTTGACAAAGTTAAATTTTTTAAATTTAAGTAATAAGTTTGAAAAATTATTTTAAATTTGTACGTTTTAAACAAATTTAATTTATAAGTTTCCTGTTTTATGTTCTGGGCAGGTATATTAACGGAACCGCTCTTAAGTATCGATAAAAAGTGTTTGTGGCCACAGATGTCCCATAATTGGCAAAGCCGATATTTTGAAGGTAGCTAGCTGGCAACCTTCTTTAAAGACCGGCATATCACCAGACCAAGCATATACCAAAGCAGTCGTCCCCGTAAGCTTTGACTTTAGAAATCTAAAATGCGCATATTTTCAAAAATTTTGAAGCCAATCAGTTAAAAGTGAAGCAGTCGAGATTTGGAGGCAAACACAATGAGAAGCTCGTGCATGTAATTATTTTATTTTTGAGAAAAATAATGTGTTAAACACAAAATTCCACTGTGCAGTGGCACCGGTCAAGGTTCAATCCCCCGACACATTCTTTAAATATCCAGTGCATATGCCTAACCGGGCGATTTTATCACGATATTTTGAAACAATACCGTTGAAGTTAAATAAATTTTCCTTCATAATGCACCAAGTAGGAGTCTGTACCTGAAATTGGATATTTATCTAATTCAGTATCCGCGTTATTTTTCTATAATTCTTCAGTCTCTATTTCCTTCGTTCATAGGGACCACCCGAATTTGTGCATTATACGGCGACGTACTGTGTGTAGCATATATCTTGTGTTGGCGAGCAAATGATAATCTAGCCTGGTTCCGGCTGTATGATCGGTAGTTGGTTGGAGCTCCTTAAAGTTCCACGTGCTCGCTGCTTATAATACTAAAAAAGATACCGCGTGTGGCTGTATAAAATGATAAAAATGACTAGGAAGGTAGGAATAAGGAAAATGGAGTTGCACAGATCTAATAATATGAATATTTGATGATCCCAAAAGCAGCGTTGCATGACACCCAAAAGAAAAATTTAAAATATTTATTGTAACTATAATAAATAAAAAAGTGTTTATTTAATTTATTATTATTTCTCTTCATAATCAATTAATTAATTTTCGGCTATTGGAACAGCTAATAATAAAAATTGTTTTGTCGACTTACTATCAATAATATTTAAGTAATTTTACCCTTTAATTTATCTTTACTTTATTTAATTTTTGACCAAGCTATTTCAAAAATTTAAATTTTTAAATTTTGTAAGCCCGAATTAATTTGTATCTTATTTATTTATAAATGATGATTTGATTTGATAATTTCATTTATTAAATTATAATTGAGACAATATTAAAAAATGTAATAAAAAAAACTACGATGGTCAGGATGGTCAGTGTAACACAAAATAATTCATTTATTTAATTATTGAATTAATTTACTTAACCTATTTATTATAGATTTACTTATTTATATATATAATATATTATTGTTATTATTTTTTCGGTAAATTGATTATGGTTATTTATAATTGAAAATATTTTTGCCGGGTGATGGTGTTATATCTTCAACAATCAGTGTAGGTTTTGTGAAGTCGAGGAGGAGTCTTCAACTCACATCCTAACGGATTGCATCGCCCTTGCCAGGAAAAGATGCAGCATCCTAGGGAAGCATGCTATGAATGTCAAAGACATAGTAACCCTCGACCCATCAAAGATCCTGATATTCGTTCAGGAACTGGGGTTGATGGAGGAGCTATAAGCTCAGAAGGGGGCACAATAGATCTAGATTAGGTCGCAGTGCGCAGAATCCCAATACATAATAATAATAATGGTGTTATATCTTTATTTTTTGTTTCGTTTAGCAATTTAGGTTATTTACAATAAATAAACTCCATGCTTGTAACTGATATAGATAGAGATAGTGGCCCCATGTTGTGTGTTAAAATTTCAGTAACTATTAACTCTCACAATTTAAACCAAACTATTGTTAATTCGATAAAAAACGAATTGTGTGTTAATTGTGCGAGCGGAATCCGGGATTTATACCGGCTTGGTACTGGTGGTTGTTCGTGCCGGGAGGTGGAAGGAGCTGTTGCTACCATCCTGGTACACCTTTCCGATCTTAAATGTTGTTCTTTAGAGCTCTAACTCCGAAACAAGTAATTCCTAAATAAATGATATAGCTCCCCACAAAGATGTGGAGTGTATCATTTTAATACAATATGATGCGAGAAGCGGGACAGCTTCGTTGGTGTTAGTGTATGGTTTCGGGATGTCGCGCTCATTACCAACCAAACCAATTGAAATTCCTGCAGGGCATTGTTTTTTAATGGAAAGTAAAAAGAAATTTTGTGGCTTACATTAAATTATCATTTATGCTAGTAGGAAAATACAACTCACTTTACAAATCCATGGTAACGGCAAATCATAATATCAAAAAAATAAAGAAAACTTTCTTTTGAGTTGGCTAATTTACTTGCGAAACATTTTTTTGATTAAACTTAAATATAGAAGGTTCCATACATTTACAATATTTTTCCTATTGTTTTGTTATTAATTTTTTTCTATTTTTTTGTTGGCTTTTAATTGTCTTAACAGTGTACTAAGCTATGCACAAAATTTCTAGTTTTGCTTATGTATACAAACTCTTTTATTAACAAGCAATTTTTAAATTGCATACTTTTAGGCAGCTTTAAATGCTACTACGGACAACCTCAAAAGTGTAAAATATGTAATGGGTATAAATTTAAATATTTCATTTAATTATATAGTTTTTTTTGTCATTCTTTCCTTTATTAGAGCATTATGGCTAGTAAAAATAATGGAAAAAAAAAAAATAATTTTGAACGAAACTTATGTGGCTGATGGTGATCCGGTGGACACGTGCGACTCCTCGTGAAAAGGTTTGTCTTCGACATTTTTTTTTAGTTTCTCTTCTCTTTCTTATTTTTTTCCAAAAAATGGTTTTACTCTGTATTTCTTTGTCTTATAGTTGGCATAAGCTGGGCTTGGTATTTACAAAAACAATGCATACTTTTAGGCAGAAACATTTATTATATTATTAGGCAAACGCACTGCGTGTATTTAAAAATACCATATTCTAACATATTAATTATTTGCTTATAATTCTTAATTTTTTGTGCTCTGTGTCCGTATATATAATGTCATATATTCAGGGAAAATATTTTTTTTTTTTTATATTTTCGATAACAGTCTGTATTTTGCGAATATATATATAAGTAAGCATATTTGTGTTTTTATCAAACATACATGTCAAACCTGTACTAGAACATTGCATTTTAGACTGTAAACAAAAATGTACGTGTTGGTAGATTAGCTCCGGTCTACAAGGGTATCTAAGCGTACCAATGAGTGCTGTTCAATATTAATAGAGCGTAAGATTGTTGATATATTGGTCCGAATAGATCATCTCCGACATATATAGTGTCTTTAGAAAAATTACTACAAATATATATGCTTTATGGAGACTATTATGGGTCACTTTTTTGCAAGGGATATGCGCATATCTAACGCTACTTTAGAACTTCACTTAAAAATGTAGTAGGCTTAATTACCCTAAACTTCCTAAGATTTGTAAAAAATCGTACTCGAAACAGATATAAGGGTTTTGTAAAAATGTATGCGACAGAAGAAACATATTTTTGAATATAGGTCATCTTATAACAAGCGCAATTTTAATAATAATGGCTTCTTATTGATATATAATGTACATTGAAATATTATTGTTTAACTAGACATTTCGGGGAAAAATTTCGTTGAATTAAAGGCTAACCGATGAACCGGTGGTCTGAAAAGTTTCCGACCTAATAAAGATACAAGACATTTTTCTGATGTTTTATTTTTTATTTTTCAACATCGTCTTCTTGTAATTCTACACACTTCTCCCAGCGACGCTCCCATCTCTGTAACCCGTCCAAATAGTACTCGGCGTTTTTCTCTGCAAAATAATTGTTCACAAAGGTGATTGCCTCTTCATTTGACGAAAATCTCTGTCCTCCGAGCGCAATTTTCAGATGAGGGAACAAAAAGAAGTCGCTTGGGGCTAGATCTGGTGAGTAAGGCGGATGGTCCAGCAGTTCAAACCGTAATTCGTGGATTTTGGCCGCTGAGGTGTGAAAGGACGTTTTTGGTGTACCGTGAGCAAACGCGGCACCCAACGAGCGGACAGCTTTCTCATGCCTAAATGTTGATTAAATATGTGACAAACACGTTCCTTAGACATCTTCATAAACTCTGCTATCTCTCTCACTTTAATTCGGCGGTCGTCTAGCACCATTTGGTGAACTTTGGCGACGTTTTTTTTGGACGTCCCGAACGTTCATCGTCTTCCAAGCTCTTACGGCCACGTTTAAATTCAGCTGCCCAAAATTTCACTATGGTAAATGATGGTGCAGAGTCCCCATACACAGAATCCAACTCATCTTTCATTTGCGTAGGCGTATTGCCTTTCAAAAACAAATATTTTATGACAGCTCGATACTCGATTTTGTCCATTTTCACAAAAACACTCGCATCAACTCACTCAAATGACTGTTACATAAGAACTGCGCGTCCAAAATGGCTGAAACTTTGGTGAGTAACTGTCAACAGATGAACCATGAAATTCACTTGCTTTTATGTACGATTGTTGCCATCTTCAGGTTGAGGTCGGAAACTTTTCAGACCACCCTCATATGGTTTTATCGATTTACTCTAATAGTATGCACTTGACCAGTATTGTGAAGCATACGTTTTTCTCATTTGGCTGCTATACTTTATATTTCTTCACAGCTTTCTGATCGTGATTTCTTGTAGTTTTTGGTGATTTAAATCTCAATGCAACAATATTGACTTCTTGTCCTGACTTAAGTTTTTTGTTAACCACAACTGGAAATGTGTTTCTTGATGGTTTATTTGGGATATTGTTGTGTCAAATCAATGCTATCCCAAATTCCTTAAATAAAATACTTGATCTGATTTTTGTCATTGATGTTTCCTCCTTTTATGTTTCCCGTTCTGAACCCGTGTCCTTTCCGATCTATTTGCTGAATTTTTTTAAACTTACATATAGTTTCCATAATCATCAGTTGGATTTGTCATTTCCTTACCAGGGTTTTAGCTCTAATTTTCGGACTTTAATATTGGCGGGCTCGTTACTAAATTTTAGGCTCATTAAGCCTAAATTTTTTACATCTTTGTAGATCTTTGATTTCGCCCTGCCAAGATGGGTTATTGAAAATTAAAATTCCTAACTTACTAGAATTCACATCTTTTGTTATCAAAGGTTTTTAAAAACAAGATGCAAACGGAGATTTTTTACACTCACTTTAGTGAGACTTGAATCTGTAATTATTCATTGTAATTCACAAACTGAATCTTCTGGGATTCCCAAATAACCTAATTATTTGCATTTCAAAATTCGTATACTTACTTAGCTGATTTTTGATATGCCATTTTATTGATTTACACTTTTGGAAATATCGGCTTTGTTGATTATGAGCGCATGTGTGGACGTGGCCATATAATTTTTTAGGTTCTTTAAGGTGGCTACCAGGAATATTACTAACAAATATAACTGCTCTAACTCAAAAACAGATGTATATAGTCGTTGCTGTTATTTATGTGCTTGGGCTTGTATGCAGATGTACATAGAAGGACTTTGCCAGCAACATACGGGCCAAATTTGTAGCTTTATCAATTTACCGATGCTTTTTTTTTTAAATATGTATTCGATATTTTGTAATAGGTTTTATGTTTTTGTATTTTGTAGTCTACTCAATATAGTTTATTTTGCATTAAAACGCTCTGTGTAATTTGCGTGAAATAGGTATTATATAATATTGTAAAACAACGGTAAAGTTCAAAAGTAAAATTTTACAAGAAAAAAAAGAAATTATACTGTCATTATCATCTTAAATTTATGTCATACATATATATAATTTTATTTTGGCCTATTTTAAAATTAGTAGATTCATGTTTTAAACAACTTTGACATTTTTAGTAGACCATTTTTTTTTTTTGTTATTGTAGACAAAATGCTAATTTTGATTTAGTATATGCTCAGTAGTTGAGAGAGAGGCACGATTTTCAGTTTCAGTATTAGTAGTTTTATTTGCCAATCAATTTCAAGTTTATGCCGATTGAAACTTGAATACAGATACACTGTAATGTTTAGGTCAACCAGAGAATACCACTTCAACAACTGGCGCCTACGTAGTAGTACAGAAACTGCTCAGACTCGCATAAACACGTTCTCACAATTGCTGAAGAGCAAGCACAAAAATATATATATATACACATGAGGCACAAACAGTAATGGTATGTACATATATACAAACACACATGTGTACAAATGCGTGCATCCAATGGCGCATTAAGCTTTTCGAAAAGGGGGTCCGAATTGTATATTTTTTTTATTGAATATTTATCTAAAATAAGTTAAGTCAACTTTATCCGATTAACTTTTATCGACCAATTCTGTGTCTGTGTAAAATAAAGATTTTGCGTACGCCCTTGCGTGCACCAGCAACCACAACAACGAAAGCGACGACGACTATGTTGTCGGTAACATAGAGAGTTGCCGCAGCACACATTTCGCTGATTTTTCTTTTTAGTTTCGTGAATTTCGTGCATGCAACTGGTCAGAAGTGTGTTTTGCTGCAAAGCAAAAAACTAATATTTTACAACGGAATTTCCAAAATTTTTACATACATCAGCTAGATTTCATAATATTGCGAATATGAGATAAATATTTTGTATACTTATATGTTAAGAAAAGTTTTGTTGAGTGCATGTTAATGAATTAGTAAATTACTGTCGCTGTTCATCAAAATAAATGAAAAATTCAGTTTTGGGTTTTAACACTTGTATATATATGACGTCGCATAAGAATACAGAAAATGAAAACACTGCTCGCATCTAATAACTACAAAATGTATTCACCTACATATATTTTTTGTGGCCAGCTGAGCAACGCGTGTTGTGGTTATTTCTGTTTGCGAGGGAAGAAATTGGCGGAAAGGCATCGACAAAATAAACATTAAATTTAGGTTCGCCGAAGATTGCATACCCTTCAGATCTAAGTCTACATTTTTTATATAAAAATCTAATTACTTAACATATAAAACCGACAATATTTTCTATGTGTGTCTTTTTATATCTAATGTTGATAATGTATATTTATTTATGAGCACAATTGATCGAGAATATAACCATGTTTCTTGTTTTTAAAAATTTTAGATGTAGCTATACGACCACTGTCTGATCTTACCGATTATAAGTTTACGATTGTAAAAATACAGATATGCTCCACATTTTATTAAGATTGTCTTTAAACTGAGGTTTGAATAGAAAAACACATAAGGACATAATGACAATATATTTAACCTAAGAAGTCTGAGACGCCTCGTTCAATGTGTTATAAATTTCACGACAAAAGTATAATACCTTCTGAAAGGGTATATAAAACCGATGGAAAATCGTGAATGCTAAATAAAAATATTTATTTTTAAAAATTTCGCAATCAGTTCAGTTTTGCTTCACCGAAACGAATATAAAGTTCAGAATTATACGGAGAGGCAGATTGCTAGACTATTCATAGTCACTGCAATAACAATAAAACTGATCAAAAACCAAAACACAGAGAACAATCTGCTGCAGATAGTATTATACATTTATTTGGTGAGTAATCAATATACTCGCACTTATTCATTTCACTTATAACCACAGTGTGATTCAGAAAAGTGGATTAGTACGTCTAGAAAATGGCTAAAATATAACTAAATTTGTAAATTGTAATGTAAACTAAGGCACAGTAAAATTGTAATTTTTCTTATAAAATCGACTTCAGCCAAGGAACTGTGAAATACACACGCCTAATTACGCTCGCTTCGATTTTAAAGCTGACTCCTCACACATGTAAGCATATTTATATATACAGAAAAAGCTTGCATCTGCTGATAGTAAGGTGAACAATGTGACTTCGTTTTTGACGATAACTTGCGTGATTTGTATTCGACCTTAATTAAAAGTTTCAAAAAATCTTTATCTTTAAAGAATTAATCATTTGTTCTGCACTTAACTCCATTAAACCCTGTTTCGAACTCACGTAGAACAAAAAAATATTATGGAAATGAGAATTTTCGTGTATTTCTGACATCAACAAAATAATTTGTAATACATTTTTTGACCGGATTCTTCACTAAAACCTTTGTTGCAATTACTCTTCCCTAAAAGTATAAATTTCTGCCACAGAGAGATGCATTTCGTCATTATTGCCCTACTACAAAAGATATTTTCCAGACTGTCGTAATTTAGCTTTTTATTATAATAAAGACGAAATTAAATTATAGTTACTTCTAGAGTCAATAAATATGGTTAGTAGGTTGTTGTCTATTTCCTTCAAAGATCGACATATGCCCACCTTCAAATAATGCCCCTTCGAGATCGATAAAAAATTCGATTAGAAATTGGTGACTAAAATTGAAAAAACTTAAATCTTGCAAGGAAAACCGTTAAAAAACGTAGATTAAAAATTAAACATTTTTTTTTTTAAAAGATTACTACTAACTTTTTTAAACCTTTTTCCACCACTTCAGCCCCAACAATTCTTATAGTCCTCTATCTCTAGCAATCAATTAAAAATTTACAAAGGCCTATATCCAGCCCCAGCTTCGAGATTAGATTATTAGGAAACTCCTTAAAAGATCGGTAATTCTTTACAATACCCATTCTGATTTGTTATCAGATGGAATAACTTATGGTATTCGAGTATTTCGCAACCAGTTACGCCCGACTGCAACGCTCTAATTTGTTTAACATGGTTTGACCAAATCTGACGTCATATTACATTCGCAATGCCCCTTTTTTTTTTTTTTTGGTTTTTAAACAAGTTTGAAGCTAAGCAAATAAGTTTAAAACAAAAAAAACTTTTGAAAAAAAAAAATGTACTTAAGCACCCATTATGAGACCAACATCGGTGTAATTTTTGTTTTTTAATATAAAATAAATTGGGCTAATGGATTCAAAGGCACAGTTTAATTGTTTCAAAACATTATTAACTAGGACTTTAAAAGTGAAAAGTACTGTAAACAAGCAATGCAGTCTAATGTGTTAGTTTAAGTATATAAGGCGTGACTGACTTATGATTCAAAACACGCTGTTTCAAAGTATCAATAAGTCCACCTCCTTGACTAAAGAAATTTTATTTACTTATATTTAATTCATGTTAAAAATAGCTGACCGACCTTTCTTAATGTATACCTTTCAGCAACGACAACGGCAATACAAAATCACTGACAAAAGCAAAAATAATGTCGACAAAAACTTGCACGCGCTTTTGCACACCATTGGCAGGAGTCAGGAAATCTTCAGCGTCTTCAAAAAACTCATCAAAATTACCTTCTGGAACAGAAAGCAAAATAACACCATCGACAAATCTACAGCACAAGAAAATTCCAGCAACGACCGCATCATTAAGTAACAGCAATATAGAGACAACATTTACATTTAAATTAATTGGCACTGTCGGCAACGACGTGGTCTCTAGTGAGTCATCAGATCCCTTAGAATCTGATTATAGCGAGGAAACCGAAGAAGAAAATCTCCAACAAAAGCCACACAAACCACAGAACGATAAAAAACAGATACAATCTAAACTCTTTAGCTCCAACATTCGGAGCAGCAACAGCACCACAATATTGTCAGTAGACAATGAAAACGTTACAGGCGTCGATGAGGATAGGGAGGACGATGTAGTCGACGTCACTAATAACGATGATTCTGATATAAGTGAACAAGACGATGGCAATGAATCCGATGATGAGGAGACTGACGATGAGTCTGACGAGAGCAGCAGTGTTCAAACGGCAAAGGGTATACGCAAATATCATCTCGATGATTATAAAATCCTAAAAACTGTTGGTAAGTTTAAAACTCAGTGCTCACATATGTAAATATACAACAGTTAAAAGAAGCATCTTCACTTCATCAATTATATCTATATATAGTGTGATGGGATAATTTTTAAGCGACTCAATGAGATGTATTTTTATACTAATGCAGCCACTTGAAAGTTGACTCCTTGTGATGTTTTGTTATTTAACTACAGCCACTTGAAAGACTACTCTATTGATCCTCTTGGATATATGAAAATAGCTGAGTCATGCAGCGTCTCATGTTCATACTTGCACAATATCTATATATATATATATATAAATCTATCTAGTTGTTTCCTTTCTTTCCCTATCAGTCCGTTCAATTTTTGAATATAAATTCCATATACCACGCGCAAACTAAGTCTATATTATTTTAATTTAAACTTCTTTTTCTAATTTTTGATAAAATCAAATTACCGATGTCAATAAATGATACATTTAAAAGGTTTAACCTTCTGTTGGAAATAATTGTACTTGCCTCAGCTTGTCATGCATATGTGGTTACCTGCCAGCAACAGTGATTGTAAGTTCCTTATGATCAAGACCTTCTTTGATGGTTTGTTTCAAATACTTGCATTTTATTCGATACAGTCACTTTTGAATCGAGTCACATGAAGCGAAACTGTATTCCTAATGAAACAAAAGACTCTGTATAAATACTAAATCACAAGTTATAATAGTTTATGAGCCCAGAACACGGAAAATTCATTTCTGATACCTGTTAGGTCAAAAAACAAAAAAATAATGAATGAATAAAATACTGTGCATAAACACATCAATTGCCTGGATCACATTTGTTAAAGCAGATTTGGTATAGTCGGATAGAAGTGCAGAGTACATATATAAGTTTGCAGAATTAATGGAAACAATAAGTGAGATCGGCTTTATAATGGTCGAAGAGTGTTTGTTTATATTGTTGTTGTCGAGTTTGTTGGTCGGACACGACAATTTTGTGATTGCCATGCAAACTCTTAACACGTTGCCGAAAATCTGCAGTTGCAAGAAACCCAAGAGGTGTTGGTTTTGCAAAGAACACGCGGTGTCTAGACAGCGGCGCCTCAGTGCATTTATCTAACGATAGGTCGTGCTTCATAGAATTGAGTGAGCGCAAAGAAAAATTATGTTAGATAAAAGTAATTACATACAAGCATCTGGGCGTGGAAAAGCATCCATAAAATGAAAAAATAACACTATTGAATCCGAGGCCGATACATTATATGTAAAGACCTTCAGTGTAACTTTATCGAAAATAGTCCAAAAGGTATGTAGTGTTTCATTTGGAAAAAAAGTACGCGCATAGAAAACAGTATAAGCGACGTGATGTTAGTTGCTAAGAAGCCAGACTTTTAGTTGTTCAACACAGATGAGCATAAATGTTTCACAATGATCAATGCAGAGAAGCGTGACGAACATGGTAAAGTAGTGCGCCTGAAGTCTCGACTGGAGGCCAAAGGATGCGCCCAACAATATGGCGTAAATTATAATGAGACATTCTCAATCAGATATGTGATTGCTGTAGCTGTAGATAGTGGTATGTATCAGTGAGCTGCGAGATGTGGTGTATATGCGACACCCAGAGGGATTTGCTACCAACATTTCTCTGAACGACTCCTGAAACCAAAGAAGTCGCTGTACGGCCTTAAGCGGAGTTGCCGTGAGTGGAATGAGAAGCTAATCGCCATGCTCATCAAGATTGGTTTCACTCACTGCCCCAGCGAACCACTGTGATATATAATTGAATCATTTCCTAGGTATAAATATTCATCGTGAAGGTGTTACATTTAAAAATCTTCTACATTAGTCTATGATGCACAACTGCAAATTTAACACTATGCCTCTAGACAGGATTCAGTCAGATGTGACAATAACGGATGCCAGCGAGCAAAAAAAGGTGGCTAGCAATGTATCGTTGATAGGCTCGCTTATGTTTCTAGGCCTAACTACTCGGCCTGATATATTCCACTTATTAACGAAGCTAGAACAGCGGAATTTAATAAAGGCACGTAGCAGGTGCCAAGCGAGTATTGAGATACTTAAAAAGCTATGCAGAGTTGAGCTTGCACTTCAAGAAGACCGGACAGCAAAGGGCACTAAGTTCCGTTCGAGCAGTAAGCATTTCGACATTAAATATCATCATATCAGAGATATGGCCAAAAATAATTATAATAATAATTTAAATGGAATATGTAATCTTTGTAAAGTCAATCATAAGGAATGTTGTAATGTTGTAATGGGTATGCTTTGAACTTACAAGTAGACAAACTGCGTTGAAATGAAGTGTATGAAATACTTGTGTTTGGCTATGTACACTGCAGCTTGTCATGCAGTCCCTTAATTAGTTTTAATTTCCTTATGATCAAGACCTTCTTTGATAGTCTGCTTCAACTACTTGCATGTAGTTCGATGCAATCGCTTGAACCGCATTGTCTAAGTCGCATGAAGCCGACCTGTATTTTATATGAAACACAATACTTTGAATAAATATTAAACAAGTAGTTATAATACCTTCAATTTTTATTTATTGGGGCACTTATCTTCAAAATTTATGTTACAACCATCTATGGCCTCCGAGATCGGCATATTATTCAAATGGAAGGGATCGGTGCTGCTTTCTTCTGCTCGCTACAGACATTTACTTAACTACATATCCCTGTGAAAAAATGATGGAAACTGTATTATGATTTGCTTTCTTCATAAAACCATATAGACTAAAATCTTATCGACTAATAATATATATATTTAATAAGACTGCGTTCAACTCTTCATTTTCTATTTACTTTGATAACAGGAGCTGTGTTTACTTTTCTTCTATACAGTTTGTCTTAAAGGTTTGCCTTAAATAATACAATACATCTCAAAACAAGTAAGAGCGTTGCAGTCTGTTCGAGGGTGTGTGCGGCCGAGAACCAAAAAAGTTTTTTGAACAACGCGTCGTCACAGCAGACTACCCTATAAATTTGTGAACTTTATTTTTGATTGAACTTCAGCTTGAAAGCAGTTTAACCAGTAATACAGACTGCGAATACCCTTAAGGGTATGTCTGGGAAATATAGCGATCTCTTAGGGGAGTTACAAGTAATATACTGCAAAAATTTGGTGACCACAGCTTACAGATTGTGGAAGAAATGCGCATTTATGGTCTATATTGCCGAAGTTCCTTGGTGCTGTAGGAATGGGTGGTGTCTCAAAATGTATATGTCGGTCTTTGAAGGCTACCAGAAAGTTTCTTTTCACATTTTGTAGTACTTTCATTACAATTGTGGAAAAATGCGGTAGTATCGATGTACTTTTTTAAAAATTTTGAACATACAATCTACTTTTTTATTCTGGTAGGCCCCTTACCAGTAATATACCAAAACAGCGCAAGATATAGCCATAAAGTATTCTAAGGACACCGTCAACAACATAAAAGATGTGATATCTGCGATTATCGATTTAATCGTTTTCCTAGAGGCTAGGAACTTCAATTTTTACACTTTGTCATTAACGAGCTAGATAGAGGGTATCTCCAAGTCGGGACACTATATGCCTATTTCCGGTCTTCGGCCTGCAAGACTACTTTTTTAAAACGAGTCTCCAGTGGTTACCAACTAGTTTTATTGGTTAACTTTAATTGGTGGCAGCTTTCAGTTTTATGCATTTGCAACATTGTCTTGTTTGCTGTCTGTGATACGTTGTGACTCGTTGGTTTTGGTTCGACCATCAGTAAAGCACTTTCAAAATTTCTAGAGACATACATACAAGGTGAAATAAATAGGTTAGCCTATAAAAACAATACGATCGTTCGATTGCAAATTATATTTACTTCTATTCATTACTTCGGTTGCCATATCTGCGTATCTATGAGCGTACCAAGCTCTTAACTTATTTCCCGATTTTTGTTGGAAATTCTCTTAAGGACCTTTTTAGTTATTTATGCAGTTTTAATACTTTGATACCGATGGTATCACATTATATTGGTTTTGTGCAATGTCCGTCAAACTGTCTGTCCGTCGGTTTGTCTGTCCATCTGTATGGACGGAAATTTTTTAGACTTGAAACTTCGACCATATAGTGGTCTTTGCTCTCGCCAGACAAAGTTTGGTAAGTGGTACATAGGTCCTTCACAGATTTGCACCGGCATTATCGCCGCTACATAAGCGCAGAAAAAATCAAGTAAGACCAAAAATGTTAGGCGTTAGAAAATACGAAAATTGGAAAGTAGAACGTGAAGAAAGCAACATATTAAAAGGGAGAGAGAAATTAAAAGAGAAGTGTAGTAAGATAATTTTAGTACAGTACACCGCGCTCACAGATTTCCCGCAGATATGTTAGTATTTATAATTTGATAAATGAAAGAAAAAGTACTAGTAATAGAAAGACCTAATACAAAGGATGAATCTATGTCGCCAATTTAATTAGGAGAAGCAACTGATGGCCAAGCAACTATGATAAAGAGGATCGGTATGCGTAAAAACATGTTTCACATCAACAACGAATATAAAAATAAATTAACGTCATATGATTGCGGACAAGTCATAATAGTATTGATAAAGAAGAATGTCCCATAAATCTAAATATATATATAAGCGATAATGAGGAAAATTATTAGCCGCATCGACAAAGAAATGTAAAGTCGGTCCCTCACCTTCCCTTATGAACGCCAGAAGCGCCCAAAACGGAAACGTCCTTAAATCCCGCAATTCGAGAGCTGAAGTTACCCAACTTTTAATGTATATTAATATTATATTATTATAAATTGGGGGTTTCTGCACTGCGACCTATTATATATATTGTGCCCCTTCTGAGATTATAAGTCCACCATTAACCCCTGCACCAATGTATGACATGCATCCCTAGGATGCTGTATCTTATCCTGAATAAGGCGTTGAATTTATATTAGTAAAAACCTCCTCCAACATTTTTTTGGCAACGTTCACTATGGCCCTCAAAATCGTATATTTCCTCCAATTTAAGAGCTACAGTTCCAAGTTTGGAAGGTATATTTATAGGAATCTCATCTAATATTATTTTTTAAATCACAGCCACTCCCGCCACCAAAATATTAAAAGCTTATAGCTTTTAGTAGACATGATAACGCAGGCTGTTACCCGCGACTACAACGTTCTCACTTGTTTTGAATTGTTTTCGAATAATTGTACCTCAGGCATATGAAAAGGAATAACAAATTATACCTTTTAAACACAAATATGGCTGCAGAATTCAGGTTACATGCATGATATATGTTTTGAATTACAACATTTTTTAATTTTTGGAATGAGAAAAGCTTAAATTGTCTATATAACATAAAGACAATACTAGAACAACACTTTTTAAATTTATTGCGTGTAAACCATTTTAATCGTACCAACGATGTATTATTTGGAAAAGCAGAGGACCAATGCCGTTTCATTTGTGGCATCTCCCATGACTTAAAGAACTAAGCAGACAATTCATATATTGTCATTATCACGAAGGTTATCATAAACAATTGATAAGTTTTCAGTCGCGCATCATCTGCTGCGAAATATTTGAATATAAATGTAATACTAGTTGATAACCGGTAGCATAGTAAAGAGTGTGAGTAGCTAAGATAATTTGCTTAAAAATCTTTGCAGAAGTTGAATACCTTCCAAGCTTAGCAAGTTTGAACCTTAAAATGTGAGAGATATAGTATTTTAAGAATTTTGTGGGTCGGCTATATGCCATGAATGCGATAATTTACGAAAGTAAAGCTAAAAGCAAAGCAGTGCAAACATTTTAAAGACTAAAAAAAACATGTACATTTGTCCTTAAGCCAAGTGAGTTCTAATGCATTCCATTGTTTCTCTGTTTTTTCCAGGCACTGGAACCTTTGGACGTGTTTGTCTTTGTCTAGATACGGTTTCCACAAAATACTGTGCAATGAAAATTTTGGCCATAACAGAAGTCATACGTCTCAAACAAATTGAACATGTTAAGAATGAGCGAAATGTATTGCGAGAAATTCGACATCCGTTTGTCATCAGTTTGTAAGTACCTTGTACATACATGAATGTGAAGTTTTGTAATTTAGTTTAAATTATTGCAGAATCCACAGCCTGTGCTTCTTTGGGCCAAACTAAGAAGCAATTTTAAGCACTGAATGTACGACTAGTAAAATTTAGCGCTTTTGCAAAAAACAGATTTTTAACAAGATAAAACGTTGCAGTCTGGCATATCCAACTGTAAATTACTTTGTCCGTCACTCTGTCCGTTTGTATGAACGCAGCTTTTCTCAACACCCTTAGAGATAGAGACTTGAAGCATGAAACATATACTTGTTAATGTCTGCGTCAGACAAAGTGTATAAAATGTGTGATATGTCCACTAGGGGGCTAAGAAACCAATAAAATCGATAAAGCCCACAATTTTAAGGCTACGGGTATGTTGTTGGCGATGTCCTTCAAAGATCGGCATATGCAACTCCCACCTCGCCACTGCCATCAATGAAATGTATTATGCTCGTAACGCCTTTCAAAAACCTGTTGGATGCCAATTTCAGCCCAAAAACAAAAAAAAGGAGAGCTATAGTTACTAAACTTGGAAGGTAGATTACTAAATTCGTACTCCAAAAATAGTTTTGGCAACACCCGCCCTCTAAATTCCCAAAAACCCATATCTTCCGTAATGTAAAAGCTACAGTTACCAAACTTCGAAGAAAGTTTGCTATTTTATATCTTTCACAATTCAGCTGTTAATAGCTGGAATAATGTATGTTTTTATAAAATACATATAGAGGTTGTGCAATTTAGGTTTGTTATGCCTCTGCCTGATCTAGCTCGATGTATAATGATTGATTATAGCCTGTGAGTCTTAATTTTTCTATCACTTTCTGAGACTATGACTATCTAAAGAGAGCCTTTACTTATATGCAGACAATCGTCAGTATATTTCTTATCTTTGCTGCCTAGAACTTCTAGTACCCTTGAAGTACCCTTTGTTTTTATGAATGCAATGCGTTGAATTTGATGTCTTATACTACAAATTGCAAAATTGCAACCTCTTACCTGGTGATTTGGGAAAACATTCACTTCTCAGTTTATTAAAGATCTCTACACATTGCTTTATCATCTTCAAGTCCTCTTGCAATGCAATAAAGGTCGACTGAGAAGATGGTTCTGTCCTTGTGGGTTTCCTATCATTCAATATTAAAAGAAGCCCACCTCGAAGAGAAAAACACTATGAGTTCAACACATGCATCTATTCTTAGTGACAAAATAATAATTACCTACTAATTTAAAGAACAGCCATACCAATCACACAAATGACGAAAGCAGATATTCTACAGTTTGGAGCTTTAATCGCAAAATTTGAAAAGTATATTTCGAGTAACACTCTCCAATGATCAATAAAATTTATTTTATATAAAAAATGCAAAAAAAATTACATAATATAACTTTAAAATGGTAGATATTCTAACAATAAATTTAACTTCTTGCAGAGAGTGGTGTACAAAGGATTCGACAAATTTATATATGATTTTTGATTATGTTTGTGGTGGAGAGCTCTTTACATATTTGCGCAATGCGGGCAAGTTTACTTCACAAACTTGTAAGTACAATTATTTGAAAACCCCGAAAACTAAAAATTTCAAAGTACAATTTTCTTTGCTCCCTAGCCAACTTTTTTGCAGCTGAAATTGTGAGCGCTCTAGAATACCTACACTCCTTGCAAATTGTATATCGGGACTTAAAGCCCGAGAATTTGTTAATTAATCGAGATGGCCATTTAAAAATTACCGATTTCGGCTTTGCAAAAAAGTTAAGAGATCGCACTTGGACATTATGCGGTACTCCGGAGTACATAGCTCCTGAAATAATACAGTCTAAAGGTCACAACAAGGCAGTGGACTGGTGGGCGCTAGGTATGTTTTCATCTGGATAACATTTCGTTATTATAATACTTCATGACTTCTTGTAAAGGTGTGTTAATCTACGAAATGCTTGTGGGCTATCCGCCTTTCTATGATGAGCAACCGTTTGGCATCTATGAAAAAATATTGAACGGTAAAATTGAATGGGAAAGACATATGGATGCTGTTGCTAAAGACTTAATTAAAAAGCTGTTGGTGAATGATAGGACCAAACGTCTAGGTAATATGAAGGTGAGTTATTTTGAAAATTGTAATCAGGATAATAGAGAATGTGTGATGGAGTGCGTGGGGAAAAAAGTGAATTGACATATTTAAATATTCAATAAGCGTAGAATGCTGTGTTTTTATCTTCCAGAACTGCGGGATTTACTTAAAAATATATAATTTTTATTAAAATAGCTTTTGTGGCTTTAGTTAAAAAACTGTAAAAGATATAAGATGGACTGTTGGTGTCAAATTCCTTTTAATTTATTTTTTTTATTTATTAGAAATAATTTCTTTAACAAAATTATTACCAACAAGAGAAAGATGCTCTGTTACTATAACCAACACCATCTGATAACAGGTGAAACAGAAAAGGGTAGCTTAAAGGTACAAATTTTCTAAAAAAGTTCTTGATTATCCCTATTCTCTAAATTTGTCTTTAAAATTTTGGTAGATAGTGGCTTATATGAATTTGGGGAAAGGGAGTGGAGGTGGCCCAAAAAATTGGCGAACGAACTTAGTCATCCAATTTCCAAATTTTCTAACGATTACTTCTAAACATACTTTTATAAATTTTGGAAGATATATTAGATTTTTAGGGCTGTAGTTCCTGCGGGCAGCGGGTGTAGGCGTGGTCAGAACAACGTTACTTGCAAGTTCGTTTTATCTTAATAACGTTTGGGTGATATGCGATTTTATCGATTTCGGTTTTGGCGAACATCTAAAGCAACTGCACAAGATATAGCTATTTTAAAATTTTAAGGACAGCGACAACCAAATTTGGTGACTTTACCTTTAATTTTTGGAGATAAGAAGTTTTATAGATTTGCGATCATTAATTTTATCGATTTCCTAGCCGCCTAGTGGACATAGTACTCTAGTTTTTACACTTTGTTCACGAGGCCAGTATAAGCTCCAAGTTTTACTGTAACACATAGAATACAGGACTCCGAAATGGTATAACCATCTCAGAGCATAGTCGGTGCTGATATTTGAATTATTATGAGATACTAACTAAATTTGGGGACTGTAGTTTTGGAAAAGTGAGAGATATGGTTTCGTGACTATCGATTTTATTAATCGGACATTGAGTCAGAGAATTTTAAAATCAATATTCATAAAAGCAACAGTCTTCATCTCATATCTCCTTATATCTATATGAAACAGAAAACGTCAACACTAATAAATGAAATCAAAAAGCTTTTATGTTTTTAAAAATGTCGGCAGTGAAAGAGGCTTACAAAAAATCCCAGTACAGAAAGGACCAGTCGTACGGAAATATGTTAAAATTTAAAATATTATTATTCATATTATTATTATTAATATTATTTTAATTTTTAATTTTTATTTTGTTTATTTAAATTATATTATTGTTTGAGAATATGTGACACAAGATCTTACAAGATTTAGAAATTATCACAGTATTGTGCAAAATTTTATTAGTCGTGCATGAAGCTAAAAATATCTAAACATATTTTTTCATGCAGTACCTAAAATTAGTTAGTACTTGTGCACTGCTGTCCATCTTTGTACTATACATATTTCCGAAATATTCAACCAAATACTATAAATAATTGTACATGTCAAAGCTCATGTAGATATGTAAGTGATAATAATGTAATAGTAGCTACCATCAATAGCACAGCGGCGTTTGAAAGCCATCGGTCAGACACAGAAACAAGATCAGACTGAATATGAAAGGTATATGTAATTTTTTAAAATAGCACAAGGCGTGTATAGCAAGCTTATTAATAATATAAATTTTGAAATCACTTGATTGAGGGCTTGTGTATTGTTGCTTTTATATTTGAACAAACGTCTGATTAAAAATTTTTAGTTCGAGATCATAAATTGAGACTTTTGTTCCCTTTTCCGCTTTCTCTACCAAATCAAAAAAAATCTATTGCCATTTTGTTACGTCCAGAACTAATCTGAATACTTACTTGCATATTAGTATTCTGACATATTGACATAGCTTTGTCGACTCTACTAGTATTACAAATCAAAGCCTTTTTCATTCTGATATACAAATATTATATTATTTCTATATAAAAATGAATATTTTTGAAGTGTATGTACTCTTCGGTCACCATTCCTAGGCCGAGAACGGCAAACCAAAATAAATTTTTGTTTACAACATACGCAAATAAACACGAACATACAGACAGTGTGGAAAGATGTGTGCCTCCTATTCTTAAAATAGCATTTACGTGTCCGCACCACCTAATTTTTTTTTTTTGATATTTGTTCAGCCATCTATACATGGTTTAAATATAGAGTAACTCTACATTTTCACATCGTAATGGAAACTAAATATATATTAAGTAAACTCTAGTTGAAAATGACAGACAACACTCTAAGTTTGCCAAGTTGCGGTAGATATTGGCTTTATGGACGGGAGTCGGCGTGGCTGAAGAAATGTTAAAGAAGGTTCATAGTAATCTTTCTTCCAAGTTTTTAACTGTAGCTTACTCCTTTTCCCTTTTTCTAATTAAAACTGTTGTGTTTTGTTATATGCTATTCCAATATGCTACCTCTGTAACCTCGAGGTTAGGTGGCAGGTTGGACGAAGTTTGCCTGGATCCGCGCGTTAAAAAGCCCGTTATTGGCATCATAGAGCCACTTAAATGTACTCGTTAGTAGTTCAACGTGCAAAATTATTATTACTTAATCTTTAACCTAAGCAAAATAATATTAAATATATTTAAACAATTTGTTATTCCTTGCCTAATTTATTTAAACTCGAATCAATTACTTTTCTAACCCAGTATTTATTATTTAAAGCCATTTCTTTTGCTTAGCTTACCAGAATTTTTTACACACTTAGGTTGATGTTCACAAAGGAAAGATCTGTTAACATACGCTAACAATTAATTATTTTATGTTCAATGTCAACGCTGTAATCTCACACCAAATTGGCAATACGTGTTTACACACATTGGCAAGAGCCTTTACACTATCTGAAATTATCTTCTTTCCAAACATTCAGACAATTTATAGCAGCGGTTGCATTATTAATGAATGTAAAACAAACGAAGCAAGTAAGCATGCTGTAGTCGAGTGAGCCTAGACACAGCTGTTAAATATGTTCTAACTTAATTGGCCATTTTCTCATTAAAAAGTTTTGCACTCAAATGTGACAGGCTAAACTCATTTCATATGGCAAGCTCAGACACTAATGAGTAAAAAAACGAATGCAGTGGATTTTTTTATTCAAAAGCCCTAACTGATCCCTAACTGGCTGGATAGAAAAACGTGCATATATGCATACGCAAAGGGGTTCTGCAGAATACACACAAAATTATAATGATGCTTGCGTTGATTATCATGCCATCTTTTTCTCACACATGCGCTCGCATTTTATGCATACAGAACATGATTGCGGCTGCTGGTAGAAATTATATCGATATAAGAGTATATTTTTGACAATAACTTTGGTGTTTCTTATACGATTTTTATTGAAATTTGGGTAGTTGATTCATAGTATACATATGTATATTCTGCATAATATATACTCTGCCTTAAAAGTTAAGACATTTATTTCTATCAGAAATCAAAATGTGTCGACAATCGACAAGCGGTCGCAGTTACCGAAAAAAATACTTGATCTGCGCCGGATATACGAGAATCTATATCAGAAATTTTAAGTCTCTATATATATATGTATATATATATATATACTTTATGAGATTGTAGATGCTTACATTTGCTTAATACATACATTTGCACAAAATCATTATACCCTGCTACGAAGTTTGTTTGGTAATGAATGTTGTAGGCTTAAAAATGAAAACAAAGATCTTTTTTGTCTTGCAAGGCGACGATGATCGTATCAGGAGTCACCTCAAATTTTCTGGGTCCAGCATTTCTTTATTTTATAATATATAATGTGTTAATATAAAAAGGCATTTAATATATGATTTTGATATAAAACAAATGAAAATATGTATCAGTCTGAATATTAATTAATAAAATGATTTGTTTATTTACATTAAATACAAAGCGTACTTATTAATTAAGTTCCATTTCAAATTGTTTATTTGCAATGTATCTTGAATTTGCTAAAAAGGTAATATTATTTCCATATATTTATTAAAAACTCAATTTAAATTAACTTAATTCTATAAATAGCATAAAAACTTTTATTAAAAGAAATTTTGATTCGGACTCATTTGATATTTATTTTCTTTTATGATATAATATGTTTTCACAGAATGGCGCTGATGATGTAAAAAGGCATCGCTGGTTTAAGCACTTAAATTGGACTGACGTCTACAACAAAAAACTAAAGGTAAGGAACCAATATACACTATGCATATCTAATCTCACTTAAATTTAGTAAAATAGTGGTGGAAGTGAAATTTTGATACAAAAGTACTATGCTAACTAAAAATAAATCTTTTAAGCAGATAACGCAACTGTATTTTTTCTTATGTAAAATTTTTTTTTATCTCCGGTGTGTTGTTATCAAGAACAACTAAAATTTCACACTATATTAATTTATGAAGCCCAGAACTCAAATAAAAATCATGTCTCCATATGTTGGCAACGGCTGCAACGTAAATGGTAGTCTGAGCAAATTTCTGCTTCTAAATTTCAGTCGCTTTGCTTTTTTGCGACGAACTTAATGCTTTCTAAAAGCTGTCGGCTTCAATCTTCGCATTCACAATATAGTGCTGCTCAATCTCAGATTATAACAAACGTTTTTTTAATTGGTGTGTATTTTTCAAATGTTAAATCATAATTTGAACATGATCTTTATGTTCGCTAAATGGGCTGAATTATTATGAGATTAGACTCAATGTTCAATGTGGTTTATTTGGTGATCTTTTCTGATGATATATCGACGTGTATTCTCCTGATACTTCGAGAACAAAGTAATACCGTTAATTTTCAATGCTATGTGTTTGAAAGCTTAGTTTTTTCTTCATTAAAATCAATTCGAAATTTTTCTTTATCATTCATTTACATAAATTTCGACCCAGCACAATAATGCACCATTCTTAATGCTAGGGTCGTGGAAAATTCGATAAACCTAATTGCTCGAGTAAACCAAACCTTTTTGTGACGTAACGTTTATAAGAGAGGTACACAATGTGAAGATTCTAATACTGCAATTTTTATTTGTGGTTAACGTGCGATGTTCGAGTAAGGACAGTGGTATTCAAATTAATATAATATATATAATCGGCGGCCAACAAATTTCATCAAATTTAAAACTTAGAATTTGGGTCTGGCTGTTGCTCCATGAAGTTTAGCAAAACTTCGTCCAAGCGGTTTATATAAATCGCCGAGTCGTTGAAGTACGTTGAAGTACTAACAAGCAGTTCCTTCAAGTGGCCCCAAGCACAGGCTTTTTAACGCACCGACCTGGGCAAACTACAAGACTCTCAGCGCGTTCATAAAATACATAAATTTGCATTTATCACTTGTTCTTAATTTTATATGTGTTCTTAATCATCCCGTTCAAAGAAAATCCATAGTTACTTATCCAATGGTTTAAAGAGTCTGACTTTAGTCGAATTGCGAACTAGAAAAGAATGCATTGCATTCCAATGCACCATTGTAAGCAGAAGAAGCACTATTATAAAATGCGTAAGCAAAGATCTATTGCACTTGGTATGCCTTTATTTGAATTTCGCAGATTGTATTTGATTTAAAACAAGTCTGTCCAATGTGACAGTTCTCCCAGGTTGCGCACCAAAAATGTGGGCTATGCTACATCAGTCCCTCCTACTGCCGATATCGTCCAAAGTTTTTGAACTCTAAATTTGAAAGATAAACCATTAGGTCAATCAATTTTTCCATGGTTATTTTTTCTTGTTCCTTCCGATAGAAATATATTTAAGACACGCCCACTTTTGCCTCCAAATAATATATCTAAAAGCATAATTCGATGAAGCTGCATACCTTGTCACCTTTTGCTTGTGTTGTTCTTAAAATATTCACATACTCGAATGTTTTAGAAGTAGAGTGTCTTGGCCGAGAAATTTTATTACAAATCTTAGAAGGAGGTTACTAGAAATATGGCTTCCAAATTATTTAACTATATGTCGAGAGTTTTATAGGAATATAGGCTTTTTTCAATTTTCGCGAATGCTTTCCATTCGCGTTGCCAAGAAATTATCTCACAAATTTTCAAAGAGGTTTCTCGTGATATACTTCAGAAGTTTTCAGTGGCCAGCTCTAAAATTGCGGAAGATGTAGGCTGTCTCGAAATTGGATCTGCAGCGGACTTGCCGAATATCATCCGTTTTTCTTAAGGTGCTACTATATTTACGGTGTAACTCTATTACAGTAAGCCAATATATATATATATACAAATCTCTACTATCTAAAACGTTAAAAAAATTGCTATAATACATATGCACATGGACTAAGGCGTTCTAAAATAAATCGTCCTCAATATTTTAAAGGTTAAAGAATTATGTAGAAATTGTTAATTATTTAAGAATATTTTGTGTTAAATATATAAAAAAAATTCTTGTCATTAAATAAGTTACAATCGTAATGCCACATTATAATCTCTAATTCGTTTATGTTTGTATTGCAGCCACCAATTTTACCTGAAGTACAACATGATGGTGATACTGGAAATTTTGATGATTATCCAGAAGACGATTGCAAGCCCGTCAAAACAGTCGATCAAACAAGCTTACAGTTATTTAATGATTTCTAAATGAAGTTTAACGAATCCAAATATCAGACATTAAAATTAAAACACGGTACACAACGGAACTATGGTTACACTGTATATTATTTTAATGTCACTTGAACATTTTTTTAATGTAATTAAATCGGTTGGGAAATACGGACGGAAATTTTTTTTATCATTTTTTCAAAAGTAGATAGCAAAAATTAAGCATTTTCTAAATACATTTAACATAACTAAGATACAATTTTGAAAACTTATTTTAAAAATATGTATAGTTATAATACAATTATTTGATTAATGTGCAACGTTTTTAATTGAGCGATTTGACTCTAATAAAAATGTGTAAAATATGGCGCTATTGAAATGATCTTATACATATAAAAATATAAAAAAAAAATACTAGAACAGTTTTGAGGTGTATCTTTGATTGTTCTTCTGTTTGCCTACATTTTCCGGATATAATCAACCTATCGCGACTCGTTAACCAACCACTTCGTCAATATTATTTATAGATTCCTTAGAAGCCCTTTTTGGTTATACTAAAGATAGTTGCCCATCGAGGAAAAATCTGAATTTAAAACAACAACAATAACCACAAAAAATCCAAAAGAAAAATATGGAAGGGGAGAATAAAAATTAAGGAAATAAGGGGGCAGGAACAAAGCATCACGACGCCGGTGTCTAGGTGTTATTCGTTACACATCTACTTCACCCTACCCGTCCATAACCTACAAGGGTAATATTAATTGCAGATTGCCATATGTGCATATCAAATCATATTAGTTTTCCGACCCCATGACTCGGAATATAAAAAAATGTATGCTATTGTTTTGTTAATTTCAAAACGTTATAATTTTTAATGGAAAATTAAAGGTAAATAAGAAACTAACATTAACATAAAATGGTGTTTTCATTATTTAATTACAAGAATTACATGCTCAATTAATTAATTTAGTTGGCTAAAGGGTTTTTTACATTAATTGTGTGCAGGCGACTATAGTATTTCTTTAAAACTAATAATTGCGAATTTATTTATTTAAGTTGATAATTTTTTTTAGTGTATTATGCTGTGATGATATTATGTTCTATACAAAAGTTTTTTAAGTGTATTTTTCAAACCCGTATTTAACAAAAATAAAAAAATACATTGTTATTTTTGCTTATATGACGATAATTATATTTTTTCTGTGTATTTTGTTCTTGGGATAACCATTTAAAAAGTGTTTATTTTTAAATTATTTTCTTAAATGAAAATAATTATTTTTTCCCATAGTACTTTTGAATATCTTATTAAATTTAAATTGTATTAATTAAATTTTTCATGAGTATTTTTGAAAAACTCGTTAAAATAAAAATTGTATTCATGTTATTATTCATAATCTTACATGATATCAATTGGTGTCGGGGTTTTTTTTTGATAGTTTAATTTATTGCAATTAGCTAGGTTAGGTTTTTTTTTACATTATGTTCTTTATCTTCACAGGTTTTAGACAGGGCTAAATATATTAATATACAGAGCAAAAATGTTCTCTTAAAAAACTTTACATTATGCTATACGTTAAATATTTTCGGACGAAAGCTCTGTAAGTAATGTACAAATTTTTAAGAGTATCCAAAATAATAGATCACACCAATATTTTAGGGAGCTTACGCTGACGCTTACGACGAAACTCGCTCAATTCAGCTGGCTCTCAATTAATCGCTCACTCTCACGTTTGCTTATAGCTGTGCCCGTCCACGTTCAAAAGACTGTGCTGACTTGACCTATGGGACAAAAAAGCTTAATCAATTCCTCAGGTTAATCCACGACAAAGGCCCTTTCGGGAATGGTTTGTTGTTATTGTGTTTTGATGGTTTGGTAGGGGCTTGATTTTAATTGTTATTAACTTATTTCTGCTTAATGGTTTTAAATGTATTTAACATAAGGTTGCATGGCCTTTCCAGTCTAAATTTACACATGTTTACTTAGTGAACATTTTTATTTGTCTACATGTCTTATAAATTAGTTTTTATTATCTTTCCACAACGAATTGAATTGTATTAAAAACGAAATAAATATATATTTTTTTAAACAATTTACATTCGCATTTTTATGCTTTAAAGTAAAATTTCGAAATTTGTTAAAAAATGTTAGTTGGATTTTTTTCAGAACTACACACTAGCTGATTGGATTTTTAATTTGTTTAGTGTATGCTTTGTTGTTTTTTCACTTGTTTAATACTTAAATCAAAAATTCCCTTCCACGGAGACGGGAGAATGGCCAGAATGGTAAAACAAAGTTCATCCACGCCATGTGATCCCATTCTTTTTCCAAGTGTTTGTTCTATTTAAACCATGTATCGGTGGCGGTATCGGCTAAACTTATGGCGCGCTATTATCTTAACAAACAAGTTTTATTTTTGGGGTGGCAGTGCTAGTTTATGCTGAATTATCTGTGAAACTTCGGTAATTAATTTTTTTCTCTAATTAGTTTCATTTATTTTATTTGGCACCTATAATTTAAATTAAAGGGTTTATGGACCCATTACATTATTCCTTTCTCCCGCTTATTTGGATATAAAAATATGGTATGTATTAATTGCAAGTGTGCTGGCTTTTTCATTATTGAATATAAGCCGTAAAGTTTTTCATAATATTTTTCCATTAAATATGTTAGTGGAATGTTTGGAAACAATACTAATACGGCATATATAATATCTAGAAAATAATTATATCAGATATAATAGGGTACGAACTAGAATTTTGCACACTCATCACATATTACGTTTATAATATTTTATTGATAACTTCCACAGTACGTTTTCTTATTATTTAAGGCACAATCATTTTACATCGAACTTAATTTTAATCGTAAACAAGAGAGAAAGTATCAGTCGGGCGTAATCTACCTGTTATTAATGTTAATAGAAATATACCTTTCAACTTTCGTGATCCTAGCTTACAAATTATGTGATATATATAGCCTTAACGAGTTACACCATCAGATATATCAGTTTCAGTCTGAGTGGGCGTGGCCGTTCAATTTATATTATTGATCTTACAAGAAAGATACAGGTAACATTCTTTCGAAAATTTGTTAATTTAGCTTACAAATTGTGCAAAATTTGTATATTTCAGATTGGTCTGAAATGTATTTGCAGATCTTTGAAGGCGGTTACAATAAATTACTTTCCAAGTTGCTTAGTCTGACCCTTAACACTGTGAGAAATTTGCGGTCGTGTCAGCTTACACTTTCCGTTATATCGGATTCGGAGATTATTGGCGCAGGGTCTTATCGATTCTTAAGGGCAGCTACCAAATTTCACGGCTCTAACTCAAAAACTGCCGAGGATCTGGTTATTTAACATTTTTATTGGCGGGGGCAACAACCTAACATCCAAGTTTGGTGACTTCCGCCAAGTCGCATCTGTGAGAGATTCGAGGAACAATGACCCAGAAATCACCAAAGGTATCAAAAGTAGTCGGAGAACGAAATTTTCGCTTCGACAGAAACCTCAAGCGGGGTCAGCCGATACGTATGGACTATATTTTAATTTTGTAATGAACACGTTGAAGAATGAAGCAAATTTTATGCGTAATCTGTCTAAGGAGACGACTGCTACCTAGTAAATAACCGTGTCACATAACTAAAAAATAGTTGAAAGTGCTGAAGAAACTGCATAAAACAATCAGATATAATAGACATAGGGGATATAAAATTCACAATTAATATATTTATTTAGAAAAACCGATATAGTGATGGTATTCTTCATTTGACGCCCAACCTTTAAAGACTAGTAGTCGATGCCATTATTAAAGATGCAACACCATATTTATATATTAGGAGCCCCTTCATTTATTTTAATTCGTAATTAATTTTTTATATACTAGATACGATTTGCGTGTTTTTCCACTATTTTCTCACATTCAAAATGATAATTTTATTTTGGAAAGCGTTAATTAATTACTAACAATTCAATCCTTTAACTTCATCAATAATCAAATGGAATATTGTACGACAACGGCTTTAGACTATATCTATTTAATTTCTTAATACTGAATCTCACATATATGCGTTTGTTGATTATAAATATATTAAAGTCATGTGCTCTATGAATTGAATTGATTTAACTAAAGTATGCCGCAACTGTTATATGGTTGTTATGTTTGTTGTTTTTTAACTTAAAATCTCTGCTTACGGATGCGCCGTACATACAGCACCATGATAGCCGTGTATGAAGTCCATCGTAGTTTCGCAGCAGTGCGGTAACTATTTCTTCAGCAGAGCCGCAAGAGCAGCCAAAGTACAACAAGCAACGACGACGCATGGACTCACCAAAGACGCGTCAGAAGACAAATCAGTACAACCAAATATACCTTTACAAAATGGGAATGGATCGGATAGCATCAAGAAGCTTTTGAAAATGCCAAAGCTCAGCTGATACAGTCCCCTGTGATATCATGTCAAGATTTGTCAAGGCCATTTCCTAACAGACGGATGAAAGCAATTATCGTTTGGGAGGAGGACGAACCAGTCATTTCGAAAAGTGGAAAAGAGTGCTTAGCGGCAATCTGGGTTATAAGGAAGCTACGACCTTGCTTGGAAGGATACCACTTCACCGTTATTATGCATTACATGGCACTAAGATGGCAATGAACCAGGCAAACAAAATTGCAACTGGACCCAAAAAAAAAAAATCGGCGCACATAACGAAAAATCGCGGAAAGTTTTCAGATTACAATGAATGTGGAACAGAGGATGTGGCATTTTGGAATGTGGGTGTGCCTATCGGAAAGAGAGCGCAAGTACCAGGAGAAAATCATATCACCGTAGACGCAGGTCAGTAGTAGGAATAGCAGAGCGCTACAATTGGCCATGCTTATATGCGGACGTACGATTATATGTTCAACAATGCAAAATATGTCAGCATACCTAATAATAATAATTATAGCACATTTCTACTTAAAATATAAATTAATCAAAAAATATATACACTTTTCGAACAAATAAATCAAATTTAAACGGAAATGGTATACATAACAAAAAAACCGTAAAATAAAGGTATACAAGCTTCGTAATAATAAATAATACCCAAATAAAACAGGTAAACATAAAAAAGAACTAAAAAAAATTGTTTACAAAATTCGTAAAAATATATGAAATGGATATCCACATATATAAATAAAATAAAAAAATATAAAAAGGTATCTGAAAAAAATATAGTTTACACCAAAGGTGAAACGACATGCAGAGAGAGCAGACCGTGATCCACTCTCGAGTACATTCGTGCAATAAAATGTTAAACGACCGTCCAAAGCACTTCTGCTTATCACACGCTATCAAGAAAAGAGCAACAACAATGCTTCTAATAAAAGTACAACGGCCGTTTAATTAATTTGCTCAGCCTCACATTTGCGCACGAAATAGGCAATAACAACTTTGCACTTTTGGCAATGCGTGTGCAAAACAAAAGAAAAGAGCAACAACAATGTTTGCGTTGGACATGCGTATGCAAGAGAAAACAATAGCAACGTCTTCACTTTTGGAATGCAAAAGAAAGCAACAATATCAACAATTGCGACTTTGCAATGGGTGTGCATTAGAACTGAACAGAAATTCCGGTTGTCACGATCGCGCACACGCGCCACACACTCATCAAATGGGTATAAGAGGTATATAACAATCAAGACACTGCGCTCAGTCACAACCAGTCGTGTCTGGCGTAACCGACTAGCAAAAAGGTTACTAGCAATATATCTTTTATATTTGGGGACATTACCTTTACAATTGTGTGCTATATATGTTCTTATCGTTATCTTCTAACTGGTGTATCCGTTTACGGACGAAGTGGGCTTGCCCATCCCATTTTCTATCGATATATTAAGGGAGTTATTAGTAATATACTTTCTAAATTTGGTGGCGGCGGTTGTTGGCGTGGTCTAAAATATATAATATATATATATAGATATGCTGATTTATCTATTTAAACCTTCCGAATTACGACTGAGGCGTTTGGGAGGTGGAGATGGGCGAGGCATTCCATTCTTTGAAGAATATCGCCAACAAACTATCAATCAAATTTGGTGATTCTAGCCCTAAAATTGTGGGAGATATGTGGCCCTATCGATTTGCTAATATCGTTATTATCGATAACTAGTAGGCGTACACTTTGTCTGACGCGGCCACAGACCAGTGTATGCTAAGCTCTATCTATAAGGGTTTCAAAAAAAAATGGCATATATCAAAGTATAAAAAAATAATAATAAATCACAGAAATATAATCAAAAGAACTTAGAAAACAAAATAAATAAAAAAATAAAATGAAATATGAGTTACTCAAATATGAGTTACCGTGGAAACAAGGGGAGTGGCAATTCATTTATAATTCTATATATTTTCACAGCTATCATTTATATTGAAAACTGCAAGTGGAAGTGGAAGTAAAGCGCAGTATATCCATTGCATATGTATATTAAAGTTGAGGGAGCATTTTGTTTGTTTTTTTTTTTGTTATAAATTATGGCGATAATTTGCACGTAAAATTGTACACGGCTTCACATATAAACCCACTTTAAAATCGAAGTCTTTGAGGATGTGATGAACTTACTTGTATATTCTCCACATCCAAAGATGTAGGTGGGGTATCTGATTGGCTTGAGGTGGAAAATTGATTATTCAAATTGCATCTTCAAAATGGAGCGCGCAATTTTTTCGGTATAATTCGCAAAAGATGCTCATGTTTACACCGGTGAATACCCAGGTAAAACTTATTTCGAGCGGATCCAAAAACAGGATTTCCATTTTTTCGTACGAAAAAGCAATAATTGCTTTTCCACTGATCAGTGAACATGCACATAAGCTCGACAGGTTCTAACCGATCTTACACTTGTTTCCAGCCAACAGGTTACAGGTCTAGCACACAATCTCCTCCTGAACAAATACAATCACCTGTTCCCAACCAGCAATAAAAGAAGGTCATCCATAAATCTATACTTTTCGATCATAAATATCTCTTGCGTGATCAAAAACCACTAATTTTTCAAAAAAAGGTCAAACACCTGTCACTCCCTCACACAAAAGCAATAAGTTAAGTGCTAAAATGAAGCAATTTTTATTCAAAATCAATAAGCCACTTCCTGTCATAGAGTCCCCGATTCTCTACTACATGAGATATTTTTAAATTTATTTTATTTACATTTACACATTTTTTGATGTTGTGTTTTTCCGTACCTTAAATAATGCAATAAGAAAAATTGAAAACATTGTAGCGTGAAACCAGATATAGGTAGGGGCCAGATATTGGAGGCCAAAAAAATCTGTAACTAATAACTCGCACAATTGCTACCATCCTGATATTCCTTTCTGATCATAATTTTGTTTATTTAGAGTCCCTTTTTATTTGGAGTCTAACTCCGAAGCAAGCAATTTCTGGTTATAATATACCTAACATCAAATGTTGTTTAACTTTTTTTCTTTTTTTTTTTGTTAAAAAATTTTTTTTCATTTCCTTTTTTTTATTATTTAAACTTTACTTTACCACACTTGACCTTTCGTTAACATTGGCTCAAAATAGGTAATTAGGAACAAAAAAAAAAGGTCGGTTGCAAACCACTTATACATAAAAAAAATTAACTTTTATTATAGCTGCGACATCTTGGCACTGCACAGAAAGTTTTTGTTGATGAGGATGGGCTGATGGTGCTCCACTGGACACGTGCGGATCCTCTCAAAATTGCGGTTTTGGTTTGGTTTTTGTTTTTTTTTTTTCGTTTTCTTTTTTTTCGGTGGTGGTTATATTAAAATTTTGGGTTATTTTAACTTATAATTGTTTTTTTTTTCCAGTTTTTTTTCCTCCATTGTTTGAGCTGGGACATCTGGTACGTTGAATTTTCTACCATCCAAGATGGGGTTTGTTGCGGAGTTATTTTTTTTTTTTTCTGGTTAGAAAAACCTAGTGTAAATTTTTCTTCCAATTGTTCAATGTTAATGTTTTTCCAATTGTTAACTCGGGTGATTTAAAACGTCGGCAAGGGATTTATGGTTTTGTTTTTTTTTTTTTTTGTAGCCGCAATGGGGCTTATAGGTTATTTTTAAGGTTGTTACTTTCGATCACGTGTTTTAAGAAAATTTGTCACCGGCGATCTGCACTTATACGTTGACGTGCATCATGACCCGAGCGAATCGAACAAAAAGAGAGCTTCTCAGAGCGGATCTGGACTTATATACGTCTGTGGGGGCAAGCTCTTGCCTTCAGGAACTATTCAGCGCTTATCCACAGTAAAGCTTTCACCTTGAGCAGGGCTTGCTTCCCACAGCGTTTTGATAGCTGCCAAAAGTATGCAACGATTTCTCCCTTCGGGCACGACGAAAAAAATCATTGCCGACCCTAGATCTACTTTTACATCGCACCCAAAAGTCTGCGATGTAAACATAACCAAAGCTTCAGAGCACCGCCCATTACACTATATATATTAATTCTGCATCAAAAGTTGAAATTGCGTTAATTTTCACCAATTGGAGAAATTTACGTTTTAAGTTTTTTTTTCATAATTTGAGAAATGTACCGTTTAAGTTTTTGTGTTAAACTCAAACTGTCATATCTTCGGTAATAATTTACTTAGGTCCGAATTTCTTTCAACAATTTAAAGTTTATTCTATATATATTAATTCTGCATCAAAAGTTGAAAATGCGTTAATTTTCACAAATTGGAGAAATTTACGTTTTAAGTTTTTTTTTTTAATTTGAGAAATTTACCCCTTATGTTTTCGTGTTAAACTCAAACTGTCATATCTTCGGTAATAATTTACTTAGGACCTAAGTACATTTCTCATATTCAAAAAAAAAACTTAAAACGTCAATTTCTCGATTGGTGAAAATTAAGCCATTTTCAACTTTTGATGCAGAATTAATATATATAGAATAAACTTCAAATTGTTGAAAGAAATTCGGACCTAAGTAAATTATTACCGAAGATATGACAGTTTGAGTTTAACACGAAAACATAAGGGGTAAATTTCTCAAATTAAAAAAAAAAACTTAAAACGTCAATTTCTCCAATTGGTGAAAATTAAGCCATTTTCAACTTTTGATGCAGAATTAATATATATA